>OU900102.1:5525385-6984954 GCA_918026865.1 Phyllotreta striolata
GCATCGAAACGAAATCGGATTAGAAATGATAACTTTCTCGATTGAGTTTAGGAAATGCAAAATTCATCAGTCAGCTCAGCTCTTGCGAAATTCTATATAGTTGATGGTTTCTTTTGTGAAAATTGTGCCGTATAATCGGTTTATCATCGATGAGCAAATAATAAATGATGACTAACGTTCGGGAAACAAATAATGTCGGAGATAGAGCGATAAAATAAGCGATAAGCGATTTAATTAGATACTTTGATGTATTATGCCGGTAATTAGCACTAAAACGATTCAAGAAGCTCGATGTTTATTCGCTACTATCGAGATATATTTAAGCGTCCTCGATTTAGGATTTGGATGGTACATTTAAACGGCTTGTTAACCTGAAATTTCGAAGATGACCTGATAGCGTGTAGGCGGTATCTCTCGCCATTTCACTGCATTCTATAATTGCTTCATCGCTACTAATATAAAAGTTTATTAGCTTATCTTTAACTTCATAAATAATGGTTTATTGTTTAAATTGTGATACATAATAGCATCTATGACATCATATTAGTAACTCTCCCGTGTTGACAGAACAACCTTGGGACGATAAACTGATTAAGAATCAATAGATTCAATCGATTCGAAATGATTTCTAAGGCGCAACGAATTTGCTCTGCAGATAGAACGTTATACAGGAAAACGGGTTTTTGCCGTTACAAAAGCGATATTAGTTTATTGGAAATCGAACTCGCAACACAATATTTCATATCTTAAAAAGGCGGTTGTATCGCTCACCCTGAATCCTAGTACAGTTCTAGTATAAAGATGGTAAAAGAGCGAGTTTAAAACATCTTGGTTTGCAGACGCTCCAGCACGGTTTCCCGCACAAACCCACCGCCTTGGCCTGGGACCCGTCGTTGCGGTTGATATGCATCGGCACCGCCACCGGCGCCATCAAGGTCTTCGGCCAGCCGGGCGTCGAATTCTACGGGCAACACCAGAACCCCATACCCGTCACGAAAATCGTCTTCCTACCCGACCAAGGTAACCGATTCCACCCAGTTCCACCGAAGCGTTTTAGTAATCCGAATGTGCTCTAACAGGTAGAATCGTATCGCTTTGCGACGACAACTCGCTGCACCTGTGGGAGGTGAACAAGAGCTCTTTGATCGAAGTCAAATCGCAGGCGTTGGAAGGGAAACTGAAGAAAATCTCCACGGTGTGCTTGGAGACGGCGTGCAAACACCTACTGCTCGGCACCGAAGGCGGCAACATCTATTTGCTCGACTTGAACACCTTCACCATGACCCCGGACATCATCTATCAAGACGTCGTCATGCAAAAGTGCGTATTATTTCCATCTTTATTCGCTCTTCTAATCCGTCTAATCGTTCGATTTAGCGTTCCGCAAGATTACAAATTGAATCCGGGAGCCGTGGAATCCGTGCTGGAGCAACCGAACCATCCCAATCACATACTGATCGGCTACAACAGGGGCCTGATCGTCCTGTGGAACAAGGCCGATAATGCGGCGGTGAAAACCTTCATCGCCAATCAACAATTGGAGGCGTTGACGTGGAAAGAAGACGGCCGGCATTTTCTCAGCGCCCACAACGACGGTAAATGGCGCTCGTATCGATCATTTGCTCGATTTTCCGGCCGTTTTAATCCTGTAGGTGTAGGCGAATTGGGCGCCAGATGAACTTGATTCATAATAATCGTTGCCAGGGTATGATAAAGTGGTGTAGAGGAGAGGAAAATTGAGTAGAATAGAGTAGGATTAGACGACAGGAGTGTAGAGTAAAGCAGAACTAGAGGACAGGGAAGTAGAATAGAGTGAAACAGAGTTGGATTAAAGTAGATTAGGGTAGAATCTATCATTCTTTGCGCCCGATTTACCTACAGGATTAAAACCTGCCACCGCTTTGGGGTTCAATTAACATCGGTTCTATCATTTTAGGCAGCTACATGGAGTGGAATATCGATCAATCGGAGAAGCCCGTGGGCGAGCCGATAACCACGTACGGCCCGTACGCCTGTAAGGCCATTCCGAAAATACTGACGAGGCGATTGGGCGACGATCAGCTGTTGGTCTTCTCCGGGGGTTTACCGAGAACGTACAGCGACAAATACACGGTGTCGGTGGCGCACGGCGACAAGCACGTGGCCTTCGACTTCACGAGCAAGGTAAATTCCGCCCGATCGAGTCGCTTCGTAGCTTTTGTGGATTTCTATTATCCAACGAAATTGGCGTGTATATGATATCTTTTTTTGACGAGATTAGTTGAAACTAACAGATTTGTATAATCGAAATTTAAACGTTGTTGATTGCTTTTTCGTTTTGGGTCAGATCGGAATACGAAAGTCTGAAAGTGATAATGAAAGTGACGCCGAACAATTCGGAAATAAGGTATATAGTTGGGTTTTGCATGGATTTGTACGTACGACGAAACGTTTTGATACGTCTACGAATTAAAAATTTACTGAACTAGTTTTGTGTCGAGCTCATTTTGGACGACTCTTAAATAATTTACGAGTTAATTTCATGATAGTCGTGTCATCTAAAATGAGCTTTACGAAAATGCATGCTGTGAACGGATTGCTTGTCTTACGATCATCGTTTTGGTGTTTTGCAATGAATTATAAACATTCCAATACTTGCATACCAACTGGAATTTACCCTTTGTTAATTATTGTTAACCCGTTACTTGTCTTTACTAGTTTGTAGTTGCACGTACCCGAATAAATAAAAACCATCGAAAGAACTCGTATTAAATCGATCAAATTTTGTAGGTGATTGATTTTATTTTGATAGAATCTAGAAGCCACGAAGAGAACGGTACAGATAGTAACGACGTTACGGAAAATAGCGCAGCTAGTAAAGGCGAACCCGAAACCGTCGTGGTTCTGGCCGAAGAGGAACTGGTAGCTATAGATTTGAAAGACGAGAACTGGAAAATGCTGAATTTGCCCTATTTAGCGCCGTTGCACGCTTCGGCGGTTACTTGCAGTCAATACGTATCAGGTAAATCTCCAAATACAAAATAAACAACCAGTAGTTAATCGTCGAGTTTTCTAGGTATACCTGAGGAATTGTGGGAGCACTTGAAAGATGCCGGGAAAGTACAGACGGGCCATCTCTATTCGAACCGCCCGTGGCCCATCGACGGGGGCGGTTTGTTGTGTTCGAAAGGCTCCCAGCCCAAGAGGGAGCTCCTCCTCACCGGCCACGAAGACGGTACTGTCAAATTCTGGGACGCCGGAGGAGTCACTTTAACGTTAATCTACAAATTCAACACAGCTCAGTTCTTCTCCGGAGACGATTTGGAAGGTATACCCGCGATTACTACCACTACAACGAATGCTATATTATGATTTGTTGGTAGAAGTCCATCCGGACCCGGAAGATTTGGAGGACGAATGGCCGCCGTTCAGGAAGATCGGCATATTCGATCCCTACTCGGACGATCCGCGATTGGCCGTTAAGAAAATCACGCTGTGTCCTCTATCCGGCACGCTCGTCGTCAGCGGTACTGCCGGTCAAACCATCGTGGCGAAATTCGACACCGAGCTACTCGAGGCGCCGCTCAAAGTCTCCACGATGAACATCGTCAGCGATAGAGACGGTTTCGTGTGGAAAGGACACGGCCAGCTCACCCCAAAACAAGGTGATTTATCAACCCCGATTGTTCAAAAGTATGTTTAATAGCGTTTTTCGTTTAGGAACGATCGCACAATCCAGAGGCTTCCAAGCGAATTCGATTCTTCAAGTGCACCCGCCCGCCGCCATTACATGCTGCGTGCTCCAAGCCGATTGGGGTTTAGTAGCGGTCGGTACGGCCCACGGGCTCGCCTTGCTCGACTACATCCGGAACAAACCCATCATGGTGAAATGCACGCTAAATCCCAACGGTAACGCGCCCGCTTAATCGACGTATTTTCGTATTTAATCGGCGCTTTTTCGCAGATCTGACGGGCGCCGGCGATGCGCCGATCTCCCGCAGGAAATCGTTCAAGAAATCGCTGCGGGAATCGTTCAGGCGCTTGAGGAAGGGCCGCTCGCAGCGCAGGAACCCCAACAAAGACGACAAAACGGCCACGTCGCCGGCGGGTAAGAGAACCGCGCCCGCCGACGATCCGGTGAATCCGCTCGACGCGAAACCTGTCGAACGACAAATCGAGGCGAGGGCCAGCGACGATTCCATGGCCTCCTACGTGCGGTGTTTGTATTTCGCGCGAACGTTTTTAGTCAGTGGTGAGTACTCTACTTACCATATTTTTTATTTAAGATAAAAAAAAAACTATACCGCATATCAATTTTTCTGATTTTCTTAATGAAAAAACGCCCTGTATATCAAATTAAATGTCAACGTATGTAACGGAAATGACAACTTTGACAGTTCGAAGTTTGTTCATCGCCGCTGTCATTAGTGCAGGTTTTTTTAAAAATAATTTGATCGTTTTTCCGTTTTTGGTAAGTATAAATGACCAAGAAACGTATATTATGCGAATTATTGCAATTTCCTTTATTATCGTCCATTAAAAACAACGAATTTGTCTAAATAACGAAAAAGTCTCTCATTTTGGTGTAGTTCCGTTCAAACCAAACGAACGGGAAACGTTAATCAAACAATTTGTTATATCTGTCATCTGTCAATAATTAATCAAAGACATCTGTCAAGTTTACTTTTAAATTCGATTTACGGCAAAAAAAGCAAATTAAGCTGGCGAAAAGAGGTCATTTTCATAATCAGAAAAGCGTTTACAATTTCTGTCGCCAATCAATCGCTCTAACTCGGTTCCATCTTCACATACATGGAATTAATCGGTTGCAGTACAAAATACGAATCCGACGCTTTGGGCAGCTACGAACAACGGCACCGTCTACGCCTTCACGATAATGGTACCGTCGACGTCGAAGCGCGACACGGACGACATCACCTGTCAGCTAGCCAAAGAGATCCAATTGAAACACCGGGCGCCGGTGATAGGCATCGCCGTCCTGGACGGATCGAGCAAACCCCTGCCGGAACCGCTCGAAGTCGAAAAGGGCGTCGCCCCGCTGCCCGACACCACGCAGGCCCACCGCGTCGTCATCGCCTCCGAGGAGCAATTCAAAATATTCACGTTGCCCAACTTGAAGCCCTTCTGTAAATACAAGCTGACCGCGCACGAAGGTATATAAGCAAATTGCATTTTCCGTAAATACCGCGATGGTAAATAACTCGATATCTTCGCAGGAGCGCGAGTGAGGAGGATGGCGTTCGCGAACTTCTCCTGCCAAACGGACGATGTGAAACATTCCGAAGTCGATCTACTCTGCCTGACGAACCTCGGCGATTGCCTGGTCCTCAACATTCCGGAACTCAAAAGACAACTCAACGCGGCCGCCATCAAAAAGGAAGACATCAAGTACGTTCCTCCGAATCTAACCGCCGCCGATTAACCGATTTCCAAATTTCCAGCGGGATATCGTCGCTGGTGTTCACCAAGGACGCGCAAGCGCTCTACCTGCACTCGTCCTCGGAGCTGCAGAGGCTGTCGCTGTCCACCAGCAGCGTGACGATGGCCAGGTGCTACCTGCCGCTGCCGGCCGGCGCCCGCGACGACAACGTCTCCGAGGCGGGCTCGTCGCCGGAGCGCGAGCCGCTGGAAACGTCCGCCGACGGTCACGCGCACTTGGTCAACGGCAACGCCGAGAGCAAAGAGGGCAGCGTGGCGGACAAGGTAATAATTCCACCGTTTGTTTCTATCTAACGTATTGTGGCGATTACTTTCTATTATATACAGTCTGATGATGTCAAGACGAACGGGGACGAAACGTTGCACAACGTGACGGTGTCGAGCAGCGTGGGCGACATCACCATCGACAGCGTCAAGGATCATCTCGGTTCAGGTGAGGATCTCGCGAGAAAGCTTACCAATATGACCGTCGCGAAAACAGTGACCGGCGTTTTAAGCGATAGTGCGACGCAAGAGGGCGTCGTTGCGAGTATTACCACGACGGCGACGTCGGCAGGTCAGGAAGCTAGTGAGTGTTTGCTTTGTTTTATGTTTTTTTTTTTTTTCGATGTGCTGGTTCATTTTATTTTTCACTTCGAAGTAATGGTCTTAAATTGATCGCGCGGGGTTTATGAGCACGCGCGTGGTGTGTGGCTTAAACTCTGCGTTCTGTGGTTCTGTGGGAGCGCATTTTAAGACTGTTGCTTTGTTTCCGTTTCACTTTCACATCACAATTTATTTTTAACCACACTTTTACTCTTCATTTGCTACTTTAAATACTTAAACTGTCTGTTTCGGTTGATGAAGGAAAACAGTTTTTAAATATTTTTGAGTTCTTAAACATAATTGTGATGTTTCTCACCGTTTCTCATGGCTTTAAATTCGTTTTTTTTTTTGTTGCTTTTTGTAGTTATAGAAAGTCAGGAGGATGGAACACCGGCAAGTTTAGAGGTTAGATCTTTCTTTAAATTACTACATCGTTACGAGCAAATAACTAATGATTTTGAGTATTTATTAACAGAAGGTTTTGGTATTTGTATTTATTACTAGCTACAATATCCTTAAATTTCTATTCACATTATTCTTCCCTTTAACTTTATTCTAACCCTTTCCTGTACTGTTCTTCCTACATCACACATGATTAGAATATTTTAATCTCTTATCCAATAGACTGATGAATTGATCAGATACGTGTAATAGTGTAAGAGCATGATTCTTTTAATTGTAATGCAATTAAATTAGTTGAGTTATTAATTATTATGTATTTTTTTCCAGGTTAAAGCGATTCAAGTGAGCGACTTGTTACTTCGAGCTCCTTTGGCGTTGGCTGAAGAGGATTCTTAATCGCGAAAGGGTTCAAAGATAAAAATGGTCAATAAACATGCCATATCACCGGGATCAGTATTTCCTTTCTTCATATTTCATTTACACTATATATTCTTTGTCGAGTTGTTTATAGTATTTTTATTATTTTCGCAGATATATTTATATGTTTTTTTTTTTCGTCAAAAATGGAAGTATTGTGTTTTGTACTTAGGTTAGCGTTTAAGACAGAAATCCGGGACCATTATTCTTTCGAAACGACAGCGTGTTGACAAGAAATACTGGTCTAGGTTTGAAATCTAGACGATAGATTTTAATAAAAATTTTATACTTATATTTAACATTTTTGTATTAATAAATTAATATAATGGGGTTGCAACTATTTTGATCACGATTTATAAATTTCGCCCTGTGAAGTTCTCTCTTTACTATACAGAAGTGAATTGATTTATTATTCAGTATTCGCTTGAATGTTTTTCGTATATACACATTTCATTAGATCTTTGGCCACAGTTGTGTAATGTTTGATCAGTTGAGTAATCAGAATGTTTATAATTTGTTAAAATACTTGCTATTTGAAATGGAAGACTGTGGTGAGAGATTCATTGCAGTAGCTTTTCTATTCAGAAATAAATTGGTGGAGGTTTTCGAGTGACTGTGAACGCGATATTCTTCGATATACTGGTTGCCATTTAATTATTATCATATTCCAAAGTTTAATAACTTAATTGTTCGTCATTTTTATACAGGCAACCGTATATCGAAGAATCAATGATTATTTTAACAAACATTGAACTTACGGCGTTAAAATTTTGTTAAGTATTTTGTGTTATTCATTGTGTATTCACTTTTATTAGAATTTTATTATTGATGGTCATCCGACAAAGCATCACTACAGTGAATAAATTTTTTTATTACGAGCACCTGGTTTTATTCTAATTCAATGTTACTTTTAATTGTTATTTTAAGCTCGATGGATCCAAAGGGAATAAGGTAAGAAGTAAAAATGGAGGATGAATATAACAAGACATATGGAAATTATAAAAAAATACAAACTTTTGGAAGAAATGTAGCTGAATAACATCTTCAAAGGTAGCTAACGAACCAATTCTTACGTGTCCTCTTCTGTTTTAATTTTTTTTTCAAATAGCTTTTTTTGGCAAGTAACTAGAGAGAAAGAAGAAATAATGTTATTTTTGTGCAACAACAAGCCATTATTTTTTAATAATTAGATATAAAAACAGATGTTTCTAATCGATCGTGCCATTTAAAACGTCAAAATGTAATACAATATTTACCTGCAATATGGAAACTTTTGTAGAACTATTTTCATTGAAATAACGAGTATTTTGTTCCAATTTTAAATATAAAATAAGAGAAAAACATTTATAAATAAATTGCACCTGTTTTCGAATTCGACGAATTCAAAATCTGGTGGTTTTAAGGCGCCGAAAAGAAAGAGTGCTTCGATTGGTGTTTTGGATATTTAGTTCCGCATTTCGCCTCCAGAGTACCGTCAACGAAGTAATCAAAGACCAACCGGTCGCTGTTCGGTGAACCGGCAACGCGGGTTAGACAGAGACGACGAATCATCGGTAGGTTGTCGCTTGTTGCACCTAGTTTAAAACTAGACACATCTATTTCTCAGTTTTCTGGAATGTGTCATCCCGATTATTATGAAAGGGAAAATTGTGAACTTCGTCGTGTTTAAAGTTTAATAATGACATAGCTGTGATATATTTTGATTTAGAAAGTATACGTTGAACTTTTGTTGCGTTAAAGCCGTGGTTTTTGTGAAAAGTGCAAATAAGCCAGCTAGATTATGTCAAATTTCCTATGATAGTTGGCTAATATAACATGGCCGCCTAAAGACGACTATACATTACATGTCTTTTGTTGTGTAAAATTATATTTTTTTTATTAAAACATGGAGTTGAGAGTGGGCAACAAATATAGGCTAGGCCGAAAAATAGGATCCGGTTCGTTTGGAGACATTTACTTAGGTAAGTTTCGCAGTTTTCTAACAGACTTTTCGTGGTAAACAATAGATGCACCGAGTTAAACTGGGCTTGTAACTGAAATGCCACTGTTACTTGTTACAGGAACCAATATTTCTACAGGCGAAGAAGTAGCTATTAAATTAGAATGTATAAAAACGAGACATCCACAGCTTCACATAGAATCAAAATTTTACAAAATGATGCAGGGCGGAGGTAAGTGCAATTTTTTCCGTCACCCAACAGACCACAAATTATGAAATAATCCATGAATATTAAATTTTACATTAACCTCTAAACGATCATTTTTCTATTTCGCAAGTTCCTTGCGATTCAAGGTAACTTACAATAATTTAATTGCTATCTGTTACATCTAGGTGACTGTTTTTCCTTCATTTTTTCGCAAAAAATACGCATAGTTGTACTTATTTATGTAGGATTTTTCTCATAACTTTGCTCATCGATATTCGATATTGCTAATACCGTTTTGTTTACCCGAATGCTTTGCATCTCACAATAAACACGTTACATAAATTTTTATCGAGTACTTGGCGCTATTTCTACTTATTCACATTCAAATTTTCAATGTTTAACCACTAATTAGTACTAGATAACATCCAGTCCGTAAGTATTATTAACCACAAAATACTTCATATTAATATTTAATACTCGAACGATTGTTTACCTTGATTAGAGCATTCCGATTTATCACCGATCGAGTTCATTATCCTATTTCAATTCCATTCGTATTGGCATAAAACAATTATTGTTAATAGTTTAAAAATCAATTTATAACGGAGCGTTATCAATGTTTTGTTATAATTGGTTTTACGTAAACAAATAATCTTTTATAGCGTTTAACCTCTGGACGATTCCGAAACGGGGGCAGTTTCATTAAAAAACCTCGCTAAACGGGCTCTTCGAACAGATATTTGTTGGCTGGAAGCCGTTAAAAAAAGGGCCAGTATCTTCGTTCACCTCATTTAACCTGTTGATCATTATTTAGATTATTGATTATGGAAATTCTGTTTGATTCTTAATGGTTGGATATCACCGAACATGCAATGATAAACTTGTATAATGCCTGTGGGAACGTTGCAGGAAGGTACAAAACCTATTAAAGAATGATACGGATAATTCTACTCCACTATTGCGCCACAAAACGGCATTAATTCGTGTATATTTTAGTTTTAAGTTGCATTTAAATAGATGGAATGGATCGAAGTAATATTTTCATCGTGATCTGTTTTAAATTTATCTCCTAATACTGGTTTTTATCGGGATAGCTTAATGACAATAATTTAAGTGTAATTATGTTATAATATTCTCACTAGCTCGATTGTTGAGTTTGTTATCGATGCAGTTTTGTCTTAAGAGTTTCGAAACATTTTTTTTGTGTGAAGTTTAAGGAAGTCTGAAACAATTTGTATATAAAAATATGATTTATTCATGAGGTATTGATTCAAGGCGTCTCGTGAATTGTCTAGCGGTGTAGAAAAAAAGAAATAAATATTCATTAGCTAGTAGCAAAATCGGAATTGATTAGTTTTTTTTAATATTTCTCACATTTTTTATCTAATTAAGTCAAATGATTGTTGAACTTGAACACCTTCATTTCTTCCTTGAATTTCGATGTGGATGTACACAAAAAAAAGCCCTTCGAATACATCAATAAATTAATACGGTAAAATTTGAATATAATGGAGAAAAATTCTAAAATTATTACACTTTCATTTTTCACTCGAAGGCACGAGTGTATTAACGACCACTTTTTTATTGCATATGTTGATTTATGTCCATCAATGTCACCGCGAATGAGCGACACTCGCTTGTGAAACCCACACGCCAGTTAAAAATAACGAATCAAACCACATATTTAGTTAAAATCCCTTTAATTCGTTGTAAAAAAAAACCATCGATCCTAGTAATAGCGTTCACAGATAAATCCCCGTTCGGGTTATACGTTTATGAACGAATTAAAACCAGTAAAACAGGTACCTTTCTACCTCGATACTTCACGCTAATCATTCAGAAATATCAAGAATACTACCTGTGCCGTGTGGGTACTCGCCCGGCCCGGCTCGGCAATTGTATAATATAAAATATTTATCGGCCGTTGGAATGTCTATGTAGAAAATCGAACGGGACAAAAAAAAATACACGGCATTTTTTCGCTCGTATTTCCCTCCTCATCCCTATCGCCGCTGGATTGCTTCGAATAAATTCGGAATATTAGACGAGCCTAGATGTTTGCCGTAATTTAATTACGCAACAGAGTCTGTAGGTCGATATGCCACTACATAATTCCAAACATAATCGCAGAAACCACCGAACAATGGCTCGATTATTGCATAAAATCGCGTCTTTCAAGTGCGTTCGGAAATTCAGGGACGAGTAATAATTCCTGGGCGAAAAACAATGATGAATTAGACAATCATTTTCCTCGGTGTCTAACGGTCCGTCGCCGGATGGTATTTGTGACCTAAGAGTGAACGTTCGCTATGGGTAACATTAAAACGCGCGCCTGGTCATGCTCGATTCTAATATTCGTACCTTGCTACAGTTGTTTCGTATCGAAGTAGAATCGAGTATTTATAGCGGGTAATATTTGGGCAAGCGGTAACGGATCGTTCCTCGAGCGTTCCTATTTCTTTGGATACTTTAATGAGCCATTAACTAAGAGGAAAGAAGTAGGAACTGCCGGAGACGCTATCTTTATTAGTACTTCGTTTTGGAATCTCTAATGGGGTCGTTCTATAGGTTGTATTCCTCTAAATCAATCAGTTCCAATAACAGGGAGTTTTGATAACTTTAGACTATATTTTGAATGAGTTATTTAAACAAATTAATCATCTCAATGATGCAAAATGAAAACTTTGGTGCATATTTGTTTGTTATAAATAAGTAATTGTTGGTTTTGAAGGTAACTCCTATATAATTACGTATAAGCAGGAGTTAATTAATGTAACGATAATAAAATTGTAGTGCGTTTTATTTTTGTTTATTAATTTTTCACGTTGCTCTACGCTTGCCCTTTAAAATGCACGTTTTCGAGTGGAATCCTTCGCAACAAAGAGGCTAAAATTAATCGTAATGCTTTATATTTTATAACGATTAAATATAGTAACTAGTAACAAAGATTCTCTTGGAATAAAGGCGAGTTTCATCGAAGCGAGTTTAATACGGTCGCGTTTTTTTGTTTTTATAAAAGCTCTAGAGCGATTGGTAATTCGTCTTTTAAACGGATATTACCGGTTGTAATTTGTATCATAAAGGAAACCATTTATCGTGGTTTTATTTCATTAATAATTGCGGATTTGTTTTTTTTTTTTATTTTTTGAAAAGTTGTCCGTTGACGTCAAGTATTGTGTTGTTTGTTATGCATTCATTGTATTGTGCTGATTTTATCGAGTAGGCGTTGGTGCGCATTGCCAACTACTCGAAAAAAAAAGTACCCAATTTTTGATCAATTTGAGCGCGGTGTAATAAAATTGTTTTGATCTTTTTACGGGTTGGGGAAAAGTCGCCGATAAAATTAATGAATGTCGTTTCGACTTTTGAATTTCTATTTATAATTGCCTACTACGTTTTTAAGTGGAAGTTTGATTCTTTCACGAATACTAGATGGTTTAATTTTAAGCCGATTCTATTAATAAACGTTTTGTTTTTGTAAAAACCTCGCACTCCACTAATATCCCGAATGCATTAACTAAACGAATCGAGAGAAAAAAAATTATAAATAAATATTTAAGCGCTTACATAAAAACTCGCTCGTTTATAAAAATTATTAGCGAAATAGAAACGGAAAAAATTCGTGGATATTTGAAATGCCGATTAGCGCGTTCGCATTTCATTACCATTACGTTATTTACTCTTTTCGTTGCTAATCGAACTATTGCATAAATAAATTCGATTGTAGACGAAAAAAAAATATCTAAATCATCGAATCAAATGAAAGAATCTTCTTAGTTACTCCATAACAACAATGTAAATCTGTCAATTTGAAAGAATCTCCTTAGTTACTCCATAACAACAATGTAAATCTGTCAATTTGAAAAAATCTCCTTAGTTACTCCATAGCAACCATGTAAATCTGTCAAATGAAAGAATCTCCTTAGTTACTCCATAACAACAATGTAAATCTGTCAAGTTGGAGCGGCTTTAAGGTTAAAGCGGGTCCAATTGCTCTTTAATTCGTACAATTTACACCACCCTGTAGATTTGAAATGTATCTCGATTTTGAAGCTTTCGTTTGTTTGTTCCAGTGGGTATACCGCAGATAAAATGGTGCGGCTCGGAGGGCGATTACAACGTGATGGTGATGGAGCTGCTCGGCCCGTCGTTGGAGGACCTGTTCAATTTCTGTTCGCGTCGCTTCTCGCTGAAGACGGTCCTGCTGTTGGCCGATCAATTGATCTCGCGCACGGACTTCATCCATTCGCGGAACTTCATCCACAGGGACATCAAACCGGACAATTTCCTCATGGGTTTGGGCAAAAAGGGGAATCTAGTGTATATAATCGATTTCGGTCTGGCGAAAAAGTACAGGGACGGTAGGACTCACCAGCACATACCTTATAAAGAAAATAAGAATTTAACTGGTAAGGTTTCGAGCGTTTACGTTATTTAATGCGCGAGGCTTAATAATTATTTTATTTGCAGGTACTGCTAGGTATGCGAGTATAAATACTCATTTAGGTATCGAACAATCTAGGCGCGATGATTTGGAATCGTTAGGTTATGTTTTAATGTACTTCAATCGAGGCTCGTTACCGTGGCAAGGCCTGAAGGCGGCCAATAAGCGGCAGAAATACGAAAGAATATCGGAAAAGAAAATGTCCACTCCCATAGAAGAGTTATGTAAGGTAAGGTGGCGATTCATAAAAACTAATTTCGCCTTTTCGGAATGGTATTGATCGAAAATTTCGATTGTAATTCGAAATGTTTGCCGTTACAGGGCTATCCAATAGAATTTCCCACTTACCTGAATTATTGCCGGGAATTGAGGTTCGAAGAGAGGCCGGACTACAGTTATTTAAGACAATTATTTAGGACCCTGTTTCATAGGCAAGGCTTCACGTACGACTACGTGTTCGATTGGAATATGCTCAAATTCGGTAAGCACACTAACCACTTGAAGCACCCTGTAATATCTCGACGAGTCCATTCTAGTACCGTTTCCTGGTAGACAATTGGAGCTCGATATATACGGCACGTTTACGAATTGTTTGTTGTGTTTAAGGAGGTTCGAGAGGCAGCCATTGCGAGGAGAACGGCGGCGGCGGGGGCGGCCGATCGGGCACCAGGTACGGCGGTCACGGGGCCGGCATCGCGGCCGATTCGTCGCCGGCGGCGCCGCTGTCGAGGACGCGGAGGCCGCACGACGCTCGCATGGAATTGGTGACATCGGGTAACGCTACCGCCCAAAATGTGCTCGATGAAGTCATCACCAGCAGTGAGTCTATTCCGAGTGTTTCGAAAGCGATCCGTTTTATATTGTCCGTTTCGTAGATTCACCTAGGATGTACGATAGTCACGAACGGAGGGTTTCCATGAGACTTAGGGCCAGTCAAGGAGCTCCGAACGCTTCCACGTCCGATTTGAGCACGTCCCAACAAGCCAAGTGAGTTGCTTAGCCTTTTACTAGACTCGCCCGTAGGTAGCTTTTGTGGATTTGACGTTTCGCAAAGACTACTCGAGGCGATAGGGAGAAATGACTTTTATCTAGATTGGATTTTTTTATTTGTTTTGGAAGCGCCTCCAGAGCGGCAATGGTACCTCCAAGCGGGCAGACGGGTGCCCAGGGCCCGCTTCCTAGGCGAGGTAGCGCTTCCAAAGATCCGCCGACGGCGCCGCGGCTCAAAAAGTGAGAAAACTGCACCGAATAAAATGCGTTTTTAATAGTGACATATTTTTTAATTTGCTAGGTAGATACGTTTTTTTTTATTATCGAAGTCGGCTGATCGTTGGCTTCAGTTTGAGGAGGATCATTCGGATAAGTAAATGTGGTGTTTCGCGAAAATGCTTTGCACAGTGCGATAGGAATAGCTGTGGACGTAAGGTTACTATGCGCAGTATGTACTATTTGGGAAAATCGCGCACGTACGTCACTGTTGTAGTTATACCTAAAGCATTGTACATTGTAACTGTCCGAGTTGTGAGTAAAAGAAACGATAGTAATCGATTAAAGGATAGTAGTATTTTTTTTATTTAATTAGTTGCAATACGAGAATAATTTTAATTTTTTTTAACTCAATATTCCAATTGGATTATTCTCAAACTGATACCTTCTTCGACCGAGGAATCACAGTTAGATTATAATTGATTAGAGAAGTGATAAAAACCGTGTTTTTCATAAATGTGATTTTGTTAAGTTTTCCACCCCTTTTTGAGCTGTTTTCCTGCATTTCGCAAAATTTTTGTGTAATATTTTATTTTGGCGAAAAAGGGCCAACTTCCTTTTTGTGGAAAAAAAAAGAGAACTTTATTTCGATGAATGAGCACAAAAGTTTTCGTAACATAGTTACTATTTAAGTAATACGAATTTATTTCGACGTGTATGATGAATCGAAAATGATTACTTTTTTATTAATTAGTCGCGGATAGAAAGTACGCTAATTTAAAGGGAAAAAATTTGTTTCTATTATATTTTACTTACTATTAGTTTTAAATCGAAAAATGAAACTTTTGTATTAGCTACTTTCCTTTGTTCGACGATTCGATTTATTGGAATCGTCTTGCTCATTGAAGAAAAAAAATGCGTGCAATTGATGTGAGGAAATAGTTTTTAGTGAATATGATACCACTTAAGTGACTTCTGATGAAGCAACGATTGTATAGTAATGATTTTGGATACAGGTGTCACTATATATTTTTATCGTTTTTTTTAGGTAAACTTAAAGAATTTCCTATTTTGACGTGGCAAAATTCGCGAGAAAATTTTAATGTGTGACATGAAAAAATAGGAAAAAAGAACCTTACTGAATATATATAAATATTATATAAACATAAGAAGACTATTTCGTGTTAAACGAATTGGCTTTATTTGTTGACGTTATTTTTAGATAGTTTACCTTATTTTGTTCCTTTATTCACATAAACAGTACTGGTAATAATTTCTCAACTCAAAAAGTTAAGCTAATTAAAAATAACGTTGAAAATAATGTTGATAAAATGAATGACTAATTGTACATATCTAGACTGACTTTGTGTATTTTGTTGTATAATAAGTATAAAAAATTCATTTCGATTGTTCAAAAATTTTTTATAATACCATCGGTAGATAGCGTTTACCATTTTTTGTAATAAAACTTGATTTAAACTATAAGTCGATTCAAAGGAGAAAGCCGAAATTACTGTAATATGTTAAGTTTTCTGCATTTATTTTATTCGTCAATTGGTAGTACTTAATTAAAATACTCTTAAATAGGATTTAAAAATCTGAAAATCATTTGGAATTGTTTCATAACAAGGCTATCTTTGAATTGATGATAAAAAAATACTGTGTGTTTAGTAGAAAACTACTATAAACGAGAAGCTTCTATGTAACTTATGAGCTAGAAGGCCTTCCGAGGCCATCCAAAATTCAATACAGGGTGAAATTTAATTTTCTATATTATATTAAAGACAATAGATTATAAAACCTAGGTCGACTTTTCTATACCTACTTGCCCCTAATCCTATTTAAAACTTCTACTTGCGAATACGACAATGTAAATGTAAAAGAGTATTGTAAACTAAAAGAAACTATCAAAACTATATAAATTAGAAAGGAAATGGAAACGATTGCAATTATAAAAAAATTGACCTAGTGTAAAATTGTTGCAGGTGACAGAACGAGTCTTGAATCCTTCGATTGAACTAAATTTAATCCATGAAAATTGTTCCTCCGGGCGTTTCCTTTGTTGTCCCCGATCACGGCTCGTTCCGTGAGCTGTACTTACAACAATCGTGTTTTAAAGCACCCTATGCTACTTTTAATGTTCATTCGTATAATTTAAATATATAGATTTTTTTTTTCGAATAAGCGGACGTTGAAGGAGTGTTTTCATATCGCAATTTTCCAATAGATTATTTTTAAGTAATAGGTAAATTCCCGAATTGTTAGAACATCTCCGCAGTGGTTTTGGTAAACTTATGATAACTAAATTACAATATTTTAATATCCTTTTGTAATTCATTCGTAAAAAAAATACACAAGGCGCTTCATAAAGTTTACCAAAGTCGTGATTTAGCAATATTTCCGAAAATTCATTCACCACAAAATTCACATTTTTGTTACATAATTTTTTAGTAATATCATATTTTTTATATAGTAATCGAAAAAAAAAGGTAACCCTTTACTGTATATATAAAATTACCTTGTCTTAATGTTGTGTAAATATTTAAATAAAAAAAAACAAACTAAACACAATGCTTTATTTTTTTGAGATCGAAAGTGTGTTTACCAAAATCAACTTAAAGCAAAAACTCCGAAGTAATACGTTTTCTTCAAATATGGAATTCATATCGAGATTTCCTTATTCAAGTAAATCAAGCCAGTACTTACCTCTGTACTTGACACATCTAATCAGTCTGCAACGCCCCCTATATGAAAAAATTACCAAGTAAAAGGAGCCCGTTCTCTTAGAACGCGAACGCCGAATTTCTCCCATTCTTCCGCTTGAATCCACAGCTCGTGGGCCGTTTCCAAGCAAGACATGATGCAAGCACCTTTCCAGGCCACCATCGCCGGATCCATATCTCTAGGATTCGTCACTATATCCAGTTGTTCCGCTCGATACAAATACGGTATTTGAAGCGATATCCTATTTTGTAACCAAGTACCGATACCTAAAACAAACCACCTAAGTACAAAGCTATCGAAAATTTATAATTATTTACCTGAGAATTTCATTCCACCACCAACGACCAAAATACAACCGTACATCTTCCTCTTGATCTCCTCATTGGGACACCTATCGATGCTCTGAAGCACCGCTTGGTCCAAACCCAGAATCTGTCCTGGATTCGTCACGAATTCTCTAACGGACGCCGGAGCGACCGGATCCATCGCATCCACCACTATATCATCCTCGTTCGAATTATTTTGCTGGTTATCCAGATACGTATCGCTCAATAGATCCGCGTTAGCCGTATCCAGGCTCTCCTTGATGCCTTTCTTACGTATGTCCCGCAGGTAGATGTCGTCGTGCGGATCCCCCGGATCGCCCGTCGAAATCTTCTGCGTTTGAATCGACTTGGCGCCCGTTATGGCGAACAATTCGGGACTGAACAGGCTCAACGGGGCGATGATGCACTCGTCGCCGACCTGTATCGTGAAATGGTAGACGGCCATGTCGGGTTGCTTCAGCACGAACGATTTCTCCTGCGACCCGCACACGTCCAAGTTCACGTGGCAGAAGTCCTCTTTCAATTTCCTGAGCAACATGGTGTCCAGCTTGTTCTTGTCGTTGCACTCTTTGTAAGGGAACGCGCACTTTTGCAACAACCAGAAGAATATTTGCGTTATGTCGCCTCCGCCGTACTCGAGCCGAACTCTAAAAATAAATCGAACGATTACTTTCAAAATAATTATAGAGGGTGATACGAGGTGTACAATGAATGGGATTGTTCGAACCTTGTATTCGGATGGCATATTCCGTCTTCGACGCAGGAAACGGACGTTTTCTGATCCCCGACATCGACTACACAGGCGTAGCTTAGGCCGGAACCGAAGGTCGCAGCGACGTGATCTTGTACCAAAAAACACTGCCCGAATCCCATTTTGCTCAGCAACAAATACATCAGTTCCCTGAGGTACGTTCGATTGTACACGTCCGGTATTACCAGAACTGCTTTGTAATTCTTCAATTCGCTTTTGTTTATATGCAAGTTCATTTCTAATACGTAAGTCCATATAGCCTCCACGTCTGCCATTATAGCCGTTAACGAACCGCCTAAAAAATACATTTAACAAAACAATACAGTAATTGAATCATCGTTTACCTGCTTCCGAATGTACGTTGAGGTCTCCACGTTTGTATGGAAAATGGATGTTAAAGTCTTGCTTCGGATCCAGCCTCAAGATGTCGTTACCTATAACTACATCCCCTTCGGGTTTCACCCATTCACCTCCGCTGTCACTAACCAGTTCTGGCTGAGACCGCCGATTGAACGCAGCGATTTGTTGCGGTGGAGTAGCATACCTAAAATCAAACAAACATAACAAAACAAGTATTTTATAATAAAAAAACTCACCTCCTCCTTCCGTCGGACTGCAAGCAGGATTGTAGGGTATGCGAAACAGCCAATCGGGCCTCTTCCAATTCGGGAAGTTGGCTGAGATCCACCCGTTCCGGTAAGAAGCTGTCCCTGTATTGGAAACCGCCGGTTAGTCTCCTGCGCGCTATGGCGTGCAGCGTCGTCAACGGGTTCAAATCCGAAGCCCGGCCGATCCGCAAATTCAACGAACCCGGATGGATGACGATGATGCTTTTAGAGTGCACTTGCTCCGCAGGAACGTCCGAAGGTGTCCCCAACGTCATGCTTAGGCAATCAATTATAAAGCATTTGTAATCACTGCATACCAGAACTGATATTTAACGGCGAATCTATAAAATGTAACAAATATTTATCGAAAACAAACTAGGTTATGTAAATTAACTTCTTCTACTATTTTGTTGAGTTCTCGGCCACTTAGGTTATTCGGTCATCAACTGACAGTAAACTGACGTTGACATTGTTGACAGTAAATAATAACCTAAAAAAAATTAAAATGGTATGCAAATAAAAATAAAATGCCCACTCCTCGAAAAAATCATATGGAAAACAAATACCAATTGGAATTATGATTCCTACGTCACAGGTCAGAGTCTATTGATATGAGTTAAATCTGTTATTTTACGTACATTTTAAATTTTGTATTTTTTATAAACTAAAATAGATGTACTTACTTTAAAATTTCGTGTAAATTTCACATCGCAAACATGAATACTGTACTTAAAGCTGTGATATTAGGGGCTCCCGGCTCAGGGAAAGGTACAATTTCGAACAGAATTATCAAAGCTTTCAACATGGAATACATATCCAGTGGTGATCGGCTGAGACAAAATATAAAAGAAAAAACCGGTAAATACTTTTAATTACTACTACAATCACTTCGTACAATCATCCTCTTCATTTCCAGCTATCGGTTTGGAAGCAACAAAGTACATAAACGATGGCAAATTACTTCCCGATGATCTGATGATTAAGTTTATCACAGAAGAGCTTAGTAAAGTCAGATCAAATTCTTGGTTACTAGATGGTATGTTACAATCTTATTGATAAATCTTTTAATTCAGAACGGTTGTTTAAAGGTTTCCCGAGGACTCTCCAGCAAGCGCAACAATTGTGGAAAAGAGAAACATTGGATCTCGCTATTAATTTAGTAGTTCCGTTCAGTGTAATTTTAGAGCGAGTCGAAGGCAGAATGGTGCACTTGCCCAGCGGTAGAGCTTATAACTCGACTTTTAACATACCCAAAAATCCTGTTAGTAATATCTACAAAATGACAAGTATTCATTTTTAATGGTCTCGATTTAAGGGCTTCGATGATGTGACTGGAGAGCCGCTAACGAAGAGAGAAGACGATAAACCGGAGGTGGTGAAAAAGCGATTGGCTGTGTATGAGGAAATGACGAGGCCTGTAATAGAGTTCTACCGAGAACAAGGGATTTTAAAGGAATTCCACGGTGAGACTTCCGACGCTATATCACCACAAGTTATCAATGTTATGAGCGGTTACATCAAGCAGGCGCAGAAAACTTGATATATTTTTGATAAGCGAAATAATATTTTTATAATTTTTTGTAAATAATTAAAGGCTTTGTTCGTAATGAAACTGTTCGAGTATCAAAATAAGCGATCGCTTTTAATATGATCAAAATAAATAACATATATTTACAGAAGTATAACAGTAACTTAAATATCCGTTTAAAAAATAAATCTTGTGAGCAATTTTAGGGATGAAAAACAAATTATAACTGAAAATATAAAATTAGCTTCCGGTTTAGTTAGATTTGAAATCATCCTTACAATACCCATGAATGCGTAATTCCTGAAAAACAAAAAGTATCGGTTTAATACGAGGAAAAATAATTGCGTGCGGGATTAAGCGTCGAGTTAATTCACCAATTTAGTATAAAAAAGCGGAGGAAATAACACGTTGGTGTTAATGTAGGTAAAAACGTATCACGAGCCATGTCTATAAAAGTTTCTACGAAGTCTATTATATTGATTTGAGATATTATAGGATTAGCTAATGATGCATTTAATCGAAAGCCTTACGTCTTGGCATTCTCGGCCTAACATGTATGTGAATATTATCCCCAGGTGAAGCTGAAACTAAAACAAAAAGATATTACAGAAATTAAAAAAAAAAAACGTATATTTCACAGTAGAATACAAACGTACATTTCGATCAATTTCGTGTTCGAATTATATAAAAATTCTACAAAATACAGCGATAATCTATAAATATTCAGGAGTATACAATACGAATATTCTCGAGCAATATTTCACGCGACTTATTAGATTTGATTGAAATTAAGTACAATATTACCGACATCCCAGTTTCTAATATATCAATTGGAATGTTTGTACAGCCATATTCATCGATCACTTTTCTATTTGTTAATTGCAACACCAATAAAAGCATTAAGAATGCAAACAAAACACATCACAGGCAAACTTTTTTTTTCTAAATATACTTAAAGGTTGTAAGATTTCGCAGTGATTATTGTCAATACATAAGTTTCGCGATCTGACAACCCCGAAGGCACATTTCGGATGCAACACAATAGTTTTAATCCATTCCTATCCCTCGTAGGATTAAGATATGTATAACAATAAAACTAGTTGAGACAAACGTTAAGTTTCTAGTCGATTCACTGAAAAATATCAATTATCTATGTTGCCATCGAAGTAGTTCTGGAGCATGTTAGGCACGGAGCGGCTGGCGTCGGCGCGTCCGGGCGTCGCGGCGCCCTCCCGGTCGCCCAGCACGAACCCGATGGGGCGCGTGACCTGCCCGTGCGCTGGGCTATTCAAACTGAGCGATCTGGCGGCGCGGCCGTTGTTAGGCATGCACAAACGCTCAACGGTTAGGCGGGCATTGACTGCCTCTGTTTTCGTACCGTGTAATATCCTGGGGAAATCGCACTGCTCACATTTGTCCAGTATCGGATGGTTCAGGAATGTGCATACGTGACAGTTCCATTTCGGACCGTCGTCCGTTTGGTGGACGCGGCTTTGGCGGCGCAGACGCGCCGGCGGCGTCGGGAACTCGTTGATCGTTTGACCGGTGTAAATGTTGTTGTAAAATGCATCGCCTTCAAACAAAAACCATCATTAATTAAACCACACCTAAATGTCAAATTTTAGAGAAGAACCATTGGTACAAAGTACTATTTATGGCAAATATCCAGCACTCCTTTTTAACTCTAATCAACAGTTTAAACAGTCCTTTTAACATCACAATACTCACTATCAATTTCCAGTATTTTACATTGATAACGTAAATGTTTAATGTCCTTGATTAGTTTCTTCTCCGTGTCGACGACATTCTCGTATTCCCGTCTGCTCCTCTCCAATTCTTCGATTTCCCGCTTTATCGCCGCCAGTCTGGCCGTTTCGGCGTTCAATTCCGCCCTCAATCTTTCTATTCGAGCCTTCTGTTTCAGGATTACGGGCGCTGCACAAAAATAAAACGATTTCAAAGGGGGTTTTGTTAGAAAATAACGGTGCGCCGGAGTTACCAAGCCGAAATGATCATACCTGTTTGGATCGTACGTTATCCCACACCGAAATATGAATATTAAATTAATTTCGAAATTCGAGCAGAGGGCGATTATTTAAAAAATAACGCGTATTTTGTAACAGTCGTTACTGCACCTCTATACCATAAATTTGTGTCCCACCTCTATTAAACTTCTGTCGTACGAAATGTCATTAATGTCAATTTGATAGTTTGTGCTTATGTATCATCGAACGCATCTTAAAGTCCTACTTATTCTCGTACAATGCAAAAAAAATAGTAATTTCGGGTGCACCCGACAATATAGTTGCAATTAGTCCCTAATAATTCGATAACGAAAATTTAAATGTAATTATTCGTAAACAGCGCTTCCTAGATACGAATACGTTTTGTAGGTCGCGCGTCTCGGAAAAAATCGAAGGACGTTCCCGTGTAGTAAATTGCCGAAACAAAGTCCACAGGTATCAACATTTCAACGTTTACGAGCGAGGTGTTTTCTATCCCGCCGGAGCGTTTTCTAAATATACCATCGAAACGGCCGCCTGCCCACGCGATTGGCGAACTGTTATTTTCGCTTCGACAAGGCCGGCGGTACGAAACGATTCCCATTTCGCCGCCGCATCGGCCCAAACTTACGTGCGCAGCGAACGTCCAAATCGTTGAGCGAGCCCGCCCTCGCCGGCCCCAGCTCCCTCGGCGGCTCCTCCTGGTGGTAGCTGCTCGGCCGGGGGCGCGCGCCGCGCCTCGCCGGCTCCAGCGTGATCTGCAGCCGGCTCTGCGCCGGCACGCGCGGCGCCCCGCCCGCCGTCGGCGACCGCACCGTCAAATTCACGCTGGTGATGCCCCTCGGCTCCGGGCTGCGCCGCGTCCACGGTTGCGTGAACTCGATGGTGGGCGCCATGCGGTTCCGCACCACGTCCACCGAGCAGTTCACGTTGACGTGGAGCCCGGACAGCGGCCGGTCCGCCGCCATTAGAGTGTCCGTGGTTTGGGTGGGCGTCGAGCAGGTCTCCCGCTTGCTGGCGTCCGGTTTGGCGACGGGCGCCGGTTTGAGCGGGAGCCGTTTCGCGGTCGACGGCGACCGCGGCGGTTTCTCGCTCAATTCGTCGTTGAGCCACGCGCGAACGTCTTTGCGCTTGTCCGACGCGAGGCGGTCGTCGGCGATCGGTTGGGGCCGGATGTCGAGCCGGTCGGGGCGCTTGGCGACCGATCGCGGCGGCTCCGGCTGCTTGGCGGGGCGTCCCGTCGGGGCCGGAGCGCCGTCGGCCAGCGCCTTCGCCAGTATGTCGGCGATGGTGGTCTCTTGGTGGTTCGATTGGATGTAGGTGGTTATGCAGGAGGTGACGACGTGGTCGGGAATGGTCGGGAATTGCTGTTTGAGTTCATGGAACAGTTGCATAACTCTGACGTTTGACGACTGTCGCTTATTCCCGGCAAACATGGCCGGCCATTATGGTTCAACTGGAAACAAAAATAAAAAGTATAATGGATTTTTGTATTTCGACCAAATGGTTCTATACTACTAATGTCTCTATATACATATCCTCTTTTTAATCTACTGCTACCGTATACAGTTTAATGCATGTTAGTAGAAAAATTAGGTAGTAAAAGAAAGGATGACATTGACAGATTGCAACTTTCACACTGTTAATTTTAATGATCTTTCTTTGTTCAACACACCAAATAGTTATGGAAAAACCCATTTGGTGCCATTCTCTCAAGTCTATATGGGCTACTCCGGCCCTGTACAGTTAACTGTTTTTTAACTTTAACGAAAGTGCTATTGAAATGATTCATACTACTGAATTCATTAATTAGTAAGTATGCAGTAGATTAACCAGGTAAATAAAATGTAAAAGGTTAAAAAAAATCGACTTTCACAATTCTTTAAAATTATTAAAATAAAATAGCATATTATATATTTGACCGAAATTTCGTCCTCTGGTGGATTTTACGAAAATAAATACAGTGCGCTATGTTTGTGTATTCAACTGTCCTGCATTTAGTAGTGATTAATGAGTTTTGAAACAAAAAATAACACAATTTGTCACCCAACTACTTAATATTTTTTTCGACAGTAAATTGTGTTAAAACAACGACCCACTAAAAAAAATCCTCAACCTACCGGCCTCAATCATTTTATCATCGAGTTTAATGTTAAACAAATAAGAACAAACAAGTAAATATCAATATTGACAGCTTATTAATAGCCTACTATAAAAAAGAACGTTCCTCAACTTCATGCCTATTTACATACACATGTACTGATAACAGCATATGACGTACGTTCGATTTCCTTTCAAAACTTTCGGAATGTTATTCCAATGTCGAATTTTTCTCAAAAATGAGCTCACAAACTCAATTACACGTACCTACATACCTAAAACGAGCGTAAGTCGATTTTAAATTTTGGAAAAGTCGACGGGGGCGTCAAATTTGACGTCACACTTGACGTTTGGCATACCACAAATCAAGTGGGCGACGCAGGTATAACTTAATGAAAATGTATTAATTACTATTAAATTAATAAATTCCGGATCGAATGCAATTATGGGAGTAGAAGTGCGCGTGAAATACAACAACTTACCAAATTCATAAATCAAAATTGATGTAATCTTCTCCGTAAACAAACAAATAAAAAACCGATTCACTTGTTGCACTAATTAAAAGTAACCTACAGCACCGAATTGGCATTAAGAGCACGCACAACGTAAAACATTTTAGCTGTAAAACACATAATTCGGAAATTTACATTCAACCTTTATCGTAATGTTATGGAAAACTGAGATAGAGGAACACAAATAGAACATAGTGAAACGTCACGTGAATCGCAATTGACACTGCTGTTGCCATATCTTTTAAACAAAATCCAAAACAGTAACAAAACTGTAATTTAAAAAAGTTAGTAATAACGTTGTTTAAAACTAACGTGCACCGCGCTACCAATATTTTACTACCAAAAATTTTAATGAAAGTCCAGTAAACAATATAATAATTTTAAATGCGATAGTGAGCTGTGAATTATTTTGAACGAAGTAGTAGAATTATGAAAATAAGTTCATGTGGCAACACCGCATTAAACGTCATCATATCTTTCAGAACAAAAACAAGATCTTGTGTCTCGCTATCTTGTTCTTTAATTTATAGTTCACCTTTCCCATCTTACTAAAAACAAAGTCATTTTTTTATGTGAATAAAATTTCGGTTTTTATTGTAGCATAGGTGTTCAATGTTCCTTTGACAGTAATAGCTGCCACAACGTTTTGTACTAAATAAAAGAAAAAAATAATTCTTAAATGTTTATTGGTTTGTTATAAAAAATTCCGTTATTTTCAGTAACAATGTCACTCACCAATATAAAATAAAATCACTAAACGAACTATTGTGTATAAAGTATTGCCTATAAAAGAGGACTTGAAATTGCAAATGACATTTGTTCCTAATTGACTTGTACTGCATAAGTTATCCATCTACTATTTTCTATCCACAAATAGGTTATAAATTCTGAATAGTTGAGGTTAGGAAGCAATTAGAAAAACAAGAAATAGTAAAATTTTCACATAATTTCATCAACTAGCTTCCATCTAATGACAATGGAGTCACCATTAGCCGAACAAAAGCCCAGAATCGTCCTGCAGGAATATAAACTCGCGCAGGTAATAATTTGCAAACCACATTTTTAATACACGACCAATAACTATCTACTTTTTACGCAGACCGCCCCCATTGCGAAGGACCACTTCACCGTCAAATCCTTTAAAAAGAGCTTCAAAATCGTAATAATTCGCAATGAGCAGAACGAAATGGAGTTCGACATGATCGGCATCCATCCGTTCCTAGTAAACGCCTTTCGGAGGCTCATTTTAAGCGACGTGCCCACCATGAGCATCGAGAAAGTGTACATCAGCAACAACACCTCAGTGATCCAGGACGAGGTGCTCGCCCATCGTCTGGGGCTGGTGCCCCTAAAAGCGGATCCGAGATTGTTCGACTACAAGGAAGATGGTACTTTTTTGCCCCCAGAATCATCTTTTAAGTCTAATTGTGTGTTATTTTTAGCTTCCGCGGAGTCCAACGAGAACGATTCATTGGAGTTCGAGTTGAAAATTAAGTGTACTTACAATAAAGAAGCCAACAAGAAAGATTCATCGAGAGCCGAAGATATGTACAAAAATAACAATGGTAAGAGTCTTACTAATTTTGTAACACATACAACTTAACTACTATTGCAGTTTATTCGAGGCATATCAAATGGTTGCCGGTAGGAAACCAGAAGGAGAGATTTAAAGAATCCGAAGTGGGGCCCATCGACGATAACATTCTACTGGCTAAAATGCGGCCTGGTCACGAACTGGATTTAAAACTGGTGGCTGTAAAGGGTTGCGGACGAGACCATGCCAAATTCTCGCCCGTCGGTACGTTCTTTTACCGCTATTTAGCAATAATTCTGACGAATTTCTACTTGTGTTTCAGCCACTGTCTTTTATAGACTACTCCCCGATGTGAAGCTAACGAGGCCGGTCGAAGGCGAGGCGGCTTTGAGGCTGCAGAGCTGCTTCTCGCCCGGCGTGATCGGCATTAGACACGAAAAAGACGGCAAAAGAGTGGCCTATGTAGATAATGCCAGATACGATACATGTAGCAGGAATGCATTCAGACATGATGACATCAAAGATGCTGTAGTAGCCACTAAAATACCTGACCATTTCGTCTGTAAGTTAGATGTCACTTAATTGTACTTGCTGTGTGCAATTTTAATTATTTTTTGTAGTTACGATTGAATCAGTGGGTGCTTTGCGACCGGACGTAATATTCACAGAGGCCATTACAATATTGAAAAATAAATGCGCTGCTTTATTAGAGGAACTGGAATCTACAGGTTAAGAATTAAAGCGTTTTTTTTTTAAGAAAAGATATTTCATTTCGACTCTTCGCACTATTAAAAAAACACGAAACACCTTTTATCCTTACTTTAATCATTCATTTCAAAAACTAACAAATTTAAGCGATAAATTCGTACGGGATAGGTGCTAAAAGTTGAGCGCCGGCCTTTCCGCTCACGATGTGCGCCTGCCTGGGCTGGGCGGGGAGCCTCTTCAATTCCACTCTTACGTTTTCTTCTTTAGCCTTCTTACGCAGCAACTCGTTCGATTTGACTCGCTGGAGGAAGTCCTCCCTGCACTTCGAGTGATTGACGTGCTCGATGCGGATGTTTATCCTCTTGGGGATTATCCTTCCGCGTACCCTATATAACAATCACGCCGTTAAGATTACTATCGTAGAGATTAGGTTGTCGTTTTACCTCTTGTTTACGATTACTCCCAAAGCGTGTGCGGTGACGTTGAAAACCCTGCCGGTTTTGCCGTGGTACACTTTGTGGGGCATGCCCTTTTGGACGGCACCGTTGCCTTTAATGTCGACGATGTCGCCTACTTTGTATACCTTCAAATACGTCGAAAGGGGTATTACTCCGTGCTTTTTGAACCTCCTGGCGAACAGGTCCCTCGTTCCTCGACGGTAACCTTTGGAATTCGTCATGTTTGTGAATAAATACCTGCAACAATTCCGCGATTGAGGTTAGGAGAGCACATGGTCGAGACGAATGTCTTGTTGACGTTGTTAGGCGTTAATAAAAGGGCTGTACAGTTGTTATTTCAGTACGAAAGTGTTGTAATGGATGAGATGGATAGGTTTGTGCGTAAAAATTCATGATTTTCGGTAAAATTTAACTCACCTTACTTACTTTCGTATAAATCCAGTAAAAAAGGTTTATTGAAAAGAAAATGGAGGATTCGTACGTCAAAAATGTCAATGTCAAACTTCAGTGCAAGCGAATTAGAGGTGTCCGATTTAATCTACAATTTTTGAAATAAAAAAACCAATTACAGAAGTAGAAATTTTATTTGGAAATTAATTTGATGAATTCACAATTAAGCATTGTTACTTATAAATGTCAAAATTGAAAAATATGTAATTAATTTCTACAAATGATATACTGGTTGCCTAAGATTTGGAACTTTAAGGAACCGGACATATCCCACCTCTAATCTTACTGTTGTCTGTCAGTTGTCACTTGCCTCAGTAATTTGTATTTGTTGTTTTTACTTCAGTGTAAGTAGTTGGAGATATTCTCATTCTAAAATGGATAAAAGTAAATTCAGAAACATGGAAGACGAGATGAGCAGGTCAGTACACCTTTAACAAACAATATACAAGTTAACCAAACAACTTTTTGTAGATTCGAGGCGGAAATATCGGGCCAAACTCTCATGACCGAGTACGCTCCCACGTACATTCCCGGTTTCGGGGCTATCCCTCCACCGCCGACGCCTCCGATGCTCATTCCCCATCAAGTACACATCAGCAAAGCGGGCAGGAAATACGACCATTGTTTCACATCGAACACCGTAGCATCCCAGCCGGCCGTAGTCTCTGCAAAGCCCACCATGTACGCGCCCCCTAAACTCACCGTCAACACGTCCACTCAAGCCACCACGCAGGCCAATTCGATGGACCTAATCGCGTTGCAAAGCGAGGTCGAGAAGAAATTGAAGAAGCTGAAGAACGAGAAAATCAGCGCCGAACTGGCCATTTCGCAAGGTTAGTTCCACGTCTCCTTACAGTAGAATGTGGTAATTAAATTTGCGATGTGTTTCACAGGAAAAGCGAGCAGCGCGTTGCAGTCGTTCGGGCCAGACGATTACAAACGGAAGGGTAGCAAGAACAGGAAATTGATGAGGACTGCTGGGGGACAGACTTGGGAGGACACGTCCCTGGCCGATTGGCAAGACGACGATTTTCGCATATTTTGCGGGGACTTGGGCAACGACGTCACCGACGAGCTGCTGACGAGAACTTTCAACAAGTTCCCTTCGTTTCAAAGGGCGAAAGTGATCAGAGACAAGCGAACCAACAAGAGCAAAGGGTACGGGTTCGTTAGTTTCAAAGATCCCGCCGATTTCACTAAAGCTATGAAGGAGATGAATGGTAAGTTCCTTGGGGTTTTTAATTAATTGACGATTAAATGTGCGAATTTTTAGGTCGATACGTGGGTAGCAGGCCGATAAAATTGCGAAAGAGCTCGTGGAGAAATCGATGCATCGATGTGGTGAAGAAAAAGGAGAAAGAGAAAGTGGCACTTTTGAATTTGCTTACTTCGGGAAATGGGCGATAAGGCGACCTTAAATTGATGCTAAAGGTGAACTGTTTTTATTTATTAAGTCCAAAGTCATATTTTTTTTGTAAATAAATACTAATTTATAGGAGTATATTACATTTGTCTTCCTAAAAACATTAACATATTCCTTAAACACACTTGTGCTGCTACAATGTGCATTGTGAACGTTCCGTTATATCATTTTTTTGTCCTAGTAGTTGAAGGTCCGCCTAAATCTTCTAATTCCTGTTTGAGAGTGTTCAATTCCGCATCGGGTATGTATCGAATTTCATCGTCGGTTTCCTGATGAGGTCGAATTTCAGCGGAAACTCCGGCGGGAAGACTAGCTTCGATCGTTCTAATAACCGTGGGTAACTAAAACGGATCGATCAAAATTTAATCGACAGTTTATAGCTAATTGTTAATACCTGTGTAGATAGTACGTCCGATAGCTGAATGACCCTTTCGTATATCTTCAAATTGTACTGAGCGTGTAGGACTTCGCTCTTCGGTTTCAAAGCAGTCACGCTCATATCCTGCGCAGGCACTGCCCAGGAGTCCTCTACGTCTAAATCCATATTTTTGAACATGTTGTGAATGAATTTCTGATATTGCTCCAAAACCGGGTAATCGTATCCTTTCAGAAACACATTTAATTGCTCGTACAGTGGTACTTTAGGTTTCATAGACTACAAATTGCATACAGTGAGTTAAAATTTATATAGGGTTTTAGTACTAGTACTGACCTCTAAGTAATCAGGTTCGTATAAACTTCCACTTTGTTTGCGTACAGAACTTAAGTATGAATATTTGGATGGATTTAATGTTAGTAATTTTTTATATAATTTACAAAACCTTCCAGTATTCATTTTTGTTTAGAAATTGAGCATTCTAAGAAATGAGGTTATGTTATTTCTTCTTTTTTTATTTGACATTTATGACATAGTGGCCGGATGCGGCACTTCGCAAGAGTCCATGTAATAAGGAAATAATTTTTTAGAGAAAAAGAAGAAGAATAGAAATGGTTTTGAGGTTATGTTTAAACGTCTATGGCGACAAGAAGAATAGAAATGGTTTTGAGGTTATGTTTAAACGTCTATCAAAACAAAATAATACGAATATAACGAATTTACACAAATAAATGCACGATGGCTGCAGTTTTGAAGAAACGGGCCTTGGCCGAATACAGCCAAACAATCCAAGAAACAGCGGTCGCTCCTTTGAAGAAGCTGCGGCTCGTCAAGAAATCAGAATCGCCCACAAACAACTTCCTAAACGTACTCAACCTTTTAGACTATTGCAAGACCAGTCGGGACGTTCTCAAGCTCCTTCTTCAAGCGTCCGAGACCGACTTGAATCCCAGCGAAGCCCCGGACGCCGTGAAGAAGCTCAGCGAGCACTTCAAAAACGAGAAAGAATCCTCCGTACGAGTGAAGATTTTGTCGCTGCTAAGCGAAATCGGCATCGAAAATACATCCGAAATTATCACGATCGTAGAAGAAACCATATCGTTGATAAAAAACGATAGCTCGCACAAAGTAATCGCCCAAGGCATGAACACCATATTGAAGCTCGGCAAGTTACTCGCAGACCCTCCGGCCACGTTCCACGCCAAACTGGTAGAAGTAGCCAAATTGTATCTAAAAGACACCAATCATTCGGTCAAATGCAAATGCTTGGAGATAATCGGTGCCTACTCCCCGCACACCGACAACGAACACACGGAAAAACTCGTGCAACTGATCCAATCGTACTTCAACCACGACGACGCTAGAGTGCGCTGCCAAGCGTTCAAAACCATCGTCGCCCTGCACGAGCGCCGCTTCAAAATCAACCCCAACATCTACGTGGACGTCTGCGAGGCGTCCAAGGACGACTACGAGATCGTGCGGCACGTCGTCCTGCAGCTCATCTGGCACTTGGGCAACCTCTACCCGGAGAACGAGATCCTGGTGGCCGACAGCGATCACGAGATCCGATTGATCGACGACGCCTTCGGCAAGATCTGCAACGGCGTCACGGATCTGTCGATGAACGTGCGAAAGCTCGCCGTGGAGCTGCTGGGCTCGATGAAATCGGTGAGCCCGAAGTTCCTCTGCCAGACGCTCGACAAGAAGCTCATGTCGAACATGAGGCGCAAGAGAACCGCCCACGAGCTGGCCTGGGAGAACGTGGTGAGCGGCGAATGGGCCAGCGGCAAAAAATGGGCGGACGACGCCCCGAAGGAGGTGCTCGACGCCGACAGCATCAGCTTGATGAGCAGCGGCGCTTGCGGGGCGTTCGTGCACGGGTTGGAAGACGAGTTTCTGGAAGTGCGATCGGCCGCCGTGGAGTCCTTGTGCCAGTTGTCCATCAGCAACCAGCATTTCGCCAACTTGGCTTTGGATTTTTTGGTGGATATGTTCAACGATGAGATCGAAGACGTCCGGTTGAAGGCCATCGACAGTTTGAGGCGGATATCCGAGCATATTATCCTGAGAGACGATCAACTGGAAACGATCTTGGGAGCGCTGGAGGATTTCTGCCAGGAGGTGAGGGAGAGTTTGCATCGAATGTTGGCCTCTTGTAAAATGTCGACGTCCGCCGGACTAAAAATGTGCGTGGAAAAACTGCTGGAAAATTTGAATCGCTACCCGCAAGACAAACGATCCACCTACAGGTGTTTGCAGAGAATCGGCTCGCAACATCCGGAACTGGTGCTGCCTCTCGTGCCGCAATTTCTCAACATACATCCGTTCTTCGATACTGCCGAACCGGACGTCGATAATCCCCAGTACGTTTGCTTGTTGATACTAATACTGAACGCCGCGCAGCATTCCTTAACTATTATACAGCTACTCGAGCCTCACACGCTCCGACACTACCTTTACTTGCGGGACACTTTATCCCAGTACGTGCCGGTTTTGAATTTGTCCGATTCGAATTTGCATTCCGTATCGCGACCGATGTCCGTACCAGAAAGTTTAAATTTCCTAAATAACGTTATAAGTAATTTAGATTTAGCCGAGAGCAACGTGAGAGTGCACGAGTCTCTACTGGAAACCGCCAGAGAGCATCTAAACAGATTGAGCGAAATGGACTCGACAGTGGCGGGCACGGCGCAATTCACCGCCCTGTTCATATCCGCCCACTTGGAGATATTCCAAATATTGGAGAAGGGATTCTGGGCGAATCCGAGCACTCTAGCCACGCAGCAATCGTACAACCTGAAGATCAGCATACAAAACCTGCTGCAGCTCTGCCTGAAGCTGCAGTACCTGTTCGTGGGCCTCGGCCCGAGCGAGCAGTGCGCCGTCAAGCAGCTGCGCCTGCAGGCGCTCGCCCTCAACCTGGTGTACGTGGTGAAGGGCAGCAACGCCTCGGCGCTGGCGCCCTGCCACCATTTCCTCACCGTCGTCGAGGACATGCAGAAGGAGCTCGCCCAGGCGGGCATCGCGCCGAACCACTTCACCGGCTCGGTGTTCGCCGAGCTGGCGCAGCTCGAGGAGCCCAAGCCGGGCACCGTCGCCAGGATTCTGATACCGGTCCTGTGCGAGGCGAAGGTGCGGAAGATACCGACGCCGAACGTCAACGTGCGCATGAGCTCGGCGCTGATACTGGAGCCGAGCAATCGCACGGACACGTCGCTGAAGTTCACGGCCGGTCTGATCATGTCGGTGCCGTTCGAGGCGGAGCTGCGCCATCTGATCGATCCGGGGAGGGTGCGATTGAAGATCAAGTATCCGGATCAACGGACGCAGATCGTGCTGCCGCGTCCCGCGCACTTGAAGCCGTTGTACTACGATGGGGCGGAGAAGGACAACGAGATCGGGCACAATGTCAGGCTGCTCACGTCGGTGCTGGTTTCGCATCAGGTTTGGTCGGAGGCGTGCGACGTGGAGATCAACGTGTCGTTGGCGATACCCGAGGCGGATATCGGAAAGAGGAAAATCCTCGGCGAATCCACGCCGACTTTGTTGGATTTGTGCAAACCTATCAAGGTTAGCGTCGCGCCGAAACCTATCAAGAAAACTTTGTAATATACCTAATAGACTTATATATGATACACGTGAGAATGAAATGAATATATATTTACGTTTATAAATTTACAATAAATTGCACAATTCAACATTTTAAACTAAAATGATAAACCCCAACGGGTGACTAGAACCAATTCGAAAAGTAGCCTTTTTTCCCGGGGGATTTCGGTGATTTGGGCGACTTGGGAGTATCCGGTGGAGTATTTGCATCGGATAAACAATCGTTTGTATCTAAAAAAAAAATAAACGATCCACAATTCTAACTTAAAATTACATCGGGTATTTACCGGAAGGCTTCGTTTGAACGAGCGAATTGGTTTGATTCTGTAACTGCGATTCGTATTTTCTAACATCCTCCATGGTCATTTCGATCCACTCGTCTATCCAAGCGAACGCCTGTCTGTGGCCTAATAAAAGAACTTCTCTAATGCACTGTAAAAGAAAAATTCCAAAGTTCAATGTCTCTTCGCTCTAAATCTTCGACCTACCGAATGTATGAACTCCTCGACTTTGGTTTGGAATCCAAATACTTCGAACGAGGCGTGAACTAACTTGTAGGAGCACATGATGGGGTGGCAGTTGCTCCTCCAACCGTCCACCAGAGGGCCCCGGTGGGTTTTTTTAGATTGGAAAAATCGCGGGTCCTCCTCTTCCTTGTAATGCTTCACGGAAACCTCATCGTATGCTATATCAATGTGATCGACTACTCTTTCCGCCAATTTCTCGGGAGTTAAATCAAGGCACTGGAGAAAATTACGTTAAAAACTGCGCGATGAGAGTTTGCTGTATACTTACGTTTTCTGTGGAACCGTTATTGTTTTCATACTTTGTTTCGATTGATATGTTAAATCTAGGCACAAAGGAGCACTACAATTAAAAATAATATTGTATTTAACATTAATATCCTACTCGACACTTACTGTATATTCTGTTATAGTGTATGGGTAAAAATTCCACGCCTTTTCAGTTACATAAAATATTTTGGGACACACCGATTGTAACCAATAAGGAAGGCGACTAAGAAGAAAATTATTAGCCAATTTCGTGAATCATTTAAATTAGTTATCGCACCTGGAGAGATGAATCCTTTTCTCGGTGAATTGTCCCTTGCCATACTTTTCATCGAAACATTCCCTGTTTTCGACAACTTCCACTCCTTCCCCATCTCCGGATTGTTCTAAACTGTGTCTAGCTATCATATACAATTGTCCGATTTGGTACTGGAATAGCCAACGTTAGATTTTAAATAAATACGTTTGAATTTTATTGATTTTTATCGCTTACTTCTTCCACAGTCATAGGCATGCATATTCGATATTCTTTTGTTAACACCATTGTAGTATTATTAATATTTTCTATCAATTAAATGCTTGACTAATCCAATTCGAAATGACTTTTGATTTCAATTTTATTAGAATCAGTAAACTAAAATGTAAGTATATAAAATGATTCTTAAGTTGTTTAAGGTTATGGTTATTATGACATTGACAACTATTAAATCACAGAACACAAATATTCAAGAATCAGCCATTTGCTGTGTTCTTCTTTTTCCTTTAATTAAGGCCTCTGCTACTTGGCAATTTGGTAATTGTAGTTTTGTACCACAATTCAAATGTGTCAAGTCTATCAAGTGTCAAAAGTCAAAGTAATGTTTTTTTATCAGTTTACTACTTTACTCTTGCCGTTTACTTTTTAAATTCGTAAAAAATACATTCAAATACTCGTGCATTACGGTGGATTGCGTTAAAAAGAATACGCAATGCATAAAAAAACAGAAAGAGGTAAAACTGAATAAAAGTGCAAATTTCGAATTTGTTCTACCCGCTTCTCTACTATCCAGGTTTATGAATTTCTTTGATTTATTTGCAAATTTCTTCCAGCTTGTAACTGCGAGAACCTATTGACGGTGAACAAGAATATAGCCGAAAAACTATCCCTGGAAGAACAAAGGAGAGGAGTCATGGAAGCGCAGATAATCTGCTTTAGAGATGAAAATTTTAGACTGAAACTAGATAACGCAGTAAGTTCGAAAGACTGAAACAAAATCGTCTACTATTCAACTCTAAAATTTTCTTTCAGAATTTGAAATTAACTGTGGAGAAAATGCACCATCATTACACAAAAATCGTAGGGAAACTGAAGGAGGCCGTAGAACTGACTACAGAAGTTTTTTCTATGAGTTCAATACCAACAAATACAAATTCTATTGGTAAATAAGCTAGGAAATAGAAAACAACGTCGAATAATTTGTACATTTTAATGTTGATGTAGGTCAACAAACGCTAACTGTCCATCCTCATAGAGTGAATGGCGCAGTCATAAATAATCCCACAATCAAACTGGCGAGATTAAACGAAATGAGCGAGTCCCTCCCCGCAAATGAAAATTTAAACGGTAACAACTCCGGCAGTTTATCCACAACACCGCAAAATGACGAAAACGGGCCTAATACGAGTCAGCCGGTAGCGAATACATCGGTAAGTAACTTGGCAAATTCTCTATAAAATCACAATATTTATCGATTTTAGAGGACCTCAACTTCGCCTGTGCACTCAGGAAACAAGTCATTGGGTGAGTACTCCGTTCTAATTGTTTTCTTTTTGTAAATCTAATCGTTTTGTAGGCTCGAACGGGTCTTTGAACTCGAGTAACGGCAGTTTAAAAAGGTAAATTACAGATAGATTTTGCGTATGGAGGTGTACAAAGTGCGTCTGTTGCAGATTATCGACTGTAATAGAAGAGAGCTGGAGGCGCAGCCAATCTACAGGGAGATCGGTAAATGCGGTACAAATGTATTTGTAAAATAAATTAATCGGTCGATTTTCGCAGCTCGGCGTACCGACTTCCGAAGGAATGATTTTACCCACGCACGGTTCGTTCTCGGACGCTTCCAGTAACTCCACCATCACAGAATTACCTACGGTAAAATAATCGAAGGGAACTTGTGGATTTTAATTGATGGATTTTTTTGTGTTAATTTCAGATACCTACGTTAATTGAAAACCAATCGGCGAGTTCGAGCTGGAACGGAAGCGCTTTGCATTTAGAGGAGCCTTCGACGAGGTAATTTAAATTTTGCGAATTTGCGAGAATTTTTCACTTACTCACTTTACCTGATTTTTTTTCCAGTAAAGGTAATGTAAAGGCGGAAACTAGTAGAGGCAAAAGTATAACAACGTAAGTAGCTGTTTAACTGTTGATCGATTTCGTTTAATATTTCTTTTGTAGATCGACTCCGTTAGTAAAAAGGAAAAAAAATCGAAATGGGTAAGTTACTATTTACTCAAATATTCGTTAATAATAATTTAATAACTTAAGGGATTCACATGTACGTTTTCATTGCAGTTATTCAGCGACAAAATCAAACGACACGAAAGAAAGCGATTCTGATTCTGATAGCGACAATGATCGGGTCGAGCAGTCTGCAGGGACTGGTCGAAGGTATTAATACGAAACCTCTCGCTTCCCATTTATACGGGGTGTTTTTAATTGGAAATGTTTTCAGTTTGATCGACACGACTGTTTACTCGAGTTCTACGTCTAGTGGTGAATGGGAGGAGGAGACTACGATGTCTTTAAAGCGTAAGAAAAGGTGCGTTTTTTTTTTTCCTCGAGATGTGATTTCAGAATGGTGGTCAAGAGTTGTATTTTTTTTAGGAAGTCGTTGAAGGGATCGGCGGGAAAGGTGTCGAAAAAATCTACTGTAGTAACTAAAAAAACTAAATCGTTGAAGGTGGTGTTAACGAGGAGCACGAAAGTAGAAGAGTCGATCAATAGGATTTCGTCGAGTAGTAGCACTCGATCGAGCAAAGCGGATACCAAGGAGTAAGTAAATCGATTTGTACAATCAAAATCGACTGTTTTCTTCATTGTTTTTTTTTTCAGAAATTCTTCAATTTCGAGTTTTACCGAATCGGTAACTTCGAATGAATCTGTAACCACGTAAGTTAAATCTAATCGATTGAGTTTGACCGGTTGTGATTCCATTTTGTGAATTTTAGAAGTCGGCCGAGAAGGAGGGCGGCGCCATGTTCGCTGAAGGAGCCCAGTTTAATGAAGTAAGTGTGTACTCAAATACTCAAATCGAAAGTGTTAATCTCTCGAAAAACCCAAACCTAATAGCGTATGATAGTCCTATCGCTAACCCCGAACTCTCGCTCCTTTACTATCTATATGATCGAAGGGTTGTACTAGGAAAGGGGCGAGAATTCAATTAATTTTATTTTCGACTTGCTGATTAGTGATTAGCAATGATTCTGTTCAAGTTGTGGAACTGATTTGCATGAAATTATCATTGTTTCAGGAAGATGCGCCGTTCTAAGTAAATTGTTTTTGATGATTTTTATTATATTGTAAGCGTAAACATTTTTGATCTGTGTAATTTTTTTTACTTTTCCAATTTCAATTATAATAGACCCACTATTTTTTTATTCCGATTTGCTCGGCTCTTTTCATACACGTTGAGTGTTTTTTTCTCTCTTTATTTCAATAAATAAATTTAATCATACAAAAATACAAATTAATGACTAGACATACGACGTTTGTACAATTCGAGAAATAAATAAGTTCAGCGTATGCGGTACAGAAAATGGCGGTAATTAAGAATGTGCTTCGTTGAAAAAATATATTCCGGGCAGCTACAAATTGAGAGGTTTTTTTGGGATTTATTCCGTTTTAATTTAAGTACACCTCTATGTTTAAAAACAGTAAAATATACAAAACGTAGGCGTTTTCAAAAACGTCTCAATTATTCAATCGCCCAGTACAAAGTGACCCTATTCAAAAGTCTGTACTAGTAGATCTATATCGCAAACTAATCGGGGCACTTCGTACAGCAAAATTCGGCTCAATAAGCACTTAAGTACGCACACTACACCAGCCAAAAACGACATCGGTATAGTTACAAATACGTCATTAAAAAAAAGTAAATTCAAAATTCTCGACGGGAACGTTTCCTTCTATTTTTCCTCGACTACCAATATCTGTACTTCTTCACGCAACTGTTGCCCAAATCCACCACGATTACGTGATTATCACCGGTAACGGCCAGTCCGCTGGGTCTCTTCAACTTGGCCTCGTGCGAATCGATGCATTGATTGAGACTCCTATCGGTCAGCGACAGAAGCTGCACGAACGTGCGCCCTTTCTGCTCGGTCCTCGTCAACAACACCCGATTCTCGCCGTCTATGGCTATTCCTCCGTATCTACCTTTACCTATGCACAGCGAACAATTAATCATCTATACTCCATTCGCATTCAAGGGATTGTAACGAATACCTCAACCAAAGTAGCTTGGTGGTTCTAAATCGCATCGCTACCTAAGAAATGCCGGATTGAGCTCTCTAAAACTCGCTGTAACACATTCAGTTACCGAAATGTTCCAACTGGCAAGCTACTTTGCGTGAGGCATCATTACCGCCTGCTTAGGGCGAACGAAGTATCCATAATAACCTTTTCCTTCGTCGTAAATGACCTCCATAAAATCCCCTTTGGCCGAGAACATTTGCACCCTGGAATCGGCGACGATGATCTCCCCCAGCGGCCCCACCGCCACCGAAGCGATCAGATTGAACGTGCCCTTCTTGCCCACCTGAAACAGCATCTTCCCGTCGGCGTCGAAGGCGAACACGCAATTCATCCCGTTATCGGCCACGAACACGTGCCCGTAATTCTTGTCCACCGCTATATCGATGGGCTCCTGGAAGGCGTTGTAGGTGAAGGTCTTCTTCGTCTCCCCGTCGGTGGTCATCTCGGTGATGTACTTGGTGCGCCAGTTGATCACGATCAGCCCGTCGTTGATCACGTCGATGCCTGCAATCGATGCGTTTTCGAACTACCGTTTGGTAAATATCCATCGGGTACTCACCGGTGCAGCTCCTGCCCAGCAAACCCTCGTTGGTGACGTGCTTGATGCATTCGAGCTTGTCGTTGAGGACTTTGATTCTCGAGTTGCCGGTGTCGAGGATGTAGATGGTTTGGTCTTTTTCGTCGATGACCACGGCCACAGGTTGCATGAACTCGTCTTTACCGCTACCTGCGATCGAAAAAACGATGAAATTTCCTCGTAGACTCCCAGCGTAAAATCACTCACCTCTTGATCCGTAAACGCATATCGGATCGTTGTGATCGGTCGCTTCGAAATACAACGGCACGTCCTTTATCGGTCGATTTATCACAGATATCTTCATTCCGTACCTACCGGACCTCGGTACCCTGAAGTACAATTTGTAAGTACCATCGTTGTTATCTTCCACCCTCACCGGATGATTCTCCTCAACATCCACACTCGAACTATAAACACAGCTAAGTAACCGAGTATCATAAACATAGCTGAAGTAGTACCTATCATCGGCCGGTACAAGCAACAGCTCGGCTTCGACGGGATCCCCGCCGGTTTTCCTCTCGTCGCCGTGATAATCGACGGTGGTGAGAGCGACGAAATTCTCGATGCCGGCGACGGTGGCGCCCTCCAGGCGGGCGGTGCACAGCCTGGGAAACGTGGTGCTGGTGCGCACCTTCCCCAGCACGCTGAGGTGCTGGCGGATGTGCTCCAGGCTGTCGTTGAGATCGAAATTGACGGTGAGGAAGGCGTTCTCGCGCGGCTCGCTCAACGCCACCGTCGTGTCCAGCTTCTCGGAGAGGATCTCGATGCGCTGCGTGATGTTGCGCACCTCCACCTGGTACTGGAGCCCTTGGCACTCTTGTTGCACCTGAAACGATTCGAAATTAACGCTCGATTCGAGCGCTACCATCGTGGATTCTCACCTTATTTTTCTCGTTTTCGATAAGCGTATGTTGCTCTTCCAACACCCGTCGTTTCTCCAGGCATATCCCGTTCACCGTATCGATTATTTCCTTCTTCCTTTGATCCATCAACGCCTGGATTTGCTGGAATGTTTCGTTTATTATCTCTAGGCAGGTTTCTTTAGCCGAATCCAGCAGGCACAGCTCCGAGCTGACCCCCTCTTGGGCTTGAGACAACTAACAATAAAACACACTTTATACATTTATACAGGTTGCTTCAATTCAGACCGCAACATGGTCGTTTCTACGAGTTGAACAAAGAAAGATTAATAAAATGACAGTTGCAATGACACAAATGTCACTTTTTCTTTTATAAGTGTCTAACGGAAGTTTTCTTTATCGCACCTATAGCCTAAATACACCTTGCTCCATTTCCGATTGCAATATGGTCATTTCTATGAGTGGAACAAAGAAAGGTTATTAAAATGACAGTTGTCAGATTGAAAAGTTGCAAATGTCACTTTTTCTTTTATAAGTGTCTAATGGAAGTTGTCTTTATCGCACCTACAGCCTATATAACCTATGTTGCGATCTGGAATGAATGATCACAGCGTATAAAGAAACCAGAGATGGCGTTGAAGCAAGCACCTTAGATATGCAATCGTTGGCTTTGTACAACAAAATCTCGGACATCCTCTTGATGGCGATCGAAAACGGTATGATGGTGTGCTCGCAACTGGCCGCCGCGTCGTTGTGCGAGCCGCCGGTGCACAGCGTGCAGAACACCGTGTCGCAGGTCTCGCAGAAGAGCAGCTCCTGGTTGATGTGCACCGAGCACTTGGGTATGACCTCGCGGCGCTGCCGCGACATGAGATCGAGCAGCTGGTTGACGAGGAAGGAGGGCGGCAGCGCCGAGACGCCGCCGCGCGGTATGTGGATGAGCTCGCGGCAGATGGGACAGCGGAAGGTGCCGGTGTCGCGGGTCTGCGACGCCGCTATGCGGGCGAGGCAGTGCAGGCAGACGGTGTGCGAGCATTGCAGCAGCTTCGGCGTGTGCTCCTGGCCGTCGTACATGCCTGAAATTGCACCGTTCGATGTTTATTCTCGATCTCTAATCGGTGTAGTCCGTTCGCTGAATTCGCGAACTTACGCAATAAAATAAACAGCATTGAGAATGTGAAGAATGTGAGAATGTTGAGAATGTGTCCCGTTATTTGAGGGCTTTTTGAGCTTCACTTTTGCGCCGCACCGTGGCGAACGATCGGAGGACCAACTTATCTCAGCCAATCAGCGTCGCGCTACATGTAAATCGCGGTTGTGAGATGACAGTTCAAGCTGTCAAAACTTCAAAAATTATTATTTGACATTTCGAGGAGAAAATGGAGAAATACATTAACCGAAGATACGTGAGTCTTGATGTTAACAACACAATCATCGATGATTAAAGTATATTTTTATATTTTGTATATATTTTTAGTTTAAATCAAACCTTTTTTAATGCAAATTCTATATAATTCGTTCGCAAAAAACCGTGGTCCGTTTAGGAACCCTGTTTCAACCTCAAATAACGGGACACTTTTTCGACTTATGTTTCCAGACCTTAGAAATATAGGAACGTGGTTGTAATAGATCTAATGGAGAGAACCACGACTTTGTTTTTAATATTTTTTTTCAAAATAGTGTGTCCTAAAAAAGCGATTGGCCAAATTATTTTTCTTTTCTGTGCCCAAATATGACCGAAATCTGACAAGTGACAGTATGATTTTTGTTCTTGTTGTATTCTCTTACGTCATACACGAAAATTTTAAATTTCGAAGGACTATATCTTTTTAATTATTACACATTTTGAGCAACTGGAAACTGTTTTGAGCTCTAAGGAATCATTTCTAATCGTATCTTTTGCTAAAATCCGCATATCTCATATCGTGATCTTCTCCATTCTACGAGAAACTGACCATTTTCTACACCACTAGAAATAAATAAACTTTTAAAATTCAGCGAACGGACTACACAAACTACCCTTATTTTTTCCCGCTGAATTCAAATTGCCTACTAATAAATGCAATTACGCCGGCACTTTATTCGTTTAAATCGAATTAACCACGAATAACCGTTTAGAGAAATATTCGGGTTAATTGTTATACGAGGTTAAGTCGATAAATCTGAGCGATTGAAGGGGAATAAAAGAGTGTTTAGCTTACACAGACACGTGCCGCATGTTAGGAAACTTTCGTTGAAATCCTCGTAGTTTATGCTGACTGTTTCCACTAATGTCGAATTCATGCTGACCATCCTCTCGCCCAAACTGGTCCTGCAACGAATTAGAAGGTTGTACCGTAAATCTCGGAGGTATTTCGATGTTTGTATACAGTTAAATTACAATTGCCTAATTTGGATGAATTTATAGTTGAAAATCTTATGAGATGAATTGGTGTAAACTGGACTTGTGAAACTCAATTCATTGGATTTTAACGTTTAATTATCAAACAGTGTATGGGAATGTATGGAAAAAACGGGTGATTATAGTATTGTGAATTTTTTGTTTTGAAATCAAGCATTCATCAGATATTGTGAAGTGTATGAATGTCTCGAATAAATTTGAGTCATTCATTACAGCACTGTAGAATACAGATAGATAAGAAGCGAAATATATATCCAAATAAACCCGCTTTTCGTTAAATAATTAGGACGTTAGCGGCAAATTTATGTAAATGACAAGGCATTTAAAAGTAAATACGGACCGATAAGTGTGTATTTTTTTAACGAAAACAACATTGTTTGTATTTTAGATAAAATATGTACATTAAATGGCGTCTAATTAAAAAAACTAGTGTTTACACCGATATTTAATTAAGGTCGATTCGTTTACACACAATGTGTAACTTATTGATACTTTCTAAAACCCAAATCAGATGGGTTTAGGTAAGTTCATCGAGCAATATCGAATTTATAGGGTGTCCAAATTATATAGAACAGAGTCTGAAATGAAGACTTAAACTATACGAAACGAACAGGCTCTCAAAATAGACGTATTATTTCGAAATAATTATCAAATACAAAGGCGCATTACAAATTACAATCGCTCGTTCTGCGTACGTTGTTCGGGAACCGAAATACAAAATAATGCGAAAAAGTGGGTCACTATAAATTTAAAACGTTCGTTCGATAATAACAAATTAAACGTTATACAGGACGGTCCTATCTCGAACGAGATCACCCTGTAGAACTACTATTGTGCGTACTGCTATTTTGGTTTTATAAAAAGGATCTTTTGCACAACGCATACACAAAATCGATACACGCTACAACGCCAGATAATATCTATATTTAGTATTTTTTTATACGCTACACAGCGCATGAAATCTAACATATAATAGTGCGAATTTGTAAAATACAATTCGAATACTTCTGTACTAGAGTAGAGTAGAATCAGGAGAACGAAATTGAAAAATAACGCTTATTTTGTAACAGTCGTTACTGCATCTCTATGCAAAAAATTTATTCCCACCTCTAAATTTCTGTCAAAACAAATCTGTCATTAATGTCAATTTTTACAATTTTTGTTTAATTAACGCATAAATCCCCATTTATTATTCCCGAAAGAGAAAAAAACTCATTGTAGAGTAGAAAAGTAAAAAGCAGAGTAAAATCGAATAGTGTAGAGCAGGAGTAGAATAATCAGGATAACGAAATTAAAATCAAACGCTTATTTTGTTGCACCTCTATACCGAAAAAAATCATTCCCACCTCCATTAAACTTCAGTCATACGAAATGTCACTAATGTCAATTTTGACCATTTTTTGTTTATGTATCATCGAACGCATCTTAAATCCTACATAATCTCGTAATACAATGCGAAAATCTATAATCTCTTATCTACACAAGATTTATAAAATAAATATAATCTAAAAAAAATATCAAACGATTCGAATACGCGTGATCGTGATCATTCCGGGCACGCCGCATTCCCATGAGACATTGTCTCGAGCAACAATGGCTCGGTACTCGTACTTATACTTGCACATTGTACAAGAGAAAATAGAATGGCATTCGCCCGCAGGGCCGTATTCGTTCGCAGGAACGTTCCGGGTGAGAACGATCCCGCGAAAATTGCATAGCCCCGCGATATTCGAGAAGAAACCGGCGATTTCTCGCGATCCCTCCGCAATTAGATTTCTACAGAAAGATATACGGTGCTATGGAATTACCCGGCGAATTTCAATGATCATATCCGATGACAATGGATTCCAAAGAGTGGTTACTCGAGGTCAATGGCAAGAAATATTTGCTTGTAATTGAACAATATTATTCCTCGATCGTCACTATTTCTTTAGTTGTTACAACGAGAAACCAAAGAAGTAGGATTAACTGAGGAATGATGATTACATCGCCTGATAACGAACGGAGTATAACTAAGTAAAAAACTCAAAGAAATAGGAACTAAAGGCGGAGTGATTTGCATTGTTCACCCTGTATAGTGCATCATAAAGAAACGCCATGGGTTACTAAATGGCGCAGCTAAACCACAACATGTGCTTATGTTAATTTGTGTTAATTTTCGTTAGACTGGGAAACGTTCACGTTTTCGTTTGCTGAACAATGAAGGTAAAGCAATAGCTGGTTTCGAATTCGTCAGGAATAACTTATTGCATACCGTAAAAAGTCGAAAGATACCGTTAAATAACGCGATGAATTTAGATTAAATCGTATCGATAATTCATGTGCTAAAATCAATAGGCGATAGTGGTGTACTAAGCGGGGTTATTTCGAAATTGTAGATTGGAAAATAGCCAAAAATTTCTAAAGCAAAACTCGAATAACCGAGTGTAACGCACTCATCTCGTTATAATGCTCCTTACGTGCTAATAACATGCATACACACGGATAATTTATGCGTTTAATTAAGAAATTATCTCGACTGCACGATCAGTCTGAGTTAAAACATCCTGAAGATTGCATGAAATTCAGTTAGGTAATTTAAATACGAATGTGCTTTTATTAAAACTCATCGGAAAATCGAATTTCCTTATTGGAAAAAAAATTCTTCAGCACACAAATACTTTGCACTTATTCTCCAATAAACACAACATTTTTTTCTTCATTTTTTCGCAAAAGAAACTCAAAGGAACTCCCTGAATTTTTCCTAATCATCCACGCGCCAATTCGACTAATCAACATTAGATAACCGACAACAAATTAATTACATATTCGAATTCCGTTGCTGGCATTAAAAAAAATCAACAAATCCAAATTAAATTACTCACTGTATGGCCAATCTGAGCCCGTCCATGGTACGATAGATCGCCGAGTCGATGCCGAAACGGTCGTTAAACCATCGGGGAAAATCAATTAACGCGCAATTACCGATACTAATTACCGGCCGATTACCGCGAGATTTCCCAGCGATAGCGACCCCCCTAAATCGGGCGGTTTATTTATATTTTTATCGGGTTTTTGGGCAACGCGTGTGGGTCGGGTTCGCGAACGGACTGTGTTGAATTTATTTAGAAATGTGCCCGAATAGCGGGAGGTAAGAGAATGGTGAACACTTGGTATATAAAATATAAAGCGTTGTTGCTCGTTGCCAGTCGGAGAATTTCTTTGTAAATATCGATTCATTGGAAATTCTAAGCATTGAAAATTGATGATGGTGCTTTGCGGTGGCTTCAATGTGAGGAAAATATATGGGTAAATTATAGAATGATTAATATGGTGAACGAGAATTTTATTCGAAAAAGTTGTATGAAAAAATTAAGAATTATGGGATCTTGTGATAGATTAAGAGATATGGCAACGAGGTGGACGAAGTCTATGCCTGGACGAACGCTGTGTTGCCGTTGGTACAAAATTTAACAAGTTTTGGGGTAATAATCAATTGACAATAATCGATATTTGATGATTTAAATTGATGCTATTAAAAATATTTCAATATTCTATTAATAATACATTAACTCGATTAATTATTCTGATGTTTTTATAAACATTTTAATAAAGAAATTACATTTTTACATAAGTAAACAGCAAACGAGCAATGGAAATTTGGCAACGGCGCTTTGTAACCGCTGCTCAGCTGTTCTGATAAATGATAAACGTTCCTTTCGAACGCATGCGTAGAAATTCAACGTTCGTTGCCTGGCAACAAAGAAACGCGTCGGTATTTTAAGTATCGAAAAATTATTTATTATTGTTGCATGAAAAATTGCACATTTTAATTCCAACTTTCCTGCCACATAAATGAACCTTCAACAACACGTTAAATTCGTCCTATATCTGTTAATTAGTTTCCAATTTTGTATAGGTAATTATAAAAACTTTAATTACTAATTAGTTGCTTCTACGTATTGAATTCTTGCGACGGTAAGTTAATTAAAAAAAACGGATGTTTTTACATCGAATCATCTCGGAATTACCGATCAATTAATCATAGATTAGTCGAATAAAATAAACAAAACCGACTAAAAAAAATTATAAATTATACTTACAGTCCGCAACAGGAGAACATAAATCGGCTAACAATCCAATTGCAAACCCCAAACTACGCCCTGCGGTCGCATCCTTCACCAGGACATGCAAAACTGAAACAACAATAACACATTTAAAACCCACCCACCAGAAATTTTAATAAATCCACTCAAACTGTGCTCGAGTAACGCAGGTTCTCGGTGTACTTCAACTTTACACAGAGCTTGTGTGGTTTTGTCACTAACTAGAAGAACCTGATGAGAACCCCGAAAAACCAGCAAATATTTACAGTCAACTTTATTGTTTGATCTACAGCAGACTTTTGGTGTTTGCGATAAGATGCACGAGTGCCACTTGCTGGAGTGCATCCTGTATCGCAATGTAAACATGTACAGGTATTTTAACTTGGTAAATACCCTACAGGACGAGACAGTTTCTATAAAAGTTTGAAAAAAATTGCACCGCTCTTCCTCGAATAAAAACTAATTATTAAACAACACACAAAAACCATAAAACCTGCCAAAAGACAAACATCTCTTGCTAATTACCCACACATATACTCATACACAGGTGTACATGAAAGACTTACTTTAATGAAGAAAACACAGTAAATGAATGTCTTGCGAAGGCTGTAATTTTTCAGCTGTTTTCTGTTTAGAATGCGAACTGAGCAGAAACAGGGAAAACTGAGAGTAGCGACTGTAGTAGGGATAGAAAATGGAAAATCGATACCGGACGACCCCATTCAGTAATTCGCTCGACAACCTACCCTTCGCACGATATACGGGGTGATGTACGAATTTTTATAAACAAGCATCTTACATACAGGGTATCCCATCTTTTACTAATCAGTAATTAGTAAATAATAACCCTGATTGTCAGAAAGACGTTATTAATCTTCGTATACAGGGTGGATTGTACCACTATAAGTTCAGGAGAAAATTTCAAAGCCATCTACTTATTCCCAAATTAGAGTATTCAATGCATGGGACACCCTGTATATGTCGAAAATAAAATGTTTGAAAAATTATTTTTGGGCAACCGTTTCATCTGTGCGGAAATGGTAAACTGACGGTGGTGGCTCGTAAGATAAACAACGTGGAATTAAATATACCCGCAATATTGTGTAACATGCAACCCGTTGAGGCTAATTTCGGCCATGTGTCTTGTGTGTTTACAAATTCTCCGATTTCGGGGATCTAAAATCATCGCAGAAGGCGAAACGAAAGCGATTACAGTACGGTGAATGTAGGAGCATTTTTAATTATCTCAGTCACTGAATTAATTAATGTTAAATGTAATTGCTTACCGTGTAAACGACTAAACGAGCGAGATTAAAAAATACATTTTGTTTGTAAACAGTAATCATAACCTCAAAAAAATTGACGTTTCGATCACGTGTTGAGAAGCCGGTTTTCACAACTGCAATGGAAGAAATTTCACTTCTACGATATTAAATAAAAAGTGTATGCATAGAGAAAGAAAGATGTCTTTTATTTTGTCTATGAGTGTATGTACGTTGAAATAGTTAAATTCGCCATTAAAATTGTATTTATTAGGAAATATAATTTGCAAACTGTCATTGACATTGGCTGTTTAGCACCAGTAGTTGTGGCCTTCAAATGTCAAGAGAATGACGTTTCATTATGACATCAGACATATGTGACGTATGTTGTCGACGCGTGTGTGTGTGACTCACAGGCAGTTTTTATATGATTTATCTTTGAAATAAATAAAACAACGTCTTGTATCTTGCTACAAAATCACATATTATTAAAAAGTAAACTTACAACTAACCAACTTATACAAAAACACATTAAATTAATTTGAACTTAATTAATTTCGTACCCAGCCACCCTTGTAAATTGCACGTTCTCAACTCGTCGAAATCTCGAGTGCCCATTATGTACTCCAGGACCAATCCAGTTTCGTCCTCGTTAGGATAACTCCTGATAAACAACCAATTATCCATGCGGAAACGCTCGTTGTCCTCAATAAGCGAACTCCTCACCGCCCTTTCGTCGTCCTTGCCCATCCCGGGCACGGAAACCGAAACGACCATGTCGATGGGCACGAACCTCTCCTCCACCACGCGCAGCTGCACCCCGTCCATCTTGAACGAGTGCACGGTCTCCCAAAACCAGCTGACGGTCTTGTGGTTGCCCAGCGACACCCACAGCAGCCCGTGCTCGAACTTCATGTCGGCCACCTCCAGCAGCTGCGCCCAGGGCACGATGGAGGTCTCCAGTCTCCTGGTGATCTTCTCCTTGATGATCTCCGCTTCGGTGCCGGTGATCCGCATCTCGGGGTGGTTGAAGTGCACCACTGCCATTCGGGTGCGATTCGGGCGGATTTCGTATTGGTGTTTGATTTCGACTTTGGCCCGTTTTCTGGTAGGCGAGTCGCTTTTCGGGACGCTGGGCTTCGGAGGGGATCCGTGAGGGCGTTTTCTGGACGTTGAGCTTTTTATCGGGGTTCTGTAGTCGTTTTCGTGGAATATGTATTCCGATTTGTTGTCGCGACGGCTCCTTGGTATTAATTTTTTTCTTCTTGTGACGGTGAACATTTTCTTTTACTGCTTATTGTAAGTACTTTTCCAACAAATTGTAAAGTTTTCAAATTTTATTACTCAACGGTTTTTTGTATTTTGACAAATGACATTTTGTTAAAATGTGGTCTTTTTTTGATGTGGTTTGTGGCGATTCATATATTTAATATTGTTATAAATATAATCAACAACAATAATAACACATTCTAATAAATTTAGCATTGTTGATTTAATTACAAATAATTTATGTACTAATCAAAATAGTTAAAATAAAAGTCGCTATAATTCCACCAAATAAGAGGCCACAACTGTCAAATAACACGTTTCATTTTCAGGTTAATTTTAGTTTGACATGAGTTTCGTGTTATTTTATCAAACAATTCCTGATTGAATTTACTTACAAAACAGAAAATATCACCAAATAACCCACAACAAATACACCTATTAAACAAACAATGGAATGCATAGCATCAAACGAACCACCAAAGGCGCACATGTAAGTACCACAAAATAAAACCCTAAACCCCATTTAATCCCAACAAAATTGCACAGTTTGTGTTGCGAATGCGGCGTGGCCATCGAGCCGAACCCGGCGAACATGTGCGTGGGCTGCCTGCGGTCTCGCATCGACATAACGGAAGGCATTCCGAAGCAGGCGACCCTGCACTTTTGCAGGGGCTGCGAGCGGTACTTCCAGCCGCCCGGCGAGTGGGTGCAGTGCGCCTTGGAGTCGCGCGAATTGCTGTCGTTGTGCCTGAAGAAACTGAAAGGGCTGAACCGCGTCAAGCTCGTCGACGCCTCCTTCCTGTGGACGGAGCCCCACTCGAAGAGGATCAAGGTGAAGCTGACGGTGCAAGGAGAGGTGTCGGGCGGGGCCATATTGCAGCAGGTGTTCGTCGTGGAGTACACCGTGGCGCATCAGATGTGCGACGACTGCCATCGATCCGAGGCGCAGAATTTCTGGAGGGCTACCGTGCAAGTTAGGCAGAAGGCCGAGAATAAGAAAACTTTCTACTACTTGGAGCAGCTCATTTTGAAGCACAAGGCGCACGCAAACACGTTAGGAATTAAACCTATTCATGGTAGGTACTCGAATAATCGATAAAATACAATTGATAGATTCTTAATATATATTTTTTTGTAGGTGGACTCGATTTCTTTTACGCTACCGAAGGTCACGCCAGGAAAATGATAGATTTCTTATCTTCTGTGCTTCCTTGCAAACATCAACATTCCAAGAAGCTGATTTCCCACGATATACACAGTAACGTGTACAACTATAAATTCACCTATTCAGTGGATATCGTTCCAGTGTCTAAAGACAGCGTGATATGTTTGTCGAAGAAAATGACTCAGCAATTGGGAGGAATTTCGCCTTTGTGCTTGATTTACAGAGTGACCAGTTCGATACATTTGATCGATCCCACTACGGCCCAAAGTAAATGAGTCTTTAGATTGTAATTAACACAATTTTAAATAATGCATGTTGTAGTTGCCGAAGTGAGTTCTACAGTGTATTGGCGTAATCCGTTCAGTGCCATTTGCAATCCCAAGCAATTAGTGGAGTATATTGTAATGGATATCGAACCGATAATGGATAAAGATCGGAAATATTTCCCCGGACAGGGGGCTATTTCGTATCGTCACGTTCTCGCGGATATATGGGTAACGAAAGCGTCTGAAATAGGTTTGAACGATGCTACGATTCACACTAGGACGCATTTAGGGCATGTATTAAAACCTGGTGATTCTGTACTTGGGTATGTTCGAGTGATTTGACTAGTGACTTGGTAATATTTGGGAAATTTTTAGCTACAATTTGGAAGATTCGAATGTCAATGATGCTAATTTCGATAAACTCGACAAGTCAATTGTACCGGATGTTATATTAGTGAAGAAACATTACGGTGATAAGTCGTTTAGGAGGAGGCAAAGGATTTGGAAGCTTAAGAGACTTGCTGAAGGGGACACTGCCTTCGACCCTGATGCAAAGTAAGTCCAGTTTTGTATAGTTCTTTTTAACATAGTTTATAAATGTTCATTTGTAGCGATTTCAACGAATTTTTGGACGATTTGGAAGAAGATCCGGATTTGCGGCAAAATATTAATATATTTAAAGACAAAACTAAGCAAATACCAGTCGACTCTTTCGATGAACAGAACGAAAATTTGCCGCAGATAACTTTAGCTGAAATGTTGGATGATCTTGTTTTAGACGATGTTGAAATGGAAGATATTATTGATTAAATATATATAAATATTTATGAATAGAAGCAATTAAAGTGTTTTTCTTCTTCAATTATTGTTTTACGTAAAAAGAATCTTAGTTTTCGAACATTTCATTAAAATTGTAAAATTGGTTGCCTAACTATAAGTACGATAGTGGCTAAACTCCGGAATAGTAAGAGATCAAAACGAAGTAGACATCTGACAAGAATGACGCAGCAAGTCAAATACAAAAACGTGCTCGAAAGTTTGGTTGAGTTTTTAAATAATGTTATTGGTGAAACTTGAATAAAAATGAATAATAATTCCGCCGATTCGAATGAAATTGAAAACATCAAGCCTACCAAAAAGGCGAGAAAGTTTTCCGCGAAAGAATTTCGCAAACAATTAGCGACTTCCAACGTTTCAAATGGTTTGTATAATCATTAATAAAATTATATTCTTTATTATACATACATTTTTATAGCATTACAACAATTTTCGGAGGCTATTAACAACGACAACAAGCACGATTACGTATTGGACTACTTAGAAGCCGGAGGGAATTGCTTGGAATTACTGCAAATTTTAGAGCAAAACTCGACGATCTCCCCCGTAGCAATATTCGACGTAATATCGTTAATTCTACTGAAAATCAGCTCCTCTTATCCCCAATACCGCAGCTCCGCGTACGAATCATGCCGTTACCTGCTAAACAACTACATAACAGTCATCAACAAGATGCTGAACATGAGCTCGACCACTCCGGAACGGAAATCGTGCCTGAAACTCCTCACGTCCATGGTGGCATTCTCCCCAGTCCTAGCCAAAGACATTCTAATCAACGTCAGTTTCCACACCGCTAACATCGAATTACTAACGAAACACACCGGAGAAAAGAACTCCGTGCGAGACAATTTCATTAAATTTTTAACAGCGTATTTAGTGGATGGGCATTACCCAGCTTTGTCCACTTTATTGGAAAAGAAGGGTTTCATAACCAGCATAATTCAGGGCTTGAAGTACGACTCTGTGGATACCCTTTGTCTGGTCGTATCGGCCATGAAAACGTTCATTTTGGAGAACCCCTACGTTTCCAAAACGGCGAAAATGAAAACATTCAATACAGTCGTGATTAAAGATGTCGTTAATCTCTACAATTGGACAGGGCCCGCTGGTTTTAAGGCTACGAAGAAAAATAACCGTGCAACTCTTGTAAAGCCCGATAACGTAGAAAAAGCGAAAGTAAACGAAGCATTACACGATTTCTTATTGAAATTATGCACGAGCCACAAGCACGGTATAATATTTAGAGATCATTCGGTCGGTTTAGGGAAGAAAAATCAGAACGCTTTGATGTACACTGTATTAGAAGGCTTAGAAAGGTTAATATTTAATTTTTTTTAATCACGCAAGTACCTTAAGTATGTATTTTTAGGCCTTGGGAGCACTCGTACGCTTCGGAACTCGTGACGAAAATATGCGGAGCTTGTCCAGACTTGGCCAAAAACGTTTGGGGAAACTTAAAGTCTTCACTTGAACCTAGAATGTCTCCTAAATGGATCGCTGCTGTGAAATTTTCCGTGAATCTTTTGAACGAACTGCATCCGAATTGCATCGAATTTTGCATCAAAGAACTGAACGAAATACAAGTAAGTGTCCATAATAATATAGTAAACGAATGATTCTAGTTGTTGTATTTGTAGCTATTTCAAATCGTACAATGCCTGGTTTTGCCTCTACCGATACTGAAGACTATAATTCCGGAGAAACTCGTATACGATTGTTCGTCGATTAAACAATACGTGAATTGGCTGCTGTTAGAAATGTTAAAGTCCGTTCGTAACTACTTGGTAGCTTCTAGGGAATTTTTATCCGAAGAGAAACAAGCAAAATTCGAATTTCTAATCAACAAGCACGTTTCGAAGAATTTCCCCGACGCCTTGACCTTCCTGAATAATTGGGACCAACTGGACGAAAATTCCCCGTTCACCGATTTAAGAAATTTGGAAATAATCATCGATACGTTCAATCTGTACAAAACGATATCCCCGGAACTTTTGAACGATCTGAGCAACAACGACTCGGAACTCTGCAACCTATTGGAATACAACAAAACCGAAGGCTTCGACGAATCTCTATCGAACCTCCAAGTCAAAATAATCGATCTGTTCGTCGACTTGGATCCGTCGAAGTTCCTCGTGAAATCCAACATGTTCTCGTCGGTCGTACCGCTGTTGTTGAAAATCTACTACCACAACCCCAAAGGCGATTCGAACACTCTGAGGGTGTTGAACAAACTCCTCAAAAACACCGGTTTGTTCGACGGTTGCCCGCACGAAATCAACGTATGGATAAACGGAGTATTGGACGCGAAAAATTGGGATCAAGAACTCGCCCGAGCCATCGTAGAGACTTTCCAATTAACTGATAACGATGTGCTTGGATTACTGGAAAAGTTATCCGCGATTCAAACGGAGACTAACAGAGAGAAGCACTACAGCGAAACTATAAGGAATCTAATGAACCAAACCGGTGTTACTGCGAAAGAAATTCAAAAGTATCCCGTCGGGCATAAATATTTGAGCCCCGTGGTGCTCGGTTACGTGGAGTATTTGAAGCGAGCGAATCCTACTAAGTCTTTGAAGGCCTATTCGAGCTTTATCTTCGCGAATTTGTTGCACTCGCAAACGAATTTCGAGCCGATAGCGGCTCTAATAAACGAAGCGGATGTACCAGAAGCGTTGAAAGAGTATTGTAATTGCTGGTTGAGCGGTGAAAAAACGCCAAGTTTGCCGAAATCCAAAGGTAGAATCGCCGTTTTGCGCGAATGCAGCGAGGAATTCCTATCGGGAGATGTAGAAAAATACGCTAAAACCGCAGATATCGATTTTTACTCGGATTTAAAGCTCAATTTGTTAGACATGGTGTTGTTTTACGTTGTTAATTTGATCAACAACGACTGTTTGTCGAGCGATGTGGCCGATAAATGCGAGAATTTCATCAAATTGTTGCCAAATAACGATAAGGATGTAGTAGAGAGGATTTTGTGCCATCCCGTGCTGGCGCGAAACACGAAATTTTTGCATCTAAACCAATCCAATTGCACGAAGTTAATGGTGAACGTTACGAAGGATTTGGCTGCTTCGAATCGCGATTTGGATCTCTATTTGAACGTTTACAGGGAGAAATTGCTGCACTCTATATTGAAGATACTGAAGAAACCGCAGAAATTCGAGGAAAATCCGCCGGATATAAAAACTCTGATGCACATTTACTCGTTGGGTTACGAAGAGTGCTCGATTATACTCGAAACTATCGGTAGATATTTCGATAAATACTCGAACCACGAGGTAATTGTAGAAATATTATCTTACAGCCTCCAACAGTTCACTCAAAAGTGCCTTTCGAATGCAAATTTGGAGCCTATAAACGAAGAAACCGCCACGAAACTAACCGATTACTTCGCCATTTTAGCCAAACATCAACCACAATTAACCAGCGCTTTATCTTCAACATTCCTAGAGTACCTCGAAGTTTTCCCTCACACACTAAACTTCATCAACTCCGATCTATTCGAAACGCTCCTACAAATCGAAGACTCCCCTAAAGACAATATAAAACTAATCACTTACATTTTGAAAACGAATTGCTCCGCTCACATGGAAAGCGTGAGGAGAAACTTGGAGAAGATAAGCGAGAAGAAAGCTCTACTTCTACCGATACTAAGCGTGCTGAGCAAGGAACAAATAGAGGAGGATTTCTACAAACGAACTTACAATTTAGTAGAAACCTCTCTGAAGAAAACCCTGCAGAAACCGCAAAAAGCCGGCCAGCATTTCCACCAGCACTACGACGGCTTGGTGGAATTAATCCGCGTCGCCGCTCCCGTCGAAGCTTGCAAAAGCTTTTGGGAGAAAGTGCAAAAGTTCGACGCTTCGGAGATCTACCACGTGCATCTGTTGAAAGCCCTTTGTTCGAAATCCCTCAGCGAATCAACTACCGATAAGGAAATCAACAGCATCCTACTGACTTTCGTGCACTTGCAACTACACTTGTTCAAGAAAACCGACGCGGATTTGGCGAAAGCCGAGGAAATTGCATCGCAAATTACGCAAGTTTTCGACGCCCTCAAACCGATCGCGATCGGTAGAGATTTAAAAGCCGTCGCGAAGAACGAATCGGTGAAGTTGTACGTGAAATTCTGCTTGAAATACGGAGTGTCCTCGCGCCCCGCGTTCCTCAAATCCCTGAAAACGGTGCTGGAAATCCTCCGGGAGAGCTTGGATAATGAAGAAGCCCGGCTGATTTTGGACATGCTCACCTCCCATTCGGAGTTCCTGGACGTGATGCTGGGCGAGCACGGCGACACCAAAGCGGAATTGTTAGAATTGTATTTAATAATCTGTAAAAATTGGCCGGAATTCATGGAGAGGAACTTCGTGCCGCTCCTGCTGGCTAGCTACACCGCGAGAGTGAACAAATGCGACAGGATTATACTGTTACTGCTCAAGATGTGAGTATAGCGTGTAAACTCTTGTGATGGTGGTTTATAATGGATGATTTTAGGTTCGAATCGGCGCCGGATCGGACGCATTTCTACGATTTCAAGCCGTTTTTGTGGGGAAAGTCGGCCGCCACGCAGTATTCCGTGAAGAATCGCATCGAGAACGCCCTGCTGAGGCAACCGAAGACCGGAGACGTTCTCGATATACTCCAAGAGGATCTGGTTTGTTCCACCATAACTCGCTATCCTTTCAGCGATCGCCTGAGGCCCGACGAGAGAGATCTTCTCGACGTGCCGGAGGCGAAAAGTTACGATTTGTTGTTTCTGTTGCCGCTGTTCAGCCAGTTGTTGGCTCCCGAACAGCAGGTGCTTACCTACAAATTCACCAGATCCGGTACGATAATCGCAGATGATTGTATAGTAATTTTGTATTATCGTTGGTTTCGTTGTTGTAGGTGCTCTGAGTCTAACCGTGATAGGATTGAGCAGTGCAGACGAGGAAGTTCGAAGGGCCGCTTGCCACGTACTGGCCAGGTTTCACTATCACGTCGAAGCCAGGCAAACTGGGAAGGATAACCTGTTGTGGATCCGCTACGTCGAAGCCGTTTGTAAAGGTAATCGAGTGTAATGGGTTGCCTATCAATCGGGCGCGAACTGTACATTCTCGTTTTTTTAGGTACGGCCGCGTTACCGGATTTCAAATTGAACAATTTCGCGGCGATTTACCTGGCCAGGATGGCGCTGATCCTCACGCAGCCCAATCACGTTATGTATTTGCCGTTGTCTCAACATCTGGCAGCGAAGGCTTCGTTGGATTTCAGCACGGTGCCGGAATTGTATACGTTCCTCCACAGCTCGGAGGTGAATTATAAAGAGCACAGGACGTTCACGTTGGAGTTGTTGAGAGACGGTTTGAGAACGGAGAAGGATTTCTCGGATTTTATGAGGTCGATGGCTTTTAAGTTGTTTTCCGAATTGTATTGTAGCGAGGTTTGCGATGCTGATGGTAAGTTGTTGATTTTGGAGGTGGTTAAAGCCGTTTGTGGTATACCTTTGGGGGTTAAAGTTGTGTGCGAAAATACTTCGTTTTTGGCGCAAATTTACGCGGATGTTGCGAATATGTTGAAAGGGGAGAAAGGTAATAGTTTGTTGGTTAAAAAATTGTTGGAAGTTTTGCTGGGAATTTTGAAGGTTATTAAAGATTATCACGTTCATTTTATGGTGTTCGGTATAGTAAGGAATTTAATATCGAGCGAATCGTATTTTTCTTTTATTGGAAATAACGAAAGCGTTTTGTTTGAAATTGTTTATATTATACAAAGTAGATTTTCGGATTTGTTCGATAAAAGTTTCTACGATACCCTTATTGGTAAAATAGGCGATTCATTTTGTAAATATTGGACAAAATATGGCTGTGATTTCGTTAATATCAAAGAATTAGATAAGGAGGATAAGTATTTTTATATAAGATTGTTCGTTATAAACTTTCTAAGGCAAAAAAATAATTCACAATTGATAGATATTCGCTAATATTTTATTCATAACATAAATTATACAATGATTGCATATTGGACATTATTTTTAAATAAATATTACATTAAGCAGGATACAAATGAAATATAATGGAGCGATTCTCATCGCGGAATCGTTACATAGAGTCGTATTGCAAGTTTTGCAATGAACAGTTTTGCTATTTGTCTTTACCTTTTTGACCGTCTTTAAGTTATCGCAAAAATCCGGCGTGAAACATCCTCGCTTCGTCAATTTGTACGAATGTGATCGTTGCGTAACTGGTAAATTATTTTCTTTTATGTACCGTTTTAATTATAATTTAATATACAAACTTACTTTCGGTAATGTGAACAATACACACTTCTTCCTCAGAACAGTTAGAACGTGTCATGTACTCCTCGTTTCCATAATAACAACCACCGTCGAATTTGTCGATGCATTTGTAACATTCCACCTCTCCTAGAACTTAATTTTACGTGGAAATTGTATGTAAAAAGTGGATTTATATCGTAACATGTTGTGATACAAATTATCTCAACTTACCATAATCAAAATGTATATTTAAAATTACTAACCACAACAATGTAAACTTCATAATTGCCTATAAAAAATAACTTTGATTCAATTAAAATACAGCTATATAGAAATTAAAGTAAAATCAAAGTTATTATTAAATTTGAGGTAAGCAAATGGCTCGCATAAGAAATAAACAGAACATTCTATTTTCGTTAACCATAACAACTTTTGTCGAGTTCACGAATGCGCTCGCAAAAGTACAACAGATTTTTTTTATTGAAAGAAAATGTTTAACAATGCGTTTAAGTATAAATACGAATAAGTACAAAATAAAAATCCAACCAAATTAATTAATTTAGTTTAAACTAAGCTCTGTGTCTCAAACTATCCTATACCTTTTTTATTCGAACCAAAAATACACAATTTATAATGTACTACATAATTTTAGTATTTTCTAATAAGAGCTATTAAAATAATAAGCAACTTTAGGACATAATGGAGATGAAATGTTTAATCGATTGTTGTGCAATGTGTTAAAAACTACCCTAAGTAACTTCGGATATTTTGAACAATCAATCACGAACGTGCACTCTACTCGGTAATCAAATATCATAATTCGCATCTTCTAATCGCCCTTTCGATTAGGAACCGTTCGACTATAAAAAAAAAATCCAAAAAAAAACCTACACCCGCCCGCGAGCGGCATACGAAATTTGGTCTAGGCGTTATTGCTCTCGTTTTATTCTCATAGGAAATATTGTCGCTGTCGGTCCTTACAAATCGTTCTTCGGCAATTGGCTCTGCTGCTCGAGCAGCTGCGCCAGCGACTTGGGCCCCTGTCCGCTGAACAACGACTGCTGCGGCAGGTGCGCCAGGCTGCTGTCCAACGGCTTGCTGTTCCTCAACTGGCCCGGCAAATTCGGCGTCCAGCTGTTGTTGAACAACGAATAGCCCGGCGCGTTGTTCTGGCTCTGGACGAAGCTGTGCTCTTGCACCGGAGGAGGCTACAATACAATTCAACACCATTAAAAAATAGTATCATAGTATTCCGATACTGCGTTCATTTACCTGGTTGATGTTGGGCAATCGTAGGTTACCGCCCGGAGGTCCTACTGGTGTTCCCGGTAAATTCGCTTCTTTAAGCATTGCTTGTCTAACGGACATACCTTGATTAGTATTTTCGTAACCTATGTTATTAGTATCGTTCATGAAGTTGCCCAAGTAGCTATTCCAAGGGGAACTGTACATCTCGCTATTATTCGTCTGGTTCGAAGGTTTGTTATTCACGCCTACAACAACAACAACAAAAATACATCAAATCTATCACCTTTCTACGAGTACAATTGTCGTAAATTACCCGGTTGTGCGTAATTCGACGACACGCTATTGGAATACCGCGGATTGTAGTTCAAAGGATAGTCCGATCTGAAGTTCTGCTGGCCCTGCTGGTTGTTCTGCCACCAATTGTGGTTCGGCATCGGCGCCATTTCGTCCCGTTTCCACGTGTTGAAGGGATGCGACGAGGGAAAGGAGACGTTCTGGTAGGGCGCCGGCGGAAAGGAGTTCTGATAGGGCAACGGGGCCTTCGGGTTCATGGACGCCGGCTTGTTGGTCAGGCTCTGGTAGGGCGGCGCGATCTGCACGCCCATATTGGGCATGTCCTTCTTCTGGTACTGGTAGTTGGTGTCGTTCATCTGCATGCTGGGCATATTTCTGAGCGTCGATAGATAGTCGGGCTGGGACGGCGGCGGGACGATGAACGACGAGAGATTTTGGTTGTAATTCGGTTTTTGATTAAAGTGCGTTTGATTCGGTTGTGCTGGCATCGAATCGAATTTGACTAATTTCTCATCGGAATCGTCCATTATGAATTTCACCTAATAAAAAATAACACCTAGATTTATCGAAAATTCGTGGTAACTTAACGTACTTGTTTGCTGCTCTCCTCCATTTTTTTAATAATAGATTGCAAGGCGACGTTCTGTTTGCTCCGTTTATTCTTCGAATTATCCACTTTAATGGAGGACGAATTGAAATTTCCGATTACAGGACCTTCGATTGTTGTGTTTGTCAACAGTTCGCGCTCCTCTCTCGATTTCTCCAAAGAGCCTTGGGGTTTGAGAATGCCGGCCTTCTTCTCTATACCTACAAACATTTTGTATTCTTAATAAACTTTGAGATTTAATGAGTTATTCATTTACTTTTCTTCGCGATGTTTTCAACACCATCGCTTACACTAAACGATTTCATTTCCTCTAACAAATCGTTCGTAGGATCTGGCTGGATACAAACAGGCTCGAAGACCACATCGCCGTTTACTTCATTCCTGAAACACATACCGTGTATCGATGTATAATATACAATGGTGTAGAGCTTACCTCAATATCAATTTATTTCCATTAACATCTAAATCAGTCAACCACAGGCTCAATTTAACGATGCGCTTCATTCTAACCAGTCTTTCGATATTCTTGTCGTCGATGTCGCTTTTAAAATCGAAATCTTTGAAATTCTTGCACAACGGCGAGAACCCTTCGAGGAATTTATCTTCCGGTAATGGCACTTTAGAATCTGCAATGGAAATGTAATATTAAACATCCCTTTCTAACACTAATATGTTATAGTACTTACATTTATTAAAATTGAAGCTTTTAACGTACTGCTGTACGTTATTCAGCAATTTCACCAAACTCGGCCAAATTTGCAATCGACTGGTAAAAACTTTCTCTTTCAAAACATTATAATCGTTTTGAATGAAATACAACAGAAGTTTAACTAAAAAATACATCATATTAACACCAATTCGAACAAACGACGAGCCATCCAGTACCTGCTGGTAAAGCGTAATAATCCATCAGACTCTCGTCCATTTTGAGCGTATGTACGGGTACCAAAAAGGCGCACAAAGAGCCCGCTATCAACTCCAGCACGAGCTCTCTCGCCTTCCTCTCCTCATCGGTCAATTCGTGGATATTGTTCACACTATCCGATCCGATGTGATTTAACGCGTACAAATTAATGGTAGTAATTTTGATCAGCATGTCTCTCGTGAAACTCTGCGTGGCCACCAAGGCGGTCATGACGGAATTCAAGCTCTTCACCGATAGCTCGGCTTGTCTCAAATCGCACGCCGCGTGGAAATACCCGTGAGTGCAAAGGAACAGCTGGATGAATTCGTTTACCGTCATTTTCGTTTGGATCTTCTCAGAAGGACTAAAACAATTACATCTAAAACGTGTCGTTAACTAGGTGTAAGACTTACCTATCCTTGTCGATGGCCGAACTCAAAGTACAAGCTAGGTTAGTAGCGGAAGCGGGAAAAGGATTCTTCACAGCGATGCCTCTGATGTAGTAAAAAACAGTGGAAAGTTTATTCCCTTGGCTGGCTTCCAGCAGAGCCAATTGGTTGTAGGGATGTCCGCTCGTCGGGGACACCATAATAGCTTGCCTGTAAATTCTAAATTAGTTTCAAAGCTACTAAAGTATTCGAAATACATACTTGTAGAAACTCTCAGCTTGTTTCCTTTGATTCCTGTATCTCGCGATGTCGCCCAAATGGACTAGGCAATACTGGCACACGTATTGGCAGGAGGAGGTCTGCGGTAGGCAGTTGATTTCTGAGTTGGGAACTGTCTGGCCGAAAATGTTGCCTCTACGACGAAACGGCAAATCCACATCGAATGTATTGCACAGTTCCTGCAGTAGGGATATGTAAAACCCAGACGCTGATTCCAGGGCCCATGTTAACAGCGCTTGGCAATCGGAACGATGGGGGTTCTACGATAACGAATTAATTCAAGCGATTCGAGAGCATGCTTGTACGAACCTTTTTATCTCTAGCTTGCTCCTGTAAGGCGGATATGTGGTTCTTGAAGCCGATATTCCAGAGGTCCTGTTCGACTTTCTTGTCCAGAGCGTACTCTAAATCCAGCACCAGGACTTGGTGGTAGATGGTCTGCAATTTTTGCTGGTCCGTCCATGCTTCGGCGTTGTTCAGCCAATCGCATTTCCTCGATACCTTTATCTTCAAATCGTCCGCTTGCCTGAGAAAAATCGAGACGAGGATGAATAGGTTTCGAAACATTGCAAAATATTTACGCACTTCAAAACTTGCACAGCTGCTTTGTATCCCATGCTTCTCATTCAAACCGATGGGACTTCTGACTGCTGCAAGAATCACATTATTTTTCTACTAGCTAAATAGCGGTAGCTGGCTAATTTCGTTGCTGTATTCAAAATTGTTTTAAATAAAATTCACATCATTATTTACGAATTTTCCATTGATTTTGACAATTATGACATACAACGTCAAAGTCAACAACATCAACTCGATCTTCTGTTTTCTTTAAATTTAAATTATCTACAAAATGTCAAATAAACACTTCTAAAATAAAAAGAAGATTGACAGATAACTTAACCTCACTTATTTGCAACTTGTAAATAAACATGATTAGAAACGTTAGAAATAATCGAATATTTAATACAAAATGCATAACACAGGTAATATATTTAAATTTTCCGTAACTTACTCTATTTTAATACTTTTATTGTAGTATATAAACTATTCATCAACGGACAAACCAAAGGTCGATTTGCACCAAAGAAGAGAAGAGTTGATGAAAAGGGGCCTACCTAAACAAAAACCAATAGAAGGAGTTAAGAACATCATTCTAATATGTTCGGGCAAAGGCGGCGTTGGTAAAAGCACAGTCTCAGGTGAGTTACGTGCAAAAGTATCGAGTTTTCTCTTCAAACGGACATGTTTCAGTTAATTTAGCAACTGCATTAAAATTAGCAAATCCGAATAAAGAAATCGGTTTACTCGACACAGATTGTTTCGGTCCCTCCATACCGCTAATGATGAATCTTCGATCGAAACCTTACGTTACTGATGATAAGAAATTGGCACCTCTGTTGAATTACGGAGTTAAATGGTATGAAATATTAGGCCTAGTTTCATGCTTGTACTTTTATGAAACTAGGTCGGCATTATTATAAACAAAACACACCGCTATAAAACGAAATTAGCATGTCTGCTGGATTTCTTGTAGAAAAAGATGCCCCGATTATTTGGAGAGGTCTACGAGTGATGCAAGGCATGGAGACGCTCATTAGACACGTTTCTTGGGGTAGCATAGACTATTTAATTGTAGACACGCCGCCTGGAACTGGAGATACATTGTTAAGTTTGATTCAAAACATACCCATTAATGGTAATAGTATCGTAATTGGAAAATAGAGAGTAAATATTTGCTTTTTTAGGTGTTATTCTAGTCACTACACCTCAATCAGCGGCACTGGAAGTAACTAAAAAAGGTGCTGGTATTTTCAGTATCGTCAAAATACCTATTATTGGTTTAGTAGAAAATATGGCGTATATTGATTGCCCGTCGTGCTCTACAAAAATTAATGTATATGGAAAGGGTACTGAAAAATTGGCTGAAGAGCTCCAATGTAACTTACTAGGAACCTTTCCGTTACACCCCGTTATATCCAAAAGTACCGACGAAGGAACTCCGGTGACTGTCACTGACACTTCGAGCGACTTGAGTAAAACATACCAAGACATTGCAAGAAAAGTAACGCATTTTATAGAAAACGAAAAAAGCTATGTTAAATAATTTAAAACTCTCACCTTATTTATTAAAAAATTCACCCATGATAGACATTCTTTGTAAGAAAGGCTGTCCCTTACACGACAACAACTTGTAGTTGCTCTCCCAGCTCGCGTTCCTCGGATACTTGTTCTCGCTCCTGAACCGCTCGAGCATGTCCTGCGGATCGAACTTCCGGCTCTCCTTCGATATCACCTGATCTATTATCTTCGCAAACGACGCCCTGTCGGCGTTCTCCGTCGCGACGCTCTCCTGGTACTCGTCCCCGGCGTTCGTGATCTTCTGACTGACGTTATCGTTGTCTTCTAGTTTAACGTAGCCGGTCGTCGATTCGGTGGTGATTTGGATTTCCTCGTCGGAAACGTCCGGAATTTGTTCGCTATCGAACGGCAACGATTGGCTCTTCCGTTCTCTAACCGTCTCCCCTTTGAACAGGGCTTTGTTTTTTTCTAATTGATCGAAATCGAAGAGGTCTTCGTTGGCCGAGGTGTGGCAACAGTGTAAAGCGGCTGGATCGATCGGGTGGGCTTCGGTGTTGAAAATATAACCACCGGCGTCTATAATGCATTCACCGTTGGGCGAGTTTATTACGGTGCCTTCGGCGCCTTGATTGTGGATGAAGTTATCGGTATCGAACAGCAAGTAGAGGTATTTGGTGGTTTCGGATAGGAAAAACGACTCCATTCGATCCTCCTTTTTGTGGTCTCTAACGTCTTTTATCTAAAACATCGCATTAGAAACGTATTGATATTTATCATTGCTAATTACCGTGGCGTAACCGCAAGGCGTTTTAGCGCTGTGCTGGATGCTCCTGAGGATATCTTCGCCGGCTTGGAGTAGAAACGGATCGCCCGTCGATCTGTACAAGTACATTATGGACTCGATCAATTCGGGCCTCAACGGGTAGCTCTCCTTGTTGCTGCCCGACTCGGTTTGGGGTATGTAGTAGAACTCCGGAGTGAAGCCGTACTGTTGCCACACCTGATGGTAGTTGTGCAGCGTGCGCATCGCGCTGTTCGTTTCGCCGATCAGGCTCAACAGGCCCGGCCAGAAGGCCTCCAGCGATTGGAACACCGGCAGCGTGACCTGCCCTTTGGTCATCGACACCCACATGTACCAATCGTCCTTCTTCAAGTGCTTGTCGATGGACTTTTTGGCCTGGTAGAACATCTCCATTAGTTCCGGCCGTTGGAGGAGTATCGAACCTTTGACTAGGTACTCGAAGTAGGAGTCCACTCCGGACCCGATGCCGGCGTCTTGCGCTGTCCATCTGCCTGTTTCGGTGTCGATGTGGTTGCCGAACAGGCCCAGTTGGGATTTGTGGTTGTACAGCGAGTAGAGCGCGTTTAAAGCAACCTAAACGCATTAATATACATGATGGAGTAGTGGGATGTTTGTAAGACTTGCCTCTTCGTATATAGGGTCTCCGGTTAATCGACTCAATGTACCGAATTCGATGATGAAGGTTCCGATGCCAGCGGTGCAAGTGACGGTGGTTTCGCCTTTGGGGACGCCGCTGCGTAAATTTACTGTTCCATAAGGCATGCCGGTTTTGGTGTCGAATGCCACTATGAGTCTCTTCGCGACGTCTTCGGCTAGACGTAAGAGGGGCCCGTTACAAGGCCAGCCCGGTTCTAACCTCGCCTGAGCTCTAATGCAGCATAATAAATACATTTTATAGGCTTGGAGTATTTATAAGTTACCTGTGAGATAATAGATGAGCGCTTAAAAGTCCTCCGATAATTCGAATGTTAGTCTCGAACACGGATACGTTTATGTTTGCATCGAAGTCGTGTTTTTTGGATAAAATATCGACGACTCTTTGGAATTCGGAGTAGTTGCCCATTATTGCTAGAGTGTCCAGGGCGTCTATTAGAGTTAGGGAATAACTGCAAGAGAATTGTCTAGAAGGTACTTTGAAATATTGGGAAACTTACCTCCCGTAAGTGTCTACCCCATCGCAGCTGATGGGGCGCAATTCGTCGTAGGGATAGGCGAATTTTAAGTAGCTATCGTAGGCGTGATAAAACATTTCTTTTACTTCGTCTCTGTAAATTGTATAAAAGGTATTTTTCAATTCAGATAAGAAATTTTGTTATGGCTAACCTTAATTTATTTAAATCATCTTTGGTATAAGTTCTGAGGGTCACTGCGCTTTGTAAAGTTGCTAAGAGGATTAATAAATTTGTAAGTATTATCATTTTGGATATTTAACAATAAATAATTAATAAATTATTAAATAATAGGTTATGATTTTATCAAGTAGTTCATTTGACTGACATTTCGATGTCACTACAAAATTGAAAATGTCAAAGTAGTTATTTGGATCAGCTGTCACTTTTACGTAAAAGAAGAAATCAAAATATTCGTGACTGTTTGCAGTGTTTGTAAGAGACCATAATTTTGTACTATTTACAAAGCAACGTTGCCGGATCAAAATAAAAAACATGATTTTAATGAATTTTGATGCAACAAAAAAGAGATCACGCACGCTCTTCCTGGATTATTTTTAGGTGTTTATGTTATCGGTAAAAAAACAGTATGAAATTCAAAAATACAACATTTTATTAAACTCGTCATTCAAAAAGACAATTTGGTACAGTGATATGTGAAATAATAATTATTATAGTCATCAAACAACGGTAGTACGGTCAATATTTAATCGAATTTGAAATGCGCGGCAGGTTTATTAAAATGGTTTAAAAAATTACGTTAATTAAAGCATAATTTACAGAGTTTTCCCAAGGTATATTGGTAAAATCACTTTTATTGTCTTTAGTATAATTAGGGGCAAAAGTAAATTAAATTGAATATATTGAAATTGTTGCCCACTACAAAAATGATTGTGACCAGCACATATTCGACCAAAAGAAAATATCGAATAGCCTCTAAAACAAATCTATTTCTCTTCTAATTACTTCGACTTTCATCTAACCAGTGCGGCGATTCGTTAGCAGTGTATACAAAAATAAAACTTGAATTATTCTAAATGTAGCAAAATTGAGCAGCAACCTTCAATGTCTGTTATTTCATGCAAAAACTCCGTAAACTACTTGCGATTGATAAATTTTCCAGTAGCTCAAAATTCCACCTACCACCGACCCGCTTTACCTGCAATACCAACTCCTCAAGAGGCTTTGCCTATATTTGCACAATAAAATAAACTTGCTCGAAAAAACTAAATTTTAACCTGGTTCCTTTAAACAATCCCCGCGTCCGGGGATGGTCAAATGCTCAGTCAACGAACGGAATCGGTTTCGATTACAGGATGTCCCAGAATGAAAGAAAACTTGATCGAAACCGCCTGCATTTTGACCATCCCCCGGTCGGATGGGACACAATAATAAAACAAAACTTCTACATTAAAAATTGGATTAGAATTGCAGAAGCCGACAGGGCGCTATAACGTCCCTATACTGAAGATAAATAAAGTCTGTTGTACAGGACATCCTACAATTCGCTTGTAAAAGGAGCGCGGCTTTGTTTGATGCCCTGCCAGTTAATTCGTACGGATCCAGGAAAGTCCATTTTTTTATGATTTCGTTTCGGTTTCACCGCAAATACGCAGGCCTACTCAATATTGTTGTTTGTCTATTTGAAATTCATTCACAGTAACATCGCTAAATCATAATATACATACAATAATCCTAAATTAAAGTTCATAAGACGTAATTAGTTTATTTAAAATAAAAGCTATGGATATTTTCTGATAAATATTCAAATAATACAGTTCTGAATCCGGGTTAAAGAACAGACAATTACAATGTTTTAAAAAATAATTTATTAAACTCTATGTACAAATTCATTAGGTCTACAAACAAAAAAAATCGATACCAAAAGTATAAGTCATTCATTCGTTCATAACAAATACTTATGAAAAATTATCCATAAGCTTTTTCAAAAACAGGACTAGCTGAACTATTTCAATTATAAATATATATATCTTGTTTTAAATTCTTAGTTGATGACCAATACAAGTTTTAGCTTTAATAAACCGAAAAATTAAAAAAAAACAAAAATAAATTCGCACGCAGTCCTCCGAAAACGATCATTACAAGGAACAAAGAACAATTCGCAAATAAAATCTGCTTCTTTTTAATTAAGACATACGCAGAAACAGCAATTTATTTGCTTTCCGGCAATTTATCTACACTACTCCGCTGCGTGCTCCAGCAAACTTTAATCTTTTTTCATCAAGATCGGGTCAACCAAAACGAAACCAACAATTCTCCAAACATCCCAACAGATCCCTCCAGTAATATTTATATACAATCAACAAAGAAGCTAAAATGACATGTAATATATATAGATATATCTAGATTTATTAAATGGAAATAAAACTAAAAGACGAAATTGAGTGGCAAAATTGTAAATAAAAGTACCGTATAATAAATCACTTGAGTCTTTTTTTTTGTTTTTGTGTGTTTTGCACTAATCGCGTCCCGACCGAGTTAATCAAATTTTCCGTAGAGAACAAAAAAAGCGTCTATTGATCACTGGGGGAGGGGAACGCATGGCACACGCCCTTCTCTATATATTTTTTTTGCGTTTTTAACGTTGCGGCGGGGCTCAGATCTTCTGAATCTTCTCGCCTACCACAACGGGGTTGTTGCGTCGAATTTCTTGGGCGCCCATCTCCCGGTAATTAAAGCTGCAGTCGTGCTTATCGCTGTATCGATGGATGGCACAAAACAAACCTCCACAGCGACACTCAAAACCTACAAAACAGAAACGAAAACGGACCAAAATTAAACACAGCCTTTTACCATTCAACAACAACCGGCTACAAGCCATCTACGAGCGATGTTTCCAAAGTTCTACGAGCAACAAAATCTCTCTAACTCAGACTGAACAACACAATTCCGAGTACTTTAGAAACGTCTCTCGTATAAATGTCTCGGTGAAAATAAATCGGCGTTCGTTTACCTGTTAATCCGACCTTCTTGCGACAGGTGGCGCATCGATTCTTCTTCTTTTTAACGTCCTTATCGTCCTTGTCGTCGCCGCTGGCGTCCCCCTCCGAATTAGACACGGCCGCCGCCGCTTCGGCCGCGATCGTTTCGGCGGCGGTCGCGTTTCCCGCCGCCTGCGTTCCCGCGGTATTCGAACATTCTTCAGACACCTGCGTTACAACCCCAAAAAAAAAACAAATAAACAATTAATTACCTCGCAATTTGTACAACGGAAGGCGGACTTATAGCTCACTGCCGCCTCTCGCTCCTTTACTATCCACATGATCGAAGGGGGTGTAGTAGAAAAGGAGCGAGAATCCAAGGCGAGCGATTAAAATTTATTCGCGAAAGTTCAGGCGCAATTGTAATTCTCTGGAGTAGGTAAATTCATTCCTCTGTTATTCCTATTTCTTTCGAATACAAAGAAGTAGAAACGGCAACTCTGCGGTACACGATTATACTCCGTTCGCCATCAGGAGGTAGCCATAAAACCGATTCAAAGCATCGCCATCTAACGGTCGTTTCAGGAACTATCGCTTCAAATAACGGGACGCGAGTTTCCTGACATTACTATGCTTTGAATACATGCAATCCGATAGCGAACAGAGTATAATTTCGGTTTTACCTTGCGTTTCTCGGCGCGATTTCGCGGCGATTCGGCGACGCCGTCGCGCGGCTGCCCGAACGGGCGGTTCGATTTGACCAGCGGCCTTTCTGGAAATTAAATATCTACAGATTGGGTAACGGCGGTTTTTGGTACCAAAAAAATACAAATTATATTCGCCCATCATTACCGCCATCGCGTCGAGAATCGATCGATTCGTTATTGTTATTATCGTCGGGCGTCGTTTCCGAATTTCGGGCGTCCTTATTCGACGGCGACATCGGACCGATATGGATTGAATTTTTTCGACGCGTCACTGTCGACTTGTCATCGCGTGTAAATAAATAGTATATACAGGGCGTGAGGAATTGTTCCGGAAAGGCCGTCGGGTCAATTATTATTTCTCATCATTCTCCACGGGCTACAATTCGAGTACTTACGTCCGTAGGAAGATCGGAAATAGATGATGTAATATGACTAATGGTAGGTTGTGCTGTGGCTGTATCCCTCAAAGCGCTGAGGCTCGTCGGCGTGCTGGGAAGTTGTTGCTTCTTTTTCAAATTTTCCTACAAAAAAAAACACCAATTAATAACTCATTAAACACAAACAAACGCGTTTATTTATCGAACTTTAATCGTTAATCAGCTCTCATAATCTTGCGCACATCGGGCCACTAAATCTCAACAACGAAAACTACGATTTACCAATCGTAGCGGCGATAAACCATCGATTGTCGAAATCCACCCCCTAGCGATTATGTTTTTCATCATATTAACTAGCAAAAAAAATGAATTCAAATAATAAAAACGTACTTTAAAGCAGAGGGAACACAGCCCGTCGGTGGCGGGACTGCCGTAGAAACCGCACCCGGACCGGCACAGGGCCTGCATGGGATTCGATTCGCGCTCCATGGCGTCCGGCGATGGTTCCTCTGGTACGATCTGGGATGGTTCGCTGTCGATATCGGGCCTTCGATGGCGACGGTTTGCTACGTAGAGACTGCTCCTTCGATTCCTTAAGAAAGGCCGAAGCAGGTATGTCCTGTCAGGAGAACACCATTTAACTGAGGGGGGTTTCTGGAACACAAACGAAATTCGTTACTAATCTACCGTTATAGATAAATTAGTGGTATAATGTATAAAAATACGCGCGTCGAATCGTTCACCTTTTGCGTTGACCCGTTTATCAATTTTTAGTAGCCGTATTTATGACAAATACGTAGAAATTGACACATTCGCGTAATTTTGAAAAAGCATATTTAACAAAAACGTCGAGAAAACCGAATGACTCGAGCGCTGACAATCGATCGTACCAACTATTACAACGACAAAAAAAACTATACCAAGGTTACTAAACAATGCGGAGGATTGCTCATTGCTCGTTACTTTGTGACGCGCAATGAGTATTCGCGCCCTATTTACTTCGTCGTATGAAACTTCTCATTTTTCCGATCGATTCATTGCGAATCTATTCGATTTTTCGCCTTTCATCGTCTAATTATGCGTCGAGAAAAACAAGCGGCAGAAATTCGTGTGTTTTTTTTTGTACCGAATCCACGCTCGAAATGCGATTATTACTCACGGAACAATCAGAGATAAAGCAAGCATCTGCATAACAACGATTTATGAATTACTGTGCCATTTCTCATTGCTCCTACTACACTGGCTCCATTCTACAATAATTACTGTTACTTTTTTTTCCCGAACAGTTCGGTAAAAACCGACGGGCGAAAGCATTCGGTATGACTAACATCCGCTATATCAACTCGATTATTCGCGATAAATGAGTCACTTTCTTGTGAAAAAAGAATCGTACATTTCCACGCGCTGGAATTCCCTTTTTTTCGGCGATTTATCCAGGAGAAGTTCTCACCAAACGCGTTACACAATTACACGCTTCGCTCGATCGATAAATGCCACAACTACGACACAGCCATGACGAAATCGAGGTTAAATAGAGATCACGTCCGCCGCTTTAATTTATTACGGGCGCCGAAACGGAAAGAAAAAGTGTCAATTTCTCGTTTTCCTTCGGTCCACTCGCCGGATCTTCAGACAGAATTTTCGCCATTCTAGCGTCAGCAGATCACCATTGATAGGCTATTGTTAATTAATCTACGGATCGCGGTATGATTGCATTACGAGCGAACCTTGAGCATCGTTCGCTTCGAAAAAAACGCAATAAAATTCGCAGAATGACGCCGGGTAAACGTTACAAAAGCTATAGTAAAATTTCTCGTGAGAAATCCCCAATTCGTACCGATCAGTGGAGTTTTATTGTGTTGGATAAAAACAGTTCGTTGGGTGTTTCGATTCAAAATAAACAGCTTTTAAACGAAAACAAAACACCGATTTCGCCAGGTTCCCGATCCTGTCGGGCCGTTATATTTTCGTCCGCTTAAAAATAGCACATCTCAATCAAAAAAATCGGTCCGATACACTTCCTGCAGCATTCGACAGTTGGCGAAAGAAAACGGAAATTATTCCCGAGTTTATAAAAATACACCGCGCTCAAACGGAATAATGGGTTACGTAATTTAACGACCACCTGATCAACTCCCGAGACTCTTCGCTATTAATAAACGCTATTTTCGTACGAAAAATTTCGTCGGTTTTTGGCTCGACGCAACCTACATAGACGCACGCAATTATAATATAACAATACGCCGTAGCACAAACAATTTCAATATTCATTAAGGTCTGGGCGATCGAAGGACGACCGCTGCGCCTACAAAGCATGCGAATAGAGCATAAACAGCTTTAATATTTCAAACGATCGACCGGAATGTTCGCAATGCGATTGAAAATCCAAAAAAAAGGCACTAAAAGGCTTAAACAGTACGCGCAATTTCGTTAAGAAAGAATCCATCAGTGAATACGAAAAGGGGAACAAGATACACTTTGCGAACGGAATACCAAAGGCACAGCTGCACGCCCTACAAAGCAAAAGGTCAACATACTCAACCCCCTTCTGTTATTTAGTCACTGTGACGCTCTCTACTCTTGTTGGGTTTCCCTTCGTGCATAAAGCACCCAACACACTCTATACATTTGAATACGAAGATTATTATACATACTTTTTGGCACTAAAAACGGTCCAATTCGCAAACAAATCGGTTTTGTAAAGCATGCGATTAGAGCAAAAGGAAATAAACAGGCGCAGAGTCGATTTTTGGCGATAAATCAATCGTTACACAATAACGAAACGTGGAACTGTTCCAACGTTGTTTAAACTTTGCCGATTCGAGAGCGAGTGGCGCGGGAGAAATTTAATTCGCTTTATCTAAAGAGTCGCGAAATCGAAAATATTTACCCAAAAAAAGTGCGGAGTGAATTAAAATAGGATCTGTTTAAAAAATAATAACAAAGAATACGTTGCGATAAGTTAAAAATACGCATTTACCTGATTGTTATTACCGACATTAACCGTAGCAAAACAACAATTTCATTAATTGATTTCGGTTTAAACGCCACAAATAGAAATCAAAATATTTTTGTTTACAAGAATCTGCAGAGATCAACAATACAATTTGCCTAGTTTTATCTCGACTATACGTATATTTTCGATGTATAACAAATAAAGTAATAAAAAAATGTTATTTTGAAAGAAAAAAAATCACGAGAGAAACATCAATTCGGATACTACATTGTCTTTGAAAAAAATTGGCACGGTAATTCGAATTAATGACCAGGCGAATTTTCAGCTACGAAAAACCGCTAGTTATCGATCAAATTTCAATAATTTCGCCATAAAACCGAATTTGGATGAGCCACACACCAGATAATAAGGCAATTTAATTTAAATCCCAAGACACAACCGATCAATGGAGACAAACTAGAATCCTCTTGCACCATTAGTAAACAAATTAGTTTGGAAACATAAAGATAAGAATTAAGGATAAATTGAGATATTAGACAAAATGAATACTTTGAAGGATTTGTAGGAGATGAATATTATCCTAGGAAGGATTTATTAAAGGAATCAAAATTGCAAATATATCTTCAATAGTATAGTTATGGAAACAATACAAGATCTAACGATTAAATAAATACCATTGTTGAATAAACAGAGTGTTTCACAATTCCACGGCAAAGATATTAGAGATTAAAAATTAATTTATCTAAAAAGTGAGATACTAATCAATTGACAGTTGACAATTAGCGATAAACATTGTTTGCGCGAGTCACTAGATTTTCGTGCAAGACAGTTTTATTCCGAATGTTGCACCATCAAAGGGATCTAGATTAACAAAGAATCGAAATCAAAAAAAAAAAAAAAATGTGTTACGATCGCACCATCCGATGGCGAATGAATGCACAAGGTCACTTTCTTGTATACGAGAAAAGAGAATTCCGAACGGTAACGGTATCGACAAACTGGTAGAGGTGGGAGCCCCACGATCGTGCAGGTATGAGTAATTGGCGATCCGGCCCGTGTGGTATTTCCGTTCGATTTCGTGACGCCACACCGTCGCGACGTTGCAGCCGAACCGTACGTACGTACGTCATCGAAGCGGGGCTGTTGTCATTAATCAGCTTTACACGGAACACAAACGCGTACACGCCACGGCAACCTTTGAGCAATCCGAAATAAAATATAATAATGCGCACAAAGAGAAATTTCCAAGGCACACGTTGTGAAATGCGAAACGAAACGCTACATCTTGCACACTCACCTTGAACGAACAACGAAATCCGATGGAAACGGGAATTCTAACGAACTGAACCGTCCGCGGATCGAACTTAAGATCACTTTTGCACAATATCCCGAATCTTTACGCCACTTTCAACCGACTCGATCCGCTGGAGAAATATGTCGAAGTAGGTTACACCAGCGCCATTGACAGATAAAACCAGCACACTTATCTTACACACCAACACGACATTCACCACGAACGAACCGCGACTACAAACGACGCCAACAAACTGAATAACAACAATTACAACGTTAACGAATAACAATAATAGCAAAATAACACTGCTTGTACCTCGGATTCGTTTCCACCTTCTCGCTGCGTGATCCTTCGTCAGACTGATATCGAATCGAATCGAAGACGCTCGTTTCGGCGATCGCCGTTCGTCGCGGGCATGCGCAACGCCTCGCGAGCGGGACGGCGATCGGGCGGAACGCGTGAGAGCGAGCGAGACGGAGCGCGCTGAAAATCGGACCGTAATCATCATGGCGGTCGTACTTGGAAAGTTGCCTCGTAACTGTGCATATCCAGATAATAAACTAGAAAGAGGGGCGCTAAGCGTTTTTCTTGTTTTTTCCACGAAATGTTCCTCGTTTCGAGCATTTTCTCGTTCGGACTTTTGCGATTAATTTTACATAGCGGACAAAGAGCGATCGGCGAGGGCATGACACCCGTCAAGGACGGGATGGTGTTTTTTTTTCGGTTTTTACTGAACAACAACTGATTTGAATTGAAATGTTATTGCTTTACGCGTGCACGAGGAGTAAATATGCGTTGAAAGTGAAAATATTTTTATACTTTCGATGCGTTTATCCATAGAAGCGTTTTGTAAAATATTTGACATCAGGGAACACTAAAATATGTGTCTGTCAATGTCATTAAAGTTTGACAGTTGAACTGTCATATTAAAAGTAATTGAAAGAATTATTGGATTTAGAAAACTTAATAATACGCATAATGACCGCAGAATTATCTGCATAAAAGTTATTAATATTCTTATATTGAAATTAAATAATCCAAATTTAATTTTAATGTCATTTATAATTATTCGAACGACTGCGTTTTATCTGAATAGATTCCGTACGTTGTGTAAACAAAGGAAGCGGAAACCTTTAATTAATAATAGATTTCATAAATGATTTTGTTGTTTGTTTGAAGATGGATTTAACAACAAAACTACCGAATTTTAGGAATTCAAATCTTGGCAAACTGCCTTATTTATTGCACACTTTCCAAAGCGTTATTTTCATTCATGTTTCGTGGTAATATCCATTCCCGATCGGCTCGTTTTTTACCAGGTAAATATAGCAGAAAAAATATCATCATAATTAGCATTGTTCAACAACATGCATTTAAACAAAACTTTGAATTTACACAAGGTAAACGCCCTCCAAACGCTTTAACCTTGACTGTAGGTCGTTTTTCGTCAAGTCCACAGCTAATTGAACAATTGAATGCTTTTAAATTAAGACTAGCTAATTATACAAATATTGGTAACTTTAAGGTATTTTACGCGGGTCGTTTTCGAACGATTTAATGCGAAAATAATGGTAGTTTGTGTATCCTTTTGGTAATCGCCTTTAAATTGTCTATAAGGATGAATAAAATTGTATTATCGTAATCAAATCGACAATGAAGGGTAATGGCAATCACGCAAGTTACTCATAAGATTTTTTTTAATATTCTGTGGTAAAAAAATAGAAAAAAAAATGCATCGAAAATAGACCACTTTGTATATAACATTTTTTACTCGTTTTACATCGAGCCAAAAACCCCCTTAACCGAAAAAAAATTACATTGCAGTCTGGCCAGATCCTTTTAAAAATTTATTATTCTTGGCAACGTCGCCGGCAACAATTTTTCTTTTCATTGTCTCATTGTCCGATAAAAGTCCGTTCCAACTGCGTCATAGGCCAGCGCCAACAGCAATAAGTTACGCGTTAATTTCTGCTTAATCGAACGTATCGCGATTATTTTTTGCGTTCGACGAAATCACAACTTTTAACCGAATTTACGCAACCCAGAAATTTCATTAGCGCAAAACATTTATTTATCACTCTTCAATATCGCTATAGTTCTATGCAGCAACGTTTATAAACTGGCCGATAGCCAGTAGAAAATCCCAAGTTCATACACCTATTATTTTATTATTATTATTCCAACAGGTAGATATTTTAATCCAACCTCAAACGCATATTATTATGATGGACCGCAAACTTTCGACATCATCAGATAAACAAATTACGAAAATACATTTCAAGGTTCCCGTCGAATACAATTCGGCTGTACCTCTACCTATCATGCAGGAATCAGCTGTTTCGCGAATACCTTTGTATACACAAAGGTCAGCGATGAAATTAAATTATCCATATATTATATTACTCAAATAATACGCTCCTTATGGACGCGCTTTAGCGGTAAATATTTACGCAACACATACAAAATACAAAAAAAAAATAACCTGCCGTTTTATTTATTTATTTTTTCGTCGTTTCGAGTAATTTTATTTGTTCCAAATCGACCGCGATATCTGAATATCGTCCCTGAGATATCCGCGACACGTGCGAGTTTTACGAATGTCGTCTCGAGCGATCAGGTGGGATTTACCTGAAAGGTTCGTTATGAGAAGAAACTTCGCAAATGGTTATTTAGATTTTAATAACGTTTCGTCACGTTGAAACTTAATTTTACGAGAATGTAGGCATGTAATGTTTGTTGCGTAATTTGTCAAGTGTGCAGTGCGAGGTCGATTTTTGTGTAAATAGTCAATTTTCCCATAGAGAAAAGGTGTCATGGAAACAACGAAAATCTATTATTTTATACCATCCATGAAGCAATCGAATCAATTAAAAACTATTCGGAATATCGAACGCATCATCCACTTGTATCAAACGGTTATTGAAAAAAATATAAATAAATTCAACACGTAGGCGGCAAGTATACATTTCTAACAACCATCATCCTATATTTGCGTTCGAAGCAGGTGACTTCTCCAACGTATAATTCGCACCTCCGACAATATCGCATGTATTAATACAGAGAGGATATATCGTTAGTACGAAAACGCCTCGTCGAAGTTAAATCGTTTCGAAAACGTCCTTGATCACGATAATAGCTCGCTTTGTTTGCCGATGTGTATACGCCCGATACAGGAAAAATAGAAGGTAAACGTACTTGTACGAATGATAAAAACCCGCGTGTATACGCGCCTTCCTGCTCTAGAAGGCGTCGCGATTATGCCCCAATTAGATTTTTTTAATTATCCTCGCGTACGGATCGACTCGAATAGCGAAAGACGCATGATGCGCAAACAAAGAGCTCTCTATAAGTACTCTCGGAATATGCATATACGTTTGAATAATCATCGATTGACGTCTCCGTCGAGGATAATTTAATGCGAAAACGCCGGCATTGCGAATAATATGAGGTCAACCTTTCTTTACTTAAACAATAAACGCTCCTATTTACGTATGCAGGAACGTTTTGTGCGCACAACGCGAACTTTGATACTCCCCGTTCGAAAATTTAAATCCATTCCGTTCCCCGATGTGGTCTCTCTTATTACCTTTTGTGCCCGTTATAGCTCGAATATAGCGCCTCGATATCCCGGCTCACCTTTGTCATTTCAGTCGCAGACAGTCTTTGACCTTTCGCCAGGAGGGGACCTTTTTCTACAGCTCTATACGGGACGTCCCGATTATTTACCACCCTGTATATGCAATCGCACGTTCGTTTAGCGAAAATCCTCCTCGAGACGTCGGCCAATTACGGATAATAAAACCGCATAAATTATATCCACGTTTTTGTTGTTGCGTATTAAACTGATTACTGTCAATGAACTTGCCGAAGAAAGTCGCTTTCAGATATTAAACCGATTAATTTATTTTTATGCGAGATTTATAGAAAAGAGTAACAACGCAAACAAAATTCCTGCGAGCGATATTAAAATCGAACGGTTTTTACGATTTCCACAAGTAATAACCCATCAGTATGAAAAAATATCGGTACAATTACAAGAGGCGCGTCCGAGGAGCGCAAGTTTAAAAAACGAAGTGCAATTTCCCCATGGATTTTGCGCGATTTCCAAATATCTGGATTCCATTGTGGTCGCGCTCGTGCCACACGTTTTCGTGTCGCGTTAACGAAAAATAAACGGTAATAAAACGAAAGTAAAAAAAAAAAAGGGGGTACCTATATAGGGTCTCGGGGATCTCCCAGCGTCGGCCCCACGTGAACTCCACCGAGCGTCTGGTCGATGACCCGCCACACACGCGTTCCCGTGGTGCCTCCGACCTGGCCGCCTGTCCGCCCATGCTCGAGGTTAGGTTTTTTTTTTTGCGCGCGCGGACATCTCTAATAAGAGCGATTAATTTTTAACGCTAATTGGCCGGATAACCGTTTCGTTAGGTACTCGAAGTAAACAGCGAATTTTTTTTTACCATGGGAATAACGAGCGGCTGTATAGCCTCAACTGTACGAGGCAGGTGAAAATTTGTTCGATTAGAATAATCGGGAGAACGATATTCGAAAAGTAACGGTTAATTTGTAACAGTCGTTACTGTAGCTCTATACCAAAAAAAACGATTCCCAACTTTATTAATCTTCTTGTCAAACGAAATGTCAATTTTGATAGTTTTTGTTTATGTTCCATGGAACGCGTTTTAAAATCCTACTCATTCCTGTAAGCGAAAAAAAAATAGTAATTTATCGTAGAGAATCAGGAGAACGATGTTTGAAGTAACGGTTATTTTGTAACAATCGTTACTGTACCTCTATACCAAAAATCGACTCACACCTCTATTAAACTACTGTCACACCAAATGTCAATGTCAATTTTAACCATTTCTGTTCATGTATCATCGAACGCATCTTAAAGTCCCACATTTTCGCTACAAAGCAAAAAAAGAAAAAATAAAGTAGAATAGAGTGCGATTAGTGGGCTATAAATAAACAATATACACATTGTGACACCCTACATAACACCGTATCGTTTTTATTTTACAAGTACCGCGCGTTTCCATCGTAATTAGATAAAGTAAATCAATCAATCGCGTAAACCACGTGATGTTTTATAGTCGTGCAATGCGATTACGGCGCGGCGTTGGATTTCGCAACTCCATCAACCCGTTGTACACGCCGTCGAGGCGTTTTAAATATTCAATTACACGCTAACGTATATATACGCGCGTATACATATTATAAACGTTGCGTTATTCGCAAAATGCTTGAATAAATCCGCGATGAAAAGAAACTTTCAATTTAGCCGAGTAACCTTGTTCCGCGGAGGACGCGGCTGATCCGTAATTCTCTACAATATACTCTTACTGAATGTTGTAACTTACTTATATCTATGTAGTAATAGGCCTTATGGAACTTGTTAACAAAACGTTTTTTTTTTCTCTACTGTAAACATTAATTAATTAATCAATAAACGATGTAGGTACAAGGAAGAATCATTCCTTGATAATTACTACTTCTTTTAGTTCTTTCTTTAATGGTATAAAGAAGTAGGAACGATCGAGGAATGATTTACATAATTAGGTATGAGAAACAATTCGATGAAGTGCATACAAAACCGGTCGCGATCGCGGGAAATCGATTTATTTCTCACCAAAGATAGGCGCGATTCTGGTCGCGAAAAAGGCGCCCCCGTCGACCTTCTAAGTGCACCGCCTCCTGACGTCGGTACCCGCGTCTACAAGCGTGTAAACAGCGCGACATCGACCCACCGTCGGCGGGCCGGAGCCAATCAATAGTTTTGCCCGCCGAAAATTTCACTCTTTCCCGCTGCGCCAATCCGGCCCGGGGGCCCCCTTTATTCTACGGTCCTTCGCCGTCAGCGGCGCGACCCCGCCAAATTTCATTAATACCCGCGATTGGCATCGCATCTATTTACGAGTACACCAGATAAAGGCAATATATAAAGCTGAGCTGAACAAGAAAAGCTTATTAGAACGACAGTGGTTAGAGTGATAGAGTTGCAATCAACCTATAACATCTCTTTGATATTCCTTTATACAAGCGACTAAATCGAAGTGTCTTGACGATACCCCGACGAAATGCCAATGAATCCCGATTCGAATGTGGCAGGTCAACAATCCGAATAAAAACAACGCAATCAGGGGGGGTAGTGTTTTCCGAAACGTTTTTAAAGCGGATAATCTTTTATCTGGCGGGCGAAATCGTCGCCCCCCCCCGGGCCCGTTCCCGACGCTTTCCAGACCCCGGCACGTTTAAAGGGGATGGATCCGACGGCGATCGGGACATAACACGTGTTCTCCGGACGTTCCCTTTCCAACTCTCTCTCTCTCTCTCGCTATATAGCTCTCTATATTAGGGTTAGAAGGCCTCGCGCGGACGTACTACAATTAAATCGATGTCATTAGTACTCGAGTATTACACTCGAGGAATCGAAAGGGGTCATCTAAGATACTACACGAAGAAAATTATCACATTAGTATGATTGGATTTAGGTATGAAAGGGCTCGAAAAGACCCATCGCCCAATGCCCAAAAATACGGGGCGGTCCATTTGAAATAACAATTTTAAACGCCTTGTAAATAGGTCATGGAAACCCATTTTAGTTTCATTTAGAACCTCAAAACATTCCCAAACTAGTACAACAATCTCTTCAATTTCCACCGCATGTTTAACAAACCCCCCTGTAATAATCCAATCGTTATCGAATTATACTCCGTTCGCTATCGGGAGAGTTTTTTGGGGGGGTGGATTTCGCGTTTTGGACGTGACGCCGCGGCGTTGGGGCGTCGAATTTATCGTATCGATCCGGCGTCCGACTAGGAGGCGATGCATTAAATCCCTTCAGAGGCGCAACAGGATAATTTAAATCGAACCACGTGATTCGGGCGACAGTACAAATAAAATTAGGCGACGATAAAAACGTCGCGTTATCGTACGATATCGTTTTACAATGGCGTTGTGTTCGAATCGAAAATTAGTCATACAAAACGATATTATACCTGGAAATGCGAGTAATCTATTCGACCTCCTACTTTGTTTTATTAGATGAGGTCTATACTACTTATACTAATTAATTTGTGGATAAAGCGAATATTTCTACATAATAAAGACTCCTATTAATAGAAAGCGCAATTCGATCTAGAGTTGCCAGGGCTTTATCTTGGCAAAGTCAGGGTACATTTCTTGGAATACCATCAAATTACCATTAATAAATCCGACTATATTAGAAAGTTAAATTTACAATTAGGCGTTCGTTTTTCGAAGGATCCTCCGGCCTTGTGTTATTCAAATAAATCTTATCAGTTTTTCGAGAATGACAATACGGAAAACGATAAATACGAAGTATTTACACGTGGCTAATTTTTCTAATATTAAAACGAAACGATCGCATTCAATGCCACAGTTTCGTACCCACACAGGAAGCCCAATCTCGACTCGGCTTAATTAGCGTAATCGTCGGCTTCGAAAAAATATACTTAATTACTTTAAGCATGGATTATTTGGAAATTACAACAGATTATATAATGTATCGAAATTATAATTACAAGTTAATTAGGAGCGCCAAATAGCAGACGAACGAAATTAATTTACCAGTCGAAAAAAAAAAATGCAAATAATCCAATAACGTATTTTTTTGCCCGTATCGTGCATAATAATTAGCGAATCGTGTGCGTTATGTAATTAGAATTTCTAAAAATTATTATGCAGAAAAAATACCCGTTGAAATATTCCCCGGGGTAGAGGCGGCAACGCCGCGATAATATTTTGCATGTTCGTCACATATTTTGAAAAACTCGAAAATATTTCGTCATTTATTAATATCGAATCGTTGGGATTGTTCGAGCGAAAAAAGAATGCCAGACGCGAACGTTACGAATATGTTTCTATTGTTGCTCGTAGCTGGACGACAGGAATTACCAGTTAATTGTTTATCGTTAATAACGGGCAACACGATAGCCTCGTCGAATCGCTTATTAGCGATATTTCGTGGAAATTAACTCGATATATCGTACTGAATAAGCGACTATCATTAAGTTTTTATCAAGGAAAATGGCGTCGTACAATCCGTCTCGGATAATTCCAGATAAACGGCTTGCTGAATAATGCAGGCGCGAAACTTATTGTTGTTTCAATAATAAATAGAACGTGCGATTACTTACGTATGAAATAAACGATGTATAAAATCCCAAATTAGAACAAAAATCGACTTTACGATTCACTTCTATCGACTCACGAACCTTGTTGCCACAGCGATCAAACCAAACTGTCAAATGTCAACTTCACTCGTCAAAATAAAAAAAACGTACTAAATCTGAGTGCATCTCTCTAGTACACTTCTCTTTTGTTAGGAATTATTATTATTTAAAAATCTCAAACTATTAAATTAACGATATATTTGCACAATTTTTGTGTATATTCATTCAATTAGAGATGTTAGTGTTAAACCAAAATTGCTATTTTTTTATTAAATCGTCCTCTAACTACTCATACATACAGCCACCTTTTTTGTATTGGGTAACTTGCTTTGTTACTAAAATCTATAAATATTAAAATATGAGTTGAAATAAAAGCTCATTCAATCGTAGACTTAATGTATTATTATGAATACCAATACAGCACACGTATTTTTATTAATACTTTTTCACAACTATTCAGAACCCTGAAAAAAAACGCCAAGTAAAGTACAACTACAGAAACATTCGGCTTCCCCCGAAATCATTAAATACTTACTGTTGGATCACAATCAGCGCAATGCCAAGAATAACCCCTTATTTTAGGCGTCTTCTTCAGTGGAGGTTCCAAACAAGTAAAATGGTAGCTCTTCAGGCATTCATCACATCTAAAACAACACAAAATTTACCACAATTCCCACCAACGCATCAATCAAATTCCCACTTGACTAAAATATTCGGCGCTCCTTCCACGTGGCAAACATCACACATAACAGCACCGTCGGAAGCTTTCCCTTTCTTGGGCGGCACGCCCGGAGTATTTTTCAGTTTATCAGAAGGCACCGACTGCGATTCGGACACCCGCGGACTCCTACTCTTCCTCATCTCCCGCTTCTCGATCTTCGCCGCCTTCAATTTCGCCGGCGGCAGCGGGGGCGGCGCGTTGTCGTCCGCCTCGTTCGGCACGTAGAAACACTGCGGATTCGATTCCGAAGCCACCTCGCCCGCCGGCAACGGAATCGGTTTGATCTGCGAAACCGAGACATTAAAGGCCGATCGATGAGCTACTCTAGACGTTTACCTTGATGGTGATACGGGGGTGCGGCAGCACGTCCAAATCCAAACTCTTCTTCTTCCTCTTCCTCTTGTGCTCCCTGTTGGCGTCCGGGGAGTTCGAGTTTCGATTTCGGTGCTTCTCTCTTCGGCGCTTCTTGCCGGATTTGTGGGAGCCCTCGTAACCGTTGTCGACGATTATCTGCACCCCGTTGGTTTCGGATAATTCCGATATCAAATTGGCGAACGGTTGCTTCGCTGAAGAGTTGTTTTCAGGTGGTTGCTCGGTAATATCGACCGGTAATTGTACGTTCGAAGCGGGCGGCGTGACGACGTCCTGATCCGACTTGCTCTCTCTGGAAACCCAAAACACATTCAAGCTATTCGTATTGTGTTATAATAGAGAATTCACCTGTTGCTGTAGATGCTTCGGCTCCTCCGAGGCGTCTTCATTTCCTCGACTTCGGAATCGGAGGTCTTGTCGCACTCGGAGCACTGCCAGCCGTACAGCTTGGACTTCTTAGGCAGCCGGCTCAACGGGGGATTGAGGCAGTTCAAGTGGTAGTACAAATGGCAGGTGTCGCATTTGGCCAGCAGGTGCTGGTCCCTTCGTTGTCGACATATTCCGCATTCGTTCAGCATCAGAGGATCTGCAAGTAGACTCTCAGATTCATCGCAATTTTTCGCGGTGGAGTTTTACCTTTGTTGGCTTGGCTGCTGAGCACTCGGTCGGTTCTGCCGAGCGGTATGTTCTTCAAAGGAAATCCGACGCCCATTTTCAAGGCCGCCGCCGTGGGTACCATCATCGGTTGGGGGGCCCTGCTGGCGGGTGGTTTCCCCAAATCCTCGATGTTGGGAAGGTTCTTCGTGGGACAGGCGCTGAGTATCGCCGAATGGAATTTGTGAATGCACTGTTTGAGATCGTTGTTTTTAGACGTCACTTCCGAACTCTTTTTGAGAATCTACACGAAAAAAAAGCTCAAATTAATGAAACAATACAGATACAACACCTTACTTCGTCGTATTTCGATCTCAATTCCTGCTGTTCTTCCAGCAATTTCTTGTTTTCGCCCATGTACATCTCGAGACTAGTTTTCATTTCCTTCAATCGATCATTTCGATCTAAATAGTAGGCGATGAATTCGACGGAAAATGCGGGGGGAATGTGCCATTTTTTTCGAATGTCCATGAGAGCGGCGGTCTGAGATTCCTGCAACTCCTGAGTGATCGTATTGATGCCCATTAGTTCGGCCTTGCGGAACAGCTTCCTGCACGCCGATGCGCTCGTCGTAAGCAGCCTCGGCATCTTCTGAGTAGGTACTAGAAAACAAAATGGTACAATTACTACTATTATCTGACTAACAGAAGCTTTAGCGTACCCCACGGAGGTGGCTTAATTCCTTTGTGGCTTAAGTAATGGGCCTTGTGTTTTTCTAATTTCCTTCTGATCCTCTGTTGCTCGGGCGTATCCTTATGGCCTTCTTGCGAAAACTGGTATTTTCTATAGTGAACGCGCAACTGTAGTGCCATGTAATTCCTTTTCCTCCTTTTCACCAACGTTTTGTCGGAATGTAATTTACAATGAGCGTAAAACGGATCCGCTTGGTCGACTTCCTCCGAGTGCGCCTCCGAGAGGAAACCTTCTTTCTGAGCACTACCAAACAAATTAATTAAAAAAAACTATAAACTCGATAATAATCTACTTACCAAGTAACATGGAAATACGTCCTGCACATGCCAGCATCGCAGCCAATACAAACGCCCGTTCGAGCGAACCGATCGTCTTCGCAAAGGGAACAACTCTTCGAGCCCCATTTGTTATATGGCATTTCGAACAAAGTAACACTAGTCAATTTATCTACCTCTCCGAAGGCTACTCCGGGCACGTACAAAGCGCATACTAGATGTACCCATTTGCCCACGTCTGTCTCTTTAAAAATACCCCCTGAATTCGGACATAGCTCGCAAACTGGATCTACGGCTCCTACAAAGAAATATACATTTAATTTTTATATTGAGTAGTGTTATTTATTGTGTACCTGCTCGGCAAGCTTCGCAAAACCAAGGTGTAGTTGGTGATAAGGAATCGATGCTATCTACACTATTGGAATCGGAAACTCCATAGCAAGCTTCGTGTACCGTTGCCCCGCAACCATCGCATTCTACGATTTCGTTAATACCATCGCTGTGATCTCCGAGGCAACCGCAGCATATCATCACCTGAGCGTCTTTGTCATCGAACTAAAGATTGTATCGTTAATAAACAGTAAAAGATGTGTTTTATAGTGTATTCCTACTTTAAGTTTAGCATGGTTGGCTTTCTGAATTATATCCGAGATAGATGAGCCCATTCCGTTGGTTTTCGGCAGGCTCAAATTCTTCAACATATCATCACCGGAATCGAACGAATCTTCGTTGTCATCACTATCTCCGTCTACAAATCGAGTAGTTTAGAAAGATTAAGGGATAGGGGTGTAGAAATGAGATTTACTAACCGTTCTTTTCGCCCTGGCTGTCCAGGGAATCCTCGTCGTCATCGTCATCGCTCACTTCTGGGTGATCCTCTATTCGAAAATCGCTGTCATCGGAACTTTCTTCGTCGAAATCCAAAACGCACTGCTGGTCAACTGGATCTACAGGTTTCACCTTTCGCTTGTTGGGATCTCTTTCAACTGAAAACGTTTGGATTTTGAATAAGAATCGGCGCTAATCGAAAAAATCAATAAAGTCGAGCGATATTCGTGCGACGACCAATGGAAACGGATCGATTAAATAGGCGGAATTGTACTTACTAGAACTCATTTTAACAAAAAATTCATATAATCAGAACTTTTAAAATTACAACCTGAATGACATATTGAAAACATAACCTAACTATCCGGGCGTCACTGTTGACAAATAATACCAACTTCCGTTTAAACGATTGTTCTATTGTTGTATGAAAAAGTTGCAACCATTGGCTAATTTGTATCACGTGGGCTCATATTAAGCATGCCATTGGTTGTGCGACTGTCAATTAAACTGTCAATTGTGGCATTATTTGATTTTTTTATATTATCAGCATTATTAATCGCTATTCAAATAAAGTAATTTTTAAATTTTATATAAAACAACTTTAATGCGAGTTTTAAAAAACGTAAGAGATAATTAAATTATAACAGAGAAGAAGTTGAATGTCTTTGCTGTCATTAATGTCATTAGTGTCATTGTCTTGTCATTCCGATTCGTATATTTACTTGAATAATAGATTAATTTTTCATTAATTTTTACTAAACAATATCGGTGAAGTTAATATACGAAGTTTCATTTCAATTTTTCCTAACTCATAATTGATGCCTTCTACGAGCCAAACGAGAATAACCTGAGTTTTCAGTTTGTATTATGAATGTGTACTACGCCCATGGTGTGTTAAAAACCCGTTTGTACTAACGTGTGTGAATTTAATAAATACAAATTCGATTCTAGATAATCTAAATCGAGATCCGGGCGTGAGCGATTGCGATACGATGGCCGAATTAGCCGCTTTGTTGAGATCCGAGATCCCGGAGGGGCGTAGCAGCCTGTCCGAGAACCACACGAACCTTCAACGAGTGGCCGAATACTGCGAAGCCAACTATTTCCAAAACGAAAACAAACGGCTGGCCCTGGAGGAAACGAAAAACTACACCACCCAATCCCTGGCCAGTGTAGCCTATCAGATAAACACTCTCGCATACAATTTCTTGCAATTGCTCGATCTCCAGACCACCCAATTATCCGAAATGGAGAGCCAAATGAACCACATTTCCCAGACCGTAATGATACACAAAGAAAAAGTAGCCAGAAGGGAGATCGGCGTACTGACTGCCAATAAATCCACTAACAGACAGTACAAAATTATCGCACCGGCAAATCCTGAAAAACCCATCAAGTATTTGAGAAAAGCCATCGATTATACCAGTAAGTGATTCATTGCACAAGTTATTACTTATTAAATGGATTGTATTGTAGTATTCGATGATATTGGGCACGGTGTAAGAGGCTCCGGTACACCGAGACAACAGAAACAAAGAGTATCGAGTCAGGGTAGCATACATTCCTTGAATTCCATGCAGGGTAATCCCATGGTAGGTCCAGCACCAACTACTAAACCCCCTACACCGCCTCAAGTGTCTCGAACATCCAGCAAAGGTTCGTTATTAACACGAGAATACCACAATAAATTCACAATATTTCGTTTTAGTTTCCGTTACTGGCGGCACGTTAAGCAAAGGCAGCCGAGAATATAGAACACCTCCCGCTGTAGCTCCTCCACAGGTAGAATTAATCAATTCGTACAATATTTAATATGTATTATGAAATGTTATTTTAGGTGCCTAGCCATTACGCTCCGAACTACCCCATCGGGCATCCCCGTCGCGAAAGAGGCCCCGGTTACGGCACCTTACCCATGACCGGAGCCCACCAGAGCGCCCCGCAAGTCGGCATGGTCCATCCGATGACCCAGCAACAGCAGGTTATCCAGCCACAAACGCCGCCTCCGCCCCCGCCGCCCGATTCCAGAAACTACATGCAGGAGCAGCACATGAGCATGCCTCGTAAGTGCCTCAATACATTCGCAAAACCTACCCGTAACGGCGAATTTATCCCATCCAGCTCCTCCGTCTCCGTTGATAAACACCCAGGAGATGGTGCTCTCGTCGAACCAGCACCATCCGATGATGATGGGGGGCCAGCACGTGCCCGTACCGCAGGGCAGCCTCGGCATGCATACCTTGTCTCACGCCCAGGGCCATCGCATTTCGCAGCAACTGGCCGCGAACTTCGCCAGGCAGAACAGCGGCGCCCAGTCGCCGCCTTTGCCGCCGCCGCCGCCGCCGGAGGACGAGCACGAGGCGTTCGGTAGGCCCCACAGTTCGGGCGTCATGCCGATCGTGCCGGACGAGGAGGATCTGCCCGGGTGGGTGCCGAAGAATTACATCGAGAAAGGTACGAATTGGAATTGTTCGATGGTACGAGGTATTGAATGAAGCGTTTGTTTTATTTTTTAGTGGTGGCTATTTATGATTATTACGCTGACAAGGACGATGAGTTGAGTTTTCAGGAGAGTTCGGTTATATACGTGTTGAAGAAGAACGATGATGGTTGGTGGGAAGGTGTCATGGATGGTATAACGGGGCTCTTTCCGGGGAATTACGTGGAACCTTGCGTATAAAAGCGATAGTTTTATTATTGATTTATGACATTAGCACGTTTTAAATTTACATTTAAGGATATCACATTTCTTTACATTGATTTTAGAATCATTTGATATTGTTGCGGATCTACTGTGATACGTTTCTTTTCTGAAATAGTTAAAAATTTGTTTGAAATTTTCCACGAAATAGCTGAATTTTGCTAATTTAGACTACATTTGAATATTAGTTATCGAATTGCACGACTTGTCACAAGTTTAAACTATTTATCTGAAGTTATTCCATGAAGTATATTATGATTGTATGTATTTAGTTTTATTCTTCTATATTCATCTTTGCCTTATGTGTGCAATTTGAGCCAAGTTTTTTCCGTATTACTAGCATAGAATTTTATATTAATGTAGGATAAATACACTCTAGGAATAGTAGATATTAAATTTTTTATGTTACAATTTATTTAATTCGATAGGGATAGTCATGTTGGCTCTTATACAAAAACTGCCTATTATCTGTATAGTATTTTATATTGCTTTTATGCTATGGGTTTGTAATAAGTACATTACATTTTTAGAGAACATGGTACAATTAGGAAAATTTATTTGAGCTTAGTTTATGATTTTACGAATAAAGCAAATATTGATGAATATTTATTTATTTACATTATTTTGTTGTTTCATAAAAGTTTTTAGCTACATCAAGAACATCCTTTACATCTTCATAACGTTCACCTTTAGGCAAATATGGAGGAGTAAATTCTCTATATGCCAGGCAAACTCTTCGACTAGTTATATCTTCTCGCAACACCTGATGCTCCCAATCGTACCTAGCAGCTCCGTATATCACCAGCAGGGATCTTTTAGGCATTGGTATCCTCACAATAGGATATATTTCACCTTCTTGCAACCACTTAACATGGTAATTGCTGTTATCTGTGCTAATTTTTCCCCTTTCAGTTAGTACAGAAGGATAACTCTTTACGCAGTCCAAATTGTATCTGTTAGGCTTGTCGTTGTAAGTCATGGTAAGTACGGAATCGGCAAGTAAATTCACAGTGATTATTCTTTCTCCCCATATCCAGCAGTCGTCGATGTGAGGATCGATGTGGGCCCCTTTTTCCGGAGCGTACTCTAAAGAACATTGCTCGATAACTTCATAATCGTTTAGCATGTCGATCGATCGGAATTTATCCTGTACGAACTTTGTATTGATCGGAAAACCGTTAAAGTTGCCTAAACTGATCTTTCGTTTTTTGAAATTGCATTTCGGGCCGAAATTCTGCTTCCTTCTGCCGCTTTGAGAGAGATCCCAGGGCATCGAATCGAGCGCTTCGATTAGCCCCTGTTCTTCTTCCTCTGTTAAAAAATCGGGGTCTATGTAGATTCCTGGGTATTCTATCGGTTCTCCTTCGTGATTCTCGTGTGGATTATCCTCCACATTCCAGCCCGGCCAAGCTTTATTGCACTTGTAACAGTAGATGTATTTGCCATTTTGGATATTCAAGTTGTTTGTTTTGATTATATTGAATTCGTTTTCGCACGTATAACAAGATCTTGAACCTTTGCATCCGCAGGATCTAGTTTTATGCATTATAATAATTGCAGTACATAAAATGAAATAAAAATATTTTGTATTAACTTTATTTTTATTTAACCTAAAAGTTCTTCTTTTTTTGTAAATGTCTGGAATTGTTGTCTTGAATTTGTTGTATTGCAGCCAGAGTCTTCTTTTTTGTTTGAAAATTTGATATGACTTTTGATTTGAAATGTCATTTATATGTCATTTTAGTTAGCTTAGCATTGTCAACAATCGTAAACAAATAGAATTAGAATAGACTTTATTTTTTTACTAACTTGTATCGAATCGATAATATTCATCTCCAAGAGTAACAATAATCAACAACAAATGGAATTGGAGCAGTACAACGTGAATGATTGATAAAACTAACTGCCGAAATGTTAGAAATGGACGTTCGTACCCAAAAATTGGAACAACAGGTAAGCGAAAATGCTAAAAATCGCTATGAAAAGTTTTCTAATAAACGCGATTGCACCTTTAGAGGCAAATAATGGAGCAAAAGATGAAACAGAAGCGACTCACGTCGGGCATGATCCACGTTTCCGATGTACGTACGACTTCAGCGAAAACCAGAAGCAATTCGAATATGACCAGAAGAGATTTACACGGTAAGAACAGAGAAAAAAACATCATTGAATATAAACCCGACGCTTTTACGATTACTTTACAGGCTACGATGGCCCTCTACAATACGCCATGGGCAGCGACAACAATCCCGATCAAGTTATCTCGATCTTACCGAGCTCAGACAGCACGGACGGTAAGCCAATTAATCCCTTTAAGTATGTCACACGATGACCTGTACTTCGAATTTAGGCCACGATAATTACACATGCCCGTTAAACTAACCTATTTATAAACTTCTGTAGACGATTTCAACGGCGCCTCGAACGACCTAATGGACGTCGAAGACGACGAATCCTCCCCGGTGGCCTCGACGCCCAACGACAACGGCAACGTCCCGGTGAATCCCATACCCGACAAACCGAAATTCATACACCAAACGAACGGGGTAAGCTTTCATCAAGCAATCGATTTATCCCATCTCACAGTCGATTTTCCCCATCGAAAGGCCACCGAAATCGAAGGCGACATCGAAGGCAACGTGGAGAAGTTCATCTTGCAACCCGCCCAATTGAAAGTGCTGTATAAATGTCGGATAACGAGAGACAGGAAAGGCATGGACAGGGGGATGTATCCCACTTACTACCTCCATTTAGAGAAGGACTATGGGAAGAAAGTGTTTCTACTAGCGGCGAGGAAGAGGAAAAAGAGCGCTACCAGCAACTACCTTATATCTACCGATCCTACAGATTTATCCAGGAACGCGGAATCTTTCGTCGGTGAGTAAAACTCGCAAACAATCACTTGATTATCTTACTCGCTGTAAATTCCAGGTAAACTACGATCGAACTTGATCGGTACCCATTTCACCGTATACGACAACGGGGTGTCACCGCGCAAAGCCAACTTGAAGGAAGGCATCATCCCGAGACAGGAATTGGCCTCCGTCATCTACGATACCAACGTGTTGGGCTTCAAGGGCCCCCGCAAGATGACCGTCATCATACCGGGAATGGTCGACGAGCAACGAGTCACGATCTATCCGCAAGTAGGTTTTACCGTTTCTGGCCTTTGATCGAGTAAGGCGGTCGCTAAATTGCGTTGTGTAATCATTGTAGGACGACAGCGAAGGTTTGATCGAATCGTGGAAAGCGAAGAACATGGATAACATAATCGAATTGCATAATAAGACGCCGGTGTGGAACGATGAGACTCAGTCGTACGTGTTGAATTTCCACGGTAGGGTTACGCAGGCTTCGGTTAAGAACTTTCAAATCGTTCACGATAGCGATGTTGATTATGTGGTGATGCAATTCGGTAGGGTGGCCGAGGACGTGTTCACCATGGATTACAGGTGAGTTTTTCGAGTAAATGGAAGATTGTTTATTATAAAATTTTTGATTGTAGGTATCCTTTGTGCGCCTTGCAGGCTTTTGCGATCGCTTTGAGCAGCTTCGATAGCAAATTGGCGTGCGAATGAAGCGGTGCTTGAAAACGTTCCGTATGTGCCTCGGATAATTCGAACCGAATGTCGAGCTTACATTGTGAGTTGTATGTAGATTTTAAGATTTTTATAAACCGTTTATAGTTAAGGATTTTATTGATTTTTTTACGTTTTTCGCTTATACGGGAATTGATGTTTTTGAGGAGTTTAGAAATGTTGGATTGTTTCTAGCGACTGTATGTTGAGTTTTACTCTTTTTTTTATACTGTTTAATTTACATTTGTTAGTGTTTTACGAATGCAAAATTCTACATACAGTTTCCATGCAATGGAGAGGAGTACAATGTGTTTTTAATTGAGTAGAAATAAGTCATTAGAACTTAAAGCAGTTTTCAGTTGCTAAAAATATTCGATATTTTATATCCATTATATCCTCTCCATTATTTATCCACACAAATTCTATTAGCACAAAAGTACTTTCAGTTCCAACTGGAAATTCTACCGTTAATTTAGTTTTGTATTTGTACGTAGTTAATTGTAACACGACTTACTGTATTCGATCTCAAAAAAAGAAAACGTTACCATGACATCAATGTATTTCAAAATCCATCACGAATTAACATACCGATACATTGGATATACCTGCTAATGTTTGAGTGCTTTTATGCGGTTAGTCGAACTGTTTTTTACGAGGGATGTTTCCAAAGTTCGGGGAATTGCGCTCTAATTAATTGCGCAGAATTTGTGCGATCAGTTTCAGTCTGATTCAGGAGTATTTGGTGACTCTACAGACTCTAAAAGTACCGCTTTGGGTCGAGCACAGTTCCCGGAACTTCGGAATCGTCCCTCGTATATTCAATCGTTCACTATGCGTGGTTGTGTGATAGTTGAAATCATCGAATAAGGAATTTTCAGTATTATATTTCAGCTTTTGTTCGTTAGTTTAGGTAGGTTTAATTTGTGCTCAAAGTCACTTACGAGGGCGTGAATAAAAATTAAAATAGGTGAAAGCTGGTACATATTGAATTGGATTCTATAAGTTATTTAAACGTTACAATCAAATTTTTCTGTTACACACCAAATCCGTCCTAAAGAGGAAATTGTAATCTTCAAATAAATTAATTTGAAATTCAAATGATCAGCACCAGCATTTATTTAGGTAATGTTTGAACGTCCGAAGACGTAGTTGTCAGTATTATATTTATATGTATACAATTCGACATTCCATTTGAGTGTTCACTAAGGAATTATACGCTATATAACATAGATCTGAGTGTTTTGTAGTTAATGTGATTTTATCGGAGTTTATTTCAAAGTAAAAAATAATGATACATTGTGCCTACTTTTTGATAGATCAGTAGGGCTGAGGCTTTATTCTGTTGTATGTACACCACATAAAAAATTCGAAAATACAGTGCGTCCCTGAAGGGACCTCCTCTCGCACTGGGACACACTGTATATTACATAAAGATAATCAAAAATTTGTTCTTTGTTTGTCAAGTTTTTTTTTATATTTGCACTACTGACCTATTGTTAGATACTGCTGTTTGATATTCTAAAAAATCCAAAAGGTATTTTCGAAATTTCTGTAGAATTTGCTTGCACTGATTTGGGATAATTGTGCCTTTGATAATTTCGAATCGTTTTCACTGTCGCAAGTGCCTTGAAAAACGATATTTTGAACTACTGAAAATCAACATTAAATTTATTAGTTATCGAAGAGTCTTTTTGGATTTTAGAATGTCTCCAAAAATTACAAATTTTAACAGATTTTAAGACGTATTTTAAGAATCCTTTAATTTACTTACAATGTTGTAAAAAATCGTTTCTAGTCCAGTAAATATATTTTTATTATTCATAAAAATCAACGCGTTTTTTTATTCCTCCCAAATCAACGGTATTCGAGGTAAGAACCACACGAAACTAAAACTCATAAATATTTATTTCGAATAATTTTAAAACAGTCTTAGAGCATATTAAATTTTTTTATATCACAAATTATACAACATTTACAAAGCAGCAAACAACAATCATTTGTTGTTCGGAAGATATGCCTCGAGAGATTTCAGGTGATTATACAGGGAGTCCTCCGTGGGGCCCAAGCCGATGAATATCCAAGCGGTGAACGCCAGCAGGGACCTCCAAAGGGACAAGTGATTCCAAATGTTTATGTCGCGTCTCAGAATCTATGAAAAAAAAATTAACAACTCGAATCCTTCGAAAAATTCTCGAATACTCACCACCGAATGCGCCGTGCTGTTTTTGCTGTTGTAATCCTGGTAGGACAGCCGCGAAAACTGATCGTCCCAAATAAACGTCGTCAGGTGGATAATCAAGCACGATAAATACAGAAAAGCCACGAACGAGTTGCGCTTTTGGAACAAAATCTCCTCGTAGAAGTTCTTCTCTAAATGAGCCGTGTCTATCCTAAAAATCAACGAAATTTACAACGATGCGGCAACGTCGCAACATAATCGCGTTGGTCGAGCTGTCAATTTACCTGTCAAAAATCGATACGATGCAAAGGACGCAAAGGGCGAAAAAGGTCCCTATGTAGATATCACTATAGTAAGCGTAATGTATCAAAAAACTGGCGTCCTGCTGGTGAAAATTGCAGATCAAATACAGCCAATGGCCGAGCGCCAAACCGCCCAGCAGGCCGTGGCACAGCGTCGAGATTCTGATCCACCACCTCTGGAACACCAGCGAAATATCCAACGGGTACACAGTGTACCTACAAACAATCCCATAAAAAACATACAATCCGGCAACACCGGAAGCCATCCCACCTCTTCCCGAACGCGCCGTCCTCGATCTCGGACTGCGACGACCGCATCGCCGGGTTGCTCGGCCGCCCCGTCACCTCGAACTTGCTCTTCCGCTGCACGTACAGCTTGTCCGACTTCCTCGGGCTCTTCTTCGCCTTCTCCGGCTTCGGCCCGAAGTCCGCGTTGGACTCGAACACGTCGTCCTGCAGGTCCTCCAACGCCGCCGAGATGTCGTTGCGCAAGTCGTACTCCTCCTCGCGCTTCTTGTGCTTCCCTGCAACGACGGGCGATCAGTCATTTGTGACGTTGATTGATGGAAATGGAAACGACGGCTGTATATTTCTAACAATAAGGTCTAGAAACAGCGCTTGTGCATTAGAGAATGTGTCCCGTTATTTGAACTATTTGAAATTTGATGACTTTTTGAGCTTCATTTTTGTGCCGCACCGTGGCGCACGATCGAAGGAACAAGTTATCTCAGCCAATCAGCGTCGAGCTACATATAAATCGCGGTTGTGAGATGACAGTTCGAGCTGTCAAAACTTCAAAAATTATTTTTTTGACAATTCGAGGAGAAATGGAGAAATACTTTAACCGAAGATACGTGAGGTATGATGTTAACAACAAAATCATCGCTGATTTAAGTATATTTTTATATTTTGTATCTATTTTTAGTGCTAATTCTTTTTTAATGCTAATTCTATATAATTCGTACGCAAAAAACCGTGGTCTTTTACAACATCGCCACCTAGCGACCGTTTTAAGAACCATTTTTTATTCTCAAATAACGGGACACTTTTTCGACCTATGTTTCTAGACCTTAGAAATATAGAGCGTGTATATTGGTGTAGAATAAGTGGAATTACTTTAAAGTATAGGCTACTAACAACGAAGAAAAAACTATTAACAAACTCCAAGAAGAAATGCTTCAATCTACTCGTAAATCATCCCGTTATAGTCCTGGATTTCAGTCATTAAGCCAACTTACTTTTGGTGCTGCTGGAATTGGCAGGCGACACGTCCCGCCTCTTCTTTTTGCTCTTCTTCTTCTCCTTGGGTATCATCATCTCCCTGCTGTCGCCCATGCCGAGCTCGGCGTCGCCGCCGCCGCCGCCGCCGCCGCCGCCGTGGCGCTTCTTCTTCGACTTGGACTTCTTCAGCGCGGCGCCGATGATGTCGTCGGCGTCGCGGGCGCCGTGCGACGACTGCATCGCGTTGTAGGCGTTCAGCTCGTCGGTGTCCATCTGCTGGTACTCCTTGCGCTTCTTGTAGTGCTTCCGCTCCTCGGGGCTCAACAGCTCCAGGTTACCTGCGGGGATAGTTTCGATGTATTCGAGATGTGGATGAAGAGAGATGATAGGGAGGAGCAGTGAGTGGAGAAGTAAAAGAAATGATGCGTTTAACAGAAGGAAATTCGACGTTTTCATGTCTCTTGGGCTATGAGAAAAACGTTTTCTTAATGCTCCAAATATCACATTTTCCTTCCCACGCGTTGACATATGACCTTTCGCTACATACCCTTTACGTATCGACTTTTATCCTTCACCTACTAACCTTTCCAATCCAACAAATTTGCTGGTAAAATCGTCGATAAATCTCTTTACCTGACAACTCCTCGGGCACCTTCTCGTCCTCGTAGAAGCTCAAACTCTGCGGGCGGGAGTCGGTGAAGTGCGAGTGCCTGTTGATGTCGCGCCGCATCTCGGTCTCGATCAGCGACATGATCTTGGAGTTGATCTGGCTCTCGCCGTCGACGGAGATCTCCCGGCTGGGCGTCTGCACGTTCTCGTTGCGGTCCTCGAACCTGGTGAACGTCCGGTTCGACTCCGTCGACTCGGAATTGTGCAGGTCGTCGTCGCCGATCGACGGCGGCGACTTGTGCACCTGGGCCACGATCTGCTCCTTCATGTCGTCCTTGGGCTGCTTGCGCTTCTTGGGCCTGGGGGACAGGACGCCGTTCATGCTGGCCTGTCGTCGCGTTATCGATTTTCCCGCGGCGCGCTTCGGGTTTTGTTTGTATCGAACTGGCTGTCGCTGGTATTAGGGGACGTTCATCGCTGGTTTGTTGTAGCGCTTTTGATGCGGGTTTGGCTGTTTGTTTGGGTTTTTTTGTCGTTGGAATCGATCGGATTCTTCGACGCTTGCACGAGGTGGTGCGAGAGTCGCCGTTCAACTGGTTGAATGCCTTCGGGTATGCGCATGAGTGAACCAGTTTCGGAGCAAATGTCGAGGATTGGACGTTGCGTATTGCGTGGGTGCATCTACAGGATGGCCCGATTTCGAGAAACTTGGGAACAATGGGTCAAACATTTTCAATCTCTTGTAATTTTTGATGGCAAGTTTATAATTGAAAACAAAGTTGGTTAGAAACTTACTCCAATGCAAACCGATTAGAGTAAAATCTTGCTAGTAATACACGGGGTTATCCTATACAACGCAGGATAAGTCGAGTCCACCCTGTACAAAACCTAGCTGTTTGTAAACAATGCGTAATGAAACTACAAACACACGATTTGTGTGCGCAGGATATATTTTTAGTTGTATCAGAACATCTCTATTTGAATCTGAAAGAGATCTGCAAGTTTTTGGATTCGAAGTGGTCCTTGGCGGTTTTGCGCAAGAGCTCTTCGGCGTCGGGGCCGCGGTCTTTCACCAGCCTGGACAAGCAGCCATCGGGGTTCTGGAGCAGCTCGTGCGCGTGGGCGTACTCGACCTCTTTGCCATCGTCTATCACCAATATTTTATCGTTTTCCATGATGGTGTCCAAGCTATTCGCTACGGTGATCACCGTGCAGTTTCTGAACTTCTCCTTGATGATCCTCCGCATCCGTTTGTTGGTGCTGGACAGGATGAAATTATGAATTGCATATAAAGAATAAGTTTGTACCTTGAATCGAGATCGCTGGGGTTGTTTTCTACGATCAACACTTTGCTGTGTCTGAGTAAAGCTCTTGCCAGGCAGATGAGCTGCTTTTGCTCGGAGCTTAGGTTGAGGCCTTCTTCTACAATCGGTTGGGATAGGCTTTGTATGCTCGTTTTCAAACCAACCTGTTTGGTAAATTTTATAGCGAAAGAATTAAGCGAATGAATCTACAGCGAATTTATTTACCTCTTCCAATACTTTCCACAACATTTCGTCGTTCGAGTAATCCAAGGGATCCAAATTTTGTCTCACTGAAGCCGAGAACAGCACCGGATCTTTGGGAATGAATGTGATATTCGATCTGAGTTTGTGCAAACTAATCGAATTCGTATCGACTTCATCGAGCATTACCAGTCCTTCCACTTGAGTCAATCGAAGAAGACATGATACTACAGTCCACTTTTCCCCAGGATAACTACTTACCACAGCTATCTAAAATTATTATCAGTATCTACATTAGCAGCTTGATATTTTAGTTACCTTTTCTGCCGGTCTAATCACGATGTTCAAGTTCTTCAAAGAGCATCCGCTGGAATCGTTGTCTTTGATATACACGTTTTTGAAGACGATTTTCCCGCAAAACGGCCAGTTCTTCGGCACCAAAGTGCACTTATCCACATCTTCCGCAGCCAACCGGGTGTACCGCATCGCCTCGTCGACGGCGCCGCCGTCGCGCATCGCCTCCACGCTCTCCCGCAACCCCAAATGCACCAATTCCGTCAGAATCGTACCTTGGGCGACGATCAGTCCGAAGTAGGCGCTGTCGTAGTACTCACCGAACTTCGCGATCACGACGAATATCGCGGTGATACCCATGAACAGCGTCGCCAGCAGGTCCACGTAGAAGCCGAAGTACTCGTTCACGTAGAGACTCGCCACCGCGATGCCCGTTTCTTTGTCCAGCAGGTGCTCGAAGAGCTCCAGCACCAGCTCCTCGGCCTCGGCCGATCTGATTGTGAATATACCGCGAAACGAGCACGAAACGAACGAGTAAATGGGCCATTGAGCTGCGGAAATTTAATGATTAAACCAACATGTCGAGGGATAAAGGACGGGGGAATAAAAACGTGCCTTTAGTTTCCAATTTCTGCAGAGCGCGAGCGGTGGAACCGAAAGAGCACACCGAGAAATACACCATAATCAAGATGAGCATCAACGGTGGTATCAGAGCCGGCGCCATAAACACCATCAACAAAACAGACCCCAGCGCTGCCGAGCACATTTGCCACATCAGCAGATTTTTCGATGCCATTCGGTGCGCGGCGTCCAAATCTTTGGAGAACCTTCGCAGAATCACACCTGCAACAAACCGATTGGAATACGGGCCTTTAACTACTCGAAACGTCCAGCCAATCGTTCCGACCTGGAGAGAAATGATCGAAGAACTTGACGGGCGAGAACAGCACGTTGTGGAACATGGTGTTGTGCAAAGCGCGCGAGGCGCGCAGGCAGATCGCGTGGTAGACGAGCGCTTTGAGAGCCGTGAAGACGATGCAACAGACGATGAAGCCGGCGTAGCAGTAAACGAAGAAATCCGCTTCGGGGATGCCCAGGATGGATTCGTTTCGATCGGCGCGATCGGTTCCGAGCGATCGGTTCTTCAGGCCGTACACGAGGTCGTTGAACAGCGTGTGGTACATCAACGAAAACGATGAATTTTGAGTTTGATTCGTTCCGGGAGCGCCAGCGGCTCGATTCGATATTTCTATGTTTATCCTGGAAGATTACGGGGCTGTATTTATACTGGATTGTGGGTGAACGAAAGAAGAATGAAAGGCGGAGGGATAAAGGGAGAAGGATGAAGGACGAAAGGATAATTTATAGCTTCCGTAATCGATTTAAAATGGTTAATAATGGTGTATAATTTTCTAAGAAAACAATAATTTCTCTACAACAACTAATCACTCTTTTCGGGGAAAAGGATATTCATAAGGAAAATAATATTTAAAGTAGGCGCCAGAGTTCAGCCACTTACAGGCTGTCAATGTTGCCAAATGAATAGGGATTTATTTACTTGTATTCGTTGACAGTATGTTGCAGTTATACAGTTGAAAGAAAAATATGCTTAGAAATTTGACAACAAATTTTAGAACAGAAATATTATTGGCTACCATCAAAATTCCAACTTTAGTTTGGGGAGGTTGGGGGTGGAATTTTACGCTGAAATTTTATAATCTTCAATAAAATGAGCTAAATTTTCATAAAAAAATCGTTACAGAAGCTAAATTAGCTTCTACATAGATTAAAATTAAGGTTTTTTTTGTACATACCACTGCGTGAGCCAAAAATCCGATAAGCTAGTAAACACCTGAGCTAGGAAGACCAACATCACGACCAATCCCACCCTAAATTTCCTCCCGTTCAAATTCAAATACTCCCTAATCGTGCGGAAATATCCTTTACAGCGCGCAGCGTTTTCCGCCGCTCGATTTTCCTTTTCTCCGTCGTAAATCTGCAAAATTTCCCATCGATATTTCCACGCTAATCGATAACTTCGAAGCACTTACATCAGTATCCTCTCGCGGACGAGGCACGGCGAAATCCTTTCCAGCCGCCAGTTTCTTATTCAAGTACTGGAAATCCGCTTCGTTGAAATATTCGGTTTCGATGATGCGGCTCACGTTGCCCTAGAAATCCCAAATTACACCTTAACCGATGCTATTCCGTATTATAAAAACGAAGCATTTACTTTGAAGTAAAAGGTAGAGGCTAAAAGTACGAAAAACAGGCTCTAAAACCTTATACAAAGATTTTAAAACCACAAAATATTTCGCTTTAAAGCCACAGCAGGGTTCTCTCTTCCAATGAAGCACCAATGAAGCTTCATTTTTGAAGCAAAAAGTTGTGCTTCTTTTTATAAATACGGCCTAATACGAGTATCTTACAGTCTCTAAAACCACGATGGAGCCGGCCTCTTTGGCGTGGTAGAGCCTATTGGAGACAAAAATCCTCGTCCTGCCGGCCAGATACCTCAAAACGCCCTCCGAGAAGGCGTCGTTGGCGACGCCCGCGTCCAATTTCCCGAAGGCGTCGTCGATTACATAGATATCGGCGTCCCTGTAGAACGTCCTCGCCAGGTTAATCTTCTCGCCAATCCCACTCGAAGCCCCCGGCAGCCCCTCGATCGACGTCCGATCGCCACAGGGCAACCTCTTCAAGTCCTCTTCCAGCGAGCAGATCTTCAGGATCTCCTTGTACCTTCGAAACACAGGCGCGTATTTCCATTCGTAGATCGATAGAGGACACTTACTTGTGCTTGTTGTACGGCTGGCCGCAGAGGATGTTGGTCTTGATGGAAGAGGAAAACAGCCAAGGGGTTTGGCTCGCGTACGAAATTGTTCCCGCCACGTCGACGCGTCCCGACGCCGCCGGAAGCTCCTTCAGCAGCATCTTCACCAGCGACGATTTTCCGGCGCCGCTCGGGCCGAAAATGCAGCAGCACCCGCCCGACGGAACGCTCAAATTGATGTTCTGCCCAGCAAAAATTACCGGATTAAAATCGAATTTAAAATCGACTCTAATAATTTACGTTTAGAACCGGTTGCGCGCCCCATCTGGCGCTCGCGTCCGATACTCTCACGGTGCCCGGTTTCCTCGCGCCCTTGGAGTAGCTGATGATTTTTATTTGCTCCTCTTTCTCCTCCATCGTCAGGAAGTTCTCGATTTTCACCATCGCCAGCGAGGCTTCCAGGTATCTTCGAACATTCGATGCATTACACCCAGTAGAGTCGATATGAAGAGGTCTCGACTCTCTCAGCGATTATCTAGCCGAGAGAGTCGATTTTCTTACTAAGATAGTCACTTATCTAGCTGAAAGAGTCGATTAGCTAACTGAAAGAGTCGATTATCTAACTGAAGTAGTCGCTTATCTAGCTGAGAGAGTCGATTATCTAAATTGAGAGAGTCACTTATCTAGCTGAGAGAGTCGATTATCTAACTGAGAGAGTCAATTATCTGGTCGAGAGAGTCGATTATATCGATTATACTGGGAAAAATTGCGGGATTTATACCTTTCTATGGCCTCTGGAAGGAAATAGCAGGCGTATTGTTGCAGATTGTAGAAAATCAGGACGACGGCGAAGACTTGATCGGCCTCGAGCGAGTTGCCCAGCATCACGTGGGCGGTGAGAGTGAAAAATATGGCGATGGTTTGGGTGAAAACCAGCGTGGAAATCGAGCAGCATTTGATGAAGGCGCTTTTCGACATCGCTACGATTTCCAAGCTGGAAAACAACGCTTTGAATTAATTCGTATGCGACTTAAATGCATTTATACATTCTCGTTGTTTCCAATTTCTTTTCGAATGGTTTCTCCCATCCGTAGGTTTTTATCACTCGCATGCCGTACAGGATTTCTCTCATAACTTTCAAACGACCGTCGGCGAATACGGAGAGTTGGCCGTGGATCGCGTTTCGCACGCGCGATAAGTAACCTGAAAATTAAATCACCTACAGACCGACGGGGATAGCCGTGGACGTGGCGCGCGCGAAAATCGCCTCGCAATAACGGCACAACGACAGATTCTAGTACCTTGAGGAACGGATACGACGAGGATAAACAACAATCCCGCCAGCGAAGCCGCCCCGATCACGTGGTAGGAGACGTAAGTCGATGCTAGAAACTGCAACGGGGTTATGTAGAGGTAGTGCAAATAGGGGGCGGCTGATTCGATTTTTTTCACGTCGTCTGAGAGCAATTTCACCAATCTACCGGGCGCTAGTCGATTTATAGAACGCTGGCTTAGCTTCAGAGTCTGCAACCAAAACATTTACCTACAGACCGAAGCGTATAGTTGAATACACACCGATCGCAGAAACTACAACTGATGAAATAATGAAAATGTGTTAATAAGAAATACGTACTTTTTTCTCGATCAAAACCGAGCAGGCCACTTTAGCGCGGGTGCCGATGCGCGCGCATCCGACGTAGCAATGATGGTAAATCAAGTTGTTGATGAGCGACAGTGCTATAGCTATAGCTGCGAAGTAATATAGCATCATGTGCTCGGGATTCTCGAATTCGTAGTGCCATATCAACTCAGCCAGAACTATCGGTTGTAGCGTCCTAATACAGCGATATATACAGGGTGTATAAAAGCTGGGAGACGGTCAATTATCTCCTAAATAAGACGGATTCGTCTACAGATCGAAGGGAATAGCCGAAGACGGTTAGTTTGTGTTCGGAACGTAGCTTGTTTAGGAGATAATTGAGCATCTTTGGGCCGTTTTTTTGAACCGAAATGAATGTATTACCTGATGAAGATGCTTTGTATGAATAAATACAGACCGTAGAGGAGGAATGGCTGACCGAAGGTGTACAAAATGGTTTTCTTCAGGTTCGGGTTTCGATTTTTTATCCGGGATTTTTTCAATTCGTCGTTCCAGTTTCTGGAATCAAACGAAAGTCCATCTTTTGTAGTCCAATGCACCAGTTTTACACACTTTATTACTGATATACCCCAGCGAATGTAGCTTGGCAGTTGAAAATTGCAATTATAGCGCAAGCGGGATGCAAGATGGACAAAATTAAAGGAATAATGAGACAAATTTACCTTCAGAGAATTGCTGGAGGGTACGAATTTTGATACAATTCCAAGTGCCAAGCTACAGTTAACGAGGTAGATATATAGTACTTACTGTTCTAAATTTCTGGATACGGTACTGGCCGAATCGGCGTCGAGCGTGTCGTAGACGTCCCGATTTTGCACCGTTGAACTCGCCCCGTATTTCAGCAAAGGCAAAATCCAACTTCGAAAAAAAATTCGTAATTATCATCATCAATTAAATTGCTAATCGCGTCCCTTGAACCCATCAATGATCCGCTAAAATTAGACGCGTTTCTCGTCCACCTGTTTGTGGATTTTTCCTGGCCGGATTTCGATATTTTTTAATATCCCGACGGCTTGTTGGAATTTCTTCTCGATTCGAGCTTTTCTGTTAACTTACCAAAAGAACAATTTGGAGAGCGGGTTCGCGTTGATTTCGGGCGATCGATTGGGCAATTTCACCACCGCCTCCATGTTTTCTTTTTGCTTATAAACGGTAACTAGCACTGTTTGTGAAACGCATTCGGCGAGTAATTAGCGGAAAATTGAACGGAAAAACGCGAATTTTTTGTTGCAGTCTAATAATCTATTATTTATCTGCGTTTTTATCGCCGCGAAATGCCTAATAGTTTCGATAAAAGTTGGAGAGAATGTGCGTATGTAGGTAAACAATTTGAATAAATTTTATTGTTTATTTGTTTTTTTACTTGTAATAATTTTCTGATGTTTATATGTTTGGTAAGTAAAGGAAGGGAGGATAGGAAAGGGGAGGATAAGATTAAATGAAGCACAGAAGATAAGGGGCTTTTATTAAATGAAAATCATTAAATAATTTCACCGATTTTATTAAAGTTTTTTATATTTAGATACTTATAGATACTCTTTAAGTAAGTAAATTTTTTAAGAAAAACTACCAGATTTATTAATTTTCTCTCTACTTTGATTGATTCTCCTCTCCTGCTTTAATTTTGACCAACTTTCTTTTAAAAATTCCACATAATTCATTGATTCTTTCAATTTTTTATCTACAATCATCCAATTTCATTAAATTTCTCTTCATTTCTGTCGAAATTTCTCCAAAAACTCCACCAAATTTGTGAATTTTCATTCTATTTCGATTGATTCTCTTCTCAACTTCATTAATTTTGTCGAAATTTATTTTAAAAACCACAAACTTCATTGATTTTTCCATTTTTTTTTGCAATCTTCAAATTCCATTAAATTTCTCTACAATTCTCTTGAAATTTCTATCAAAACTACAACAGATTTAATAGTTTTCTCTTCACTTCGATTGATTCTCCTCTCAACTGCTTTAATTTTGTCGAAATTTCTCTTAAAAACCACAAACTTCATTGATTTTTCAATTTTATTGCAATCTTCAAATTTCATTAAATTTCTCTACAATTCTCTTGAAATTTCTATCAAAACTACACCAGATTTATTAATTTTCTCTCTACTTCGATTGATAATTCCTTCAACCTCATTAATTTTGTCCACATTTCTCTTAAAAACCCCACAAAATTCATCGATTCTTCCAATTTTCTATCTACAATCCTCCAATTTCATTAAATTTATCTACATTTCTGTTGAAATTTCTACCAAATTCATTAATTTTCTCTCTACTTCGATCGATAATTCCTTCAACCTCATTAATTTTGTCCACATTTCTCTTAAGAAACTCCACAAAATTAATCGATTCTTTCAATTTTCTATCTACAATCCTCCAATTTCATTAAATTTATCTACATTTCCGTTGAAATTTCTACCAAATTCATTAATTTTCTCTCTACTTCGATCGATAATTCCCTCAACCTCATTAATTTCGTCCACATTTCTCTTAAGAAACCCCACAAAACTCATCGATTCTTCCAATTTTCTACCAACAATCCTCCAATTTCATTAAATTTCTCCACATCTCTCTCGAAACCTCCACCACAACCTCCACCAAAAATTCTCTCCACTTCGACCGCCACTCCCCCCAATCCCCCATCGAATCCCCACACCGAAACAATTCCATACAAGTCCCAATTCCCTCCCGTCGCGTCAAATTTCATTAAATTTCTCTACAATTCTTTTGAAATGTCTATCAAAACTACACCAGATTTATTAATTTTCTCTCTACTTCGATTGATACTTTTCTCAACTTCATCAATTTTGCCCACATTTCTCTTAAGAAACCCCACAAAATTCATCGATTCTTCCAACTTTCTACCAACAATCCTCCAATTTCATTAAATTTCTCCACATCTCTCTCGAAACCTCCACTGGAAACAATTCCATACAAGTCCCAATTCCCTCCCGTCGCGTCCACCGGCGCCCGTTAAAATAACAACCGAGTGGGCGCCCGTCCGTAAACCAATCGCCCCGCGCCCGATCCATAATTTTCGACGCGATCCGAACGATCGGCCGAGCCTCGCCGGCCGCCGTATCGGGTTTCCCTCAGCGCTAATTTTGGCCGTCGAAAGCGGCCCGAGGGGGGCGCGGGCGCCGGGTGGGGGCGCGCCCGCCGGTCCCGGCCCGACCGACGGGATCGACTCCAACAGTCAGCACTCAGTCCCCGTTGACTGCTCAATAATTTCCATCGTTGAGACGCAGGTACGTTGAAATTTTTTTTCTGATTTTCCTTTGGGACGATTGGGGCGATTGGAGCGCCCCGAGTGGTGTGGTTAATCGCGCGAGTGCTGTGGTAGTTGGTGGATTTTTCTTCTGCCCGTGCTTGAGGTATTTTGGTGTGTAAGGATTCGTTTCGTAATGTCGCAGGACGGAAAGATGGCGCTAAGTCTGCTAAGATTAGACGGGCTATAAATACTAGTTTGGGTTCCAAGAAATAAATTGTATCGTTAGGTTTAAGCGATTTTGGTTGGCTTCCAACTATGCCAAACTCGAATTCTATCGGCGATTTTTACCGAGCTAAATTAATTAGGTTTACTTTCCCTACTAAATACTAGAACTACTATGTTCTAATAGACCCTAGTAGGTCTACTTTATCTTATGTAGGTGTCTTAGTATAGGTCAAAACTCTACTTCTAGTAAAGGTCTTCTATTATAGTCCTCTAGTATAGGTCAGTAGTATTTTTGGACTTCAATTTTGACCTAGTATGTTGCTTTTACTTTCTTCAATTTTGATAATTTGAGCTATATTTTTAGTAGGAGTCTTCTATAATAGTGTTCAAGTATCAGCAGTATTTTTGGACTTCAATTTTGACCTAGTATATTGGATTTATTTTCTTCTATTTTGCATAATTTTTAAGAGTCTTCTACAATAATTTCAATATTTACTAAGCCCCATTATTCTACCCAACTAGTTCTACTTTAATTGGTGATATAGTATGGAGTTGGACTTCAACTTTGACCTAGTATTATTAGCTAAATTGGTGATACAATTGCACTTCCATTCTGATTCCCTCTAGTTAGATTATCCTTGATAAAGTCTCAGCAATTTTGGTATATGAGTTAATTTTGTTGAAAATTGTGTAAAGAAAATAAAACGAATGTTTGACGTAATGCGATAGTAAACACAAAATAACGCGAGAAACCAAATTCGGCTGTGAGAAAAACGGTTTTGAGCTATTTTGGATTCGGGCCAGAGCGGGCTAAAAATAGCCCGCTAGAAAACGAAAATCCTCTACGAAAATAGATCGGTCACACCTCGATTAATACTTACCTATCTGAAGATATTTTTTCTGAATTTTCGCAAATTTTTTTCGCCTTTTTCACCAGATTTTTTTCTATTTTCCAGAACAGCAGAAAACTCTACCAACATGGCGGACGATGAGGTTAGGTAAGCGTAAGATAAAAATTTTTTTTTAATTATTTTATTAATTTTTTTGTAATTTTTTTTATGTGCAGTATGAGATCGAATTTTCGGACTGCCTCCGATAAAATAAGGTGAATATTGGTGTTTTTGTGCGCTTTTTTAACAAGATATTTTAGATTATTTTAAGCCATCTACTGCTAGAGACCTGTAGATGTATCAGCCTATTTATAGCTACAATTTTAATTTAATATTTATACAAGGTGCTCCATGTATTGAGGTTTCCAAAACACTTGAGATTATTTAATTAAAAAAAATTAATAAATCACACATTTTTCTATCATTATCTCAAGTATTAGTAAACCACAATCTGGCTCTGCAATCGTGACACGCCTTGTATAAAAAAATAATTTACATGGTATAATGTAAATTCGACGCTTTGAAGCTTCTTTGGTAGTTGATTTGTGCATGTCACTATCTTCAGAACTATTTAGCCGGTAGACAATTATTCTTTAATATGCTATATTTGAACTATTCAAACCGTAAGTAGTTCATTTGTTGGTGCTAACAGTTCCATTCACGCACGTTTGTTTGTGATTAGTCACTAAGGGAACCCCCTATTGTACCACTATTAAAAAAAATTATATTATTTAAAGAATATTTAACTTTTTTTTCACTTGTACATATTTTCATGTTTATTTAAGTAATAATTTGTCGAGTTTTTGATTGATTTAATGCAATTCACTATTCAGCACTTGTCACTATAACAATTTCTCGTCATTTTATCGCATTTGCGAAGGGTTTTTCTAATTTTTTTTTTATTTCTTTTGCAGAAAAAGAAACTGGAGGAGGCACGTAAAGCACAGCAAAATTCGAAAATAACAAACAGATTAATTATTTACATTTTCACAAAACGCTTTCTCGACTAGCTAATTTCTTAGTCAATTGTACAAATAACTGGTAATAATTTCCTGTTCGCTATTTTCGAAAAAAATCTCATTCAATACAAATACTGATCGGATTTTTTGACCGCGTTAAACAACAGGAAAAGAAGAGAAAACAGGCTGAGATCGAACGCAAGAGGGCTGAGGTGAGGGCTCGCATGGAAGAGGCCTCCAAGGCGAAGAAGGCGAAGAAAGGTTTCATGACCCCCGAAAGAAAGAAGAAACTTAGGGTGAGTAATTCACACCGCGCTCGATCACTTTATTCGCTCACTTCCATAATTGATTTCCAGTTACTGTTGAGAAAGAAAGCCGCCGAGGAACTGAAGAAGGAGCAGGAAAGGAAAGCGGCCGAAAGGAGACGCATCATCGAAGAGCGCTGCGGAAAGCCCAAACTGATCGATGACGCCAATGAAGGTAATCGATTAATTGCCAGTGATTAAATTAAATACGGTTTTATCAGCCCCTTTCAGTCGCCACTGTTCGCTCGAGAAGCAATTTATCAAGGAATCAATTTGAAAAATTTGCCGCGTTGAAACCGGAGTGTTTTATCTATTTTTTTTTGTTCACGCCGATTGGTAACTAATTCGTATTTTTTCATAGAACAACTTAAGAGTATTTCCAAAATGTATCACGAGAGAATTTGCAAGCTGGAAGACCAGAAATTCGATTTGGAATATCTAGTCAAAAAGAAAGATATGGAGGTTAGACGTATTAAAAAAAGGATTGTTGCACGTTGGGTTTTTTTATCATCAGGCTCTCTGATACTGGATCTTTTTTTTTATCAGTCCGGTGACCGAGGGAAAAAAATATTTATTAGATAAAGAGCAATTTGGATTTTTGTTCAGGATTTTTCGGGGCATATTTTTCCACGGTAACCGGACCTGTTGCTTATTTTTTTTTCGCTTTTTCTACGGAACTTTATTTTTCTTGTTCTCACTTCACGGGTTTTCCGCGGAAAAATCGGCGTTTTCTTGCGGGAAAACCGCCGACACATCTCCGTATTGTGTAACGTATACTCTGCCGGTCTAATTTTAATCCGGCATTTTTGAGATCGATCCAAAAAAAGCCTCAAACAACGCAATTTATGATACACCTTTGAGTCAGTTAGAAATAGACACAGGACGGCTAACGTTGCATTCATTCAATCGCCTATTCGCTTATACAGGGTGTCCCAAATTATCCGTGTTGTAATCGTACACAGGGTGTCCCGGAAACGGGCCACCCTCTGTTCGATCGAAATTGTTGCAATGAATTTACGAGGAATTTCGTTCTAGCCACTGTTAAACAAGTGTGTGAAAATTATCATAGACGTATTGTCGATCTAGAAAATAAGAAATTTGACCTCGAAAAGGAAGTGGAATTCAGGGATTTCCAGGTAGAAAATGGAGGGCATGATGGGATTATGCACATGCGTAGAATAACAATCACACGAGTATTTTGTAATTTTTTTAGAGCTTTTTCGCACAATTATCGAGTATAATTTTTTTTGTTGTTTCCAGTATACGTACAAGGCACAATTTAATAACAAATTTATATGTCTACTCACTTCGGCGTTAAGTTAACATTTATTTTTCGAGCGCTTCTTTTTCCAGTGTAACTTTTCACGGGATAACAAATAATGTCACATAAAAAAAAATGTTAACTTTCGTTTTGAGATTTTTTTTTGTAAATACCTCGTATGATGTATCCAATCAAAGCGATTTAAAGTTGAATATTTTCTTTCTAAATTTTGCTTGTCGCTTGAACGCTTAGTCCAACCATTTCCTACTGAATCGTCCGATATTCATTGGACAAATTTATTAAAATTATTATTAGAAAACAGTCCAATTACACCGGAACAACACACTTATTTATCCGTCCACCTGGCGCCCCCTTTTTCCCCCGAATCGTGTGCAGGAATTTTTGAATTACGCGCTCTATCGAAGCCCCATCAACGTGAGAAAATTACAAAGAAAACTTTACCTTTATTGCGCATAAATTCGTCATTTTTTGGGGTATATTTAGCGCATTACTGGGGGCGTGTAACAAGCGCTTAATTGGGCCATATTTAGCGCATAATTGGAGTAAATTGGGGTAAATTTAGCGCATAATTGGGGGTGTATAATTAGCGCACAATTGGAGTACATTTTGGGCAAAATTGGATTACATTTAGCTTAAAATGGGGACAAATTTAGCGCATAATTGGGGGTGTATAATTAGCGCATAATTGGGCCATATTTAGCGCATAATTCCCGAATTTCCTGGCGCGTTTTGGGGAAACGGGCGGTCGGTTGGGTAGACATCACACTGACAAAGCATTGACCGAGAAACGTACCGTTTGTAATGCTGAAATATATCTTCTTCTAGCTGAACTACAGACTATTTGTAAATTGTATCACGACAGAATTGCCAAACTCGAAGGGGATAAATATGATTTAGAAGTAATCGAACGTATCAAAGCCCAGGAGGTACAAATTATACACGATACACAGGCCTTGTTGCGTTTTTTTTTCTTTTTCTTTATTTATTATTTTAGGTCGCACTCATGGAATGGCCAATTTTTAAATTCGTAAACGGCATCCAAAAAATAATAATGCGTTTCGTTAAAATTTAGGGAGTAAATGAGGAAATTTTTCGAGTTGAATTATTATTTTTTGGAACGCTATTATGTTTTTTTTTACCTGCAATGTAAATACTTTGCCACAGCTGTTTGTATTTAGGAAATCAACAGGTTTCTACCAGTAGTCTTCAACGGTTGTACAAACTCACTCCAGAGGAATACTCAATAAAACTAGAGAGAATTTTTAACCTATACAGGACTCGTTTTATCGAGCATTCCTCGACGAAGGAGCGATAGAATATTAGGGTATCGGGTTGAGAAATAGTAGTTTCTACCTAATATAAATGCTGACTGCTGGTTCCGTTTCCGATTTCTAGGCCAACTTAAGAAGATTTGCAAAGACTATTATGACCGCATGTATATATGTGAGGAGCAGAAATGGGATTTGGAACGCGAAGTTCGAAAACGGGACTGGGAGGTATCTTGATACATACACTCTGTCACATAATTCCACATGTTTTGTGCTTCACGTCATACATTACATACGATTATCAACGATTTCTTTTACCTATATATACGATATCGATGATTCATTTCGTTAAATTCGCTTCGGGCGCGCGGAATTTCATTTTTACCGATGAATTATCGATGTCTTTTTCGCATTTCTCAAACAAACATAGTTATGTTTTGTGTATACTAAATATTGTTAGTGAGTACATGAAGTGTTAAGCCGTAGTGTCCCTGTCCTGAATCATATATGTGCTCGAATATACAAAAAAAAAGTACAGCTAAAATTACCCTCTTATTGCGAGTTATACAGGGTGGCGCATAAACACGCAAATTCTAGTACTCTCGTATATCACAAATTCGAAGCATTTTTTATGAACCACCCTGTATATCGCTAAATCTATCCATCGCTTTGCGTGCTTGCATTATAATCGCTATTGAATATTCTTCGTTCATTCATTTACTATCAAATTAACGTTACTTATAGTTGTTCCACGGTCAATGGTGTAAAAACCTCGCTCTATTGACGTTGGGAACACTATACTTGGTGAAATATCAATTTCTACTAAATATTTTAAAACGTTACGCGTATTTCTAATTGTTACTAACATTAGATTTGGATCCGGTAAACGATTAGAGTGCTCTAAAAACTGGCAATAACCGCTTCCGATACCCGGCAAATTGACCCATTGGGATACGGCATGGCCCTTCATGCTTCCTCCTTAGTCGATCGAGATTATATCCCGCTATTTATGATTATTTGTTTTTTTTTTCGTTCTTCTTTTCTTTGACTTTCTTTTTTGTTTACTTTTAACCATTCCAAATCACCAAAAGTACCGGTTACAGATTCAAGGAAAACGGAACCTGTCAGATCAGAAGTGCCATGCTCTATCCTACTCTTCCTCGCGTCCAACGCGTGTAATGTTTACCTTTTTATTTTTTTTGTATTACACGCGAGCCGTTTTTTTTTCGAAATAAATAGTTGAAATGCAACGGTAAACATTGCGAATGCGTAAGATATTACATTACAGTGGAAAAAAACCAAGGTTACTAGATACTTGTAAGGTTGCATTGAGATATACGTCATAAGATTTTCAGAGTAATCTATCGAACTGTAATGTATTTTATAGCTAAATTGAAATGTCAAATGTCGATCATTTTTCGACCAATTACAGTCGTATATTTCTAAGGTCTGGAAACAGAGGTCAAAAAAGTGTCCAGTTATTTGAAGGGAGCGTAATGCTCAAAAAGTCTTCATTTAACGGGACACATCCACTAATGCCAAATTATAGACAGTTTCCAGACTTTAGAAATATACAGCCGTGTTTTTATCACAGTTGGCGTAAGCTGTCTTGCGCGGCGCATTGACAGTTGACGTAAGCTGTCAAATTGACGTCCGATGGACAATTCAATTTCGCTGGGGAATTTCGGGAAGGGTGTGTGAGGATAGAAAATTAGTATACGAAGTTGAAGTTGGATATTAAAAAGAAATTTCCCTTAGATCGTCGAAATTTGTTTTTAATAAACCGTTAATTAGCTTACAAGGCTTTCAGTATTAAATCGACATAAAGGCTGTACGAGACCAGCGTGTATTTTTTTGTAATATGTTCTCTAGCGTAGATTATTATGTATATGTTCAAAATCCCGGTCAATCCCGATCATCGAATCCCGTTTTGAAGAAGGTGCAGATTTTTGTGTAATAATTTTTTTTAGCGAGAAACGAGCGCATTTTTGACGTTTCTCCACCTGTATATTGTGTATATTTTTGTAGCAGCAGCGATAATTATATTGTCCCCTGTGTATTGTTCGATCCGAATTTTGTGATGGGTTTCGATCGACTCGAAACACCGTAGTTTTTTTTTATTTGCGTTAACACGATAAATCCATTAGCGATGGCCCGATTTAAGAACAACAAAGCTCCTGGAACACCTGGAAAAATACTGTATTCTTAAATCGGTATTTTTTATCTGTTAACAACGCATACGAAGATGTGTGTTCTCCACCTTTTTGTTCTCTCTTTCTATCCACGTTTTTACTCCTGTCGATGTCACTCACAGTGCAAGCTTCACTAACTTTCCACCAGTAAATTTTCGAAAATTTTCCACTAACCCGGCTGTGTTGGCGACATGATGTGTGTTTTCGTTTTCGTAAAATTGTTTTATTTTCATCACATTACATACGCACCTTCTATTAACTAAAAATATTCCGAATGCTACTTACACTTTCAATTTCTACCGATAAATGTAAATTTGTACGAAATGTAGGTGCAACAAAGACAACTTCCATTAGTCTCATTTAAAAAAAAGAACAATATAGTGGAAGTGCAACTTTCACACTGTAACCAGTGTTATTAAATTTGTATAGTCATTTTTTTACAAACAATTTTGCATTTATCTGTATACAGGTGCTCCATTTTTTATCGCAACATAGGTTATATAGGCCATGGGTGCGATAAAGACAACTTCCATTAGACACTTACAAAGGAACAGGAAAGAGTGACATTTGTATCATTGCAACTTTTCACTCTGACAACTGTCATTTTAATAATCTTTCTTTGTTCCACTCATAGAAATGACCATGTTGCAATCGGAAATGGAGCAAGGTGTAGAGTAATCTTACCTGTCACCATAAATTGAAGATTAATCGATTATTAATTAAAATAAAGCGTAGCTAGCATTCGTAATTATCAATTTAATCGATTTATTTAAATATTAACGTACATTTTGATATTTTGCTAGATCTCGGAATTGAACAGTCAAGTGAACGACCTCAGAGGAAAATTGTAAGTTTTTGACACCGACGCCATTAGTGGCCTTTTGCTAATCGGCCGTTTCGTTGCAGCGTGAAACCGACGTTGAAGAAGGTGTCCAAATACGAAAACAAATTCGCCAAGTTGCAGAAGAAGGCCGCCGAATTTAACTTCCGCAACCAACTCAAAGTGGTCAAGAAGAAGGAGTTCACCTTAGAAGAAGAAGACAAAGAGGTGAGCGCCCCGGGGAAATCGATCAATCGACTCGTCTCTTTCGATTCCTCTGTTTAAATTCGATCGATCGATTGGCTTACTTTTTACTGTATTTTAATACGTTTTTATTTGTCCTTTTTTGAGCTCGCAATCGTGTTAATTACGCTCAATTTCGAGTTACATCTCTACGATGTAAAAAATTTATTAGCTTGAAACTTTGCAAAAAAATATTTAGTACATTTAGCTGGTAAAAAGTTAGAATGTCCGTTTGTTTTTCGCAGACCAAGAAAGCGGATAAAGCTGAGTGGCAGACGAAGAAATGAAGAATTTTTTTTGATTTTACGATAATACAAGATTTTTTTTGAATTATACACACACACACACATCGTACACCTAATAAACTATTAATAAGTCGCTAGTATTTTACTAGTACCACCGACGGAACTTTTATATATATTTTTTTCAAAAAAAACCTCTTAATTTTTGAGCTTTTTTTAATTTTTTTAATGGAAGTATAAGCCTTTAGAACAAGGTGAGCTCTGCTTTAGCTTATCGCTGGGATTCTGTATGTTCTTAAAGTTGGTATCAAAATGTCACCAAAAAAACTAATTTTGATATCAATTTAACAAAGCTAACGCCTCTTAAATGTCGCATATTTGTTGTATTAGCTATATTAAATTTAAAGAACTTTATTTGACGGTTAATTATTGAATTAATTTCCAAGTAAAGCTCTAATAGATTCTTGCAGCTTTAACAAAGCACCCGGCGTGTATTTTGTAGTCTTTTAGCACCTTTGCCGAATTCTACATCACAATATTTGTTTGTTTCACAGCACATTTCACCGAATGTTGTGTCCTAGAGGCCTTGAATGCCCCCCTCATTAATTTACAATCACCTCCGCATTTGCAGGACGATCAATCCTGCGAAATTTACTATTTTACGTTGTATTAAATATACTAAAATCGTTTTTTTCTAATTTGATTTTGCAGAAGAAACCAGACTGGTCGAAGACCAAAGACGAAAAGAAGGTACAAGAAGCCGAAGCATGATTTTCCACTGTGCCCGTTCCCCTTTGTTAACGTTTAGGGATCCGTCTTGTGCCCTCGTTCTCCTCTCTAGGGGCATGTAATTTCTGATCAAAAAAAAAAAATATATATATATATTTATTTTATTCATTACTTTCCAGACTAAAAAAAAGCGTCTGTGTGCATGTATAATATTTGTTTATGTAAATCTTATTAAAAAATGCCAAGTAACGTGTCTGGTGTCTTTCGAAATGTTGTCCTTTATGTTATCCTTATGATCCTTTTATTTTTGTTTACAATTCGTTGTTACGTTTGTTTTTATTGCATTATTTTTACTTTTATTTGATTCATAATGCTCAAAATATGCAAAAACGGCTAATGTTGGTTGTCTTATCGAATCAAATAAAATAAAAAATAAATAAATGATTGATTCCCACGTGACCTAAAAATGTATGCAACCCAAAGTACACAGTTGTTATTATGTTCAAGAAATGTCCCTATTTTGAATACAAATCAACACAGTGGCGTAAGAACATTAATCCACTAAGTTCTTCATTATTTTTACCTATCATTAATTTAAGGTTATGTTGATACACAGTTTTCTTCGGGAAAATTACAGTAAAAACGAGGAAAAATAAACAAAACACGTTATTTCTACCGAGATTTCATCGAGTTGACGTTGTCTTGACATTAATGACAGTATCCTAGTAACTTATTTTTTGGGTACCAACATAAACATAACAAATTTACTACGTTCATTTCGAATTTGGTCACGTGAGAATCAACCATTTATGAAGACTCTGTATTTTAATACACAAATATTTTTTTAAATATTTCTAGGAAGGAGAAGAAGGTAAGTATTACATTAACCAAAACACTGTAATAAGTCTTTAAAAAATTACATTCTACACCGAGCAACGACTCAATGAAATACACCCTCTTGTAAATATCCCGAAACACTTTCTAACAACGTTACATTAGCGCCCGCGGAGGCGGCGCCCGCCGAAGGCGCCGCGCCCGCCGACGGCCAACCGCCCGCAGGAGAACCCGCCGCCGACGGCGCCCCGCCAGCCGAAGGACAACCGCCCACCGAAGCCCAACCCCCGGCCGAAGGCCAAGAAGGCCAGCCGGCCGAAGGGGCCCCATCGCCGGAGGGCGCGCCCCCTACCGAAGGCCAACCCGCCGAAGCCACCGAACCACAGAAGGAGAAAACCCCCGAACCGCCGCCAGAAACAGGTTCGTTATACCGCCAACGTATACACTCGTTACCACAAATCCGCAATCGAAAATTCCCCCAGGATTCGAAACGTTCAAGAAGCTCGTCATGAACGAGAATTACGATATCATTACATTGCCAGAAACGTTGCTAGCGCCCACCGACGACAGGGAGGCGGTCTCGATTCCCAATTACTCGCTGGTCGAGAACCGCCGCGGCAGCGGCGACGGCGTCATCATGTACGTCAAAGACTCGTTGAAATACAAGGTGGTCGATTTGACCGCCCCCGGCGCCGAACACGACCACCTCAGCTTCGAGGATTTATTGGAGAAACTGAGGAAAAACGGTAAGTCGGCGGGCGATCATCGGCAATCATCAGAATCATCAAAATCATCAGCGTTCTTCAGCATTCGTCAGCGTTCAGAAGCATTGCATCAAGAATCATTAGAAAATCTTCAATATTCATCAGCATTAAAAACAGCATTCGTCAGCATTCATCAGCATTAAACAGCAATCATCAGTATTCATCAGTTTTCGTCAACAATCATCAACAATCATCAGCAATTACTAGCATACATCCGCAATCATAAATATAAATCATCAGCATTCAATAGCATTGTATGAGGAATCATTAGCAATACCCAGCATTCGCCAGCATTCATCAGCATTCATCAGCATTCATCAGCATTCATCAACAATCATCAGCAATTACATTTTCATCGCATTTAACGTACCCAATCTTGTAGTTACAATGAAGTTACAATTTTTTTTTATTTCTTCAAAGGTCATGCAGCTGAAGCAGCCGCATTAGAATCAGCCAATGGCGGCCCACCTGCAGAAGGAACCACCCCGGCAGAAGGCGCTCCTGCGACAGAAGGTGCTCCTGCAACAGAAGGCACTCCTACAACAGAAGGCGCTCCGGCAACAGAAGGCGCTCCGGCAACAGAAGGCGCCCCAGAAGGTAAGAAACTGTTCGTATACAATTAAGCATTGAGTACACTCTGTTAAATTCGCAGGAGCTCCAGCACCGGAAGCAGCACCTGCTGCGGAAGCAGCGGCTCCCGTGGAAGGAGCGGAACCATCGCCTGCTGTCGAAGAAGCGGCGGCTCCTGCGGAAGCCGGAGAAACAGCGGACGCTGCGGAACCGGCGCCGGCGACTGAAGAGCAGGCTCCTGCGGTCGATGAGTCGATACCTCCTGCGGACGAGGCGCCCGGCGAACCGGAATCGGCGGTGCAATCGCCTCCAGTTATAGAAGGTGATAGTTGCGATGGGGGTGTTTGTTTTGTGTCATCTTATCATCACCGTAGAATCTACCATTCGACTCATCGTTATTCGACGGTTTTGTCTAATGTCGGTTGATTTGTCTTTTTTGTGTTTGTTGGGAATAAGGTATGTAACATTGAATGTAAACATTTTGTTGTAAATTCATCAAAAGTGTTGTAGAAAAGAGAGTTAATAATAATTTTTTTCTATTTTTTTTTAGCTGCCGCTTGAATGTTTATAGACTAAGGAGTTCTACGATTAAGTAATTATTTTTCGTTTTGAATGTATTTATAACGTTTATCCATTTCGAATTTGTACTTTACTGGTTATAACAACAAGTGGAAGTTAAGAGATTTATCGTTTCGATTTCTTAATTGATGCTTACAGTTATATTAGTGATTAATTATTTACTTTCCTCCCATATATTATTATTATTATCATCGAAATAAACAATTTCCATAGACTAATTTTCTATATTTTTTATGTATCTCTCCAATCGAAACGTTGATAAAGCCGCAGCGGTCGTTGGCTCGCCGTTTAAATATTTTAACAGATAAAAATTTGTATATTTGTACAATAAAAGCGCCGGTTTAACTTCGTTTTCAATAAATTCGGTAAATATTACTTTTAAGATAAAGAAATATTTAACTTTAACACGCCGTTCGAGGCAATAAAAGTAGGGAGAAATTCCCCGACCAAAACTAGGGAGAAACCCCTTCGAGTCGATTAAACCCCTTTCGCGGTCCATCCGGTCCCGATGGCATCGAAGAAATGAACAGATCACGACCGATACAGGTGCATTTCCTGTCCCGCCCTCCATTAGCGTGACCGCCGCGCGGGCGGGCTCGCCCGCCGCATCCCGCTTATCCGAATCCGGGCGGATATCAAACGCGAAATCGTACACAAACTCACGTGCTTTGTAGTACACGCGCGGCGGATCAAACGCCAGTCGGTTACTCGTTATTCAATAAACGCAATACACTCGCCGAGGAGCGCTCGAAAAATTGAAAAAAATTGCTGTTTTCTTCCGCGTGTTGATGCCGATTTTTTTGATATGAAATCTACTTGTTTGCTTGTAAGTATCTACACTTTATTTATTTATTTTGCTACCTGTGGGTTTGTTAGTAAATTTCCTACTAACTTGAATAAATTATGTTGTTGGTACAAAAACATCGATATATTTAGAACGCGGTAATTTAGTGTTAAAAATTGAACGTAAGTTGATATACCTATAGTGATAAAACATGTAAATACTCGCTAAAGTTAATGATAAAAATATCGCGATTAAAATTCACCAAATTTCGCTACTGGCAAACGAAAAATCATTACAACGAGCACTGGAAATTTCTAATTTTATTTCGTAGTGCAACCGCACCTGATCCACAAACCCACGCGCGGGGGACCTTTAAAAGGCCCATTTCGCGTGGGCAGGATACACACGAATTGCAATCCCAAAACCCATTTCGATTTGATCGATCTGGTACGCACTTGTCCATTTTCGAATGGTAATCGCTCATTCGAAAAAACCGGTACCGTAGAATGGACGCGTTTTCATTCATCGAAGCGAAAAAGCGGGTCGAACGAGCGCGAGATTTTCCTCTCCCGCCGATTTTTTTCACCTGCGATTTTTGCACCTGGTCGATTGGTTGGCAAATTAAAATGGGTTCGTGACATCATTTTATGCGCGTTGACCTTTTTCGACGCGAAACGGCCTTGTAACCATTAGAACTCGGTAGTTGTTTTTGTTTGCGTTGAATCGCTACATTACCATGTATTTGAATAAAAAAACGTAAATTCTATTCGAATTAAAATGCTATTAATTTTTTATCATCCCGTATAAAAGGTTCATATACTCTAGTTCGATGTATCGGGTAAGTACAGAGGGTTTTATCTTAATTGTTAGAGCGCAAGATACATTTCCACGTTTCCCTTTAAGTAATTAGATTCCTTCGTATTGAATATAGTCATAAATTTTCGTGGGTTCACTTATTTATGGTCTTCAAGTGGCTATATCTGATAGGGGGCCAAATAACCTAATGCGTTTTAGTTGTAGCCCGGTCGCTGGCTCGGAATTGGGTTAATTATAGTGCGAGAAAAATAACGTTAGATGGTTCATTTTCGAATAAGGAAACGGGAAATTGTCGATTTTTATTGCATAGGAAACGGCGCGCTCGCCGAATAACTAATTATTTTTGTTTCTGTTCGATAAACGAATAGGTGGAAGTACATTTTACGAATTCGATGCAATCATAACGTTTATTTATAGCTTTAAGTTTATACACTCGCAGTGAAAAATAAACATGCCTCGTTTTATAATGTACATTATTACTCTAGCTAATAACTGTTCTAAGTTTAGATGTATCTTGGTTAAATAAGCAAACTATTAACGATTTCATCATATAATACAGCTCATATTAGATATAACTTACTTTTATTTTGCTCACTCTGTAGAAGCTTTTACTGTACGAAATTTTGCGAATGAACTATACGATGAACTACTAAATATCTTTTCATATAACAAAGCTCTCTACAGTCTGTATATTTCCATATATCCATTTGTAATAAATATTTTGATAAAATTAAACTCTAAAAATCAAAATTTCGCTTAATTATTCACGGATGTCGGGACAGTAGACACGGCGAAAATCGGCTGCTCGAAGCAGTAAGCGCTGTAACGAGTCGAAACGTCAAAGTCAACGAATCGTAAACACCGATGACAAACGATTTTGACACATATGACAGATAACAAGAAGTGAACCAACTACGTGATACAAAACAAAACTCGTTATTTACCCGTAATTTTTTAACAATAATTATTATCACAACACGATCGAAATACGATAGAGATATAGTTCAGTTCGTGCGAACATCACGCCCGTCGCCTGCAACGTTTCCGAGCCGATTGTACGCTGATACAGAGGTTAGTTGGAAGTTCATTAACTTTTAGTACCACCCACAATTAATTCGGGTCCCTTTGTAGGTGCGATTAAAACTGATTAAAACCCGCGCGAAATGGGTACGTTCAAAGTGAAGGTGCTGTACGATTTCCAAGCCGAGCCGGGCACGGCCGAGATGAACATCAACGCCGGAGACACCCTCACAGTGACCCGAACGGACGTCGGAGAGGGCTGGTGGGAAGGCTTCAACTCTTCGAAGCAATCCGGCCTCTTTCCGGAGGCCTACGTGGAGCGCATCAGCGCCTCGAACCCGCCCAGCATTCCGGCCCCCGTGCTGCCTCCGCAGAACAATTGGGGCGACGACGACGAGGACGACGACTGGGACAACGACGACACCATGTATTCGGAGATCGGCAGCAACAACGGCCAATCTCAGCAGAACATTTACAGCAACGAGCAGTCGTTGAGTCAAAATCAACTGGCGAATCAATTCGACAATATGTCGTTGGGAGGTGTTAGTACTATTAGTGACAACAAAGGCACCATCACCAAGAAAAGCATTAATATATTTTCATCTTACGTTAAATCTGGATTAGAAGGGTATATATTAGGTAAGTTAATGCTACATCTTATATTCTTTATTCTGCAGGATTATAAGAGATAAAAACCTACAAAAGTATGATTCATCAGAGCAATATACAATGAAGTTCGTTCGATACTAATACTAACTAACTTCAGTTTTGTTTACTTACCATTCTTACTAATGAACAAAATAATTAATTATCATGGAACAACACTAACGATAGAAACTGTTAATTTTACAACAGAACACGAAATTATGTCATCGCTTCGTTAAAATAACTTACATTAAATATTCATTCCTTGTGCCTATAAATAGTTATGCAAAATTATTAGTAAAATATTAACATCTCACTACCGTAAAAGTGTATTATTAATTTCGAAGATTTTACTCTATATTCGCATTAATATTCATGTATTCACGCACAATACACCTGAATAATTATTTCAGTAGTACTCTCTATGTGAGATTTCAACAAAAAAACAATTCGTCTACCTGTTAACAGCCAAAGCAATTCATTAAACTGGTTATAATTCAAAAGTATGACTCACTGAAATGTGTTTACATCATTTTTTTTAAACTAGGTACCTTTAGTTCTATTTGTTATTCCGACTCGATAGTATGACTTTAGTTAGTACCGAGTGAAATACACAAAATATGCCTCTTGCGAAAAGTAAGTTTATCTAATTAATTCAATCATTATTAAATAGTAAATGAATCAGACTTTCGTAGGTCAATATAAGTTATTGAGATTTCTTATGTAGGTCAATTGAACTACCTAGGGTCAATTGCTAAATGTTCTCGATCGATCGTTATCGATTCGAGAGTTACGTGGAACAATAATGTCATAACGTTCGAATTAATCACCAATAAAATTCCTCCGATACGAAAAAAAAAATATTTATCGGACGCGTTTTCAGGTACGAGCGCAAACCTGCCGGTGTCCAACAAAAAGTTCCGGATCTATCGAGACGGCGACGACAGCCTGGGCAAATGGGAGGTCATCTCGAACCCCTACACCGTACAAATAGCCTCGCCGAAAAAGGCCACCAAAATGGGCGGCTTGAAATCCTTCATAGCCTACCAATTAACGCCGTCCTTTTCCAACGTGGAAGTCTCCAGGCGGTATAAGCACTTCGATTGGCTGCACGACAGATTGACCAGCAAATTCAACGTGATAGCCATACCGCCATTACCCGATAAACAAGTCTCCGGAAGGTATATAGAATGGCCATTATTCGGCGCCACTGTCTAACTTTCGAGTGACTCTAAAGTCGCCTCTCGAGTCCCTAGTTACTCCATAACAACAATGTAAATCTGTCAAGCTAAAGACGCGACTTTAAAGTTAAACAGAGGCGCTGAATGCAGAGCAATATCTGCAGTTAACTTATGGTACTTATGGTTGCTCGTATCAGGTACGAGGAGCAGTTCATCGAGCACAGGCGCGCCCAGCTGCAGGAATTCATCAACTACATGTGCCGCCATCCGGTGCTCAGCACCTGCGACGTGTGGGTGCACTTTCTCAGCTGCACCGACGAGAAGCAATGGAAGCTGGGCAAGCGGAACGCCGAGCGCGACCAAATGGTCGGCGCCAATTTCTGCATGTCGATCGACGCGCCCGACAAGGAGATCCTCACGTCGCTGGCCGAGCCGCGGATCGAGGACAGCGTCTACTACGTCCTCAAGCTCGACCAATCGATCAAGAACCTCATGCACACGGCCCAGGACCAGCACAAGAAGTGCGTCAACATGTACAAGAGGGAGTTCATGCGGATCGGCGAGAGCTTCTTCGCGTTGGGCTCGGCCTTCGAGTACAACCAGCAAGGGATGTATTCCAAAGCGTCCATAGGTAAATATTTACATTTTGTATCAATTGGTTGTGTAGACACGGCTAGATTTATGTTTACCACACGTAGGTCGACTAGCCATATCCAAATACTGTCAAAAACGTCAATGTCAATTCGATTTTTCGCGTTCGGTATAGAGGTGGGAAGTAATAATCGAGTGTAGAGATGCGGTAACTTGTGTTACAAATTAACCGTTATTTGTATTTTCCAGATATAAAAAACGTGGGTTCGACGTACATGATGATAGGCAAGCTGTACGAGGAGCAGGCGAAGATGGACTGGCAGCCGTTGTTCGACAAATTGTACATCTACAAGGGCATCACGGGCAGCCTGCCGGACATCCTGAACCTGCAGAAGTTGTCCGAGCAGAAGAAGAAGGAGTGCGAGCGCAATTCGCAGGTGCCGCAAACGGCGTTGGCGGACGTGAGGCGGCGCGCCGACGTGCTGACGTACACGGTGTTCGCGGAACTGGACCATTTCCAAAGCGAACGGGACACCGATCTGCGGCAATCGGTGAAGACGTTCCTGCAGGAGCAGCTGAATTTTTACAGGAACGTCGTGGCGAAGTTGGAGGATACGCTCGGCAAGTTCGATTGAGGAAGGGTTTTACGGTGAAATTCGACGGTTGACTGTGTTGAAATTACGTTGAAAAATAGTGTCAAAATGTCTCCTTGAAGTTTAATTTAAAGCCGTGTAATTTGCAGGGTAAATGGACTTTACATGCGTACAGTGTGTCCTGAAATAGGTTAGAAATTTCGTATGCTACCTTTTTTATATAAAATGTTGCTAATAACAGTTGCTTAAATTGTTTTAGGGGGAGTTTTTTACATTGCCTTGCGATATTTGACTGAAATAACAAACTAACAATTATAATTTTTGTACGTTCTGCCATAAAACGTAATTCTAAACAACTTTTATTAGTATAAAAAATTTACTACACTAACCTATTTTTGGAATACAATTAACTTTACATGATCTATAATTTACATTTTAATTGCTTTATTGATTCCAGATGGTTATATTTTGTTTCTATTATGAATCGCGATTCAATTTTTTGTTGAATTGATTTCGCAAAAGTACCGTTATTAGGTATTTCTTTATACACCTGTATATAATTGAAAACATGTGATATCGTATTTTTAGAACGTTCTTAACGATCGATATTTCTAAGTGTTCATCATTCGTATCGATAGTGAATTTTACATTACCATTTCATAATCAGCAATTTGTCTATAAGTATAATGGTTTGCATTATTTATCTTCAACATATTCGTTTTAAGTTACAGGTAGCTTATAGCTGATTTAATGGTGTTTTTCCAGCATTTCGAAAATCATTGAATTTGTGCTCCGAAACTGCAGTAAAGAAGCGAGAGGATAGACTAATGCAATGTGTAAATAATATTATTTCGGCGCGAAGAAAAATATCGTTATAAGTTCTAAATTTGTTACCATAGTTTAATTATTTCCTATTAGAAGGTAGACGCGAGGTGCTCTACTTAAACCAAAAAATTACCTACCCAAAACAAGCTTTGAATTAAATCACTTGTTTGCTTGAATTCAAGGCTGTTTGTGAGAATTGTACATTCATTATTATTTTATGTATAAAATGTTTAGTTATATCAACTTCTGTACGCCCACGTAGTACAGTATTGTTGGTGTATCATTTTTAATTGACTTTTTTTTATTTTAGTTATTGCTATTTGCGCACTTTAATAAAATTGGACATATCGGTAAACATTTGATGTATACCATCCTTCGCTGTTGATTATATTTTCGGATTTGTGCAGTTCGAATTCGTATATTTGTAGCTTTAATTAACGAAATGCATGTTTAAACGATTCCGATGTATTTATGTGCATAAAGTGTACATTGTTGATTAAAAATTGTATATTTTATTACCTATTATTCAATAAAAAAAAATCAGTATTCGAAAGCTTTTGATTTTCAGATACATTTGCGTTTGTTTGTGTAACAATTTAGCTAAAATCGAATGAATATTCGTATCAGCATTATTTTGAATACGAGCATAATTATCTAATCTCAATTAACAAATAGAAATTATCTGTATGTAAATTGGGTGCAGCGCTTTCGAAATGCGAGCACATAATTTAATGTATAAAAACGCGGTATTAGAACTACAAGATAAATAATTTTATTCGAAACTATCGTAATTTCGCCTAGATATATTCACTCGATTGCAAGCCAATACACCACTAAAAATATATTCGAGTATGTACGAATTGCTAAAAATAAAATCATTTTTTTCCAGATCCAATGCGCTCTAACGTAAGCTGAACTTGAACCATAACTCAAAATGACATCAAAATGCTGCGGCCTGCGCTCCACGAAAATCTTACTGTACATATTCCAATTCGTGCTACTGGTGAGTGGAACATCTTCAGCTATTCCTATAGTCTGTAGATGCTTAATGCGATTTTTTTTAGTTTACTGGCCTGGCGATATGCCTGTTGGGGGCGTGGAAATTCCTAATAACCTTCCACTTGCTGCGGGTGCTCGATAGCCACACCTACTCCACGGCCTTTTACCTGTTTTTAGCCACCGGTTGTCTAGTCATTTTAGTATTCCTGATCGGCTGCTGCGCCGTACCAAAGCATTGGACCAAATTGTTATTTTTGGTAAGAAACCACTTTACTCCAGCTACTCCTATCAAACTGTAGACGCTAATTTAACAATTACTTTTTAACAGTACATCATTTTGTTGGTGGCAGTTGTCTTGTTCGAAATACTGATAGGCGTGCTGGCGTTTTTGTTTCGGGAAAATATCGAGGACGATTTGAATTTGAATTTCAACAACACCATTTTAGCGACCTATAAATTCGACGATGATAAAACTGCTTCTATAGATTACATACAAGAAAAGGTGAGAAAATTTACTCTACTTTAAAGTATAGAAATACCAGAATTATTAGAAGACTCTATAATAGAGAGCAGAGAGTAGGAAGTAGAGACTAGAGGAGAGAGTAGAAGGTAGAGAGGATACAGAGCAGAGAGTAGGAAATAGAGGGTAGATAGCAGGATGTATAGGCTAAAGAAGAGAGTAGAGAATGGATGGTAGAGAGCAGGGAGTAGGAAGTAGAGGGTAGAGAGAATAGAGAGTGTACCTAATTTTATTGGTTTTAGTTGCATTGTTGCGGTGCTTTGGGCTACGAAGATTGGACATACAGCACCTGGATACAAAACGAGACGGTACTGAACAAAGTACCGGATTCCTGCTGTAAAACAGTGACGGAAAATTGCGGATACAGGGATCACCCTTCGAACATAAACTTTGAGGTAAACGAGATAAACTCTTTCTCCTGCTGGTTCGTAATGATTAATGTGGTATTTTAGGGTTGTATAGGATTCATCGTGGAGAAAATCCGAGCGAATTTCTGGGTGATATTCGTAACGGCGATTTGCATATGCGCCTTCCACGCCATAGGCATCGTCCTGGGGAGTATATTGTTCGTAAAATTGGAATCGGGTAAATACGACGCGGATTATAGCCCCCAAAACGGGGGCACCGAAGCCCTGCTCTCCGATACGCAGCATCATTTATAAAACCAGCTCCGTTCGTACTTAACCGAAGGTTTATTTATTGTTATGTGTTGCAGCTTAACCAAACCGTTTCCCGGGTTTATTCCTAGTCAGTTTATTTAAGTTTACAAATTGTTAGAACTTTCTACGGTATATAAATATAAAGGATAATAAATTCTTGATTATAAAATATCGGTATATTTGTCTTATACAATGACTGGAAACAACAATAACATTACCAACTACCTGCTAAAATGTATTAATAACCTATTACTGTACAGAATGCGTTTGCCGAGATGAAAGATATGTGGTAGAGGCGTTTTTACATTGGAAATAAAAAGTACCGATTTTGCGGAATATGAAGAAAACCAACGGCCTGCTCGAGTGATCGTAAACAATATGGCAAAAAAATTAAAATTACGTTTCGCTATAATGAAATGGTTATACAATTTCCGCGTGATTTGTCAACCAACATATGTACATGTTATTTAAGAGAACAAAACGTAGTAACCGAATGATCGATTTCTGATAAATTAAATGGACAAATTAATATTATATACTACTATAAAAACAGAAAAAACGACGAATTGTTGCGGATTTATTCATTGCTGCTATTGCCTTATACGAATTAACGACGCCCATAAAATACTAATATACAATGCATATTGTCAAAGGCACATCCGAATTCAACAAATTCATCAGAAACCGAAATTTCCGAAACGAACCTTACGAATCGTGCAAATGTGACATTTTCTCCAATTCATCATCTAAACTCCAATAATCCGAATGTTAGTAAGTGTAGCGATCCTAAAAATACATCCCAATTAAACGATAGAAACCTATTAAATATAAACAAAACAATCTCACCTGAATCGAAGACACTAATCCGTTAGCCAGCGAACCTAATTTTTCGGCTACTTTAGTCACCCCCTGTCGCACGCTCTCCTTCACATCCTCCAAATCGTACTGCGGCATATTACTATTGGACAAATTCGTTTCTGGAAACAAACAATTAGAATAACAAAGCGATCGATTATCGCAGAGTAAACCTACCTTTCCCGTTACCGAAAAACTCCGCCGACGATATACTGGAAGAACCCTGAAACCGGCTCAAATTCGCCTTCGTCTCGTAATCCGCGCTGGCATCGTTGAAAAACTGATCCGAAGAAATCGCCTTCGCGTTGCCGAACTTCTTCTGAGCCTCGTCGCTGCTGCTAGCAGAAGACACGACAGCGCGCTTCTCCTTTTTCCGCTCCCTCTCGGTCTCCCTCTCTGCAATTATCCAGCGAATTATAGTCCAATCGCACAGTGGAAGAAAACTTCAACTCACCGAAACCGGACGATCTGGGCTTCTCCGGCGGATCGTCGATGATCACCCAACTGTCCTTGCCCGATTTGCCGTCGGCCATCGACTTGGCCTCGGCCAGATCGGACAGGAACGCGCTCATCTTGCCGTCGCCGAAGCTGTTCGAGTTGCGGATCATGTTCAACGTGTTGCCGTAGAAATAATCGTCCATGAAATTGTCGTTGTCGACCAGCCGCAGTTTGCCCAACGACGACAGCGTGCTGCTCGGCCCGTGCGCGTTCTCCTGCTCGATCGTCTGCATGTCGCTCAACGCCGAATGGCTGATTCCCCTGCACAAACCAACGCGATTTAACAACGCTATTTCTTCGCTATTCCAACGCAAATCTTACGATCTGGAGTTGGAGCCCATGCCGATGCCGAGCCGCTCGAGCTGATCGGCCTTCTTGGGATCCTCCTTGCGCATTTGCTCTTCTTTCTTCTGTTGCTGGTGGCTGATGTCCTTGTAGGCGAGCCGGACGGCCGCGTCGCGGTCTTCCTGCTCCTTGGCCGTCGTCGCGGCCATTTTGAGCGCCTCCTCGGCGGCCTTGGCGCGCTGTTCTTCGGCCAGTTCGGCCTCTCGTTCCAATTCGGCGAAGTTCGTTTTGACTTTGGTGGCGCCGAGGCCGGATTTCTTGGCGCCCAGCTGGAAGATTTCGATATAAATCGATTGTTGATAGTTATTTAATCGAATAGTTTACTGTTGATTTCTTTGCTGCGGGTTTTCGAGAAGATATGGAGGATTTTTTCGGTTCGAAATGAGCGTTGTTCGTTAGCAGGAAATCGACTTTCGGGCCTTCTCCGGGGTTCAATTGATCGGCGAGTTTTGTGTTTTCAACGGGACGAACCGGCTCATCTGATTCTATCTAAAAAATCAATACAAAATAATCGTTACAAACTCACCCTCACCCAAACAGTCTGGTTATTGTGATTATAAGCGAGTAAAAAAAATTGTAAATCACATACGAAGTTTAATTGTGACCTGTTCGAAAGTTCTTGGGAATTGAAATGGTCTTGTTCGGCGAAGAAATCGACGTCTTTCTCTTCCGTTTTTTCCTCCGTCGAACTGTTTACATGCAGCTACGAAATGAATAGAAAATGATACGAATTAGTGGTTACAAATACGAAATATTAACGATGAGTTGTTCTTATAAATAAATTAGTTTAAAGCGTAAAAAAAAACACAGGCCTCGTTAGGCCTACCTGTTGATTTTCCGTTAAGAAGAACGCACTGTATTTCGTGGAAATAAACTAAAAAAATTTATAAATATTAACAAACTATCCATCGTATTTATACAGCATGTCCAGATTCATTTTATATACCCAAATCCGGACACACTGTATACCTCATTTAACATGTATTTAAGTTATCAGACTATTTAAAAGTTGAAATAAATTACCTACAAAAAAAAATAGATATAAAACCGTATTATCAATACCACACACTAATTACCTACCAATTTACTTAAATAAAATAAATACCAACTCACTTGTGAACTAGATTTTAGAGATTTCATCGCGGCCTGACTCAACTTCTCTCGATAGAGTTGGGCGGCGCGGGAATTGTACTTTTTCTGGGCATCGTTCGTGTTACAATTGTGTTGACTGAAGAATTGCAACTGGAACATATTATTCGATAAATCCGAGAATCGCGCGAGACTCGAGGAATACTCACTGCATTACTGTTCCCGCCTAGTTGCATTTGCCTCAATTGCAAGGCGGTCCAATTCGTGTCGAGCTGTGTGGATCTCACGAACGTGAGATGCACTCCGAGGCTTCTGTGGACTGCCGAGCAGTCCAAGCAAATGAACACGCCGTAGGTGACGCTGGCCCATGTGGGGTTCTTTGCGTTGCAATCGAAACAAACCTGAAACATCGGTTTGGTAACACTCTGGACACGTCATTTGAAATAATATGTTGAGATAGTGTAGAAATGGAGTTTTTCGGATTCGTTACCTTGTTCGTTTGGATAGCCCTTAGTCTATGGAATACGGCTTCAATGTCTTCTTTGGACAGTTGAATATCCATGTTTTTCTTGTTGGTTTTCCGAAATTTCAATGAATAATGAACAGCAATTAGTTTAGAAAGTTCGACGTGACGTTTCTTCTGTATTTTGACATTTGAAACGACGTGTGACGTGTATTGACGTTGACGTTTATCTAAAATTTGCGTTCGTTGCGCTTGCACCGAACTACACCGTTAGAATTTATAATTTTACTCATAATAAGAGAAATTATCGCTTTAGTGCTGATATTAGTAGTACTATAAGATTGAAATTTAAATATTCAACCAGATATGTAGTTTTTATCGGTATATCCTTTTTTAATTAAATTTAGAAAGAGAGGAGTATACGAATTGTGATTGGCTACACGAACAAACTACTGATACTCGTACGTTTTTGATTGGTCGAATTCCATACAATCCCTTTCCCACTTTTCGTAGTAAAAATTGTCAGCTGTCATAAGTTGTCAATAATATTCCGGTTGCTCGTTTTTAACGTTAAATACTTACAAATATTTTACAATTAAATAGAAAACTCGAATTGTGTGTAATAATAAGAATAAGGTGAGCATCTTTCTACGGCACATTTCGGTATTTACAGTTACACAATAGTTTTGCTATCGAAAAAGTATTAGGGACATAACACGGTTTTAACACCTCGTAATTTTTTTAGTACACGTTTTTAATAATTGATAACATCCTTGACGGAACCCGGCTTAAAATTTAATCGCGCAATTACCGTTTTTCTACCATTTAATCCAGATTTGTTACGTGCACGGCGAAAATCGTTTTAATTGAATTAGGAGACCGACAGAGATTCGTTCCAGAGTTCAGTCACATTTAGTCAAACGGCGCACCTATCCCTAATTAACCGCTCGTTTAACAGCATTTCCTCTTCATTTTCAGACTTGCATGTCTTGGAGGCGCTACAATGAATTGTAGTATACGAATCTTCATCTTCGTGGTTCTCATAAGCACAGGAGTATTATCGGAAAATGCAGCCGTAAGTCCACTTTTATTATTAGTAGTTCGAAAATCGAAAAATAGGCTTCTCTTGATAAGCGTTTTTCCTCGATTCGTGGTGTTTATCTTAGGCAAATAACGATTTGTTTACACAGATGATTGTCTCGACTCGGTGTGGAATTTATTCGTTAATAAATTTGAATTGAAATTTAGGACGAGGACGTAACGGTAGAGACGATAGAGGAATCGCCCGGTTCGGACATCCAGTACGAAAGCCCCGTTCCATCGGACCCGAAGAAAGTGTACTTTGCCGAGCACTTCGACGATCCGAACGGTTTCCAGAAGAACTGGATCAAATCCCAAGCCAAAAAGGACGGCCTGGAAGAGGAGATAGCCAAGTACGATGGACTCTGGGAACTGGAACCCGCCCAAAAAGACAGCCTGCCGGGCGATAGGTAACCTACAACCCCGCTAGATTCTAAATTTCAATAATTAAATAATTCGTGTGCGTTTGCAGTGGATTAGTTTTGAAAACGAAAGCGAAACACGCCGCCATTTCGGCCCATCTATCGAAACCGTTCGTGTTCAACGACAAGCCGTTGGTGCTCCAGTACGAGGTGCTGCTGCAAGACGGCCAAGAATGCGGCGGGGCCTATTTGAAGCTGCTCAGCGACGGTCCCGAGACCAAGAACCTGAACGATTTCCACGACAAAACGCCCTACACCATCATGTTCGGCCCCGACAAGTGCGGCAACGATCACAAATTGCACTTCATCTTCAAACACAGGTAACTAGGGTTCTTTTCCTCGGCACGAGAACTGGGACAGTTCTAAATCATGTTGGACAGTTGTAAATTGCTCTAGACAGTTGCAATTCGTTCAGAGATGCAATCTAAATGATTCTGGTCAGTTCTAGGTTGTTCTAGATGGTCTTAATTAGTTCTAGACAGTTCAAATTCGATCTGGACAGTTGTAAATCATTCTAAATGATCCCGGAGAGTGCATGATTATTTTGTGTGTACAGGAACCCGTTGAACGGCAGCCTGGAAGAGAAGCATTGCCAAAAGCCGAAGGAACGCATCGAAGAGTACTTCTCCGACAAGTTGCCCCACCTCTACACGTTGGTCCTCAATCCGGACAACACGTTCGAGATGTCGGTCGACAGGAAGCTGATCAATTCGGGCAGTTTGCTGGAGGATTTCGTGCCGCCGGTGAATCCTCCATTGGAAATCGACGATCCCGATCAGAAGAAACCCGACGATTGGGACGAAAGGGAGAAGATCCCCGATCCGGAGGCGGTGAAACCGGACTTTTGGGACGACGACGCGCCGGCGCAGATCTACGACGAATCCGCCGTGATACCGAACGGGTGGTTGGAAACGGAGCCGTCGCACATTCCCGATCCGGATGCCGTCAAACCAGCCGATTGGGACACCGATATGGACGGTACATTCGCAGTCATTCGCTGTAATTTATCAAGTGTAATTCGCTCGTGTTGATTAGGTGAATGGGAGCCGCCTTTGATCGAGAATCCGTTGTGCAAGAACGCCCCGGGTTGCGGCCGTTGGGAGCCGCCGTTGATCAACAATCCGGAGTACAGGGGTAAATGGAGGGCGCCGATGATCGACAATCCGAATTACAAGGGGAAATGGAGGCCTTCGAAAATACCGAATCCGGATTACTTCAAGGACGATCATCCGTTTAAGATGACGGCTGTGGTACGTGTAGAGTTCTTGATTGGTATACGAGGGTTTGTATACGGTAACGGTTTGTTTGCAGTCTGCGATTGGATTCGAGCTGTGGTCGATGTCTCAGGATATACTGTTCGATAACGTGATTATCACCGATGATATTGCTGTGGCCGATAAATGGGCGGCCGATACTTTCGATAAGAAACGCCAGAAGATCGCCAAGGAATCTGTAAGTTCTTATGCATTATGTAAGTTCAATACCACTACGATTTAAAATGGATGTTTTGATGGGTAATTTCCCAGTCGTACAACGTTTATTTATATTAAATTTCAACGTACTTTGTTCCATTTCGCACGCAGAAAACCTGGTGGGGTAAAATGTTGAGAGGTATGAATTACCGACCGAAAACCTGGGCGGCTTATACGGTATACTGCCTCATACCGATAGTTTTTTACATCTACTATTTGTACCGATGCGTTAAAGAGGTGATTGAACTTGAAACAAGTATCACAGTAATCTAATATAACGCACGTATTCGCTAGAATTTCTTAAATTCCAACGCAAACTACGACTTTTTTTTGAATAATTTGACGTGACTTACGTCATATGTGCCATTTCATTTTTTCAACCCTAACTTCAGACAGCTGTCAACTATTGACCTATTACCACGGTCGTATATTAACAGGTCTGGAAACTTTGCGTATTTGTGGTAGTTGGGGTGGCGCTTATTGTGATTTAGGATCGAAGTATTGAAATTACGGTATTATTTGAATTTGAATATGGCATTGGAGGAAAATGAGCGTTATGTGTACATGATAAAATAACACTACCTGAAACTAACGCCCTCTTTCTATTTATAAGAGTTTCTGGACCTGTTATTATACGACATCGCCTTTTACCCCTTAGTGGCCTCTTACTTATAAATGTTTGAACTTTTATTTTGCCAGGAAAGCTTTGTTCAACGAATAGCCAATTTAACAAACGAATACCCGATGTTGTGGGCCGTATACATTCTAGTCCTTGCCATTCCTGTAGTATTTGTATTGTATCTATGCTGCTCGCCAAATCCTGCTGCTAAAGAGGTAATAGAATCGCTTACAGAAAATATATATATATATACAGGCTGTCCCGATATATTTTCCCTATTTTACATCCTCCGGAATAAGTAATTAAAATAGAGAAATATACAGGACGTCCTGTATTAAATCGAGTCGATGTTTATTATTAATTTATTCGCGAATTAGGAAAAGGAAGAACTTACCCGTCTCGCAGAGAAGAAAAAGACTGACGAACCCACTGAGGATATCGAAGAGAACGTAATAGAAGGAGAGGGCGATAATAAAGCCGATGAGGATGAAGAAGATGAAGATGAAGAGAAAAACTCCGAGCCCGATTCGGATGATAACGATGAGGAGGAATCGAAAGAGGTGCGAATTGTATTAAATTTGTATAATCGAAGTGATTGTGATTGATCGGTTTGTTTACAGGGAGAGCCCAAAGCTAAAGCGTCCGGGGAAGGCCCGAGGAAGCGAAAAGCGCGAAAAGAATAAAACGTTCGACTCTTACGTGCACTATATATTTTTTGTAATGCGCCAAAAAACACCAAATTTAGTTTCTTTTAATAGCCCCCAAATTACCGTATTAAGATGTTTGTTATATTTACAATTGTAACTTCGTAGATCTTAGATCACCTCGTAAATGTACATGTTCTGTTTTTGATACGCAGAGAGAAAGAGAGGTGTTATTTGCGTTATTTGCGTCGCGCTTTGACACGTTGTTTATTGTTTATCGGCAGGTTTAAATTTAATTGTATCGATTTGAACAAATTAGTGTTATCAAATACATAGGGAATTGTCTTATCACGTTATTTACCAATGAACTGTTTAATAAATATGTTGTTGTGCTACGTTTTTATTTAGAATATGTTATAATTAAAAAAAATAGTCGTGTATGTGCAGTCGTAGTATGTTTCGGAATATCAAATAGCACCTCTCGAGTTTTTTTCGGGATACGAAGAATCCAGTACACTTAGTCATAAAGAGTCGTTTAATATATTTAGTAAATTATTATCGAGAACGGTAAGTCTTTTGTACATATTTTTTATGTATTTGCTAGGTGTCGCAGAGTAAACGGACCAAGTGTAAGATTTCGTTTCGAGCTGAATAAAAAAAAATCGTTGAAAATATAATAATGTCGTCTGTTGCTTAATTTTCCACGCCCCATCCCGTTAATAATCTACAGCAGGATTAATACACGAAACCAGGGGAAATTTAAAAATTTTATTCTACAAATTCCGTACGGCCACCGTCGTTCCCGATATAAACGAAAACCAAAACGCCACAAACAACAACACGTTCTTCCAAATGACGTAATTACACGTTCCCCAGTCCTTCCAGTTGACCAGCACGTCGGCCACGGCGGGCACCAGCATGCCCAATATGGAGAAGAACACGGCGCCGGTCAGATCGATCATCGAGTCCATGTTGTGGCCGGCCAGCGAGGCCAGCAGTATCACGAACCCCACCGTGCCCACCCGCAGCACCACCTGCACCGGATTGCGCCACCGTTCGGGCGTCTTCGGCCCGACGCGCTTCCACAGTATCTCCGTGGGCACGTAGAACACCAGCATGAACGAGAACAGCATGGCGATGGATATGCAAATTTGCACGATCTGCGCCGGACTGGAAACGTAAATTCGACCAAATGTTTCGCGTAAATTAGGAGTACTCACATGCCCCCGTCCGGTAGATTTTGCGTTATGGCCGCCTGCGTGGATTCCCCGAAGGCGTAGTACCCGAAGAACCCCATCGCTGTGTACAGGCTCACCACGAAGAACATCGCCACGTTCAGCACCCCGACGGGCCCCAGGAATTTCGGTTCTTTCTATAAAAATTCCGCACTTTCGTCGCGCTCGATCTCGCTCTACTTCCATACTTACCATAGAATTCTCCACGGGCATGATGGTGCCTATTCCTTCTATGGAAAACAGCACGGTGCTGAGGAAACTCGGCACGTTGGCGATACCCGTGAACAGGTTCCTATCGGATATATCCACGTCTTTGATGGCTCCTATCATGTAATACAGGGTGATGCCGAATGTGATGGATAGAGTCAAATTGGCCGTCAGCGAAAACGGTACCAGGTACTTCAATTCGCGTATCTGGCACAGGAAACTCAGTATCACGAAACTGATCAGTTTGAAATAGAACGACCAGATGTCTTCTAGCGGGTAATAGAACGATACCACCTATAATACAATCGATTTAATGGTTTGTATTGATCGATTAGTTGAAGTTACCTTCACCAGCGATTCTGATATTAGGAGGATGTAAACGGCGTTGGAGAGGTAATAGGTCAAGCTCAGCGCTACTTCAACGAAGATCCTGGAAGGTTCATAAATAAATTATGGAGGTTTTTACTGGGTCAATAAAACAGTTTTCATTCTTCTCGGTGTATAAGGAGAAAAAAAAAGTATTCGGAGCGAGCCGAAATCGCCGTCTAGACGCGCGCGTTCTAATTTTAAAAAGGGGACCTTTGGAAATCCGAGAAAACGCATAAATTAAACGGCAGAAAAACGGGGCACTTACTTGGCGAACGGCGCCCACCATGCGATCCACTTCGGGCCGCGCCCGTGTCGAAATAGATACTCGATTGTCTCGGCGAATCCTAAACTGGGCGTCCTCGTCCTTTGGCATATTTTGTGCGACGCTCGAACCTACAATAATTACGGGCACCTGGGCGTTAAAGAGAACCATTTTTGAGATATCCAGCCCGTATTATGCTATATAAATGCGAGATTTTTGTGTTGTGTTTTTTCGTAGCGGAGCGTTTTCGCGCGATTTTGTTAGAAATACTATACAGGTTGGCCCGTTTATGTATTTCAATGGATTTACATTGAAAGCACTAGTATTTAACTAATTTTCGTCTCGGAAGGGAAGCCATATGTCACAACCTTCTTGCGACACCTTGTACATGATCATAAACCCTCCGTTTTCAAATTATTTATTTCGTAATTACAGCGCATAAGAAAGCGCTGTGTTGAAAATATAATTTCAACTGAGAATGATCAATCGCTAAAAAAACGTCTGGAAACATGGGTCGAAAAAGTGTCCCGTTATTTGAGGATAAAACAGGGTTTCTAAAACGGCCGCTAGGAGGCGATGTTGTAAAGGACCACGATTTTTTGCGTACGAATTATATAGAATTAGCATTAAGAAAGGTTATACTCAAACTAAAAATAGATACAAAATATAAAAATATAAACTTAAATCAGCGATGATGTTGTTGTAAACATCATGCCTCACGTATCTTCGGTTAATGTATTTCTCCATTTTCTCCTCGAAATGTCAAAAAATCATTTTTCAAGTTTTGACAGCTCGAACTGTCGTTTCACACAACCGCGATTTATACGTAGCTCGACGCTGATTGGCCGAGATAAGTAGGTCCTCCGATCGTTCGCCACGGTGCGGCGCAAAAGTGAAGCTCAAAATATCCTCAAATAACGGGTCACATTCTCTAATGCATAAGCAAAAAGAAGAAGAATCGAACTCAACTTGGTTCAACTTAAAATACTTTATAAAGATAATAATGAAAAAGCATCGACAAATTTAAATGAATTAATCCTTAAATCCGTTCAAGCTGTATACTCGAGAGTATATTGCGCGTTCGTTACTGCGCAGGCAACGCGTGTACTGTTATTCCTATAGGTCCGTACATCACTATAATCTCGTTTGAAAAGAAATGTGGAACTGGCGTATATCCAAAACCTCCTACAAATTGTTTCGGAGTATTTTAGTTTAGAGACATTCCTCCTATTTTATTTAATACACAACGCACTTCCTCGAATTTATGACGAATTTTCGGTTGCATTTCGAGCGAAATTGCGCGTTAAAATCGAACGTGTACGTGGTGGTGATTTGAATTAACGTAAATTCATTAACTTACCAGTAAATGTATGTTGTATGTACACAATACGCCCACGAATATCGTGCCTAATGTGCCCATCAACAGTCCCGCCGTTTTGAAAGCCCTCGGAACCGATAATATCCCGATTCCCAGCGATCCTTTAACGATATGCACCACTGCACCGAAGTATCTTAAATAAAAATTTACAGTTAAAAGTTAAAGGGTCTCGAGAAGCCTTTAGATATACCCGATGTCCCGCCGGCTCCGCGACAGATAGAGCTCGCTCAGCGTGGGCTCGTTCGACATTTGCGCGCCCCATATTGCAAAGCAATATAAATCGAAATTATTATTGTCAATTAACACTAGACAGTTGATTGAATTACAGTATATTGAATGACAAATTAAACCAGCGTTGGCTGGATGCTGTTGTTAGCAGAGGCCAGACGAAAGCGAGACGATTGAAATGACGGGATTCCCCCGAAGGTAGTACTTACGAATTGGGGTGTTGCAAATTCCGGTGCTCGTATGGCTTGTATTCTTCTTTGTTGTTGTTTTCCATGGCGTTGAGGTCATCGTGGCTGGTTAGTTTGTTTCTGGAAAATCGGAAAATCTATTAATTCGCGTTAATTCGATCACAAGGTCGACCAAACAAATTCGTAGCGACAGCGGGTTATTTAGCGAAAAAAGCCGTTTTTTTTGGTCTACCTTGTAAATGGAAATCGTTTATACGTTTATATTTTTTTAATTCACTAACATATTGTCTATCCCCCTTCCATCTGGTATAAACCTAGAAAATAAGGATGCATTATGTTCTGCCCTGTATGTTGGCGCACTGTTATACACAGGGTGGTCCACTTTCGTATTTGCAACAAAATATTAGACCACCTTGTATACTTTTTAAATTTAGCAATCAACCTTTTAACCACAAGAAACTTTTACTACACTTTAATTGAAAAATATCCAATAACTCAATACAACAAAATAATCTGATGAAATATTTAACTACACTAGATAATACACGAATTTATTTAATTCGCCTGATAGAAAATTGTATTAAATATTTACCTGGAATTGAACAATTCCATCGTCCCGTTTTTCTTCATCTCCTCGGTCCCCATGGCGCTTCTTTCTGCGGAAAAACCCACCACAAAAATCACGGAAAAATTATCTCGCTTAACAGTCGCCGAGACGGGCTATCGTGCGAACATTCCGCCGGTAGACTCGTTAAGGATTTATATACACCTCAATGCCGAACAATTACACGGCGATTTCATAATAGTTTATCCGCGCCTATAACAGCGTATATCGCTCTTTTGCGGCGCGCTTAAACTAATTCCTAAAAATAAGATGCACACACGCGAAATATCTGGTCCAACAACGCAAGTTCATTTGAGTGTAGTTTTCGAACAGGCGGCCGCGAAATCGTTCAAGAAGTTCTATTTTCGATTTTTCCACCGAGGTTTTCTCGCCGACGGCGTTGCGTTTTTCCAAAACGAATATCCTGGTTCACGCCGAAAAAATCGCAATCTAGCATTGAAGCAAGAGAAAATAATCAGGAAAAGTAGTCATTGTAGAAAGAGTCGAGAGATTTACTTACCTACCTAGTCATACTCAATAGAGTCAACGATCTATCTAAAAGGATCAATGATCTATTTAAGAGAGTAGTGGAGAACAATTATCTAGTGATTAGAGTCAATGATCTATCTGAAATGATCAATTTATCAATTTAAGAGAGTCAGGGAGATCAAAGCGAGTCAATTCATCTACTCAATAGAGTCAAATCTATCTAGAATAAACATTTATCTATTTAAGAGACTCAAGGGGGTCAATTATCTACTAATTAAAGCCAATGATCTACTTAATAGTGCCAATAATCTGTCTAAACGGATCAATTATCTATTTAAGAGAGCCAAGGGGTTTAATTATCTACTAAAGTGAGTCAATTATATGCTCATAGAGTCATGTCAGTTGTAAAAGAGAGTCGTGTATCAATCTAATCAAATGATTGATCTACCAGAGTGTAATTATCACCTTAATGAGTCAATAATCTACCCAAAAGGTTCAATTATCATTATCTACCAGAGAGAGTCAATTATCTACCTAAAAGAGTCGAGTAATCCCCTTTTAGTTTCGTGGTATGATGAATAGTGGAAGATTTTATGAAAAACAAAGTGCAAATGGAGTCCTTGGATTGCTATAAATAGGCATAATATGATATTTTGTGTCTATAATAAAAGTTTCATCGGTGTAAAAATAGCAATAGAAAAAAAAAGTTGTAACCTGATTTACAATTTTGAGATACGCGACATTGGCCCAGAAAGTATAAGTAACGGTGCAACGTGTAATGACTTGATAAATATTTTTAATGCTTATAAAGTAGTAAAATACGATCGAATTAAATTCATTTTTTTGATTGTTAATTTATTACGTAAAATATTAATAGGAAAATGAATTTCTAAGTTGGTAATCCGTCAAGTCTAGTAACTTGTTGAACTTGTATTCTTTATTGTATTCTTGCAGTACCTACATATTTTTTAAAGTATTTATTGTAGACCTAATTAAACCAGATAAAGTTGGATTAAGTTAAATCAAACAAATTACAGCTACTTTTTTATTAGGTATTCTTTCAAAACTTCAATTACTTTATTGCCTTGTGATACACACATTGTTCTTATTTTTTTTTCTCAGTTAACAATTTTATTTGAGCGCAAAATAAACAATCCAGCGCCGGTCGAAGAATATTGCGTAAAAGGCTTCGGCAAGGCATTAATTAAATAATAATTCGTCTACAATAAAACTCAATTCGACCGGCGCTCCAATAACGTATCATTAGACGTGATTAAAATGGATTTGTCAGGTCCGGCAATTTTCCTACATTGATCTCTAATTATTGGGTCGAATTGAATTTTGCATACTCGCATATTCGCATTAGATATTGGGCAAACTTCGTTAGATCAGAACTACTATCATTACTTTGCTATCTACAGGGTGTAGCAAATTTAATGTGCGCAGGGTGCCTTCCATTAACATCCCCAAAATCTAGTAACATTTTGTCGATTTAGTAACATCACCAGAATCTAGTAACATTTTGTCGATGTAGTAATGTTACCGGACGGAAAATCCGTGGGTATTTGAAAAAATATTTACACGTGAATTCCTGACAAGTGACACATTTTGAGTACGTAGGCAGGTACTTGAAAATCCTAATTAATTGCCAAAATCAGGTGAATATCTACGAGTTTCTGGCACTCGCGATATTATTGCGAATGAAAACTAATTTTAAAATTGTGGGTCGGGTAATGAGTGAAATGTTCCGAGCGTGAACGAATTCGATTTTCGTTGTATACGAGGCGCATCGAAAAACACACACCGCTGAGAATACGAAATGTTATTGGGACGCCCTGTACAATTTTTGTTCACTCGATTTACACCGGTGGAATGAGTGATAACGTACAAATTGATCGAAGGCGTTAAATTGGAACAAATTGATAAATACAACTTAATTGCTGATGTTTAATGGAGATGTGACACTGATTTTTTTATTTCAATTGCAAACGATTATTTATTACTAGATTAAATATTGAACTAAAGCACCCTTATTAATGTTAAATAACTATTTCTACTCGCATTGAATTGTATATCTTTTTAAGTAGATTTTCTACAGGGTGGGTTAGTAAAAAAAAGAAATCCGAAAGTAAACATTCTATAATTACACTGGAAAATATTTTTTTTGTGAACTAACCTTATTATTTCCTGCGAATTTGTAATACACTAACAACTTATACAATGTTTATTGTTACACCTACTCTAGGTGTTATAGTTTACATTCATTCGTTTCACTCTCTAAATAATATAGCAAATAAATCCTTTCCATATATTAATTGGATTTACCGACTTTGGTATTTTTTTCCATTACCAGTAAGGATAAAGTGATAAAAATAACCGGTATACATTATAGATACCGCAAACTGGGGGATTTTTTATAACAAATGTATATTTAATATGGAATTTATTTACATAAATACTTTTACTTACTTCCTTACAAGATAAATCCGAAATGTTTAATAATATTCTCGAATTAATTTTGGATGTTTATTCTAAACGGGGTGAACTAGTTCATGTATAATTTATTCGTGTATAAACTGAAATATTCATGTATTTATATCGCGGTTTGCTAATTTAATATTTTTTCTACTTTCGCTAATTCAAACGAAATTTATTCTATCGCAATAAATTAAAATTACTCACCGAAAAAACCCAAATTAAATGAGCTCGAATAAGTTTTACTAACTTCAAGACAGTCTTTTGGTGCACCCTGTATTAACAAATCTAGTACAATAAAATCAAATCAGCATCCAATGAAGTTCCATTGGATTACTAATTGAATTACTTCGGGCACATATGTCCGGAAAATCCCATTCGATTTCCCTCGCGCTTCATTTCCTCCGCTCGCCTGGCGTTTCCGATAAGACCTTCTCCGGAGGTTCCTTCCTTCAGGAAATCGTCCAGTGGCAATTCGCCCTTCGAGCCACCAACATGCTGGGAAAAACGCTGGACGTTTCCCTAGCAAAACGCGCCGGAAAATACTTCAATAAAAAGTTACTTTTCCTCTACAAGAGGGAAATCAAAGTGTGCTTTTATGCGGTAGTTTTCTGCTGCGTTTTGCACAGAAACGCGTATTTGTTCTACCATTCCGAGGTGAGTAAGTATATACAGGGTGGTGCAGAATTTGGTGAGACCATCAAGACACATACTGTATACAGGGTGGCCCAGAACTCACGCCCCACCGGGAAATGTCTTATGGAAACGACAATGGAGATGCCAAAACTGCAGTCGAAAACATAAAAAAGTTTTTCTTTTGGTAAATATAGAGGTTCAAAATCGACCAATCCCAGTGGGAATTCAAATCCACGAAAATGACGTGAATTAGCTATACACTAATTTGATATTATTGAAAGATTCTATTTCCTTTTCACTTTCAAGGTTAACAAAAGTTGCCAAAATCAGCTGTAATTATTGATTAAAGATTTGCTTTAAAATCGATCAAAAAATGGATCATTCGATTCGAACCACTTTTGAAGCGATAAAAAATTCTGTAGGTTTGATATCAGCACGACGAAGCTCCTGAATGATCGATTTAGAAGCAAATCTTTGATCAATAGTCACAGCTAATTTTGTTAGCATTTGTTAACGTTGAAAGTGTAAAGGAAATAGAATCTTTTTCCTGCCTTCGACTGCAGTTTTGGCATCTCCATTGTCGTTTCCATAAGGGATTTCCCAGTGGAGCGTGAGTTCTTTGCCACCCTGTATATCATTTTACTTGAATTGTGTGGTATTTCTAGTGCGTGGTGGAAATGCCTGTGGATGCCAGTAAAGTGTTCAAAGAGCCGGAAAATTGCGCTTTCTGCGAAAACATCACAACAGTAGAAAAAATTTCGCGAATCTCACCGACAGATTTCTACCAAAAATACACCAAACGAGGCAAACCAGTTGTAATAACAGACGCCACTCAAGACTGGCCGGCCATCCAATCCTTCACCTTCGACTTCTTCAAAACCCTCTACGAATCGACGGACAACGCCGGCGAAAACTGCCAGTTCTTCCCCTATCGCACGGAGTTCCGCTCGCTGGCGGAGGTCTTTCGCATGCCCGCCGCCCGGGCTGCATTGGCGCCGGGCGAGAGGCCGTGGTACGTGGGCTGGAACAACTGCCGGGACGAGGCCGGGCGGCTCCTGCGCCGGTACTACTCCGCGCCGTACTTCCTCGGCGACGCCTCGGAGGGCATCCGCACGAGCTGGATATTCATGGGCGGGCCCGGGCCCGGCGCCCAAATGCACGTGAGTGAAACTGTACAGGGTGGAGCAGAACTCACGCCCCACCGGGAATTGCCTTGTGGAAACGACAATGGAGGTGCCAAGACTGCGGTCGAAGGCAGGAAAAAGTTTTTCTTTTGGTAAATAAAGAGGTTCAAAATCGACCAATCTGACAATTGACATTATTTGACATAATTTGACATTATTGAAAGATTCTATTTTCTTTTCACTTTCAAGGTTAACAAAAGCTAACAAAATTAGCTGTGACTATTGGTCAAAGATTTGCTTCCAAATCGACCATTCAGGAGCTTCGTCGTGCTGATAACAAACCTACAGAATTTGTTATTGCTTCAAAAGTGGTTCGAATCGAATGATCCATTTTTTGATCGATTTTAAAGCGAATCTTTAATCAATAATTACAGCTGATTTTGGCAACTTTTGTTAACCTTGAAAGTGAAAAGGAAATAGAATCTGTCAATAATGTCAAATTGGTGTATAGCTAATTCACCTCATTTTCGAGGATTTGAATTCCTACCGTCGATTTTGAACCTCTTTATTTACCAAAAGAAAAACTTTTTTATGTCTTCGACTGCAGTTTCGGCATCTCCATTGTCGTTTCCACAAGGCATTTGCCGGTGGAGCGAGGGTTCTGGGCCACCCTGTATAAAGCGGGAAGAGAGGGTGATCGATTGGCGGGTGGTTTCAGATCGATAACGTGCATTATCCGTCGTGGCAGGCGCAGCTGAGCGGCAGGAAGTTGTGGAAATTGGCGCCTCCGTTGGAGTGCTGGAGCGTCTGCCATGCAATGGAAGTCGAAGTGGAAACGGGAGAAACCAGTCAGTATTTACAAACGATAATTCTATTTATTAGAATAGTAACTCGAATGAGAGTAAATTTTTCCTTTCTTTTCGCTCGCCAATCGCTTGGTTCATCTGTTGAACGACGGAAGAAAGTCCTCCTTTAGGCAAATATTATTACTCTTTATAATATAGTCCGAATTTGATCCATCTTGTTCTATGGTAATGAGAAAATTGGAATCGTTGACAAAACGATTTCTTATCGGAACGGATTCCGTACGGTCATCGTTTTACTTTCACGGTTTTTGCGCCGGTCAGTGTCGTTTAATCGTCGCCCATCGGCTACGATTTAATTTGATTAGGTAACCCGATTTCCGCCGATGCGATAATTAACATTTATTCCCCGATGATTTTTCACCGTTTCGAATTAATTTAGCTACCAATAAGGGAAGGTTTCCACACATGCGCCTTGGATATTTCCTTGGAAAAACATTTTTTTGGGTACTGTATTTTAGTACTAATTTTATACATGATATAAGCCTTTAAATTATGGAAATTGCCTGATGTATAGTATATTACTTATTCCAAATATTTTTTATGCCTTTCCTGCTTTTTTATAGTATTTGTTATACTTAATTTTTTACATATTATATGACATTTGTTAGGTTTAAAAAACGGCATAATTGTCTCATATCGATTCTAAAAAATACACATACACAGTGACAGTAATTTTTAGGTGAAATTTCACTTTCCTTCTCAGCTAGATTAATCATTTTTTTTATCCTATCGGGCTGTAATTCAGATTAAAAATAGAAACCTTCTAATTTACATATTAATATTTAATAAAATAATATTTCAGTTGTAGTCGATACCAACCGCTGGTACCACCAAACTATCGTACTACCCGGCCGAATAAGCATCACCATCGGCTCAGAATTCGATTAATTTCATCAGAAAATCGATTCGCACAGACTTTGAGATTGTGTTAAATTTCCACTAATAAATATTCTTAAGTACCACAACGTTTTTTATTACTCTCACTATGCTATAATAAAGCTACAAGAATCATTAACTGACTCACTGTATACATTTAATTAACTACTCCTTTTAATAAAGTCGCAAGAGTTATTAACTGGATATCTGTCCATATTTATCACTCCTTTTATGACTTTATAAAGTTGCAAGAGTTACTAACTGACTCGCTGGTTATCTTTGTGACCACCCTGTATGTGTTTGACTAACTTTGGGAAGACTATATGCGAGTGTAAGATGCTCGATATACTTTCTAATATCAACACAATGGTGGAGTAACGATTTTGTTTGGAGGTAATGGAGCTTGTATAGGTAAAAGTGCTTACAAAATGTTTGATGTATTTATACAATATGGAATTGTAGAAATGTTGGTGTTTCGGTTATAAGGGGACAATTGTAATTGAATGAAATTTAATTGAATGAAATGCGTGTTATGTAATTTTGTGTTAATAATGGACGGGGAACACGCAATAAAGTAATTATTGCTAATGAAAATTTCGATTATTTCCCGTTATATTTGTTGCATGTTATTTAATGTTTGTGTAGATTGATTACGTAATTGATTATTAAGGGGTTTTATAAGAGTTTTCTATTTCTATTTTTTTTTCCATTTTGTTTAATGCTTTTTATTGAGCTTTTTTCTAAAGCTACATTTCGTTTCTTAAAGCTTCTTCCAACATTCCAATATTTTCCTATCATTGAAGATTCTCACCTCAACTAAACCTTCTACAGATTTCTTACCTATTTTAATTCTTTATATACCGGCTGTCCCATATACAAATCTCTTTTCTTAATCACGTTTAGTGATACATCTAGTGACCCACTCGAAGCGCAAAATCGAGCTAGTTTTGCGCGAATTTATCGCAATTTCCACAGTAAAGCATCGCATAAGGAAAGTTCGATTTAGAGTCCTTTTTGCGCGAGCCTATTCTATTCATGAAATAATGAAAGGTTCCGGCGCGATGGCGAGAACATGACAGCGGCCCGTAAGGCGCGTACGCGTGCCGGTCACGTTCCGCTCGACTCGACTGTAGCTTATCTCTAATCGAAAGTATATAAGTTCAACTGTCCAAAAGTTCTTGAAGACAGTCCAAATCGGCCCGGAACTGAAGAGACTTCGATGGGGTTCGTGTTATTGCTGTTTAATAATTTTTTAAGAGTAATATCGTAGGGGGTTTTGTGTGATTTTTTTTTGGTACTGCTTCTTCGCGTCAGGGGTGGTACTTTGTGATTTATTTGAATTATTGTGATACAAACGGTAAGAATGCATTGTTTTGAACCTTAAAATTGGTAAGTTAAAGAGGATTTACCAAAAAAAGTTTGGAAAATGCGACCATTTTGAAACTAAAACTAATGGAAGACATTTTTTCCCGGTGTCAAGATGGCGGTTTTCATGTTCGGCAACCTTGTTTCCTTTTGAATATGTTATTTTTTCACTCAAAACTAAGCAATTAAAGTCATAAGAATGTTCTTTAATTCATTCATTAACTCTGCAAGCTCTAATATTGTATTGCAAACATTTTTTTGACTCAAATTATCTGATAAATATTGATAAAGCTTACACAAATCTTGACATTAAATTCTAAGTTAGTTTCTATTAAAATTAAAAAAAACTTCTTTAACAATCACATCTTCATCTTCATCATCAACGCACTGTGAATGATTAACTGAATTAGTAGAGGCCTGATGAATTGTCACTGGCTGAAAGACGCTGACATTAAAGGCCAACATTGAATTAAAGAAACATTCAAATCCTCAAAATTTTTGATAACAACGTAAAACAATTAAATTTTAATCGTAATATCATTCCATTATCTCGTGGTTTCTTCCACATATAAAATTTACAATTCACGCGAAAATTAACAACAATTTGTATGCAAATTTATTTATTGAATTGCCCGAAATCTGTTAAAATTTCTTCTAACATCCATTAACCCTGTTTAGCGAAATAATCAAATACATTAAATAAATTAAATGTTAAATCATTTTGAGTGAAACCCATAAATCCACGGTCGGGGAATTTTGAAAATTTTATTCAAATTCGAATCAATTATGCATTCGGTTCAAGAGAATAATTTCACTTTCTTCGCATTGTTTTAAAATGTTAATGAGTGTTTACCTGATTGATTAATTTGTTAGTTTCGATATATTTTTTATTTCAATTAAATATCTCTCTATTGCACTTTTTTGATGAAATTCGAGGCGACATCTCGAGGCGATAGTGTGAATTATTTAAAAAATTCTTATGTTTAAAATTTATCTACTTTCTCTAACATAAGGTAATTCACAACAATCATGTTAGATGGAAGCACTAAGTTGTGTTAATTATTTTTTTAATTACTAATTAATTTTTTAATTACGAATTCGAAGTGTTAATTTGCGACGTTGCCAGGTGCAGCAAAATTTTGTTATACTCTAGACTTTCGGTAGTTAAAGTAAAATAATTAAATTAACTGGGAAATTGGGTAAGAGTGACACTTTCCTCATTTCCAATCGTTTATTAGACATCGAAAACGCAATTCGTGAAAGGACTTTCTTCATACTTAACAATGTAGAATTTTTACTCCAAAATAATGACTTAGAAACGATCGGAAAAAGCCTCGTTAATCTACAAATAAAGTCCCTCCCGTGGGGCATCCGCGGCCCGTCCGAGTCCAATTAGCGCGACATTTTGAATCCTCCAATGCACCCGGAGAAATGGAACTTGGTACATCGCCGGAGCTCCGTAGAAAATCCGATCCGGCGTGCCAATGAACTTGGGGCCCCAACGTGTAGGTGAAAGTTGCAGATAAATTATTCATCGTTTTATTGGCACTTGTTCGCTTGAAATTTCGGTAGAAAGTTCCACGAAATGAAAGGTTCCTATTATAGCCCGGGCGATTTGGGCACCAGCACATTCCGCGGATTCAAATTTGGCAACACTGATTTTTTGCGAGCGCCCTGTATATTACTGTTTGAAGGAATTATATACAGGGTGGAACTCTCGCTCCTTTACTATATCGATATAAGAGAAGGATTGTAATAGAATTGGTCAATATATACTGCTCCACAAAAGTTAAGGAAGTTCACAAATAATATTGAGATTAATTTAAAAGTTGCAGGTTTTTTTGATCGCCAAATTTAGTATGAGTTGTAGAGGTAGGGGCAAAAAATCCACTCAGATATGAGAGAAAACATTTAATTTCGCATATTTGAAAATTTGGTGACCAAAAAGTCTGCAACTTTTAAAATAATCGCAAAATTTGCGAACTTCCTTAACTTTTGTGGAGCAGTTTATCTTTAACTGTAGATGATCTGTACAAATGTGGCTATTTTTATTATACACAGCATAAAAGTATCTAGAATTTTGTTTAGAAGTTTTTTTGTATCATCTACATCTACACTAACAGATATACAGGGTGTATCTGAATAAACAAGTGGTCAAACTTTGTGAGCAAGTAGAGAATCTCAAAATATGACAAAAACTTAAATGGCATTTTATCATGTCCTGGATTATCGGTACACAGGGTGTTAAAAATGGATTCTCGAAGAGTTATTTTTATTAATAATTTCATTAAGAGCAAAGGTAAAATGATGAAATATGTTGATGAACTTTGAATGATAAAGTTTGACCACTTATTTCAGAAACACCCTGTATAAAGACAGTTTCTAGAGCAAGATATTGAAGAATTTAGAGATAAGCTAGAGGGAAATAGGAAGAAATAATCCTGGAAAAATCCTTTCGTTTTTAAACCCCATAAAACTCCCTTAATCACCTCCCTAAATTATCCACATTTCCGTGTTCGCTCTTCATAAAATTCGATCCGAATTTGACCGGGCTATAAGAGCGTATGTGACCTCCTAGTATCGTAATCGTGCAATGAAACACGTACCGTTTAGGTGTTTTTATAAAGACTAGTCAGCGCGGTTTCGGAACGGATCTGCGCTTAATCTGAATATAAGCGATTTTTTTTTCAATCGAAAACTTAATTGGATGAGATTATTCAAGCGATGAACGAACTCGTAAAATCGCCATCAATACACTCAAACGACCGGGTACGGACCGATAGGTGTAGCTGAAGACGCTCCGTGCGCATGCAGCTATTGCACTGTAGATGTTCTACTATTAAATTAATCGATTGCACTTGCTCTGATTTACCCATCGATGGCGGTGTTATTGAACTGAAAAATCGAACAAAAAGCGTTGCAAAACAATGGGCCGATTTTACCCATTATGAATGCATTTAGCTCGATATATGTGCAAAAGAAAAATTCGAATTGGAGATTGTGCGGCCTAAAAACGAATTAGAACGATTGGACGGCGGATAATAAAATACGTAATGAGGTATTTAAATGGCCGTTGTAATTCAAAGAGTTGTCATTGTTTTTAGTTTGTTGCAGTTAATTGCACATATTGGTGAATATTGTGAAAATAATAAAGAGCGCAGATGTATATGATGAGGTAGGTCAGACATATTGCACTGAATTATTATCAATAAATCATAATCAAATAAACTATTAAATTTAGAAATCAATGTAGTTGAGGGTATACTTTATCAAATGTAGCTGGGCAGTTGCCAATTGCACTAGATGTGCAAAGTTATTAGTGGAATTTATTGCCTTAAATTTCGATCGAAGAGTGTTAATTAATCTACATTCTCCCTTCTTTAAATATTCCACCTTTCTTCATAAATTCCAACTGCCAAGCTACATTTGGAGAGGTACAGTATTTGTAATGAAATTATATTTTATTTTTCTCCCCGTGTTTTCGACTTTCCATCAGCAAAAAACTCGCGATAGCCCAAAATACCTGGAAAATTGCCCCGTTATAAGTATAACAAGCTCCAAACGAACCGTTGTGCTAATTATCCTGAATATTTAACGAATATAATAAGAAGGGCAATTAAATAATTACTCGAACACAATTAGGCGCGTACGATAATTTCTAATTACCGGCGGAAAAAACCGCGCGTAAATGGTAAATTCAGTCGAATATCTGTTACCAAAAGTTAGAAAGTCTTCGCAAGAAGAGACAAAAGAAAGCGTGTGCTCACGACAATTTGAAAAAAAAATTATCAAATTAATAATATCCGCGGATACGTGTAGGTATATGAACGTGTTAAATCGAGTCCCGTTTAATTCTTTCAAACGAATCGACAATTTCACTTTCTTCAAACTCCATCATCCTTTCAAAACATTGTTGCTAACTCAAACATTATAATGATTTTCTATTATTAACACGAGGCAAGTCATTATTTACACAACACAACATCATTTATCCACATTTTCGTATGCACCTATCAAGTAATTTTTAAATCACACCTACAGCAGGATCGATATTCATCAATACAAACAATCCTTTCATCAGTTTCAGCGACATGTCTCCTCCGAATACCGGTGAGCCCATTCAAATCATCTCGACCAAGCATTTAGACAAGCAGGAATACCAACCGTACGTGCGACGCTCTAAACCCAAGAAGGACGATGCGAAGGACAGCGAGTCCTTTCAGAAAATAGTCTGGAGAAACGTCCTGATATTCGTGGTCCTTCACAGCCTCGCCCTCTATGGCATTTGGCTCAGCCTCAGCGGGCAAGTCACCTGGAAAACATTGCTATTCAGTGAGTGCAAAATGATGAAATGGTGTATAGAGGTTGTTAAAATCTGCACATATTCAAAAATATACTGCTCCACAAAAGTTAAGGAAGTTCACAAATATTGAGTTTAATTTAAAAGTTGCAGGTTTTTTGATCGCCAAATTTAGTGTGAGTTGTAGAGGTAGGGACAAAAAATCTACTCAGATATAAGAGAAAACATTTTATTTCGCATATTTGAAAATTTGGTGATCGAAAAGTCTATAACTTTTATAATAATCGCAAAATTTGCGAACTTCCTTAATTTTTGTGGAGCAGTTTATTTTGCATATTATACATATAGTTCAAATGCCTCTTTTGTTAAATTGTTTTTATTGTTAATTTTAAATGGTGTTTAAGCCTTTTGGAAACTAATTTTGATGAGTAATTTTTCAAATAATTCATTGTATTAAAAGTTTATTCTTTTAAGCAAAACATTTTTGAGCGAATGGATAGATTCTGACCCAACTGACCCAACATTCTTTAGTAAATTGTTGAAAATAAAAAAGATACAGAGTGTCAAAGTTGAAATAAAAAAAAATGATTAATGGCAGCAATTTGAATGATTTTGGATGAACAGAAGTGAAAATTTGAAGACAGATGTTTCAATGCATGAGAAATCATAATATGATAAAAACAATTCAACAAAAGACATTTCAAATAATAAATAGCCCTACTTCATATAGAATATGCAAAACATTTTTGAGTGTTTGTAGATGTTAGTCCATATTTATAAAAATGAAGCATTTACTTTGACGTAAAACGTAGAGGCAAAAGATAAGAGAAAAAGGTTTCAAAACCTTAAACAAAGGTTTATAAAACCACAAAACCTTCCGCTTTAAAGCAACAGCAGTGTCCTCTAAGCCAAACTCCTCTTCCTTCACTTCTTTTTATGCATAAACCTCGAAGCAATTCCTTCATTTCTTAAACTCAAACGTTGTGAATATTTTTACAAAAACTTCCTATTTGCATCTGCAGGTTTGGTGTACCTATCGGGCGCCAGCACGGGCGTGACGGGCGGCGCCCACCGCCTCTGGTCGCACAAAACCTACAAAGCCAAACTCCCGTTCAGAATCTGGCTGATGCTCTGGCAAACCGCCGCCCTGCAGAACGACATCCACGAGTGGAGCCGCGACCACCGGGCCCACCACAAGTTCACCGACACCGACGCCGATCCGCACAACTCCAACCGCGGCTTCTTCTTCTGCCACATCGGCTGGCTGATGATGAGGAAGCACCAGGACGTCATCGCCAAAGGCAAGGCCATCGACATGAGCGATATAGAAGCCGATCCCGTGGTGATGTGGCAGAGAAAGTAACCGATCCCCAACAACAATTCAACTAATTGAAACTTCTAAAACATTTCAAATTTCCAGATATTACGTTCCATTGGTTGTGGTGTTAACGTTTCTGCTGCCCACTTACATCCCGGTGTACTTTTGGAACGAAAACCTCCGCACCTCCTTCTACGTTTGCATCGCCCGGTACGTCCTGCAATTGAACGGGACCTGGTGCGTGAACAGCGCCGCCCATCTATGGGGCGGTCGACCCTACGACGGGTAAATATCCACCCCCCAAAAACCCACCTTTACTAACACATTTCCGACGCGCAGATCGATCAATCCACGGGAGAACGTGTTCGTCTCCACCATAGGCTACGGCGAGGGCTGGCACAACTACCACCACACCTTCCCGTGGGACTACAAGGCGGCCGAGCTGGGGGACTACAGCATGAACCTCACCACGGCGCTGATCGACTTCATGGCGTACCTGGGGCAGGCGTACGAGCTGAAGACGGTGTCGCGCGAGATGGTCGCCAAGAGGGCGAAGCGGACCGGCGACGGGACGTGGAGCGGGAACGGGGAGAAGGACGAGAATAACAACGAGGAGGCGGCGCGCGAGGATATGGTTTGGGGATGGGACGACAGGGATATGAAGGAGGACGATATCAAGGACGCGAGGATTTTTAATGATCTGAAGGAGTGCTAGATTTGGGGGTTGTTTGGGGTTGTGTGAATGCGAATAACGATGTGGGTATACAGGGTGTGTTTGGGATAAGTGGTTAAATTTTGGGGGGTAGTAGAGAAGCTGGAAATATGGCGGGAACTTTTGAATTGGTTATCGGTATATGGGGTGTTAAAGATGGATTCTTGAAGAGGTATTTTTTTATTAATAATTTCATTAATAGTAAATGTAAATTGATGAAATTTGGTATACATACTAAGCAAATGAAATGTCTTACGGAGCTGTTCGATCGGGTTGAAAAAGTTGTACAGGGGTGGGTTAAAATGGGGGGTTTGTGGGGTAATTCTAACCTAACTGTTTTATTTTAACCTTTTCTATTGATTTGTTTAATGAATATGAAAATATGAAGTTTTCTACATAAAAAAAGTATACTTTTTGAGTGAACAGTTTTCACTAAAAATAAATTCTGATACACAAAATTATTAAACTATTGTCATCTATAAAAATCTAGTAAGAATGAAATCATTCAAAAACTTGACATTTCGATAAATTGACATTTAAGTTTTTGTCATATTTTGAGGTTCTCTACTTGCTTCCAAATTTAAACCACTTATTTCACAAACACCATGTATACAGTAATAATTCCACAAGGATATAATTTATTGCTCTGTTACGGTATTCTTGAATGAGGTGTAGCAAATTAGATTTAGCGATGTTTTTGTTGTTAATTAATTTATTTGTAACGATTTAGGTGACCAGTAAAATGTATAATATTTCGATTTGTAGTGGAAAATTTCGAAAGGAATGTATAACTAAAAAAAAATTTGCGCGTATACGAATTCTAGTTCTAGTAAAAGTTCCGAACCGACAGTGGAAAGATCTCCGAATTTTTTTCCGGTGGATCGGAAGTGGGTCGAGCGGCGTAATTTGGTCGAAATTTTAATCGTCGAGCGAGCGCGGCGAATAATCCGTGTATGAATAACGCAAAGTAGCGGGCCTTTCGAATAACAACATCTCAAAGAGGGGCAAGCGTATTCCGTTGTACTACTTAGCAGGTGCCGTTTCTATCGAATTTTAAGAGATTTTTTAATTCGCCGGTTCGGTACCGTGAAAGCGAGGCAGCGGGAAATTCGACCGTGAGCTACGAAAACTTCCACTCGCTCCACTAATTTCTTTATACCATTATTTCGGTTTTTGTACAAGATGATTCCGAAGTTTCTATAATTATCGAAGAGAAGATCCTTTAATTATACCTTTTAAAACATCATGAAACATTCTTCAGATATGTTGGGTCTCCTGATAGCAATTTCACTACTTCTTTTATTAGGTACTACAAAATATTTCCAATATTTCAATTCAAACTTTTGAGTAATTCCCCGGAGAAAAAAATAATAATTAAATGTCAAATTAGTGCTACCAATCAAATTTTTGACATCGATATCTCCCCTGTTATTTCTTACACTGATAAAGTTCCCAAAATAATGTCCCAGAACCCTTCTTTTTCCACATAAAATATTTAAATTCCACAAATCCTTTCATTTATACAAAATATTTCCAATATTTCAATTCAATCTTTTGAGTAATTCCCCGTGAAAAAATAATAATAATTAAATGCCAAATCAGTACTACCAACAAAATTTTTGACATCCATATCTCCCCTGTTATTTCTTACACTGATAAAGTTCCCAAAATAATGTCCCAGAACCCTTCTTTTTCCACAAATCCTTTCATTTATACAAAATATTTCCAATATTTCAATTCAAACTTTTGGGTAATTCCTCGGGAAAAAATAATAATAATTAAATGCCAAATCAGTACTACCAACAAAATTTTTGTCATCCATATTTCCCCTGTTATTTTTTACACTGAAAAAGTCCCAAGAAAACCTCCCAGAACTCCCCTTTTTCCCCATAAAAGATTTAAATTCCGCAAACCCCTTCATTTATACAAAATATTTCCACCATTTCAATTCAATCTAATCAGTAACTCCCCGAAAAAAAAATTAATAAACAAATCAGTACTACCAACAAAATTTGTGCCACCCACAGCCAACTTTTCGAAATCGTATATTTATCAACCTATCCCTCCTGCATCCAAGATATAAAGTAATTTATTAGCACTACAACACCAAACGAAATTTCTCCATTTACGTGTTAATTCGCTATAAACAATTAGAATATTCGCATTGTTTTAGTACCAGATCCTAATTTCATTTAAAGTAACTTTTACTGTAATTCCAACGGCACGAACGGTAACGCTTAATCATCGATACTTCCACTTCTTCAGCGTTGATTACCCGAGCGAAATGCATGTAAATCGAGCTAAATGCCCGATTGGAAAGTGCACGGTGGCGTTATGAAAGAAATTATTTGCTACAACACGTTTGGTTTCATTAACGCAAATGCTCGATTTCTGTCGCGGAATTCGATCTTTTGCCCCACTCACCCCACGCGATTCCGAAATTAGTGGATTATTTGTAGTATTATACCGAAAAAAAACAACATAAAATTAGCGTGTAAAACAAGATATATTAAGCAATTATGCAAATGACGCGTTGGATAAAAAATTTTGAAGAAAGTAAAAATTAGGTATATCGAATATAAATCGAGATCTGGGCCCGTTAGGCGCAATTATCAATAAATAGGACTTGTGTGTGTGTGAGTCCGATGGAGTAAAAGCGATCGGACATCTCCAAATATCCGATTCTCCTGCAAGTAGGACGCCTTCGATTCGCCGGTACTCAGAATCGGTACCCATCAGGCCTGAACTTTCGAATGTCCGAGAGGGGCGAGTGCCGACTCCATCGCTAAGCAGGTACCATTTCTTGGAGTTTATTTTGCATTGCGGTACCGAGATTACAAGTTCGGTTCACTGTGGAAGTGATGTGAAGTGCTCCTGCGCCTAATTTTTTTTTTCGACTATTTTTCGACTATTTTTCGCTTGGATAATTCGATTTTTATTTCGGTCTATCGCATCGAGTTGCGTCGATTTTAAGGTAAGGATGCGATATATTCGAGTATGTTTCGTTGGAGTTATTAGAATATTTTAATATTAACAGTAGTTCCTAATATTGACCTAGAAATATTCGAGTATTAATGTCTCTTGCATCACGTAAGATTTATTGTAATTCGATGGGAAACTGTTATTAAATATTTTATGCGACTTACTTAAAGAATGAGCAATTAATTTTAATAATAAATTACCCATAAATTAGTTAATGCAACGATTTTTGTGTGTATTTCGTTTATTAAAGTAATCGATACTTACGAAATTTATTTGGCTCTCCATGTACCTGTATTATAATTACCTAGGGTATAGAGCAGTCCTTATTATCACTTATTAGCTGTTATCTTAGAAAAAATAATCTACCCATATACTCTAATTAATGCAGTAACTAATAATTAGCGGGTTAATGAGCGGCTTGTTACGAAAATAACAGTTATTCTAAGCTTCCTTTTGCCGGTTCATCATCTTTTTCGCTTTTTTAATTCGCATGGAAAAAACTCCATAAATTTTCCGCAAAAAAAATTAATGGTTCTACGTTTGAAATGCTGTAAAAATCGTACATCAGGTTCTATAAATTTTTAATCGCTCGATAAAACTATCAGTTAATGATAGTTCAAGAGTTAATGACAGATCAAGTTCTAATCCTGATCATGTCCTAAGCATTCCTACTTCTTTGGCTTTTCGCGCTGTTGGTGTACACAAGGAACCAAAGAAGTAGGAATGATTATGAAAAAATTAACGATTCTACGTTGAAATGTTCTATCAGGTTCTATAAATTTTTAATCGCTCGATAAAACTATCAGTTAATGTGGCTCTATTTGATTTACACTTAATTAACGATTTAATTAAGCAGCGCACTTTCCACAATCGCTCGAGCGGGCGACGTCCCTCGAATTTCTTCTGCAATTTGCTCGACAATAAATTCATTTATTGTCGTTACAACCTGGCATTAAAACAATATCATCGTTAGCTCGATGCATTTCCACTAATCTACCGTCCCCCTTATACATTACACTTATACAGTGTGTCCCTAGATCGAGTGCTAATCCTGATCATGTCCTAAGCATTCCTACTTCTTTGGCTTTTCGCGCTGTTGGTGTACACAAGGAACCAAAGAAGTAGGAATGATTATGAAAAAATTAACGATTCTACGTTGAAATGTTCTATCGGGTTCTATAAATTTTTAATCGCTCGATAAAATTCATTTAATGTGGCTCTGTTTGATGTCCACTTAATTACCGAAGGAGCTAAAGAAGTAGGAACGACCGAGGAGCGATTATAAATTGTTGTAAATCATCCGCAGGATCGCGGACGCTCCGGATGTGTGTCAGTAATTTACGAAAAAATTACCGAAAATATTGTTTAGTAGCGGTGAAAGAAGCGCTCGAGAGCGTTGAAGTGCACCGGTAACAGTAAATTCAACTATTGTGTGTTTTTTTTTTGTATACCGAAAGAATAAGAATGTAGGCTAATGATTTCCATTGCAAGTGGTGTAGTAATTAATCGGTTTTTCGTTACATTTCGTGAACAGGAATAACAATCCGCATTATAAATATAAATTATAGGCGACAGTTTGATCGAAGGTGCAGATAATATTATTTACGCGCGAGTTCGGTGAAGTTTGTATATGCAATTGGAAGTAATTGATGTGTTGATATCGATAGTATTTATTTAAAAGTGTATACATTAGCTGCAAGTTATCGCGTAATTGCAACAGAAGCTTTTAAAATTCGATATAGGATTCGCTTTAAAAGGTTTTTACCGGAAGGATATTTTTTTAGTTCCAAGTATTTTGACTCTTCGAAGGTAAGACTTGAGGTATTTTTATTCAATATCCAGTGAAAGTAATTAATACAAGTGAAATAATAGATTAGGTTACAGTCAATAAAATTAATCGTAACATTGTAATAAAATTCGTGAAAGCACGGAGAGTTTTATTTAGGCAAAAACCGAAGAAAGTGCAGCGCGATAAAAAAATAGAATAAATTCTAATCTTATTACACGGTTTCTAAGCGATTCGCAAACCGAATCGACGATTACAATTTCGTTATTTGTGCACCGAAAATTCGAAAATCACGAACTGCATTTCATCTTGCATCGTTTCCGCCGATGATTTTGCGTAATCCGTCGAGTAATAATCGGATCTCGTAACGGCTCCGATTACTCGATAGCTCGAAAATCGAAGAAAAAAATCCGGCGACTTTCATCTCTTCTATGTGAAAGTAATAGAAATTTAATCGACAACAAAATAATTTGTTAAATTCTAAACTCGCGGGCGTAGTTTTCCGAATTTACTTCCATACCCGGGATCATATATGTAAGTAAAAAAATTTATAACCCAGTGGGCGCTTATCTTCGATCAAATAATTGCGCTGTGCGATTTTATTGACTCCGTTTTATCACAGCAGCATGAAGGTTAATTAAATGCACACCAAAAAAAATCCATCAGAGTTAAAGCAATCGTTCATAAACCTTCCTAACCTGCGAGGTTTATTCGCATTAAACCGCCCGGAAAATCGGTCAAAAAAATCGAAATTCCCGATCGGAATTCGGTCCACCTACCTACCCGCCGTCGATCGCTCGCCTTGCCTCGACTCCTCGGAAGGTTTTCACTTTCTTCGACGGTCACGATCTCCACCAGGCGGGCTCGGCGAGTGCAAAGGACGCGTTTCTATTTCTCGTTTTCACTCGCATTCATCATGTTATATAGCACTTGCCGTTTTCGCGACGGGATATTGCGAGTGAAATCCACGCGAAAATCAACCGGCGACTAGCCAAAGAAAGCGATACCGAAGATTATACGATTAATTACCTAACATTTAGCGAGATAATCCGTCGTTAACTGTATCACCTTGATAATATTTCGGATGGATCGTTTTTGAAGTGTGAAGTAGTACTTGAGGTAGGGTGAAAGAAAAAGTCGAATTTTAAATTTTAATTAGCTTTATGTATATTGAGTAATTTCTTAACTATGTAGTTAAGAAAAAGTCCTAATAAAATTATCCAAAATAACGAAATCTTTGAAATAAACAACATTTTCTAAAGTATATCATTTTGATGAACTTTCAGAAAGTGACTACAACCAGATTTTTTCATTTCTAGAATATAATTGACTAATTCATCATCCAATTCACTCGGTAATGTTGATTATTTCCCAAGTTTTTGGGTGGTGATATCATTAAGTGATGTTTTGGAATAAGCATTCAAAAATCCCATTTTCTTTTCTCGTGCATTTTTAATTCCTTCCGCCATTGAGTTTTTTATCCCAATTCTTGTGTGGTCTTCTCCATTCTTTTAAAAGCCATTCTAGAACATAAAAATTAATTTTTACCCACTCCATATTTAAAAAGTGCCCTGGTCCATATTGCGATACATACTCATTTTGAGATTATTATTTTTTTCCAGAAAATTGGAATATTATAGACTATACAACAACACTCACCTTCCTCGTGGTCTTATCCACTTTCACATAAAATAGTATTTTTTGAATCAAAAAACCACCAAAATTCGCTAGAAAATTAGATCGCCCGTTGCAGAAAACTAAAAACACCTGTCGAAAATACTTGCTTGCATCCTGAATCACTACAAACGACAGATGGATCAAGGAAGAAGTGATGCTTAGTGTGTAACGATCATTTACTCGATATAAAGAACATTCTTCTTAAAATACACATCACAAAACCGGCCCATATTTAGCGAACTTACTCTACTTACAACAATCGCTTGATTTCAGTAAAATGGCCCCGAATCTGCTGAGGACCTCGTCGTCCTTGTACATGGCGCAGGCGTCGTCCGGCGAGCCGGTGCAAATCGTCAGTACCAAAGAGGACATCCAGACCAGTTACCAGCCCTACCAGAAGGCGGCGAAGCGGCCGGTGAAGAGGAAAGGCCGCACCTACGAGTGGGAGATCGTCTGGAGGAACGTCCTGATTTTCCTGCTCCTCCACTCGATATTCCTGTACGCCAGTTACCTGCTCATCACCGGGAAAGTCATGCTCAAAACGCTGCTATTTAGTGAGTACTTTCACGATTTACGCCAACGAAAAAAACGATGACAATGCTAATGAAACATTAATTTGACTAAACTCGTCGATGTGAAAGTTCCAATTGCGATGATGTTTCATTAAATTTAACGGCGCTCGATAAATTTTAGGCCGGAAACAAACCATTGTATATGGTACATGCATTCCATCGATTCCTAATCACTTTTATCGGCGCCTTTCTCTCTACCAATCGGCCACTAAAACAGCGTAATTCGTCCTCTTCCAGACGTGCTATTCGCCTCGTTCTGCGCGTTCGGCGTCACCGCCGGTGCGCACCGGCTGTGGGCCCATCGCACCTACAAGGCGAAGCTCCCCTTTCGCATCGTCCTGATGATCTGGCACACGGCCGCCCTGCAGAACGACATCCACGAGTGGTGCAGGGACCACCGGGTGCACCACAAGTTCACCGACACCGACGCCGATCCGCACAACGCCAGCCGGGGCTTCTTCTTCTCGCACATCGGCTGGCTGATGCTCAAGAAGCACAAGGACGTCATCGCCAAGGGCAAGACCATCGACATGAGCGATTTGGAGGCCGATCCGGTCGTCATGTGGCAGAAGAAGTGCGTTAGATGCACTCCCGACTTCGATTACTGGTACTAACGTGATGTTTTTTTTAGGTACTACGTCGGTTTGGTGACTGTACTGACGTTCCTGTTGCCAGCCCACGTGCCTTGGTACTTCTGGGGCGAGAACTACCTCATCGCTTGGTACGCCACTATTTTTAGGTACACCCTGTCGTTGAATTTTACATGGCTAGTCAACAGCGCTGCTCACATCTGGGGCACCAAACCCTACGACGCGTAAGTACCCAATTTCCATCCATACTCAATACCCCGCCTCACCAGGAAGCCCTCTTGAAGCACAACCATCTCCAAGAAGATGCTCCAAGTGTGCACCATTTTCAAAGAAACTCAGTAGCACCTTAAATAGTACCTTAAAAGCCTCTTAATGAGTACCCTTCCATTGCACAATCAACCAGTTTCACCACGAAGTATCCACCAACTAGAACCATCTCCAAGAAGATACTCCATACCTTCTTACCTTCTGTTAGCAGTACTTTAAGCTTCCTTACGAAGCAATTTCTACTTAGTACACTTACATACGACGCGTAAGTACCCAACTTCCATCCATACTCAATACCCCGCCTCACCAGGAAGCGTTCTTAAAGCACAACCATCTCCAAGAGGATGCTCCAAGTGTGCACCATTTTCAAAGAAACTCAGTAGCACCTTAAATAGTACCTTAAAAGCCTCTTAATGAGTACCCTTCCATTACACAATCAACCAGTTTCACCACGAAGTATCCTCCAACTAGAACCATCTCCAAGAAGATACTCCATACCTTCTTACCTTCTGTTAGCAGTACTTTAAGCTTCCTTACGAAGCAATTTCTACTTAGTACACTTACATACGACGCGTAAGTACCCAACTTCCATCCATACCCAATACCCCGCCTCACCAGGAAGCCCTCTTGAAGCACAACCATCTCCAAGAGGATGCTCCAAGTGTGCACCATTTTCAAAGAAACTCAGTAGCACCTTAAATAGTACCTTAAAAGCCTCTTAATGAGTACCCTTCCATTGCACAATCAACCAGTTTCACCACGAAGTATCATCCAACTAGAACCATCTCCAAGAGGATGCTCCAAGTGTGCACCATTTTCAAAAAAACTCAGTAACACCTTAAATAGTACCTTAAAAGCCTCTTAATGAGTACCCTTCCACAATCAACCAGTTTCACCACGAAGCATCCACCAACTAGAACCATCTCCAAAGAGGATACTCCATACCTTCTTACCTTCTGTTAGCAGTACTTTAAGCTTCCTTACAAAGCAATTTCTACTTGCAGGACGGTGAACCCGACGGAGAACAAGTACGTTTCGATGGTGAGCTTCGGCGAGGGGTGGCACAACTACCACCACACCTTCCCGTGGGACTACAAGGCGGCGGAGCTGGGGAACTACCGGCTGAATTTCACCACGGCGCTGTTGAATTTCATGCGGTACGCGGGCCAGGTGTACGACCTGAAGACGGCCAGCGCGGAGATGATCAGGAAGAGGGTGGCGAGAACGGGGGACGGCAGCTGGAGCAACGGGCCGAAGATCGAGGAGGCGGGGGACGAGGCGCAGGCGAAGGTGGAGGGGCACCATCACAAGGACATGGTGTGGGGATGGGGCGACAAGGACATGGCCGAGGAGGAGATGGAGGACGTGAGGGCGTTCAATAATCTGATGGAGGATTAGTTTAGTTCAATGAGTACTGTGATCGTTTTACGAGTGTTTTTTTTTTGTAAATCCGTTGCCTGTTTTTTTTTTTATTTATTTTGGTGCCGGATTTTTTGAAGTCCGGTTAATGTAGTTAAATATTTAATATAAATTTGGATTAAGTAGTATTTGCAAGTGGAATCAGGCAAATTTTTTATTATTTTTAAACAGTGTGATTTTTGATAATCGTGAAATACAATAATATAGAAACTTAAATACAAGAATCGCATTGTACATCATTCGCCATATTTGATTCTGTAGGATGGTTCGTAAAGCAATTTTCGAATTAATTCTGTTAGTAGAATTTAAATATTAATTTCATTCTTACCATAAGCTAGCATATTTTAAAACCGCCCATAAAAATGGTTTAGAAACTACTCATAGTATCCAAAATAAAACATATATTTTCAGAGCTTTAAACATGTGATTTCCCTCATACTTACATAGAATTTAAAGTATTGTATTTTATTTATTGTGGTTTTTGTCCCATAAATAGACTTATTTATCAACAAATTAATACAAGAAAATTCGATATCATCATTCATTAATTACACTTTGTGTGCTCTGTTATATTTTCTGTTATTTAATAAAATATTTGTGGAAAATATAACGAGACACTTGCTACTATAATTTTTTTCAAAATATGTAGGTATTGTATCTGCTTAGCTAATTAATTATGGTTTGGTGTAGAAATTTCGCGAGAATTCCCTTTATAATATTTTGTTTTTTATCCTATAATTGAATATTGTAATATTGTGATACAAGGTTCACAAAAAGGTGGATAATATTATTATTACTATTATGTTTACATTTTATTCGTTGTAAGTAAATAAATTTGTTAACGTTACTATTGAGTAGGAATAAAATTCGCAAAAATTCGTCAAATTCGAATTCATTTCAGGTACAAAAATTCCACAATCCGAAATTATTCCAAAACTTGTAAATAATACTTTTATTTTTAATACCTACGAAAAAATGAAAATTGGCTAAATTATAGGAACCGCATCATCTAACAAAATTTTCCAGTTCGGCCAGTTTTCATTTCATCAACTTATTTACAAAAAAAATCCACTCCGCGTCCTTCGTCCTGCCACAAATAAATTATCCTTACATCAAAAAATCGTAGAGAAACTCGTATTTCTTTGGAATGCTCAAGTATCAAGTCACCATTGCCCGACACGCCTAAAAAAAATCAACCAATTAATTACCATATAACCCATTCAATTCAACTCAGTCGTGACGTCACCCTATCCTATACCCACCTACTGGGAGTTTTCTTATTCCTGTACCCGTTATTCACGTACACCACGTGCTCGTCGGGCCGCTTATCGAACACGAAGTTCCTCACGAGCGTAAAGAGGGCGCTGCTGAACACCATGTTGTTCACCATCGTCACCACCATGACGGCCATTTGCAATTTGGGCATGATCCAGGGCATCACGCCCGACATGAAGAAGGCGGGTATCAGGGCGTACTGGATGATTTTAGAAGCCGGGGACTCCGACTTGGTTTTCCTGTTTTCGACCCCATCGGGTGTTTTGTACGAGAAAATTATGCTGTCGTTGGCCAATTTGATGGTTATTTTGTCGATGATGTCGGTTATAATAGCGGTGGTTTCTTTAACTGCAACATAAATTTAATGTAAATACTGTATACTATACGATGTGCAAAGAGGGACACCCTGTATACTAAAAGTGCTATTGGATTCGTTGAGGGACACCCTGTATATTAAAAGTGTTAAGCGACTTATTGGATTCGTTTGAACTGTGATTGTTGGTAAATGTCGATTGTGAAGAGCGAATGAAATTGATTTTAAAAATTTGCATTTGACAGAATAAATATTGGCAAATAGTTTCGTTAATTAATTAATCACGTAAATAGGTTTTGGAAGGTCGGATGTCGAAAATTTTGAAGAATTGACAAGGTGATCGGCTTTCTCCAATTTCGTTCGATTTTGAAAACTGCACACGCAAGCAAACATAAATAATGAGTTGTATACGGGGAGTAAATAAATAGGTAAATTTTTTTCTAATGCCATTATTAAATTAACCCCGCGTTTACCCCATTTCATGATGTTTTAAACGAGTGTTTAAGCAAGTAAAATCACGGTGGAATAATTGAGCTAATTCGACAAATTGGCCTAAATATTCCACCAATATTTACAAATCAATCCTTAGAAATGTGGCAATATTGCCAATTAACTTGCGCCATTTACCCCATTTCATAATGTTATAAACAAATCTTCTGAGAAAAGTTGAAAGTAATAGAAATGTGAATTTTTGAGACTAAAAAGCAATAAAAAATCCCTTTAAACAAATAAAAACTTAGTGGAATAATAAATAATTAGACTAAATTCAACTAAATTGCTAATGCCACAAATTTTCCTAAATATTCCACCAATATTTACAAAAAAATCAATCCTTCGAAAATAGTACGATTAGCAATATTACTAATTAACTTGCGCTATTTACCCCATTTTAGTTTTTTTGTACAAGTCTTCTGAGAATGGTTGAAAGTTATAGAAATGTGTATTTTTGAGACTAAAAAGGAATAATAAATCCTTTAAACAAATAAAAACTTGGTGGAATAATTGCACTAAATTGCTAATGCCACAAAATTTTCCTAAATATTCCACCAATATTTACAACCCTTCGAAAATAGAACGATTAGCAATGTGGAAATATTACCAAATAACTTGGCTCATTTACCCCATTTTAATTTTTTCTGCACAATTCTTCTGAGAATAAAGGTTAAAAGTAATAGAAATGTGAATTTTTTGTGACTAAAAAGTATTTAAAAAAAACAAAAACTTGGCGAAATAGTTACACTAAACTGCTAATCCCACAAATTGGCCGAAATATCCCACCAACATCCACAAAAAAAAATCAACACTCCACTTCTCTTAAAAACTAAAAAAATTAAAAACAAATCCCACAAATACCTTTATTAAAGCGACTGTCGTTCCCGAAGCAATTCCTGATATTCTCCTTGTTCACTTGCTCGTACTTTTTGAACGTCGTCCTGGCCGAAACCACCGTAAAAACGACAATAATCAACACCGATTTAATGTCCATCCTTGGACGGGCGTCTTCGCACAAGTGGCCGCTTGTTTTCGTCTTTTCTAGATCACTAACCTACATAATCTTGAGGCTGGTACAAGGCTAACGATGATAGTTACTTTCGAACGGTTATTGCCGTTAATAGTAAATAGGAGAAAAAGCTTATAGACCGCGAACAGAACGCTGAGAACGCCCATAGAACGGTAGGGTTACCACTAACAACGCCGGTGTATGAGGATTTTTTTATATGCTTCCTTCAAGGACCTTTTCTGAAGGAGGGATAATGGGATATGTAAGCGAATTTCGTTGTATTTGTATTCAGCTATTTCTATCTGTTTGTATACGACTGGTGTAGTCGGGTATTTGTGCCGGTCTGTAACCTTAGAAATCATTTAAAAATTGAATAAACTCTACTTCGAAATTTGAACTATCTAATACACATACTTCAAGGATTCTTTCTTAAGAAGATGTGGGAGAAATTGGTAGAAGACTTTAGTTTTATATGTACTTAGCTATTCATATCGGTCTGTAGATGACTTTGTTGTCCTCCGCTATTCCTGTCGGTCTGTACGTTATTTTGAAGCAATTAAAAAAATTAACTAATCCTTTTCATCGAAATCCAATTAGATAAAACCGCTCCCGTTTTACCGGTATAATGAGATTTCGGACAACGGTGTGCAACTAATACTAACTCGCCTATGTCGATTTAAATTAGACACAATGAGCATCGCGTGACCGTTTGGTATTAATTTAGATGCGAAAAAAAACCTTAATGTTCATTATAATACCGCTAGTTAGAATTAAACTCATGCGATGGACGAAATAAAAATTGGCTGTTTAACCGAATAAAACTAGACCAATTCCTACGAACCATCGTAAAAAGTACCGAGCATTAAACAACGTAAAAGAGTCGAAACGAATCATTATGGTTGTTTCCGTTAGTACCGGAAAAATCTAGAGATAGCCAGCCGGACGATCTCCGGAAAATGGAGCGCAATCGAATCGGAACCGCGTCGAATTCTCGGTCAGTCGCGAACTCGAGTACCCCGGTACTGATCGCGCCGTTTCCGAAGAACCAGTCGCGATATTTCGCTCGGGATGGCCGCCATGCTTCCCGGCGCTCGTTTCGTCCTCATCGTTTCCATCGTCTGGTCGACGTCGGGACGCTCCTGCGACGCCTTGGGGAGCACCGCCGATGGATTTGGCAGAGCGCTGAAGGAGCAAGGTAAATTACACGCTGTCGAAATTTTTCTACGCGTTTTGAAACTCGCGGTTGCTGCATGTGTTATTATTTATTAATTATCGAAAATGTTTATCGAACGTTGTGATGCAAGCGGGCTGGAGAATAGAGAAGTGCAAGGCTGACGCTTGGATAAATAATTGCTGCTAATTTTTTGAAAGTACTTGTATCGAAATTAATTGATTGTTTCGCGTAATTTAACGAAAACAATTTGGTATAGGTATAATTAGTGGGCGTTATTCGAGCAGGAATTTATAGTTTACGAAACGAGCTATTTGTTAAGTGCAAAAACGAATCACCCGGTACATATTTCGATCCGTTACTTTCTTGTATTCGTCCCAAAAATTCGATCTAATTCACAACGAAACCATCGAATAATCGTCACTTTTATTTTCCGATGACCTCCTTCGAATCGAACAACACAAATTGCATTACAAACAGCATAACAAATTCGATTATGTAGGGTAAAATCTACTTTCACCTAACGCGATGTTATCCACACAGGCTCACCCGCGCCGAATACACCGGAAGCAAGCGCAGTGCAAATCATCCGGCAACCCCTGCGAATCCAAATCCAATCCAAACCCGACCAAAAATCCGGCTCGATCTCGCGCCAGCGGAAGAGAAAACGCAAAAAGGACGCCGGCTCCTTCGTGGAGCGCATCCTGCCCTTGATGGTGACGCCGTTCCTGATCTCCTCCTCCATGGTGCCCGCGATGCTGGCCTCGCTGCTGCACATGCTGGTCAAGAGCGCCCTGCTGGGCAAGATCGGGCTCGTCCTCATGTTAGTTAACATGTTCAGCTCCCGGAGGAATCCCGGCGCCGTCACCCACCACGATCTCGGCGCCGGCGCCGGCGCCGACGGCGTCGCCATGGCCCACTACGGTTGGCGCGGCGACGAGGAGTACGGCGCTTACGTCAACAGAAAGAAACGGAAATAAAACGAGCTTTAAAATTTAGTTTTATATATAGTAAACACGTTAATACATGCAAGAAAATTCATTAATAACCTAACTGACCAACGAGTTTTGCTTGTAATAACCGCCCGGTTGCGGGTAACCGTACAACCTGCTGTAAGCTTGGGTTATCCTGTCGTCGTTATCCTTCCTGTCCCAATCCTGGACGTACCTGTTCTGGTAGATAGGCAGCGGGTTTAGGTAAGGTGCGACCGGCGGTTGTTTCCTGGCTTCCTGCAGCCTCGCCAGCACCGAGCTCAAGCCGACCACCAGCAGGAGGAAGCCTATGAAGCCGTTGTTCACCGATACGACGGTGACCAGCAGCAGCATCGCGAAGGCTATGCCTAGTTTGAAGAAAACCACCGGCAGGAGTACCGCGAAGCGTTTCAGGGAGTTCCTGACGAACGTTCTACCTGTTAAAAAAGCGCAATTTTAACTAACCTTGTAGTTATTCTCCTAACTAATCTTACCTTTGTCCATTAAAGATTCGTTATCGGCTTCTGTTTGGTTGTTTTGGGCACCATCTACAGCGGTGAGTAGCGGAAACAGGGCGATGAAAACTATCAAAGCTCCGGCGGGGCTCATGGTGAATAAACTGGCGATAAATAATAAATCCACTGGTAATAACCGCTTTGATGGCGGCGTGATAATTCAATGGTGGCGATCGAAATATCGTCGGCATATTTGTATCGCGGAATTAGGATGGAAATTGGTATTCTCGAAGAGTCCGCGTCCGGCGACAATGGCTTGTATAACAGTGGTTTGTCTTTTCGTAAAAGTTGTGATGGTGCAGTTATTCGATACATAAACGGAATGCACGAAAAGCCGGCGCGTTTAATGATGATGCTGGTTGGTTTCGGGACTTGAATTTTAATTATTTTTGTATATCGCGAATCTAGGAAGTTGCTCTAATTTTGAATTTTGCTGTACATACAAGCTAGAGCGGTTATTTTTGTATGTACAAGGTTTTTAATGGGAACTGGTTTGTGTATTTTTCGTTCTTTCATTAATTCATTCAGAATTTATTCATTCTCTCATTCATTCAGCATCTGATTCATTCAATGAACGATTCAGAGGATGCCTTTATTCGATCATTCATTCATTCTTCTTCAGCACATTCATTCGTCATCAGGTTCATTTTTCATTAAATTCATTTATTACACTCATTCATTGAGTTGACTTGATTCATTGAGTCTATGCAGCTTTCCTATAGAGCGATTTTAACCGTTTCTATCGACACTTGGTTGATCATGAAACAATACCGGTACAATCGCAATCTCGATTCGTTCAGAATTCACTACAAAATACCGCAAAATTTCACCGATCGCGGATCGCTCGGACTTTCCTCGCGCTTAAAGTAAACTAGAACAAATTATTATATCTTCTACCGGACAACTAATTCGGATTAGTCGAGTGAGGTGGACGGTACGATTCGCGCTGATTTATCGCAATGGCGATCAGTTAGCGGTAGAAGAGGGTGTTAAATGGTGAATTTCGCGCTGTTGGTAACCATGGCGGTTACCGTAACCCTGGTTTCAGCCACCGCGACCCGTGGAGTGCAAGGTAAGCGAGATACAGTTGGTGCAAAACAAATATCAATGCACGTTATGTATAGTTTACTACGTTACAGTGTTGCCGAACTTTTATAGAGTTTACACAATCTAAGAATTTTTTTAAAATTGTCAAAATGACAAGAAAAAATTTAAAATTAGGGGTACTTCTTTCTAGTTTCTTAACGGCGGATGTATTCAGGGGTTCACTATAATTAATTAACAAATTCCTTTATCATCTGAAATATGTTTAACAGTGCGAGTAAAAAAATTTGTGTACAATTGACCCTTAAAAGAGTACATAGTGAAATTTCTGAGAAAATTTCTGAATCTGAATAATTTAGATCTCAAATTTTGTCATTTCTAACATGTGGTAAAGATAACTGCAAAAAATTTATATTTCTTGATTATTCGGCGGAACAGCCTTTAGTTGTTGAGGCCAGTAAATTAGAAAAAAGAAGAAAAAATTGAAAATTAAAAGTACCGATCGGATGACAACGGCAACTATGCAACTTGACAGTCAGTACCTATCAACCTACTATAAGAAAATAATAATATTCTTTTATACAAATATTGAATTTTGACAGTATACACTGTGCTTCATTTGCGATTGCAACATGGGCATTTCTATGAGTTAAACAAAGTAAGATTGCTAAAATGACATTTGTCAGAGTGAAAAGTTTCAATGACACAAATGTCACTCTTTCTGTTTCCTTCATAAGTGCCTAATTGAAGTTGTCTTTGTTGTACCCATAGTCTATGATGGAATGAAAAATGGAGCAATCTGTCCATCATCCCTTGCTAATATTAAATGAAATTCTGCAGATATTTTAATCTATTTCGTGTATTTATTTTTTAAAAGTTGCTCACAATGCTTGTCAAGTATGACGACAGTAGTGACGTGCATTGATATTTGTTTTGCGCCAACTGGATTTCTACGCGTTTCAGGTCGCAGGAAATCCGGATCGGACGCCTTCTCGAAGATATTGGCCAATTTGGCGGCGCCCTTCGTCGTGCAAATGATACTGTTGCCGTTGGTGTTGGTGTTCATGAAGCTGTCGGTGCTGAAGAGCATGCTGATCGGAAAATTGGGGATACTGATTTGGATTTATAATATCGTTTTCAACAGCAGCAACCCGCCCGGCGTGTTGCACAGCCACAGCGTTAATATCAATCGAGGGGAGCAAGCTGGATACGGGGCGCAATGGGGGAATTGATTGAGTTTTTTTAGGGTAAATATTGTTGTGAATTCTAGTCAGTGAGGAAAGTATAGGAGGTTTAATAAAGGTGACTAAATTTTGATGTTTGGGACAACCTGTATGTATACGAGGGGTTGAAGAAATGTTGGGGAAATTACTGAAAAATTGGTCACCTTATTTTTAAAATGTACCTACAAATTATATCTCATTAATTGTACGTTTTTCTTCATCAAATAAAACACAAATAAACATTAAAAAACAATATACATTTATTTCAACTATAATTTTACATAAATAATTCTCGTCGAGTAGAAAAAAAATCACAATTTTTTTGGTAGACAAGCGCGGGAAAAGGAAAATCTAACTGCAAAAGTGCTCGTCGACGATTTCCGAGCAACTGTCGCACTTCACTTCGCAGCACCAAGAAAATTTACAGTTACACCGTCTGGTCACCTTTTTCTGCGTCCTCTTCACGCCGTGTCCGCATTTCTTGCACAAATTCCTGCAGCTATTCTTCTCCATTTTCGTCGCGTTCGACCGGTTCCTAGAGCACATGCGACCTCTGGTGCCCACGTAGCCTGAAAACCGAAAAAAAAACACACCCGTTGCAATTTTCTATTTCACGAATATACCGATTAAATTACGAGAGTTGGTAATACTGATTTATTCATTATTAGTGAGTTGGTAACACTTAAATAACTTACCGTCCGAATAATTCGCGAGGCAATAATCGGGCGATCGTTCCAAATAAATCAGCTTGTTCTGCGTTCCGGGTATTTCCTTCAGCTCGACGAAGTCCCCCCTGGCGGAGTTGCCCATCACTATCGAAGTTTCCACGGCTTTGTAGGTGACGCGCACGGCTTTCCGGTGCATTTCCTTCAATTTCGTGGAGATCTTCTCGAACGGGGCCGCCTGCAACCAGCAGGTTTGCGTCGTGCAACTGCCCGATACGCCGTGACACCTGCACTTTTTCACCATCGATTTCTGCACCAGCTGCAATTAGAACTCGATTAGTTCCATAAATGACCGCCCTGTATATGTTACCTTGATGCCCACTTGGGCGTTGTGCCTGTTGACGTACGCTTGGGCGTCGAATCCGGTTTCGAGGGAATCCATCAGGGTCTTGGTGACGCCCGATGCGAATTCGGTGCTGTCCGAGCAACCGCCCCAGGACCAAGTGGAGTTTGAGGTACCGTTCGGCAGGTTCCCGTAGGTACCGGTGGGGTTGTTGGGGGTTGTTTGGCAACGACAACCCTCTATGAGCCCCACGGAGCAGTTGCGGGTTATGGCGTAGGTTATACCGGCAGAGGTTATGGCTTTTGCGAAGGCTGTTTCTTTCGTTGGGTTGGATTTCTGTTGTCTGTTATAAGTAGGCGTTGGGTTATATACAGGGTGTCCCAAAATATGTGGATATTTAAAATAAATTGCTCCACACAAGTTAAGGAAGTTCGCAAATTTTGCGATTATTTTAAAAGTTACAGACTTTTTGGGCACCAAATTTTCAAATATGCGAAATTAAATGTTTTCTCTCATATCTGAGTGGATTTTTTACCCTACCTCTACAACTCATACTAAATTTGACGATCATAAAACCTGCAACTATTAAATATTTGTGAACTTTCTTAACTTTTGTGGAGCAGTATATTTCTAATAAAGTATTTCTAACCTGTTAAATGTGGATTTTGGGCAGTTCCATCTGCTCCATTGGAACAAGTTTTGGCACTGTTGTATAGCAATTTGTGTACCACCGGCGATGCTCTCCATTAAATCAGAATTTGTATCTTTCTAAACGAATTAACAACAATATTAACAACTTATTAGTGTCATCAAAATCGATTTTTTTACATACCATAATCGCTACATCTGGGTTAAATTTGAAACCACTAGAACTCGCGAACAATTTACTCAAAAAAATCAGGAACAAAACCAACATGATTATTCACCGCTGGCGCTACGGTGGTTGAATGGCGGCGCAAGCGAAGCGAATCGCGTGGACAAATAGGCGTTTATGAATGGGGGCGCAAAACACCTAAATTTACGGATCCGTTTTAGGGGTACAATAAATTTACAAATTCCCTAATTTGGTGAATGGGCCGGGCCATTGTTCGGCTCTCGGCGGGGTCGTAAACGGGAATCGAGCCGGTAGTTCCGCACCCCCCACGGTTTCGACGAAATTATAAAATCCATCGCAAACAAACAAATCCCCTTTCTTCGATTCTGTATTATGATAAATAAATGCACTAAGTATTGTGTAATTCGTATGTATATAATACTAATTTACCTGTTTTATTGCACTTTCTTAAATTTATTTTTGGTTTCGCTTGTGTTCTAAATACCTTGTTTTATGCGGTGAATTATATTGTTATTTCGATAGGTAATAGAGCGCAATAAAATATTTAAATTTCCCACGCTTTTTTGTAGGTAAAGTATTTCTCGGAAATTTTACCTTTACCGACAACTCATTTTTTTATTATCTCCTTCTTTAAAAAATATTCCCATTACCAGTTTTTCACGAAGGGTGCATTTCGCTTTTTATACAAGGCGATTTAAAATATATTACAAAATAAATTTACTGAAAATTATATTTATCGTTATCTATAAGATTTTTATCGCTGCTGGTCGCGCATCGATTCGTCTCTCGCACGTTCTGTTTGAATTGCGCCAGGAATTTCAACTCTTTCTTGAACTCCTCCTTGAACGGGACCTTCTCGCGTTTCGTGCGCCGGTAAATGTGGTAGGTGAATTCCGCCAGCGAGCCGAACACCCCCAGAATCGACCCCACGAACAGCACCAGGAAAACCCCCCCGACGTTCTGCAGATCCAGGGCCGTCGCTTCGCTATTTTCCGCCTTGGCCTTTCCACAAAAAAAAAACCAATTAATTCGTCGTAGAATAAGTATAGTGTAAGACACTTACGGAGCATTTACCACCACCTCGCTTCTCCTTCCACCATTTAATCTTCCGAGATGTGAGAACTCCTTTCTCCTGCAGCTGGAGTATGGCCGTACTGATGTCGTTTCTGTAGGGGGAAACTGCAAGAAAAAAACCCTCTATACTTCTGCAAATTACAAGAATCCTTCTTAGTTACATTTTTTCATGGCGATTCCGTATCCTTTATCGTCCAGCAACCCTCCCACCTGGGCCAACGTGCAGTGCCTCTCAATCACGTACTCTATGGTGGTGGACTCCATCAAGAAGGCGTAGTTCTCGTTCTGCACCTTCTTCACCGCCTGATCGTTGTCGTCGAGCATCAGCTCCGGATGGTGCACCATGTAGCTCCAAATCTTCTTGTATTTGGTCAAATTCGAGTCCTGCAAACTCGACGAATTATTATCGATTTTACCCCGTTTACCGTGGCTGTTACCCTGAAATAATTCGCCGTGGCCCCCTTGTTCTTCGCCCCGAATTCGATCTCCTTCTGCTCGGCCAGCTCGTCGATGTCCTTGAACGGCGCCACCAGCGTCGTGACGGTGAGAAAGGCGGCCAAATTCGCCGTGTACGATGACACCATCGTCAGAATGAAAAACCACCAGAAACCCGACACCGTTCGAGTCGATATCGAGCTGAAATTCGACAATAGAGCAATCAGGAGAACGATGTGTGAAAAATAACGGTTATTTTGTAACGGTCGTTACTGCACCTCTATACCAAAAAATTCCTTCTCACCTCTATAATTCTGTCATACGAAATGTCGTTAATGTCAATTTTGATTTTGGATTGTTCTTCGTTTATATCATATGTCATCGAATGCATCAGAGTCATATTTATTCGCGTATAATGCGAGAAAATAGACACCCGACACCGTTCGAGTCGATATATCGAGCTACAATTCGGGAGTAGAGTATCAGGAGAACGATATGTGAAAAATAACGCTTATTTTGTAACAGTCGTTACTGCACCTCTATACCAAAAAATCGATGCACCTCTATTAAACTTCTGTCATACGAAATGTCATTAATGTCAATTTTGATTGTTCTTCGTTTAAATCATAATATTAAAGTCCCATTTATTCGCGTACAATGCGAAAAAAAAAGTAGTAAAGTGCCTATAAAGTATAGCAAGGTGTGGAATTGCCAAATGGTACGTTACAAATTCCCAATTTAATAAATAGATTTAATTACATGGGTGCTAGTTCGGAGCCTTGCTGCATGAGGGCGCCGATGGTGAACCAGAAGCTGTTCCTGATCGAGAACTGGTTGATCAGATGCTGGGGTTCCTCGATGCAGGGGTAGGGGTTCTGCCATTCGCTGGGCGACAGCCGGCCCATGATGAATATGGCTATGGAGACGATCAGGTAGGACACGCACAGCATGAACCACACGGTGAAGGAGAACGGCGAGACGAACATGAACAAACTGGGCGGTACCGGTTCGGGTTTCCTATATAAAATGCTGATACCTGCCGAATGCGAATCGTTAGCAGGAGGATTTCAATGGAGAGAACTCACCCAAGTTCATGAAGGGCTCGGAGAAGTCCACGGCGCTTTCCCGTTCGGACGTTATCGTTAAATCCGTGATCGCCAAATCGGCTTTCTTCAAACAAATATAACGCGAAATAAACCAGGTGATCAACTAAAAATTAATCCAAACTATACCCCGTCTATAATAGCACCCATCATTCCGTCCCATTTCCCCGTGGTCTTGTTCATCACACCATAGGACCCATCCTCCTGCTCTATTAGAGTGTAGTTGAAGCCCAGAAGCCTCGACAACTCGTCGATGACGTCGATGCCGAAGCCTTCGTACCGCTCGTTACCGGCCAGCTTCTCCGTGGTCTCTTTGAGCATTTGGTAGGGAGGATTCTGCAACGTTACACCCACCTGTCGCTTACTCTACTTCCTCTACGACTGCTACTTACAATGCTAATGAGTACGGTGAGGGTGGTGTTGAAAACGTCCGCTCGATCTTCGGGTTTGGATTGCTTCTGGGGCCTTTGGAAGCGGAGCTTCCTCGCCGTGGAATTCCATTCGGCGATCTTGATCAACCCGCCCAAGGAGAGCTCCAGCACGTCCACCGCGAAGTTCGTACGGAAGCCTTTCACGTCGAATTCGACGTCGCCCGTTAACCCCCGGATGCGCGTCTGCAAGACCAACGTTTCGGTTCGTTAATCCGTCATCAGCGATTTACGGTTAATGGTTATTGGGAATTTTATGGGCCGTAAAATCGATCGTAAAAATGAAAACATAATACCAACGGATTTCATCAGATTGATTATGGAGTATCCGTCGTTCCAGGCGGTGGGGCCGTCGCAGTCGATGCGACGGCTTCGGATTTTCTTCTTCCCGTCGACGGTGAGGTTGCGCAGGGTTTCGTGGAACAATTCCACGGCGTCGAAGAGCAGGACGGTTTCCAATTTGGTTTTCCAAGATTCCAACAGCACCGGCAGATCGGAGCCGGGAGCGTTCTGTTTTTGCAAACTCTCCGCCATCTCCATGATTTCGATTTGCTCCGGGTCCAACATGCGCACCTGAAATAGATCATTAAATTGGTCTGGGTGTTCTAAAAAAGCGTGCATTTTCGCAGGGAATTTTAACCCGTTTTCTTACTATAAAAACGAGAATTTCCTTACTGCTGTAATGTTGGTACCGGCGTACTGGAAAGCCGTCAGGTCTAAGGTTTGTGCGTTCAAATCGGTGATAATGTAACTGTACGATTCGGTCATCATGCCGACTTGTTGCAATTGCTTGAGAACTTCCTCGAGAACGTCAACGGAACAGGCCAGTACGAAGTTCGTTTCTCCCAAAGACTTCACCTCGCTGAGGAACGCCCTGTAGTTTCCCTTATCGACCGATTCGAGCTTCCTTAAAACTACTTTTCTACCTTCAAACAAACCACAATCCATCAAAAACATTCACATTAAACGTATCACCAAAAGCACCACCTTTGCGATTATTGAACTCCAACAGCGACCCGAGTTCCAACAAGCTCCTCTGGCCCTCGTAGAGCACCACCAGCCTGCGCCACTCGAACGCCCGCACCAGGTCCTTGAAGAGCCTGGCGAGGACGCCGGGGTGCGGGTGCACGTTCACCAGCGACTCGTTCCGTTCGGCGGCGAAGTCGGCGCGCGTCTCCACGTGGGGGATCTCCTTGGCGTCGCAGATGGCCTGCACGTAGGGCGAGGAGTGCGCGGAGCTCGGCCCGAAGAGGCCCACGATGCCGGTGCGCAGGAAATCGCAGGCGGTTTTGTAGGTTTCCAGGACGTCCGTGGGTGGCACTAAGACGGTGAGGGGTACCAGTTCGACGCCGGATTCGGGGTGCTTGCGGTTGATTTCGCTGGTGGATATTTTGAAGGCTGCTTCCTGGATTTCGTCGCTGAATATGCCGCCTGGAAAGTGGGAGATTTAGGGATTTTTGGTAGGTCTGGAAACGTTGCATTTTGTGTTTTGATTTTGCTACTTGCAATCGAAATTTTCTATTAACTGCACGTTATAATATAAACTATTCATCATACGAAATGAAATCGAATAAAATATAAATCACTGTCACTGGTTTTCGCATTAAATTTTCTCATTTTTCGCTCACCGATATTGAACTTTTCCCTGTTGGCACAGCGCGTAACGGAAACATCTCCGGCTAACCAGAACACCAAGACCACCTTCGAGATCATGGTTGCGATTTTCCGGCCATTTTTCATCGGGAAAATCGAATGTAACTAACTAATCGAACAAAAACGGGCGTGCGACGGCGATAAATTCATTGAACTTGCTGCATGTATATTTTTAGAAGTTGTAACACACGCGAATAGCGCTTCCTCTTGGCGACTTTTTTTATACCAGCACATTATATTGGTCGTTGCGAAATGAAACTCAGAGACACATAAACATTTTCCGTGCCAAAAAGCTTGTGTTCGGAAAACCGCATGTTTGTACAATAACAATAGAAAACTTTGTGGAAACTGGTGCCAGTATTAAGAAATTATTTTTAAAACATGATAATAATTACTTTTCGTTTACTTATATTGGAGGTTTTGAATAATACGAGCGCTTTATTAGTGTGTAATGATGGTTACATAACTACCAGGATAAAACTACCTACAAGAACTGTCACCTATTTCTCGTTAAGTAAGAGGCCACATTTTGATACCTCCCTTAATCATTAACGAAATCCAAGAAATTCTTCACAACTCTATAATCAAATTAATTAATAAACTATGCCTACAAAATTAATAACATTCCTAAACAATTAAATAGTAGGAATTATGCTCAGTAGGCACAAACGCAAACGTCAAATGTCACTGTAAATGACAGGTTAGGGTGGGTTCGGGATTTCGATCAAATCAAATTGTAAAATCCAAAACATGTAAAATGGCTTCCGATTTAACATTCGCTTTATAATCGGAATTAAATGAGTTAGAAGTGTGCCGATTTAAATGCTTTGAATTAAATCGCTGGAAAATCGCGATCGGGCCGTCGAGTGATCGCGAAACATATGCGCGAATGCGGATGGTTTTTCTTTAACGGAACCCTTCAATTAAGGGGTTTTTAATTAGAATCAATAAAGAAACTATGGTCTTTCGAAGGAAGCGAGTCTAGCTGGTAGGAAGATTACGCGAAGAATCGCTCATCGAATGCAAAACGAGCGGCAGTAAATGTGCGATAATACACCATAACCTCGAATAAAATGTAAACAATATTTCCGCGATACACGCTGGTACTGTACGATGAGGCATCTGGAGAAGAAACTTACAATGGACTCGTCGGACTCTCACGCTCTACACAACCTCGACGTTCTGCCGGACATTAAACTGGAATTCTCCAAATTCGAGCTCGACGATAATCTCATAAAAACCAACTTCCTAAGGTAACGCTCCTCGATTAATAGCAAACATCCAACTTAAAGTACTCTTTTTGTAGCGATGAAGACAGCTCGAGCGAGGCCAACTTGGTGTTCGATCTCAACAATGAAAGCGACAGCTCGGAGGAGCTGGACGCTCTCAGCAAAACGGTGCGGAAAAACCGAAGGAAAGCCTCGGCTCCCCAACGAGCGGTGCAAATCGAAAACTGCCAATCCGGCTCTATGGAGAACAGTTCCGAGTCCTCCCAGGACAACACCGACAACCTAACCTTCACCAACATCCAGAATTTAAGCTTGAAATTGAAGGAAGATTCCCTGCTGGATTTCGCAGAAACCGACGAGCTCTGCGACGATTTACTGCAGAATATCACCGAGGAGGACATTTTCAAGGATCTACAAGAGGAAGCTGGTTCGTGGTGTTTGTTATAGAGCAAACCAACGACTAATTACAATTTTCCAGGTGGTGAAACTATCGATGATGAAATGATAGTTAACGCGAAGGAAGAATGGCGGGTCCATTGGGGCGTGAAATGCAACATGTGCGAACAGGTCTTCCCGTTCAAAACCGAATTCGACAAACACTACATATCGAACTACAAACTGATACCGGTCTACACGTGCACGTTTTGCAACAAATCCGCCGAGAAGTATTCGACTTTTCGATCGCATTGTTACCGTCACATCACCGAGGGTCGTTACAAGTAAGCCTAGTTTTATGATTTTACGATTATTTGTGATTTATGATTGTTTAAGGTGCCAATATTGCCCGAAAGGCTTCAGCCTGCAGTCGATGTTGCACGTGCACATTTTGGCGAAGCACACCAAAGTGAAGCCGTACAAATGCGAAGAGTGCGGCAAGAGTTTCGTGACCAAACCCGGGCTGAAGATACACATCAAGAAGCACAAGACTGAGACCAAGGAGGATTATCCGTGCGTCGAGTGCGGGAAAGTGTACGTTTCTGAACTGATTCCTACACTTTGCGAAGTAGTTTAACGCGAGTAATGCTTTCAGGTTGCACACCAGAGGCGGCTTGACGTCCCACATGAACGTCCACAGGCTGGGCCGACGGTTCATGTGCGACGTGTGCGGGAAAACCTTCACGCAAAAGGTCAACATGCAGCAGCACGTCAAACAGCACACCGGAGACAAGCCGCACTGTTGCAATAAATGCGGTAAAACGTACGAGCGAGATAACTTCCGTCTTATTTCGAAGTATTTACGGGTTGGTTTGTTGCAGATTCGCCGAGAAATCGCACTTGGTCAGACACTACAGTTTTCACAGCAACATCAGACCGTTCAAATGCGACGTATGCCAAAAAATGTACAAGACCGAGAGGTGCCTGAAGGTGCACAGTTTAGTCCACGCGGCCGCCAGGCCGTTTGTGTGCGGCTACTGCAGCAAGGGATTCTTGAGCAGCACGAAACTTAAAGTACGTCGAACTATCTCACAACGCCAGTAACATAAATGGCCTCTTATGGTGGCTGTACACGATGCTAGACACCTAGAACTCGAATGCTATATTGGTGCTCGTCACGAGTACGTGTACAGCCAGCGTTTAGATAGCCTGTTTGTAGACTTATGCAATGCGTGTTGCCTAAACTTTAGGGCGAGTATATCACATTAGTTCTGTTTGTTTTTTAGCAACATTACAATATACACACGGGGGAGCGACCGTACAAATGCAAATATTGTGAACGGACGTTCACGAACTACCCGAATTGGTTGAAGCACACGCGCAGGAGGCACAAGGTGGACCATAAGACGGGCGAAGAGCTGCCGCCGAAGGAGGGGGCGCCGAAGGAGGAGCCGCCTCAAACCCCCTCGTCGGCTGTCGGTAACGCTTTACCGGGCGCTTCCACCGAAACCGTGGAATTGAATTTAACGGATGCTGCTGTGGAACCACAGCAGGATTTGGCTGAGAATTTGCTTTCGGTGGTGACACCGCAGGTAACTAGTCGATGTTATATGATAGATAGAAGGAATTAATTGTTGTGATTTTTAGATTATTCCGATTACATCAGTGGATAATCCGGGCGACATGGGGCCGGTTATATCGGACGCGAGTTTCAACAGGGCCGAAGAGATGTTGCTGCAGCAGGGTTTGTTCAATTTCCCTCTACTAGACGATAAAGTGTTGTTCGGACAACCGATAGACTTCCTCAATAGTAAGTAGCAAAGTTCGTTTGCGTTTCGTTCTAAAAGTAAGATATTTACAGCGAATTCCAATGCTTCCGTGGGTCTGTTGGTGCCGTACTTCCAAGCGCCCTTGTCGAATCATCAAACGATACTGCAGCATACGACTCAGGCGATTCTGCCCGTCCAGTTGAACGATCCGAGTATTTATCAATAAGTTAAGTAGCGTAAATTTTCTGGATTATCTTTAGTACTGTCAGTATTAGCTTTAATAACGGTTAAAGTCGGATAAGGATAAGGTGATTAGAATTTGTTGTTTGCGGCTCTCGAGTTGTGTGAAGTATTTGTAATTTCTTAGTCACCTTAAGTTCGGTACTGTTTTTTACCCGTAGTATGTATGTGTTACAGAGATAAATGTTCAAATATGGGGGTTTAAAGATGGCCATTTGCACCGTTTTGGCAGGGAATTTTTGCCCGTCAGGGTTGCTGTAATGTTTTTTTTTTCACGAAAAAATTTGTCAAGTAATTTAAAAATAACGAATTAGGTGCAAGGTGCAATAAAATCAAACAAATGGTACAATTATTTATTACGCCCGGTGCACATATACCATCTCTGATGAATTTTAAACTCTGCGAGTGAAGTGTTTTTTAATGTATATTATATTTTTGTAACTCTCAGACCAATCATACAAAAAAATGAGTCAATTGATGTTTTGTATATAGATAACGTGGTTTGTTCCCTTTGTACATACGCGTATATTTGTAATGTGAATCCATAAAATTTTTTCATTAAACATTCCTTTTTATCAGCTTCCTACTTTCGACTAGATTACCAACCTTTATCAACTATTAACAAAAAAACTAACATGTGAACGTGGCTATAAATTTGACGTAAATGACATATGTCAAAAAAATATTTACACGAAAAATGCTCTTTTAAAAAGTGCTCCAAATTCACTGAAACTGAAACACATCGATCATGTTCTATTTACCTAAGGCGTTTAAAATTATCTGTGAAAATGCCGGACAACACGTAACTAATTTAAGTTCAACAGCCAACAGCAACCATGTAAAAGTGACCGTCGTCGGAGCCGCAGGTATTTGTATTTGACTAGTAAATTAATCCGTTACTTTTCTAACGCTTAAATATCAGGTAAAATTGGAAGAGCTCTAGCGCTCATGCTAAAGCAATCCATTCTAATAGACGAACTGAGCCTGTACGACTTAAAAAACACAGCAGGCATAGCAGCTGAATTGAATTGCATTGATACCACTTGCAAAGTTACCGGTTTATGGGGGAGAAACCGTCTCGAAGACGCTCTAAAGGTAAGTTCTCCTTTGTAATTATGTAACACGGAGTAACGTTTATTTATTTATTAAAGGACTCGAATTTAGTTGTATCGTTGGCATCGTCCCACAAAGAAGTCAGTTCCTCCAGCAACTGGTACCCTAACGCGAAAATAATCGATGAAATAGTCGATAAAATGCGCTTGTGCGCACCAACGGTACGTATAGGGATTTTTTTCGAGAGATTGGCATTAGGTTGGTAACACTGATGCGATGTAAGCGAATTTAAAAATTCGAAATCGGGTTACCTTTGAATTGAAGATGGCCGCCAATATTTGGTTTCATTAAAGCTTGTATAAATGTTTAAGGCCTGGCTGGCGATCGGTACAAGTCCTATCAACAGTACCGTACCATTGGCGTGCAGATTATTAAAAAAGAAAGGAATATATAATCCGAACGGCGTGTTCGGCGTAACAACTTTAGACATTGTCAGAGCGAATACGTTCGCCGCTCAAGTACTGAACGTCGATCCGGAATCCATACTAGTACCGGTAATCGGTGGGGCTAGTAAAAAAACCGCGGTACCGATCCTCAGCCACATGAAACCGGCTTTTTATATACCCGATGTGAGTATTAAAATAATTTGTTAATCAAGTAGCTTTCTTACGTCAATTTCGACAAGTGACAAGCAGCTTTGAAACTCGTAGCTAACTTCGTTGTAAACCAAAAAAAAATGTTTCCGTTTAGGACGAAGCGAAAAAAATAGCGACGGACGTGCAGTGCGCCCGGGACGCGCTCCAATCGAGCGAGACGCCGCTGGCGAGCGCTTTCGCCTTCGCCCGCTTCATCGTATCGCTGGCGAAGGCGCTGAAGGGCTACAAGAACGTGGTCGAAACGGCCTACGTCCCTTCGGACGAGCACCCCGACGTGGAGTACCTGGCGACGCCGCTGTTGCTGAAGGAGGACGGCGTCGCCAAGAACCTGGGGGTGCCCGAATTGACGGAGGCCGAGTACGAGATGCTGGATAGCGCGGTGGACCAATTGGATAGGGACGTTCGGGCCGGCGAGAAGATGGCGCGCGCGATGTAAAGCAGGGAGGTTCAATGAAATTTTTGTAAGTAATAAATAAATATGTATATTATCAAACATTGCTACAGATATTTACATACATACATACATAAACGTTAAATGGCACATCTATATTTCTATGATAGTGCGAAGATGGTTCTTCGAAAAAAAAAATAAAAGTAACTATTTGTTTTTTTTTATATAATATTTACAATTTGAGATAATATTCACAGCCTCGAACACAATTCTGACTTTAAAATCTTGATGAATAACAATCATTATCGTCCTTAAGCTGTACACAATCACGCTGCTTTTATTATCTTTCTTTTTATTTTTTATTTTACGATAGGTTGTATTACGAAAAACGTGTGAAATTGAAAGTTCATTACGTTTAAGTAGAGAGGCTCACATTATTAGCACAAGATGTAGGTGAATTTTTTTTTCTGTTCTACAAACTATCGTAAAATTTGTTATAAAAAAATTACTACTGCAGCTGTAATAATATTACGCAATACAAAAATAATCACATTCATAGTTTGGATAAATTTTACACATTTCTAAATGGTAACATCCATATAAAGTTTGAATTCATCGATGAAGACATGCTTGAATTTGGGAAAAATCGATTTTACATGTCTTCAGAAGATCAAAGAACATTTTTTCAGCATAATAATAATGCATATATTACTGAAAAAAATTCCACGCGAGTGTTTTTTTTACAGACAATTACATTACAACGAATTTTTTACGACCATTTGGTCAAATAAAAATTGACCTAAACTTGTACAAAATATTGTAAAATTAGAAAATGAACTGTTCAACAGCAAACATTTAATTCTTTATATTTTTTACCTAAATATCTAGTTTATTTATATTCAATATTGCACTTAAATCGATATGCTTATCCTGCGGAACGTAAAAACGCAAAATCAAAGAAGTTAAAATATACATTCAAATTGCAACTCAACAATACTATAAATTAATTACAAACGGAAATCGATCACAATTATAAATGCACTTTCGAAACGAATCGAGGCGTTCATTCCATTTTGCTATTTTTTTTTCTATTAATTCAATCGACGTGCGGACGATGGAAAACCGGTAACTAAAAATTTTATCAAGTCAAATTTCATTTGTTATCGAACGTTTTACGTCTGACGAAAAGCCTTTTTAAATAAATTAAAATAAATCCAACAATACTTAGGTACTCGAATTACACCTATTATTTTAATCAATACTATTAACAAACAAAATTTGATCATAAAATCGATATTCGGTGTGTGTCTCTTACGCTACGAGTAACTTTTAGGGAACTATTACTATTAAAATACGAACACCGATTTTAATTAAAAAGAGATCGCGGCAAATCTAATAATTCCTCCGACAAACGAGGCGAACTTAAAAGGAACACTACGCTCGTTTTACATCCACAAAATTGACAAGATTTTCAACTATTTACAAAAAAAATATCACTGGTCGAGAAAAACTCCTATACTATACTTTCCTTTTCCACTTGCAAATTGTTGTATTCGTTCAGATTCCCCTTCCGCAACGACGTGCTGCTAGACTTGAACCCGTTGCCGCTGAACAGGCTCACCAGCCAGCTTTTCAGGGCGCTCTTCGACACCGATTTCTTGCTCGGCACGTCCGATAATTGCCCGCAAGACGTCGAAACCGCCTCCAGGGATCTCCATCTACGAGAAAACCAATCACCAAACATCACTTGGTGGTTTTAAAGTCGACTTACTTTTTGGAAAACTCGCTCTCGGGCAAATCGTCCACGGCGCTGCCGCCGCGCCTTCTAATATTACCCACGTTGTGCGAGAGGGCGCTCAACAGCGGCGCCTGCACGTCCTCCACGTAGTGGTGGATGTTGTCCTGCGGGAACGCCATGAGATTGCCGTTGGCGAAATTGTTGTTCGTCATCTTGTCCTCGGGCAGCGCGATTATCTGGATCTCGCCGCACTTGTCGCAGCTCTCCAGCGACCTGGTCGACTTGCGGCCGCCGTTGAGGAACTTCTCCATCAGCTCCGACGGCTTGTTGCCTTTGAAGAACGGCAGCGGGTCCAGCGATTTGGATTCGCGGATTTTGTTCAGCATACCCTTTGGGGACAGATTAAACGGATTGTTCGCTTCGAGGTTACGGTGGGTTAGTTACCTGGCTCTTTTGGTGCTCGTCGCAGCTGGACGCTATGCTGGATAGCATCCGGCGGGTGCGGGGTTTGCGATGGTCCTCGGACACCTCGATCAGCTGGCTACCGAAGGCTGTGTTGATGGTCAGTTTGGATCCAACGCTGTCTGGAACAGTCAACGTGTTGCGCGTTAGACGCTGATTTTGCGCCGGTACCGGTGAATTCTGTATAGTCGACGTACTTTCCACTTCTACGCTCGTACCTGACGGGACAATTTCCACAAGGTAATGGTTTGTGTCTGATTTTTTTCGGTAGAATAATCACACATTTAGTACCTCGAAGGTTCTAAATGTAGAATGCAAGAACACTTTGTATACACGTAGAGAACTTTTTACACATATCATGCAAATATACACAAGTACAATTTGAACGGAAATAACTAAACCATCACCAAATGAAAATAAAAGTACGAATAGTAGCGTAAAGTAAGTAAACTATTGTGAAGACATTCATGCAAATAAACTAAGTCGAGCGTTGTGGAATTAAAGCAAACATAGAACCTCTCACCTCTCGGCACGCTCGAATGCCGCCTGCTGTACATCCCGAAGCCCGTCACCGAGGCGTTCCTCGACTCCGACGTCAACTTGGGGCTCCTCCTCGGCCGGCAGAACAGCGGCGGCAGCTCCCCCAAGTCGACCTCCCTCCTCTGGATGGCCTGCTCGGTGGCGCCCTGCAACCAGTACGTCATCACCTCGCCCTTGCCCTTCAACGTCACGACGCCGCGCTCCTCGACGATGTAGCCGCCGAGCGCGTCCAGGGCGTCCTTGCACTGCTGGCTGATGTGGATCTTGAGCGGCTCGCCGTTGCTCTCCATGCGCGAGGCCGTGTTGACGGTGTCGCCGAACAGGCAGTAGCGCGGCATCGTCAGGCCCACGACGCCGGCGACGACGGGACCTGGATCGAAACGATTTGAAACTCGCGAAGTTATCTACGAGTGGAGATGTAGCTTACCTGTGTGGACGCCGATTCGTAATTTCAACGCTTCGTTGGGTCGGTGCGACACCGAGTGGTTTTTAACGGCGTTGAGGAGGTCGAGAGACATCGAAGCGATTTCGCCGGCGTGTTTGATGTTGTTTCTGATGGGCAAACCCGATACCTGAGCGAGTTAAAAGCGATATAACAACGTAGTAAAGTGGCGAGTGGTAGTACTTACCACCATGTAAGCATCCCCGATGGTTTCCACCTTGTACACGTCGTAGCCTTTGATGATGCTGTCGAAGACGGTGTAGAGGTCGTTGAGGAAGTTGACCACTTGCAATGGAGTGCTTTCGGCCGACATGGCGGTGAAGCCGACGATGTCGCTGAAGTAGATGGTCACTTGGTCGAAGGATTCCGGTTCCACTCCCATGCCTTTGGTGAGTTTCTCGGCGACGGGTCTGCGGAAGCGATCGGTAACGAGAGAATTACGCGGACAATCGTTTACTCACTTAGGTAACATTCTGTGTAGCAAATCTTCGGTTTTTTGTTTCTCCACTTCCAATAGCCTCGTTCGTTCGGTCACCAGTTCTTCCAAATTATTGGCGTATTTAACCATCATGTCCATCATTTGATCCATAATATTCTTGTTTCTGGAAACGATCGGTATAATAAAATTCCATAAATAAATGAATAATAATAAATATATCTCGTCGCGTATTATATATCGTACAAATTGGTTGTTACATATTAAAGAGACGACGTTAAAAAAAAAAGGTAGGTATAGTGCAAAACGAAAAACGACTAACTTTCCGTCCTTCATCCGCTTCAATCTCGTCCGCACGGCGACGAAGTCGGGCCGCTCGTCCGGATTCTCCGACCAGCAGTCTTTCATGCATTGCAAAACGTATTCATCACAGCCAATTTCGGAATCGTACAGCGCGTCGATGTCGGGCCGGAACGGATCGGCCTGTCCGTCCTTCTTCACGCATTCGATTATATCTGTCGGCAAAAAAATAAAACAAACTCCGAATTGCGATGGCCGCAAATCGCCCTACCTTTCGGCTCGTATTTGGTGACGCCGAACGGACCTCTCCTGCCCAGCACCTCGTACAAGATGATGGCGAAGCTGTACACGTCCGCCTTTTGCGTGCCTCGCTTGTACGCCGCCGGGTGGCGCAGAATCTCCGGCGCTTTCCACAACATACCTGCAAATAGAGACACCCGTGGAGTAACTCCAGATAGGATGCATCGAATTGTTTACTTGTATAATACTGGTATTCTCCTATACTGTCGTTCTCCGCGCATTGCCTCATCTCTGCCAAGCCGAAATCTGTTACTTGTAGTACCCATCTGCTGGTCACCACGCAATTCGAAGACTTCAAATTCCCATGGCACATCAACATGGAATTGTGGATGTATAACATGCCCTAATAAAAAGCGTTATAATTCCAATTGAACATCTGTATAGAGGTTACCTTAATGAGATCATGAACTAACGAAGCTACGAACATCTTATCCAGCTTAATATCCTCGTTCTCCACTATATCCTGCGAATAAAATCGAATTTATTAACTTTTGGTTTAAAGATTTATCTCCGGGCTTACGTATAAGCTCCCTTTGGCACAATAATCGGTGACCAGCAGTATGGAGGTGGGCTGTACGCACGCGCCGATGAACGAATTGACGTTGTCGTGGCGCAGCTCGCGCAACAGCCGCATCTCCTTCATCACGTCGCGCGAAATGTCCTTCTTGCGCGAGAAGTTCAGCTCTTTGATGCGCACCACGACGCCCCTGTACTGCGCCGTCGTCGCGAACACCTGCAGGCCGCCCCGCGACTCGTACGACGTCACGCTGGCGCTCACCAAGCTCAACTGAAAACCACCCCGTCCAGGTGAAGATCGCCGACGGCGAGCGAAACTTCCGGTACTCACCTTACTGGGACTGGCGACGACGTCGCCTTTGTCGAAGTAATTGTGGATTTCCTCGCGGTTGATCTTCCACAGCAGGCCCTCGATCTCCTGCTCGATCTTCCACTTCCTGTAGATGCTCATGGTGATGACGCCGAAGCAGAAGAGCATGATGGCGAGCACGCCGGCGGCGATGATGCTGTTCAGCTGGGTGTTGGGCTTGGGGCAGAGCTCGTTGTCGAAGCCGCAGCTCGGCTGGTCCTTGGGCCGGTTGTTGCCGTCCGGCCAGTAGATCTGGGTGTTGCTGTTCAACTCGTAGCGCTGCGAGCGTGCGGGGGGTGTTTAGCGATGGGGTCGAGGATAATAAGGGTTCGCGCTGGCTTACCGGGAACGAGTTGTTGAGGTCCGACGATTGGTAGAATTGGCCGACCGGTCGCAATTGGTAGTCGCACGTGAAGTTGTCTCTGACTATCTTGTTCTTCGGCAGCGAGAACGCTACCACCGAGTAGTTGCCTTCGGAGTCGCCGTTCTTGTCCAGGTTCATCATAGCGCCGGTTATACCTTGAATTACAATTGACTACATCGCGACGACTATTGACGAAACTAGAGGAAACGTACTTTTGTAAGTGCCGTTGATTTCTATGATGGTTTCGATGATTTTGGTGCCGTTCTTGGCGACCTCTCGTATGACGGTGTCGTTCAAAACCGGCTCTTGGTTGAGTAGATGATGCAAAGCGGAAGCGTACAATTTCACCGAATCGAACAGATACGCCGCGTAGATCGTGATGAACTGCAAAGGAACACGCGAGACAATTAACAGTGCAATCGAAGCGCGATATATGCGTTACCTTTTCGTAGCGGGCCGGCAGGATTTTGGATGTGGGGGGAAAATTGAACGGCGGATTCATATTGTACTCCTGGACTTTCTCCGTGAATTCCGAGTAGTTCTCGGTGGGCGCCGTCGGGGCGACTACGAAGAGCGACTTGGCGCGCTTTTGGGCACTTTCAAAGTCTCCCGTCTCCCTGCAGTTGCTGTATTTTATCAAGGTTCCCGGCACTGGAAGTTAGTTTAAAAAAAAAGTAGAATCTACTCGATTCGTTTCGCGATTTTACTCACTCCAGAGATACTGAAACGCCGATTCGTCCGAGTACGTATTCGTATCGACGTAAATCAGAAAGTACTCCCCTTTTTCGAACAATTTCGCGGTTTCCATGGCGTCCATCAGCTCCACCAGAGCATTAGCCTTTCCCATAAAAACGTAAACTGAAATCAAACACCGTCAATTCGTTCGTTTAAACCGCAGCTTACAGGCGTACTTCTCGTTCTGTTCTTCGTGTCCCTGATTATGTTGTACCAATTGACGTCCTGGCAACAGGGCAGGTTTTTCTGGCAACAGGCGTGCGAATCCATGGCTTCTTTCACGAAATTGATGGTCATGTTCCGTTCGAGCGCTTCTTTCTTCAACGAATTCGCCACCGTCGCGTAGTGGTAGTCGTAGATTATCGAAAACTTCTTCCATTTGTAGTAGGTCAATAGGGATATAACAGATTTGGTAACCTAGATAAGGGAATCGCAACACCGGTTAGCTCAACCGGAGTTGATGCTATCAAAGAAAATCGCTAACCTGCGTGTCAGTTGGTTCGGTCCTGGCGAACGTCGGTACATCGGAGGCCTTGTAATCGGAGCATTTCTGCAAAAAGAACCTCCGCAATTACCCGAATGGTTATTAACTACCGGATGCACTTACGTAATTGATCATGGGTATGTTCCTGGCTTGGGATATGATGGCCTCGACGTGACAGCTACCCTCCGGGCCGAAGAAGGCCGAGACGCCGTCGCAGATCATCTCCGTCATGGCCTTCGTCGCCAGCACGGTCTCGCCCCTGGTGTCGTTGTACTGCAGGTCCAGCACCACGTCGGGCAGTAGGTACGGATCGTTGTTGACCTGAACCGAGACATTTTTTTTCTCTAATATACGCGAGTAATTCGTTATTTATCGATTGTATAGGTCGGTTGAAGCCACGGTCGGGTATTTCTAAGGTCCGGAAACAGCCTATGCTTTAGCATTAGAGAATGTGTGATTGTTATTTGAAGACTTTTTGAGCTTCGCTTTTGCGCCGCACCGCGGCGAACGATCGGAGGACCAACTTATCTCGGCCAATCAGCGTCGAGCTATGTATAAATCGCGGTTGTGTGAAATGACAGTTCGAGCTGTCAAAACTACAAAAAATAATTGTTTGACATTTCGAGGAGAAAATGGAGGAATATATTAATCGAAGATACGTGAGGCATGATGTTAACAACAAAATCATCGCTGATGTAAGTATATTTTTATATTTTTTATCTATTTTTAGTTTGAATAAAACCTTTCTTAATGCTAATTCTATATAATTCGTACGCAAAAAACCGTGGTCCTTTACAACATCGCCTCCTAGCGGCCGATTTAGGAACCCTGTTTCATCCTCGAATAACGGGACACTTTTTCGACCTATATTTCCAGACCTCAGAAACGCCCGTGGTTGAAACGAAGCGCCTTATCAGTGTTTTACACACCCGAAATTAGTTAATTATATCCTAACGTAAACAGATATGGAGTGCTAATAATGCCGTAATGATGTATTTTTTTTCTGAAATCGATGAGTGCTTGGATACTAAAATTGAATTATTCGCGATAAAAAAAATCTATATAGATAATGGAAGAGAGTGGAAGAGAGAAGTATTGAATTGTAGAAAAAAATATTCGAATGAAGCAAATTTCAAGGAATATATCAACAATTACAGTACCTATTAGTCATGAACCACAATAGTCCATATTTATTATAAAACGAAGCATTTACTTTGAAGTAAAAGGTAGAAGGCAAAAGATAAGAGAAAAAGGTTTTAAAACCACAAAACCTTTTGCTTTAAACCAACAGCAGCATCCTCGAAGCAAAACCTCTCTTCATTCACATCTTTTTACGCATATACCTTGAAGCAATACCTTCATTTTTTGAAGGAAAAGTTTATGCTTAAAAACGATTTAAAAACGTCAATTACCTCGTCCAAAGCCATTTTGATGGCACCGGAAATGGCCAAGCCCTGTCTACCATTCATCGATCCCTTAATAGCTGCCAAATACCCCACCGTCAGCCTCGTCTTCTTCCCGCCGTCGGTCTTCAAATTCCTCACGGCCGGCAACAGATCGACGTCCGCCGCGCCGCCGGTCACCGCCTCCGCCTCCGCCTCGAGCCCGTTGTCGGCCACCGCCTCCAAGCCGCCGCCGCCGGCGTCGTCGTCGAGCCCGCCGGGCGGCGACGTCGATCTCTTCTTCGGCGTAACGGAATCGCGGCGCCCCGACGCCGCCATCACGGGCGCCTTGTAGCTCACCACCAGGCTGGTTTGGAAGCGCGCCCGCGGCGCCGGGACGCCGGCCGGGGGCGCGTCGTCGGGCGTCGCGCCGGCGGCGATGCCCAGCAAGGCGACCAGCAGAGAAGCCAGGCCCGGGCGCATGGCCAGGCTCCTCCCGCCTCACCTGTACCCCGGGCTCACCTGCAACAACCAATAGCGGGGTATTTTTTAATACCATTTTTCTCGGTGTATTAAATCATAATGCATAGTTGGCTTAGTGTAATTCGAAATTCGACGTTATCGATCAATCTTTCGGTCAATCCTACTTCTTTGTGTTTGTGCGTTACGCCATTATTAAAGTAACTTCTAGTTTGATAATGTCGTAATTTAGTTACACTAAGAAAAAGGTATCGTGCGATTTTGTGAGGATGAAAAGCCGTTTTTCCTTGATCATAAACTTCTTACATATAATCTAGCCCGATGAAATTGAACAATAAATTCCCCCGTTTCTCTACAACACCTCTAGCGTTTGTGCAGTTACTGATAAAAAATTAACGTACCTACCGAATGGAATGGGTTATAAAGCGCCATTCCGGTAATGAAATTTTTGCTATAAACTCGAAAAGTTTGCGCTATTAACGCCGCACCGGTTCGAGGATTAGCTCCTGAACATATACCGGCCGTCCACGATAGTATACGGGTCGTCCCGCGAGTATAATGGGTTATGCAAACCCGTCGATCACTATCGACGTTGATAGATCGTCGAGAGATGAAAAAAAAATCGAGAGTTGGAAAATAACGCCTTTGGCGGTTCGTAACCTTCGCCGTTTTTAACGTCTGAGGTTGATTTATTTTTAGAATATACGTTTACAGTTGCGGGCACCGGTGTTGCCGAACTACTCGAACAATGGACACTCGAAGAAATCGTCAATTTTTTTTATTAAAATTTCCCGCGATGCTGGTAATTGGCAGACGTGGCAACGCTGTAAAGCGTTTGTGAAATGTCATTATTGACGTTTGCACTTTAGTAGATTCTGCGCGTAGTAATCGAAACTAATATACAGTGTCTTCATAAATGATTGATTCCCACGTGACTTAAAAATGTATGCAACCAAAGTGCACAGTTATTATTTTCAAGAAATGTCCCTATTTTGAATACAAATCAACACAGTGGAGGAAGAACATTAATCCACTAGGTTCTTCATTAATTGTACCTATCATTAATTAAAGGTTATGTTAATACACAATTTTCTTCGGGAAAATTATTCCTTTGGTATATAGAGGTTTAAAATTGGCCAATCCCAGTAGGAATTCAAATCCACGAATGTATATTGGAGTGTTTCGAGAAATTGCGCGGATATTTCGGGACGCCCTGTATACGCATAGAGCGTTACAATGTTGCTAAGTGGTAAATGGGATTTGAAGATGGTCGATTGCATGCAATTACGCCGCGGTTATCGTGGTAATAGACAGGTGAAGATGCAACAACCCGATTTCGAATCGAATGTAGCAATCGATTGATTCTGCGGAAAAAAAGTTCGAGTATATCTAATGGATTTATGGAGTCGATGCCGGTGAAATAAGAGGTTCGAGCGAAAGATCGTTTCTGGGCGATCCCCGTCCGCTGTACATTCAATTTCGGAAACCGACGTTGCGCTGATAAAAAGTTTATCTGCGAATTAGAGGTGTACCAGTTTCTAAAAATAAACGCCGTATTTTGGTTGAAGTGCGATTGTGTGATTTAACCTCTGCGAATTTGAGGAAAATTGATATGCGACGTTTTCTTATCGCCTCGACGCGGATACCCGAAACAATCGGCGGTTTTTCGAGTACAGCCACTTCAATAAAACATATCTACTCGAACTAAAATATACTGCTCCACGAAAGTTAAGGAAGTTGACAGATATTGAGATTCATTTAAAGGTTAAGCAGGTTTTTTGATCTTGGGATTTTTTTGATTTTGGGAGCAAGTAGAGAACCTCAAAATATGTCAAAAACTTGAAGAGATATTTTTATTAATAATTTCATTAATAGCAAAGGTAAAATGATGAAATTTGGTACAAATACTAAGCAAATGAAATGTCTTACGACACTATTCAATCGGGTTAAAAAAGTTGTCCAGGGGTGGGTTGAAATGGGGGGTTCGTGGGGTAATTCTAACCTAACATTTTTATTTTTTGATTTGTTAAAAATAACTTTGAAAATCTGATACACAAAATTATTAAACTATTATCATCTTTAAAAAACTAGGAATGAATTCTTTCAAAAACTTGACATTTCGTTGAAATGACTCGATATTTTGAGGTTCTCTACTTGCTCCCAAAGTTTGTCTCTCTATTTCAGAAACACCCTGTATAAAAAACAGAATTCTCCACTCATCTCTTTTGCACCCAATATCGCCCTTTAATCAACATAAAAACCCCATTTTTTGGTACACACTGTACAATAAAAATAATCCTACGAGTTGTAGCATTTTCCCCCGCGGAAATTCTCCCCGTTCGCCATTTTTTTTTCCGACTCGAAAAACCGAGCTAAATAAATAAGCGCGCGTATATGGCAACCGTATGTGTGCCGTTGCGCTTCTAAAAAGGAAGTCGATTTACTACTTAAAGAGCGCTATTGTTCTATTCGTCTGGGCACTTACTATTAAAAACGAATGCTAAACGATAAGTCATGAAACGGGACTGACCTTTAAACTTCGACAGGCCGACCGGCCCCCGTTCAATTCGATTCATTCTGACAACTAAATAATCGAATCGACATCATCGGGTTATTTGCATAATCTAATAGAGGAGCGATTTACGTTCCCATAATCGAATTGATTTTTGTTTTGTACATAGCCGATCTCGCTTTATTGGATAAATTTATTCGTTTCACGCTAATCAGGTTAACCGAAAAAAACGTTTGAATATTACCCCGGTCGCGCAAGTGATGTCTCTAGCTTTTTATATCGCTCTGTAGGCGCATTTTCGCGCCTAATTAGAAGTGCAATCGAGGAATGCAATTAACGATATATTGCGATCCGTTTGTTTGGAATAAACTCGACTGGATTTAATTAAAATTGCGACATATTTTAGCTGTACGCGTATCTAACTGTATTAGAAATTAATCAATCAATTAAACGGTATTTTTTTCATCGTCTTCTCTCGATTATTACAATGTAGATGCGTAAATATTTCGATGTAAATTCGAACATGAGCGATGCAAAAACAAGCAAATAGCCGCGTATTTGTTTAAAAATTAACGCGACACCGCGATATAAAAGTCGATTTCACATAAACACCAAAACATACATAACTTCGAATAAACCAATAAAATTTAATTCGAAGCTTATGGTTATCAGAGCCCCGTTTCTATTTATATACAGCGCGATTACATAGATAATGGAAACGACTTCTAAATTTAGAAGCGTTTATGCATGTGTAATAAAAATCGTACGGAAAACAATGGACGGTTCGAATTTTAATATTCACTTACATCTCGTTTTTGTTACAGGAAACTCTTTGTATAATAATATCAATTTCTGCTGAATAAAATTATAATACTATCATCTCGAATATGTAACGCAAAATACTCGCGAAAATTTAGTATGCCGTGGAGCTACTACGTCACAAAAGCTTGTATAACATTGAGCAATCCTTGCCGTTTTAGATTTGTTTTCATTTTGCTTTTTTTAAGTTATTATTATTTACATTACCTAATTGAATTAGTATCGGTGTTTGAAAATCTAATTTAATATCGAAACATATGATATAATACCATTAAAATCGTATAAATTCGGATGATCGGCGTTAAAATAATATCGCCGAAAAGCTGAATAAACAAACCGATTTTCGGACGAAACAATGTTATTTTCATGTCGAGGCAATAAATTTGTTTGTCGAGCGGACTTTCGAAAAATCCGATCCGTTTAAAAAAAAAAGGAACGTTTTCTTTGTTTACTTAACCGGGAAGATAAAACGGCGCTTATCTAATCAATTGGAGCGTTTGTTAATAATTAAAGCCGATCGCGTTATTCCGCGTCGCGTTAATTTATTCCCTCTCGTTTCGAGTCCCGAGGAGAAATTGAAAGATAAAAAAAAGCGGGCATTAATCACGAAGAAGAAGAAGAAGAAGCCGAAGAGGACGAAAATAGCTTCGAGCCTTCAAGAATAACCACTCGAAAACCTGATCGACGCGCATACAAGAGGAAGACAATATAAGTCGAGCGCTATTTTTAGAGCCCGGCTTTTCGTCTTCGCAGTTTGAAGCCTTTAAGGCCGACTCGAACCTCCGAATTACCTATATCTTCATTCTTCCTTTACAAAAATTGCATAATAATTTTATAATAATTGTAAATACGGCCAGATGTTTTGTATAAGCGACCCAACCATCGAGTTTTTTGGGAAGATTTTGTTTATTATTTTGGCTTGAAGATGGTCATTTAGTCCGAAACTGGTTGATTTTACGAATCAATTGTTTTTTAAGATGTCTTATGCCCAGTTGCACCAAAGCATCCTGTGATGAATTCCTATCCTAAGTCAGACTTAGATAAAATATAACCTTAGATATATTGGTGCAACCGGGCATTAGGTTATTATTTAGAACCTTTTAGTTCATTAATGAGGCCTGAAGATGGTCAATTAATCCGAAACTGGTTGACTCAGGTAGTTTTTCGGACTTTCAAGTTGATTTTAGGCCTCAATTTGGTTAAATTATTCAAAACTGGACTCTTTCAAGTTCACCTTTCAATCCTGAAGATGATCTTCCAGTCAACAAGTCGCGCTTAAAGGAGCACCATTAAACCTTAATGCACCTGGAGACCTCCCGAGGCCTCGCACATGCACATACCACCCCGATATACCGGTCGGCATTTTTGTGCGCTTTTTTTCCAAATCTAAAAATAACATCACAAGCATTTCTATTTATAGCTCATCGTGTACATATGACATAACCTGTTCCTCAATGGAGCGGGTTTCGCACGTACAATCAAATCGACGGAGGTATATACAGAGCGTTCATTATATCTCGTACGCATGTTTTTTACCGAGAAAATCGAAGCACTTAGAACGAGCGTTCGGCGAAAGGTGTAATTAATGCGCGTTTAATGTGCTTAAATTACTTAAAATACCGCCAAATTGGTTCGGTTTTTTTCATTACGTATATGTGTATAATTTCACCTGTATATAAACCAGAAATTCTTACAACGAATTGGTTTAAACAACCGTTAATTAAACACTCCTTTTATCAAACAAACTACACCCAAGTTTCCGACTTTAAAAGTTACTTTTAAACTGTGTGTGTTTGTGTGTACGTATTTATAACCTTGTGGATTGACCGTCGTAAAAATTCACCGTATCCGATAAATCGATTATAAATTAGCAATAAAAATGTCGTATGGAAGTCGGGTTAAGTAATAGGCGGCTCGCGAGAGTACAATAAACTTGTTATTTAATTCGTACAGGCATCCAAAACACGCGTTTTGAGGTGATGAATTTTATTTTATTTTTCGAGCACCGAACAGGTCGAACGATTGAATCTCAAGTAGGTAGATGTTATCGGCGTGTTTGTACAATCGAATTTCCTATTTCCTTGATCGACTCGATTCGGATATTTTATTCATCGAGCATTGCTCAATCTCCTACGGAGCAACGTAAACCGTTTCGTGACGTCTTCATACGAACGGGCGATTCTTTTTTAATTGCGTCACAATAAATTCCCATTGGTAGGTGCTTCCCCGGAAGCTACTGAGATTTAAAACTCATCTAGACATCCTATTAGCGTTTAATCTTGGACCCGTTTCCCGGAAAAGTACCTACACCGGAGTTAATAAAGAACAATCGACGAAGCGTGTGTATAGGAATAGCCCGGAGTTCGATTGGAATCGCCTCGATGATTTCGAATAGTTAAAATTTTCGCCTGAAAATCGAACAAATCGTAGGCTGCAACGTCTGGCCTTTTACGAAGCGGCCATTCGGCATAAATAATTAAGTAGTAGTGAACTAGAATCGTTTTTTAACGAATATAAGCGTTGGGAAAAGAAAAATTTAGATCGTTAACGAGAGTGTTTTATTTTTAGAGTCGAGAGTAATGTACAATTATTAGAGGAATTTCCTCGCTTCAACTTGGCCGGATTTAATTCGGAGTTTTCTCGAGAAATAATTGATAACTCTCTAAATCTACATCGGTTCGATGAGAATGCGTTGAATTATAAAATACATCGAGTAGTAAATTCCGAGATGAGAGTGAATTATGCAGTACTGGCGTAAAAATTGCGGAAAATTGAATTTTAGCCAGGAATTATTCGTAAACACGTTACATACTAAATATAAACGCCCCGAATGCGAAGACGTTGTTGTTTATTGTATTATCTAAAAAAATTCCCATTCCGTTAAAAATAAGCAATTTCCAACTCGAAAAAAAAAACGCATACAGATTGTCCCGATTGGAATAATTTTAACGTTCAAATATCTCGCGTATGAAATACGAGGAGAATTCGTTTAAAAGGAGGAAATAAGGAGGCTCTGGTGGATTTAACAGGATCACGTCGAGATAATAAAACACGGAAACTAATTACTTAACGGCAACTTTACATCTTGCGCTTAAAATAAAGTACGATTCGCAATTCGAGCGAGCGAGCCGGCAAATGCAAATGATGTTTACTAAATACACGTCTCTTTTGATACTATGAAACTAAATTCACATTCGAAATTAGACGAGTTTAATTGGGTTTCGTTGGTGCAACAAACGCATGCTGGAAAAAAAATGTACTTTTCCTATAACCTCATGGGTTAATTGTCTTAACTTTAATCTATTTTTTTTTTCGTTAATTGACATTGTAAAAATTTAAAATCGTATACAAATAAAAAACAGCGCGCCGGTTATTTTCCAGCTAATATAAAAAATGCCTAAACTAATAACCGCTAATTAATTCAATGATCGAGCAATTAAAGATATTAACATCGTTGGTATATTTAACTTTGCTTATCTTTATTGTTTTCGAGTTTGACAGTTTTTTTTAACAACACCGGAGCAAACCGAAAAAATTTCCCACATTATTCCGCGGATTTGTTCGATTATTTAATCACTGGAATTTGACATACTGAAATCAGCGATAAAATATTTGTCAAGCGGAGAGTTGATTATACTGTGTGCTCCGACGATATTGATAGAGACAAATTAACGTAAATTATCTCTTAATTAACCGCTATTAGCATTTAACCGCAGTTAGCTTAATAGATCTATACAGGGCGGCGCGCAAAAAAATTGCCATCGAAATATTAAATTTACATTAGATCCGCCTTCTATTCGCTCTGTACATTCAAATTCACGTGTAACAAAGAAACTAAACGAGCGCGTAATTTATTATAAATACGTCGCTCTGCAATAATTATGTAAATCCTTTCATTGTTTTTCCTATACGGTTATTGTTAATGAAACTTTTCGCCGGGCTTGAATTACTTTTCAACGTTGATACACAATTAATCGGCTATTTGTTTGTCCGATGCGCTATTTATAGACCTTACCCGATTTATGCTGGCTTCAGGTAACGTATATGGCGAATTAATTTCCAAACTAGTATACTATATAATTAGTATTCGCAAAGTTGGTTTAAACTGAAATGTTCGGTGCACCGGAATTCCCCAAGAAAATAATAATAGCTTTTTTGGTTGTACTTTACCCTTAATCCATCAGCGGAATTACACCTTAAAAGTACTTGAAAATGTGTGAAGTGGGTGCTAAATTTCGGAGTAGATCAGAGTAGGTTCGCAGTAGATTTGGAAAGATAAAGAATAGATTTGGAGTAGGTTCAGAGTAGAGTCGTAGAAAATTCGGAGTAGATGGAGAGCAAGTTCAGAGTGCAGTTAAAAAGTAGATTTGGACTAGGTTCAAAGTAGATTTGGAGTAGATTCAGAGTAGATTTGGAGTAGGTTTAGAGTAGAGTCGTATTATGAAAAATTCGGAGTAGATTAAGAGTGTTCAGAGTAGATTCAGAGTAGGTAGATTCAGAGAAAATTCGGAGTAGATTCAGAGTAGGTTCAGAGTAGATTTGTAAAGATAAAGAATAGATTTGGAGTAGGTTCAGAGTAGAATCGTAGAAAATTCGGAGTAGATGGAGAGTAAGTTCAGAGTGCAGATAAAAAGTAGATTTGGAGTAGGTTCGAAGTAGATTCAGAGTAGATTTGGAGTAGGTTTAGAGTAGAGTCGTATTATGAAAAATTCGGAGTAGATTAGGAGTAAGTTCAGAGTAGATTCAGAGTAGGTAGATTCAGAGAAAATTCGGACTAGATTCAGGGTAGGTTCAGAGTAGAATTGCAAAGATATAGAGTAGATTTGGAGTAGGTTCACAGTAAACTCGTAGAAAATTCGGAGTAGATGGAGAATAAGTCGATAATACAGATAAAAGTAGATTTGGAGAAATTCAGTAAATTCAGGGTAGAGTCAGAGAAGATTCGGAGTAGATAAAGAGTAGATTTGGAGTAGGTTCGAAGTAGGTTCAAAGTAGATTCGGAGTAGATTCAGAGTAGGTTCAGCGAGTAGAGCCGTATTATAGAAAATTCGAAATAGATTAAGAGTAAATTCATAGTACATTCAGAGTATAGAGTCAGAGAAAATTCGGACTAGATTCAGAGTAGGTTCAGAAAGATAAAGAATAGATTTGGAGTAGGTTCAGAGTAGAGTCGTAGAAAATTCGGAGTAGATTGAGAGTAAGTTCAGAGTACAGACAAATTTGGAGTAGATTCAAAGTAGATTCGGAGTAGATTCAGAGGAGACTCGGAGTAGATTCAGAATACAGGTTGGTACCACTGTAAAATTCAGCGTTACCAACCGAAATTTTCGACGTTCACGGCCAAACCCGACGGTTCGACCTCCACAATCAATTCGCACGCCCGCCCGTGAGATTAACGCATTTCGCCCTCTCCAGATCAAATTACCAGGTTACATTAACGTACCCACAGCAGACGAGCAAACACGGTAAAGACGCCCCGATCACCCGATTCGCGCCCCCTTCGATCCGGCTGAAACAACCTTTCGTGTCCGTCGGCCGGCCATTAGCCATAACATGTCGAATATACGACCGTTTGGCACACGTCACTCCGGCTCCATTACGATCGCTGAGTTACGGTTTCTCTATTATAACGTCTCTTATTCGGAGCTACTGTGTACACAAAGGTACAGTCGAGCGAATTTCCGAATAGGTAATTTCACTTCGAAACGTTGTGTTTACTAAATGTTTCGTCCGACGTTGTCATATAGAGCAACGGTTCGTACTAACTACCATCTCTTAAGTATTCCTCTATTGAAATTATTTGCGTTTAATATACGGGGTGTTTATTAATAAGTGCGACAAACTTCAGGGGGTGATTCTGCATGAAAAAATAAAGATATTTTGCTATATAAAGATATGTCCGAGAAAGAATCGTTTTCGAGATATTGTGTGTTAAAGTTTCTTCATTACTAGATAAGTATTGAGGAAATGAAAAATACAAGTCAAGATGTTTTATTTTTTTACTCGAAAACAGGGGCCCGTACGAAAAAAACACTAGAGAGCTTTTTTGTCACAAATTGAACGAGGAATTCATTCATAATTGAATTTTCAATAAAAATGCCACAGTGGCGTATCATTATTTTTTCTTTAAAAAAATTTTTATTATTACCCGTATGCGCGTCAATGATGAACATAAAATTTTTAATTTTACATCAAAAAATGCGTAATAGTTACCTCTCAAAACCCAACAAATTTCATTTAAATATCTCGCCTGGTTCCAGAGAAATAAACAAATCTTCGGTTTTTAAGAACAAACTTCAACACCCCGTATCTCGAAAACGAAGCATTTACAGACACATCTTTATATAACAAAATATCATTACTTTTTCATACAGAATCACCCCCTCAAGTTCGTCGCACACCCTGTATAGTTGTTAAATGCGATAGAAGCGACAGGGGCGTATTAAGCAACCAAAGCTCCATTAAAGAAACCGCAATTAATAACACTACAGCTCCATTGCAAATCGCAGATACCATCGAAAATTCGCGCTCGTTTAAAGCCCCAATTCGCCTCGATAGAGCCTCAATAAACGAGATAACGAGTACGCTCTAACGAAGAAATTGAATTCGTTCGAGGTCCATCGAGCGCGGGAGACGTCCCCCTATACCTGTTGTGTGGGAGTCGCGCACGTGGCGATCGTGTAATACACCTGAATGTGATGGGTCCCGTCAAAACAGTGCATAACGCCCGAACGAATTCGACGAGGAGCTTCTGCGATGATGCCATCGCGAAATGTCTGTTGTCGATGAAAGGTAAAAGGACGGGCGAGCGCTCGATTTATTTTTATTATTCGAGAGATGTTTGCGCGTGTAAATATTCGCCTTATTGGGCCACCCTGTATAGCTACAAGTTTGTTGGGTGATTCGAGATGTAGGAGATTAAGATAAGCTTGTTGGCTCATTTATATTGATTGCTATACGAAAGTATCTAAATCTACAATAAATGGTTGTAGTGATTAAAAGTAAAAATTATTGTATCAAGTTTAATATAGTTTCTAAATATGCAAAAATTTTTGTAAGGTGGTTCGTGTAAATTTTAATGGATTTATTAGGTATCTACATCAAAATCCGTCTTGAAGCAATTGTTGGTTAAATTTTATAGGAAAAAAACAAGGCTAATTATGTATTTATTGAATAACAGACATGAAGTTTCGTTAAAAACATTTCAATGTTAGGCTATTTTTGGAAATTATAATAAACATCGCTAATAATAACCTTAAACAATACCAAATTATGGAAATCAACGAATAAATTGAGGTATTTAAAAATAATTAGGTGTGTATTTAACGAATGATACGATGTGTACTTACGTTACAGTTCATTGTTCAGTAATTATGTAAGTAAAAAAATATGGTACTTTATACACGGATATTGCAAAATTTTATATCCTGGGAATTACTGTGTTATTTTAATACAAATAAATCTGGCATAAAAAAATAGATCAGATAGATATTTTTTGGTTAGTTGGCAGTGTCGCCACACGATAGAATTCCCCTAAATTACAACGCCAACTATTCAATTCGATACACAAATACGAATTTCTTCGGTATTTGGCTTGCATTTCGTAAATAATGCCGCTAATTACGCCTGGCAATATCAACTCGAAATAGAGGCAAACCGCACAGCGACGAACAGTTCCATTTGTACCGTTGTTTCCTTAATTTTCCCGCATTTCGTTTCGCCGCATACGGGAAATTGCGAATTTCCCGCCCGAAAATCGACCAATATTCCGATGTATTCGAGCGCCTACATTCGGCCGGGAATTTCTTTTTTTTTCGGGCTATGTCAAACTTTTAATTGCCACAAAAATCGCGGTAAATTAGAAAAACAGCGAGCGGGAAGTCCACTCAATATATTGGACACTCTGTATACAGTGTGTATACCTCGATAGAGTTGAAGAGACAATAAGCATCTTCCGACAATAAGCAGGATTTTTTTACGAAGAATGACTATACAGGGACACCCTGTATATGGCACAGCAGCGACCATAAAAGTCATCCGAGCAAATTAACACATATCGCTAATTAAAAGCGTAAATATGAAGCGCGAAACCGGCAAAAGAGCACGTCGAAAATACAACTAAAAAAAAAAAATAAAAATGAGCGAAAAATAAAGCAAACACACATGTCGCGCTCGGAATACCATTTTGTATCTAAAACGCCGTCTATAAATAGAATGTTTATAATTTATTTAACGAGATCTTGCTTCCTATTTTCGACTTGTAAATCGTGAATTAAGAGCGCTGATGGGCTGATGGGTCGAGAGATGTTAGATAAAGGTGCCCCCATGTCGTGCGAGGCTCGTAAACACCAATCAAACACGAATTTCGGCGAAGAAATCGAATGTATTCTAGAGCCCCGGGGGGAACCGACGACTCGTTGATTGTTTTTTTAAAACCTCCTCTTAATTTATGTAAGTTCTATTGATTGATTATGGGGCGTATTCCGAAAGATACGATGTCAATATGACTAGTATTAATTTTCGATTTACGAGAGTAGAGTGAAAAGTTCTCTTCTTGAATCACTTAGAATTGTCTAGAACAATTTAGGACGTTCCATAATCATTTAAAAATTGTCTAGAACCGTTTAGAACGCTTCAGAATTATTTTTCGGTTGAGAACTTGTCACCTTGTACGAGAAGCTGATTATGAACTTGATGGAAAATCTATGAGATTTTTGGGGATATTTATTCGATTTTTTTTCCTCAATTATTTACGGCTTCTGCATAATACCAGGATGTTTTTGGATTTTGTTTGTTAATAAATATAGGTAAATTTATGAATTGTTTAGAAAAGGAAACATAAAATATCAATCTGATGCCCGGCGGGCAGTCGTTATGCAAATTTTATCGGCGAATTTCTTCTAAACACATTAAAATCCAACGGTATTTACTTAACGATAGAGGCTTTTACAAAACAACGTGAGTTTTTTTCCTTCAATTAGGCGTGTTTCTCTAACGTATTCGATACAAAAACGAGGCTCGGATTGTCGACCAAAAATGTGAAATAATATTTACCCGCTCAACTTTAAGTCGAGTTTTCCTCTCTAGTTTATTTCACTTCGAAAGAGAAAATCTCCCAGTTTAATTATAATAACAATAAGCCCTTTTTTCCGTTCTAATCCCCGCCGCCGGGACGATGCGAAACAATTCAATCGTATCGCGTATCTCGCGCCCACGCATTGTTTTCCCCATAAACAATGTACCAGATCTCGGGCGTAATATAACTTTTTCTTTTCCCGGAGAAAAATATCCGATATCCAATCGCCGCAGGCGAGATTCGATACCTGGTATCCGAGCATCGCAAATAAATGACTATTGTCGCGAAATAAGAACGCGACGTTGCCGAATTTAGAGAAATTTCACAAGTTATCCGCGACGCCCCGTATGTTCAGCGCGTTAAATACTTTTGAACCGACCCTCGTACACCGAGGCGATTTTACTAATAATTTCCCGACGCGTCGATAATGCCCGTGTGAATTTTTAAGGCGGCTTTTGCGCTAACAAAGCAGCTATGCACCTGTGGACCAAATCTAGAATACGAGTGGACAAGATTTTCTGCAACAAGTATATTTTAATGTCGAGTCTTAAATTATCTAGTATCTTACAGGTAGTGTTGGTTTGGTGATTTGTTACAAAGAGAAATAATTCGGGCCAGCTACAATGGGGGTTCGGTCCACTGTGCGACGGGTTGAAACTGATTTATTAATGCGTTGACTGCCACGGTAGCCTTTGTCTTTGCGTTTTGATAACGAGACGTGCTTTCATTGTTATGCGGTATCCAGCTAGATAATCTAGCATTGGTAATTCCGGAAAATTTGCTACTAGAACCTATATGGTTTGTATTTAAAGAGAATGTACTATATTATAATAGTTGAATATTCAATTGGGGTTTTAAAGAGTTATAGGGTGTTTCAAAAAAAAAAACATGTGGAAAATTTGTGTATTTGTGGAAAAATAACGGGATTTTTCCTGAAACAGTAATATATGCTTAGGTACAAATAAATGCGATTGGGAAAATGTCAGGGAAATGTCTGGCGAATGGAAAAATTGAAAACAAACGAGATTTTTCGCTTTTTCCGTTCTTTCATCTTTCAGTGCTTCAAACAAATTGGGTTTTCGTCTTATTCTCGCATCGGAAAAATGAACTATTAACGATGAAAAATCGAATTCGGAATGACAGGGGAAATAAAAATGTTTTTTTAAGATGGAGAAATCTAATAACGTTCGCTCTTTTTATGGCCTTTTACTTGCTGCCAATACGCTTATATCGATATTTGACGCATTTTTGGGACATTAAAATTGCATTTTATCAACCTATCCATTAGGTAAATGTGCATTTATTTTACAGCCTGTCGTATTTTTTCGCGTTTTCATTGCCTTTTAATTTCTCTTTCCCCGCGCGTTTGCAAATCACTTTCACTACAGCTATCACGTTCACTGCGTTCACATAAGCGCATTCCATTGTTGTATCAACTTTATACAGGTGATAAATTTTATCACACTGCAAATACGCTTCTTGACGTTCGTTCATTTTACTAAATTCTAAACGCAAAACCCATTGCAATTATTTTCGGAAAATAAACTCTCGCGTCGTTCGACCAAAGAATTCTTCCGTTCTAATGGCGAAATCAAATCGAAACCGACCAATAACGAATTGATTGGATGCTGCTCTAATTTATTTGATGTGCTCTTTATGTTTGTTTAATTTAATCTACCAATTTTGCTAATGAATTCGCCGATAACATCGAATAAACAGCAGCTCGCTAAATCGAGTTTTAATTGGAAAGAATGAAATTATACTATTTATAAAGACATCAAAGCAACGGAATCGACATTTTTTAATTGGTTTAATTAGCGCGTCATTTTAAATTTGAAACAAACTCGCGCAAAAAAATACTTCTTCTTTTTTGCTCGTCTTCAAAACTGGCCTTTAACTTTATACTTATTAAGGTAAAATTTCTATATGTATTCGTCAGTATCCTCTTGTTTAGGGAATTTAAAAGATATTGTCGAATTTTTAATATTTCCAGCCCGTTTAGTACTTTTCTATACGATCCCTTTGGAAAATTTAATATCGCTCTCGAGTCTCTTTTTATTAAAAACGGAACAATATTAATTTCGAATTTTAATCTCTTTGGATTTACAAACGAGCCCGTTGCCTAAAAATACCGACCCGCGGGATTTATTGCGATGCCAACATTGTTTTATTTATATCCGTTTCGACTTCGAAAACATCAAAAAAAATCGATCCCGGCGTGTTTTAAACAATTTCTTTTCGAACTTCACTATGATTTGATAGTGAATAATTGAGCGGATTATTCGGGATTCTAATTGCTTTATCGAAAATTAATGTACGAAATTTGAAAAATATCGATGATAGTTTAAAAGCAATCTAAAAATGTACTACTTATCGAGAAATCAGTTTTCCCTAATAAATTATTCAAATTGAGTGACTTTGTGGTTATTAAAAAGTTACTAGACAAGAAGGCAACTTAAATAACAAGTGAAATCAGTGTAGCCAATACAATTCCCATTTTCCCCTAATATTTTTTTGGTCGATTTAAAGCGAGTTTTTTATGGTTAACCCTCGAGTAAATCTAGCGCAGATCGTATAGGAAAATTTCGTTATTCAATGATATTCGCCTACGTGAGGTAGAAAACTCGATTTTCCGATGCCGTACATCGTCGGGAAACAAATAACCGAAAGGCGGTCGTGAAAATTCGGCAGGTCGTACGGTTTCCACTTGGCGCGGATTTTCTTTTCGTACGTGAGCGGAAATTCAACTAATTTTATATCGTTTTGCCTTATAGAAGCCCCCGATTTACGAGCACAGGTATATTTTTTATGTATTTAATTTATTTGCCGTCAAAAAGTAACCAGAGTCGCCAACTTAAGTGTTGCCAATCTTTCCCCTATATAGGATTCATAATTTGTTCAAATAAATTGATTCTAACAAACAATGGGTAACTTTCTTAGTTTTGATTTATGATACGTTTTAAAAACAGTTCTCGAAGCGATCCGATGGAGAAAAAAAAATCGAATTCACGAAGATATTCGCTTTCCTAGAAGTAAATAACAAAGCAAGCGGAACCGAATTCTGCAATATATTATCCAATCTCGACAGATCCCTGTAATTTAACGAAATAACTAGCAATTAACAGAAGTACCACACATGTGCATATAACCTTAAGAAAAATACATTATTTATCTATTCGAAAGAATTGGAAAAAAAATCGACAATTAACCGTTCAAATGCAACCAGGTGGGTATTTTTCTGCCCGGCGGCGCGAATTGCGGGAAATCCGTTTAACACGTCGACTGCTAAGGCAATTTTTTAATCCGAAAAACACCAAAGTGTATATTATTTATTCTTATTTTAATTCTTATTTATCAGGGTCGCTTCGAGCTGGAAAAGTCGAGTGGAAACCGAAAATTCGGTGTTTAAATTTTAAGCGGACTTACCTTCATAAGAGAAGCTTAACCATTGGACGTGTAATGAACGAGTTCTCTCGCGTTCCGCTTAAGTCAAATCAGTTTCGCTGCCGTTCGACTTTTCCTCGATCTGAAATCAGAAGAAAAAAATGGATTTTTACACCCTTAAATCATCCTATACTCCAACTCAACCAAACAACCAGCACTCCATTAACCCACCATTTACACCCCTAAATCATCCCTCATTCAGACTCATTCCCACTTCTTTAACCTACACTCCAACCCTTCCTCGAAGCGGCGCCCAAAGAACCAGCAATTTACCAGCGCAGCCGCTGCGTCTGGAACCTGTGGAATCGTTCTAATTCTAAATAAATAAAAAACAATTTCACGCCGCAATTATCGCACGTGGTGCGCCCGTAAATAGACAACGCGACCGGCGTTCTAGGAAACGGTCGATCGCGTTTTATGGACATACCGGTTCTGGTTTTTATTTTTTTCCTCCGGTACTATAGTTACGAACGGAAAAAATGCCTTCGAACTTAGCTAGATAATGGACCGAGCATTCCGGACCAGATCTGATTGCGTAATTTTATTATAAATAGCGCAGATGTGTAACGAGAGAAATTCTAGCCTAAGATACTAAAATAATTAATATCGTCAAGAGGGGTAAGAATTAATAGAATTATCAAAGTGTATACTGGATTCTATGGGAGCATATAATAGGAGATATTAAAGCCTAAAATACTAAAATAAATAATATCGTCAAGATGGGCGAGAATTAATAGAATTAACAAAGTGTACTGGATTCTATGGAAGCATATAATAGGAGATATTAAAGCCTAAAATACTAGAATAATTAATACATACTTAAAACTAGGTTTATACTGGAAATAATTTATTAAACTAGCACCTAGAAGAATAATGTAAGTATTCTTCTTGGACCTATGAGAGAATTATATCAAGGGCATTAGAATCTGCAGGAGCATAGTAAGCATAATAGAATAGTTACTATAGTATTATATTTGGACCCATAAAAGGACTCGATAAGCTAGGATTAAGTATACTACTAGTACCTCGCGGGTTTACTAGTTAACCACAGGAAAATGCCTATACTTGGTGTATAATAGAACTAAGTGCAAGCACTAGGATAGTAACGTTTGGTAATCGGTTGGTTGGAGAAGCGAGTATGACCACAAAAAGCGATGATTTGCGCTGATAAGATCGAAGTAGCGAAGTATTATAAGTGGTTTTCTTTCATATTGCTAACCGAAGTTATGTCATTAGTGGTGCTTGTCGGGAGGATGTAGTGCAGTGGATATTAAGCCTTTCGATCTCGTCGAGATACCGAGATACTGAGTCAATCCAATGGCGTGCAGTTCGGCTTTATTATTTTCGTTATCGACAGAAAATAGACCAGAAAAAGTGAGATTTTTTTGTGAGTGTTTCGCATAAGAAATATCTTTAAACGAAGTTGCACAACTGAGGAGTTAAAGGCCTTAAAAGTAGAGTATGAAATTAATAACCCTGTTCGGCGGCACTGGCGGAAATGTCCCACAGCTCCGAACACCTGTGGCCGGTATATTATTTCATTTGCTAGATTATGATGCCTCGAGGTGTATATTACTTGCAATTTATTTTGCGCCGATTACTATTTGTGGAAGTCGATTTGTTCCTTCGCCTTCGATTTGAATAAACTCTCTTTCTCGCTGGCCCATTATCGTATTTCACCGAGTTTTAGTAGTAAATTGGCTCGCTCGACTGTGACCGTTCGCCGGTGCAATTACGCCATTTTTTTTTCAACCTCAAAAAAAAAATCATCCAGTGCTTCCCCTACACTCACAGCGCCGCCTATCGACTAAAATTCTAATTCTTCTTTTTCTTCGGGACTCATTGGCCTCGACTGCTTGGAGTATTCGGCCACTTGACTAATTGATGTAGGTTTGATGTAGTGCGCTCGATTTCGGAACAGTCCGGTGCTGTTCTCCGGTTTTCTAAGCAGCGTATTATTCAAATTTCCTGCTGCAAATTGGCTCGATTTACGAGCGTCGTTCGTGCGACTTCCATAAGCCATTTCCAGCGAATCGTCGGTCGCTAATTAATGCTCAGGTGAAATCTAATCGGGATTAGTTCAGTCGCGTTTAATAATGCAGGCGATTATACGGCGTATTTCCCTTGTTCAATGAAGTTTGTAATGGGGGATTGTGGGGAATTCCGGTGCGCACAACCTGCGATATTCGAGTGACTTATTTCTTATAACTCGGGCGAAAAACGAGTTGATTTTAGTTACTTATCGTTGGTGTTTTGTGGTGGAGAGAGCTTTCGGAATACGGGCGAAAAGAGGTGTAAACAGCCAATAAAATATTTATTCGGCTTTGTCGAATAAATAAATTGTTATTGTGCAAGTAAAAGATAAGCGGTATAATAACCGTATTACTAAAATTCATGGTCGCGGTCGGTTATTTTCGTGATAATTACAGGTAGAATTTCAATGACATTCGACGCTCAACTTACGAAAAAAAAAAGCGTACTAAGGTTATCGAAAATCGTACGAAATAAACAACGAGATTTCTCAAAATTCAACTCGATAATCGTATTTATTCGAGTCGGTTGTAACGCGGCGAGATTAATTGTAATTTTTTCGTACCGCCCGGTATATAATCGCCATTTTAGATTATGCCCAATTAACCGTACTCATCTGGATTATTTGTCATACACCAAAATAGGTTTCCTTAACAGGTGTTTGTAAAAAAAACTGCTCGTAATTCTCTCTAAGATTATGCATATGTCTTCCCAATGTCAATCGAATATAACAACTACTATCAACTCGATTTAAGCTCAAAATGAGTATAACATTATTATTTTTAAAATACACTTGTTGTACAATGTACCGTAGTTAAATGGTTTAATTCGAAGCGATTATTAGATTGATTTTGAAACGACTATACATATACTCCTGCTCGGTATAATAAATCATAATTGACGTGCTCATCAAGTCCTATTTTTAGAAGCAATTACAAAAGCAACGATTTATTTGTTTATTAGGTAAGTATGTGTGTACCTAATGTGTACGCATGAATAAAAATTTCAACGTTTTATACAGGGTGGCCCATGATTTTTTTTTTCAAATCATCTTATTCTGAATGATACGCCTTGTAAATTCAGCATCGTTTCGAAAGTTAAATACATGGGTTTTTTTCGAGCAAAATGCACGTTAATTTCGATCGCGATTTCTTGACCTAAGGTGATCGTGAGTCAGCTTGAGTTGCGATTTCGAAGGCTAGGAAGGACTGCATTTTTCCATCATGCAAATTCTATTAATAGATACCTACATGTTCCAGTTTCGGTGCGGTTAAAGTACAAATTCCACATAGAAATAAATTCCCAGTACCTCTAATCGAAATGGTGAATTATTGCGTACTCTCTTGGGACACCCTGTATAGACAATTAAACGCGTTTTCGTGATTTTATGTATACCGAAGAAACGGTTCGATGATCGTTTACTGGGAATATGAAATCGAATTTTCGTACGTGATTTTCGCCACAGTTAGTGCCCCAATCTTTTATTATTTTTTCGATAAAATTCGACAAACCCACCGAATTGGCGGATTAAACGAAAAAATGTGTGTGTACTCGAATTAGAGATCAAATAGGAACACTTCAAACACCTCGAGCACGTTTCAAATACAGGGCGTCCCTTTGTAGGGACACCCTGTATGTTCGTTTCATTGCGAATATTTCCAATAACGTATAAACATTTTGCCAGTGCAAATTTGCATTAACTTTCGAAAATTAAACAAACCTGCCGTTTTCTCGAATTAATTTATTCGCGGGGCATTTTTATTAAAAGGATCAATGCAAGACATGATTTGCGCTTTGTCTATTCTCGGTTAATTTATGAATTTTTATGCAAATAAAATTGTGCATTGCATAATAAATGTGTATTTATAGCGATTCAGACTATGCTGTATCGAAATGATTTTTTTACCTAATCAAACAACAAAATTCAAATTAACACGGCGGCGTCTCGATTCTAAATTGCCGTATATGTAAATATGAAAAATATGCACTTATTAACAAGCACCATCATCAAGTGAGAAATTAATTCCAATTTATGCCGGGACAAACTGTAGATGCACAAAGCTGCTCGGCTGATGGGATTTATCAACCGAGGAGATATCGATGGAATTGAACTTTATAATGAACTTTTCCCTTTTCGAGCCATTGTCGTGACACTTGAGGCATCCGAGCCGGAAATTATTTCGAATTAAGCGCACGGAGCACTCGATGAACTTGCACCTAGAGAAGTTCGGGAAGTTTTTCGAACTAATCGCCAATTATTCCAAGTCTTTGGCATTACCGGCGCATTTGATGGGGACGTCCTGTATATCGTGGAAGCGTTTGATTTCGGAATTGTTCCTCGAATGATCCTCTACAGGGTGTCGTTAATGCGAGATATGCGAAACGGTAAATTTAGTAAATCGATAATTCTGCATTAAAATTTTATTTCCCAAGGGTCGGAAATCCGATATATCGTATATGATGCACGGGGTTGCAAACAAAAATTGTTAGAACACAGGGCGAGTCGAAATTGACAGTTTATGACGTCATCACGTCAATCTATATCGAAAAGGTACCCGCCTACTAATTGTTTTTATCTGTTTGTGTATATGTGAAAATTTCGATTAAAATCGGATATCCGCACTTTCAAAATGTTTACTGATTTTAAAATACGTTTACATAAGTGGAACGAAATCGTCGATAGGCACGAATAACAGGCACGTGGGGCATTTTAGAACGCAATTAATTACGATGTGGCCCAAAATTACTCTCAAAAGCGGAGAAAATAATTAATGAAACCCCCAAAAAAACATTGAACTGTACGTTGAATTGTATAAAATATTTTCTCATATGGTGAAATTTCCATCATTAATAAAAGGGATTATGAATTTTATTATGCTTGTACAGATAAGTTTAAATAGCTTTAATCTTTTGACATGCAAGTGTAGAAACTTCTGTACTGAGCACGTAAAATTGAATACGATTCTGTCTTAAGAAATGACGCTTAAGACGGTCCTGGATTTTTTGCGCTCAAGATGAGATGCTGAAGACGGTCCTGTCTTGTTGGTGACTTAAGAAAAGCTGCGCGTATTCGAAATTTACGCACTTTTTCCGGTCGAAATGCGGATGGGAGCGATAACTTACCATGTATTTCGAAAACGCAAGGTACTCGCAGAATTCGGGTCGGCACTTAAAAATTTACCAAACCAATGACGATTTAACTTTTAACTATCCTTTGTGTATATTACATTCACGTGATCACTACGAATGTAAAGTTATTTTTAACTCCGTGTGTTTGTGAAGCGATAAAAAAACTTTTATTTTACTCGACAGCACTGACGCGAACCCGACCGGACGATTTTGATTTTTTATTTTTCGGGAATGTCTCTCGCGGAAAATCGGCGCCCGGCCAAGACGAACGTCTTTCGCGGCGAACTTCACGGCGGTGTGCAAAATGGGCCGATCAAATCGCGAAGTCGCACCGTCGAATTCGATTCGGATGAGTTTTCAGTCACGGAAAAAGTCGTCGCTCCTTCGAGGCGCTCCGCTGCACTGCGCTCGACGCGAACCGATTCAGAATGAGCCGCGTAAGTCGTCGGGGCTCTCGTATCAGCCTGTTGATTCGTTTGTTGTTCAAGATGTTGAATTTCGTTCCGGGTTTTGGAACGCCACGCCACCTGGCGGACCTCGCAGATACCAGCGCTGACGTTTCGAAGGATTCTATTAAATTTATTTACAATCATTCAAACATTTTTAACTAACATTACCGATTTATGTAGGTTTTGCGGTACTAACAGTGCAATTTAAATAGAGATTTTGTTTAAATTCAATAAAGTAAATCAATAATTTTTTTGACGTTGACAGGGGGTTACGTCATCGACAGAACATAAAAGTAGAAATTATACCCCAGAAAAAGCATGGAACTGATAGTAGAGAAACTATTATTCTCACTCTAATCACTGTTTTTTTATAATCTTTCTTTATTTAACTCAGAATTGACCACAGGAGTCATATGGGATGGAGAAATATTAGGAAACAACGTGGTGGGGTTTTTAGGGCTCTTAGCGTCCCTAAAATAACGCCAAAATATGTAAGCATAAAGTTATATTAATTAGCATACACATCAATATAAATCACAAACTATGTACTAAATAAAACGAAACTATTCTGCTGGGGATCTTTAGACAATCTGACGACAATAGCATGCTATATTGACGGTTTGTGTCTAAAAAATTTCTATTGACATATATGTTAATTACGTGATAACAACCCATCAAAGAAATGTACAAATATTTTCAATAACGTAAGAGTATATCGATGGAATTGATTAGGTACGTTTATTTGTTATTTTTATCTGGGTGTATTACCGTTAAAAAAAAAGTTTGGGTACAACCTCTATACTTTGCATTAAATAAATGCTCCCTTTTCACAATACAATAAATACATATCATATTATCGGGGCACTATTATAAAATACATTCAATATACATTACCTTATATTTCATGATTATAATAAAGAACTAGTGCCTAATAATAATGTATTAACTCTATAAACTATCTACTTGATACGATAATAACCACCGTTTAAATATTTAATAAGCCCAGATATTAACGAACGGGCCCCAAACTGATTGGAGCGCCATTAAAAATGCCATCCTAACATCTACAAACGTAACCAAAGTTACATTTTGTTTACGCCAGAAGTGTAATTAATTAAAAAAATAAAGCTCGAATTCCAGTTAATATCTGGTAATTTACTAATATTACTAACGTTTCTCTCGCGTTAGCCCGTACACATCATAGAATATTAGTAGATTTAAACTGTGCAATGTAAATCCGCACGCACATCCAATACGCATACCAAGAGCTTATAAATTTTACAAACAAAATAAATACTTTTCGAAAAAAACCACTAATTCTATGCAAAGTATAGCTTGTAAAATTATGCGCTATCCTTCTCTTTGCAGGCTCTTGGTCACCCTTCACGTACAGAAACTCAATGGAAAAAATTTACTCAATTAGAAACTATTTCGCCTTAATTACAAATAAATATGTATCGATTACAGAAGCTAATTCAATATGTATTATTGCCATTTCTTTAGGTTATTATTGCAATGTTTGTTCACGTGAAAAGCGACCAAAAGCGAATACCTTAAACTTGTTACGAATAACAAATCAAACGAAAAACAAAAATATAACAAACTAAACCCTCGTTAAGTTAGAAACGAGTCGTGTAAAAATTATTACCAAGAGAAGAAAGCTTATACAACGCGCCGCCAACGCCCTTTCGACCGCGACAGAAACAACCGACCTCGAATTGCAATTTTTTCTTTATATGGATAAATTCAAACAAACAAAAATGATTCGTACGATCGACGGTCCGCGTGAATGTTACGTGCAAAAATTCGAGGCCTCTTCCACAGCAGCTTCACCGGTCCGCGTTCATTTCTTGGTCATGATCTTCAGGTACTCGAGGGCGTGATGGGCGGCCGACGCCTTCGCCTCCTTGGGGCTCTTGCCCACTCCGCAACAAACGGCCACCGGCAACGTGGACAATTGCACCAAACACTGATGGCGGCCGCTCAGCGATTTCTCCTCGATGTCCACGTACGTCACTTCGAATCCCTGCTCCGTGGCGATCTCGTGCAGGAATTGAACGAAGTTGAAGTCCTTCGCGTTCATTACCACGCTCTACAATACAATGTACATTGTTATTTAGCGTAAATATAATAGGGAATCGACTCCATTATAGGCGAGTCGCTTCCCTGTCTAATTCTATGCGATAAATGCAGCTTATACCTGCAGCTCTGCCAACTTTTTGCCAGAGGAATTTTTTAAACCTTTATGGAACTGCGATACTTTATGTGATTGCTGATTGCCCAATTTCGTAATTTTAGTGTCTTTCAGTCCGCTGTAACGGCTTTGAATGTTGCCGAGTTTACTGGCCAACTAAAAACGCAAATTTTTAGACCAGCAAAATTGAAATGATACCCAAGATGCTAAGATAATTTTCACTTTCTTCCGCAAAGAAACTACATTCGTCCATCGAATGCCTGTCATTTCAATTGTGCATCAATATCAAATGAATATTTATAGACTACTGAAAGGCAGTAAAATTACCCTAGCACCATCGCATTCTCAACAACTCAAACAAGCTCGATTAATAAATTCAACGTACGTCTTCGTCGCTCCCAAACGCCGATGGTATGCTGTTACCTTCCAACGGTAAATCCTGCAAAGATTGCCACATCTTATGCGCCGCCATTCGTTTGGCCAATTTCTTCGACTTCCCCGTGCCGATTTCGCGGAACTTCAACACCTACAAACCGACAGATCTCTAAGTATGTACAGTCTTTCAACAGTCAATCGAGCGTAGACTATCGAAACGTGTACCTGACAAGCGATGGTGAATTGCCTTTCGTGAGGCAACCCTTCCTCGTGCTCCATTTCGTAGGACGGAGGCGGCCAGCGCCTCGACATGCACATCTCCTGCAACCAACCGATGGGATTCCCCATCACTTTATCGTCGTACGGCGACACCACCTGATTAGTTCTAAAACAAACGCACAATTCTAAAAACCTGCTAGAAAGTAAATCGTATCGCTCGTTACATATCAGCCGCGCCGGGCGTGCCGTTGGCCTGATTGGCCTGCTCGCTGCTGATTTTGCCGATCATCAAATCCAACAGGTTCTTGGCGGCCGTGTGCTTGGCGTCCTTCTTCGAGCGACCCGTGCCGGTGGCGACCAAATCGTTGTTGAGGAACACGCGATAGCGGAAGATCGGCTCGTGGATGGCCCCCTCGATTTGGACCAGCTCGTACTTGGGCGTGATGCCGCGGCGGCTGAGCAACTCCTGCAGCACGCTGACCGGCGTCTTCGACGGCACGCTGCTCATCTCCTGCGAATAGAGCTGTGAAATCGGGCGGGGGGTTAATGATGGGCGAGGAACATTTTTTGGTGGGGGCGGGGCGGCACTCACCAGCTTCGCCTCCTCGTTCAAGGACATCCTCTTGGGGATGCCGCCGTCGAGGTTGTGGCCCTTGGCGCGGTTGCCGCGCCTCGGATGGCCCACCCCCATGCCGGATTGCATGGGAGGTTGGATCGGTGGAGGATGCATTAGTGTCATGTTTGGTTGATCCATTCGAAGTTCCTAAAACACGCAATAATAATTACTTATCTGGAATATTTATTATATAGGCTATAACTGACTTCAAATACTATAAAATAAGGTAGAATTGTAATCCATGTAACGTTAAAATACTCGTTGTGGTAGCCCTAGTGCCATTTGAACTACTCCAACAAAGGCAGCTGGTTTCTAAAGAACATCTGCCCTATCTTTATACAATTAAAGACCCTTTTTTTTAAGCTTCCTTATTCTTCGGAATTTGCAAGTAAAAAGATCCGGTTTGATAAATTCAATTGGATTATAATGTACCATTTCATTCATAAATTAGCATTATGTCACCTTGACAGTGACAATTGCAAAAATTGATTTTTACACATTTTTATCATTTCTTTAATTTGTTTATTTACCTAACGAAATAACATTTTTACGCAGTAAATACTGTTTATTATACTTGATAATAACTGCATTTTTATACTTAAACATGACTTATTTAATAAAACAACACCTCAATCAATCATAAATTTTCAATGAATCTAATTTTACGTGCAGAAAACTTGTACAAATTTTTTAAGAAACAACTTAAACAGGTTAAATAACAATAATAACGAACCGGTACGGTAAAAATATTTTCACCGTTGGGTAGATAAACGAAATACCACAAATTTTTTAAACGTCCGCGGCACACCGCTCGTCCAATACCGCGTAATTGATATTCGGAAAGGAATTAACTTACTGTTAAGCGATACTTTTGTCACTTCCAATGGATCTGCCAAGAAAAACACTAACACTACACCTTATGAATAACAATGATGATTAATGGCGGATTGCGCCGGAAAAAGTGAATGTACGTTCGTAAATTCGGCTCGTGTTCGGGCGATTTCGCGCCGGTTCGTTCCGTTTGTTCGTTTGTTGGTCACCAAATTTGACGTTGCCAGTAGTTCGTTCGACACATTTGTGACGTTGACACACGTCAAATCTGTCAATGGTCGATTTAATTTAAACGTCAAAGCAAAACAAAATTAAAAAGTACAAGTTCGCAAAGAAAGTAAGTAAATACGACTGATTTAAACTTAATATTCGTCAACAGTTTACGAAAAACAAGCGAAACAACCGCTTAATAAGTGTACTTACTGTTAAATCTTTATAGCGGAGTAAATTTATAGTTTATATTCGAAAAATCCTGTGCTCTTCTAATAAGAGCTATGACTTCATCGTTTCATTCGGATTAAATTCTTTGCAGAAATGGCAGCTTCAAAGCTCACTAACGAAGAGAAACTGAAACGTCTCATTTACGTGTGCAACGTAAACCCAAAGTATTACTGCGGTGGCCCGGACAAGTACGTAAGAGTATGCAAACAAAGATTCGAACTACTGCAGGAGATGATGAAGGAAAATCACGAGGAACTAATCGGAGTTATGCAGTCAGTTAATTCGGATCCTTTAATACCGTACCGTTCGATAATCTACCATACTTTGGCGTACGGTGCGGTTATTAGCGGAGATGCGAAATGCAAAAACGCCGTTAGTAGAAGCGTTTTGGGTTTAATAAAAAGCGATAAAGAACTGTTTGATTTCATCATGTATTCTACTAAGTTCCACACGCAAGCCAAAATATCGAAGAGCGTCAGAAAAACTATCACCGCATTCTACAAGAAGAAAAGCTCAACGGAATTAGCTCAACTTTACGCTGCCAGTAAAAGCTGTCACGGATGGTCGCACAAGGATCTGATAAAATTGTGCCATCTAAAATCCGAATCTACAAGTAAATTTCCACGATTTATCGAATTTTTATTAACGTAGACATTTCAGCTTACAACGCAGTTGTGAACTACATTTTAACCAACAAAATAGTCGACAATAACGACGACGAAGCGAAGAAACTAATAGAAGTCATGCGAAAGTCCGATACCCTCAGGAAAACCTCCGATCTCAAAATAGCCGTACCTCTCATCGAAGAATTGAAAGCTACGATACACCAAGTGGAGCCCAAATTAAAAAAATCCGCCGAAGTAATACCGAAAGTATGCTCTATTTAAACATACTCTATAAATGTATTTCAGGTTTGGAACGCGGCGCTTTCGAACATGTCGCTGGCCGATGTCCTCAACAGCATGCCCAAACTGTACAAGCTGGGCTTCTTGAAGAAAGATTCGCCGATCCAATCGAAAATCGCCGAATTGTTAACCAATTCCGATACTATCAAAAGCAGCAACGTCCATCCGATGGAAGTTTTCATACACATGAAGAACTTCGAGAAAGGCGGAAAGTGAGTCGCTCGAACCATCGACTTACCATTATTAACCAATTTATTCCAGACCGTTAGACGTGAAGTTGCTGGCGCACTTGATCGAAGAAAAGAAACTACCCGACGAGGAAATCGCCAAGCTGAAAACCGCGAACGAAGTCAAATGCCAAATACTGCTGGGCAACCTGCTGAAATGCATGAGCATATCCTGCAAAAACGTCAGACCCATCGGTAAAAGGTACTTGATAACCATCGATACCACGGACAAGATGGACGCGCCTTGTTTGAGCAACAAAACCATCACTGGTATAGAAGCAGCGGCCGCCTTCGCTTGGTACCTCCTGCGCGTCGAACAGTCCGTTACGGTGGCTGTATTCAAAGAGAAAGAAATTTCCCTAGTCCCTCTCGAAAGAAGTAAGTTTTAGAATAAACAATTAAACTACCAATCACGCTGTATCGCTTCGCAGAGGGTCAATTGAAGGAGCACATCGGGAAATTGAGAGAGAAGAAAAGCAAGTATTTACATCTCGCGGCGCCGTTCGAATGGGCTCTTACAAATAAAAAGCACTTCGACGTGTTCCTCAACTTCGTCCATCACAACGAATATTGCGCAGGCGCGCCGGAAGGAGCGAGAGAGAAAATCGCCAAGCCAATGGAAGCCTTCCAGAAGTACAAGCAGAAGCTCAAAGAGCCGAACGCAAAGTACGAAACGATAGATTCAAATACACTCTATGGGTGCAACAAAGTACATTAGTAAAGAAAGAAATAGTGTTATTGTGGGTTAATTACAACTTTCTCACCCTAACCACTGTTATAATATTCTTACTTTGTTCAACTCATAGATTGCGTTGGTAATAGATAATTGATTGGATATTTCCGTAGGCTCGTTAATTTCTGTTTGTCTTCCCCGCACTTGGACGTGGCTGATGGTTCTCCGAACGTTCTGGATGTGTCCGGTCTGGATTTGGGCGTTCCGAAGCTGGTAGAAGCCTTTTGTCGGGATAATTTCCATTAAGGCCCGCGAAGCGTTAAACTGAGTACGTCCATCCGCAATAAAGGTGTTCATTTCTCGATTTTTTCGGGGATATTTTCGCATAGCGAATTTTTATATACGGATTTTTGTTTGGAATTCAGCGCGAAACGAAGATAGGTACTTAGTTTTTTTTTTTCGGGTCACTAGATCGCGAAAATTTGACAAGTGACAGAAATGACATTTGTTCTAGAAATAAATGTATCATATCGAGTTTTTTATGAAGATGTTATTAAGAATTGTAAGTTGTTGAAAATTATTTATTCTACTGCCAAAAATATTCCAAATAAATTGGAAAATAATACCGAATATTTTTTAATCGTAAATGTCATTTCTGTCAACCTGTCAAAAAACAGACTAATGTGATCTAGAGATCCTAAGTTTCTCGAGTTTGATTGAATTAATGCAAATTCAATCGTGAAATGCTTTTTATATAAGTTAGCTGTAAGATTGGTAATAATTAATCGTCTGCGCGCGCACGGCTAGGTTTGTGATATATATTTTTTTATCAATTTACATTAATTAATCGTTTTCCGTTGGACGTAAAACCTACAGTACCTTTTTTTTCTACTTTTTTAAATTTATATTTTTGTTATTTGTGGTTGTAGCTTTTATTCCAACAAAAAAAATATACCAAACATTTTCAGTTTACAGTAATAGTTTTTTATACAAAACGAAAAATCTAGTCAAATTGATGGAGTCTTTTACAATATGAAAAATGTACCTAAAATTTATTATGCTTTACAAATAACCGAGCGGGAGTATATTCGACGAAAGAAAAGGTTTTTGTTCGATGAATATTTGAAAAATAGTTACGTGCCTTTGAATAATACAAGACTGTAGTGATACTTTGATTTGAACATGATCGATTCAAAAACAAAAGTACTTTTGATAGTGAGAAACAAATTTTTGTTGGAATTCCACACCTTGGTTCATTTCAGTTTGCAATACGGTCATTTCTACGAGTTAAACAAAGAAAGATTATTAAAATGACAGATGACAGTTGTTAGAGTGACGTGTAGCAATGACACACTTTCTTTTTCTTTTATAAGTGTCTAATGGAAGTTGTCTTTATCGCACCCATAGTCTATATAACCTATATTGCAAACTAGAATGAATTAATCTGTATACATACATTGAAATTGTCATTTTTTATTTGTTTGATTTTTTTATCGAAAAATCATCCCTAGTAATATCACAAGGAGGATTTGATTGTATTTAGAGTAATGGTGAATTTTTAATTTAGTGACACTAATTATAGTTTTAATTATAGATTCGTTTTATTTAATTAATGTATTTAGTAATTAGTTGCTACTTAAATATTCGCCAGTGAAGTATAAAAATTGACATTTTCACACACTTTGATTCGTAATTTTTTATACAAACTCGAATTTTCTAACGAAAAATTACGAAATTCATAAATTTTGTTACTAACATACAAAGTTTTCTCAAGGCTGTTGATACGTTTTAATTTTTCACGTAATAATTCTTCAGGGAAATTGTTTAGTGTTACGAAAAAAAATCGTTTAATCATTAGGTATCCTATAGCTGCTACATTTATTAAACCGATTAATGTAATATTATTAGCATACTTAATAAAATTAACATTCAATTTTCGCGTTTAGAAATAACACAACGCCAACATGTAACAACTTTATTAGCTTCGAAATCAAACGATACAATCGCACGTGTACCACCTGGGCACGAAGTAGTACCACCAAGAGCTCACCTCCTCCTCGGGTTGGTTCACCCGAGCGAAATACTCCAACGTGTACAAGCTGCAAGTCAGCCCCGTACCGAAGGTCATCACGTACCAGAAGAACAGATTGCTAAACCTGAACTTGGGCACGTTCACGAAGCTCAGCATGGCCCCCAACACGAACGAGTACGACAGCGCCGGATAGAAGAACCCGAAGATGTAAGTCATCGCCCACTCGTGCACCACCACCGACACCAGAAACACGCTCAACTTCCCCGCCGTCTTGCTGCCGCTCAGCCGGTACGCGTCCCAGTACACGTGCGCGTACAGCCAATCCTGCACCACGATGTTCCACGTCCTGAAGTACTCCGCCAGCGAGACGCTCGTCCACCAGTCCCTGTAGAACTCGCGGTCGCCGAAGCGCAGCACCTCGGCGAACAGGTTCTGCACCGAGTGCAGCGTCACGTAGAACCCGGCCAGCAGGACGAGCAGCGCCGGCACCGAGTTCTCGGCGACGGCCGGCGCCGCCGCCTCCGCCCACGTGTACTTGCGCCGGCCGAAGTCCTTGTACGAGGGCAGGATGAACCGGTGGAAGAGGAAGCACTGGTAGACGACGACGCCGGCCACTTCGGCGGCGCGCGCAGCCGCGAAGTCCCAGCGCACGCGCTCCGTGCGCGGGTACTCGGGCCGGTAGAGCATCACGGGCGCGAACAGGAAGTAGAGGTACTGGGCGAAGGCGGGGCGCGGGGCTTCGCGCTCGCTGTGGGGCTTATATCCGGACATTTTTTCAGCATTGTACCTGACGAAGGCGTGTATTTTCATCACGAGCCGGATCTGCGAGGTTCAAAGCTCTAAAGTGGGTTAAATTTAGGGCGAATTGGAGTACCTGTTCGAGCGTTACGATTGCTGATGATGCCATTGGTAGTTCGAAATAGACGACTAGAATTGAACTGGTTCGGAACGCTGCTATGTAGAAAATTAGTAGCGCCGCCATCCACGATCTGTCCCAAATTTTGATCAAATTCCCTAAAACCGAAGACCCACAGTTATCGACAACAGCTTCATCGATTATTATTTAAATCTATTAAGAAATATTAGAGGTCGCCGAAAAATAATCAAAGTGGTTCAAGCAAAGGTTCTACACAACCCCTTATGACCCTCCATAATTTCCTTATCTTTTATCGATGTACAATCGCAGCGACCCTGATTAAATGCATTATGTTGTTTACAAGTACACTTGTACTCGATTTTGAGTGCAATGTTGTTGTGCGATTAGTCGATAGGCGAGATGCCCATTAAAATATTTATCGAGTCGAAGGAATAAGGACGGGTGATACAAAGCGATATTGCGTAAGAATCCATTAGACACAATGCCATCAACTCGCTAGTAAGACGATAATGTTCTTTTCCAAGTAGTACTTGAGTTTTACACCAATAAACGTTTTTTTTTAAATACCTCTGATCATAAGATAAATTGAACCAAATAGATTAAAAAGTCGAGTCCGTTTTTTTGACATGCACGAAAGAAGAAGTATAATGAAAAAAATACCCACGTTTAGCGACCATTTTGAGCCGACCGGCCGCCCAAATTCTAAAAATATAGAACACCGAGAAAGTCACCATTAGATAACAAATCCATATCGCAGCGACTATGTGGAGTTTCTTAAAAGCAGCTCGAATTAGATATATACCTAGAGTGATCCTAAAAAGAGCAATAACCCAAATTATGCAATAAACTTACACTGCGGCAAGAATAGCTGCAGACAACGCGCGGTCATGTCTCGGGCTATTCCTGTCGATCTGTAAGTACACTTACTCCCCAAATTCCATGTAATCCTTCAATATGATGCTGGTAAACAGGAAGATTATGGTAGAGCCGAATATACTTTGAACTGTCGCAACTGTGGGTACGTTATCGCATAAATCGGTCAACGGGGAATTCCGAATTTGGAACTGTTTTTCCTTGAAAGCGTGATTCTTTGGTTTCCTGAAATCGAATTTCAGAATGATGCGTAATCGAATTATTAAAAAATTGAAATAAAATCAATAACCCCTTCTGGGAATCCCCAAAAATGCTCTATAAGGTCTTTGACTTTTAGCGAGTATAGGATCCTTTTGGGATGAAATTAATATGTAACTCGACATTTTATCTACCATTTGATTTGAACCCGCCTTGACTTCGTAATAATTAAGCAGATTGCGGTTACTTACACTTTATCTCCGGCTATTTTTCCATATCCGTTCTCCCTGAGGCCGTTCCTCGAGTGCGGGTTGGGGCTCATTTTCTGTAAATATTCCCGAATTTCGATTAAATGGAACCGCTATGCGGTGAATAACGAACAGAATACACTTTTAATAAGCCTCATTATCAGTTAGAAACAGAAGATAACATTAAGAAATGTGTATAATCGTATTTTTTCTATACAGAACGGTAGAAAAAAATATAGTTTTTTACCTTTTTATCTACCTCGGCAAGAAATCGAATTTATTAATACACATAATACAATTCTTATTGCTAATTAAATGATGATTTAAAGGATTTGTTTTCCACGGTTTCTACTTACTTTAGCCGCAATAAAAACACAATATTGGTTTGGAAACACGACCGACCGAAGGCGAAGCTTATCAATAATTGTCACTATTCCCTTATTAGTTTTTATAGTTGTTTTACCACTATTCAATCGCGGATTCAGCACATGTCTCGCAGGAAATTCGATATCACAACAAGATCATCCCGAGTGCATAATTTTTAATGGCACATCGCCGAAAGACGGCAGAACTTTAATCGCTTCGAGTGCTATTAGAACGTCGTTAGCAGAGGAAATTTTCACCCGGTTCTCGACTGTCCGAATTAAATGCGAATTATTCGTCGCCTTCTTCGAAATTCCACATAATAACGCGCGTATCTTATCTGCTGCTACAATAATCAAAACAGATAATTTTGGGATTTTTTTTGCTGGTAAAAATTAAGAAACAAAACATCGCGGCGGTGCCGGTTTTAGTCGGTTTTCGCGCTTTTGGGGACGATTCGTAATTGTTTTATAACGAAAATTGAGTAATAAACTTTGGACGTGTGCTGATAGGTAAAGGTCCGCTTTGTGCAAAAAAAACTTTCGAAATAATTCTAGCAGCAATTAGAATTAGACAATAAGTAAAATGGGTTTTTAATGTATTAATATACTTGTATCGATGGAAATTTAATGTAACAATTTAAATACTCCTAATTTTTGGTATTTAAGTACCTTTTAATGCGAACAAAATAATTGTTTAAAATCTTTAATAAAACCAAAATAAAAAATAAACATTCGTACAAATTCTACACAGGCATCAATCGAAATAGATATTTCCAAATAAAATAATTTACAAACCAATTTTGCTATTATAAATAATATATGTTAAAATAATCATAACGCTAATATCAATTTAATACGGAAATATAGAGAGTGTTTCATTACTGGGCACGATATTTAACCCAAATCACTGTTTTCTGTTTCGAAGATATTAAAAAAAAACGACAATCTACGCCACTGCTTGAATTGGTTTAATATAATAATAATTTTTCGATTCTCTGTCTTTTAGATACCATATCATCATTATAAAATAACAATGTACTCATTAATTTTTCGAAACATTTAAATAATGCATAATCAAATATTATTTTGGATATTAAAGTGCCTTTATCTACTCGAGCCTACAGTCAAATATCACATGTTCGAATAATTTATTGTTACCACCCAGAAATTTTTGTATATCGAACTGATAGATTATGCAGTGACAAAGATCAATACAATAACAAAACGAAACGCTCTGTATATCACATTTATCACACTTCGCCATCGACGTTCACAGCAGCCACGTCCCCGAAGCAGTGCTTCGCCTCGGGATCCCTGTACGAGTTCTCGTGCCTTACGCTCTGCGAGCTGGTCCTGCACTTGGCCAGGCACAGCTCGAAGTGATCCGCCACTGAAGCGATCAGCACGTTGTTCTGCTCGGACGCCCTGCCCAGCACGCTCTCGAGCACCTCCTTCTTGTCGGGCTGCAGACAGCACGAGATGCAGTGCTCGTATATCGTGCAACAGTTGTTCGGCCGGCACGTGTCGCAGTCGTACTGCGCGACGCCGGGCCCCAGGCTGTTGCAGCAGCCGTTGCGCAGCAGCTCCGCCCTCGGGCACAGGTAGCCCCTGTCGTCGGCGATCAACAGCTTGCCCTGCACCGAGTTGCGGCAGCCGTCGTCGTCGCTGGCGTTGTGCTGCTGCAGGCTGCGCCACACGAACGGCTGGGTGCGCTTGATCGCCGCCACCTCGTCGTCGTTGCCGTTGAACAGGCCAGCGTTCTTCAGGTAGCTGAGGCCGCAGTAGCTGAACGACAGCAGGAATATGAAGCCCAGTATTATCCTGCGTCGTATGAAACGGATAAACGCGCTGTACCACATTTTGTCATCTCATTGTTGCGGGTTTGTTTGTTGTTTGGTGCAATTTTCTGAGGAATTGCTAAATTTAGAGGTTAAAGTTTGTTGTTTTTTAAGAAACGTCAAAAACTATTTAGTGTTTTTTATTTTCTCTAGTTGGCAACACTAGTAGAAAGAAATCGCTTGATAATAGACGTGAGTAAAAAAAGGATGAACAATAAATCGACCAATCACGTTTCGTTTAGCGAAAGTTTGACAATTTTGACGTTTGGAAATTTGCGATATTTTGTCCAAAAAATAGGTTACGTTATTTGTATATCTAATCCAATATAAACGAATAATGGAATGAATTAATGGAATCTCGTTAACCTTCAGCGAAATTTCATTGTGCAATTCGAATCGTTGCTGGTGTACACAATCGAAAATGTCATTTGCTGCTAGAGCTCGTACCAGCGCGAACGATCATGAATGTTTTCCAAATGCGTATCAGAAATTCTGCAATTGCTAGGACAGTTGTTGGTGTTCGTTATAAAAATGTGCAGCAGTGCTAAGAGGGGCGACGCCGCGACGCCCCCGTACGCCTTTAGGGCCTTTCGCTACGAAAAGGTGCACCCCAGCGAGGACTCCAACTCGAAGTGTCCGTTTCCGCGAAGCGGCCATCGAATAGGCGCCGATTTGTCCAATTTCTATTCGTTCGGGGGCTACAATCCGGTGGTTAGGGACGACGAGGACGAGAACGATGAGGACGATTTCTGGGTGCAGTCCTATCCGCTGTTCCAGGAATTGTGGAAGTTCAATTTCGCGTCCAGGAAATGGACCAAGTTCAGGAACAGCGAGACCTTGCCCAAGGAGTTGGCGTCCAACGCGCTCGTTTTGCACGGGAATATTTTGATGGTATATTCTTGTGTAAGATTACGTGTGAAAATTTAGGCCTTATTAAGTTTGATATGTCTAATGTCTTTGTTCTTCGAGTAATCCACAGCCAACTTCTCAATAAATGGTTGTAATATTTTTAACAGTCAAGTAGGCATTTACTTTATAATTTTTGTGTTTTTCAAGTTTAGTGTTTAAATACTTCGAGTTATGAAATTATTTTCAAGGTAATTTCTTCAAATGTCGCTGTCATGCAATGAACTTGTGCTAAATTTTTTTCACCTTGTCGTATAAAGCAATATAAACATTAAAAATTTATTTTATATTATAAATCGCCCTGTATACACGAATTTCGGCGAAATTAAGCAATTATGCAAAATAAGTAACCACATCTGAATTTTTAAGCGATTACATTATTTACTTATTACCCAGTAGTGAAAGCAAATAAATTTAAATTATTCCTGAATTAGTAGAGCTTGTCTAACTCTTTTTCATGCATGTAATGAGAATTTTATTCGTTTTAGGTGTACGGCGGTACAGGTTCCCCCTTCGGGATGAGATGTAGCAATCAACTCTACGTTTGCAAAATCAACGATGAGTCCAACATAATGACAGAAGTGAACACAACAGGACAGCTCCCTCTACCTTTATACGGCCAAGCCCTCATTTTTCATAACGACTATTTATATACAATCGGTGGTACCACCGGTTTGTCTTACACATGTGATATTCACAGGTACAATTCACTTACAGTCCTGTTCGTTTCCGAGTGATTTATTTCCTTCGTTTCCAGATTAAACATGAAAACCCTCAATTGGGAAATCGTGTATTTGTGCAACGGATTGGGCGACTACGAGCCCAAAGGTCGCTACAGGCACGAAGTAGGCTTTGACGGACGGTACATTTACGTCTTAGGAGGCGGCACTACCGAAGAAGCCTACGGTTTCCAATACATACCTGCGTTCGATATAGAAAAAAACGTTTGGTTGAAACAGAAAACTATCAGAGACGTTACCAGAGGTGATTTCTTCGTTATTAAACAACAGTTACTTTGTAACATAAGCTACACCACCTCGATACTATTTGTTCCCATCTTTACGTCAAACGTCAAAATCCAATTGACATTGAAGTTTTTGTGACAGCTATTTGATTAGTCACGGTCGTATATAACAGGTCAGGAAACTCTGGAGGTGGTGTTGCGGATGATGTGACTCACGACAGAGGGCGCTAGTATCAGTTACTGTTGTCCAAGTGGATTCCTCATGAATCCTTAACGCAAAATCGCAGTCAGCGCAACACATCCAGTACCACAAAATCGCCAAGTTACCGGACCTGTATGTAAGACCGTCTCACCTTTACACCAAACGTCAAAATGACATTAACATTGACGTTTGAGCGACAGCTATTGGATGTGTCTAGTCGACCAACTTTCAGCGGTGCATACTCGACCGTGACGTGCGTAAATTTATTTTGCAGGTTATCCGGAACCCCGACGTTGCCACGGGGCCGTTCAAATAACGAGCACGTCGAGCGTGCAGTTGTTCATCACGGGCGGCCACGACGGCGAGGACATCTTCAACGATCTGTGGCGACTGGACCTGGTGACGTACCAATGGACGTACTTCAGTTTGTGCAAATTGCCGCAGCCGACGTACTTTCACGCGACGGCGGCGACGCCGGAGGGCAAGCTGTACGTGTTCGGGGGCAACTACAGCGTCGACGAGGACGTGAGACGGAGCAACGACGTGTATTCGACGTGGCTGTGCATACCGAAATTGAGCGAGATCAGCTGGGAGGCCGTGTTGCACTACAGCCCTCGGTTGCACAAGCTCGATGCTAGCGAATTGATCGATTTAGGGCTGCCCAGGAGGTTCTTGCAACGGTTGGACCGTAACGCGTAATGATTTATTGAATAAAAAAAGTGCCTAACAGGAAAGGGATTATTATTATTGTTGTTGTTGTTTGAATTGGTGGCTCTATTCAGTATTTTTTTTTTGTACGATTTTGACTATCGTATGATATGTGGCACGAATTTTTCTGATCTGACGTTACGAATAAATGCTAATCTCATTTTTAGAAACATGTAATTTAGTTTATACTTATGTATGAAAAGTTTATATAAATATAATGTTCTGTGATACAAATGTCAAAAGGAGTGAGTTAATCAAACGACGAATAATTAGAAATTGTCCTTGCAGAATCTTTATTCAACGATTTAAATAAAATTATGGTTCCCCGCAACATATAGGCATTGGAAAGGAAGTTTTCTTTTTGATCGCTCTCAACTCTAACCACTGCTCCTGATTCGGTACGTACATTTCCGCCGGCATCAATTCCCCTTTTCCGTCTTCATCCGAAGAATCTTCAACGCCTGCAACATTAAATCATCAAAAAAAACCACTCAAATATCCTACAAAACAAAAATTTCACGTTTTGCTTGAACGTTCTTATTCTTATCGGTCATTTTGATCTTCTCGCCGGGCCTCCTCAACAGCAACCTGCCGACTCCTTCGCACCGCTTCAGCGCCTCGTTCTTCAGCAGCTTCTTCCTCATCGACTCCTTGATCTCGTACTGCGTTAACCAAGTCGACACGTAGCCGAAGTCGCAGAGCAATTGACAGGCGCCCGAGCGACTGAATTTGATCCTGTTCACGTAAATGTGATCCAGCCAGGATTCGCACAACAGCGTCAGTATCATGTTGGTGATGGCGTAGTCTTCGGTCGACTTCAGTACCGGCACGATGATTTGATCTGGAAAGAGGAGTTGTATAAATTTCGGTTTGGGTTGTTGGTTTATTATTTTACTTAAATATTCGTCTACGAAAGGACTAGGCGTTTCGTTGGCGAGCGCTTCGGTTTTCTTCCAAACGGCGTTACGCGGGAAAATCATCTGCAAATTCGCCAAGCATATCGTCCTGCAGACGCTCGCCAAACCGTCCACGCACTCCTTGTGCGCTTCCTGCAACACGATTACGTAAACTCCCCGTAAATCCACCGGAAACGCTCACTTTCAATTTGTCGAAGTTCGCTTTGACCTCCGATACCAATTTCGCCCGCATCAGCGCGCACACCTCCACGTGCACGCTGATCCCCTTCTTCTCGATCTCCGCCGAATGATCGGCCAATCTCAACCCGTTCAACTGATCGACGCAATTCACCGTATCCTCGTGGATCACGGCGAAGAACCCGCTGACGTTCCAGCCGTTCACGATTTTCTTGCACTCGTTGATCGCCCACAGCCGAGCCGTGTGCACCGAATGATCTACACAAACCCACATAAAGCGCAAGTTTATCCTCCAGCCGATAAATACCTAATCTGTGTAGCACGGGTATTTGCTCCACCAAGGGCAGCTCGTCGAGGGGAGCGCCCACGATCCATTCGGGCGTCGATTCGCATTGGTTGCACAGCATCACGAGGTCCTGCAAAACTTCTGCGAACAATCCGCCGGTTTCTCTGTTGCCCGTCGTCCCTGCAGCTACCAAAGCCAACCTGAACCTTTGGTCCCAAGAAGTAGACGTCACGTGTACGCCTAAAGCGTCCGCTAGACTAGCCAGAGCCGACAGCACCACAGGAGAAACATCAGCTGGATAAAACGATATTATAAATATACACCAGAGCTACTTCTATAGAGCACCTGTTGGTATGAACCTGACGAGCCACTCCCTGAGGTGCTGGCTGGAGTGCGGTGGCCTGGCGGCCAACGGCGACGACGACCACCACAGCACCGTGTGCTCCAGGAAGTTGCCCACTTCGCTCCAGAGCACCTGCTCGTAGAACTCCAGCAGCTTGTCGAGCGCCTCGGGGCGAACGCGCGGCTCGCCGGTGCTCACGACGCCGTCTTCTCCGAGCAACGCGGGCGCCGTTTTTACGGCGACATCGAGCAGATCTAGCAGGTTCTTCTCCTCGTAGAAGATCAACTCCTCGAGGCTGGCGAAGCCGTCGGCGACGTCGCCGGCGGGCGGGGCGTCGCGGCGCGCGCGCGTCGTCTCCGGCACGTTGAGGTGCTTGGTGAGCGTGCTGGAACGTTAGAAATGTTCGACGAAGGGTTCGAGCTTTGGCGTGATTGGCTTACGCGTAAATCTCGAGGCTGGAATTGTCGGAGCCGTCGTCGTCGTCGGAGTTTTCGCAGGTTTTGTAGGCGTCGAGCAGGCAGTCGATGAGTTTGTGGCAGCAGAGCTCGGCTCGCTTGTGGGCGACGATGCGCAGCAGCCGCGTCGCCGAGACCTTCCTCACGGGGAAGATCAGGTAGGGGCAGGTGTTCTTGCAGATGCTGTTGTCGTTCGAGGCGTCGTGTTTCTTGTCGACGTCCAGCAGAGCGTTGTAGCTCAGCGATACGCGCAAAGTGCGCGTCAGCAGGAATTCGCCGTAGTAGATGAACAGGTGCGTTATTTCGCCGATTATCTCTTGGACGAAGTAGATCAGCTTCGATTCCGCCTTGCGCAGGACGGTCTTCCACATTTTGAGCTTCTCCTTGTGCAGCGTCCGGGCGCCCGACGACGCCTCGGACAGCTCCAGCATTAGGTTTGCATAAGTCTTGGCTATCGATTCCAAAGTGACCGTTACATCTTCAATATCCTGCAGGTTAATTGAACATGATTAAAGATCAAAATGGCTGCCACTGCTAGCTGTCAATAATGACAATTTGTAATTATAAATGTCGGAATTAAATATTTAAGTAGTTGTTGTTACATTTAACCAAGATAAACCTTTTAAAAACACCATTTGAAAACAAAAATTTACAGAGAAATTAAGAAAACGCAAGAAACCTTAAACGATGATCAAAAAGGCTATCTTTACTATAACTGTCAATAATGACAAGTTGTCAAAATTGACATAATATATTCGAATTCTTGCGCATACTAGATCAACGTAAAATACCGTAGGGCAAGAAAGGTGGAAAATAAGCTTACGGTAAGTTGAAGATCGTTCTCGTGTATCAACGGGTTGAATTTCGAGCCGGGTTTGCTCCTCAACTGATTAGATAGGGCTTCTAGTCGGTCTGCGAGCGATTCGCAGGTGGAATTTAGCAGTTTGCAGTCGTCGAACAATTCCTTGCGCTGCGACACGTCCGCGGGCAGCCATTTCTGGATAATTTGCGAATTCCAAAACATCGAAGAAGGCGAGTGGATCCCTTTGATCCGGGCATTTTTTTTTCTAAACGCACGACTGCATTGCCGAGAGTATGTTGATGTTTGATCGATAAATTGGGGTATTATATTTCTTTTATTTAAATCGATATTTATATGTTACCAACATGTAGTGACTTTTTTTAAGTTGGTCAGCTTGTAAACGCCAAATAAAACCGTTTCCTGTCATTTTTTGACATTTAGAAAAATTTTCGGTATGGATGACGTTTCACTTGTCAAAGTTTCAAAAATTCTCGAAAGTTTAGAGCAGAAATCCAAGCCCAATGCCGCTTTGGTCCCCTCGAATCCCATAGCAAAGAGGCTCGCCTATTTGGTAGACGCCGAGTAAGTCATGTAATAATCATTTCTAACGCCTAATAACACAGCTATTTACTCGAATTACATGTTAATTTCCTATTTCGATTCGACCTAACGAGGGAAATCTAAACATCTGTCGCGTTTATTATTAAACTATTTCAATATAGCGCGACCGTATTTGGTGCACGTGTGATTTAAAAACTACAATAAAGATCCGACTGGTCGCCTTAAATGGTAAAACGCGTAACGACTTTTCCATTGCTAACGTGCTACTTTTAGTTTCGGACTAGGTTTAAATAAAACGCGGCAAAACTATCGAAATCTCATCGAATTGGCAATATGGCGGACCGTGAGACGTATAAGGTGTTGCCTAACTACTCAGTTCGGATTTAAATTAGCATAAAATTTGGTAATTAAATTAATGCCGGCTTTATTTTGTATACGTTTCGTAATCGGCATGACATCATCGACTTATTTGCCGGGATTAATTCGAGTTTAGTATTTTATATTTATTCATTACGCATATAATAAATACTTGAATTAATGTTAGATGTAGAATAAAAGTAGGAAATGACTGATTATTAGGAATATAAGTTATTTTGTGTTTGAGGAGGAAAATGTGGAAAACACGAATGACTTTGAATAGGCGTGGTCGAATGAAAGAAAAACCGTTTGGGTAGAGGTGAGAGTAAGAGCCGGCAACGTCGCTCGACAGTGGCGCCCTCTACTCGGAGTGTTTACAGCCAACGTCAACCAATCCAAACTGTCACATACATACAGTTGGCGAGAACGGTAACATTACTAAAGCGATAAACCGGTCCTAAGGATAAAAAGTGAAATAATAATAATAAAAAGTCGTTTTCGTGGCGTAAACCGATCATTTGTCATTCGATCGCGCGGCCGCAGTGCAATTTAGGAAAATTCGACACGCGAAAATCCAGTCGGCGGTAGATGTGATTTCCTTTGTGATCGTCGGTTGTTTATTTCTTCTTCTTCTTTTTTTGTTGTTGTTGTTGTTCCCCCGTGGTTTTGTTGTGGCGGAGGGACAAGTTGAATTTTCTGTCGGCACATTTTCACCCGTCGCCCGTCGCGTGTCGTTTGCGAGAGAGATCCGGGATCTAGAAGGCGTAGAGCCATGGCCGACGGCGACGCGAAGGACCGCTTCGATCCGGAACTGAAATTCCTTTACGTGGACAGGAACAACTACAACGATCCGGCCACACAGGCGGAATGGACGCAAAAGAGGCTGGTGTGGGTGCCGCACGAGAGCCAGGGCTTCGTCGCGGCGAGCATCAAGGGCGAGAAGGGCGACGAGGTCGAGGTGGAGGTCCAGGAGACCAGCAAGAGGATGACCGTGCCCAAGGACGACATACAAAAGATGAATCCGCCGAAATTCGACAAGGTCGAGGACATGGCCGAGCTCACCTGCTTGAACGAGGCCTGTGTCCTGCACAATCTCAAAGACAGATATTATTCTGGACTTATATACGTGAGTTTCGCACATTCTTTATTATTACTCCCATCCCTTACACTTTACTTTTATCTAAAATTCCCCATACCATATTTATTTCGATATGATCTGAGTAAATCATAAAATCTGATTTTTTTCTTCATATCATATTACACATCGAAATTGGTTAATCGATTGCTCAAAACAGTTACCTCCGAATTATACATTACTAAATATTCTACATTACTCACAGAGTACTCGATTAAACACTCCAAAGTCAATTGCCTCTCTACCGATCTATGAATAGCTATATCAAATGTAATAGTTTAGTATATTAATCTCGTACAACTATATTAATTCAATATCAGTCTATTGGCTACTTTACCTTAACGAAGGCTAGATTCTGAGCTACGATAACAGTCGAGTAATTAGCTCGGTGTAAACAGAATTATCTGGAAATTAATCGTAACAAGCTAATGACTATGATAGTATACTGATATTTCGAACCTAGATAGTCTATTCGATTTGGATCTTTTGGCCTCTACCTGTGTAGGTATTTTGCCTACATTTAATTAGATAAGTGTAAGGAAGAGTTGTGCAAACAACTACTTAGATTATTGATTTAACCAGACATTCGGTAACTGGATTTTCAGATGAATCATGCTGTGTTTGAATATGTTTTTATTCGTTTAATCTTATTTTTTTCGAAACGGTTACTTTGTAATTTCATACTCATGAATTGATTAATATCGCAATTAGGTGAATTAAGATAAGGTACTTTTAACTTTTTATTTCTATCGAGGAGTTTCGAAATGGTCGTATATTAGTTGAGTAATTATTATTAAAAATGTTTATTTCTCAATAATTTTTCTAAGCAGAAACAGACAATTGTTTCCTTGCCCTTCATATATGAAGTTTTTTACCCATAACGAATATATTCCTTAACATTTACTTATTGGTATGTAAAAATAAAAATCAAAGTTGGGATTTTTCTGCTCAGTGTAACTCACTGGCAGAATTGTAAATATTTTTTTGTATACCAAATACCCTCATGTATTATGTAGGTCATTTTGTATGTTTGTTATACCGATTGCGAATAAATCACGTGCAGAATGCGAAATAAAAGCGAAGCCGGTTCGAGTCACGATTTTTGTTGTAAAAATTCGGTAGAATTCGAAAAACGCATTGTTATTTAAAACAGGTGTCCGAGGAATATTTCACGACATTTAAAATTGTTAATAATACCCGCCGGAATTTCGCCCGTTGAATAAAACGAGTCCTGCCATTTCCACTTGTGTTCTCGAAACAATTTGTTATAAACGATCCGGTTTGCGTTTATATTTCTCTCAAAAAAAAACGACATTACTTGCGTACCTTTTTTATTTTTCGTGCGGTTTACTTTACGATTTTACTCACCCAGGATATCCTAACAGCGCGGATTTCCAAGAACATGACATCATAGTTTGTCTAAAAACGAGAGTTTTAACCAGATAACGCACCGATATTGTGTGAATTTATTCAACGAAAGTATTTACACACATAAAAATTTACCAAATTCAAACGTCGTTAGAATAAAAAATTACCATGTAATAGAACTAATAATGCTTGTGGGACATCTTGTATAAACGATGCTATACATCCCTCTTGATACAAACATATTCATAGTTTTTTTTATACAGTATGTCCCACAAAATTTTTTGATCAAATCCTCGAGATTATCTAGTTAATAATTGCATAAAAATAGTCCGAATTGCGAGATATTTTTCGATATAATCGGTATATAATATTTGGTCGGGCGGGGGCGGGGTGTGGCAATGACCCTGAGCGTCGTCGGAACGAGAGCGATAGAGACTGTGGCGGAGAAACGGTTAAATAACCGTTTTATAAGGTCTCGAAACGTAAAAAAAAAGAAAGAACAAAGTCGAAGTACTAGGTAAGGTATTTTTTTTACCAGTCGGGCCGCTGTCCGATTCGAATCTCGTTTATTTCTTTTTTTTTCTCGAGACGAGACGATATTCGTAATTGGGACAACCGGTATATTATTTGCGTGGAATCGAAGCGAGCCAATTATCCATTATTTGGTTCAAATCATTTTCCTTGGACCAGGCGGTTTTAAAAAATTAAATTTATCGCCGACAATACCATTGTTTGTTTTAAACAGACGTTTCGAATTTTGTGACTAATCATTGTTCAATAAACTGCGAACGTGATACTCAACCTTTTGGAATTTTTCGACGGTGATTCGATTTTCCTCTCTTTGTAGAAACTTTCTTACTAATACCTTTCGGAGGAAAAAATCCGACGGGCTAACGTCCGGCGAGCGCGGCGCTCGGGGTGAACACCAACCTCGACGCTAGTCGTTATATTGACCTTACGATTTCACTTACTTGGACGTTATTTTTTTTTTCTTTCGTTCCTTCGAATCGAATATATTCGTTATGAATCACTTTATCGTATAGTGACACAATAGATAAATAAAGCGGCAGTTGGCGGGTTTCGGAGCATGTGTGCCTTCGGAATGGGCTGAGTGCGCGCATTTGCCGCGGCCTAGATTGAAATTTCGCTGCTTTTTTTCGTCCTTAAACGTTTAGCGATGCATTATAATAAAAAAAAACACGCCAATCGAGTCGTATGCACGTTGCACTTTTTGCTGAATCGGGTGTTAGTTGGCGCTGACAACATGCTGGAGTTTTTGACGAATTTTTGGAACATATCGCCTCTCCCCCGTACATTACTGCCCCGATAAATTAAACGATTATACTCGGAAAACAATCTCTATTTAAAGGCGTTTTTTAAGTACTGAAATAATTATATAATTGGATTAAAAAACTGCATTATTAGCAAATTACTGCACCCTTAATTGAATGTGAAAATCATTTCTCCAATAAAGACTGAATATTTTATTATGCAACAAAAATCCTGATGAATTGAAAATTTCGAATTGAAAATTAACGCTCTGTATAACGAAGTTATTCGGTATTTTTTCGGGCGAGTTTTCGGCGTAATTCGAATGAAATTTTCGATGGAAAAATACGTTGGAAAATCGAACTAATTGATGGGAAATTGGTGAAAAAATTGGTGAAAATCTGACGGGCTTGTAGCTTTCTTTGTGTTCGTACGAGTAAATATTTCGACATGCTGGAAGTTTGATTAAATGTTACAATTCAAATAAACTTTATATCTACGTTAAATACCCGATAAAGACTTATAAAAATGATGATATCGTTGCCTTTCGTGTTTATTGATTTTACCAATTTCATTCGCATTTTTATCGTATACCGGGTGGATTAAAACGAAATATTTAACATACAAGCATGCCGGAGCATTTCTAGTATTTCTACAAAAAAAAAATAACTAAATAATAGAAGCAGAATTAACATTCTTTCACGCGAGAGCGACTTTCTTCCGGCGAGAATAATGTACATTTTTTTTAAATGTCAAAGCTCCAACATTCTTCAATTTTACTATAAACTCGACAGCGCGGTTTTCATCAAATTCGCACTCGATTAAAATCCATTCGATAACACTATTAATAACTCGAAACCACCTGAATCCTATCTTATCTCATTTCTCAACCAAATCGCCGCGAATCCAATAAAAAAAGCCCCCGACCAATACCGTCCGTCGATATCCTCGTAAACAGAATGCAAAATATTTTCGAGATTTCGCACTTTGGGCTCATTCGAAATGAATTTTATTAACCGTATCGTCGATTAAATGTAATGAAATGTTTGGGTAAAATCGAATCGAACGATTTCGAAAATGCCATAGCGAAATGACGAGAGCCGAGGCGAACTGGCCGGACGTTTTAGTACCATATACGGTACCGAATAGTACACGGAGGAAGGTCTCTGTAATGAGAACCATACCGGGCGTCTCAAAGTTTTCTGGGACATGCGGTATAAATCAAACAAGAGCAAATCGACGAGTTGTTGGTTAGTTAAACGATTTAGAACGCTTCAGGACTATTCGGAACAGTTCGGAGCAGTTTAGAACACTTTCTGGACGGTTCAGAACTCTTCGTGGAGGACTTCGATAATCCAACGCTTCATAATTGAATATTTTTATGAAATTTTCGCAATTTTTAGTCATTACCGGTCAACCAATGTGTCGTTTGAGGAAAAGAGAACCCCAGCAAAGCGAACGAGGTCTCGGATTAGCCGCCACTAAATTTAGAATCGTAGGGAAATAGTTTCCGATGTAAATATAAATTCATATTCGCATTCAGCGCGCGTTTAATTAACATCTCGCAAGTCTGCGAGGTATGAATTAAAAGCAAGTAATATCTTATTAACTACAAGATTTCTAGAAGATGATCGTTTTGGGAGAATTAATCGAGCCAAATACGGCGCTTTTACAATCCCATATTGCTAAACCGATAAAAAGTTTAAGTACTTTTAACACTCGAAAATTCATTGCGCTCGACTAGAAAAAGTGAGTCACCTTCGGTGACTTTTGTTCGTCGGTAATTTGGCGCGGTGATTGCGTTTAGTCCATATAGGGACCGATCGTAAACGGGTCATCGGGCCAGGGCTGTTGGACGATTTTAGCAGCACTTTACATGAGATTAATCTCGTTTGGTTTGTGGCATTCGGAAAAAAAAACCATCTCCGATCCATCTGCTGGCCGATGAATCGGACGTATGCAGAAGGCGTCGACGGGGGCCGATTCTGGTTCGACGACTCTAATCTAAATTACTAGAATAATGGATTTTAGAAAGTTTTCTGCGTAATTACCGGTAATATCGAATTGGAAATAAATGGATTTCGAATTTGGTGGTTAACGACGTACTTAGCGACAGACGGTTCGTTTTTCGAAAAATAGATTTTGAATAAATTCTTTTCGGAATTCTGAACGCGAAAAATAGCGGATCGAAACTCTCGCCGGCATAGCGGCGCAACATTCCAATAAAGGTGCGCAAATACATTGCGACATTACTTAATCGAATTACCATAAAAGTTGTTAAATTACTCCGAGACTTCGCAAAAAAAAACTCGAACGGTTTCGAAACGATTCATTTTCTTACTTCCATTGAAGAAAATCGTTTGTAACAACGTTGCCGGATATTCCGATGTTTCAATAGATCTACAGATTTTCAAAATAATCTCATACGACTTGACTACGTTGGTTTCTACACAATTACATGTATTATACAATCTCGAATAAACTACACAATAAATTATTTCGAACATAAATCGTTGGTATTTTCGTTTCATTATCCTTATAAAATACCTACACAAAAGCGAATTGAAAATGGGAAAACTGCTCATTAATTGCCCATAATACAATCCTACATGCGATATTGTTTGCAAACACACGACCTTATTATTCCGCTTTTAATGAAATTAATGCGAGAGAGAAGAAAAAATACGCTTTATCTTACAGTCCGAGTTAACGGGACCGATTTTTTTTTCTCTCCACCAATAAATTTTATTAACGCCGTTAATAAATCGGTCGTTTGAGATTTAATTGACGGACGAAAATAAATGTTAAATGGGCCGTGGTGTTGGATGTTGGAACCATTAAAATATCGCTTTAATTTATGTGCATTAGAAAATATCATTCGAGCTATGATTGACGGCTGTCGGTCGAAAATTGGCGAGAATTTATGGATTTATTGCTGGTACTAATACTAATCCCGTCACCGAGTCTGCGATGATGGAATTTTTATAAATTTATGTAATTCTTACGAATCGCTAATTCCTGGTTTTGTCAGTTTATTCAGAGAGTCGAGAAGATGTTGCGCAGACGGTATCTCTAGCTATTCTAATCGGTCTGTATCTCGGACCAATAATTTGGGGAGTTTCTTTTATGGTTTCACTTGGATAAAACTAAAGCAGCGGGTTTTAAAATATCCATTTATTTTTTATAAACTCTATTATGTAATAGTTATTTATGAAATGTTATAAGTTCTTTGGTTTTGTCAATTTATTCGCAAGAAAGATGTTGCGCAGGCATTATATCTAGCTATTCTAATCGGTCCGTATCTATATATTTTTTTGTAATCGATTAAACAATTTGGGGAGTCTCTTCTACGGTTTCCCTTGGATAAAACTAACGCAGCGGGTTTTAAAATACCTATTTATTCATTTTTCTATAGACTTACTCGGGCCTCTTCTGCGTCGTCGTGAATCCTTACAAGAAGCTACCAATTTATACGGAAAAAATCATGGAGAGGTATAAAGGGATAAAGAGGCACGAGGTGCCGCCTCACGTATTCGCCATCACGGACACCGCCTATCGGTCTATGCTCCAAGGTAATTAGCCGCCCCCCCAATGGGCCTCGAATTTTTAATTAACTTAATTGAATTTATTTTTCGCAGAAAGAGAAGATCAATCGATTCTTTGTACGGGAGAATCCGGAGCCGGTAAAACCGAGAACACCAAGAAAGTTATACAGTATCTGGCTTACGTAGCCGCCTCCAAATCGCCCAAGGGATCCGGAGCGGTGAGTCGAATTTTTCGATCGATACTGTACATATTACATTACACGACCAATCAAATTGTTGCATGTACGAAGCGTCGATGTTCGATTGTAGTAGGCCTATTGTTGCTTGTCAATTTGACGTTCTGTCAGCTGTCATTAAATGGCGGAAACACAGCAATCAAGGATAGGTCTATTATAGATAGGCTTCGATAGTTGGTGATTTTTATTTATCTTATTCTCGCCTCTTTGGCTAGGATTCGGATAAATGCACTTTTACAGTCGCTAAAAATATATTAAATTAGCGAACACGATCTGTATATTATTTATTCATATGGATTTTATGGTGATTGTCGAATTAAAATTTGTATTTTCTTTGCATGGTCTCGTTGTTTGTGGGGAATGTACAGCAGAAAGATCTTATCGTAAGTACTCGGTATTTTTTATATTTATTTATAATTTATAATTTTCGTAAAAATTTGTATATATTTATGGAAATTGGAAGTTTATACGAATATTTATTGGCCGAATGTATCATTTGCTCCCTAAAATGCTTATTGTTAAAAAAAAATTATTAGGTAGTCGACTGTATAAAAATATTACACATTAGGTTATTTTTCGCTTATTCTGTTAGTTATGCACAGTAGAATTCGCTGGAAATTCTTTTTTATACTATTTAATATTTACGTACAAATTCAAACATCTCAGCTTTATTTTTCCTTAATTTACATGCTGTCAATGCCAGAGCCCTACGAGAGAATTCTCGGTATGTAAACTTGACGTTTTTAGTTTATTTTGTTTTCTTTTTTTTTGGAAATTCGCTATAAATATCACACACATGCACCGTCGTCGCATGGTTTCCCATTTTCTTTAACACAATTGAAAAACTAAGCTCACCTCGTGCACATTTAATTCCCTTACTTTGTTTTTTTTATCCTCCCAATTCAACGTTAATTATTTTATTCGTTTAACCATTATTTTTTTATATGTTTGCTACATTTCGAAATCGAATTAATAGGATATTTAGTTTCAGTTAAAGTCGAAAGTAAATATCTGATTTTTCTAACTTTTGTGTGCTTTTTATTCGATTGCTATCGAAGAGAGATTAAATTAGATATTTTTTTTGCGATTCAGGGTGGATTAGAACAACAACTGCTGCAAGCCAATCCGATCCTCGAAGCATTCGGTAACGCCAAAACCATAAAAAATGACAATTCGTCAAGATTCGTAAGTACTTGTTCGTTTTTTCCATCGAAATATTCTTAAATTCGATTTTTTTTAGGGGAAATTTATCAGGATCAATTTCGACGCGTCCGGTTACATCGCAGGCGCCAACATAGAAACGTATTTATTGGAAAAATCCCGTGCCATTCGACAAGCGAAATTCGAACGAACCTTCCACATATTCTACCAACTCCTAGCCGGCGCTTCGGAAGCTCAAAGAAGTATAACTTCACTCTACCTACAATCTACTCTTCACATAAACTAATTTCTTAATCGCGTTTCAGAGGAGTTCATCCTGGAGGACCTGCGCTCCTACAGCTTCCTGCGCGAGGACAATCACATCGTGCCCGGCGTCGACGACGCCCAGGAGTTCCAGGGCACCGTCAAGAGCATGCACATCATGGGCATGACGAACGAGGACTTCGCCGCCATCTTTCGCGTCGTCTCCGCCGTCATGCTCTTCGGCAAGATGGAGTTCAAGCAGGACCGCAACTCCGACCAGGCGACGTTGCCCGACAACACCGTCGCCCAGAAGATCGCCCATCTGCTCGGCCTGTCGGTCACCGACATGACGCGCGCCTTCCTCAAGCCGCGCATCAAGGTCGGCCGCGACTTCGTCACCAAGAGCCAGACCAAGGAGCAGGTCGAGTTCGCCGTGGAGGCGGTCTCGAAGGCTTGTTACGAGCGAATGTTCAAATGGCTCGTCACCAGGATCAATCGATCGTTGGGTAGGACTAAACGACAGGGCGCTAGCTTCATAGGTATACTCGATATAGCCGGTTTCGAGATATTCGATTTGAATTCCTTCGAGCAGTTGTGTATAAATTACACGAACGAAAAGTTACAGCAGCTGTTCAATCACACGATGTTCATTTTGGAGCAGGAGGAGTACCAAAGGGAGGGCATCGAATGGAAGTTTATCGATTTCGGTTTGGATTTACAACCGACGATCGATTTGATCGACAAACCGATGGGCATTATGGCTCTGTTAGACGAAGAATGTCTGTTCCCCAAAGCCACCGATAAAACGTTTGTGGAGAAATTGGTGACGGCCCATTCGGTGCATCCGAAATTCAAGAAGAGCGACTTCCGCGGCGTCGCCGACTTCTCCATCATCCACTACGCCGGCAAGGTCGATTACTGCGCCAACCAGTGGCTGATGAAGAACATGGATCCGCAGAACGAGAACGTCGTCTCGCTGCTGCAAGCCTCGCAAGATCCGTTCGTCGTGCACATTTGGAAGGACGCCGAGAGCCTGGGCAGGGCCAAGGGCATGTTCCGCACCGTGTCGTACCTCTACAAAGACCAACTGGCCAATTTGATGGTGACGTTGCGCAACACCAATCCGAACTTCGTGCGCTGCATCATCCCGAACCACGACAAACGGGCCGGCAAGATCGACGCGCCGCTGGTGTTGGACCAGCTGCGCTGCAACGGCGTGTTGGAGGGCATCCGCATCTGCAGGCAGGGCTTCCCCAATCGCATACCGTTCCAGGAGTTCCGGCAGCGCTACGAGCTGCTCACGCCGAACGTCATCAACAAGGGCTTCATGGACGGCAAGAAGGCCTGCGAGGCGATGATCAAGTCGCTCGAATTGGACAAGAACCTGTACCGCGTCGGACAGTCGAAGATCTTCTTCAGGGCGGGCGTGCTGGCGCACCTCGAAGAGGAGCGAGACTACAAAATCACCGATTTGATCGTCAACTTCCAGGCCTTCTGCAGGGGATTCCTGTCGAGGAGGAACTACCAGAAGCGGGTGCAACAGCTCAACGCCATACGCATCATCCAGAGGAATTGCTCGGCGTATTTGAAGCTCAGGAACTGGCAATGGTGGCGATTGTACACCAAAGTCAAACCGCTGCTGGAGGTGACCAAGCAAGAGGAGAAGCTCATGCAGAAGGAGGACGAGCTCAAGCAGGTGAAAGATAAATTGGATTTTCAAATTAAAACGTCCGAGGAATACCAGAAGAAGTACCAGCAAGCGCAAGAGGAGAAGACCATGATACAGGAACAGCTGCAAGCCGAGGTCGAATTGTGCGCCGAAGCCGAGGAGATGCGGGCCAGACTGACCGCTCGCAAGCAAGAATTAGAAGAAATTTTGCACGATCTCGAAGCGAGGATCGAAGAAGAAGAGGAACGCAACACGACGCTCAACACCGACAAGAAGAAACTGCAACTCACCATACAGGATTTGGAAGAGCAACTGGAAGAAGAGGAGGCGGCCAGGCAGAAACTCCAACTGGAAAAAGTCCAGTGCGACAATAAGATCAAGAAACTCGAAGAGGACCTCGCCCTCAGCGACGACATCAACCAGAAACTCCAGAAGGAGAAGAAGGTCTTCGAAGAACGAAGCAACGATTTGAGCCAAGCCCTAGCCGAAGAGGAAGAAAAGGCCAAGCACCTGACGAAATTGAAAACGAAACACGAAACCACCATCGCCGAATTGGAGGAGCGTTTGCTCAAAGACCACCAACAGCGGCAAGAAACCGATCGTTCGAAGCGAAAAATCGAAACCGAAGTCAACGATCTCAAAGAGCAAATCAACGAGAAACGCGTCCAAATCGAGGAGCTCCAACTGCACCTGGGCAAGCGCGAAGAGGAACTCGCCCAGGCCATGGTGAAAGTCGACGAAGAGGGCGCCCAGAAGGCGCTCGCCCAGAAAGCCCTCCGGGAGCTCGAGAGCCAGCTCGCCGAGCTGCAGGAGGACCTCGAGGCCGAGAAGGCGGCCCGCAGCAAAGCGGAAAAGATGAAGCGCGACCTCAACGAGGAGCTCGAGGCGCTCAAGAACGAGCTGCTCGACTCGCTCGACACCACCGCCGCCCAGCAGGAGTTGCGCTCGAAGCGCGAACAGGAACTGGCGGCGCTGAAGAAGTCGCTCGAAGAGGAGGCGAGCACGCACGAGGTGTCGCTGGCCGACATGCGGCACAAGCACTCGCAGGAGCTCGCCTCGCTCAACGAGCAACTCGAGAACCTGAAGAAGGCCCGGGCGAACCTCGAGAAGGCCAAGCAGAGCCTCGAGGCCGAGAACGCCGATCTGACCAGCGAGCTGAGGAACGTCGGCGCCAGCAGACAAGAAGGTACATCACCTTTTTTTTTGTAGCTTTAATTAGGTAATTATCTCGCGATTTTTCTAGGCGAAAGGCGACGCAAACAAGCCGAAAGTCAACTAGCGGAATTCTCCGCCAAACTCATCGAAGTCGATCGATCGAAGGTCGAATTGCAGGAGAAGACGGTGAAGCTGCAACAGGAACTGGAGAACGTCGTCCAACAATTAGAAGCCACCGAACTCAAGTAAATACATCGAAACCAAATTTATATCTATTTTATTTACGAATTCACGTTAATCTTGTAGAGCTTCAGCGGCGGCCAAAAACCAGGCGACCATCGAGTCGCAATACGCCGACGCGCAACAGGCGCTCGAAGAAGAGACCAAGCAGAAGCTCGCCCTCAGCTCGAAGCTGCGCCAATTGGAATCCGACAAGGAGGCGCTGCAAGAGCAAATGGAAGAGGAGGAGGAGGCGAAGAAGAACATGGAGAAGCAGGTCAACCTGCTCGTCGCCCAATTGGCCGAGGCGAAGAAGAAGGCCGACGACGAGGCCGAACAATCGGCCATACTCGAAGAGAGCAAAAAGAAGCTCGCCAAGGATTTGGAGTTGCTACAAAGGCAAGTCGAAGAATTGACGGCCGCCAACGATAAATTGGAGAGGAGCAAAAAGAAGATTGCCGCCGAATTGGAAGACGCCAACATCGATTTGGAAACGCAAAGGCAAAAGGTATCGGAATTGGAGAAGAAGCAGAAGAACTTCGATAAGATACTGGCCGAAGAGAAGGCGATCAGCGAGCAACTCGCCGCCGAGAAGGACGTGGTGGAGAAAGAGGCCAGAGACAAGGAGACGCTCGTGTTGTCGCTGAAGCGTGAGCTCGACGATTCGAACGTGAAAATCGAGGAATTGGAGCGGACGAGACGGCAGCTGCAGGGCGAGCTCGACGAGCTGGTGAACAACCAAGGCACCGCCGACAAGAACGTGCACGAGCTCGAAAAGGCGAAGCGCTCGCTCGAGAGCCAACTCACCGAGCTCAAGGCGCAAAACGAGGAGCTCGAGGACGAGCTCCAGCTCACCGAGGACGCCAAGCTCCGCCTGGAAGTGAACATGCAGGCGTTGCGCGCCCAATTCGAGCGCGACGTCCAGCTGAAGGAGGAGCAGGCCGAAGAGAAGCGGCGCGGCATCGTCAAGCAGCTGCGCGACCTCGAGGCCGAGCTGGACGAGGAGCGCAAGCAGCGCGCCGCCGCCGTCAGCGCCAAGAAGAAGATGGAGGGCGACGTGAAGGAGCTGGAGGGCCAGATCGAGTTGCACTGCAAGGTCAAAGAGGACGCGCTCAAGCAGCTGAAGAAGTCGCAGCAACAGTGCAAGGAGGCCGTCAGGGACGCCGAGGAGAGCCGGGCGGCGCGCGACGAATACGCCGCCGCCAGCAAGGAGGCCGAGCGGAAGGTGAAAACGCTCGAGGCGGAGGTGTTGCAGCTCACCGAAGATCTCGCCAATTCGGAGAAATCGAGGCGTACGGCAGAGGCCGAACGCGAAGAACTATTAGAGGAAATTAACAACAGTATTAGTAAAGGTAACGTTCGCACTACTACTACAATCGCCCAATCATCTAATTACGAGTAATTTTTGTATTTACAGGTAGCGCCCTCGTCGACGAGAAGCGCAGGTTGGAAACGAGAATAGCGACGTTGGAGGAGGAGATCGAAGAGGAGCAGAACAACAACGAAATATTACAGGACAGGGTGAGAAAGGCGCAACTTACCATCGAGCAACTCACCGCCGAAGTGTCGAGCGAACGATCGGCCGCCCAGAAACAGGAATCGCAGAAGCTGTTGCTCGAACGGCAAAACAAGGAGCTCAAAGCGAAACTGGCCGAACTGGAGACGGCCCAAAGGACGAAGACCAAAGCGCACATCGCCGCTTTGGAAAGCAAAATATCCAATTTCGAAGAGCAACTCGACGTACGTTTATAATACAACTTGATTAACGTGATGTTTATTTGTATGGTGTCTCACAGGTGGAGGCCAAGGAGCGGCTGGTGCAGCAGAAGAACAACCGCAAATTGGAGAAGAAGATCAAGGAGTTGGTGATGCAGGTGGACGACGAGCGCCGGCACGCCGACCAGTACAAGGAGCAGGTGGAGAAGGCGAACGGGCGCGTCAAGATGCTGAAGCGGCAATTGGACGAGGCCGAGGAGGAGGTGACGCGGGAGAAGGCGCAGAAGCGGAAGGCGCAGCGCGAGTGCGAGGATATGCTCGAGTCGCACGAATCGATGACCAGGGAAATTAATAATCTTAAGAGCAAATTAAGGTGCGTAAAATTGCGGAAAAAGGTCTAGGTTATTTTTCTGGTGGTTATTATAATCGGGCGCTATGGAAAGTTGACAAATCCGTGGTTTTTTTTTTTGGGCACTGTGAAAAGTCTATTCTAAATTCTACTCGTAGTCGTTTGATTGATTTGTAAAATACACAAATTGTATACGAAGGTGTTGCTGTTCTTTTATTATAATTACGAGAGATTTCGCTCACTTCGTCGACGAGTAGTGTTCACTAGTAACTTCAGAATTGTTTGTTTTATTGGTGAATGTATAAACATGTTGTTTGGGAAATTACAATTCCATATAGTTTGTACATTGGCCGATTAAACACCTTGTACAAGATCAATTTAGCAAATAATCGGTTTTATAACTCGAATAAACCGTTTCAGCTCTAATTAATTATCTTTTACCAATCTTCTATACTCGTTCCCGCTATCCTACCTTAGTTTGTATACATCGACTGGTTGGTGTTTAAATAATTATCTTGAAAAATTTCAAAATTTTGTCAATTTTCTACGTGATTTAGTTGAAACGTCCCAACTACAATTTGAAATTACTTTCTAGCCTGATGAACTGACCGGCGTCGAAATGATTTTCGGTATGTGATTAAATGGAATACAAAAACAATGTGTTTGCCGCAGGATAAAAATAAAATACACTCACGTTTCCATATAAACTCATTAGCTTGATAACTTAATTAGCCGCAGGCCGTCGCAACTGTGATTAATCCGAAACATTATTCTTTCGATCCAATTCGATTTTTATTCATTAATAAAACCATCGCCGTCTACGTGTTCGTTTTATTTTTAGAATAAAACTATTCATTTTACTTTAACTTAACTAGCTACTCTTGAGCTCAATTGGCGCCGTTTTGAGCTGAAGAGTAAGCGGTTGATACGGGGCGACGAAAACACCCTGTATAAAATGCTTATGTGATTCAGCTTGGCTCAGATCACTGCGGCTCCCGCATTTACGACGAACGAAAAAATACAAGGGAGTTTGCCGGAAACGATTAAGAAATTATGGGGGGTTGTTATCGAGGCCAAGTGAGTTGGACTTTGCCCCCAAAAAATGTCCGAAATATCAGTCCCCACTAACGTTTGAGATTATTTTTTTGCTTGCGTTTAATCGTAATTATTTTATCTTTCCTCACTCGAAGAAAACTTACTCGAATTCCGCATGGATGTTTTTTTTTATTAATTTGTGTGGCTTATACTCGACTCGCGAAAGAATCTGTTTTTAGGGGATGTCGATTAAACTATTATTTAGAATCGATATCTCTGGTAGATTTGCATGCGACTCTTTCGTCGAGCCGGTAGATTTTTTTTTCTGTTCTTTTTCGGTTTTTTTTTTTAAACGACTTGATGGATGTTTGCAGGCGAGGTACGATGGGCATTTCTTCGTCGAGACTGAGCACGACGAAACGCGGATCGATTCAAACGAGCGGAAACGGTTCGGGAGACGATTCGACCACTCAAGACGAGGCCATGGACGGAGACGATGCTCCTAATTAGACGCTTTTTTTCGTCGTTTCCCGTTAATTTATCACGGTTATTTTTTTTAATTTCCGAGCGAATTAACCGCTTTTTTTATTTTACCCGAGCAAATCGCTTCTTGTACATAATTATTATTTGTCTAGTACTTAGCAAACGCATTTATATTTGTTTAGATTAAGGTTTATTTAATTTCCAAATTATACCGTTATAGATTTAGTATAAAAGTTTTTTTAGAAACGTGGGTGGGTGAAATGTATAAATATGTTATTCTATTAATTTAGAAATGGACACTAATCTAAACAATTATGAGTTACAAAGTGGCCAGAAGCATTTATTTATTTTTTAAGGCCTGCTATTGGATTTTTTTTTCTTTTCGTTTGGGAACACAAGGTGTTTGTTTTTTGCTGGCAAACCCGCGTGTATTAATTTACACATTCAATTAAGTTAAGCTTTTATTTATAAAAATTTTTATTAACCATTATTACGCCTCCTGTTTATTATGTATGTTTCTATTATAACCCGATGACAAGTATTTTGTTTAATTATGTATGTACCAGTTTTTTTAATTTCTCTATCAATTTTATAAGGATTAATAATGCTAATAACATATGAAACTTAACCTTTTGATACGCATATTTTGTAGAATATATATTTTGTAAAGACAACAAGTTTTAGTCCGACGAGATTTTGATAAACACGTTTTTGTATAAACGAAGAATTTTCATGCATTTTGTAAATATCTCTAAGCATAATTGTGAGGGATCAGGGCTCTATTCATTATTTTTACTAAGTTGAATAAAATTATATGATATAATGTACAAAATAGTAATTTTATACGAAATCTTGTAACCGTCTCAAATTCACTTGAACTTCATCTAAGAGCGTCACAAAATGAATATGCTGTTGCCGCTTTTAGTTAATATTTTAATTATTTCTAAAGAGTCCTTTATTATGTCTAAAGACCCCAATATCCCTTGAGAAGTTAAATGCCGTTTTGTGACTTCGTCAACAACCATTATTTTGAAAACGTTAATTTTATTGATTAACATTCATTCAACAATTACAAGTATTTATGTTGTAATTGGTATAAAATATTTACCTACAATTAGTCGATCAAATAAACTGCTCGTTATCCTTAAATATAACGGTGGGAGCCGATCTGGGATTTCTGTGCGAACACGCGTAGTTCAGCCTTGTCTTGTGATATCTGTACATCTCTGGACACAGCATATCAAAACTACCATCGATTGTTTCCTAAAAAGTTATCAATAATTCTCTTATTATTAGGAGTAATTTGAATATACGATTTTTATACCTGACTTTCGACGGGATTGAACGCCCTTCTGGCTCGTTCGTGTAGTTGAACAACGGGACAGGCCGCTTGGAACAAACAAGATTCACAATTTTCATAAACGTGCAAATCATTTTCCAAATACACCCCGGTCCGCCGTAACAAATCCGGCGTTTTGTTACTCAGTCCTGCAAATGCCAGAAAAAAAACGCACTTCACAAACGACAAACTAAACCCGTTTAGATATCCAAACAACGAGAAAAATGTTTTCCTTACTCTCCGAGCTGATGCTGTTGAACAACGACGAACCGACTATTTCCTCCCTGATGCGCGCCAATCGTTGCGCCGGATCGTCGGCCGTTAGCCAATAAGTTCGCATCTCCCCTTTGCCCTACGGTATCAATACATCGATTATACATCCAACAAAAATTACTATATTATTTCGACTCACTTTGATAGGTATGACTCCTCTTTCCTCGCAATGATATCCACCCAGGCGTTGAAGCAGCACGAACGTAGCGTGAGATATGTGGATTCGAAACGCCTCGCCCGAACTTTCCATTCTAGACGCCGTATTTACTGTATCGCCGAAAAGACAGTACCTCGGCATTTTCAATCCCACCACTCCAGCCACGACGGGACCTTAAAATACGTACGTTTACACGCTTGTACATTACAGAAAATTACCCAAACAACCCGAATGTATCCCAATTCTCAGTTGCAGCACCTCGCCCTGCCTGTGCTTGATGTCGAACCGTTTGATTTTGCTCAACAAATGCAAAGCCATCGAAGCGATTTCGCCGGCGTGTCTGTCTCCGTTTTTTATCGGCAATCCGCTAACCACCATGTACGCATCTCCTATCGTTTCCACCTAGAATAAAAGACAATAAATAACTCACAGTGGCTGAAAAACCGCTTAGGTAAAGACCTTATAAACGTCGTAATGCGATATGATCGAGTCGAACAAAGTGTACAGATCGTTGAGGAGATCGATGACCTGCAACGGCGTGCTGACTGCCGATATCTCGGTGAATCCCACGATGTCGCTAAAATAAATGGTCACGCATTCGAACGACTCGGCCTCGACTCGTTCGCCTTTCTTCAACGAATCCGCGACGGTTCTGGAACGAATTAAATCGAATTAAAAAAAACCGTTTATCGCGAAATTGATTTATCTACTTCGGTAGCATCCTGTGAAGCAGCGCGTCCGTTTTCTTCTTCTCTTCCGTTAGCTGGTTCGTTCGTTCTTGCACTAATCCTTCCAAATTGTAGGCGTACTTTTCCATTATGGCCAGCATGTTGTCGAAGATGTTCGGTTTCAAACCGGCCTAAAATGGTACCTAAACGTATCGTACGCAACGCGATTATAAAGATTATTTACCTGCATTTCTTTGAGCTTTATTCTAACGTATCTAATATCGGGTCGTTGATCGGGCTCTTCGTTCCAACAGGCTTTAATGCATTTAATTATATATTCTGCGGCTCTCAATTGCTCCAAAGGCGGTCTAAACGGTACATCTCTGTGTTGCTCTTTAACGTTTTTAATGATTTCTAAAACACACTTATATACAACTTATAACGCCTCGTTGAAGATACTCACCTCTCGGATCGACACCAATGGCTCCCCAAGGACCCTCTCGACTAATAATCTCGTACAAAAGTATAGCGAAGGAATAGACGTCGCCCTTTTGGGTACCTTTCGCCGGCGGCGAATGATCCCTGAGCAGTTCCGGCGCTCTGTAGATGAGCCTCTTCAATTCTTTCTCCTCCCAATTCGGGTCGTCTTGATTAGCTAAAAGCGATAGCGTGTAGAGGGTAGTTATGACGTTAGAAGGAGTTTACCTTTGAATTCGTACAAACCGAAATCGGATATCTGCAACACCCATCTGCTGTCTATCAAGCAATTGCTCGATTTCAGGTTGCCGTGAGACACTATTTCGCTGTCGTGCAGGTAAATCATTCCCTATAAATAGTGGGAATTTATTGTGTATCGAGAACAATGAGAGATTTAGTTTACTTTTAGTATATCGGATACCAACGACGATATAAACATCGTATCCAAACTCAAATCCTTGTTTTTGAGAACGTCTTCCAGACTTCCTCTTGCGGAGTAGGCGGTGACGATGGCGACGTTGCCGTGATCTACGCAAGCTCCGATAAATGGTATTAAGTTCTCGTGACGGGCTTCGCGAATCTACAGGAAAATATGCAACTTAAGTGTATTACATCGTCTTGCAATACCTTTACCTGTTTCAATTCCTTTCTTATCGATCGAGACAAGTCGATGGATCGCTTGTGCAGGTATTTGATAGCCACGATGTTGCCCTTGTACAGACCGATGGTGGTGTGAGCCCTTTTCGTCGGTTGTTCGGAAACGTCTCCGATGCTGTCGCTGGTAGGCGGTTGGAATATGCTATGTCTGCACACTCTTATCTGTAAAATTGAGCGTTATAGTAAAATTTTTAGCGAAGCCCCCAGACTAATGCGGGGATTATAGTAAGGGCGATTCGGTTAAAATTCACTCGCCATTTTCAGGTTTTGGCTTTCGACTTCCGCCGTTTCAATCGGTATAATCGTGATGTCTTTCATGTCGATTTTCCACAGCAAACAGGCCAATTTTTGTTCGTAGCGATAATGCCTGGAAAACATGTCAATCATTAATATTCGTTCGATCAAATTTTCGCGTCGAATCATATTGGGAAAAAAAAACAATTAACAATAAAAGCGATGCATCGGAATCGACGACTAGCGAAAGGATTGAAATGGACTTTCTCTGTTCGGAATTTATAATTATTCGCAATATTCCCGCCAAATGATTTCCGAACGGAAATCGCTTTTGTCGTTGCAGACAAAAAGTTTTTCGTTCAGCACACAATTATAATCGAATTTCCATCAATGTTTAACACCAACGAAATGCCGTAAAACTGATTCAATACAACGATTTCAAACCTACACCCTTTATAGTTCATTCCTAATTAATTTTTGTACATTCTATAGCTTATATTAACTTACTTTAATGCGAATAGTATTCCCACAACAACGATAGTCGATACCAAAATCATGCTCGCCACCAACTTCCAGTCGATCCTGTATATGCACTTCTCCCCGTAGAACCCGCACTTCGGCTCTGCACGCGGCATTTTCCCACCGACCCATTGAATAGGCCTCTCCAAATCGAAGTATTTAAATTCCTATGCAAACAATTTCTTTCTACATACGACACGAACCGAGCACCGGATCATGCAAGCCCACCATACAATACCCGATCTTACAGAGGACACTCCGTATCACGATATCCTCGTGAGAGAAAATCGAATCGACTAATCCGATGGACTCATTTTTTTTTTCTACGAAGCGACGAGAAAATACAAAAAGAAAACTCACCGGCAACGCCGAAAATTTTTTGTTGCTCGCGTTCTGGTTGTACTGGAAAAACCCGACGGGCTGCATGCTCATCCTGATGGATCCGTTCATTTCCTTATCGTCCAGGAGAGCCACTACAGTGAAATTACCTTCAGCGTCTCCGTTACCATCGATAAACACCTGCACAAATCATAATATACAAGCCGTTTAGTAAATATATACAAGGTTCTATTTAACAGAAACATGCAAAAGAAAGGTCCTCCATTCGATTAGAATCTACTTATAAGTACAGATAGCTCAACAATTTAAATTTTGGTGATCGATAAAAACATCTTTTCGCATCGGGCGTTTCTTTTTTTATCCGCTTACATCGTATCCTTGAATGGAGTGATAGGACCTGTTGATTATCCTGTTGAGGACGGCCGTGCCGTTTCGAGGGTCTTCGTGATTTTCGAAAATTTCCGTCAGCGCCCTGGCGTATATCATTACGGCGTCGTAGAGATAAGCCGCTTGGATGGGAACCTGTACACGTGGTGGTGTGTATTTTTTTTAAATTTCGTTCGAGTCTTTAGCATTGTTTGACTTACGGATATGCTGTCGAATATTTTGTGATGGTAGGGCACGCAGAACGGCGGCCTGGCCGAGTTCGCTTTAATTTGCTCGCATATATACCTACAAAATTAGTACAAAAAATATTTAGGATTCGATTGTTGCTCGAACGAGTGCAATTGGTACGCTCCCTTACGTAAAAATTCGAGTGATTTTTCGGTGCGGTAATGATAATTGCCAATTGCACTCGTTGGGTTGAATATAATCTTGTAATAAATGATATGTGGATAACGTACTTGTAGTTGGGATTTCTGGGATGCGACGGAGTCAACTTCAATACGGACCTGAATCCCATAACGTCGGTGATGTTTCCCCAGCCTTCGTGGTGCAGAAACGGGTCCAGGTAATCTGAAAAAGAAATATATAGGTGTATATAATTTTTCTCGTTAAGGGAGCAATTAAATTGTTTTCGCTTCGCCGATTCTACCAACGCCAACATTATTATGCGAAGATTTGTACTCTGCGTATTTTATCAGTTGCATGTCTGGCATTTAAAGTGTTTCCTAATGGCGTTTTCTTTGTGGGCTCGCACTTTTTATTACCTATTCTTGTCGAAGAGCGCGATTTTTTGCGAAACAAATCGTAAGGTTTCCTACATAAAAAAAAACAGAGAAAACGAATCTACTGTAGCGTAAATTGTTCGAAATTAAATTCGATAAATCTGCGCCAATGAGAAATTTTAGCTTGTGTTTACAATCTACTGTAGAATTGAATAAAAAAAAATACCTCTTCTAATTAATTTTATCCTCCTGTTCGGATCGTAAATCTCGTCATCTACGGATATGACGACGTAGTCGCCGGTCTCCAGCAGCTTCCTCCTCTGGAGGCATTTTACGAAATCTATTAAAGCGATGTGCTCACCGACGAACACGTACACTGGAACACAAAATCCGTACAACAGGTCCAGAAAATTCCAAAAATTGTTATCATTAGTAGGAAATTAAAAAAATGTGAGTACAAAATGTTCGTACCTCTGGTTTTTTTATAGGTATCTTCGACGATGTTGTCCATCTGTTGAATGTACTCCGGGATGTAATCGGAATATAATTTTGTGTCCGTTATTGTAAGACCGTGAAGTAGGCTTTGTTCCTATGTCAAATAATGCTAAATTAAATTATGCGTAATATTAAGAAAACTTATCTTGTAAATAAAATATGTTTTGCCCATTATTGTGAATCTTTAACAAATTTAAAAAAAATGACATTTAAAATTGACATTAATCACAGAACACAAAAATTATCTAAATGACAGCTACCAATCGTTTAATTAAAAAAACAAATCCAGTTGCCATTAATTTATTACTTGTGAATTTAAAAAATATCCCATATTTACACAGTATCAGTACCTCTTATCTTGTAAATAAAATATTTTGTGCTCTTTATTATAAATCATTATCAAATTACAAAAAATGTCATTTAAAATTGACATTATTCACAGAACAAAAATATCTAAATGACAGCTACCAATCAAATCAAATACCCAAAAACAAATCCCGTTGCCATGAATTCATTTCTCGTGAATTTAAAAAAATATCCCATATTATACCTAGTATCGTACCTCTTATGTAGTAAATGAAATATTTTGTGATCATTCTGGTAATTTTTTTTCAAATTACTTTATACACAGAACACAAAAATATCTAAATGACAGCTACCAATCATATAATTAAAAAAACAAATCCCGTTGCCAAGAATTATTTCAACCCGTCAATAATTAATAAATATCACAATATCACCCAATTTATACCTAATATCGCACCACAACTAAAATATTTTGTACGTTTGCCACTCGAAACATCAAAACCTTTGACATCAATCACGAAACACAAAAAAACTGTCTAAATGACAGGTACATATCAAATCCGACAGGGTTGCCACGTTTTGGCAAAAAATAGCAAATTCAAATAAGAAACGCGCCACAATTCTTACCTCGATGGCCTCCTGGACTTCGCTACCCGAAGCCGGATGGGACCCGGACACCACGACGAACGTGTGCCAATCGAAGGCCCTGAGGAGGGCGACGACGCTCTTCGAAACCTTGCTGGAGGGCGGCAGCGTCCTGGCGAAGGTGAAAAATATCTTCTTGTCGGAGACTCTCGTGTCGCTGCATCGCTGGCGGAACAGAAAATCGAGCCGGACGTTTCAGTTATTTTCTTAAAACGAGACCGTATATACGAGAGAAACAAATTAAACTGTATATTATCGGTAATATGTGTGGAAGAATTCCGTCGGGTGGTGTTTAGAGAGCGACTCGTATAAACATTAATTTAGCCGGGCGCCCTCCCGGGTATATGTTCGAATTATTTCATCAACTTCAAAAGTGTTTATTTTATCGAACAAACGGGAGTATCGCGGAACGTGGAAGTCGAATTATGTATTCACCGTAAACATCGAGATTGGGGGGATCTTACTACCCTTATATACAACGTCTTCGTTTCTAAAATTTCAACCCCCCTGTACTCGTTATATTGGATAAATCTTTTGGGCTATAAAACGGTTTTTTTCCGTGCGGCTTTCGATCCGGTTTTTGACATTGCGTCGGGCGCTAATCCGGGAATATTGGAAATTAATTATCGACTGCAAAATCATTTCTCTCTTAAGACATTATATACGAAAATCTAATTAATATGCAAATGGATTCGGAGCCGTACGATTTTCGTAAATATCAAAGCCACGGGTTTATTCAGAGTTTAATAATATACAATGTCGAGTCGAGTGGAAGGAGGAAACTTTTGCGAATTAGTAGCTGAATAACAATTTTGGTAGCTTAAAGAAGTCGAATTGTAAATGAAACATGGTGGTAAAATTATCCGATAAGATCCATTAATTAGGTAGGCATTTTGTGCACGTACATACTATCGAATTTCTATTCAAATTTATCTCGATTCTTCGTACTTGTAGTCTCGTTGTAATTATTAATTGTTGCGGATTAAACACCGTAGCGTTAATTACTTGTAATTATAGGAAAAGCGTCAAAATATCCATTTAATCCAAACGAAACGCGTTATGTGTATTATTTATGGGCGAAAAAGGCTTTGTTGTCAGGCGTATGTATTCAGAAACACACTAAATAATATGCGATAATAATAAACTTATACTATTTCTGAATATTTAACGTAAATCACCAGACTAATATTCGAATTTTTATAGTGTAATAGTGCGGGCGATTAGTTTAAAGTTCGTTCATCATTTAAATTTTACTTCATTCAAATTCTACCTAATGAGAAAGTGAGATCAAAACTGCGTGTTTCAAGTACTCATTAATATTTAATTTAGCATCGTATTTTACTGTTCTTGTAAATACCTTTTGTTATTTCGCATTCCTCCCGTTCGCCGACCAAAAAAAAAAGAACCCGCCGGGATAGGAAAAAAAAAAGATAATTGTATTTCTTCTCCTAAACGAGTGGGATTCGCAAAAGCTTCGGTAAAGGTAATGTAATATCATTAAATATTACTCGAGGATTTTTTAATTCAATAAAGCTGAATAAAGATAATCGCACTTGCATATAAATCACGAACCAACTTTAATATATTTGAATTGCAAAGTACAATAATTAGGTTTGTTCATATCGAAATGTACTTTAATTTTAAACAGAGACATGATTATTTTGCAATTTGATCGGAGAAAAACAACCACTTAAGCCCGTAGAAACCGATTTGAATTAGTGTTGAAACGAAGTAAATTAAATAAATAACCCGAAGGGAAAATCGAAAAGGAATTGTTATCTAAAACGGGATGACACAATAATCTGTACACAGTCAAATAACACGTTGCACAGAACGTCCCACATAAAAAAATCGGAGTCGGAAAAACCAATCGAACCATTTGATTACCCATGTATATTTATAGTAACTTGATGAAACACGCAACAGCTATGAATAATTGCTCGAATCTTACACGTTTGGACAGGTAATAAACAGCCCTTTTACATCTTTTTCACGGGTGAGGTAATTCAAATCGACTTCAATAATTCTCTATGACTTTACGAATATATTAACTCGCACAGGGCGTTTCATTGATAAATTTAGTACAAAATCCAAACAAAAATTCACCCTGTATATTGAGTATTAACCGATCAAACATCCCTCGTATACGCAAAAATCATCTAATCGAAGCAACGCAATTTTATTACATTGCAAGAGGTAGCAAAATGACTTTAAATTTCCCAACAAACTAATTATACATCTCCGTTGGAAACTTTCTAAGAGTTCGAATTACTAAATTAAACATCCATCAAGATCCTAAAGCCAGAAATGACAGGAAAATCACGAACACGACGGAGTAATTCGCCGAACGGCATTCCAGCCACTTACTCCAATTAATCCCCCGTAAAGCCCAGTTAGGTATACATTTTTAATTAAACTTAAACCGTTTGGGCGAAAACAAGAAAAACGTCCCGCGAATCGATCGACTTCGTTGCGTTGTTTGTAGTAAAAAACAACGGTAAACAAGCGATATAATTACGCATTAAAATATTCAGGAAATTTAGCGATAAATTGATCGAAAAAAGAAATTATAATAATCGAGGATACGGTCCTGCAATGTAGTATCCAACGGGGAAAATCACGTTCCAATTTCGCGCAATCTTCGCCCGCAGGAAAATATCGTTATGTATACATTCACAGAAATTGGAACAAAAACAATTTCCGTTACTCCCAATTCATGGCTGTATACACCTTTACACGAGCGCAAGGTGTTTACCATCTCCACGACAATACATAAAATTATCTTCGAGGATTTACTTACGTAGGATATCATGGGCAAGTTCCAAGCTGCAGCTACCAAAGCTTCCGACGAGCAGGTATCGTCCGGTCCGATGAAAGCCACCGTCCCGTTGTCCCTCATCTCGGTCATCACCCTGATAGCGTGCGCGGCCAAAGAGGACTTCCCTCTGGACAGACCCAGAGCCGGAGGATTCGTACCGATGTCGGCAGCCACGTAGTGCAACCGGCGACCCGGCAGCAAATCTACAATCAACGAACAATCAAATTTCCGGCGACATTCCGAGCGGACTTACGTTTGTCTTCGTTGACCGCTTCCACCACCAAGGGGAGGGCGCCCAGGATGACCTGGGCCTGCCGGTAGGCGCCCAAGAACCCGATGGTGACCGATTCGCTGAAATTATGAACGCCGGTACCGGTGAGGTACTCGTACAACACGGTGTAGTTCGAGCTGATCTTCTCGTGCTCCTCGGACTCCTCGTCCATCGAGCACTCGGCGACGGTCTCGATGGTGCGAATGAAAGCCGCCAACAGAATGAACTTGATCATTTTCGCATTAGCGTGGGAATTTTAATGCGGCGTGTTGTCGAGCGCGGCCGGTGAAGCCCCCGCGAAGAGACTGGAGAGGCGGCGGACGTTCCATTCGTCGGGCGATTTTGCCGGAAAAATTTCGCGCAAACTCTGCCGGGCCGGCCGGAATCTAACAGGTTCCTGTAGCTTCGCGGTGTTTCAACAGCCACTCGACGAGTGAGGGTTAATTCCTTCCACTATTCGAAGCGACTTTCCTAAAGTTTATTAGGTTTTAGAGAGATTTATGGCGCAATAAACGCGGGAAATAGTGGCTCCGTTACACTATACGATTCGCAAATGAGGCGTTTAATAAAAATTTTTACTAAAAACAAAAATAAATTAGCGATTAACATTCGGTTTGTATGTAAAACGGCCATTTGACGTCTCCGCAGGTTACCAACAATCTGCCGGTTTGTACGCAAGCGGGGGCCGGATTGTCGACGGTCTTCTTCAGGTATTCCGGATAGGTTACGATGATTTTGGTCGATTTCTTCGGCTTGATTTCCTCGGTGAACGTCTTCAATTCGAACGTTTTCGTGTCCAAGCTGTACGAGAACGTCATCGTTTCGTTGAAGGGGTTGAAAAACGGCACCTGGGCGTAACCGTCCATCGTTATCATGAAGGGTCCTTTGGGCGTCGGATGGATACATTCGCCGTATAATTTGTATCTATTCAAATCATAAATATTCATATTTTACGGAAGTGTGTTATAAAAAAAATTTGATGTAATCGCCCGTACTAAAAAAAAGATTAGTAATCGCCCGCACTAATCATTGTTTAAACGTCAAAATTTAACAAAACGAAACGTCACTGTCAAATTGCAAACTTTTGATCTTTTACTGTTCGGATATCAATTCAATTTTTTCGGAAACATTTCATACAAGATAGTACAAAGAAAAATTGTGTTATTTCACGGTACAGTGGAGACAAGTCCATTACCCGCGAATACTCACAAGTAAGGTCCGGATATCGTCGAATTTACCGTCAATACGCTTTCCAATACGCCTATACTGCTGGGCTCGAACATCACAGTAAACGATCCCGTCTCACCGGGCGCTATAAACTTCGAATATTTCTCCACCCAAAATTCCGGATGATCGCACTGCGAGCACACCGAAAAAGCTATACCGAACGCTTCGACCATAAATTAATAGTTTTACCTTAAAGTGCACCTCCATGGTGGTGTTAAAAGCGTTCTTGATGTCGGACGTTACGTATTCCCTGCCGCCGAGTTCCACCACGAATTTCAACCATTTCTCGATTTCCGGCTGGTTCGCCGTCAAATCGAACTCGTAGGAAAACGAGCCGAGCTCCTCGCATCTCGCATCGATGCTGGTCGTAAACACGCCCGCCCTCACCGGACAGAAAGTCACCGCCAGCGATTGCTGCAAACACAAAGAATGCATTCCAAAACCCAATCAAAAACTCTATTCTCCTCCGTTTTCCATCCACACATCTTCAGAAACCTTACTGGCAGTCTAGGGACAAGAGGTCATAACCTAGGACGAAAAGGAATCCAAAAATCTGCCATCTTCCACCTCAAAATCTTTAGAAACCTTGCTGGATACCTGCGGAAAGAGGCAATAAACTTGGAAAAAGAATAAATTCCAGAACCTAAAAATGTATCCTTTCCCAGTCTATCGTCTTCCATTTTCCACCCTAAATCTTTAGAAAATTCGCTGAATGCCACTGGGAACAAAAAATCATTCCAAAACCCAATAAATTTTCCTCTACCAATCTCATCCTTCCACCACCATCCTTAACCTTAACTTATGGGAAGGAAGACCATTGAATTTAATTGATAGATGGTGCACAATCTCATCATGGCGTCGTAATGATGTTGCTAGTAGTTACCTTGGTGTAGGGTTCCATGGAAATGGTGTTTTTGAAGTGCAAATCCGGACAAGCGGTGGTGATGTGGAATAGTACCGGCAAATTTATGGGATTGTGCAATACGATTTCCGTTTTAATGGGATTCCTGACGCACGTGGTGAGTTGTACGACTTCCATCGGATCGGAGGGCATCACTCTGACGACGATTTCGTAAAACATGTACTCTTCCGTTTGCATGTCTTTAAAAATCACCTAAAATTGGCGTGATTATCGCAAAGGAAACGATAATGTTTGGTGCAATTTACGTGAAACTCCAAGTTCTCCTCGTTGATGGTGTAAATGTTCCATTTGTAATCCTTCACCTCGCCCGGCAACAAGTCGACGATGTCCAAACCGAACGTTTTGTACAGAGTCTTCTTGGTCACGACGCTCTTCAGCACGTTCTCGACCTTGAAGCACATTTTGAAGTCCGTCCAATTGTACACCGGTAATATCTGGCAATAGTTTTGTTTGCAGCGCACGTCCAGGTAAATCCTCTTCTCGGGCAACGGCGGTAGCGGCTTCCCGATGAAGCTGTAGACGATCTCTTCGTCGGGCAGCGGCAGTATCAAAATCGCCTACAATCCCGCCAATGTTTTTTTTTAATCGAAATACTATCTAATGATATATTTACTTCGTCGTCGCCGCTCGTTTTGGGGTAGTAAATCACCGGAATGGCGCTCACCGATTCCGGATCGACCACCACCTCGGACGGGAGTATGAAATTCTTGTTCGTTATCATCGGATTCAAATGCCACAAGGTGGTTGTCCTGCAAAAAAAAAATTGTCCGGATTCCGGGGAGTTCGCGAACGATCCTATCACTAACTTGTTTTGAATATCGACGTTCTGGATCAACTTTTGCCTGACGGGGCAGCTGAAGGTTATCGTGGAAATGGGAGGAGGCTGGCTAACGGAATTCGAAACCAACGTCAATTCCAATGGGTCTTTGTTGTTTATCAAACAGATGCACTGGGAATAAAATTGTAATGAAAAATTAGTCGCTAGAGTTTTGATGAAACTCACCTTTTTGGTTAATTGGAACAAGACCTTATCGACTTTGAAGGAAAAGTCGATTTTGACGTCGGTTTTGGGCTTCACGTAGCCTTCGACGGGATGGACTTTGAAATATTCCAGCTGCTCGTGCTTCCACTTGAACCTGGAAACGTACCAACGAGTTAGTTGTGGTTCAATTTCGGTAGATATTGGTGACTAGCTTGATGGGTAGATCGCCGGTGTTTCTGAGCAAAACGTATTTGAGCCGCGTGGCGCCGATCAGCACGTTGGAGAAATTCAATATTTCCTTGTCCAAGGAGTATTCCCTGATCAAGCACTTGCCTTTCACAGAACACAAGGGCGCCGTCATCTGTTGGATTTGATAGTACACCTGCGAATAATCGAGGAGTAATTTACTGCAGAAGTTTACTTGTTGGTTACTTTTTGCGAGAAATTATCCAAACGTTCGGTCGGCCGAAATTCGATAGTAAACTGGTACTTTTTGTTGATTTCCATTCGAACCGATTCCTTGGGGTTGATGAAAAAGTACGGCCCGCGCGGTTCCGTTTCCACATCCGAAATGAGCCGAACAACGCTACAAATAAACGATCTTCAATAAGATTCCAAACAATTATTGCAGTTTATTTACGAAGGATATTTCAACACGCTCTTCGTCTTCTCCTTCTCCATTTTGCTGGCTTCCTTTTTGACCTCTTTCTTGGATCTGAAATTACCACAAAATCTTATAAACTGCAATTGCATTATCATCAAGGTTGTATAGAGTAGCAGGTTGAATCATCAGATGATCTCTACCAACTGTATTTACTATTTAAAAACGTACTTGACGACCTCGGGAACGTCCGGAACGGTGATCTCGGGTTTCAACTTCTCGTATTCCTTCTTGCTGGTGGTGAGATCGTCGGAAATAAACAACTTGGCGTCGAGTTGCGTGGAAGATCTGTTGACCACGAAGAGAGAGTAGCTTCTCATTTCTCCTAAAATAACCTGACAATAACGAAGTTTAGAGAACGTTCGAGTGGGTGGTTGGGAAACGAAGCACCTCGCCTAGATCGATGAATTTATCGGCGGGATTCATCAGTTGCAAATTAATGGCGACGCCGCATCCGGTTATTTTGATCGGTCGCTTGGTGCAGTTCAACGAGAACGGTATCAGGAAATCGTAGTGGCCTTCTTTGCGGGGATGGAAGTAGACCTGTATGGTGATCGTGTCCTGCGGTTGGATGATGGCCGTCGTGAAATCCACCGTTAAATGTTCGTTTTCTTCGAAGAAATTGTCCAATCTAAACGGGGAAATTGTTGGGGATGAAAGAGCGCGAAGAGTTCGGTGGAATCTTCGACTTACTTTACGGGATTCGGTTCGAAATTTTTCACAGTCAACTCGACCGAATAGTATTTGGTGAAGAACGGTTGTATCAGACAGTTGCCGAAATTGTAGTTGGTAAAAGACAGTTTGCACGATGGGAAATCGGCCACGACAAAGAACTTCAAATTGTACACTGGCCCGTAAGGTATCTAAAAAGGAAACGAGTATAATCGCCGAATTTCGCTGTTCAATCGTAGTTTGTACCTCAATTTTCATCGGAAAATTGACCAATTTGTACTTTTTGAAAGTCTGAAAGACCAATTCTCTTTTGACCGAAACCCCCGCCGATATAAATTCCTTATCTTTCTTCGGCGTGATGTTCATCAGGTGCTCCATGTGCTCCATTTTGTAGCTCCATTTGTAGAAAAATCCGCTCTTACCGGTATTGGTAAAAATGAAATTAATTACGTATTTATTCTTAATTCCGATCTAGAAATACCCCACATAAAAATACAATAAAATATTCTACGGCCAATTCCACCTTTCCTATATCGATTATATTATCATTGTTCGGATCCAATGTGACCTCTTCACCAGTGGGATCGATATATTGTATTTTACTTTCAACTTCCAGGCAATTACTAGATATATTTAAAGTCAAAGGCGTTGTCATTCTATCGATAACGCACTGGATCGAAAATGTCGATTCGCCCACCGTTTCAGCGTTATAAATCAATCTAAAAACGAACCAAACGATACTAAACATACAGACACCAGTACTGCTCTAGCATCAATGTAATTACTGCAAAGTGACCTCCGCATTGGCCGGAATGTACCCGGCGATCGGCACGATCTTCAACTTCTGCAAGTGATCGTACGAATACAAACTCGGCTTCAAAATCTTAAAACCCAACTCCTCGTTCTCGTGATTGCACAGGTGCAACGTCTCCTGCGTCGGTATCCTCAGCAGCGTCGGCGCCAGGTAGATGTGCGCCCGCGTAAAGTACACGCGCGGATTCCTGCAAATACCCACGATCAGGAATCTCGTCTCCAAGTACTCCGCCGGCTCCTCGCTGACGACGACGATGCCGCCGCCGCCGCCGCCGCCGCCGCCTTCGTCCTCGTCGCCGGCCGCCTCCTGTCCGCCCTCCGTCCTGCGGTCCGTCCTGAACGCGTACTCCTCCTCGAACGTGCCCAATTCCTGCGACGTGAACGCGAACACCAGCTCCATCTTCTTCTGCTTGCGCAACACGCCCGAGCGCGTCTTGCAGCTGATGTACGACAACGTGTCCCGCTCGATCGGGTCCAATTTGAAGCTCAACTGTTGACGGCCCGTGTTGAATACGAAGAATCCCCTAAAAAGAATTATGTATTAAGCTAAACTGAACTGTTTTTAAGTAGTCGGACGGTAAACTGAGCTGTTTTGAAGTAGTCGGACGGTAAACTGAGTTGTTTTAAAGTAGTCGGACGGCAAACTGAGCTGTTTTGAAGTAGTCGGACGGTAAATCGAGCTGTTTTAAACTAGTCGGACGGTAAACCGAGCCGTTTGATGAACTTACTTGACGGTGGTGATGCCGACGCCGACGGCGTGTATTTCCAAAATCTTCAAATTGGAATCGGACACCTTCAGGCATCGGTTGATGGTGCGCCGTTCGAGGTAATCCGAATCGTCGATTTCGAAGTAGTAGTCCGGCTCGAGGCTTTTGGCCGTCGCCATCACGTCCAATTCGGCGAGTTCGGGATGCAGCGATTCGACGTCGGCCGTCAGCCGGACGACGTAGTCGCCGGCGACGCGCGGCTCGAACGTCGCCCGGAACCGGCCCGTTCCGTCGACGTCGATCAGCGCCTTGGCGGGCGACACGGCGAAGACGCGCGCGTGCACGTCCAGCGTTTCGGGCGGCCGGCTGACGCAGCTCTCCAACGACGGCACTGAAAACGATAGCAAGAAATAGGGATGTTCTTTGAGAACCGGTCGAAAGTCTAGAAGATTGTAGGGTTGTCGGAAACCGGGCGAATGAAGAGAAGAGGAAAGCTGGATAGGTGTGTGGAAATAACCTGTGGAAATGACGTCGTCTTCTTGGTCTTTGTGCTCTGGCTCGACCGGCGACGTGGAGGTCCTGACCGAATGCAGCACAACGTTCCAGATGATCATCAAAGGAACGTTACCGGAGTTCCTCACTTTGATCGTAACGTGATTTTTCTGAAAGGTGCGCCATAATTAAAAGTAATCGAAGCGAATCGATCGAAAACGTACGTCTCGAATGAAGGTATCGGGAAAGTAGAAGTTCCTGCAGTTGCATTCGTACACGGCGTAATCGGTGGTGAAGGACACGACGATGTCGATGACGTCGCACGATTCAGCTGTGTAAATCACGTCGGGTTCTTCGCGTTCGATGGACAATTTCAACCGTTCGACGACCTCGTCGCGCTTGCAATTCTCCGACCTTCAAAATGGCGAGCGATTAGAAGGAAGCCGGCGATCGTCCGGGGCGTCGGTTACGCTATAAAGGCGTCGGTGGCGGTTTCCACGCAATTTTTGAAGTACACCTGCACGTAGGCGTCGTCGAATACGCCGAGGCCGGTCTCCAGCCAAGACATCAACTGCTGGCGTTCGTCCCAAGACAGCTTCAAAGGCTCCTCGTTCATGTACGTAATGGGAATGTATTGGAATTGTATAGTATCCTGCATAATCGATACACTCGAGTATACCTCATTGTATAATAAATTAGGATGTACCTTAACGCTAATGGGCGCGTTCGACATGTTCACCGCCAATATTTCCTTGGTGGTGAATGGCTTCAAATGGCCCACTTTCGGTATCAACTTCAACGAGCCGATGTCGTGCGAGAATTCGAAGCGGTAGGTGTGATCGGGCGAGTAATTGCTGATGGTGAACCGTTTCTTCTGCACCAATTTCAACGGGCTCACGCCCAAATCCAAAATGTACGAGACGGATTTCTTCTCCAGCGAATTCTTCTCGAACGAAGCCGGCTTGAACGCCTCCAACGTACCGATGAATATGTCGCCGCCGTAGCATTGACCAAACACGCTGATCTAATACGACAATTAATTAATTAATTAATGTACGAGAGGTTATAGTCGCTTACTTTGTACGTTTCGAACGGATTATCGATCGTGTAGAGGTTAACGTAAGTATGTTTAGTCACTTCGTTATCAGCTTTAAATACTATATAAACGTTCGTGGCTTCGGATGGTCTGATGTTCACTTTAATAGACGACGCCACCCATTCATCGACTGTAAAACCATCATTTAATTTCGCAATTTCGCAATTTCGCGATACGCACTCTTGGCGAAATCCGGTTCTTCGTCGCTGTGCACTATGCGGAATATGGAATTGTTGTTATCGGTGACATCGACGATCACCTGGCACTTGATCACGCCGATGTTCACGATGCGCACCTTCTTGGTTTCGATTTGATTCACGTAGGTCGGCCTCAGGTAGACCTTGTACGAATTCTCGTTGCCGTGCGGCGCCGGTAGACCTTCCAGTTTGATCTGAGGCACGCAACTTTGGCCGCGCAACGCCAGCTCGAAGGTGTTGTCGGTCGCAGCGTTCGAACTAATTTCCAACACGCCTTCGAAGGACTGATGATGGAAAAAAAAACAAGCATTAATCGTGCCTACTTAGAAGAGGGCGATTAGAGAGCAAAGGCCACTTACGCTGATGATGTCCGGTTTGAAGGTGACGGTGATGAATTGGGTGAGATAGGGATCGATGGTGAATTGCGTGGGGGACACGGTGAAATTGTCCGAATTGCGGATCTTGCAAACGACCACCGCTATCAATTGCCCGACGTTCTGCAGGTAGATCTTCGCTTGGCATTCGTGCTTGACGCAAACGTGGCCGAAGTAGAAGGTCTTCTGCGACACGACTAAAAACGTGTGGGATCCGATCTGGAAATTTAATACAGAAATTCCAAAGAAATAATTCCATCTAAATCGCTAATAATTTACATCGACCGGCACCACGTAGTCCTCCAAATTTTGGACGATGTGGTGCTCCTTGAACATCTTGCTGTAGGTGGTGAAATCCACCCAAGGCTCCGACGCCTCGCCGTACAAATCGATCTCCTTGCCGTCGACGTGTTCTTTGGCCGGTTCGGAGACCGTCAACAGGACGCTCTCCTTGAACACCCCCAGGTAGGTGGGCTGGAAGGCTAGAGTGATTTCGACGGATTGGCCGGTATCCACGTCGCCTCGATAAGGGTGTAGCGTGTAGCCCGGTATATCCAGAGAATCTCTGAAGATTATAGAGGAATCAAAACGGGTTAGAATGTAGTTTGATTAGTATTTAACTTGTTCAAATTGGATTTGGTCGGTTCCTTTAGGTTCTTGGGTTTCTTCACCACGTCCTTGCGTTGGCTGGTAGGAGTTTCCTCGCCTGTCGATAAAACCGAGTTAAAAGAACGTTTAAAAGTGGAAATGCGTTTACCGTGCTTGGAAATGTAAGAAATATTGTAGCTAAAAACGGCCCTTCCGACGTTCTTCAATTGCAGGATTTGCGTTCTCTTGTTCCACACTTCCAGCGATCCGAAGTGGATGTTGTTTATCGGGCAAATGGTGAATCTAAAACAGCACCGAATTACCTTCAATTTTCTCGGATATACTTATCGTTTTACCTAGATAGTACCACGGTACCGGAGTATTGCAGTTGGAACTTTTTGACCACGCACTGCGGCTTGTTGGGATCCAAGATCTTGCAGAGGAACACCGGCACTTTTTCGAAATCGATCTCCTCGGTCGGACTGAATTTGATGATTATCGAGGAACTTTTGTTGGGCAACAGAATCTCCGAATTCATGTTGTATTGGAACAGGTGCTTCACCTTGTTGCTAAACTGCTTGACGGTTTTCGATATTTTTTCTAACCTGCAAGTGAAAAATCGCAGCAGATCTGATGCAAACTATTTAAAAAAAAACGTACATTATTTGTACGTTCGTTATACCAGTATTGGTAACCTTCAACGGTAGCTTGTACTCCTTTTTACCTTTCACTTCGCCCAAGTCAATGTGTTCGGTGTAACTTACGAGGAACTCCACGGCTTTGCATTGCAACGTGATGTACTCCACCAAAAACGGGATTTCTTCGCAACACAACGGATCGAATACCTTTCAACAAATTCAACCATTAGTCCGGAAGATTCTGAATGAATAGACTAAGATAACCTGAATCTCGATGGCCCTCGGCTGGTACATCTCCTCCCTGGTCGGCTTGTACTCGATTTCGATTCGATCGGACGAAAACAACTTGGTCTCGCCGCGCAATTTGTTTATCTTGTATATCCTGGTGGCCCAATCCATGCGCACGAAGCGCCATTTTAGGTTCACCGGCGTCGAATTCACCAATCGGATGTGCTGCTTCGACGACAGGTCCAACGGCACCTGGTCGAAGTTCAGGAATTTCGGCGTTATGTTGAAGTCCATTTTCACCACTTCGGCGAACAACTTCAACCTGAACGAGCGCAATGTACCCGTTTTCTCTCCAGTTTAACGGTAAATATCGGTTACCTGTATATCATGGGATTGTTCTCGATGCTGATGTACAATTCGGATTCCACGATGCCCACTTGGCTGCCTTGCAACGACAACTCCAGTATCACCTGATCGACCGAAGACACCGTAAAGTTATTCGAATTGATTTGGAACGGCGAGTCTTCCTCCAACTCCACGACGGTGTAACACGGTATCTGGGATATGTTCTTCAGCGTAATCCGAGTCACGTACGGAGGAGTTCTGATCGATTGCGAAACAATTACTCGCAAAATTCGTTAATAAACCACCATCAGTTTTACCTTGGCGTCGCTACGATGATGGTACCGAAGTGCAACAGTTGCATTTCCTTGATGTAGACGTAACTGTCGTCGATTTCCTTGTCGACGATGCCGTCGACGCACTTCGAGAACATCACCTCCGGCGTGTAATCGAGACAGGGCAGCTGGCCGTTGCCCAAGCACTTGATGAAATTGTTGTGGCTGTAGCCGATGATCTCCAAGCGGTACTTGTGGCTGAACGTGCCGAGATACTGCGGATTGAAGGTGATCTCGTATTTGTGTATGTCGCCCGGACCGATCACCGTGCGGCTCGTAAACACGTCTTCTTCGTCTGGAAAAGCGTCTATCAGAAATTCGATCGGTTCGAATTGGAAAGCGTGCGATGTACCTTTGAAGGAATGCAGCGGTTTGATTTGGCTGGTGCCTTTCAATTTCTTCTTTTTGAATTTAATCGAACCCACGCTGGCTGCCATCAGCGGGCGCGCCAACGAAACGCTCGAAACGCCCGGATACGCCTGGAAATCGAACGAAAATAACGGGGAAAACGAAGCGTTAGAGAAGCCGTTCGAACCGCCAGAGAGTCCTCGTCGACGTTGTGATCGGCCGGCGACGGGGCGTTGACGATTTTGAACACGTTAGACAGGTTCTTCTGGTACGAGTTCTTCTTCTTGATCACCGAATACATGAAGGTGGACTCTTGTATCTCCTCTCTGTTGGCGTTTTTGATGCTGTCGAAGGCGCTCTCGAATTTCTCATCGTTGAATATGGCTCGGCTGATGGGGCCCGTTAGTAGATCCTCCTCTTCGCTCTCGCCGAAGATGTTGCGTATTATCATTATCGGTACGCCTGGGAAACGATGCAGAATGAAAACGGGACTTCCACCAAATTGCGATCGTTCGGTAAATTAAGCAATTGTACATTCGGGACTCACCCACTTGGGAAACGTCTGTTGCAAGGCTCACTTCCGTAAACGACAGTAAAGTCGTATTTGTCCGCTTTTTGCTCACTTTGGATATCCCCTGGTCGTCCGATTGCTATAAAAAATGGATTTACACAGTAATTAGTGGAAGAAATCGATGAAAAAGACGCGGATGAAGAGGAAATATGAAGAGAGGAAAGATGAAAATGAATGACATGGGTGTACCTCGGTGAGGACGCAGCGGGTCCTGTCCCAGACTTCGCACACTTGGGTGAGATCGAGCACGAATTGATCGAAATTTCGGAATTTCTGCACGAATTCCGGCGATAGATCGCGCATTATTTGGCCGGCCTTCATCGCCAGTTTGGCTTCGGCGTGATCGGACTCATCCGAGAGTGCGTCCGATTTTCTACTAGCTGTATCTTGCCTGTCCGTGGTTTTTTTGGAGCCGCCCTTCGGGGTTTTTTTGATTTTAATCTCGACCGGAAGAGGCGCTGGAAGAAACGATTATTATACAGTACCTAGGTGTATTAATGGCGGCAATTTACTAATTTCTGCTAGTTCTTCTTCGTCCGGTTCGGGAGCTATTTTGGCCATTTGGGCGACGTATTCTTCAAGACTCAACGTTATGGTTACTATTTGAACGTATTTCATATTACCGATTCCGTGTAAGAGGCATTCCAAAGTTATCAAAGGTTGTTTGATGAAGATGCTATCCAAGGTCTCGATTACCTACGGTACAAATACAATTATCCAAGTGCCGAGCTACGTTTGGTGAGGTATAAATGACGTTTTGCTCACCATAAGAGGCCACGGATTTTTTTCGAAATGGTACTTCAACATGTCGGCGAAAATGGTGATGTTCAAGTCCAAAAACGTTTCGGTTTTCTTCTTCTTGGTGGGATCGTTGAACACTTCTCTGGGAAGGTCGATTTTCGAGAGGGCCTCGTCTTTCGCTTTTCTCTTCGGCAACTGGTGTCTCATATTCAATAGCACGTCCAATTTTTTGTACAATATATCGTAGTTGTCTACAACGTACAGCTTAATTAAAAAAATATTTTTATTAATTTGTGTATGAATTACCATCGAACTCTTCGATGGATATGGTATCGGGGAAATCCTTGAGAGCCTCGTCGATGCAGAAATTAACGATTTCCGCGAATTTCGAGTCGTTATTCACTAATTGTTCCATGATCAAAGCGTCCACGCTCGTCGTTTTTAGCGATAAAAATTTGGCAGAGCGAAATGCGATACGCAAATAGTCTGAAAACAACAACAAATTCGTCGAATAAAACGAGTTTCGTTTCGGTTTTTGGGGTACTATATAGACCTGTTGTGGGTGCTCCGTGGAACACAATTACAATTCCTTTTCTACTGGACAACCCATCGGCGGAAACAACCGGATCGATTATGGCCAAACCTTCAATTCGCTTGTTATCCACCTGATACATATCCGTAGTATTATCCGTTCGATTCCGTAAAATCGTCCTTTCTATGATACTGTTTATGTACCCTTCAAAATACAATCATATACAATCATCGTTTGTACAAATCTCGCGTGTATCTCACTGTTGATCAATTCGATAATTTCGTGTTTGGTAACTCCCACCAGAGGATTCTCCGTGCCGCACAGGTTCTTATAGAGGTCCTTCAAATCGGCCTCGAGCATTTCGTAGGTCAACACGAATATCTCCGGTATGCCAGCGCCCAATCTCCTCTCCGGTATCAGCACCGTTTTCAAATTGTAATAGTTCAGGAACAGGCCGATCAGCAATTTCTCCTCGCTGTACGAGCTAAATAGAGGACGGTAGTAATCTCAGTTATTCAGTGGGATTTGCCTACTTACTGTTCGAAATCGGAGAAGCAAAATTCGATGGGAAACGTGGAGACGTTCTGGATGTAGAGCGGTATGGTGTCGCTGGCGTAGGGCGTGCAAGGATCGAATTTCACGTTGGAATCTTTGAACACCAAGGTCGGTTGGACGCCATCGCCGCAAAGCTTCATTTTCACCTAACAAATCTCCCAATGAAATTGTACAAAGAGTAAATCGGTAAGAAGAGTTTGGCAAACCTGTTTGGACGAGCCCTGCAAATTCACAATGACCTCCGCCACGTAAAATCCCCTTTTCTCCGGCATAAAGTAGATGTTCATAACACCTTGTTGGAAGGCCGGCAATTCCCCTTTATTAGGTATAGTGTAGTACAACGGCTTCATGTCGTTCAACGATCGAATGTCGGTGTCCCAATTGCAACTCAACGAACCTCTAATCACGACAAAACAACGGCCTTTAACACTTCAGAAACGCGAATACAAATCTAACTACAAGTCTCTACTAACAGGTTTTCGATGATGACGGTTTTCCGCAGGGCGTTTCCGATTTTCACCATGCCGAAGTCGATGCTCTTGTGCTTGAACGCCACCCGCGGAAAGCAAATGGTCGCCGAGATCAAAATGGGCACGATCGCCCCGTGGGACACCTCCAAATCCAACGTTTCCTGCACGCATTTCTCGTCGGTTACTCTCTTCGAGCTCGGCTTGAATATCACGTGCATGGGAAACGACTCGCCGTAGCCGAGCATCGTCGGCTTGTAGTCGATCACCATGTCCAAAGCGTACAAGGTCGAATAACTCGATTTCACCACCTGGAAATAAGGATCGATACAGTCGCTGGAAAGTACGAAAGATTTTTCAGAAAGAGCGGATTTTAATGAGTACCTTAACGTAAGTGGGTTCCGGGCTGATGTTGGTGATGCGCAACGAAAACACCATCGACGTGTCGATCACCACTTTCCCGAAATCCAATTTATACGGCGGCACTTTGAAATCCGGTATCACCCGACACCTGCGGAAGATGCTGTGCTTCTTCAATTCGTCGTAGTTGTTGCACAGGTGCTCGTTCAAAATCGTATGCTCCACGGCCAGTTCCAAGTCCTTCTTCGAAGGGATCGGATCCTACCGTAAACAACGCGCTATAATCTCCGTCGCGATTCGATTGTAGGTGCTTACATCTCGAAATATAACCTCCCAATCTTCCTCTTTCAATCGCGTGAATTTCGCATCGAACCGGCATTCGGCGTACCGATCGATGTTGCGCGATATCAACGACAATTTAGTGGACACCGACATCATCACGTCCCTGGTGCTCTTCGGCGGCAAATCGGCAATCAGGTACTTCTCGTCGACGTTGGCGATGCCGCGATAGCCCAATTTCAGGTATCGCCTGCGCAACGGCAGCCTGGGCAGGTTGATGGTGATCTGCGAACAGACGCCGTAGCCCCTCATCGGTATCCTTATGGGGTCCATGTAAGAGACCTGCAAAAGTCCGGCGGAAGATAATCCTGCGATTTAGAGAGTGGTAGAAACGCGCGTACGTCGAAGATGATGTCCTCTTCGAAGGCGCCGGACATGCCGGGAAAGTACTTGATGTTGAACGTCACCGATTTCCCCACCTCGAGGAAATAGCTCTTCGGCGAAACGTTCAACCATTTCGCCTTGATTTTCTTATCGTTGAATATCTCCTCGTCGTCGCACCGCGCCATCACCGGGAAATTGCTGAAGCCGGTGTTCGTCAGCGTGATGCTCGTCTCGAAGATTTCGCAAAACAGCTGGGAAACGTTTTGACGATGCAATATCGCTCGGACAACTCGACGCTACGCACCTTTCTGCCCACGTCTATGAAGCTCTTGTCGAACCTGAAGTAGATGTACGAGCAGCTGCCTTTGAAGTAGACCCTCTCCTGTTCGCCGCCCTCGATCTTGCACACGGCCGAACATTGGATGATGGTGTTGGGCGGCGGGCTGAAGTAGATGTTCACCAAGCAGTACTCGTACGGCTTGAGGTATCCCTCCCACGGTTCGATGGTCAGTATGTTGCGCAGCATGTGCGTTCGTTTGCTCTCTTTGCGCTGCATCTCGCGCCAGAAATCCGGCGTCGTCAGTTCGGTCGAGTAGGGTTCTTCGTACTGTAAACCCATAGATGATAACGCCGAGGATAAATCGAAAGGATTTGGAGAGTGTACCGTGTTGTACAAGAGCGTGTTTATGAGGTTGACGGTCGCATCTTTGACTTGTTTCTCGGATATTTGCGGTACCGGTTCGGGCGTTGCGAACAACATTCTGCTCGAGTAGGTCATTTTCATCGAGTTTAGATTCTCGCTTTTCGCCGTCATCTCCGAACGCGTCGTAAACTGTTCGGTCTCCTCCATGTAGGTCGTCACGCTTTAAACGCAGAAGAAGAAGAAAAAAAACGGTTTATTACAAAAAAAAAGCTTGTACTAGACGGCGGTACTTTTCGATTAGCTCGTCCTTGGTGCGCTCGGTGTCCTCTCTGCCTTCGACGTCGTACACGGTGACGTCGTCCTCGCCTTCGACGTCCTCCAGGTCCGCTTCGGGCGGCTCCAGCTCCTCTTGGTCCCTCTCGTCGTCTTTGTTGGCCGAAGACCGGGCGGGCGGGTCGGGCGCGGGGCCGTGCGTGACCGAAAACGATTCGATCGAAGCGTTGTCGATGGTCAAAACCTCCGGCACGGCGGACTCTTGCGTCAACTGCAATTCCTCGATGTGGAACGAGTCCATCAGCAGCTCCAAGGTGAACTTGACCGGCAGAAAGGTGGTGTTCTGCAGGATGATGCTCTTGACGCTGTAGGAGTCGAGCTCGAGGCAGCCGAAGTCGACTTCCTGCGGCAGGAATTGGACGGTCGGGTAGCATATCTCTCCGGTCAGGTAGATCGATTCCTGGTATAAGGGGATTTAAAAAGCGTTTATTCGAGAGTATTGATTGAAATTGTTAGAATGGATCGCTTGCCGTTTTGGGATACTCCGGTATGTTGACGATCAATTTCCCCAGCAATTTGACGTAGCGTTTGGAATAAATCTGCGGTTGAAATTCGACGGTGACGCCGATTTCCCGGCCGACGTCCAGCGTGTATTCGAAGGTGTCTTCGTATTCTTCCGTGTAGAGTTTGATGTAGAAATTTTCGCTGGTCCGCATCGTCAACGTCAGAGGAATCTCCACTTCGTTTCTGATTATCACCTCGCCTAAACCGATCAAATTAATACAACTGAACGAATGAATTAATCGGTTTATTCTTACGGGTGATGATCGACTTGAAAGTCGTTTCGACATCGTCCGGATAACAAGAGGGATCGTCCACGTTGGGCACGTGCATTTCGACGAACTTCAAATGCTCGGATGAGAACGATATCACCGGTATGATGAATTTCACTTTGAGCATCATCTGCATGATCGGCAGGACGGTTTGAGTGGGATTCGACTACGAGCATAACGTGGGAATGTGTTCGCGAATTGTCATTTTAACGTACTTTGAAACCGGTATCGAACGTTCCGTACATGTAAAACATTTCTTCGTGATAACGGGCCGTTTTCGAACGAGCGCAAATGTCGATCATCTCCGTCACGTTAGCTTCTAATTCTATGTAGTGCGGTTCGAACCAAAAGGTTTCGCTCCTATACAAAAAAATTAGCAATCGAAAAACGATAAATTATACGATTTATAAAGGTATATACAGCTGAGTTTCCTCCAACTCCGCCGTCAGTTCTTTCAGCGATTTAATGAAACAACGTCGCGACCAATAGATCCTGTAGTACTTCCTGCCCAAATTCGATATAGTGATGGGCAATCGGTTAGTCAGATAGGTCAATTGGGAACCCAAATCGTACACCGGCTCCAATTTCGGCGTGCATTTGATCGGATAACCGATCCCTTCGGCCGTCACCTTTATCACAATGTTCTCGCCGTTTTCCACGTCCACAAACAACTGGAAAAATTAACATTCGAACGGACGAAATACGGGATTCAAATGGCTATTAAAGTGGTAATCAAGAGTACCTGGCAATCGATTTTTCCATCCTCAGTCAAATAGCACACCACGTCGATTTTCACCTCGCTTTCGGGGAGTAAGCTGAGCTCGTCTACAGCCAATCGGATTTCCGAGGAACTGCTCTGAAAACATGTTTCGAAACGGTTAAAATGGCGAAAATGCAACGTCGAAAGTACTATTATACCGATGTAAGATAAACTTTAGCGGGTATGGGAGAATCGTTGACCAGAGACATTTGCTTAACGGCCGTGGTGAGCAATTGCACCTGCCCGAAATGGATGACATCGGGAAGATAGGACACGACTGGACCGTAACCGTTGCACGTCAAATTGCAATAGGTCGTCGGCTTCACCATACCGAATAGGGTGAACCTAGAAAATGCATCGATTATCACTTATACTCTCGAGCGATTTATCCTCGTACATTAAAGGAAACTCGTGGAAACCCAACACGTCGGTGGCGATAACCAAATCGATGTTAGCCTGACCTTGCGGCGGTACGACGAGTTCGGTGGTGCTCAAACGTATTTGCATATTTTTGGGTTCCTACAAAACCAAACCGTCGATCACCTATAACGATTCAGAAGCCATACACATCGACCATACCTCTTCGGGCGTATAATTCAGCGTGCCGGGATAGTTGGCCTCGTTCTTGAACGTCAACGTCCTGCGGTACTCGTAGTTCAAGAAGCAGATCTTGATGTAGACGAGGTCCGGCTCGCAGGTGATCATCGGTATGAGGCACTCGTAGGAGCAGGGCACGTCGATTTTGAACGCGTCCGTACCGTACATGCTGATGCGCAGCGTCTCGTTGACGACGCCGATGACGGTGGTGAACAGTTTCACGTCGATGGTGGCCGAATTGTACGGCGCCACGACGCCGCCCGTCGGCTCCCAGCCGAAGTCCTGGCGCATCTCCTTCTTGCCCTCGATCAGCATGTCGGCGTGGTTGAGATGGAGCATCTTCACCTGGTAGCCGATGGGCACCTGCGAGTTGTTTTTGAGCACCAGGCTTTTGGTGACTTCCGTCGCTGGAGAGGAAATTGGTAAATTGTCGATTGGGAGGGGTATGAGGAGGTGTCTTTACCGAACGCCACTTGGCCAAAATCGAGTTTATCCGAGTCGATTTCCAGTAGAGGGCATACTACGTTTCCTCTAAAAAAGGATTTTTTTTCAAAGAGGTCTTATACTGTGAGCTTTTGTTCTACTCACAACAATACGAAATATATCAATTCCTCGCATTCCTTGATTTGGAAGTAAACTCGCTCGATGAAAGGTCCTTGCACGCATGAGGAAAACGTTATGACAAACGGTTTGCAATCGTCCGTTTTGCTCAAGTATTGCGTTCGAGGGCTGCATTTGATCTCTCCCCCGAATTCGGTGGTGGTTTTTTGAAATTCCACCGTAGCCGGGATGAATCCTAAAAGACGTCGCTTATGAATAATCACCAACAAATTGCTAATATTTACCGTCGTTTTTAACGATGATTTGATATTGGTATTTGGCTTCCATGAAGATGGTGCCGGTGCTCAGCTGGTCAACGTTAAATATCACAGAAGGGCCCTTTCCGGTGCCTTTGAAATCGAGCTTGAAACGTTCATGTTTTCCGGTTACATCGAGATAGGCGGAATTCGTGTATTCCTTATTTTCGCTCGGCGCGAAGATTATGTCGAATTTGAACGTTTGATGGGGAAGAATTTTACCTTCCTGCAAACGCTCGAGCTAGCGTTAAGATGTCTTAAAACCGAGTTTATGCTACATATACCAGAGGTAATATAGAAAAGGCTTCGTTCGTGTAAATCAACTTGAATTCTTCGTTTATACTCGCGGCGGCCTCGCACAGTTTGTAATCGAGTATCGACTGGTGGCCTTCCACGTTGACTATGTCGTAGTAGAGCAGCCGATTGTACTTGAGCTTCTCGTATTCGGTGAAACTATTCAAATTCTCGAGCATGTTCTTGATCCTTTCGGCGTCCTCCGCCTTGCTCTCCAACAATTTCCAGCTGAAATCGATGGTGAACGGGCTGTTGTTCTCCACCGTCACCGCCTTGAAGTTTTCCAAGCCTACACGATTTCTTTCAAACGCTCAATTCGCAAAAAAAAGACAGCAATTTCCTCACCCATGTACACGTCGGTGAAGTTCAACGAGTTGCAATTCATCGTTATGTCGGCGTCCTGGACCTCGCACGACACGGGCACGTTCAGCACCACGTCGTAGCAATTCAATTGGATGAGATCCTCGCAGTCGCGCAGCTCCACCGGCGTACAGGCCACCTTCAATTCCACCACCTTCTTCCCTTCCAGAATGTACTTGGTCGGCTTCACGACGAACGGCTCGCTCACCGTCAGGCAGATCTGGCCCTGTTGCTCGGCCAAATTGTACAGCAATATCGACTTTTCCGACGTCACCCTGATCGCCGTCGCGTCCAGCTTGATCTCGTCGGCGATTTTCATCAAAGGCCTGTTGCCCAGACCTGCGGGAAATCAGACCGATTATTAGCATAAGCGTCTTGCCTCTTTATCCCAACATCTGCTGGATCCAGCTGGTTGATGAGGTGATAAGAATATGGTGGAGATTGCATACATAAGAATTGCTCTAAACTGAACTATATGGAAAGTAGACGTGCGCTAAATCTTGTGTGTAAAATGGCCAAAGGAAAGATGATTTAATGATTAATTTACCGTATATGGAGACGAAGAAACTTTCGTCGTCGGTTTCGCAGACTAATTTAGTGACGTAGTCGCGCATTTCGGACGGGGTGAATATTATGGTGACCACGTAGGCGATGCCGGGGGCGATTTTGGTGAAGTCGAGGTCTGAGGGAGGCGGTATTATTTTGAAAAACGGCGATTTGAGCTCGAATTTCAGCTTGAAGTGCTTCGATATCTGCAAATTGCGAAATCGAGCAGGTTGTTTCTATCTGCGTTTGGGCATGTAATTACCGGCGTGATGTTTACAAAGGTCAATGTGGTTTTGTAGTTTTGGTACGGTTGGAAGTTCTGGAACAATATGATATCGGGGGTCCTCATGAAGGAGTTCAGTTCGGTGAGGATCCTCCGTTTCCTGGTGGGTTTAGAGAGCTGCTCGAATCGCTTTTGCATGGGCATTTGCAGCTCGGCGAGCAGCCGCGACGGAGGTATCTGCGGTAGAAGATGATTTTTTTTAAGTTAAAAGGATTCGCGGGTACTCACGTTAGGTAATGGGCAATACATGGGAACGTCTAAAAAGAACGGGAGCAACTCCATGATCTCGCATTTTACCGCGCTAGGGCAAAATTCTTCCATGTTTTCTTTTATGAAAAAATTCAAAATTCAAATTCTGTAACGATTTGATAAATGTCAAATTGACAGTACTGACAAGAGGCAGCGTGCTTGATTGTGTTTCGTGATTATAAAACGGTCGTATATTATAAGGTCTGGAAACTTAGCTGAAGAGAAGTGGGTAGTTCCTAAAACGACCGGTAAGCAGCGATGTTGTAAAGGATATTTTTTGAATTCGATATTTAGGTTGCTGGAGATGCAGGCATAACTTACCATTAGATAATCTAATAATTGTTTGAACTATCAAAAACTTCAATTTGTGCCGTGGTTTATATTTTATAGCTAGATGATATCGGTATAACAGGCCACTTTTAAAATAGAGGAAATTTTACATAACCTCACTTATTTACACATATTAATCATAATAAAATGGCATTTATTTCTAGAAGAGGTAAAATCAAATATAAGAATATACTAAAGAAATATAATTATCTTATATTTTAGCCTTGTTAGAAACTGTAACGCCAGTTTTCCAATGCAAACGGTTCAGAGGTAAAATAAACGTGCAAAAGCCCAAACCTCCGCATTTCGTGAAAGCAACCTACCTAAGCTTAGCCAAACCATGGTTTATCAACCCTAAAAAAGACAAGGCGCCTATAGAACTGTGCAATCTACTAAACCACAAATACGATAAACATGAAGAAGAAGAAAACATGTACGCTAAATTGCTGGGCCGAGAGCTCTACAAGGACTTTGCCAATTCGAAGATGATACTATTTTACCATCACAATTCCATAAAATCCGACGAATTTTACAAATATTTCGCCTTGTTCAAGAGGCAAAACATGGACTTGAAGAAAATCGGAAAGCAGGTTTTGACATTAGCGGTTACTGGTACCCGTTTTGAGCCGGTGTTAGATTTTTATTTGACTGCTAACAACATGATATTATTCAGCCCGGAGCCCGCCATTGATACAGTCCTAAAAATCAACAAAAAATGCCCTCGGCTAGTGTTATTGAGTAAGTTGTGTGTGGTATTTACGAAGGTTCAAGATGTATTGTTTCTGTTTTTAGCCGGAATCTACGAAAACCAGCTGTTAAGCAAGGACGATTTGGAAAAGTACAGCAAAATTCCTAATATTCAAGCCGCCCAAGCCGAGTTAGTTCAAACAATGAACGCTTTAGGAAGTAAATTAGTGACCGATTTAAACGCCCATCAAACTAATCTAGTCGGTAATCTGGAAAGCAGAATTAAACAATTAGAAGAGGAGTAATATACGCAATACTGTTAGATTTATTCATAATACAATTATACTAACTATATCGGAGAGTTTCATGTTTGAAGTTTCGATTTGAATTTCGATTTTTGTTTGCCCAGCCTCTGGGATGACTTCTTGAATTTGCTCTTCTCCGGTTGCGCCTTGAAGTAGTTGAAGTGGAACCCGAAGTTGGGCAAACACAGGAACCTGATGAGAGGCAGGTTACGCAGATACATTATGCAAAAAAACACCATGTTTTTCTTGGTTTCTTCCATGGAGAACAGCTTCAGGAATTTGGGAGGAAACTGAGAAATTGAGAGTTAAGTTTTTCGAATTAGTTTGTTGAAATAAGGGAGTTACCGTTGGAAGGGTGTAGCATAATGAAAGCTCTTTGTAGTAGTTGTAGACTTTTTCGGTTGATTTGTGAAAGGAGGTGACCACTAGAAGATGGGTTAAGTAATATTGGGACATCAAGGCGGCTGATTTTTCCAACGTGTAGCGTTGCTTGAAGCAGAATTTAGCGACTGAAAGCATCAAATCGATGAAAACCGTCCGAGCTTTCCCTTTCGGGCAGAATTTTTCCAGTTTAACCGAATCTACAAAACAATTTCTTTAGTGCAAGAAATGCTAATCTGGATTAATTACTCAAGTATTTCTTTAGCTCTGTCGAATTTTTACATTTCAAAAGCTCCTGCATCTCGGTCTTCGATAGGAATTCCCAAATGGCCGCTTTGGGTTCCGGAATCACGACCGGCGGCTCTTGATAGGCGAAAAATTCGTGTTTATACGATTGCTCGTCATTGTCTTCGTAAAGCAAACTCGGATCTTGAATGACGAAATAGTTACTTAGTATACCAGACTTTTTCGCAGCGTCTCCCCTTTCGAAATACTTGTTCCCGTAATTCGTATTCATTTTTCAAATTTTGAACACCTGTCACCTACGTCAACTGTCAATAGAATCGTAGCGCTGTTGCCATATTTCGCGATCGTTTCAGCGTTGCCGCGTCTACCACGCGTAAAAATCGCTAAAAATTCGCCGTTTCGATGATTGATTCGTCCAGCTGAATCACAATTTCGATTATCGACGATTCGAATACTTGCTACCGCAATTCATATTCATATATTTCAAATTTTGAATAACTATCACATACGTAAGTTTAGCGTTGTTGTCATATTTCGCGATTGTTCCAGCGTTGCCGCGTCTACCACACGTCAAATCATAATGTAAAATCGCTAAAAATTCGCCGTTTCGATGATTGATTCGTTCTGCTGAATCACATTTTCGATTCTCGACGCGTTTTGACAGCCTTATTTGACTTTTTACTCGAATTTATCGCATCGCTTTCGCAAATTATTCAAATTTCCCGCTTCGGTTCTTTGGCAAAGGGAGAAATGGGAACTCATGCGAAGACCAAATTCACCAAACGTCAAATTCGACAATCGACCACAAATTTCGAGATGGCGGACATAGTGGACGAGGTGATTATGGATTCCGATGAAAACGAGGATATCATACCTAAAAGCCCTGAAGAGTAAGTGTTTGCGTTGCAATTTCTAATATATTATCGACTACATCGCGATTTACCTGTTAAAATTCGTGTTATTCTAGCAGGGAAAGGAGGAAATCGTGGTCTTCCTGGTTGGAAAGATCACTTTGTTTTGAAATATTTCTTTTTCTGACCTACTTTTAAGTCTTCCGCGTTGAGTTTTTCCTACTAGTTACCCGAAAAGCGATTAATTAAATTGCGTAAAGGCGATTTTTGCGGGCATACATGCGCGTTTCATTTCAAAAGTTCGAAAGTGCATTGTTATTTTTAATCCTAAAGGTCAATAACGTTTATTCTTCTCGTCGACGACAATTATATTCAGTCCAATCCAAACCTACGCGAATTAATTGTATTTTTACCGTTCTGTAAATTTCCCATTCAATTCTTGTGTTTTTTTTTATACAGAAATTGTGACTCATTCAAAGGAACGATTCAATTCACATCCTATACACATTTCGAATTCACACAAACATTTTTTTTGACTATTTGGTAAACACCTTATCAATTATTTTGCGGCGAATCGCTGCGATAAACATCTAACACTCAGATTAAATATTTTTGTTATTCCAGGATCGCAGAATTGAAAAAAGAAAATGGCAATAAACTCTATAAAATCAAGCAATACAGGTCCGCTATACCATTCTACACGGAGGCCATCAACATATGCCCGGACGTGCCATCGTACTACGGAAACCGATCGGTCTGTTACATGATGCTCAACAGGTGAATAAATCGAACCCCTTTATCGATCACGAGTAACCCTATTTCGTTCTGTAGATACGTGGAAGCCCTCGAGGACGCGCGAAGGAGCGTCCAAATCAGCCCCGAATTCGTCAAAGGCTACGTACGAATGGCCAAATGCGGCATAGCCATGGGCGACCTCACCACGGCCGACTACGCCATAAAAAAGGTCCAGGAACTCCAAGCCGACGGCCAACTCATAGCCAACGAACAGAAATCCTTCGACAAACTCAAACAGTACGAGCACGAGTCGGCCAAAGCGTACGAAAAACAGGACTTCCGCAAGGTCGTCTTCTGCATGGACAGGTGCCTCGACGAGGCGCCCACCTGCAACCGCTACAAAATCACCAAGGCCGAATGCCTGGCGTTCCTCGGACGGTTCCAGGAGGCCCAGGAGATCGCCAACGGCATCCTGCACATCGACAAAAGCAACGCCGACGCCATCTACGTGAGGGGCATGTGTCTCTTCTACGAGGACAACATCGACAGCGCCTTCCAGCACTTCCAGCAGGTGTTCCGGCTGGCCCCCGATCACGGCAAGGCCATGAATATCTACAAACGCGCCAAGACGTTGAAGAAGATGAAAGAGGACGGCAACGAGGCTTACAAAACGTGCAAATTCCAAGTAAGCTTATTACAAACCTGTAAAAAAAATAGTCGTTATGCATGATATCCTTTTGTAGGAAGCGTACGATCTCTACACGGAAGCTTTAAAAGTGGATCCGTTGAATAAAAAAACCAACGCCAAGCTGTATTTCAATCGAGCCACCGTACTGTCGCGACTGACGAAGACCAGAGAGGCGATCAACGATTGCACGGCCGCCCTGACGTTGGACGACACCTACCTCAAGGCGCTGATGCGGCGCGCCAAGTGCTACATGGACTTGGGCGAGTACGAGGACGCCGTCAAGGACTACGAGAAGATCTGCAAGATGGACAAGAGCAGGGAGAGCAAGAAGCTGCTGCAGGACGCCAAGGTGGCGTTGAAGCGATCGAAGCGAAAAGACTACTACAAAATACTCGGTGTGGATAGGAACGCGGGCGATGAGGAGATCAAGAAGGCGTACAAGAAGCGGGCGCTCGTCCACCATCCCGATCGGCACGCCAACGCGTCGGAGAACGAGAAGAAGGAGCAGGAGAAGAAGTTTAAGGAGATCGGCGAGGCGTACGGGGTGCTGTCGGATCCGAAGAAGAAGGCCAGGTACGATAACGGGCAGGATATGGACGATTTCGAAGGTGGAATGTCAGGTGATTATTCTCGATGAGGTACATTGTTTTTTTTTGTAATAATATTGCATTGGTTTTAGATATAGATCCAACGCAAGTTTTCCAAACGTTTTTCGGAGGTGGCGGCGCCGGCGGCGGCGGCGGACATCAGGAGTTTTCGTTCGGCGGCGGCTTCCCCGGCTCGTTTTCCTTCCAATTCGGCTAAGAGACTCGGCAACACGGGAGGTACCGCGTACATTCCAGCGTTGTAGGAATATTTGTTTTTTTACTTTGTACTAATGTAAAAATTTTACCCTTTTCTAGTATTTATTTAAGTTTTTCTTTTTTAGAGGTTTTAGTTAAGTCAAATACGAAAAGAGGATTGATTTATATTAATGTGATTGATTTTTGAATAATAGCTGGGCGTTTTACAACCGTATCGATTATTTAAACTTTTCGAAACGATTCTTAGCGAAGCGAATAGAAATCGTACTTACCCCGAGTGTACCTAAAATACGCGTGCATATCTTGTTAAAATTTTTATATAAGATATCATCGGTAAACATTAGCTTATCGCTTTGGATTTTTTTTAATAAGTTTGTTCCAAAACACCGTGTAATGAAACTATTCCTCGTTTGCCCGAATCATCTTATCGCAAGCGATTTCTTGGAACAAACTCCGTGCACTAACAAATTGAAGAAACTCCCCTTTTTGCATAGGACTGGCCCAACGTTTTGTCATACAAAACTTGTATATTTTAAATAAGATTTTACCTGATTAATCAATAAAAATCTACCAAACATGCTGATACGAGTTTAAATTTAATTTAAAACCGGACGCGCAAACACCGCGAGTAATTCGTTCGCACCTCATTCCTTGGACTTGTTCTCATCGCAGGTGCACTTGCACTTCTCCTCCTTCTCCGGCTCGAGGTTGCACTCCTTGGGCACCTTGAAGCGCGTCTCGCGCATGCGTATGGCGAACGCCTCGTCGGCGGACAGTCGCTTCCAGTCGCGCCGCCTCGCCTCCAAGCAGGAGAACTTGGTCGGCTTGCGGTAGGTGAACAGCCGCTGGACGAACTTGCGCCTGAAGTTGTTGTCGCTGGTGTCGAAGAGCCGCGCCGGCGCCGAGTACACCGCCTTGGCGAAGGCGTCGCGCTCGGTCAGCCAGATGCGCTGGTACTCGCCGGTCATCAGGTAGTACATGTTGATCGGGTGGTTCTGCAACGCGAGCGTTCGCTACTGATCTCGAATCGGCGCTTGGTACTTACGTGGACTTCGTAGGTGGGCATGAAGCCGAAGTTGTTCTTCTCGCGGGCCGTCGAGGATATGATGTTGTCGTCTTTGACGATGGGGAGGTTCGGAGTCCATCGTATCAGCGGTACGGGGTACTTTTTCTTTTTCTGTTTGCTCGGTTTCTTCTCGGACTGCTCCGACATATTTCTTTTCGGAGTTCACTGTCACGTCAAACCGATCGCAATCGCCTGCTAGATTACTCGCGTAAAGCAAACCGGCCTTCGACTAGTCAGCGTATCGACAAATCGCGTAGCCACTAGCAACGCAAACAAGATGGCCATACCGAAACCCACGACGATCAAAGAGGCGATCAAGCGATGGGAGGAGAAGCACCAGGAGAAGATCTCCGAGGCCACGGAGGTGGGCTTCCAGTTCCAGTGGCCGCCGATCGAGAAGATGGACAACGCGCTGTCGGCGCTCGCCAACGTCAGGAAGCTCAGCCTCTCGACGAACATGATCGAGAAGATCTCGGGCCTGGGCAGCCTGAAGCACATAAAGATCCTCTGCCTGGCGCGGAACTACATCAAGGCGTTCACCGGCTTGGAGGGCATCGCCGATACCTTGGAGGAGCTGTGGATCTCCTACAACAACATCGAGCGCACCAAAGGCGTGGGGGTGTTGAAGAAACTGAGGGTCTTGTATATCGGTAACAACGTTATAAAGGATTGGGGTGAGTGTATATAAATAAAGAATGAATATGAATAAAGCAGGTTTTTGCTAGGAGAGTTCAACAAATTCCAAGATTTGATTGCTTTGGAAGAATTGCTGTTCGTCGGCAATCCGCTGGCGGAGAATACGGACGAGGCCGTTTTTAGAGCTGAAGTAGCCAAAAGGCTCCCGAATTTGCAAAAATTGGACGGCGATCCCATCATTAGAGACGAAGATTGAAACTACACAATATATACACATATAATTAATTACAAAAATTACAGGTGAAAGCTACAATTATACAAATAGAATTTAATTACTAAAATTCATTAAAAATGCATTTTTGTATTTATATCAAAATTTAGAATAACATCCAGACTAGATAAAACTCATTACACACGCTCCTGTTGGACGAAAATAGACAATTCCTGCTCTTCGATCCAATCGTTTAGCTCAAAAATGGCACTGTTGCTCCCCTTGGACCACGATCTGCGGATGTTTGTTGTTCATGCAAATCGTCTCCACCATCGTATCGTCGTACAATTGCAACGAAGTCTGCTGGGTGTTCGATATAGTCCGGCTCCTCCTGCCGAACTCCCGGTTGTTCCTCTCCTTCATCAGGACGTACTTCCTGCGGATCTCCACGTGCACCTCGTTGTTGGACAGGCAGTACACGAAGGCCGCGAACAGGCCCTGGAATTAACAGTGGATTATGTTTTGTACTGGTGGAATTGCTGGTTGCATAATCACTTGAAATGCGGCGAAGGATTGGTCGAAGAATAGGTAAATCAATTCCAATACTACGCTTTCGTTGGTGTATATTGATAGGAGCAGCGAGAATCCGTAAGGTACGCCGAACAGAGGTATTAATATTGTTGTAGCTTTCAAGAGTTTACTGGAAAAGGGTTTGTTGTATTCAGTATTGCCTACCCACAAGGCGTATCCTAACTTACCCGTATTTAATTTTCCTCTGTTGTATGCAGGCGTTGTTCAACTTTGCTTTTAGTACTCTTACAATAGTAAGAAATAAAATGAAGTTTATCTGAAAGTAACGCAAATTAATTAGTAAAGAATCTGATTATGTGATTGATTTGACAAGGGTAAAGTGAGAAGATTTCTAAAGAAAGTGTTCTAAATGGTTCAGAATCTTTCTAAATAGTTCTAGACAGTTCTAAATGATTCTGGAGCGTTCTAGATAGTTCTGAACGATTCAAACCGAGAACATCTCCCCCTTCCCTCGTACAACTTACAACAACTGTCAATCCGATCGGCCCGTCAATTATAAGCCTAATGTAAGAGTTTTCGCTCTCTGTCCAGCACAAGAGGTTTTCGTACAGCACTCTCAATATCACCCAAGGGCATATAAATATCAACGGTAAACCTACAACAAACCGTTTATCAAGGTGTCTTAACGTTGCGAAGGATGGATCATCGCAGTTTGCGAATGACGTCACGTTTATTTTTCCTCCCCCCCCTATCGGCGGTAATTCAAAACTCACCCCAACCCAACACGCAGTAGATCGTCACGCTGTGGTGGTCGGAGAACAATTTCAAAAACATCAAATTGTGCAAGTACATTCCCTCCATCAGCATCAGCATGAAATTCGACATGATGACGTAGTACCGAAGGCTCATGAAGGCCTTGCAGCACCAAGGCTACAACAGACGTTTTAAATGGCGATTACTTCCTGTCGCGTTAACATACGTAATTCAAATCCGGCGGGAAGTAGGGCTGAGGGTACTTGACGAGTACCGGTTCGAAGAAGAAGAAAGTACCGTCCACGAACATGCAATCTTTCAAAACTGACATCAGGGATCTCAGCACGAAGGACGCGAATAAGTTGGTGTGCAGTTTGTTTCTAGAGCAGCGCAATCTCCTGCGGGATTAATTGTTTAGCGGGGAATATTCTGATAAAGGGGTTACTTACTGTATATTAAGGAGTATGCAAATGGAGAGTATCGAGGATATGATGGACAAGGTGTAGCCGCAATAGGAGATGTCTTTCATGATCGGTATCCAAGTATTGTACAAATGCAACTCGTACTCGCTCATATTCGTCGAATTCGGGGAATATATAACCGACATGTTGCCACATTGGGCGACCACCGAATAGTCCAAGGGTAACCAGGTACCATTTTCCGAACATTTCCTCTCCAACGTGCCCTAAAAAACGAATCGAACGTATCTCGTAATACCCACGAAACTCGTCGTTTATTCCGTTTAAAAGCACGGCCTATTCTGAGGTCTGGAAACTGCTTTGCATTAGAGAAGTGTCCCGTTAATTGGGGAATTTTTGAGCTTCACTTTTGCGCCGCACCGCGGCGAACGATCGGAGGACCAACTTATCTCAGCCAATCAGCGTCGCTCTACAAATAAATCGCGGTTGTGAGATTGACAGTTCAAGCTGTCAAAACTTGAAAAATTATTATTTGACATTTCGAGGAGAAAATGGAGGAATACATTAATCGAAGATACGTGATTCGAGGCATGATGTTAACAACAAAATCATCGCTGATTTAAGTATATTTTTATATTTTGTATCTACTTTTAGTTTGAATTAACCTTTCTTAACGCTAATTCTATATAATTCTCACGCAAAAACCCGTGGTTACACTTTACAACATCGCCTCGTAGCGGCCGTTTTAGGAACCCCGTTTTATCCTCAAATACCGGAACACTTTTTCGACCTAGACGTTTCCAGACCTCAGAAATACAGGACCGCGTTTAAGAGCGATAAGCGCCGAAAATAGAAGCTCACCTTAATGTCCGATGTTATCACGTCGCTGGTGCAATTCCTGATAACGACCCGGCCGGCTTCGGTGGCCGGCCAGCACAGATAGTCCTCGAAGATCGTGGGGCACGTGCCGTCGCGATAACCCCGCCGATCGTCGCAATCTTCGAAACACCGCCGCCGCAGGTCCTCTTCGAGCTCCGCCAGGTCGCCGTAGCCGCCCATCCTCACCGCGCGAAGGGATCGAATTCTCGCCGCAAACCGATATTGGGCGTGATTTTATTGTTTCAGCCCGTGTTTGCCTTGTCCATGACAGAGATGTATTGGATTCGATCGTGTAAACAGCTAGTCGACATTACCGTTATCAATATTTTTAATATATCTCCTTAAATTACAATAACATTAGCAAATTTTAAGGAATAAACACGCGTGATCCGTTTTGTTGCCATACAAAATGTTGCTGCACGCGATTAGACACACACAAAACAGCGCTTTTTCAATGGGGATTTTCAAACGCATGCTAAACGAATTCTTTTATTAACTGCATTTCTTTAACTATAAATAGCCATTTATATGTAAAAAGTATTCCTTTTTATTCTACTTGTAACCACTTATATACTATATTCAAGCTAATCCAACGGCTACGTCACAAACCTAAATTCTTATCCAGTATATAAACATTTCCACGTCAACATTACCTCCTAAATTTCGACATATCTATCCAGAATTGTGCTATTCTTCTACGTTATAATTATTTCTCATAGATTAGGCATTTCCAGGCAAAATCAAGGCTTGTTAGGCGTACTTTGGGCATACCAATCGACCACACTGCAATCATCCCAGACGTATTGCCCTTTCAATTGGGCGTCCAGGGCGAGCCAAAGGGGCGCCTGGGCGCCTTCCTCGCTGGTTTTATTACCGCTGTAACTGGACATGTCCGTTTTCACCCACCCGGGATGCACGGAATTCACGGATACGTTTCTAGAAGGCTGTTCTTCGTCGAACAATCTTTGTTGGATGATGGTTAGAGAGGATAAGCCTACTTTAGATACGACGTACGTGGAATTACCCCAGCCTTCTTGTTGTAACGAACCGTTTTCCGCATCCCTGAAGTAATAATTATACAATAAAATACCTATGAGCTACGCTTTAAATCGTCTTACTGGATGAATTTTTCCATTAACCTGGACAGCTCGGGTACGGTCAAATCGGGTCGTGAAAATTCCTTCCGTTTCTCCTCGGAAGGTATCCGGCTGAGGTGGCCCGCAGAGCTCGAAACGTTTACTACTCTAGCGTTGTTTCTAAGAAGGGGAAACAGTGCTTCACAGAATCTCAACGTGCTGAAATAGTTTACTTCGAGGGTTTCTTTGGCTTGTTGGGAAACAGGCGCTGGGGAATTATTCTTCAATTACCGTTAGATTGTGGTGCTGTTATTGACAAGCTTACTTTGAAAGCGATCGCTGCGTTGTTTACCAATAAATCCAACCCTCCGTGCTCTCTGGCTATGTAATCCTTGAATTTATCGATGCTTGCTTGTTGCGTGATGTCTAATTGATGGAAACGGGGTTTCAAGTTTTCTGCTTCCAGTTGTTTCACGGCTTTTAGGCCTCTTTGTTCGTCTCTGGCCGTTAGGTAGACGATTCCTTCGAAGCGCTTGCAAAGACCTCGCGCTATCTCGTATCCTATGCCTTTATTTGCGCCGGTAACCTGAAATAAAACTGGATAAATATCGTACGAGTTGTTCAAGAGCGAGATTAATTACCACTGCTACTTTTTGAAGCGACATTTTGCGTATTTAATTGTTTATTTTCATACTATCAAGTCGACATTTTTGATTGTTGACATTGACAGTTATGACATTTCGTGACTCTTCCGTGGTTAGGGTTTAGTTATTATAATATTATCTAAAGCTAGAATGATTTTATTGAAATTTCCCACTGAATTCAATGAAGCACACATTAATTTTAATTAAAATAGATAATTTAAAATTTTATTGTGTATCAAGTCGACATTTTTGATTGTTGACATTGACAGTTCCGTGACTCTTCCTTGATTAGGCTTTGGTTATTTTATTATTTCTTAAAGCTAGAAGAATTTTATTGAGATTTTCCCCAGCATTCAATGAAGCACAAATAAATGTTAATCAAATCACATCGTTTATTAATATTTAAAATTTCATTGTGAAATATCGATTTTTTTCCGTTTCCTGTTGTGATACTCTTCGGGATGCCTATAGGACACGTGCTTCCTGAGAGCGTCCCTGCTCCTGGAGACGTGCGGACACGACTGGCAGGCGTGGTAGGCCTCCTCGTGGGTCTCCATGTGCACCCTCAAGTTATACTGATTGCTCAGGTATTTACCGCACAGGAAACACTTGCAAGTCTCCGAGGATTCCCTGGGTTCCTTCACGGCGATCGGGCATTTCCTCGGGTACGGACAATGAGGAATCGGTTCCACTAAACATATATTCAATTACACTTTAATGTAGTGGAGGAATTGAGGTAGAATTACGTACGCGGTACAACAGCCGAATCGTTGAAATAATCCGCTGGTTTATAAGCTGGATGTTCGTCGAATTTGATCTCTGCAGGCGCGTTATTGGGCATTCTGCTTTTGAATTCGAGATTCTCCGGCTGTTCGACGTACTGCGTTGTCCTGTTGAACTCCTCTTCGTATAGTTTCTCAGTCGATTCGTTAGGTATGCTAATTCGTTGTCGAGCTTCAGGTACCTAAAACCGACAAATGCAAATGTACAGAGTAAAATGCGATGTGTTTGTTAGTACCTTCATATCACAAAGCCCTTGGATTTTTAGAAGTTTCGCGACGCTCAGCAAACTGGGCAATTGGTCCTGCGACACCACGCACTGGCCCTTGTACATAAACGACAAAACGGCCTTAATCTCATCGAAACCGACGTTGTGCAACACCACTACCGGATGTGTACATTTCAACTCCTTGAAAACACAAAAAAAAATCAATCAAAAACCGGCAAATAATCGAATTCCATCGCGCGCGGGAAATGTAGGAAAGCTGGGAAAATCCCGCTTTATAAAAATAGACCGCGGGGCGGCTATTTTAAAACGCGACACATCGCTCTTACCACGACAAATCGTATACCTGAAACAGCTGGAGGAAATACACACTACACATGGCCAGTACCATTTTGTGGGCCCTGATCTCGCGGTTCTCGACGGCGATGGTGACGTCGGTGAGGATGTCGGCGTCGAGGAAGTACGGCAGGATGTGCACCAGCGTCGATTCGTGGTAGTGCCATCGCAGTACGAATTGCTGATCGGACATGTCGGCGGTCAGCGTGCGATAAGGAAAAAAATGTGTCATTGTAGCCAAGCGGCCCAGAATTGTCCAGCTGTCTATTTTTAAAATGTTCCTGGAGGAAGGATCCGTTGCCAGACAATTTTTAGTTGGCTTTATTTAATTCCGCCAAATATAGCGGCGCTTGCGATGCGGCGTATTGCGGCTAGTAATGTCGGTATTTTTAGTTTATATTTATTGTCGAATCGAATTTGGAAATTCGGAAGGTTTAAACAAAACACAAGAAGCGATGTTGAGAGGTACTTAAACGAAAAACTTATACGTAGGTTTTTTTGTTACTATAGTTGTATAGGAAGACTAAAACAAAGTGTATTGATTTGCAGTTTCCTTGTATATACCAGGATTCAAAGTGGTGCGTTTAATAGGGAATTTAGTTACTTAAAAATCCTACTTTTTTTCTTCGATTCCACCAATTGGTATTCCAATTCTTGCAGGCGTTCTTAAACATTTGTAATTTTCCACGCTGCAACTGAAGAGGTACTTAAAACTTTTGCATTAAAATTTATATAGGTATTGCCTTTTTTGTTCAACTCATAAAATTGATCATTTTGTAAACTTTTATGCACTTATATACGTGTAATATAGCTTAACTATTATTTTTCGTTATATTCATAACACCCGCTTGATAAACAGTTTCCAAATTAAATTTAAAGATAGTATATTTACTCATCGCCTTATTATTATTATTACATAATTTCCCTGATTTTTTTGCATATCTTGTTACCATATGATAAAAAATTCGATCATTAATTAATTAACAGAAATCCCCAGAAAACGCATGAAGCAATGTTTTGCCAATAATTATACACACAAGATGAAAGCACAATGCAAATCTCTTATATAATTTTTTATCTCTGAGAATTTAATTATGCAGTGGTGACCAGTTTGCAATGTCGTGTTGTTTACTTTACAGGATATTCGGAATTAATAACACCAAATTAACCGATATCATTTTCGAATAAGTCTATTTTTAAATTTTTACCAAACGAGATATTCCAATTATAAAACACAACAATTAATCATATACTCGTTACTCGTTAGCCTGATGAAAAGTACCAAACTAAAAACCCTTTAAGGACTTTAAAAGAAGTTTATTTCGAAACGCGATATCGAGTCCGTAAGACGATACGTCTAGTCTCTAATTACAACACGTGTAGGCTTTTTTTTTGATCGAATTTAATTCGAAATGCACTCGCGTAAAAGTTAAATAATATGCGGCTGGTTTGGATCGTGTTTTGCATTTCGCGAGCGTATTTTTCCGCACGCGCTTTCTCGTATGACCGTGAACTTTCCGCTCGAAATTCTGGTTGATGAATTACTAACAATTCGCGATGGGTCCGAAGCAAAACAGCCGATGAGGCATTAGGTTTTACACAATTCCTGCTCTACTCCTCTTTGTTCTTATCGCGCTTATCAATTTGTTTCTTCGTAGAAATAGTGCGCTAAAAATAGCACCGCGTGGATTCCTAAATGAATAGTTTAATTTAAAAATGTTACATTATAATTGCAGTATAATAGTCTAGACAGATAGAAGACACGTGTATCAGATAGTACGTGAATGAACTGTTTTTCTGGACTCGAATTTCAATTTGCCTAAGAAAGGAAAAGTTCATTTGCCGTGGAAAATATTATACAATGTCCTGCTCGATACTGTGACTAATTCACCCTGAACATGACAATGAACTTCACGAGGCTTTGATAACATTCAACGTTTAGTTAGTAGTTACAGCAATTAAGCTAATTATCTAATGTATCTAATAGTATATTCAAGTGTATATTTTCGTTACAAACTGAATTAACACAAAAATTATGGTAAATGCATCAGGTGAAAAACATGGAAAATTACGCGCACAATAATTTATTACGTAGTATTTTATTGCGAAAATAAAAAATTTATTCAACAAGTAAAGAGATTTAATTTTACTATTTTATTTTACTATCTGCTTAGGCCTAAGTTATAGCTTTTTAATTCAAAAAGATCCTAATTTATGGAAAAACTAAGATTAATTATTGTGTTTCTGAAATAAATGGTTCATTTTATGTTTTTTTGTGTAGAAAACTTCATTTTTTCATATTCTTTAAACAAATCAGTAGAAGAGGTTAAAATTTTAACCCACCCCTGAACAACTTTTTCTACAAATTTTACCCACTTATTTCAGAAACACCTTGAATAGCGGATATTTCCCAACTCACCTACTTAAAACTATTTTAATTTTTTCATCCAATTATAACCGAAAAAAAAATCTAAGAAAAAACTTTATTAATTTCGTAGTTAATTATTTTTCCTCATTTTACCAAGCACCTAAACATTACCATACGCACCAATTTAGCGGATATAAAAAAAATGTACAAAGCACCATTAAATTACATCATTCCTTCGATAAAATCGCGGCGTTACTTTTAAAAATAACCATTTCAATTTGTTGTGATGTTACATCCTCCATCGGTCCGAACGTGCGAAATTGATCGGTCGATTTTCGCTCGCTCCTACCCGCATGTACACTCGAAACCGATGGATTTCGAAGCGATGCAGCTCGGCATAAAAGTGCCGCAAGTACCCCGGGGAGTCTTAGTTTTTACTCCGTGACTCTTGAGGTACTTACTCCCGGCTGGTACTGCTCTATCGACTCGCTCGGGATGAAGTCGTTGAGATATTCGGTGCTAATTGCGCTGCTCGTTTTCGGCGGAAGTGCGAACGGCAAAGAGAAATGTCCGTGGCAGCCTAGCAATAGAACTGTAAGTGGTTTCGAATTTTTTTTTCGATTTATTTCGCGGTGCGATTAACCTGATATTTTGGTACATAATCGGGCGTGTTGTATTAAACTTTGTAACAAGACATGCAAATGCAATAGATAAGATTTGTTTTTAAGAGATTGTACGTGTTTTTTTTTTATTTGAAAATGACCTTTTGTAAGTGGCTCCGTTATACATATCTTGTAAAATTGTTTTTTTATTTAAATTATATCTGATTGTTTTGAAATAAAATTATTAGAAAATCGATGCGAAATCGGAGAAATTGAGCGAAATTCCAACAAACTTTAAATTAATCTACATATCTTAATTCCTACTATAATAAGAATAATAAGAAGAAATTCCTACTATAATAATTAGTAATAATAGTAATAGTAATAATAGTAATTCCTACTATAATAAGAATATATCGTTTTATTTAATTACCTACTTTTCAATTAAAGTAAATGATTTAATTATTTTTAATCAGGTGTCGATTTTATCGTGTTTATCGCATTTTTTTTCTATGATTCCAAATTTCAAATGCTACTCAAAATTTATTTTCTACTAGCTTCTCTAAAATTTTTCATTAATTAAACATGTGCATCTTAGTTATTATATCATAAATTATTTAACAATAATTATATACTATTTTCAAAAATCGTTTGTACTATCACCTCTCGGTAAACAACGCGTAATAGCGTAAAAATATAAACAAAGCGTTGTTATTGCATAAGAAATTTAGGCTCGTGGAATTCGAGACAAAACATATAAATTTAATCTCGTGCAGCAATTATAATAATTTGATAATCTAATTTTTTTCACACGTTTATTACAGGACGTTCAAGATACTCTTTATTATCATGTATATATTGTATAAATTATTGTCCATTATTTACCATTTTACATGTTCTTAAAGGGGACTTAATTTTTGCAGGATTAAAAGTGTAGTAAATAAAACATTTAATTTTCAGACACGTGTATTTCTTCCTGATGGAGTATTACAAGGACATGTCCTGAAATCCTGGAACGGGAATGATTTTTTCGCCTGGCAGGAAATTCCCTACGCTGCACCTCCGGTTAATGCAAACAGATTCAGGGTGCGTAAATTAATTCTTTAAGTTAAAGAATCTCTAAAATAACGCGTTGAATGATTGGATTTTGTCATTTATAAATTCTTTGTGTTTACCTATCAATTCGGTTATTTCGATTTATTTATAATCTTGTTAGTATATAATTATGCAAAATTACTACCAATTACGAATCGCTTATGTAATCATTAAATTTAGCAATTAATCTAGACACTAAAGTTAATGAAAAAAACAACACACTTTTCCGAAATAGGTACAACAATAAATTCCAATATCACCAAAGGGCATGTGTCGTGTTCTACAAGTCTGAATTCATCGTATTAGTATATAAACAATCAGTATTTGTTACTCGGATAAATAACACATAAAAGTAGTACGAATCAACAAATCGCCTTTATCAATTCTCATTTTTCCGTCTGCATCTACATACAAGCTATTTGTCCTGAATTTTTATTATTAAATTTAATGTGCCCCGATAAAGGCTGCACTATCGCGCGTGTTGTTTTCGCCTTCTTTCTTTTTATCGCCCTCGATGGCTCGCGTTGAAAAAAAAAATCACCGATCCCCGGTCTGTCCGCAGCCGCCGAAGGAGCCTCTACCATGGCGGGGCACCGTCCGGAACGCCACCAAAAACACCAAAGTCTGCATGCAGTACAAGCCCACGGCTCTCACTCCCGTGCCCGACGATCTCACCATGAGCGAGGATTGCCTGTTCCTCAACGTTTACTCTCCGGTGGTAAGATAAAGATTCTGAGCCGCCTACACCGCGAAGGGGATAGCTGGAGACTCGGGCGAGTCTTCGGCTATACCGGTCGGTCTGTACTCGACTCGGTTTGTGAAAATGTATTTTGGTTATTTCAGAGGTCGGATCCTAACGAATTAATGCCGATTCTGTTCTTCATCCATGGCGGCGGGTTCTTCTACGGTTCCGGAGCGATGCAGTATTACGATCCGAAGTATTTGATGGATTATGGTGTGATTGTGGTTACGATTAATTACCGGCTCGGGCCGTTGGGTGAGTGAATCGGCCATTTTGTAGGTGCAGTCGGCCATTTTGTAGCTGTAAACTTCCTTACACTCTTTTTTTTTCCTAAGTATCTTCGATTAAACTATTACAACTTTCAATAGTAATTTAGTGTTTCGATCGCTGATGATGTTATGTAATTGCCTGTTTTATTTGATTAATTAGTTGAATTGAGATTAAATTGTTCAAATTCCGCGCATTTTATTTACGCAAAAATTCGTGTATATCTAAAATTATCAAATACTATTTTGTTGCAAAAAAAATGCACATATTACAAAATAATTTTATCATTATTTTACGAAGTTTGTGTGTAATTTACGCAATATTGTCTATGGGTCTAACAAAGAGAACAGTTCTAAATGGTTCTGGAGCGTTCTAAACTATTCTAAGCTGTTCTAAACGAATCTGGAGCATTCTAGATTGTTCTAGACAATTCTTAAATGATTTTTATAGGTTTCCTGACTACTCAAAATCCGACGTTACCAGCCAACAACGGGCTCAGGGATCAATTGCAGGCCTTGAAGTGGACCATTAAGAACATTTGCGCTTTCGGAGGCGATCCCAATAATATCACCGTCATGGGCGAAAGTGCTGGATCCACATCTGCAGGATTCATGCAGTTGAGTCCGCTAACCAAAGGTACGATCAATTCTATCGAAAATTTTTGGAAAATTTCGCGAATAAATTAGCAAAACGTCCGAAGAAAGTTTAGCAAAAAAGAGTACTTTTGCAGGTATGGTGCAGGGTTACATAATGGACAGCGGATCTCCACTTTCCCCCTACGCGTTCCAAGAACGAGCCTGGTACTACGCCTTCAAACTCGCCAGACTTCTCAACAAAGAGTACAAAGCCGAAACAGGTGAATTATTCCAAAACAGTTCCTCGTAAACAATCTTTCGAATTTTCTTTTCGTTTTAGATCAGTTCCTAACAGACGACTTTTCGTCCGAAGATGTGATGTACGTCCTCCGAAGCGCCTCGGCGGAAAACATAACAAACACCCAGGTAACATTCGAAATTCTCACCCACGACCACAGTCCTATATATTTCTAAGGTCTGGAAACATGGATCGAAAAAGTGTCCCGTTATTTGAGTATAAAACATGGTTCCTAAAACCGCCGCTACGAGGCGATGTTGTAAAGGACCCCGGTTTTTTGCGTACGAATTACGTAGAATTAGCATTAAGATAGGTTTTACTCAAACTAATAGATACAAAATATAAAAATATACTTAAATCAGCGATGATTTTGTTGTAAACATCATGCCTCACGTATCTTCGGTTAATGTATTCCATTTTCTCCTCGAAATGTCAAAAAATAATTTTTCAAGTTTTGACAGCTCGAACTGTCGTTTCACACAACCGCGATTTATATGTAGCGCGACGCTGATTGGCTGAGATAAGTCGGTCTTCCGATCGTTCGCCACGGTGCGGCGCAAAAGTGAAGCTCGAAAAGTCCTCAAATAACGGGACATACATTCTCTAATGCATAAGCATAGGGAGATTCCAGACCTTACAAATATAGCTCACGACACAACTCGCTTCACCCGAATGATTTAAAAGGTGGACAACGACGATTACAAAATCAATCCCATCGCTGCGACGGTCATATGGCTGCCCGTCGCCGACGATTTCGGCCCGGACCCTTTCGTCGACATTCCCATGGAGCAGGCTTTGATGCAAGGGAGCTACAATCAAGTGCCCCTAATGACCGGCATGACGTCAGAAGAAGCCATGTTCTTCCTAAAATGTAAGTAAACGACTACTATAACACCTATAAATTCATGATTTATTCCGCTTAATTTGTACTTGTAGATATACCGCCCGGTTTGGAGATGGTGATAAGGCAAATGTACGACGCCAACGTGAATCTGACGGTGCATCCGCACCTGCGCATCGCGTGCGAGAACGAGACGCGAGCCGGGAGGGAGTACAAGGAAATTTACACGAACGCGTCCTTCGTGAAGGACCGAGGAGCGTTCGTTAAGGTATAATTGCGTAAAATTGGGACTCTGGTCAGGAAGTTTTGACGGGGTGTCCATTTTAATTTGCAGTATTTGGGCGAAGAGGTGTTCGCAACTCCCAACATGCGGCACGCGGAGTTGGCTTCGGCGTATAGCAGCGTGTATTTGTACGAATTCGCGCATAAGGGATCGATGGGCGGGTTCCCCGACGATCCTGATATTCCAGGTAAATGTCGCGCAAATCTGCCATTTCAATTTTTATATTTATACACCGATTGCTTCAATTCAGACCGCAAGATGGTCGTTTTTATGAGTTGAACAAAGACAGATGAAAGATAAATAAAAAGACAGCTGTCAAAGTGAAAAGTTGCAATAACACAACTGTCACTTTTAGTAATTTCTATGAGTGGAACAAAGAAAGGTTATTAAAATGACAGTTATCGGAGTGAAAAATTGTAATGACACAATGTCACTCTTTTTTTTCCTTAGTAAGTGTCCAATGGATGTTGTCTTTATCGCAAAAATGGAGCAACCACACAGTGTATATAAATTATTATTTTCTTAAAGAAGGTTGGTAGGCACAACTACTAAAGGCTATTCATCCTAATAATCAAGAAATAAGATTTTTTTGCGTACTTATCGATATTTTTTTTTATATCAGGTGCAAATAGAGTGGGGCATACGGAGGAGCTGCATTATTTGTGGGGGGGCGCGGAGGGGGTCAAGAAGGACCCTTGTACGTACCCGCTGAAGGATCAACTGACGATGAAAAGGATGCTCACCCTTTGGACTAATTTCGTTAAATATCAGTAAGGATTATTAGCTTCTATTCGAGCTTTTGCTGAGAGGTTTGATTGATTTTCAGAAATCCAACTCCCGAAGCTGATCCGCTGTTCGATGAAGTTTTGTGGCCGCGAGTGAAACCCGGCGAAATGAATTATTTAATGATCAACGATAGTTTGGCGCCTTCGAAAGATCCAAAGAATTATAAACGAGTTAAGGAAGTATTTGAGAAATATAAAAGTGCTCCTTACTATTCATTCTAGTTTTTAGTTGTGCATGTATAAATAAATTATTTTTTATATACTTAATTTGTCGTTATTTTAACCCTTGATTCGCGATGAAAAATCGAAGTAAAAAATATTTTTTTCACTGATGAATTTCCTTCTATGTGTTTCGAGTGGGTTTTCAGAGAGTTGGGTTTTAGTTTTCATTTCGAAATAAGGGGAAAGTCATGAAAATCATTATTCCAAATTTATTCAAATGGCATTAAAATAAAATACAATTTGTCTATGTGACTGTGATGTATTTAACAATTTGCGATAACTTTTAGTTCAAGGTAACTAATTAAAACAATATTTATGATTTGATTTACTTAAAATCGTGATGAAAGTGTCTTTAAATCGTCGAAAAATCTACAAAAACCTGCATGAAATGATGAAAAGATTAACGAAAACAATAATAAAACAATGTCAAAGACTTGACGATTAATTGCAATATTAGGCGAACTTATTTGTCCACATAATTTAAATCGAACAGTTAATTGCTGTTTTACATAATTATTCAGATTTTATTGAAATTTAAATCAATTTTTCCGAAAAATGTTTAAAATATCTCATATTTAATAACCCCTACGTAGGTCCGCCGGCATTACCATTTTAGGTTATTTGCTGAAATCAATACACCTATATAAATCAATTTGAGAGTTGTTTGTTGGAATTTAACACAATTAATTTAAGACTTTACACTCACCAATATGAGGTGGTGTAAAATATTACTGATAGCGTCCTTTATTTCCGGATTAGACTCAAAAGTAAGTAAAGTTTTTCGACAGCGAAGATAAGTAATTTAACATTTTAGTGTTTCCAGCCAAACATTATCAAGCTTCCCGATGGAAAAATCCGAGGTCACACATTGAAGAGCGCTAAAGGTAAAACTTTCTATGCTTACCAGGAAATTCCCTATGCAGCCCCACCGATAGGAAACAGAAGATTTGCAGTAAGAAGTATGCTAGATAAATAACAATTCGCTTCTATCCTATTCGTTTTTAAGGAACCGGAGGAACCCGAACCGTGGAAAGGGATATTAAACGCTACCAAAAACACCAAAGTTTGCATGCAAACTAAGCCTTCCCCGGGAGGTATAGAAACGACCGAGGATTGCTTGTATCTGAACGTTTACACACCACTGGTGAGTTACTACACATTCTGACGGTTTATTGGATGTATCGCTAATTTTATTTCATAGAAAAGTACCGGTAAAAAGCTGGATTTGTTGCCGGTAGTGGTGTACGTACACGGCGGAGTGTTCCTCTTCGAAGCGGGCGGAATCCAATATTACGATCCCAAATATCTAATGGACTATGACATAGTAGCAGTTATGATAAACTATCGTTTAGGAGCGTTAGGTAGGGCGTGTAAGTTAAGGGTAATTCGATGCGATTTTCGGTGGACATTTTTCAGGTTTTTTGGCCACATACGACGGAACGATACCGGGAAATCTCGGCTTGAAAGACACGCTGATGGCGCTCCGTTGGGTGAACAAAAACATCGCCAAATTCGGCGGAGATAAAACTAGAGTGACGTTGATGGGAAGCAGCTCGGGCGCCATGTCGCTCTCTTATTTACAACAATCTAAATTGGCGACCGGTGAATTATTGCATATACTCGAGTTCCAGTTCGTTGTTATAGATTTGTTTGGCTTGTTTCAGATTTGGCGAGGGGCTACATACTCGATTGCGGCACTTCGTTTTCCACGATATCTTACCAGAACGATCCGGACCATTACGCCTTCAAATTGGCCAGAATGCTGGATAAAAACTTTACGTCTAACAGCACTCGTGATCTATTAGAATTCCTACGCCGGAGGCCCGCTGAAGATCTTCTATACAGTCCTGTAAGTATTTGCCATAGAGAAAGAAAGATTTTATTTTGTCTATGGTATTTGCCTACCGGCCTTGCCTTTCGTACCGCGGTATTGGACACTGACTTAGTAAAAGGCCGCAAAACAATATGCACAGAACACAGAAGGTATCTAAGTTCTGTATTCTGTGACAATATGTCAACTTGGATAATTTTGAAAATGGCGGACGATTTTCAATTTTAAATCGCAATTGCGAACCGAAACGGAAAAGATATTTCTTGCAGGTCTATTCCTCCCAACTTTTACAACTGATCTTTAGGTCCTGAAACTTACTCCAAACATGTAATTTAACAAATTTTCAGATATACAGTGATACTTACAACGTAACAATATCGTTGGGCTTTGTTTGGCTACCTTCTATTGAGGATAGTTCGTACGAAAAAGCTTTAATAACTAAACCAATGGTGGAAAGTTACATGAAAGGGGATTTTCAAAAAGCGCCCATTTTAATTGGAACCGCCAACAAGGAGATCATCAATATTACACCAGGTATCTCCAGGTATCTCAAAGTGTAATACTACATAATTTTGGGGTCAAAATTAAGCACATTGATCGTCTATAATAACATCGATTTGTTGACAGAACCGACCGTATTCTTCAGTGAAGTTAAAAGATACGACAGTAGCTACAAGGAACTAATAAATCCATATCTAAACGTCTCAGAAGAAGATCGAGAACAGGCGGGAAAGGAATACAAATTAATCTATACCGATGGGAAATTCGAAGATGACATTGACGCGTTTATGTCGGTAATTTTTCCGCCTCGTTCCTACCGAAGATGTCGTTGAAAATTTATAATTTTTAGTTTGTAAGTGAAGATGAACTTTCCACCCCGATCATTCACTACGCGACGCTGGTGTCCGAACACGCCCCGGCCTATTTTTGGCAATTTTCGTACAGAGGACTCATGGGAGGCGGTTACCAAACTATCCCATGCAAGTGAAACTTTACAGAATAAATTTCTAATTATATTACCGGGCTGTTGTTATTTTTTCAGATGCCGGTCACGCCGAAAATCTGTTCTACTTGTTTGCTGGTGTCTACGCTTTCAACGGGGATCCGGCTATTTATCCGAAAGAGGACCAGTTGAATATGGCTCGCGTGTTGAAGATTTGGACGAATTTCATTAAATACCAGTAATTAATTGCGAGGATTTGTTAGGTTTATTGTAATTACCGAGGGGTTTTGTTGAATAGGAATCCTACACCGGAACCGGACGAGCTGCTGAATGGGATCATCTGGCCCAAATTCTCGAGCGATCGATCGGAATATGTGGATATTGATCGTAATCTCACCATCAGAAGGAATCCGAAAAATTACAAGAAAGTCAAAGCAGTTTTTGATAAATACGCCAGACCCCCGTATTATATTTATTAAATTACGCTCAACAGAAAAATTATTAATATGAATTTACTTATTTTTAGTGGTTATTAAGGAAAAATATTTTATTTCCTTTTTAGTGTTTAGAAAATTAGTTTAGTTTTACTCCTTTTATGTCTTGAATAATAAGTAATTTCTGAATACGTGTCAATAAAAGTGTTTTAATTCAAAGTAAATTTAATTTATTTAATACATGATTATTTAAAAAAGTTAAGGACTTCATTAACTGCCACCTACAGGGTGGTCCAACTGATCACAAAATATTTCATATTTCGTTTTAAAATATGCCTATCAGCAAGATTGTTATGCAAAAATATACAATATATATCATTAAAATAACCAATTATCCTGTTTAAAACTGTTAAAATTATTTAAAACTGCTTAGTTTGAAAGCACAAATCCGTTTACTTAATGATTTTTTTAATATCTCATATCTTATCATACTAATGGATCGCCCTATAAGAATTTTTGAAACAATTAGTATATATTATTAAAATTAGTTCATTATTATATATTGAAAGCTCACAACCAAAGACTATAGGCTTATTCAACAATTTGCCTAATCAACATGCAATACTTAAAAATATTTTTAATAGTTTTTCTTGCTGCAGAAATTAACGCAAAAGTAAGTAAAAGTAAATTAACAATAAGAGAATTTCGTTCATTTAATTGTCCCATTTCTTTAGTCAAAATGCCACCAGAAAGGCGTCGTGGAACTTCCCGATGGAAAAATCCGCGGACACACCATGAAGAGTTATAAAGGAAAAACCATCTACGCTTATCAGGAAATCCCATACGCAGCCCCACCGATCGGCAACAGAAGATTCAAAGCAAGAAAAATTATTATTATAATAAAACGTTGCAATAATTCTATTATTTTTTTAAGGAACCCGTGCAACCTAAACCATGGAAAGGAGTTTTAAACGCCACGAGAAACACTGTAGTGTGCATGCAAGATATGGATTTGCTTGGTGGTATACACCAGAGCGAAGATTGCTTGTATTTGAACGTTTTCACCCCATCACAGGTGCTTTGTTTAATTTATTTTTTATCATTTTTATATAAACTATTTGAATTTCTAGAGTACTGTACGCAAATCGTTACCGGTAATGGTTTTCGTGCATGGCGGAGAAGGTGGAGCAATCCAATATTACAACCCGAAATATCTAATGGATTACGATATAATAGTGGTCACAATGAACTACCGTTTAGGAGTTTTCGGTAGGGTATAATCTAGAGAAATTCAATTCGATTTCCGGATATTTTCTAGGTTTTCTGGCCACATCGGACGGCACATTACCGGGGAATCTCGGTCTCAAAGACCAGCTGATGGCGATCCGTTGGGTGAATAAGAACATTCATTTATTCGGGGGCGATAGCAGTCGTGTAACAGTCATGGGCAGCGGCCCCGGGGCTGCTTCGTTAGCGTATCTACAGCAAAATCAACTGGCTAATGGTAAAACAATTCGGCTGTATTAGTCGCGAATAATTTTTTATGCGTATTTAAGATTTGGTAAGAGGTTTTATACTCGATTGCGGTACATCCTTCACCACCTTCTCCTATCAAAGTAAACCGGATTATTACGCCTTCAAATTAGGACGAACTTTAGACGAAAACTTCAACTCGAATAATCCCCGAGATTTGTTGAAACTCTTACAACGATTCCCCGCCGATGATATTTTGAAAGCTCCCGTAAGTACACCAGTTCGCATCAAATTAAAATTGTATTAAAATTAGATATATTTTAGATATATGAAGAGTTCTACAACTCAACTCTCGCCATGGGGTTAGTTTGGCTTCCTACCTTCGAAAAGAGTTGCCATAAAAACGCTTTTATAACTAAACCGATGGTGGAAAGTTACATGAAAGGAGATTTCCAAAAAGCTCCCATTTTAATAGGAACCTCCGATAAAGAAGCTTTCGGTTTAGCACCAGGTAATGTTCGGTATATTTCAATTCTTCTACAAGTTATTTAATACCGAATTCTCGTCGATTAGTACCCGATACGCTGGTAAGAGAAGCTCGAAGATTCGATAGCAGCTACAAAGAACTGATTCATCCCCATCTGAACGTGTCCGAAGAAGATCTAGAGGAGGCGGGAAGGCAGTATAAATTGGTTTATACCGATAAAAATTTCGTAGACGACATCGATGCATTCATAACGGTGATTTGCTGTAATTGGTGGTTCATTCGAGACGAGTATCTGTTTTTTTTTAGTTTATAGGTGAAGATGAAATTTCCACTCCGTCGATTCACTATGCTACTTTGGTATCGAAACATGCGCCCGTGTATTTCTGGCAATTTTCCTACAGAGGCACCATGGGAGGCGGTTATCTCACCGTTTACAGTAACAACGCAACAAATCGATTTTTTTCCTCGGAAATTAATCCGTTGATTTAAATTTTTAGATGCAGGCCATGCGGAGAATTTGCTGTACATGTTGGGAGGTGTGTTTGCTTTCAACGATGACCCCTCCATTTTTCCGGATATTGACCAATTGACTATGGCTCGTGTTTTGAAGATTTGGACGAATTTCGTTAAATATCAGTGAGAGAAATTGATTCTAAAGTCGAGTTAATAATGTGTTATTTTTCGTTTTATAGGAATCCTACTCCTGAATCGGATGAACTGTTAAATGGAATATCCTGGCCTAAATTTACTAGTTCTGCATCGGAATATGTCGACATCAACACAAATCTTACTATTAGATCGAAGCCTAAAAATTACGAGAGAGTTAAGGAGATTCTTCAAAAATACGCCAGACCGCCTTATTATGTGTTTTAATTAATAAATTGTAATTAATTGTTTAAATAAAAACATTGCAGAATATTATTATTTAGTACATTTCTCCTTATTCCATTTACCCCGATACGATGATAATTTTAAGACATACCAATTACAAAGTACGATAAAAATGTATTTAAATTATTTATAATTTATAAGCACATAAATACTAATTTTTTCACTAATTTTAATTTAATCACTAATTTTAATAATTAGTATAAATAGGTTTATTGAAAATTCAACTAATTGTTTACGCTAGACCACCTGCTTAAACAAATAATTAAAAGACAAATAGAAGACAGTAAATAAGGCTAATTACGGGGTAAAAATAAGAAATTACCTTCATAAATTACGCAAATATATTAATTGAATATGAAAAATATGAGCAGTGGTTCAAATTCTCATTAAATATGTCATTAAACCTACACTGTATTAGATATGTAAATAATATACAATTAAACACCTAATAATTAGCCAAATTTAAGATAATTAAAACCATTAGCCATCCAACCTATAAATAATAAATTATAGATAACAGCCCGGATGCCTATATCTTTCTATAATTTATTATTCAACAGTCGATTACAAATTCGAAAATCCAAAAAAGTTTTTCCAGTATTCAAACACGATGCTACGCTTTTTTAACGTACTGCTAATAGCCATTTTCTTTTCTAAAACTAGGGCAAATGTAAGTAAATGAATTAATAATCTCTAATGTTTTATCATTGGTTTCTTCGTTGCTTACAATTACTGAATATAAAATATAATAATTAATTTCCAGGTAGTGGAAATATCTGAAGGAACAATCCGCGGTCACGAATTGAAAAGCGCAAAGGGTAACAGTTACTATGGATATCAAGACATCCCTTACGCGGCTCCCCCTACAGGCGATAGGAGATTTAAAGTACGAAAAATTTGTACACAAAACCGCCCATTTATATAATTTTCATATAATTTCCAGGAACCCGTAGAACCGGAAAAATGGTCGGGCATACGGGACGCAACAAAAAACGAAAAAATCTGCTTGCAAATCGCTCCTTCACTCGCAGGTCTCACCCAAACTGAAGATTGTTTGTATCTAAACGTTTTTACCCCTATAGTAAGTATTATTAGAGCATTCGAGAGATAGGCAACCCGTTATGCAGCACTTCCTCCTACACCGTTTAAAGCGGATAGGAGAAAGTGGGGCAACAAACTCTCACAAGAAAACGAACGTAACGACTCCAAATATCTCGTAGAAAACCGTTCGAAACGACACCAGCCTGCTCCCAGTGATACTCTGGATACACGGAGGAGCGTTCCATCTCCAAGCCGGCTCGCTCGGCTACTACAATCCCAGATACCTGATGGATCACGAAGTCATCTTCGTAACGCCGAGCTACCGCTTGGGCGTGTTCGGTTTCCTGGCCACCTCCGACGGAGTTATACCGGGAAATCTGGCTCTAAAAGACCTACTGATGGCCATTAAATGGGTGCACAAGAACATCCATAAATTCGGAGGCGACAAGGATCGGTTGATAGTTCAGGGCGCCAGTTCAGGCGCCATGAGCGCCGGCTACGTGCAACAAAGCCCTTTGACTAAAGGTAGATTCGCGCCGAAATCGGCGCGAGAAACCTTGTCAAAAAATCTCTCGTTTCAGGTTTGGTGAGCGGGTATATATTGGGAGGCGGCAGTTCGTTTGCAACGTTAGGTTTCCAAAGCCAACCGGATCATTACGCATTCAAATTGGCCAGAACGCTGGATGAAAATTTCCAATCGAACGACACCAAAGACGTGCTGGATTTGTTGATGCGCTCGAGCGCTGAGGATATTTTAAACGCCCCTGTAAATATATACTTCTAGCTATCTTAGCAATGTAATTACGGCGAATTTGTAGGTACACAACGATCTTTACAACTCCTCGTTGGTTGTGGATATCGTATGGCAGCCTACTATCGAGCCTAAATCGTACAAAAACGCCTTCATCAGCGAGCCTATGGTGGAAGCCATGACCAAAGGTCACTTCCAGCAGGTGCCTTTGTTGATGGGTACTGTAGACGAGGAGGCGTATAACGCATTGCCGAGTAATTACAAAATTGCGTGAAAAAATTGATTCCTGAGCTCGGTTTTTTTACAGCAATGAGTGACCTAATAATGGACGCTACAAAATACGACCTGGGCGTTAAGTCACTAATGCATCCCGATTTTCACGTGCCTGCTGAATTGGCCAAAGAAGCCAACCAGTTATACAAATCTGTATACACGAATGGAACGTTCAAAGAGAACATCGCACAGTACATACAGGTTGGTGTTTATAGAAGTTTTTGGTAATTACACATATTTATTTAATATGTATTCCAGTTTTTGGGAGAAGACGAAATTTCCACGCCGACTATTCATTACGCTGTGCTGGCATCGAAGTATACAAACGTTTATTTCTGGCAATTTAGGTACAGAGGGCTGATGGGAAGAGGTTATCCGATCGTTAAACGTACGTATGAATGTTAATCCAAAGTAGATGGAATTAAATGATTTTATAATAAATTAGGAGCGGGACACGCTGAGCAAATACTCTACTTGTTTGGAGGCGTTAGTGGAATGAGAGGGGATTCACGTGATTATCCTGAAGATGACCAGGTCACCGTGTCGCGTATGCTGACGATTTGGACCAATTTCGCTAAATATGGGCAAGTTTTGATGGATTAATTAATTATATTTTTGTTGTTTGTAACATTATTATTGTAGAAATCCTACGCCGAAACCGCTGGAAGGAATCACCTGGCCTAAATTCGAAGAAGATTCTATGGAGTTTGTGGATATCAGCCACAATCTTACCATTAAAAATAACCCGAAGAAGTACCGAGTCGTTAGGAAGATTTTAGAAAAATATTCTCGACCGCCATATTACATATTTTAATTTTTATGCAGATTGTTTATTATTCAATGATTCTTGATAACTTTCGGTTCGTTACAGTTTGAAATTTAATTTTTTTGAATAATAAAGCATGTACATTTTTTGGAATAAAGCAATAAATTCTTATCAATATATACATTTATTTTCATTCTCAGTTCTGATAGTTTTATGATCTTATTTGAGTCTAGGAAGTCCGTGTAGTTTTATTCCTTTTATGTCACTTATAATGTCTTGAGTAATAATTAATTTCTGAATACGTGTTAACGAAATTGTTTTAATTCAAAGTAAATTTATTTTATGTAACACATGATTATTCAAAATGTGTTAAGTTATTTTGATTTTTGCTAAGGATTTATTTAACTGCCACCTACAGAGTGATCCAACTGACCACAAAATATTTCATATTTTATATTATTTAAATCTGCTTAACAGCAAAATTGTAATTATGCTAAAATATACAGTACTTATATATCAATAAAATAACCAATGATCCTGTCTTTTAAACTTTTCAGTTTAAAAGCTCAAATCAATCTACTTACTTTTATATATCATATCTTATCATATTAGAGGATCGCCCTATAATAATTTTTGAACAAATTAGTATATATTATTAAAATTACCTCATTATTATATATTGAAAGCTCACAACCAAAGACTATAGGCTTATCCAACAATTTGCCTAATCAACATGCAATACTTAAAAATATTTCTACTAGTTTTTCTTGCTACAGAAATTAACGCAAAAGTAAGTAAAAGTAAATTAACAATAAGAGAATTTCGTTTATTTTGTTCTCCCCATTTCTCCAGTCGAAATTCCGCCAGAGAGGCGTCGTGGAACTTCCCGATGGAAAAATCCGCGGACACACCATAAAGAGTTATAAAGGAAAAACCATCTACGCTTATCAGGAAATCCCATACGCAGCCCCGCCGATCGGCAACAGAAGATTCAAAGCAAGAAAAATTATTATTAAAATAAAACGTTGCATTAATTCTATTATTTTTTTAAGGAACCCGTGCCACCTAAACCATGGAAAAGAGTTTTAAACGCCACGAGAAACACTGTAGTGTGTATGCAACAATTGGATTTGCTAGGTGGTATACACCAGAGCGAAGATTGCTTGTATTTGAACGTTTTCACTCCATCACAGGTGCTTTGTTTAATTTATTTTTTATTATTTTTATATAAACTATTTGAATTTCTAGGGTACTGTACGCAAATCGTTACCGGTAATGGTTTTCGTGCATGGCGGAGAAGGTGGAGCAATCCAATATTACAACCCGAAATATCTAATGGATTACGATATAATAGTGGTCACAATGAACTACCGTTTAGGAGTTTTCGGTAGGGTATTATCTATAAAAATTCAATTCGATTTCCGGATATTTTCTAGGTTTTCTGGCCACATCGGACGGCACATTACCGGGGAATCTCGGTCTCAAAGACCAGCTGATGGCAATCCGTTGGGTGAATAAGAACATTCATTTATTCGGGGGCGATAGCAGTCGTGTAACAGTCATGGGCAGCGGCCCCGGGGCTGCTTCGTTAGCGTATTTACAGCAAAATCAACTGGCTAATGGTAAAATAATTCGACTGGATTAGTCGCGAATAATTTTTTATGCGTATTTAAGATTTGGTGAGAGCTTTTATACTCGATTGCGGTACCTCCTTTACCACCTTCTCCTATCAAAGTAAACCGGATTATTACGCCTTCAAATTAGGAAGAACTTTAGACAAAAACTTCAACTCGAATAATCCCCGCGATTTGTTGAAACTCTTACAACGATTCCCCGCCGATGATATTATGAAAGCTCCCGTAAGTACACCAGTTCGCATCAAATTAAAATTGTATTAAAATTAGATATATTTTAGATATATGAAGAGTTTTACAACTCAACTCTCGCCATGGGGTTAGTTTGGCTTCCTACCTTCGAGAAGAGTTGCCATAAAAACGCTTTTATAACTAAACCGATGGTGGAAAGTTACATGAAAGGAGATTTCCAAAAAGCGCCCATTTTAATCGGAACCTCCGATGAGGAAGCTTACGGTTTATCACCAGGTAATGTTCGGTATATTTCAATTCTTCTAAAAGTTATTTAATACAGAATTCTCGTCGAGTAGAACCCGATGCGCTGATAACAGAAGCTCGAAGATTCGATAGTAGCTATAAAGAATTGATCCATCCCCATCTGAATGTATCTGAAGAAGATCTAGAGGAGGCGGGAAAGGCGTATAAACTGATTTATACCGATAAAAATTTCTTAGATGACATGGATGCTTTCGTAACGGTGATTTGCTGTAATTGGTGGTTTATTCGAGAGGAGTTTCTGTTTTTTTTAGTTTTTAGGTGAAGATGAAATTTCCACTCCGTTGATTCACTATGCGACTTTGGTATCGAAACATGCGCCTGTGTATTTCTGGCAATTTTCCTACAGAGGCACCATGGGAGGCGGTTATGGCACTATTTTCAGTAACAAAGTAACAAATCGATTTTTCTTCAGAAATTAATCCGTGGAATAATTTTTTCAGATACAGCCCATGCGGAGAATTTGATGTACATGTTCGGAGGTGTGTTTGCTTTCAACGACAATCCCGCCATTTTTCCTGCAGATGACCAATTGACTATGGCTCGTGTTTTGAAGATTTGGACGAATTTCGTTAAATATCAGTGAGAGAAATGGATTCTAAAGTCGAGTTAATAATGTGTTATTTTTCGTTTTATAGGAATCCTACTCCTGAATCGGATGAACTGTTAAATGGAATATCCTGGCCTAAATTTACTAGTTCTGCATCGGAATATGTTGACATCAACAGAATTCTTACTATTAGATCGAAACCTAAAAATTACGAGAAAGTTAAGGAGATTCTTCAAAAATACGCAAGACCGCCTTATTACGTGTTTTAATTAATAAAATATACTGAATAATGTTTTATGATATTTGAATATGACATGACTCCTGCGCCATTTTTCATAACATTCGGATGAGTCACTCTGTGACGATTTGAAACTGGACTACAATTTTGTTGTTTACGCTTGGCCACCTGCTTAAAAAAGACAGATAGTGGACAATAAATTAGGCTAATTACGGGGTAAAAATGCAGAGATCATCATAAATGATTGATTCCCACGTGACCGAATTCGAAATGAACGTAGTAAATTTCTTATGTTTATGTTGGTAACCCAAATATAAGTTACTAGAATACTGTCATTAATGTCAAGGCAACGTCAACTAGATTGAAATCTCGGTAGAAATAATGTGTTTTTTTTATTTTTCCAAGTTTTTCCTGTGCTTTTCCCGAAGAAAACTGTGTATCAACATAACCTTTAATTAATGATTGGTAAAAATAATGAAGAACCTAGTGGGTTAATGGTCTTACGCCACTGTGTTGGTTTGTATTCAAAATAGGGACATTTTTTGAAAATAATAACAAATGTGCACTTGGGGTTGCATAAACATATTTTTAAGTAACGTAGGAATCAATTATTTATGAAGACTGTAAAAATTATCTTAAAGAGTTACGCAAATAATATATTATAAATAGAATAGGAAAAATATGAGCAGTGATTCACATTCTCATTAAACCTGTACTGTATTAGATATGTAAATATTACATAATAATACAGGTAATAATTACCCAAATTTAAGCTAATTAGGCTACCATTGGCCATCCAATCTATAAATAATAAATTATTAATAACAGCCAGGAAGCCTATCTTTCTAAAATTTATTATTTAACAGTCGAATTCGAATTCGAAAATCAAAAAAACATTTCCAGTATTCAAACACGATGCTACGCTTTTTTAACGTACTGCTAATAGCCATTCTCTTTTCTAAAACTAGGGCAAATGTAAGTAAATGAATTAGTAATCTCTAATGTTTTAACATTGGTTTCTTCGTTGCTTACAATTACTGAATATAAAATATAATAATTAATTTCCAGGTAGTGGAAATATCTGAAGGAATAATCCGCGGTCACAAATTGACTAGCGCAAAGGGCAACAGTTACTATGGATATCAAGACATCCCTTACGCGGCTCCCCCTACAGGCGATAGGAGATTTAAAGTACGAAAAATTTGTACACAAAACCGCCCATTTATATACTTTTCATATAATTTCCAGGATCCCGTAGAACCGGAAAAATGGTCGGGCATACGGGATGCAACCAAAAACGAAAAAATCTGCTTCCAAGTCGTGCCTACACTCGCAGGTCTCAACCAAACTGAGGATTGTTTGTATCTAAACGTTTATACCCCTGTAGTAAGTATTATTAGAGCATTCGAGAGATAGGCAACCCGTTATGCTGCACTCCCTCCTACACCGTTTAAAGCGGATAGGAGAAAGTGGGGCAACGAAATCTCACAAGAAAATTAACCTAACAACTCCAAATATCTCGTAGAAAACCGTTCGAAACAACACCAGCCTGCTCCCGGTGCTACTTTGGATACACGGAGGCGGGTTCTTTCTCCAAGCCGGCTCGCTCGGCTACTACAATCCCAGATACTTGATGGATTACGACGTCATCTTCGTAACGCCGAACTACCGCTTGGGCGTGTTCGGTTTACTGGCCACCTCCGACGGAGTTATACCCGGAAATCGTTCTCTAAAAGACCTGCTGATGGCCATTCGATGGGTGAACAAGAACATCCATCGATTCGGAGGAGATAAGAACCGGCTGACGGTGATGGGCGCCAGTTCGGGCGCCATCAGCGCGGGCTACCTGCAACTAAGCCCTTTGACTAAAGGTAAATTCGCGCCGAAATCGACGCGAGAAACGTTGTGAAAAAATCGCTCGTTTCAGGTTTGGTGAGAGGGTATATAATGGGAGGCGGCAGTCCATTTGCAATGATGGGTTTCCAAAGCCAACCGGACCATTACGCTTTCAAATTGGCCAGGACGCTGGATAAAAATTTCCAATCGAACGACACCAAAGACGTGCTGGATCTGTTGATGCGTGCGCGCGCTGAAGATATTTTATACGCCCCTGTAAGTATATACTTCTAGCTATCTTAGCAATGTAATTATGGCGAATTTGTAGGTGCTCAACGATTATTACAACTTGACGTTGGCTGCGGGTCTCGTTTGGCAGCCTACTATCGAGCCTAAATCGTACGAAAACGCCTTCATCAGCGAGCCTATGGTGGAGGCTATGACCAAAGGTCACTTCCAGCAGGTGCCCTTGTTGATGGGTACCGTAGACGAGGAGGCGTTTAACCTACTGCCGAGTAATTACAAAATTGCGTAAAAAATTCATTCCGGAGCTCGTTTTTTTTACAGCCTTGAGTTTCCTAATGGAGGAAGCTACAAAATACGATACAGGTGTTAAGTCGCTGCTGCATCCCGATTTACACGTGCCTACTGAATTGGCCGAAGAAGCCAACCAGTTATACAAATCGGTGTACACGAACGGAACGCTCAGAGAGAACAGCAGGCAGTTCATGCAGGTGGGTGTTTATAGAACTTTATTGTGGTACTTACATAAATGAATATGTACTCCAGTTATTAGGAGAAGATACAATTTCCACGCCGACTATTCATTACGCTGTGCTGGCATCGAAGTATACACCCGTTTATTTTTGGCAATTTAGGTACAGAGGGCTGATGGGAAGAGGTTATCCGATCGTTAAACGTACGTATGAATGGTAATCCAAAGTAGATGGAATTAAATGATTTTATAATAAATTAGGAGCGGGACACGCCGAGCAAATACTCTACTTGTTTGGAGGCGTTAGTGGAATGAGAGGGGATTCACGTGATTATCCTGAAGATGACCAGGTCACCGTGTCGCGTATGTTGACGATTTGGACCAATTTCGCTAAATATGGGCAAGTTTTGATGGATTAATTAATTATATTTTTGTTGTTTGTAACATTATTATTGTAGAAATCCTACGCCGAAACCGCTGGAAGGAATCACCTGGCCTAAATTCAAAGAAGATTCTATGGAGTTTGTGGATATCAACGACAATCTAACGATTAAAAATAACCCGAAGAAGTACCGAGATGTTAGGAAGGTTATAGAAAAATATTCTCGACCGCCATACTACGTATTCTAATTTTTATGCAGATTGTTTATTATTCAATGATTCTTGGTAATTTTACGTTCTTTACAGTTTGAAATTTACATGTTTTTAATAAAAAAACATGTACATTTTTTGGAATAAAGCAATAAATTCTTATCAATATACACATTATTATCTTCATTCTCAGTTCTGACGATTTCATATTTATGTATATAAAATTTATTGCGATTATTGCCAATAATTACAGAGTGATATAATTTCATCACAATATTCAAATTTATTTTGAATACACGCAATTAACACCAAGTTTTAAATAATTAGTATTTTTAATTACCAATTTAGTGCAAAATAATATCCCTTGTCAGTAAAACAATTATGTAATTTACGTTATCACTTTAACGAAACTTAAATGTGAAACTACTTAAAAGTCCTCCCTGTACTCTATTATAAAAGAGGAACTTCAAAATGTTTACAAAATTTATCGACAAATACGATTGACTATAAATATAATTAACGCTGCGTTTTCCTCTTGACGATTATAAAATAAAATAAATTATACTTACTATTACAACCAAACATGCTGCAGTGTATCAAGATATTAGTGAATGTTTTCCTTTTAATCCCAGTGATTAACACGAACGTAAGTAGATTAAATTTGGTTTTATGAATGAAAATAAATGCACGAAAAGAAAATTTGATTATACTTTCAGCTCGTCGAAGTGCATCAGGGAAAAATCCTCGGCCATAAACTGACAACATGGCAAGGAAAACCCTTCTACGCTTACCAGGAAATCCCATACGCGGCTCCACCGATCGGAAACAGAAGATTCAAGGTAGGAAATTCCTAAATTTCGCCATTCACTACATTCCTATTCGATTTCAAGGACCCCGCGGAGCCCCAAAAATGGACTGGAATTTTAAACGCGACCAGAAATACCAAGATGTGCATACAACCCATCCCCCAGCAGGATTTGCAGGATTTGCAGTTAACCGAGGATTGTTTATACATAAACGTTTACACCCCAGTGGTAAGATACTTGCGATTTCTTGCGAAAAACCAATAAAATTTGATTCCCGTAGAGTGAAATTAACCCTATTAATTCATTACCGGTGCTAGTTTGGATCCACGGAGGAGCCTTCACTTTTGAATCGGGAACTCTACAGTATTATGACCCCAAATATCTAATGGATTACGATATAATTGTAGTCACATTTAACTATCGGTTAGGAGTATTCGGTAAGTTACCCCCGCTAATCGTTAAAAAGCTCCCTAATGAGGATTTTGTTAAGGCTTTTTGGCTACATCAGACGGAACTATTCCGGGAAATTTCGGTCTAAAAGACCAACTGATGGCCATTCGCTGGGTGAATAAAAACATCCATTTATTCGGAGGCGATAAAAACCGAGTGACAGTAATGGGCGACAGCGCAGGCGCCATGAGCGCCTCCTACATGCAACACAATCCACTAACGAAAGGTATATCTAACCGGTTGGTTACAAAAACCATCGGTTACACGAACCTTTCTAACGCACCCGGTATACCGTAGGTCTGGTGAAGGGCTACATACTGGGATGCGGCACTTCCTTATCTCCGGCGTCTTATCAGCGCGATCCGGACCATTTCGCTTTCAAATTGGCGCGACTTGTCGATCGGAATTTCAACTCCACCAAATCCAGCGATCTGCTGAAGCTTCTACGTCGAGTTTCCGCGCGAGAAATCGCGCGAGCTCCGGTAAGCCTATAAACAGCGATCGATTCCTTCGGCATACATCCGTAACATCGCTTTAGGTGGACAACGATAGGTACTTTTCGACGCTCTCTAAGGTCGTTCTCTGGGCTCCGGTGTTGGAAAGAAAACATACGGTAGAGAGTCTCAGGCGAGGAGAGTTCGATAGAGTACCGATACTGATGGGAACTGTGGGAGAAGAAGCGTTCAATTTACTACCAGGTACTTTTAATAATTGCAAGTTTTAGAGAAAATTGTAATAATACTCGCAGATAGGGAAGCTTTGCTGCAGGAAGCTCGAAAGTTCGACAGGAGCAAAGGAATAATCAATCCCAAACTCGACATTCCTGCGAGATATTACAGAGAATTGAGCCGCTTGTATAAATCCATATACACGAACGGGACGTTCGAGGAAAATATCCGAGCTTTGATAACGGTAAAATAATTTTCACTAAATATTACACTTATTTAAACGAGTTTGGTAGTTTATTGGTGAAGACGAGATATCCACTCCTGCTATCCACTACGCGGCTCTCGCATCGAAATTTACACCGGTGTACTTTTGGGTGTTTTCGTACAAAGGACTAATGGGAAGAACTCCTGCTAACTTTAACGGTTAATTGTATAAACGAAGTAATTTCTAAGTTTATTATGTTTTTGCATTTCCAGCTCCGGGTCATACAGACGAGTTGCAGTACATTTTCGGGGGAAAAAGCGGCTTGAGAGGAACTCCTGCTGACTACCCGAAAGCCGATCGACTCGTCATGGCTCGCCTGTTGAAATTGTGGACGAATTTCGTTAAATATCAGTGAGAAATTCACCTTTGAAATTTGAAATAAAACACACGTTTTTATTAATTTTATTGCAGGAATCCCACACCAGTAAACGATGAATTACTAGAAGGAATTCAATGGCCTAAAGTTAACAGCCGCACGATGCAATATTTAGATATAAACAACACTCTCAGCATCAAGAGATATCCTAAACATTATAAAGAAGTCAAAGAAATTTTCTGTAAGTATTCCTTACCATTGCAATATAATGTTTGATTTCTAGTTGATGAAAAAATAAATTATATTTCAACAACTATTATATCAGCTAGTTTGTTTTTCTGATAGTTGATTAAATTCTGGGAATTGTTAGTTCAAGGTTCGGTATTTACAAGGGTACAAGGGTGAAAAGTTCTCGGCCTGATAACGAACGACCGCCATTTTCAGTGGAAAAATTACTTTATTCTTCTTACTAAGTCGAAATGTTTGGTTCAAGACATTCTAAATGATTCTTGACAGTTCTAAATGATTCTGGAGCGTTCTAAATGGTTTGAGACAGTTCTAAATGATTCTAGAGCGTTCTAAATGATTCTAGACAGTTCTCTAAATGATTCTGGAGCGGTCTAAACCGTTCTAAATGATTCAGGACGAGAACTTTTGACCCTTCCCTCGTATGTGGGATTAAATGGAAACGTACCTAGAAAATAAGAAATAAAAACGAACCAACAATTTTAAGTAGAATCTATTTATTTTTAAATATTAATCGATTACATAGTATAGGTTGTGTGCTTGTCAGAATAAAGTATGATATTTACAATGTAATAGCGGAACATCGGTTGTACTTAAAAATTTTTAAAGCTAATTTAAGAAATAACCTTTCGCGAAAAAATCGAAAAAGAAAACGGTTCCAAACTGTCCGATTAAAAAAAAATTATAAAAACGATAAAAATAAAAAATACAATTTTTTCCTCATATAAGTATTCATCTAAAATTCAATCTATACAATTCTTACAGATCGGACTGTTTCAAATCGAATCGAACGAGGTGCGAATTCCACACCGGCCGAAAATCCAATTCAAATCTAAATCAATAGAAACAAATCGAAAACCAATCAATGAATCAATCAATCAATCAACCGTTTGAAACAGTCCGATACGGGCTAACAACTCGTTCAACATATTCACAAATATACATCCTTCACCGCGGTATTTAATACTATAGGGATGTCCACGCAAAAATCGAATTGCCTATAAATCGATAGATAACAATAAAAAGTAACGACTGCTAGATTTATATACATCGACGAAAAGCGTAACTTTGATTGGTCAATGATACAAAAAAAAAATGAAACGAGAGTCGAAAATCCGCGATCGTTCTGAACACAACAACGTACAGTCTTAACAAAAAAAAAAACATAGCTAACCAAAAAGTATACGCAGGTATCATTGGAAATTCTCGGACCGGATCAGTGCGATATTTCTATACGAGTTATTATTTTTTTGACAAATCCAAGTTATAACAGCTTAAAACACATTTAATAGTCTAGTGGAAACGTACGGTACGTAATATTTGAGGTTTTTCGATCGTCCGTCGCCCCTCAAGAATGTTTCGAACGGCTCCGAAAACTTTCAATGCGACCTACGTATTGGTATCTGAAAGAAAATCCAATCGTTAAACAAACTCTTTAAACATTTTTCACAAAACTCACAACAATTATTGCGTAATCTAACGTGTTGCATTCGAACTTACTTCGCGAGACTCGAGAGAAAAAAACAACTTACACTGAATCGTTTGCAGATATTGATTTTGGTATTAAAGAAATCAACTCGATAGGATTTAGTCGGAAACATTTATTCACAGAATCGCAAAATTTTTTTTTTATTTTAACAACAAATACCTAAATACGTAAGAACTAAAGTAATTTGTCTCAATATGTACTGTTGGACATAACTACCTACGAATTTTTATCGAGGATTCATGCATTTACAGAGCACGAAATAACAAATGTAGATTTCTTTTTTTTTTTAATTAAAAAACGAGGCGGACAAAAAAATAAATCGAGCTCGTCCTGAGCTAGTCCATTTAACAGTTCGAGACTTTACTGCGAATCCGGAACGGTTCGATAATAATCGTGTATTTTTTTGATTTTCTTGCTAACATTCATAACGCATCTTTTGTCCGCCTCGTATATTAAATATACAACGTATAATACTAGTATTACAATATTATTTTAGTATTGTATACCTAGAGAATGAAATCGTATTGCTTCTAATTGCTTAACAATACAACCTCACGTACTAAAAATGATTATCATTTTATATACAATCCCTTACTTAATCTATCCTCTCACTATTACACATCATCAACATCATCATCGAAAAAAAAACCTGATTTATACTCTCGACATCGTCCCCGTCTAGCGTAAAATATATATATAATTTTTTTTATTTAATGTTGTAGTTCCGAGTTGGTATTCGCTACATTTTAATTTAATTATTTTTTTTGCTCGTTAATTCATAAACTTCGAATCTGTCCCTAACAAACGAATTTATTTAACCGTCGAGAAATTTTGCGATTGGTTCTTATTCGCAGATACCCAGTCTGTGAATACGTCGCTGAAACATATGAGAAAAATTCATACAACATAAAATTAATTCGATTCGACACCGACGGAGCTCCGTAAAATGTCCCCGAAAGGACCTTTTAGGACTCCTGAGGTTGCAAATAATCCGTCGGCCATTTTACCTCTTAACTGTCATTTTAGAAATAAAAATGACAGTTAATGTCATTAGTTGTCAAGTGAACATCTAGTGTGATTAAGTGATTAAGTGATTAATGACCAAATAGTCTTGACGGTTGAGGCCGGCAATGACAGTTGACAGTTGAATTATTTTTCACCTCATCGCAAATGCAGGTGTGCATACATACAGGTAAGTGCAAAATTTGTTCAACAAAGACAATTAATATAAAGAAACGAGTGGAAAGATATTTAGTGGAAGAGTGTATTTGCAACTTTCTCGCTCTAACCCACTATGTTAGTTTAATGAATCCATCTTCGTTCGACTCGTGTATAACGAGTATACCAAACAAATTTGTACTTATTTCATAAATAATATAGCGAAGCTTAGCTTACTTACCGGCAATGGCTGACGACGCACTCGTTACTGCAATACTCGTCCTCCCATTCGGGATTCGTGATGGCCGGATTGGGACATCCGTGACGTATACAAGCGTTGGGTCTCATCGGTCCCGGACCGACGTTCGGATTCGATTGCACCGATACGGGAATCGATGGCGCCGTCGCGGCGCTCACCGGCGGCGAACTCGACACCATCGGCGGCGGGCTCATGTGCTGCTGCTGCTGCTGCTGTTGTTGCATGTGCTGCGATTGTTGTTGCATGTGCGACTGTTGTTGTTGTTGCTGTTGTTGCGGCGACATCGGCAAGTGTTGTTGTTGTTGAGGAACCTACAACGGAGGTTTTGTTAGAAGAAAACGATCATAGAAGGTTCATAGAAGATTCATTGAATCATTAAAGGTTCATAGAAGATTCATTGAATCATTAAAGGTTCATAGAAGATTCATTGAATCATTAAAGGTTCATAGAAGATTCATTGAATCATTAAAGGTTCATAGAAGGTTTATATAAAGTTCATAGGTTCATAGGAGGTTCATAGAAGGATCATAGACGGTTCATAGTAGATTTCTGGGATCATAAAAGGTTCATAGAAGGTTTATATAAAGTTCATGGGTTCATAGGAGGTTCGAAGGATCATAGACGGTTCATAGAAGATTCACTGAATCATTAAAGGTTCATAGAAGGTTTATAGAAAGTGCATAGGTTAATAGGAGGTTCATAGAAGGTTCATAGAAGGTTCATAGAAGGTTCATAGTAGATTCATAGGACGATAAAAGATTCATTAAAGGTTTATAGAGTGATGCTGGGAGACGATGTATACCTGTTGCATATAACTATTGTGCGATTGTTGTTGTTGCATGTGTTGCATGGTGATGTGATTTGGCACTGGTCCCATGGCGGACTGCATCATGGCCTGGTGTGGTTGCGGCGACGCCATGCCGCCCATCATCGGCGGCTTCTTGCCGATGGGCGATTGGGCGGGCGGCGTGGCCGACGGCGGCGACGGTATGGCGCCCGGCGGTTGATAGGAGGTGTACTGATTGGGCGCCGGCCCTTGGTAATTCGGATAGTTGGCGTACATGCCGTCGTTGTCGCCGGCGCCCTTCGACACCAGGCTCGCCCTGTACGCCGCCAACGCTTTCAAATATTCCTTTTTGGCCGCCTCCGTTTTCTTTTTGTATACCTATACACGATTGAATTTATTTAATTGTATAAACTAATAGGAAAAAAAAACTCGTTATAATATTTTTTTAACGAATCGAGGTTGGTTGCATTGCAACGCTAATGCAACAATTTATGTACATTAAGCTGGTTCACTTAATGGATTCAAGTCCACATTCGGTATATTTATATTACTCATAAAACTCTCAATTTAAACGTTTCTATAATTAATATTAATGTATAGCCTAATTGGCTACATTACGTCCATTCCAAACGCCCATAGGGAGAATGAAAGATACTCTAATTATTATAATTTAAAGTATTTAAATGATGTTAACTTACGTTTTTGTGTTCGGAATCCAGAGCGTCCCACATGGACGCGACGATTTTCGATACTTCCCCGAAGCTGGCGTTGGGATTTTGCCCTTTAATGGCTGCCTGGGTATCCCTGAAGAATAACGCGTACGCCGATACTGGTCTGCAAACGATCCCAAATTAAATTAGCTAACGAAATATTATAGAAATTCGTAGACTCGAAACGAGCAAAGGAGGGAGGAATCCCATCTCTACCACCTGTAAGGACCTAGTGGTTATTTTCTCTTTGGGTACTTTTGTCTTGGGCTCTTCTGTCTTGGGCTATATTGTCTTTGGACTATTTTGAGTTGGGCAATTTTGTCTTTGGACTATTTTTTGACGGGTCACGACAGTAAGTGGAAAATTATAAAATAAAATTGGGAAATTTTCGATGTCGTAATTACGTTTGAAGCCGTCGATAAATCCTTAAGGCGAGTAAGTGGAAAAGTAAATTTTTAAGGGGAAACTTTCCGTTCGCGACGTTCTTCTTATAAAAATCGCCGGGACTCCATAAATAAGAACGAAATTGAACGAAACTTTAAGCAACAAGAATGTTTATAATGGATTTTTCTCGAGCCCGCATAAATAATTCAGTGTATTATCCGGGGCGAACTTTTATTGGAAATATAAATCTGTCGCGTTTTCGGATTGTTTCGAGCCGGTTCTCGAGATAAACTACCATTTTTTTTCTGTTTTTTTTTTTTAATAAAATTCTTTGATTCGGTTTATATTGTTCGCGAGTACGAGTCATTTAATCGACGATGAAAGCGATAAATCCCATCGCAGTCAAATGAAACTTTACTGGCCATTTTATAGAATCAAAATCGTCGAAACGATATTGAAAACATAAATAAGTAAATACCTTCCGCAAGAGATACGTCTAAATGTAGCCGAGGAAAAACAAACATATTACGCAGAACGTGAAATTGCAACAATAAATCTGAAGTTTCAACTTACACCGTCGGAATGTTTGTTTTATGGACCATCTAAAGTTCATTCCCTCCGCCACCCTCGACCCCCCCTTCTATTAGCCCGCACAGGGCCGCCCCCGATCCGAACACCAGATCCGGACTTTTTCCAATAAACGCGCCACAAACATAACAACAATTCCTCCTTAATAAATTAAACCGCCCAACCGAAATCGTCCTGTATATTTACCATCATCCTCGGAATCCTCAAACTTTATCGCCCGGTAAAAATAACGACAAAGTAACTATTACTCGATCCCGGACCGGGAGTGTATACGCGGCGGTGGGTAAGCGCCGGCGACGGGCCGCTCCTGCTCCCGCTCCCGCTCCCGCTCCCGAGGCGCCCGCCTCTCTCTCTCCCGCCCGCGTAATACGCGATCCGCGTCGACGCGCCCCCGGGCCCCGGAGTGCAGCCGAGGAAAACGGCATTTCAACATTTTAATAGGATTTAATAGCACGGGAAAAATCAATAGACGTCATGTTAGAAGAGGCGAAGTGAAGGAATGTCGATCTGCGCCCGTCTCTATACTCGTACGCGGAAAATCGTAGTTTTCCGTTTTTCCCAAAATCGGGGAAAGAATTTGCAAAAAGTATCCTTCAACTTTCGTAGTGTACACAAAGAAACTTTTCTGTTTGGTATTAATGCATCTGTAGGGGAAGCTCGTACTCTTATAGGGGTGGAAAATAAATAGAACTGGGGGGTGAATGTTCTTATAGATAAATCAAGAGTGCTACATCCTTCGCTATAAAACCATTAAACCCACCTACTTTGTATGTATGAGAGATATTTCATTTAAAAAGTGTCAATAATTGAGCTAAAATGGATGGGTGAGGAAAAATTGATGATGAAACTCTTACTTTTGCGGTTCGTTAGGGTCCCTCTTCTTCTTCTTTTTTTGTACTTTCGGTTTCTTTTGCGCCTTCGTTAACGTCTGATCGGCGGGTTCGGGCGATGGCCTTTTCATTCCCGTCACCTGCGACACGAAAGAGAAAAAAAACGATCAATTTCCCTAAAATTTCCAATTTTTTCATCCTCGTTTTTCAATTAAAACTTTCCCAACGAGCGGGGCGACAATTAAAGTTAAAAGAAGAGAGAAGAGAAAGGAAAAAAAACCGGTAATTTTCGATTCGTTTTAATTGAAGGGAATTTTGATTATATTAACTTCGCACTTCGGCCTCCATTTCGACGAGGAATCGTAATTAATTCGAGATTGAAGTCGACTTGAGGTGAATCGGAAAAGTTCGCAAAAATCACCAATCCAACTACTCCCATCCTCTCAAAAACTTATCCCTTCTATTCGAAGCTCAAAATAATCATCTTCTTTCACATTTATAACTCCTTCAACAACACCTTCCCAAGTTAATCAAAAAAAAAAAAATAAAATCAGCGCGAATAATCTACCAAACATCCTACTGAGCTAAATGTAGAACATGAAAAAAAGACATTTCCTTACGATCGCAGGATGCGGAGTGCTGTCGTCGCTGTCGTCGCTGGTGGTGGGCTCCTGGCCGGGGGCGGGCGGGCTGTTGCCCCTGCCCTGCGGATGCTGCGGCGACGCGCCGTACTGCCCCATGGCCGAAGGCGGCGGCTGGCCGTGGCTCATCATCATCTGCTGGTGCTGCTGGTGTTGGTGCTGTTGGTGCTGCTGCTGTTGCTGCTGCTGTTGGATCATCAACAGCTGGTTGTTGTGCTGCTGCTGCTGCTGCTGCTGTTGTTGTTGTTGCTGCGGCGACGGGTAGTTCTGTTGGGGACTGTGATATGAGGAATTCACCATTCCGTGATCGGGCCCCGACAGATACAGCGGTTGCTGGAAGCCGCCCGTCGGATCGTGCATCCCCAATTCGTTCTGTTGTTGGCTAATCTGTTGATTCATCTGTTGCATACCCTGGAAATTTTTCGATAATAAAATCTTTGGTGTTACTCCTAACAGAAGAGCTGGAAGATGGTAACGATGATGTTGTCCTAAAACTAGGAGTAGAAGATAAAGTATTGTTGAGTTGACTCACCTGCATTGGTTGTTGATAATGTTGTTGATCAGAATGTTGTGAATGTTGTTGGGCTTGTTGTTGTTGCGGATTGATGGCCGGTATGTCGAATTCCTCGTCTCCGAAGCTCGGAGTGTGAAACGTCTGGAATAGATTAGATGCGGTAATTGAGGTAAATAAGTTTTTCCATTTAGAAAACTATTCGAGTATCGGAGCGGGTTTGAAGAGGGGAAATGTATAATCGGAATCTCGAGTGTTTTAGTACGTTGTAACATTTGCGGAATTCGATACTTTCTAGGTGGTCCATGCATCGCGGATCGATGGTGGAAATATGGCGTATTTTTATTTATTCGAACGATCGTATAAAAACGGAATCTTCAATTAAATTGTTTTTAATAAATCGATTCGTTCGAGCGAGACCTTTTCTTTTTTTTTAAGGTAATTTGTATTTGAATATTCGTCCATTAACAAACGAGTTCGTATATATTTCAACATCCTCCATTTTAGGCCGATTTGACGCAATTGCAGCGAACATTAAAAATACATTTTCATTGATATTGTAAACGAAACTCAACCGGCATTAGCGAGTTGCATTCCTTCGGCATATTTGGCAAAACTAATCGCTCTAATTGCGCTTTAATCAAACGACAATATAACAATTTTCCCTCGGACACTCCGACAATTCAATTTCGTCATCCGAATCTCCTAATTAATTCCTCCTTTTGCAACGCGAAAAAATAAATAAAATAAAAATAAAAACTAATTAAAAACTTCGCTTTAGAAAATGGAAAGAAAAGTTCCCGAAACTAAATAAAACTTTTTGCAGGCGCTAGTTTGTTTCCGCAATTCGTTTAAGATTTACAGAAACAAAGTTAGGAGCAACTGTCGAAGAAATTAAAACTTTTTAAGTTGCCAGTATAAAATTTTCTTTCATTTCGCCGTCGAACAAAACGAAGCGGGTGAAGCGGCGTCGGCGTCGCGACGTCGCTCCCTCGCTCTCCTCCACAAAGACGTTGATTTTAACAAGCGGCAAAATATTTTGAAAAAAAAAACTCGCATTTCATTTTGCAGGATTTGCAAAAAGCTTTGCCATTACCGTATTAAAATGTACCTTCGAATGTAACTGACTGACGGCCGGTTTTTCCCGTTACCGAATAAACATCAAATAAACGAGTTTAATAAAATATTAAATCGCGAAATTTTCCTTTCAGGAAAAGCGGGATTCGCGACGGAATGAAATATCAATATTTTCCGGATGCTCCGGGAAAATACGCGTGCACAGCCGATGTTCGAGCTTATTTCCACGTCGTTTCGAAATATTTTCCTCGAGCCCGACAAACAAAATTTCATTTGCAAATGGTGTTTATCCAACGATAGAAGTCGCAATGATTTTTTCCAATTCCGAATCTACCTGACGGAGATTCCACCATTCGTGCATAATAAATAGGATTTAAATCGAAATAATGTAAGGGGCGATTAAGAAAATTAAAAAAATTATAATCTCTGGGAGTATTTGATTTTCCGAGACGACTATGGGTGATGACTGAAGAGCGAACGTTCAAAGACTTGGCATCAGCGCTATTGAAATATGAAAGTCACCTTGAGATTGGCCATTGAACCATGCACCTCTTGTCATATCAATCATCGACCGTTGTAGAACTTGCACTCCCGTATTATGATGATGTATTTGTAAGTTCTCATCTAAATTTTAGGTATTCAATTTATATATTCCTCCAGCAGGACGATTAAAACCGAGTAGGTACTTTGATAGAGTCGTTAAAGTGGCAACACTGTATATATATGAAATAGCTAAATCTTGTAACTTAAATTAAGGTTTGAATTAATCGCGATATTTTTGTGAGTGCCGGAAGAAACGGGCAGGTGTGGGGGCGGTAAGGAAGGAGAGTTCCCGACGCCGGGCGTCGGGCGTCGGTAGCGTCTGGGACGGTTGGCGGCGCGCCGCGGCGACCTCCCGAACTAACTATAATAGAGTTGCGCTGAATACTCGTTGTACGTAATTTATTTGGCAGCCGAGAAATATGGCCCATAACTTCGTATGAAAATAAAGAAGAATTATTTGGACATTATAAATCAGCTCCGGCTCATTTTTATTGCCCTTTCCTTTTGCCGGCGATTTATCGTTCCGGCTAATTAATAGTTGGTTAAAATGAATTTAGTTTTTCGATCGGATAAATATTTTCACGACGAAGGAAACTTTTTACCTATACATATATCATTTTCATTAAATTTATCGCCATCGTCGGTACTTTCGGAATTAACATTCAAACCGATAATTACTTTTTTTTTCACCAAAGACACCGACTCTGAAATTAGGAGTTTAAAAATATTCACCGGAATGTTCGTAAAACGAGAAGCCGTAAAATCGCGATGAATACAAATAAAATTTAATAAAAAAATTCACCTGAAACTCAAAGGTGGTCTATCTATACACAAGGATAATACAACAACCGAGGATTGCTCAATCGTTGACGTCACAAGAGTCATGAAACACCCTGTAAAATAAACACGAATTCCCGTCCGATGACCCTTAATAATAAAATATTCCGAACTCTATTAAGAAAACCGGTGATGTTAGTGGTCGCCCTCTCTCCACATATTCGACGTAACAGATTAATATAACGCGAAGAAAATTAACCCCGAGCGACTTGTGTGGTCCGCAGACATACATTTCTGTCGTTGTTTAATACTATTTATCACATTGTTCGTTTGATTAGGTTTTTATAGAGAGGCAGGTCAGGGCTCAGAACTCTTATCATCGTAAAAAAAACACGGAATTAATTTAATTGTAGATGCCAATCGCAGAAGAATTCAATTGGGATATAAAATGTAATTTACTTGTAAAGAACCAAACGTAACCTTCGGGTTAGCGTTTTGATTAATAAAATTTCACTTCAATGCATCTCTGTCAGGTAATAAGCAATGCGCTTGATGAAATACGCATAATTCCGCAATATATTACAATATTTTTATGGTGCCCAGAGAAATTAATCAACGGAAAATTAATTACCGCAATTCTTTGATTTAATTTCAGCGCGCTGCGAGATTAATGTACTTAACATTCCGATATAATGGCGAATTCAGTTTAAAGTTACATTGAAAAAGGGGAGAAGCAAAATGTTATATACACTCAATCGCCTTGAACTGATCCAATTGCTTTATAAAAAAATAAATAATAATAATTAACAAGTAATTGTCGTTTTATTAAACTCGATTAAAATCTACCGGGTGCAGTTCGGAATTAATCAAAAACAAATGTACAAGTCGTTGAATTCATTGATTGAATGCATCGCGGATATTTATATTGACTTACCTGATCGCCCATGTCGTAGCCGTTCGATTGGAAATTCGATTGGGGTATGCTCAAAGCCAAATCGACGTTTTCCGATCTCTGAAAACAACAAAACAAATTCAAACGTTAGTCGTAAATTAATCGAAATTAAAATTGGATTTTCTCGTTTAAGTGGATACCGCGTTTTTTTTTCTCTTCTCATTCGCCGTATATTTTATTACGGGAGTGAGTTATGTCGGTAATTTATAACCTGTTATTACAAGATATCCGTATATACCGTCATGCAGGAATCCATTTCTCTCTCACGTGAATTATGCTTACTATTAAGCTAATGAAATTGATAATAAATTACCTATCTGCGGTCGTAAATATAAAAAGGGCGATTATTATTTCTTTGGTAGTTAAAAATTCTTGTGTAAATTCACGAATAAAAGCTTCCGAACTCCGTTTTCTGAGAGCTGTCAAAACGCTTCGGTTCTACCAACTTTGGTTCGTATTGGGGAAAATGTTGGCACCACTGCAAGAGTTTTCTTTTCAACAATACATTCACGTTTGGACTCGTTTTATTAAAATAAATCTTAATGACGTAACTTTCACTTCGAATAATAACATTACCGAGTGTTTTGTCCTTTTTTTTCCTTGTGTACGTTACGTAAGACTTTTATTATTTCGATATTAACAAGATAGTTAATGAGCGTCGTAAAACTTTCACTGGTTTCTAGTCAGGAATTTATACTTTTCTGGAAAATCGTTCCTACGTCGATAATAATTAGTGACTAATTAGAAGGCGAACGTCCTGATTTTATGCTAATTCGCGATTTTGATTGATTTTAGTAGGATTAATTAAGGATTAAGGTCCACATAATAAGAGAAAGCTCGTAGGTACATCACATTTCATAATTGAGGTGACGCTTTCGATTAGAAAAAAGCTCGCGCGAAAAGCCGTCCTAAAAACGGATCTTAATTTAATTGTGTTGCCAATTAGAACGGCATTCTAAACGTACACTGGCAGCCGTTTTATTAATTGCAACTCCGTAATTCGTTTCCGGCGCTTCAATAGCGTTCGGCTAATGAAGCGCTAATAGTTTTACGCCATAAACGGGAAAAACTCCTCTCTCGCTGCGCAAAATTCCCCAATTAAGTTCACTTATAAATTAGCGTCGCTACAAATTCGATATGTCTCGAATTGTTTCGCTCGAAAAATGCAACTAGCTAGATTGATTAATAGAAAAATAAAACCGGTCGTTTTGTTTACCCCTCGTATATACCAAACCTAACATCCCGCCAGTTAGAATCCTCGAAACGTGTTATTTAAATTCCATCTCTTCTATTGTAAATTGTAACCGAGCGGCCATTACAATCTTCTTAATAATAGTTGTTACATACGAGTGGAAGAAAATAAGTACATCGGCGGGAGTTCATTGTATCATAGCCAACTTTTATTTGTTATCAGCTTCATTGAAAATGGTGCTAACGAACGATTTAAATGCGGAAAAACACTTCGGTATAATTAATTAAAAGCGCGCCGTTTCATCGTTGTCAAAGGACTTTTCCGGCCCCTCGAGAAGCGCGAGCTTTTTAGGAAAGAGAGTCGGCGCGATATTTATATTGACACATACATTATTCATTCTATTTACGACATTAATATTAATTCTGGCCCTCTTTGAATGGCACGGCTGACGTACCGTCAGATCCGGGTGATTAATGTCGGAATAAGAATAATTCCTGTTGTGTGCGGGGGATGCTAATGTTTGGCTGTTGCGAGAAAAGATGAATGTATATTGGACGTCAAATTTGTTGATTTCGATTGAATAATAGAGGAGTGGAGAAGATGAACGTTTCGTTCGACCCTCGTATGTGTTTTTTTTTTAATGGCGGCGGGAATTATTCTAATTTCGGGTTGTGCGGCTACCGAAGGTTCGTTCAGGTGGCTGAAATTTAACCTCAAATGAGGGGTTATTATTCTATGAAATATTCAAAAGCCAAAAAAATCGGTAATTTTCTTGATGGGTAAATTACAGTTCGAAATTTCGGATTAATTTTTTTCATCTCGCTAAATTTCTTTATAATATTGTTTTAATCTTTTCATCGACAATCTTACGGTATAATTACATAATTAGAGATGATATTTCATCTTAATTTATTACAGTTGCCTCGAGGGATTTTTTTTAATATCGGAATATTCCAATAAACAAGCGAAAAAAGATTCATTAATAAAACATGTAATTAAAGCTATTACAATTTCGTTTGAGACATCTTATCGCTCTTAATTTATTCGCTGAAAGTTTGATTATGTACCGGAGTAGAGTTAAAATGCACGGACGAAAAAAAAAAGACCAAAAAAAAGAAGTATTTAAAATTGTTAAATTACAACAAAAACTAATTTTAACTTTTTAATTAAATTTCAAGCTGGCAGAGAACAGTTGTGTTGTAAATTAACTAACTTATTTAATATAGCCGGGGTTCCATTCTCTTTCTGTTGCATTTCATTATGGCGTTCGCTATATTGCTAACTGATTACATTCATAGTACGAGACCGAACAAGAATTTCCCTAATATCAGAGCCGCCCGTTCGTTCTCTATCGAAAATTAAAATAAAACAAAATAATAAAAAAAAACTTTTTTCGTTAAAGCGCATCAAAAGCTTTCGATTTTAATTCGAAACATGCCGTATATGCGCTTAATTGAATATTCAAACAGCACGAAAGCTCATACTCTCACGAAAAAATGTTTGTTATATGGAAATTTTAATTAATATACATTATTACAAAATTTAAAATAGCTTTTAAAGTTCTAAACAGTTCAGAAAGCGTTCTAAACAGTACTGAAAGCGATTTAAACAGTATTGAAAGCATCCTAAATAGTTTTAGAAGCGTTCTGAATGGTTCTGGACTCTTCTAGTTTATCCAACACAATTTTGGACAGTTCTAAACGGTTCTAAAATTGTTTCGAAGGATTCTAATTGAACAAATGTGACAATGTGTTTATTTCTTTTTTAATTAAGAGGTAAAGTTTACGTTGACCCATTTTATGAGAATAATTCCAGTAAAGCGAAGTAATGAGACTAAAATTCTCTCGAAGTGGGAACGAGATTAGAATTCAAACAATCAAGCAATTCATTCGTTTTCATTGTATAAAGGCCGAAAATTCTCTAAGCAAAAGAATAAATCATTCCGTTTCCGGCGAATTGTAAGCCCACCTCTGACTTTATAGCTACGAAAACACTCATATAAAAAGATTTACTGCTCGAAAATAACCCAACGTAATGTCTTTTAATTTAACATGTCGTCGTTATTCTTGCCCGGGGAAAAGTTATTGCCTTCACGGCCCTTTTATAATATGCTCCAACTATTTGTTACTTTCTCGTTTTTATTTTCAGCCCTTTTAAGCGGGGTAGGTACCTCTTGCGGGTTGTTTCGCGAGTGGAAAATAGTGTTCAGGAGGATTCCTGTGAAAAATTTAATTTTCTCGTACAGCGTAAATCAAAATCCGATGTTTTGAATTCCCCGTGAAGTTCGGGATCAAACGATCTTCAGCGCAATAAGGGTGAAAAAAGGTTCATTAATAAAACATGCAATTAATGCTATTAGGACGGTTTCGATCCTTTCGAGACATCGTTTTCCTTTCGCTTTTAATTAACCTGAAAATCATTGCGTAATTACATACATAATAATATACGTAGAATAATTACTTTACATACAAAAACGATCGTATTATTTGTCGTTTTATTTTCCCTATAAAATCAGTAGGTACAGTAGGTTGTATTATTTGTTTTTCCAATAGGAATTTTCCAAGATTTCGTTACATAGATTCACACACAAATGTGTTCTATATACGGAATACCAACCAAGTATCCACTCCGAGAAAATCGAATTAGAATGGACGTATTCAAACACAGTGGCGGATTGAAAATAAAAATGAAGCTAAAAAAACTGCAAGGAGTAAAAATAGTTTCAAATAACAGCCAAAAAAATAGTGAAAAATAATACAAACGCCTCCTTTAAACCACTATTATTTTTAAAGCGTTTAATCTCCTACTGGCTGGATAAGTAGTGGTAAAAAATATATTTATCCCCCGTCTATGAAGGGAAGTTTTTTCCGACGTATACATCGCATCCAGAAAGTGATGATCTTTCTTTTTATATATTAAATAAACTCCAATCGGCCGATTCGAACGGACAACAACGGCATACAAGGAGAAAGCAAAATTCGTTTCGGGCGCAATCGATTCGTCGAGGGTAATGAGATTGGAAATTTTGAATTCGGTTTGAATTTCCTTTTCGGTTGATTGGTTATCGAACCGCCCTCGTCGAATGCGCGCCCGGTATCCATAAATATCCCGACATTTAATTATTTCTTCTTCCAGGGTATATAGATATATCCGGGTTCCATTAATTAGCGTTATTAAAAGATACAGGGAGTCAAAAAAAATCAACTGTATTCAAAAGTGCTTCGTAAAGGTGCTAAAATTAATAGTTTCAATTCGATAATGCGCAGTTACTATTAAAATATCTAGAGGTTATTTATTATAGATAAAACAACACTATTAACCCAGTTGTGAAAAAACCTCTATGCTTTCTGATTTTATTAGATATAAATTAGATAGCGAGTAGATGGAATGTGGCGGGACATAACAGCAAATCAAACTTGCGAAATATTATTCGTTCCGATTCCGATCGAAACAAATGTAATTATAATACCGATCAAATTGAATACGAATATATTCCATCGATTAGGAAAAGTCGCTCGACCGATCAAATGGGACATTTCCATCGATTTCGACCTCTTTTACCATCGGCTAATAACCGAAAATTACAACGTTATTGGGTAAAGTTTCTCGAATTATTTACAATGGCGCGGTCGAGAGGATAGTTCCCCGTTTGATTAATAGTTCTCTTGCATTATTTATAATCGGCGTACATTCATTGATGGCACTAAAACCCGACGTGTACACGCCATAAAATCGCGTCCTGCAGGTCGCAGAATCAATTTCGGGATTATACCGGGATAAGTTTCCGGATTGGAGTTTCGACTTCGAGCTGGCGAATTACACGCATCCCGGCACTTTGCGAATTATACTGGGCGTTTCGAAATAGTTCAAGATGAAATATTCGCTTAATCGAACGACCAAAAATTGGTTTGCTTTCACCGGGTAATAAGTGCATTTTTACCGGATTGCGTGCAGCCAATTCCGCGGTATTAATTCTTCTTTTTTTTTTTGGAAAAAAATCACGCGTTATTACATCGGCTTTGTGCCAACCTCGTTAAGTAAATATTTACGAACGCCGAAATAATTCGTTGTCGAGGAACAATATCAATTTTCCGAAGCGCCCGAAAAAAAAAATCTCTCCTAGCCGGAGCCACAAAGGCACTCGCGTACGATTTTTTTTTTGTCAGAGAATCGTAGCAATAAATTCGGAAACAATGGCCGGTCGCGATCTACGTCATAATAAAAAAAAAAACAAAGGAGCGCTCGTTATGTTTTATTTAGATTTTTAATTTTTGCCGAACAAGAGAGGCTAGATTGGTGTTCTAAATTCCGCAGACCGCGTCCAATATTTAACGAAGTTATTAATTGTTCCGTGTCCAGAAATGATGTACGATTTTTATTTGAATAGAAAACCCGACGGCGAACGAAATTGGGGATTCGAAACCAGGGGGGGAGGCGAAAAACGCGCGAGGGGGGATCCGGTGTTTACTTTTAATTGTACTTGCTCGTTGTTCAAACTTGAACCGGCCGTTTTCGAACTCGATTATAATACGAAAAAAAAAGAAGAAGAAAGTTTTAGAGAGAACGGGAATTCATTAAAACTGCACGTATAACACAACCGAATTAAATTCCTGCTAATATTTTAACACGTTAATTGAATAAGTTTTGGAGCATTCATCAATTTTAAATGGCACTATAAAATACTCACTTATTCTGGACGATTTCTACTTTAATTTTACAATTCTCTTTCAAAAATATCTTTCGAAAGAAAAATAATTAAAGCGTCGAATTACTTAACAATCACCGCGTACATACGATTAGAAATTACATAAAACAAGCTGTTGTACAGCAGTTAAATAACACGACTTATATTTACTGCTAATTCCGCATTCGAATGGGAAATCAATTAACAAAATAACAATAACATTTGCATATAAATTCACTCTAAACGAACGTAAACAATAAATGGTGTTAAATAATCCGCTCAACTAGCGTTTAATAAAACATACAGCGATACCGGACCGACGGCAAATATGAATATTTTCTCTAATTTTAATAGCGCTATTTATGCACGCCCGCCAATTGAGTATACGGCTGTTAATATTTAATTTATAGGGAATATTTAGCAATTAAATTAATGCCAAATCGAACGTTCGTTAACTGGAACATTTCAGCATAATACATTGTATTATTATTAACTGTACGAATTCGCAAAATATTCCTCTTTACGACGGGAAAAATAATGGAATGGTTGATTGACATCTAGTGTGTCCGCGTCATATTCGATCTATTGTTTATTGGCTTCCGTTTTTTGTTGTCCGATGAATCTAGAGAGCTCGGCAGATTTGTATCTTTTGTTTTCCGTTTTGCCGAGGTCCTGACATGTGCGTGCTGGTTCGAGGACGTGACGCCATATGGACGTAATTAAAAAAACACAATAACGAAACGAAGAAGCATCAGAGAGGGAACGATGGAGGAAGGAAATATAAAGAGGAAGAAGAAAGCGGGGTAACCGTAAAATTCGCGCGACAATTGCTTAGACAAAATTGGAATTGAAACAAAGTTCAACGCACTTAAAATATTTTTTAATGATTCATTGCGGTTTCAAGGACTGAATTATAACAATGTATTAGCCTATCGCAAACAATAGGGTAAAAATTGGAGCTCGGCTTATCTCGGCGATAAATAACGAAAAGATAAATAGTAAATAGTAATTTCCGTAACGACGATAAAAGAAAGGAATAATAATGAGGCATTAAACATTTTTATACATATTTTTTTTTGTCGTTTATCGGCGAACATTAAAAGTATGACCCGGTTTCGTTAATTGAAAGTTTCAATTTTAAAGAGTTCTTCGAATAAATAACGATGATATTTGTACGACTAATAGGAGAAAAAATAAATAGATTTTTCCAGCAAAAGAGTCGAACAAAACTCGTTAAAACATCAGTAATTTTAAACGCCAATCAACCGCTCTTTTAATGACTTTGCTTTCCCGATAATTCAATAAACATCGCTCTCCTAATCTCTTATTACTTATACATATTGATTCATTATTAGATGTTATTATTAACTAAGTACTTAAACATGCGATTGTAATTATCTAAATTTGGCGGAATCGTTTGGATATTTAAAATTATGGCGAAGGAAATTTACGTTAATTGTAACCAAAATTTAAATTTTAAATTTAATAACAAAAAAGCCTAATTAGATAATCACGTATAACAATTTTAATGAAACGAACTAGGGCGTAAAACGGACGCGTTTAAATTAAAAAAAAATAAAAAAAATAACAACGGTGAATAAATTATGCAAATTTATCTCTTTATTTATAACTTAATTATTTGTACAGTTTAACACTGTGAAAAACGAACAAATTACATAATAAATTCTGAGATTTAACTTCGAATTTTACTCTAAATTAGATTCGAATTGAATAAACATCGTCCAATATCCGACAAATCTCTATTTTACCTGACATTTCGAACCAATAACGTATATTTATTACTTAGTATTACTTAGTATATTATTATTTAGTTTCCAAGTGGATTAATAATGACCAAGATGCAACTGCACCTGTTCACAACCGATGCATTTAATATTTCATTAGATATTAATGGCTCATAATACATAAAATGCAATGAATTTATAGAAAATCAGACGAAAAATGCAATAGTTCAATTGTAATTTCGTGATATTTTACGTGTTATACAACATATTCTTCGATTTTTTTCTTACCTTTTTGTTGTATAGGCTATACAAGGATTGTAACCGTAAAATATGACCTGACCTTTCTGAATTTATATTGACAGATTTCGCTTGCTCGCTGATATTTAGTCGGATGACATGAAAGTTCAATGGAAAAAACGGCTTTGTATTCGTGAATTCAGAACGCCTATTAACATTTCCACGAAGTTTACAACGAATATAATTTAATATATTCATGTACGAGCAGATATACAAGTTTTCGTACAGTCGATTCATAAAGCTTATAGAAACCGTCGTTTTGTTTTATATTTATTTATTATTCGAGCATTGTTATTCGGAAAACGAGGAAGTCTGGAACTTATTTCCGAGACGAACTTCTTCCCCGATAAGTATCGAAAAACTTCACGATTTTTAAATCGAAAATATCTGTCGTATACGTTCAATAGAAAAAAATAATTAAACGAGAAATAAATTTCGAAACTCCGCGCGAGTTACTTGGAAATTCCATTAAACTTTCACCAACTAAATAAAGAACAAAAAAAAAGGCGAAAAAATAAAAAAAAAACTCGATATAAAGAGATATGACCTGAAAACTAGTGAATTCTTCCACTCTTCCTACAAATTCGAAATATTCAAATTTCCTATATCGATTGCATAACTTTCCCGTTCGCAGGGAACATTCTAGGGCGCAAGTTTCCCCAAGTCGGGGGTTAGCAAGAGGGTGCAAAACACAGGCCTGTAATCACCCTTAATTACCTACATCTACAATTTTAAAGAGCTTTAAAAAAATAACATCTACTTATAATGTAAGAGAATATATAAAACGATCAATTAATAAAATATTGCATGATATTAATTATAATCGCACCAACTCATTATCATTCAACATATAGCGCGTGAATTACTAAAATAGCAATGACAACTGGTATACCAGTTGAAATTATCAAATTAACGTGCTTATTACATTTCTAAATCCGACTCTGATTGAGCGGGGTGAACGAGCCACCCCCACGGCCCTCCATAACTCACCCTCGACCCCCCCAAACAAACCCAACAACTTCATTCTTAATGAGATTTTGCCGGATCCATAAATTTCAGCCTATAGCTCATTCCACAACATTAATTTCATTGCTAAATACTCGCTATAAATTATAACATAATGAACAAGCTAAATTGGTGCGGATGAAATAAATATATGTAGATATATTTTCGAACTCTTCTGCGGTATTGTTTAATAACGTTCTTCGTAATTTAACGTGCATTATTTACGAAGAAAACAGGCAGCATGAAACAAAGACAAAATAACACTAAAATTACATAACTCATTACCAATTTAAGCAGCGACAAACACACACAGATGCAAATTTGAAATTTTCTATTAGCTCTTCCTGTTATTCAACTTATTATTATTATTATTATTACGCCGGAGAGTCGCAGCTTCAGCTGTTCTCTTTTATTTAATTGGTCGATGACTTTTTATTGCCATTTGACCGGGCAGGTCAATGCGACTATTTTTCTTTTATTGTTTTTAAACTGGCATACTTAATCGACTGCTGGAGCAATTTCAGTAAAGTGCAAAACGAAATTACGAAAATAACTCCATTAAATTGTTTCTAAAAATTTACTAGATGGCGGTTTTCGTTAAAATTTATCTGATAATTCCAAAATGTTCATATAGTGCATTCAATATTAAGAGTTAGTGACGTCATCGCTGGATTAACGCGAACACTATGTAGTTTGTAGCAATTTTCCAAAAATTTACAAGCTTCAGAAATTTATTTTGATGAGTAGTAGTAACTTCTAATTAAAAAGGAATAAAACTTTCAGCGGTCGATTGGCCAGTGACATAGATATAGCACGACGAAATGGGCCGGGTTAATGCAAGTGGCATTGGGGCAATTAATGGAAAATAACATTGCAAATTGTACGTAAGGTTATTTTACGGATAAGAAATTGTGGTTACCTTGAATTATATTTGACGGCTTAAATTGCTCTGGAACTTGAACTGACCTGAAACAATAACAAAATCGGTTACTAATTGAACGTGTCATGTTTGATTGATGTTTTATTAATTTGCTCGTACACAATCGAGTTTGTTTTTTATAGTTTTAGACATATATCGTATGTAACATTTTCTTCGCACTTGATACTTGACAGTATTTAGAACTGTCTAGTCAACCTACAATGATCGTGTCTACACAGGCGATGTATATTTATTTAACTTAAAATTGACGTGGTTTTCGATATAAATTATGCACCAGATGCACTCACGGTCGATAAATAGATTTTACTTAAAATTCCTCTCCTACGATTCTAACCTTAATAACATAATTAATACGAACGTCATTTAAATAAATTACACTAGTTTTTAAGCCGGTTGAGCCGGATTTACTTATCAAAATAATATTAATATTGTTGGAAGAACGTCAGAATTATTTAATAGTATAATATTTTATTTCCCGTTTCTTATGGCAGCCATTAGATCGAATTAGCTTCGAATTTCGATGATAATTAGTTAATCACACAATCACAAATAATATTACAATAATTCCTTCACGACGAGTAAAGAAACTTACTCTAAAACATTACAATTAATTACAAACATACATCCCAAGTTAGTTAACTCCCAGTCGGCGATTACTCGAAGAAAACTAGTTAAGAAGTCTAACTAGCGCCCGTTTGTTCCATCATATCTCCGTCCCGGTTTGTTCAACTTTTCCAGCGAGTTTAAATTCCCGAGTTCTTGACGGGTCGTTCCCAAACTTGCACTCCGCTCATACAACTTCGGGCCAACTTCTGGATATTTAATAGAGTTTGCGTAATGTATATTATAACTCAAAATCGACGCTGCAATAATATCGCAGCGCTGCGCAAATGATTTATTCGAGGAAATTATGGGACCCCGCCATGATGGGAAACTTGCAGGACTATCAAAACGTTTGCTTTGTACCGGCAAATGTACACCAAAAAAATATAACTAGAGAGAAAACGCTTGGAAAAAGTGTGCTGCTATTGGAAAGATCAAATAGATTTTATCGAGAATCTGCGTTCGATTAAGAAAATTTATAATTAAATATGTGTCTGGGTATCTGGGACAATTATCGAACGTATTTGAGATTTTTTTTCGAACGATATAATTACCTTGCACATGCACGGTGGTAAAATAAACTCAATTAAAGTCGATTCGTTTTTACATTTGAATAAAAAAACGTCCAGAAAACTGGTTTGCGCGCATAGAAATCTAATTAATGATTTCATAAGAGCCATTAATTAGTATCGAATCGTAAATGTTCAAATTCTTCTGTATTAATTGCATATATCTGGGTGTTTTTATTGCTACAGAGAAAAAAATCGCTTTTGAATTGAAATAGTTATACGGCGCAATTCGAATGCTATCGGACCCTTGGGAATACCACAATACAAATTCCAAGGCAACAAGAATTATTTATTAATCGATAAGGAGTAGAAAATTTCCTAAAGTGCACTTTAGATCTTCACCTTTTAGTTGAAAGCAAAAAGTTTTCTCTCGGGAGCGCCTAAAAAGGTGAGTGGGAGTCGATAAAAGTTTGTTGCAAAACCGTACAATTTTTAAAACAACTCGGTACATTACCTTTTTTTATTAAACAAATTAAATTGTACAAGCCATCATTGGCAATTTTTCAAAAAGAACGAATGTTCTGCAGTTGTAATTAAAATTGCCACAGACAAAGTCGTTCGACCGTGACTTTTAATTGCATTGAATTAAACCATTTAATAATGCTATAAACTTTAATGCATCATAAACGGAGATGAGCTAAAATTCTACAAATGAATTTTACTACTACAATAGTTTTCGTTAAATCTTTATCAAATACACGACAGCCTTTTTAATTAACGTATTTGTAATGGCATTAACGCGGCACTTATTTTATAATATTTTAAGCCGTAAACGTTACATTTTATTTACAGAATTGTCTAGTTTGTAAAATTAATGTCTCGCAGGGACGCCGCTGTCAGAATGCTATTCAAATAACCCATAAATTGGAACATCTAATTTATTTAATTTTTTTTTTATTTGTCCGTCGTTGTTCTCGTTGTTCGGTCTGTGAACGGCAAACATGGAAAATTTTATACAGAAAATAATAAATTCCACGGCGTTACCGGCTTAAAAGGAAAATAAATAACAGGACGGTTTAGCAGCTGCCTCATTAAAGTCTCTTTGTTCACCTTTTGTTATCTTTTTTCCCGAGGATATTTGATTTAAGAAGTGTTAAGGGAAGAATAAACGAATATCAAGGAGAATTTTAAATTAGTTCCAATTCCAATTCACTCCAAACCGGCGTTTTATTTATCGTTAAAACAACCCGTAAATAACAAACAATTAAGAGAGATGAAGATGTTTTAGAAGAAATGATAGATAAAATGCCTCGATAATGTCGAACAAACAAACAAAGCGTGTGTTCTTCGCGAAGAAATTCAATTCGAAAAACGCCCAAGTAGTTAATCGACTGTGGCATTCTTGTCTGTATGACCACAGGGTCCGTAATTTGTGGTCGAAGAGCAAAACAAAGTGGAAAAAAAACCGTGTAATGTGATATTCTTAAGAACCCACCGTATAAGCCGATTACGACCGCGACTCCGGCTCGTTTTCCCGAAAGGAATAGGATAAAAAAAATCGCAGGATTTCGATGTGTTTATTCAGAATTTTACAGAAAAATTCGATCGGATGTCTCGTTAAAATAGTTTAGAATAAAACGAGCGGACGGCGATTTGAAAGTTTGGCAATTTAAATCGAATATTTAAAACGCGTTATTTATCTTCAGAAAAGGAACATTTTAAAACGAGTAATGGTCGCAAACCATTCCGTATACTAAACCTGATTACATCTCAATTGTAAATTCATCTCCACCGCTCTCGCTCCGACCGCCGCTCGGCCCGTCTCTCTCGCTCAAATTGAATTTGTTTCAAAATAATTCTACATTTTTACCGAAAGTTTGCAAACTTTAAATTGAACAACGTAAACCAAACGAAGTTTTATGAATTCTATGTACATTATAAAAGTTGTTACGAACTAACTTTGACTGTAAAAGGGAAGTGCAAAACTCGTTCTGTTCCGTATATTTTGTATAAAAAGGGACGTTGGTTGAGATAAAAATTCGAAAATATAAAATACTTTGCGACACGCCCCACAGGACCGTAACACCGAAATATTATCTAAAAAAATATTAACTTATTCACACACTTATAATAATAAGTCATATCATTCGAAATCCGCGATAAGTGTTTGAAATTTAATAACTCCTTTAGTTGCTAATCAAGTTTAATTAATCTACAACACCAATTTTGCGAATGAACTATAATAAAATTTTAGATGAGCAATAATAGAACGTAATTAATTAGATTTAAGTAATGTTTGTTCGAGTAAAGTAGAGGAGTTAATAGTGAAATATGACGGAATCCGGTCCTGTAAACACCTTATACAAGATGTATTATGGCGAAATTGCTTCGGAAAAGACATGCAAATAAAATGGAAATAAAAATGGAACCTAAAATGTGCCATTTGCATGATAAAGGCCGTATATACGAGTGAACACAGTAAAAAAGCGAGCGCACCGTGCTCGACGGCAACACTGTAAAAATATTAGGTGTAGTAACCTAACATATTTTACGCGGATTTTATTACTGGAATCGTCGGGGAAGTAAAATTATAAACATTTTTGCGGAACTGTAAGAATTTTTACGATTCGTTCCTTTAGTTTTATGGTTGTTACGTTTTATATCGCACATTGCATTTAAATTAGCGACTTTAGGAAGTTTCGCCGGGCTAAAATAGTACCATAAAAATCGTCATGAATGAAAAATCGAATTTATGTTACGATTCTACAAGATTTATACCGCTTTTAGGTACTTAATCAATGAATGTTAATCAGTATATTACTTTACAATCTGCTCGTTCGATTATTATAAATTCTACACATGCTAATCACTGCGATTGTCTCGTTAATTCGTAAATAAAATGCGAATACAATAGACATTTCCGTCTATTATCGAATTCCATCGATAGACAGTATTTTAGATTCTAAAGCCGAAGACTTCCGTTTAGCGCCGTTTATGGAAAATTAGCATATACGATTACACGACGTTACATGCGCATTATGTGATTTAACAAGTCGGAAAAAATTAGATAACCATCGGTTCATAATCGAAAGTAGCTCGCGGAATGCTTTCTATTCAGACATGTCGAATTAAAACGGGGCACTTTCACTTTTTCCACCGCCCAGGACCGGCCTCGCAGGGACCTCCACTACTCCAAAAATCCATATTAATAAAGACACTCTGTAAATGCCTACTGTGGTTACATTTCGTTCGTTATATCAGCTCACGATTAATGTAGTTATTAAACGATATTTTACGCTCATCGTCGAGCCGGTTCTGTATAAAAGAATCAATCGAAAAATGTCAATTGCACGTGTAGTGCAGCATAACGAAATGCGTATTGCGGCGATATTGCATTATTTATAAACGTGTAGCAACAATTATTCGACGGGAGCGACCATTCAAAATTTTACCCGAAACCGGCGTGTAACAACACCCGTTTGAATGGCAATTAAAATCGTGAATGAGCACCGGCGTGGGGGGAGACCATTGATTGATTTCATTTCACTTTTCGGCGGTCGATCGACGCTATTTTACGCCGGTCGGTCAACGAAAATAACAGCTAAAATGCCCTCCGCTCTCGCCTCGTCCTCAAAACTCCCTGCATTGGATTTTCTGTTATTTTTTTTTGGGTTTGAATATTAAATGCGGCGGTACTCCTGCAGCTAAGCGGAGATAATGTTAGTCGAAACAAATTCCATCAGAACGAAATAAATACAAGGCTAATTAAAATTCATGGGAACATAAATATAAATAAATGGATTAAGCCCTGGGACGGAAAGTCGACATAATTAAAACTATAATGAATATTAATGGTTTTGTCTCGCCCGAAAAGAACGAATGTACATGCATCACGTTTTTTTTTTATATGCGAACTTCCACTTTTCCTCAACACCCAGAGGATGAAATATCACAGAGATGTTTCCCCAAAGGGTAAGTATTTAAAATTTACGTCTAATAGATTCATAAATTTACTATCAAAAAAACCCAAAAATTATAATTTATCTATACCCAAAAGATTCAATTATCTATTAACAACACCGCAAGTACTCCATCTTTTATTTACAGGCCTCAACTACAGCGGCTATTCAGCCCCAAATTTTCTAATTTAACAACTAATTACGAATAATAAACTGACCCGATGAGCCGAAGAGAAATCGAATTGAGATAAAACCGCACCTAAAGGCCTTTTAACAATCCGATCCGGCTGACAAATAACGCTCTGCACAACAAACGGCCGTAAATTAAATTCGCTCATGATCGTCTAATAACCGGCGACATTTTAAGGATACCATTAACATTTCACGCCTAAGGAACGGTCGTTATCGCCCCGATAAATTCGAAAATTATTTTATTGTTGTACACACCGTAGCGACTTGCACTTCAAGTCAGTCAGTTACACTTCGGAAATTACAGTCGCTCGATAAATAAATTACCTCTGTTCAACTAAAATAAATTAATACGACTACACAAACTAACTATTATAATTACCGAACCGAAGAATGTTCAACTGTAAGCGAACTTCGTCATTTTTCACTCTTAGCAATATTAATAATCCATTATAAGTTGTAATAACTCGGAGCATTTATCTACAAACTTTGAAGTTCCATTAAAACTTTAATGCCGCCATATAAATTATTGGAGCCATTTTGCTCGAATAACCAAATAATCCGTAGCGAGTTTTCTGTCGTTTGTTTTGTTTGCTGGGCGAACAAAGGGGGAGAAAATGACGTTAGAATAAAGGGAATGCAATGTTACAATGTAATTATTTTCACAAATATATATAACATTGAAAATCGATGTAAATAAAAGGCTGAGCTTCTTGTTTCTAACAGCATTATCGATCGTTCTCTCGATAGTCGGAAAAATGTGTTAAATTAAAATATCCCCACCGGGTTTTTTTCGATTAAATTCGTCTGGGAAGTTTTCTTTTTCCAGATTTAATTAGTGCGATGAAAAATGTTGGAAGTTCTCGATCTAGTCAGTAGAAGTTTCTTACTTCTTTCCCTTTTTTTTTACAAATATATTAGATTTATCCGGTAGAGAATGGACGTTGAATCAATCTTGTAATGGTATATTTTCGACCAAAAAATAACACTGGTAAAAAAAGAACGTCTACAATCTACATACATTAAAAAATTGAATAAATTCTAGGTTAGTTATTCAACGTATGCCATTGTTCTCGACATCTGCTCTATGTAAATCGTTCTTTAAAAAAAATACAGATTATTAGTTTTAGATTTAAAGCCGTTCCAACTCGTTATCCGACCAAACGCCACGTTGTCAAATTTCCTATTTTTTACAGAACCACACTTATAAACCACGCTATAATTTTCTTTCAAAAAAACACCAATAATAAGCAAGTTAAATACTTTTTAAGATATTCGATTTTCTACGGACTTTCTTTCAACATTTCCCTATGTTGCGGAAAAATTCCCCGAAGCGACAACGTCGCCATTACGCACCTTAATTTTAAAGCCCTAGCGACGACCTTGAGGCATACCTGAATCCGGTTCTACTGGATAAGAAAGAGTATGAGAAAGAGCAGAAGAAGAAGAAGAAGAAGAAGCTGTTTGAATACAAAAGATGGCAGCTTATGGTCGCCAGCAGGTGTGGTATACAGGGTGAAACCACACACATCAACTACAATTCGAGAGTAAATAATTTTTTTAACACACTGAAAATGGTTCTCTAGCTTTTTAGAAGTGAATGAGAGGGGTAGAATTTGTGTAGTAAAATTATGCAATGGGGGTTCGAAATCCTCGGGGTCCTTGCCATCGAAAGGATGCATTATCAGGTGTCATTAACATCGAAAAAAACAAAACCCGGTCCGGGCCAACCTACCGGAAACGAGTGGAAGATCAAGTGCACCAAAATGGAACCTTGAACTCGTCCGTTACATCACCTTTGTTTTGTTCGAATGGGATTATTTAATTGAAACCGGGTCCGGGCGATTCTTCCGGCGCGTAATGGACTCGAAAGAGAAGCGAAAATCGGAATTAAACAACAAAAAAATAAACATGCAGTGTATACAGTCTCACACCTGTGAGTCCCGTCTTCTCTTGGTGCATCGCTCGCGAGGTGGAACAACATCTGTTAGAGGTCTATTTTTAGTTTCATTAAAACAGTGCTTGTATTCAAATCGAAAACAGACCGCGTTGGTAAATGTAACTATCGAAAAATAAATTAATAGTTTTTATTTTAGGAAAATTGATCGATGGCTTTCTGCTACAAGTACCGAGCACTAAATTAGAAACACTACATTATTTCATCTATTAAAAACTTACATATTTTTAACGCTGTAGGTATTATAAATGTTTTTCTATTTAATAAAGTAAAATTATAAATATGTGGGTCGCGTTCTATTCAATAAGAATTATTAAAATAAACGTCGTTATGTCGATTCGGAAATTTTAATCGAGCTCTAAATTGAGTTCAATTTTATCCTAACCTTCAAAGAAATTCGTTACATCTTTCGTATTCATGAACGTAATTTATTTTGTTATTCAATTTATGTTGGATGGATTTTAATCGATTCATTTCGACCCAATTTATTATATATTTAAATAACCTCATTTATTGTACGAGAGATCGCACTTATTACGAATTTCGAGGCTATAAAATTTCAACGAACAAGTTAATTTAATGTTGCATTAATAATTTTTTTTACAAGACATTTCTGGGTTGATCCAGAGTTATGCAATTTTCTAATCGATTTACGTGTGGTATATTTTTTTCGAATGATAATCGCCCAATATAATTTTTTTATACAAACACAATCGTTTAGTAAGCAGATAAGGCAACTATTTATTTTAGGTATAATGTAAATATATCGTAATAATTTAAATTTTCAAGGATGTGTTTGCCTAGTGGGTTTCGGAAAACACGGCCATATTTACTCGTACGTACGGCTAATAAATAATTTTACTTTTATTTACGGGAAATAAATTTTTTATTGCGGCTGTACCTGAGCATAATTATGGCGACTAAATACACAATAAAACCAGTGGTAGGGCTACGTTTATTGGCCATAATAGTTTTATAGTTATGGCAAACATGCCCATGAAGAAGTTAGAAAAAAAAGTACATTTTGATTTCCGATGTTATGATGCTGTTAAAGTTTTAAAGGTCCGATAATTGAAATGCAAGAATAACGATCCACTCAAATATCGCGTTAATTGAACGGCGATAGAAAATTTATTTTCTATAGTTATTAAACAGCGGGTATAGAATAGAAATTTGTTTTCGTACAATTGACAACTGACGTGTTGAAAAACACTTAAAAAATTTGTACAACAAAAGACCTCGATAAACTCTCTAAGTAAACGTTATAGAAACTAACCGGTTGTGAAATTATAAATACAATATTTTATGAATAAAATAAATTGAAAAATTCAACGTAGAGAAAGCAATGCGACTCTCGGCTTTCACATTTATCAACAACCCGAAACTCTTAAACAAATAAAGATGTTTATACACACTTACTTATTTAACAAATGGATTTTATAAACTGGTTTTAAATGTAGCTAACAGCTTTTCAAAAAAAAAACCGATGAAAGTCCTTTCCGAGAAAGAATAAAAAAAACGATGACCTTTAAATTTATTCACAAAAAAAATATGGAACAATTACTTACACAATATTACAATTACACCGTAAGTAATTTTTTTAATTATGTAATTAGAATTAATACTAATTTTAAGTTTCAAAACACGCGTTTATCGGAGTGCTCAATTTAACAACCGGAACTAATTCATCTAATATTAAAAAAGTTATTTTTAAAATTAAAATTCTAATTTGATCGACTGTACTGATTAATTTTCTAAACTGATCTAGATCTTAATAACTCGACGTTATAAATTACGTTTTACGAGCAAGAAGTTATTACAGAACGTTTTACAATGTCAAATTAACGGAAATTTATTCCCGAATTGTAGCGTGATTACGGTCAATAAAGAGAAATTTCGCCGTTATATTACATTTAAATATTTACTGGAATAACGAATTCGACCTAAATATTACAAATATACAGCCAATTAATATTATTTCAGGTAAAATTGTATCGAATTTATCTGTTATATTCGCTAATTCAAATAAATGATTAGAAAATTATTGATTTTTTATTTATCATGAAATATAAATCCTACAGCAAGTTGTATTGTACTTGCTTATTTATAACTTGCAATAATAATGCATTGTGATGGTTTATTGAATTTTAAAACAATGAAAATTAGGCCAAGGTTAAATTATATTCTGGAATAATTTGAATAACATTTAACTCGATATTTTTCAAAACAATCCTACAAGAAATTTCTTAATTATTATTCGAAACTTTGAACATACATCTAACCTAATTGCAACAACAAATTACATTGTTTTCTAGTAAAAATAAACACTTACTAACCTCAAAAAATTGTAAAATATGTCCCGAACGATACCGCATATCTGCCACACAATCCTTTACAGTATAACAACAAGCAAACACTATGTAATTTATTTATCCACTAATACATACACATACACACACACGAACCGACTAGCAGAAAATAACTACAGCACAAACACACACACCATATTGCCGGGGCATTAGAATCCTTGACGTGGTTCGGGGGCCGGAGGTAAAAGGAAAGAGGCACCCTTCGCGAAAGAAGCAGGGGCGCAGGGCCGTCGGACGAGTCGAAAAAGAGGGCGCTCCGAATGAATAAATATTATGCAAATACGGGTTTTATTATTGCAAACACGGCTAAGTAAATAGGGGACCGAGTCGCGCATTGTTGATTGAATTAATTAACGAAATAAGATTTTTTTTTAGGCGAATGTAAATAGGATGATATTAATTGAAAACTAACAGAGTTTTTATTTATTTATATGCTCGTCGAATAAATCCGGGATCGCGGAAGTAGATGCAGAAACTTTGTAACTCGACTTCATTATCGAGCAAGTATAATACTTTTCGTTCATTAATTATTTATCTTCTAATTACAATCTTCGGATCGATAACAGGCTGGCGGGTAGCATTATAAAAACATTAAAATTTCGTTATACCTTCAAAGCACAAATAGTCCAACACGAAAACTTCCCTAATGACTTCAATCTTTTACTTCTTAAATTACTTTATTGAAAATAAAAAAGCTCACATAAAAATCTACTTTTGATCGATTTTTGTTGTAGCAAAAGAATTTGGTGGTAATGAAACTTAATCCAAATGCAGATTTATGTCTGAATCATATTATTTTGTATAAAGAAAATCCCTTTGGGTATTTTATACTCCATACGCTCCTGATTCGGCTATTTCGATACAAATAACCAATCCCTGGGGTACAATAGCACCGAAACCAGTAGTAAATTCGAAATAACCGAAAATAATAGAAATTATAACGTACCCCTAGAGGTCCAAGACCTATCATTACACATTTAATGGTAGGCTAACCTCACAAAGAAAACAAACATTTAGAACCCTTTTCGTTCGAATCGAAACCAAACACTTCCTTTACTACAAAAAAAAAATCTACTAGCAGAATAATTGCAAATCCAGGCACGTCTCAATAACGCACGCAAATCAAACACCAAACGACGCGGATCACAAAAAAAAATCGCAATAAACCCCCCCGTAGAAAAATAATTAAAAAAGAAACACACCGCTCACATACCGGAGGAACGTTTCGCCAGTTATATTCCATAAAATTTTCAGTAAATACTTTTCCGCAACTGCTCATTTCGCATGCCAAGGGATCATCGAACGTGCCTTCAATAATAAGGAGGGTATTTCCCTGTCTCGTACAATCAATTCGGGAGGCTTTACAAACCTTTTTCTAACCAAATAAAAAATTACTCGCCGAGCTCTGTTTGCACATGTTTAATTACCGCGCATCGAGGAACCCATTTGAGCGCGCAAATCTAATTAATATAGACAATACTTAATCGATAAATGTAAAACAAACTATCGGTGTTTCTAATAAAATACGCGGACGGCAATTATGCGGCGATAAATCGATGGGAAAAAAAGATAAAAGCACACACACACACAACAAGCAACAAATCAGCGTTATCTAGATGATGGATGATGAAAAACGAGAACCATATAATTATACAAAATAAAACATGAAAAAGTGAGTTTCTTGCTCGGGTCCCCTCCCACCGCTCACGACGCGATCGAGGGTCAACGGTCACACAAGAAATTATTATTTTCCCATAATATCTCTCTCCATCTTCATACATAACAATTATGAGATATTACAAACAATGTGAGGAATGTTATTATGCTTTTTTTTTACTCTTCTCCTCCATCACCAGCCAAAGTGTAGTGCCGGGATATACGAACAGGTTTTTGATTGAAAAAAATAATAATAAACAACCCGTAACGATGTGACAAAAGAGGTGTACTTTCGATACACCCAAGTCGATCGATAATTTTTGAAATATCATGCTTATCAAGTAAATTGCGATATTTACTCGGTATATACCTAGATGATTGAAATTTACTTCACTAAATTTTTTTAAGGGTTAAGTAAATAAAGAGGATTTCTCTGCGTTGTTGCCAGGTTTGACCATGCAGGTTTTAATAATTTATAGGGATGGTAGCTAGTGAGATAATCATCATTGCATCATTTTTTCTTTGACAAACTTCCAACAATTTTGATACCTCTACTTTCCTATATCGCACACAACAATTTGCAACGAATAAAATCGCAAAGTTCCCGTTCAAAATCCTCTAAAGAGGCCAGCAAAGTGTACAAGAATTTCGTCTATCGAGCCTCGATCGGAATCAAACGCACGCGAGACTTACCGGCGATAAAGTCAGCGAGAGACCAAAAAAAAGTGCATAGAAACCGAATCAAATCGAGCCACCGCAACACCTGTCGCCGCCCACCTCTCTGCCCCCGCTTTTAGCACCGCGCTCGAAATCGATTTGTCACAATTCGATACTCGACGCCTAGACGCTCGGATTACCATGGGCTCTGTTTTTTTTTTCTCTCCTGTTCCATCCATTTCGGTTCGAGTGCGTCCGTGTTGTGACTGCCGGCTGTTGGTCAAGGTACTTTTTTTTTTCGCCTCCCTGTATCGGACGGCGGGTCGTAGACCCCGCTGCCCGGAGGCTGTACATCCTATACCAAACGTCCACCTCTGACCTCGACATACCACCGACGATATACCTGTTTTCTGGGATACTGTACGAGAACCGAACCGTTCTCTTATACCTTTCGGTTCACGTTAATTCTATTATTGAGACGTCAAATTTTAATTCACTAAAAATTTTGGTGTGCTTAATTGCATAATTGTTAAGATCTCGAAAGGTTAATTAAAACGTTTGCTATTAAATGAAGTAAGTTAAAGTAAGGTAGACTGGGGCAAATCGGTTGTAAAATTTGAATAGTTCAAATTGAATCCTAAAATGTGGCTTTATTTTTTCTCTTATTAGAGAAAAAATTATTACTTCCTAAACGAACGAATCGAGGTATTAGTAAGTTTTTTTTTGAAAAAGGAAGAAAACGATTTTACATTTTTTAATATGTTGACAATATATGACAAAAGGTTCTAAAGTGCAATACAATTAAATAGAAAAACATATGGGGCAATTGTAAAAAAATATTTGGTTCCTCTAAAATTTGATATGCTGTTTATTTATTTATTTCAAAAAATAACAGAGCTACAAAATAATAAATAAAAAATAAGAAACAAACCCTGTCTAATGCACAAAAGAACTATAAAAATAATAAAAACATTAACATAATAGGTAAAAATAAACTGCTCCACAAAAGTGGAAGTTCGCAAATTTTGCGATTATTTTAAAAGTTACAGACTTTTTGATCACCAAATTTTCAAATATGCGAAATTAAATGTTTTCTCTCGTATCTAAGAGGAATTTTTGCTCCTACCTCTACAACTTTTACTAAATTTGGCGATCAAAAAACCTGAAACTTTTAAATTAATCGCAATATTTGTGAACTTCCTTAACTTTTGTGGAGCAGTATATTACATTTACCCCATTTTTACATTTGCCCCAGTCGGTTTGTGCTAAAAATCGTCCGATATAATAAACAATAAACGTACTTCGAATATATATTTTTTTTGTTCGATTAACTTACATAACCTTGAGTCGATTTGTGCCTTAAGGAAATCGAGCTGTTGAGAATATTAAACCGAAAAAATGCTCTGCCAGCGCCCCCGAGGCCGTCACGCATCTTTACGGCGTAATATAATGGTTTAATAATTTATACGGGGGACGTTTTTTTCCATCTTAAAAGCGACTTTCTCTCTTCGCTTATTGTTTCGCGTTGATAAAATTTAATTGAAACGTTCGGGGCTTTTTAAGGGAATGTCGTTTATTTTGAGACTTCTAGAAGGCTGTTAATTAACATTAATGTTACGCGAAACACCTGTACAAACAATCTAATCGATTAAGCATTGAAGAAATACTTCAAATATTTTCAAGGTGCTTTTTTTAATATTTTCCGTTAGTTTTTGGTGGCTCCAGACAGTTTTCCACCCTCCGGTAATTCTTCAAAATCGCCACGTCACGCGCAATTACAATTATTATACTCCACCATTTATTACAATTACTAAACACAAAAATAAAAAGGATCACTCAAATAAGTTTCTTTACGATCCCATTGCGCTAATGGTTAATAACCCAAGTAATACAATGAAGAATGCTAATAGATTGTAATTATGTATGTTTTATAAGAAAATAGGAGTTTAATGTAATTGTGTAATTATAAATTGCGAATAGGTATTAATTTATAATGGAATTACGGATCGTTATCCAAGCATGATGTGCATATACAAAGTGTATACCTACTTAGGTTGTTATTCAGCGAGTTGAATGTCTTAACATCTAAAGATTTCATGTCTTAAGTTTGTGGTTTATTAAATTTTAACTCTATAAATGATTTGAATTGTATTCTTGCTTTTTGAAATAGACATAAAATGATTGGATTTGGGAGCTTCCGATACATCAATTTTTATTATTGGTGAAAAAATCCCCGGTTTTTTAACACCAATTAGCCGACGTTGCATTGCATATCCGATATTTTATCGCAAAAAACTGTATTGCAATAAATAAACCGGGCGAGCCGGTTTCATTGCGATATCGCCCGTTTAACAGGTGCCATTTTCCCGAAAAAACGTTTTCCGATGGAAATCCCGATGGAAAAATATCGCCGATCCGTCAAATTAGTAATCGCAATTAGCCGGCGAATTAAACGCGACCTTTCGCAATCTCCGATTGGAGGTGAAATTTTTTTATTTATTCGAACAATGCACCAATCGAGTCGTTTAATAAAAATTTACGAATAATTTGCGTAGATATTTCAATGCTAACGTAATTCTCTTGAGGTTTCTGTAATTAAAAACTGCAACTAATCGATAAATAATTTAAGCAGTCGTTAAAAATTACGTTGCATTAGGGAAAAGATGCATTAAATTCGAAAATGTTGCAGCGAAACAACGATAAAAATCGTTTCTCGGAACGGGTCCGGAATGTAGATTGTAAGAAAATTAATAACGTGAGATTTGTACAGTTACTATTCAATTAGTTGTATCAACTTTTAGAGAACTGGTTATGAAATGTTACTCGGCGAGTCGAAAGAGGAGGGAAAAAATCTAAATGAGTCAGCTCACAATAACCATGAACATGATTTATGATACGAGTTACTTTCTAAAGTTTATTATTATAATGGTTATTTGATAAATCATTAAGGAAAAACTACCAGTTCGTTATTTTATTAACTTTTTTTTCCGACTCGGAGAAGTCAATTACGTGCTTCAATGTAAAACTGGTTATCGTAAAAATTCTTCGATGCATGATTTACCTGCATCTATTGTTTTTCTTTCATTATAAACCACATAAAATCGCGTGGGTAAAGATAAAGTAAAAGAATTTTAGTGTGTAGGCATAACATTTTATGTTCAAATCACTTACCGCTAATAATGGAATATTTAGATATCTATCTAGTTAAATAGTAGAAGAGCTCACCTGCAACAAAAACATTAAAAATTAAATTATCTCATTTAAATATTTAATTTAAAAAACAAGCTCGTAAAATTCAACAAATTTTTACCATAAATAAAATATTTTAGACTTTGTACCCAAGCTATCTACATTTATAATAATTTTATTCCCATTGTATTACTAATTACAAACGAAAGGAAATTTATTGCAATAAATAAAAAAAACTCCACATTACATATAAAATTATATCTTTATAGATATAAAATTATTTTTTAATGTCAGCCTGTCGTTACGTGTACCTAATGGAAATAAATAATTCACTGCAGTAAATCGACTTATTAATTTTTACCGTTACGCGACCCTCCCGTTTCTAAAATAATTACTCCCGAGTAAACTGTAATGAGATAATAATTATTTAGTGAAAAGGCTCGGCTTTGAGCCACATGTTCGACACAATTTTTTTCCTCCAACAAAATCGTTGTGGGAAGATTATTATTAAATCGAAAATAAGACGTTCAAACTCCACGAGCACATGGCTGAATGCACTTTTTACTTCGTTAAATTGTTTACGAAACCATTTAAAAAATATGTTAAGAGTTGATGGAATGTTTGTATTAATAATTTTGTATATTACACTGAAAATTAATTAGGTTTTTGTACAGTTAGGTAATCCCTCTCGATCCTTTCTATTTACTTAATAGAAATTCTTTTAAATAATTATACAGCAAATTTTCTAAGTAAATAACATCAGAGATAAAACAATAATTTACGTGCTAATTTTAAATAATCACAAAGTGCTCGAGCGAGACAATTTTGCTAGACAATGGCGATGTAGCGTAGAAAAAGAAAAGTTTCAATTTTCAACTGCTATCATAATAATGCACTTTATTTTATTTAGTGCTCTCTTAAAACTTTATGCACTCGTAAAAAGTGGCTTTATGGGTTTTCCTTCCATTACTAGAAGGAATCATAATGTGAACAATTTTAGAGAACTAGAGTCGGGACAACGTATAAAATGTATAGAGGGGTAAAATGTGCAGATTAGACAGAATGTAACGAAAATGAATTGCTGGTTTATTTTATTCTAGAATTATTATTTGAAAAATCAGTTTAATGGTAACATTGTGTCTCTAAATTGTATGTTTTTTTTTAATTTCGAAAATGTAAATAAGCACTGGCTGTAAGTAACAAGTGTTATTATGAAAATTACTAAAACCCCAACATTCCTTTAATCAAGTTTTTCAGATCCCATTTTTACAAAGAGGTAAAACACAATGATGTCTAGTTTTATTGTTCTCGTTCGAAATTAACCGGAGCTCTTTTGTGTTACAAACATTTTAGATCCTTATCAATAAATAACATGGATTCCTTTGCTCAACCAGTCTCCCTTTTAAGGCGCAACGGAAAAGATGGACTTTTTTACATCCATCGCGTACTTCTGGGACTGCTCATTGGCTGTAACGAATCGCGCGCAGAGGCCTTTTGTAAATGTTGGGGACTTTTCAGCATTTGTTCTGGAAATATTATAATGCATTTAAATGACGGCCGCATATGAATTATTTATGCCTTCTGTTTTATGCTGGCATGTCGGCCATTGTACTGTCTCCTGCATTTACAAGACCGGGAGTAAAGATTATTTCAAGATTTATTGGCCGAGTGCTCGGGAGAGTGCTCTTTGTTGCTGTATTTATTATTTGACAATGCTTACCGAACGCATTTGTCTTAACTGCTTATCTGTCTCATTGTCTACAATTTATGGTACTAAAAACGCATTAGAACTAATAGAATTTTTTCTACATTCCTATCACTTAATTAGCGCTTTCATTACTACAAAAAAATTACATTCAAGGTGGTTAATTTGGAGCTTTAAAACAGGAACAAAACAACGTTTCCTCAATAAAGCGAAATTGTCAGTTTCTTCCTGCGCAAAAACCGATTAACACTCGGTTAAAATCCGTTTTATGAGTCGAAACATTAGTTTAAAACGACATGGGAAAACTATATATTTCAGCAAAGGAACGATAAATTCGTGAATGGGACCGTAAATTAGCGCTTAAACAGCAATAAATTTCGAATACGGGCTACAAAATTTACAAGTTGTTCCGCTATGTTAATCGGCGTTTTTGTTTAATTGGCCGTTAATAATGCCCCGTGACGGATTCCTTTTGTCCCCGAGATTTCGTCTTATTAACTCAATTACACGAAAAAAAAACTATAATAACTTTAACGTGTCAAGTTAGCATCACTGATTCTTTTCTTTTTGAACCATTTTAAGCACCTATACTTCAAATAACAGAATAACATACGAAACAGTACTTGAATGATGTATTTAGGAAAACACTCCGGCACGACAAGTGAAGTAAAACAAATTCCGGGCGAACAAAGGCAAATTTAATTCAACTCAATGAAACTCTTCCTCGTATAATCCTATATACATACATGTACAGGCCAGAAAGGACTTTTGTAGCCTTTCGCAAAACCGCATTTGATTCCGGGCCATCACAAAGGTCGCCATAATAAGGGTAAACCTCTCATCCAAAACGTTCGTTCATTATTTATGGTTTAATTGAGTTAATTCGAACGGGGTTCGGTTTTTGGTTGTTTATTAGAATATGCTTTGAAAGAAGTTTATTAATAATTTAAGTATGTTATAAATGAGTTAAAAAAATTATCTATTTTCTAATTCCGTAGTTTCTCTACAAAATCAACTTCGCGCATATTATTAAGCTGGAATGTTAAATAACTATTTGTTTTTAATTAACCTAGTTGATTAATTTTAGAAAATAGATTCTGGTTGATTTGCATATTCCACAAAACTTATTCATTTCTATAAATCACGCCGAGAATTTCAAGAATTCCATTCTGCAAAAATTTTTAATTAACATACGTTCCGAAAAAAAACCTAATTTGAATAAAACGCGAACAATAATAGCCGGATTTCTATCGCTATTATTAATTAAGATAAATCGCCGGTTGATAAACGATTAATAATAATACATTAAACAAACGCGAGCTTGATTTACGATAACATCAAATAAATAATACGTTATCGCACAAGTACGATCTCTCCGTTATTTTCGAAACGAAATTTACATTGCATTTTACTCCAATAAATACGCGCCTGTTCGATGAACCACAGAAGTATAAAACCGTTAAGGGAATTCGCGAAACGACATACGGCAACACAATCAAATCAAATCGACTTTAATGATCGCCAGTCAAGCCATAGTAATGATGACTCACGAAGATCATGTTGTAAATGCATTTATCCTACACTGAGAAATGGCCGTCGTTAGCGGATTTGTTTGTTTGTTAATTTATTTACGTTGTTTTTGTGGTGTTATTTATTGTTCGATGAGAAGTTTGTTCGATTCTTTGTAGGTTATTTGAGGTGATTGGCACTAACAGTTACAATAATTTTTGTTGTTGAAATAGTAAGTAGGAATTATTTGAGTTCGAGTGAGATTTGAGATGTTTTAATTTATTTCGCGTCGTTAAATCGATGCAAATGGTGTGTTTAAACGTATATTTCACCTACCCATAACGATTCTAATAAAGATATTATTATTATTATTATTACAACGATACGTCGGTTGTAAATGTTTTGTTGCGAGTTTAGTAAACAACATAAACAACGGATGACGTCGAAGAAAACTTTGTATATACTGCTCCACAAAAGTTAAGGAAGTTCACAAATATTGAGATTAATTTAAAAGTTGCAGGTTTTTTGATCGCCAAATTTAGTCAGAGTAGTAGAGGAAGGGACAAAAAATCCATTTAGATATGAGAGAAAACATTTAATTTAGCGTATTTGAAAATTTGGTGACCAAAAAGTCTGTAATTTTTAAAATAATCACAAAATTTACGAACTTTTGTGGAGCAGTTTATTTTGCCGTACGTTTTACACGATTACTTACAATATACAGTCGCGGTACTTACGATCAATTAAACGGTTAACGAATACATAAAAAAATACGAATAACCGTTGTTTCAATTCGGCTATTTTACACCGTTAACTAGCGCAAAGAAATATTTAAAGAATGTTTTTTTGTCTACAAAACTAACAGTAAATTTTAATAACAAATATTTGCTTTACGTAGATCGCTTCCGAAAGACATTTTTAGATAACTTTTGATAAAAGGTAAATTGAAATTAAATTGTAAAATCGATGATCAGAATTATATCGAAACAACGTTGTTAAAATCCCTTTTAAAAAAGCGAAAACGAAGCAACCGTTTAAGTGACATAAACCGCCAACATCCGGACCCGTAAACCGTGCACCGATACATCGAAATTGATGAACCGTGCAGCGCGTGCGACACGCCGTTAAATCCGCCGCCGCCGCCGCCCGCGAACCGCGCTCGCCCGCTCGACCGCTTCGACCGTCCTCCCGATTCGCAAACCCGTCCGAGAATCGCCTCCGGATCCGCCGCAAATCGATCGAAAACCGTCTCGCGCGATTCCTTTTCGACCGTTCGAACGTCGAAAGAGAGAATCCGAGCCGCCCCCGCGCGCGCCCCGTCCTCGGCACGCGACCGCTGTCCGCCCCCGCTCTCGCTCGCGCGCGGCCGCGTCTTCGCCGGCGGCGGGGGCGGCGCCGTTGAGGAAGGTTGGGGGCGAACGCGATCGCTCGTGCCGTTGTCGTAGGTCGGAAATAGCAGCGATTCGAGTCGCACAAGCGTCGCGTTATTGCTAAATTGTTGTTTATATTCGGATGATGATTTATCGTACATAATCCGGGATAATTTTAATACCGATTCTCGCGATTGAACTTCGAAAGAATGGACGCTTTGTAACGATGCTGGGGCGCTAATTCTGCTGTTAAAATTCGTTGAACGTGTAACGATCGGTTGTATGAAGTGAAAATATATTTAAGGAACGTGCGGTGGAATATAAAAGCGTAATTTTATACGAATTATTCGACTTATTAGAAATAAACTGCTCCACAAAAGTTAAGGAAGTTCGCAAATATTGAAATTAATATAAAAGTTGCAGGTTTTTTGATCGCCAAATTTGTTACGAGTTGTAGAGGTAGGGACAAAAAAATCCACTCAGATACGAGAGAAAACATATTTGAAAATTTGGCGATCAAAAAGTCTGTAACTTTGAAAATAATCGCAAAATTGGCGAGCTTCCTTAACTTTTGCGGAGCAGTTTATTACAATCTAATAATTCGTTGGATTTAAGCAACGTTTCTCTTCGTGTAAATGTATGTAATAAAGCGCCCGTCATCGGGACAACATGCGATAACGGTACGTGTACGAATAAAATCGCGGTAAATGATGATATTGTTTGAAGAAGGGAAAATTAATGAAACTAACGACGACGTTAACATAGCATCTGGTGTTGTAACAGCGTACTGGGAATGTCTTTAACGTTATCGTCGAACGACGTTTCCTGAAAGCTACACGAAATGTATTTTTCGCGAATGTACGAGGCGTATTAAAACAAGAGGAATATGTTTCGAATGCGAGCAGAAACCGAAACTCCATCATCAATAAAGATTAATTTCTACGATTATCTGACAATGGATTTCCATTAGCGTTTGTACGCGATCACCGGTGGATTTTCGATTTACGGCCCCGAAATGAATTAATTTTCCAAGAAACGTCGATTATTCAAAATATTAAGTAAATCTATCGGCCGTGTATTACCGAATAATTAGAATTTCTGCCGAGCGAATCGCGAACGTGTATATAATTAAAATTAATCGAAGTAATCGCTTTCGTGTACAAAATCCAAATTATTCGAATCAAAGCGACGCAAATTGAAATTCTCTTAATTACCAACAAAAATTAATTACGCACGAACAATACGCTAAATTAGTTATTTCGGTTAAACGGACCTTTCGCCATATTATACGCAACACAAAAGCATCGAATAATTCCCCGAATACAGAAGGACCCGGCCTATAGGCTAGCCCATTAACGAAATCAAAATCGTAATAAACGTCCCCCCATCGACGTTACAAGCAAAATGTTGATTGGATTTGTTAACAAAGCGTTAACAAAACTAAAACCCCGTCGGCGTCACATCGCGTCCCGTTTCAATACAGATTTACGGATTATGTTCTATCAATTAACTAGCCGCCGACCACTTGTCCGATATACAACAATGCGTAATTGACTCGTCGACAATTCGATGTTTGCAAATTTCACCATCGATCGAATTCGAAACGTACATACACACATACACATCGACCCCGTAATTTATAGATGTGGAGATTTTATCGCTCGCACACACACACACATATATAGGTGAAATAAGCCCAAATAACCATCCGGACTTAATTCTATATGCATACCAAGTGCACAATCGGTTACTAATAAATCATCGGAGGTAATATTGTAATTGCTTCAAAAAATTACGAGGGGAACACTAAATATTTCTGTACATTTCCAACTTTAGGTTGAAAAATAAAACATTCGGCCGTTTTAATAACGATAACTTATCGTATATACGCCGTATAAAAGATAATATTATGCGAGTTCGCTAGATTACTGTTAAAATTAATGAAGGTACGTTTGAATCGAATAGTTAACGAGGAAATCGAGAGCGAATTTATGGAAACCGATCGTCCGGGTTTCCGATTCTAACGATTTCTCTTTATATTCGCTACTGGAATTCGATGAGCTCAGATTAAAAGGATTTACTGCTATAACGTAGCCTTTTCGATACCCGTGCAAGATAACGAAATAGTCTGAATAATAACGATTGATTTGTTCTGATAGCACGAAAACAAATCTTCAAGTACACGAAAATTAACGTTATCGAGCTAATCGAACGGTCAAACAAACCCGAAATTGCCGACCTACAAACCTTTCGATCTACGACATCGTTCCTATTTCTTATAAATACGCGTTATTATTGGAATATCGAAAGCGTGAAGCGGCTCGAATTCGTCGAGCAAACAAAACGGTTTTTTTTTTGGAAGGTAAAAGGCGTGTAACGAGCCCGGTAACGCGAGCACAATGCGACTCGTGGTCGGTGTCCGGTGTCTTATCTGGACCACCCGCCATCGCTGTGGACCACAAACAAGAAAAAAAGGACCACCATTAACTCGCCAAACTCTTCGCGCGCCCCCGGTAAACGAATTAACGAGTATACTGGACACAGGTCCAGAAAGAATAAGTCGAATTTCGGACACTTTTCGTTTGGTAATTTGGCTGTTTAGAAAAATCGTAAACGAAATATAAAGATCAATTTACCCTGTGGTGGCTTATTGAATATGGGACTTTTATTGGACGGCATAAATTCTCCCAAGAGTACGCCAACAACTATTATTTTCCGGCGGTTTATTTATAGAGGCAAAGTACGATTTATTTATTTAAATTACATCTTTCCATACGGCTGTATTATGATTTACGTTCTAGTTAGAGCTACGTTAGCGAACTGGATGGTATAAATTCATGGTTCGGGCTGTAATGAAATTCGTAATAACAGTTGTAAGTAAACCTGCGGTATTTATTATACGAGCATTGTATTTTTCTTTTCCCCTGTTGATTAATTGCATTTTGTCACAAAACTAAAATATTAGTAGTTAGTTACATTTATGAATTGTTCCAGTAAGATTATTTCTACAAGTGGTATACAATAAATAGAACAAACTTACGAGTAGTTAGGGACACTATTATTAACCCACCTACATTTCACGAAATCTAATACAAGTTAAATCAAAACAGAATTATTAATAAACGTGCAACAAACTACTCTGTTTCGAAGAATAAACTCCGTTTAAAAATATTACAAGGTTTTTTTTTAGTGTGGGAGTTTATAAATAAGTCCTCGTATACACATCCGAAAGTAACGCAACGTTAACGTTATTATAGAGCGATTTTTCAAAGGAGGAAAAATAGTTATAACGTTTCATGGCGGCAATAAAATTAACGTATTCTTTTCTATAAAAGTCGCGGAGAATATGGGAAAATCGATGGCACGGGAAATTTTATTGCTCGGTAGCACGAAACGGTACTTTTTAACTATTTCTCGCTCGAATTAACTCCGTACACAAATAATTAATGGTTTATTTAATAATATTAATTGCTCGAAATTGCGGCTTACATATCGTAATTGCAGGCACTTAAAAATATAATTCATTATAATTCCGCTTAATTATATCCACCGTCGATCGTTAAAGTATTAAATTTAATCAAGAAGAAACATTTTATTGTACTTACTGATTATAGCGATATCTTGTCTTTAAAGGTCGCGGGTTAATAACTCACCTGAAAGAAATAATTAAATTTAATTAGTCTTATAAACCCCTGCATATATTATAAGGTATAAAAAGAATCCAGGTAAACGAACTGTATACAAAACAACCAGACGTACATCTTATTAAAAACCTATCACCTTTCTAGAAAACATTCGAAACAAGCCTTCCCTACCGTGAACAGATTTTAAGATGCCATAAAGTGTTAATAACGCCATATTAAAAATCCAGTTTGACGTCTTTATGGTCAAAAGACACTATTTCATTTCATCCCAGATAATCTCACGAGTAGAAGAAAAAGAACGAGAAGAACACGTTCTAATTTATGATAATTGCCTTGTGTGTGGAGCCTTCGAAAGGGTTCAGACTCGGGCGAGCCTTCTACAGGGTGTGCCAACGCTTAGATATAAATATATTTCACGAAAATTAATTCCCAAGCGTACGTTAAACGTTACAACATTCACGTGGAATGCCGGGAACGCATAAAAATGCGCTAATAAAAACCGCGTTTTGTGCATCAAACAGAACGATGGGAATCTTATCGAGCATTTGATCAGTCAGTTGGGCTTTTACGTGCAACCGACTAACTTACTTTAAGGATTATCTTCGCTTTATTAAGCAATAATCATAGCGTTTCTCGACATATTTCACTCGAACAGGTGACGCGTAGCTTTCGTTCGAGTCGAATTGTAAGTAAATAAATAAAGCCTGTCGACTCCGGTAATTGACAGTTGTAATTATTGCTGATTGTAATCGCGAAAATCCGCTTTAAACAGATCGTTGATCGCGATTGCTCTATGCAGAGCATCATCTTAAACCTCAAAACTAGAGGAAACTTTATGCAGTCACTGTATAAATTTACAGCAAAGGCTTTAATTCCTCAATTAACTAATGCGAAATAATGAAGACGAGTCGACTAAACTTTTTGTTCGTGTTACATCGATAATAAAAGAAATACAGTAAAAGAATTTATTGCCTTCCGTTCCTTCTAGTTTTATTTACTATAAATTCCGGCGTATATACGTTGCCCGGATTCCCTTTATATCTGCCCGGATCTGCTGTGTTTGCATATAAAACAATTTTATTTCCCTCAACATTGTATCAAAATTTTTCATTCTCTTTTACCGTTGCCCAACTTATTTCGAATCGATGTAATATGGATCGTAAAATATCGGAACTTTCTGATAGATACTCATGTTTTACTCGGCTCGTAAACCGTTTGATTCCATCCTGGAAGGTTTATTTACTGCAACAAAACGTGTATAAGGTAGAAAATATATCGGTTGTGATTTCGTAGTTTTTAATTCAAATGTATCCATAAATTACGTTTGTTTTTCAACATTTCGAGCTCAATTAAAAACCTGCAGATTTTTTCCTCCGGTGTTTATTTAATAGTAAATTGCCAATAACGTTGGCTAATCTCGAAATTACCGATAAATAAAGAGCGGAGATTACTTCATTTTCAGCGAAATCATAATTAACTAAATCCGATGCCTGCGAACGGCAATTTATAAATTAATTAAAAAGGGTCGATCTCTTTCGATAACCTAATAAAATATCTACAAAGCTAAATCAACACGCCCCGTAATTACGTGTCATAAATATTGATGAACGTACATAAAAAAAAAACTTTTTTAATTACATTTTCACTAATCCCTACATATCGCATTGTCGTAATTACAGGGTGAGTCTTGTTATTCTAATAGAACGTTTGTTATTTTATTTGTACACTGATCCACCAGGTATAGATCAATTTTTGTGCCGAGCAAATACAAACAGTGTACTACAAATGTTTGCTTTTCATTAGTATGAACTAAAATTCTTCCCTACTGTTCTACAAGCGGGCTGAAAGGAGCAGGACCGGTCTCACCAAAAATTCGTTTCGCTAAAAAACTTTCTCTAACAAACAGCAAGAGAAGCAACAAATTAACGTTATTAAATCATGTTGTTAGAATTTACAATTTACAACGTAATTGCTAAATCAACGCAGCTGTTCCTATTAATTTAATAGCGCGAGTTTTCAACGTTTACACGCAGCACTAAATAAACTTTTACGAGGCGCTTCGGATATCTTCGACCTACCGCAAATTCCGGTTAAAAAAATCGCGTCGAGTCCGGTCCTGCGGGCGTTATTAAAAAATCAATACGTCAGATTTTCGGAATGAAACGGAGAAAGTCGAGGGGGGAAGAACGGGAGAGAAGGAGAGAGAACGAGAACGGGAGAACGGGAGTCTGCTCTGCTCTTGGGGAAACATTTTCAGACGGGTCATTGACACCGGAGTGTTCTGGAGGAGAAAAAAAAAATGATTTATTTAAGTAACCCGAAACAGGACGAGAGACGGTGTAATTAGATTGAAAAGATGGATGCCTTTTTCCGTGAGATGCATTAATATGAATCGGAATATGACTTTGACATTTAATTAAAAACATTTACTTCTCCCTATACTTCTCCCGACGTCTGTCTGGTTTTGATGAGTACTTTGCCTCGCAATGAATCACAATATAATTTGTTAAATGGAAATGATTTTTTTACAGCTCAAATTTAATATAAAAAAATTGTTTTAATGGCATTAATCGGGTCAATTTAATACATATACATTCATCATTAATAATAATTTAGAATGGACCTCATTGTGATAATAATAGCTCGTTTTCGAGGATTAAATTAATTCTAACGTAGATTGATTGTGTGTACAATTTTATATAGGGGCCTTTCAGGGTGAACAGTCACTTTATTGCGTTAACCTCGATTCGTGAAATAGGAAATTTATCGACTTTGTGGTGCGCTATGGAAAAAAAATACCTCGCAGGAGTAATGGGAAATCTGTAATGGGAACTTATCTTACACCATTTTCTCTTTTCAAAAATCCGAGGAATCTCGCATCGAACGAGACAGGAACAGCTGCTCGTAAATCATTTAAAATTGCGTATTCCAAGACGACAAATGAGCTTATTGTCGACGTTAATTAATTATTGTCTCGTTTTTTCCTGGTCGCGACTCGCTTAAATGATGTTACATACATAACTGTACTAATGAAGATTAGTCTGCACGTCGAAACGCGATTCCTGAATGTACCTACGTTAGTACAAACACCGTTAGACGGTTTAAAATTTGTTCTATTATAACAATAAATCAAGTCAAACATTTTCCTGCGAACGATATTTTGGATTTCTGGCAAAAAAAAAAACAGTCAAAGATCGGTATCTGGTCATTAAATTCTCCTAAACATAATTCGACGATAGGACAAACGGGCACTATTTCCCCAGTTCGAGATTAAATCGTTTCATAAATTAACTTCCAAAATTTTTCCTTTTTTTCTTCAGCCGTCTCGACTCAGGTAGGAAAAAAATTAAATGCCGCAGCTGTTGCAAAACGAGTATTTTAGTCTTGGACTAGACGATATAGTAGCACTGTTATTTACTTTAAACCTAGTTTATCCCACCTCTATTAAAAAAACACTTCACTTTTAACTAATTCATCACAATTTTGCTAAATTAATTACTATTTACATATTAAAATTAAATAATCTCGCTAATCTCGATGTAGCCTTATTATCTATTATTACGTGCAAACAAGTAAATTTGCTTGAAAATAATGTGGAATAATGAAATTATAGGAGATTAATTCGAATACGAAAATAATGATAACGAAACAGATTCGATTTAATCTATAACCGGAGTTTATATTAAAAGCGAACGGCCCGCCATGAATTAAACATGACTCATCGATAATAGGAAAAATCGTTTGTTTGGAGTCGCTGGAGTGGAAAAATGATTGCAAGTTGTTTGTGTTATGGTAATAATAACTAATAATTAGGTATGAATGTTTCATGCAGGTATATCCAAACGAATTGAAGAAAAATGATGAATTTTTTATTGCCCTACTTCGGATAATTACATACTTAATGATTTTTTATGGATCGCGTAATGAGAACTCCGCCGATACGACTATATCATTCGAAATGTAAGTTAATTATACGAAGGAGACTACACTGAACCAAAAAAGTACGTGCAGATAATGAAAAAATACATTAGTCCAAGAAATTTTTACATTAAAAGTCGTCCAATAAACGATTTCATTAAATCAATGAACGTTTGTTCATTAAGCGATGAAGAGGTACATTAAGTGATGTATAATTCGTTGATATGATGAAATGAAAATCATTGTTTCGATGAATTAAAGTTGCTGACCCAATAAAGAAGTACATTAATTCAATGTAATATTTTACATTGGTTTAATGAACGGTGTACACTGATTCAACAAATTTTAGATTTTTTCTAATAAATGTAGTACATTGATTCAATGAAATGCTTTCATAGAATCAATGAAACTTAGATCTTGGTTTAATGAATTTCTTTTATTGAATTAAGGAATTTTAGCTTTTGAATTAATGAACGCAGTACATTGAATTAATGAATTTGATTTATTAAATTAACGAATTTACATTTTTTGTATTATTGCTAGAAGAAACTGGTCAATCTTCGAAGAATTATTTTCGAATTATTCCATAAAATTCTTTGCATCATACGCTGGGGCGAAATCCATATCGATCTAAAAAAAAAATATGGGTTAATATAGTAGACTGTAAATTCCTATCTACATATCCAGTAAGTATATAGATTGCAACATAGGCTATGGGTGCAACAAAGATAACTTCAAATAGACACTTGTAAAGGAAAAAGAAACAGTATGATATTATGTCATTGCAACTTTTCACTCTGACAACTGTTATTTTACTAATATTTCTTTGTTCAACTCATAGAAATGCTCATGTTGCAATCGCGAATGAAGCACGGTGTATAGGTAGGTATACTATTGAAGGTACTCACCAAGCTATATCCAGATGGTCGTTTGTAATAAGTTCATTTTATCATCTGAATTTTTGTGCGTTTTTTTTGTCACTCAAGCGAAGTTCCAATACATGCTGCATACGTCGAACTCTTCCGATGATAAATTTTCAAACTTCAGAAGTCTTATGCACGTTTCACAAATGTCTTTGGGGCCTAAAAATTTAATATATCCAATAATTTAATGAGTTGTAGTAAAAACCATAAAAACTTACACACATTTTGTATGAATCTTGAAGTTGTTGCACTTATATCTCCCTTAGGCTTTACGTTTGTGTTTAAAATTAAATCCTAGAAATAAAATGTATAAGTATTAATCTATAGTGTACCGAATTAAAAAATGCTTACCTCTTAAAACAACAGCGCTTGAATTTTCTTCCTTCTTATAATACAAAACGAAAACGAAATTAACTAAACAGAACACTTCCAGTTCAACGCTTCAACACGAAATAACAGGAGAGAAAGAGGGGTAATTAACGGTCAACGCGATTTTCGAAAACGTCTCTATCTATTTCTTTTTTTCTAATAGAATAGAACGGCATAGATTTGCACTCTAGTGTGTATTGCCAAAATCCAAACTGATATTCATTGACTTAATGAAAAGCGTTCATTAACTCAATGAACTCGAGACAAGAATTTACGTATCCAGTTTGTTGAATCAATGTACGGGCTACATAAAAAATTGCGAATGTGGTTTATCGAACCAATGTATATGCATTCATTGTCTCAATGAACTCGAACATAGAATTTATGTATTAGATTTGTTGAATCAATGTACGGGCAACATTAAAAATGCCGAATGTGTTTTATCGAACTAATGATGTATATGCGTTCATTGGCTCAATGAACTCGAACATAGGATTTATGTACTCAATTTGTTGAATCAATGTACGGGCAACATAAAAAATGACGAATGTGGTTTATCGAACTAATGTATTAATGTTTTTGGTTCAATAATTAAATTTCATTAAAAGAATGAACAATTCGTTATATTAATGTACAAGTTACTTTGATTTAATGTATCGAATACATTAACTGATATATTCGCTTTTAATGTACTAGGTTATTATATTAATGATTAAATTTCATTGAATTAATAAAAATTGTTATTGAGTTAATGAAATTTTACATTAATAATTAATGTTACAAGAAACATTGAGTTAATAAATGAATTCATTAACTAATGAATGAAAATTTATTGGATTAATGTATTATTTTATTGAGCTAATGAAAACAAGTTGAAAACATGGTGTTCATTGATATTATGTACCAAAATTTTTTCAGTGTACCAACTCAAACACAATGCATTACTTTAATCATTATTCTATATCTCGATGCGATTGCTCAAATATTAACACACCTGTTAAGTACTCGAGGATATAAAACGAACCAACAAAAACTCCCGGTAAGTAGAGGGAAAATCTATTACAAAAAAAACTACCCCATGGGAAATTAAATCACTTTGCCGAGAGAAAACAAGCGCCCGCGATGTCACGCGAAGTCCCTTTTCCTCGCCGTCCCTTTTAGCCACCCTTCGGCCCGGCGAAAGTTTTCGCCTCTTTTCCCCGACTTTCGGATTGATGTTATGAGAAAAGTTGCGAGCGACTTTTTAGTTATTCGCTCGGCAATTTACATTAAGTGCCGCGGTGAACAGAAACACTCCAATGGCGGCCTTACGAGGACCTTCCCAGGTATCTTTATCCAGGGACCGTGGAATGTGTGCCAGAGATTATTATGGAAATTAATCAAAATAACGGGGTTTTTTAAAGAGTATTTCGCAATTTTGGGGAAATGTTTTGGCAACACTGATTACTAGATTTAGTTACTTTTTAGGATATGATACTGCTTCTTCATCATAAAGAACAATGTTGATGGTTTTCTCCTCGTAATTTACAGTACAAGTACAACTTTCTACGAATTTTATTTAGCATTTTAACGCGTTATTCTATTACAATAAAAATCATAGTGATGGTCGTGTTTGTTTTTTTTTGTAGTTTCGAAATTACAGTAGAACATCCTTAATAGCCATTCTTATGGTAATGATCCGAAGGAAAAAAAACTGTGTCGCTCTAAAATATAATATCACGAAAACAACAGTTATATAAACAGAATATTTCATTCGGGCCGGCTACATTTTTATGGTAATTTCGATGGTTTTCTTTCGTCGAATAAATTGTGTTCTTTCCGCGGCGAATTTCGACCGAACGGGTTCGCTCAATATTTATTTCTTTAGCATTTCGAATGGGTTCAAACGGAGCCTCAATAAAGCGAATAATAATTGTTCTGTTAAACACAATGCGATGATGATAGTTGAGCGATGAAATGAAGAAATATAACCCATTGAATAGACATGTCTTCCTTGTTAGATTAGACAATTACCGGCCCACGCTGAAAATTCGCTTACCGTACTGACATATTCGATTTTATTTCAACTATTTCATTATGTAATCATAACGGTTTCGAGTTACTGTTAGTTCTGGTTGATTTTTTATTTATTGCAAATAATTCATCAATCAATATTTGCGCTGAAACTCATAAAACATGTCGATATTGCGTGATATTAAAATTTTGCTTGTTCTCGTTACAAAGTCGTTTGTTTAAGTAGAGTGAAAATATTATCAACAGGCAGGATTGTAAATTGTAAATCCCTGCCCACTGCTTCTCTATTTCGAGCCAATAAAATTATTTGCGAATTTATTCGTAATAATGCGATAGTAATTCATTTGAAATTCTATTATACTGTGGGTAAAATAAAACTGAAACGCTCTAAAAAATATTCATTAATAATTCAATAAACGAAAATGTGTTTAATATTTATTACACAAAACCGGGCACCGTTTATCATCGTATTATATTAGTATTCCGTCAAATGTTTTATCTGGCCGTAATTTACGTTAGTGAAGTATATTTTTAATATCGAATCGGTTAAATAAAATGAATAAACAGGAACTGGTAATAATTATAGTTGTTTTTTTATAGGTACTATTCGTAACGGTAACATTTCACGCTACGCGATTTTGTCAGTCACCTGTAAATAGGAGAGTAATTATTCATAATGCATCTTATTATTAAATACTTTGATTTTATTGTAAATATAATTAAGTCTTTGAAAATGGCACAAAGTATATTTGAATTTAGTGCGACATATTGATTATTAAAATATGGATTTTTCATTAATAGAGTCGATTTTAGTATTAATGTTGCATATGTAAGTATGTATAGAAAACCTGGCGGATATGCGAGCACTTAATTACATAAACATGATAATAAAATACACACGAATTTTTATTCAAAACACGACGAGGAATTAGTATTACCATTTTGAATAATAATCCCTTTTTTGATTTCCCACAAATGCCAGTCCCACGAACATCGCATGTATAATTGTAAAAAAAATCAGATTCGATAATAAAAAATAGAAACGCCAGCAGGAAACACAACAGATGTATCTTATACGTGCACCGAAAACATTATTTACAATTCTAAATACGTTTACCAACATCTTACTCGTTTCAATTCAATTTCCTCAGGGAAATAACATTGTACAAAATAAATACCGAGGGGACGTTGAAAATGAACCGTACCTTATATAAGTACTGATCGAACATCCTGCATACATCGACATCAGTACCAACACAGTAAGTGGCCTCCATATTCTCACAGTTCCCAATCAAGGTGGTGATAGAAGCCACGATAGGCCTTAAATGTTCCAGCGTTGTGAACACGTCGGATCCGGCTGGTCAAGAAAAAAAAAATCCAACAAGTCAGAGAGACGCCGGTTATGTTCGATAATAAATATCCCGCGAAATTCGGCCCCAGTTCACACGGTCGAGTGCACTCAATCAACACAGCCGAACGAAAAAATCAAAATAAAAAATAAATATATGCCGAAACCGCCAGCGCACACGGCCGGAAAATAGCCCAGCGGAACTCCGTGTAGGGTATTCGAAACGCGCGCGTGCAACTCACGATAGCATCATAATATTACTCCGGTGGTGATGGGCAAACCAAACAAAAAATCCGGAGAGAGGCGCCGCGACGAACGTTCGACGGCAGTGCTCGGAATCGAATAGCGCGCTTTCGGAAGGCGACCCCTCCCCGAGAGCGCTGTGCCCTGCCCCTTCCACCTAAGGAACGGGAAAAGTTGCGCCAACTCGGACCGCTTTGCGACAGGTCCCGCGTCGATTCGAATCTCAAAAATCCATGTAAAAGGAATAAATAATAACACGCGCTCTCGCACACACATACGTACGTTCGGTACATGCATCCCCCTCTGTCTATGTCGGCTCGTGTTAGTATGTCATATTCGTTTTAGAAGGCTCAATTTTGATATTCTGCACGGTAGAATGCTGGTTTAATTTCATTTATGCAGCAAAGAGTATATCTAGAACTATAACCAGTGTTACCAACCTAGAAATGATATCAACCCATCAAAAATCATTACAACCCCTTCCCCAGTTCCCCCCAGTTCCCCAGTTCCCCCCAGTTCCCCAATTAAAAAAAATTTAGGCGATTTAAGTTACAAAACAGAAGCTTAAAATCGAGCCAAAAAAAACTGAATAATTAAGCATAAAATTTCAGAATTACCAACGTAATTAATCCAAAACATCCGCTATGACATATATCACAAAGTATTCTCCCTGTTGGAGATCCAATTAGGGACATTCAACTTGTACCTCATTATAATTGGTACAACAAATCAATAATAAAATAATCCAATTACTGGTACACGAAACTTCCTCTATGTATCTGATACACTTGCAATATTCTTGTTATGATTAAAAGTGACATATGTTTAATGTACAAAATGAAATTCCGATATCGATACAATTCGTTTTATGTACAGTAAATTAAACCTGCTAAGTTTATTGGGATCATGTGTTCGTATAATAAAAATAAATTTATTAATACGCATGACCTTCTTTTGTGTCGTTTACGGCTTCCTCCGTCTTCCCAACGAGTTATTTGTGAATTTAAAAAGAAATTGAGGTCGACGAACTTAAAACTTAACAGAAAAAAAGGCGCTTTTGAAGGTTAATAATTGGAGTTAAGATGGATTGATGGTGGAATACAAAGAATTCGAATCGTCTAAAGGTAGGTGGTAAACAAGAAGTTCTGTTTTGTAATTGGATCCATTGTTGGGTCGTAGAAAAGAAATGGATTTTCTTTTAGAGAGAAAATTCAGCACTATGAAATTGTGAAAAATTTAGACATATGTGCAGCTTTCACCCGATAATGATTTAACATTTTTTTATATGAGTTAAATTCATTTACGTGAAAGTTTCTTAACGTTACATAATTAGACTAATAAATGCAAACATTTTTTGCTACACCATTTAATGGGGTACTTGAAATTCCCAATAATAAAAAGGTCAAAGCTATAAAATTTGTAATTACGCGTACATGTATTTTACTACTTAATATAAATGGTATAAAGTTAAATATACACAAGTTCTTTTTCTCGAATTGGGTAATTTAATAGTTAATTTACTCGCACGAATTATGCAAATTGAGAATTTCGCTTACTTAGTTTAATGTAAATTTTCTTCTTTTATCAGCAAAATCGTAAATTGAATTTGAACGTAACGTAAAAAATTAATGGGTACCGTAACTGATGCAAACGTTAAATATAATATAAAACATCATAAATATCAGAACCGTTAAAAATTAATTAACTATAAAATTAGTAACATTACAATAAAAATAAATACATATTGCAGGAAAATGGATCATCTAAGAAAAGAATTAAAATCAAATTAATCAAATTGAACTCTCAGTACGGAGATCAAAGCAAATTTTTACGCGATTACTCAAACATTACCAAGGTATCCAAAATAAACTCTTTAAAACTACAAAAAAAAAAGCCTCAAAGGAACGTTTCGACTAAGAAGGTTCATTAAGAAACTCGTAAAAAAGGTTCTTTTACGCGAATATTTAATGAGCCATAACTCGGGAATTTTATCTCGGCTTTTTCCATTAATTCTTTTAAAGCATCCACTTACGAAATTTATTTCGGTAAATAAAATTATATATTTTATGTAATATTTCACGATAAATTACTTTGTGTCGATTGCCTTATTATTCCTCTTTATAGGTTACGGAAAAATCGATTTTACGCCAAATTATATTTTCCTCTTCATCTATATAACAATTAACCTCCACATAGCGAACTTCTAATTACATCGATATTACAGCTTACGTTACATTGTAACCAACGTTCGTATACAGCGACTTCCTAAAGTCTCTAATACAGTGACGAGCAAAAAGCGAGGTACAGTAAAATAAAATCGAGCGCTCGAATCGCGCCGGCAGCGGCCCGACAAGAGCCCCGGCATCGTTATACAAGAGTCGACAAGTGGCTAAATCGCCGGTTAATTGTATCTGGTGTGAATTGAGATGTCCCATGGCGTGTCGGCAGGACATAACGAGAAAGTGGATGGCGACGAGAGAGCGTGCCGCGGCGAAGGCGAAGAGGAGAAAGCACACTGCACAAGAGAGGAAAGGAAAGAGTATAGAGTATAGAGTAGAGTAAAGAGTCGGGGGAGGCGTTTAGCTCCGGCGGCGGCGGCGGCGGCGGCGATGAGAGGTTTCGAGCGTGACGTCCCCGGCCGGCGTCGTTCGCGTGGCTCGCCGGAAACGACGCCGTGGGGATAGCAGCCGGAAATGGGCAGACATCGGTTAGGTCGGTAAGCCACGCGCCCGGCTACGTGTTGATACGCTTGTTTTCTCGCCCGGTTCCCGACGATTCCTCGCCGGGATCGTCGAGGGCGCTACCCCGGTCGACGCCAGGGACGTATCCCGATTCCCTCGATAACGTTTTACCGAACCGACGCGGATTTATCGCTCGATATAACACACCGACGTTTATATCTTCCCGTATACATTCCTCGAATCACGAACTCGCAATACAAATTTAACCAATCGCCATATTACTTATTTTTGTTAACTTGTAGAGGATTTATTAGGGGAAAAATCCGGTCCTGGTGGGGCGTCACGACGCCGCTTGTCCGTGTCCGTGATCCCTTACGGCTTGTTTACCGCGACAAAACGAACTCCCGGTTTTACTGGCGAAACGTTTTCGGCTCCGGTTTATTCCGGGAAAAGCGACCAGACGCTCGGAACCGACCGACGTCCCGAGACAGGAAAGATCAGCTACTTAAAGGGCGATTTGTTCGGTCGAGGATTTCGGGGTTTTTTTGCGCCCTTTTTCGGAGCGCCTGTTGCGACCAAGGGGGGTTTTCTACACGGGATCCAGAGTCGGATGATCATCGGATTCGTGTTAACACGAAAAATTTATGTAGAGTCTACTACAATTATTTTGGAGAAGAAATTATTGGTGCAAAATTAAAAAAAAACAGGATTATCCATTAGAAATCAATCGAGGAAAAGGGCCGGGTTTATTAGTAAATTACTGCTCCACAAAAGTTAGCAAATTTTGCGATCAAATTATTTTAAAAGTTACAGACTTTTTGATCACCAAATTTTCAAACATGCGAAATTAAATGTTTTCTCTCACATTTGAGTGGACTTTTTACCCCTACCTCTACAACTCATACTAAATTTGGCGATCAAAAAACCTGCAACTTTTAAATTAATCTCAATATTTGCGAACTTCCTTAACTTTTGTGGAGCAGTATATTTACCAGTGATCAAACTATTGGAGAATAAACCCCGTCTAACAATCAAAATAACGAACTCTTTTCCAAACAAAAAACGCTTCCGACATAATTTCCCATCAATTCCCGACCTAATCGAATCTTAATCAACGTTCTTCCCGCTTTCGGACGCAATTTGTATTCCATTCTGGCCGAAAACTCGTCGACGCATAAAAAAAAATCGCAAAATCTATTTCCTCGCGCGCGTAGAAAGTCGGTATTAACCTCGTGGGATTTTCGCGGGGCGCCGAAAAAAAAACCGCCGAAAGAAGAGGGAAAACTTCTCCGATGCGATCGGAACGAGAGCGGCACAAAAACGACCCTTCTTCCGATAGTCAAAGACGTTGTAATTCACTCGACACCGAACGAAACTAAAGGTGAGAAAAAGGGAAATCGCGGGAGGATGGTTATCGTTTAGGGCCCCTTTATTTTATTTGATACATTTTCCTCGCCTCCCTATCGACACTAGCAGGAGAGAAAAATATCCAAAAATTTAGTTAACAGTTCATTGAAATAATAATTTAACTGCTTGTTATAATACCCGTCGGTTATATGAGGCTTCTTATATGAGTTGTTTATCTACAATATAACTAATTAGAAAACGTATGATAGACAAAATAGATAGTGAGAATTGTAACATTCAACGTTTGTAACGATTGCTCGCGCCCTATTAAAACGAAACAAGCATTCCAACGTAAAGAAAAACGTTTTCGAAGGTGGTAAACAACATTCTTAGATAAGCATTAAAACGTTTAATTCGCTACTATCTCTCCGTCAAACGAACATAAACAGAGTTGTCATTGTAATAGTAGCGATCCCGGTGCAATTTATCTTTATTTCAACGTTAAAATTTACGGTTATGCTCGTTCTGATTCCGGAACGGACGTAAAGGCCTTACGTCTTTAATTAGAATGAATGAACCGCTTTCGCTACTGGCTGGATATTTTTTTTTTAGTTTTTTTTGAGTTTCGAACCGTCTCGGTTTTAGTTTCGTTAAGCGAATCAAGGTCGGGCGACCAACTGAGAATTCCTAGGCGAAATTCCTGCCTAAATCCTGACGAATTGTATCCTATTTTGCAGATATTACCCCCAAACACGCCTAATTTAATTATAAACAAAACAAAAAGGAGATGAACACCAAAGGTCAGGGGTTATCCGGGTTATTTGGAATATAAATTAATTTTTAACCGCCCCGGATCCGCTTTTATTCCGCTACAAAGCGAAGGCAAAACGAAAATTTACCAAAAAAAAAAATGCAGGAAGTGATATTAATTTCGTTAATTAAATCCAATCTCTTTATAGTTTCGAAATCCTGGAGCTAAAACGTATGTAACGCGAACGAAAAAGAGACATGCTAATTAGGTGGATTTAGAACGATTTTCTTATACAAAGCGATTAAAAATAACAGAATTGTTCAAAAAAATTGCACCGGTAAAATGAGTATTAGGTACATAAATCACCCTGTCTGTCTACATAAATGATTTTATTAGATGATAATTTCCCTCTGATACTCATCATTTCAATCCGCGCGAAATTCGCAAACCCTCCGGGACTCCTCAAAGGCGATAATAGAACCTCGAATCGAGAAACCCGTCCAGACATGGGCCGATCGGAGATGCTCGATATCCGGACAGATATCCCTCTATCCCGTCCCATCGACACCGTCGGACCCTTTCGGTTTGACCCCAAAACCTTTTTGCGAAGGGGTTTCGGCGGCGCGTGCACCGCTCGGGATTCCCCAACAGGACGCCAGGAGACCGGTTGAAGAAATCCCCCGGCCGGAATCCGGCGCGCGACCCGCCATAAAGGCAATGAAAATTATATAGAAAATCCAAATCTCGTCGGAAAATCCATTCCGTTTCGACTTGACGTTCCGAATTGAATGTTTTGTAGTGGGACGCGGGACGGAGGGTGTACAAGGGCGCGCGCGGAGGGGGCCGAGCTCTGAGGTCTGAGGCTTGGAGGGAACGAGGGGAAGTGCTCTTGATAAGCGTGATTTAGCAGCCCCGGGGATATTGATTTTTGCATCCCCCGAGCCCCTAACCCTCTCTCAGTTTTATATGTCTGTTTTCTTACAGTAATAGCTCGACGTGTTGCGCGCGCCCCCGACGGAATGAAGAGAAAACACGAGGACGAGGGGCGCGCAGAGGGAAAGACGGTTTTCCATTGGTGTTGTGTTTCCGCGGGCCGGAGTGGGAGAAACCGGCCCGTACGCAAATACAGCCATTATGCCCGGTGACATCGCATTGCTGCCAATTGCTGTCTGAAGGAGATCACCGCAAACCGCCAGCCGGCGACGCGACAACGCTCTCTCCGGCCGCGATTTCGGAGCGTCGCGACGCTCTCGCCGTCCCGACCCTCTTCCTGCTTTACCCTACCTTTCACCTCTTCCTCTTTCTACATATACTAACACAACCCGAATCTTCATCTTTTATATACACTTGCGTACACCCATCACGCAATTATAATTAGTTACTTAGCTGATAACATCACGAAAATAAAATGAAGAATTATAGATAAAACCCTTTAAGAGGGGTGGCTCATCAGTTGATTGCAATATCGTTGGTATAAATAGAGGATAACGTGAAAAGTTACATCGTTTTCTATTTGGAAATCCTTGTGCCGAATCCATATCGAATTAAATGTACAGAACCAAATAAACTTTTTAATCCAATTGGATATTCGAGGAAAGTCTGAACGGGAAAGAGACGGGGGGTGAGGGTGGTGAAAAGGGTATGAGAGAGAGAGATATAAACCAGACTCTATTCTCTCAATTAATTCACTTGAAATCATAGAGTTTGTAATAGTCGCTCGGCTAATATTGATCAGATGATAATGGTAAACTCGAGGGTAGAATTTCCAGAATTTGCATTTTAACAATGTCGGTTAACATGAATAAATATTTATTTACCTTGTTTATGCATTCCTAAGTAAATTACATTAGCATTCGATTTGACTCATCTAATTAACTTTGCACTGAATAGAGAAATGTCGATAATTTCTGTTGCGAATTTAATTCAGACTTGTGCGCTGCGGTTCGCAGATTACAAGATTTCAATAGTTTCGACTAAATTCGACGTTTCAATAAGCTGCTTATTGCAACGGGAATTTCCAATTCCGCCAAATAATCAATTCCAATTTACAATCGAAATTTGTAAAAGCTTTTTCCTAATGTAGCGAAAACCTTGACCTTTTGCGATTTTTTTTCAACATTTCTCAATGCTCTAGAAAGCTACATAAAAAATTGTTAATTAACGATTGCTCGATATCCCGTGTAATTATTTAAATTATTACCTAATTAGTCAATTATGAAACGACGATTGTGGGCGTTGCGGAGAAAGGCCTCCCCGTTAAATGCGTGCCGGCCAAAAAGTGAAATTGTTAAATTGTTAAATTTCTTGATCTGGTCACGAACTGTAATAGAAAGGTTGCCATTTCGTTCGCTAGCAACTACTAATTTAGCGAATTCGAATTGTATTTATTGCATTAACTACATTTGCACTTCCATTGGCAATTTTTATATAATTAATTTCACTGGAAACGTATACGAAAACGATTATATTTTAGCTGTTTGATTAACCCTGAGCCAAAAATCAATACATTTTGTGTTTATAAGATTTTTAAGTAGGTAAGTAATTTTTGCGTAGCCTCGAGTTGTTGAGTGTAGTAATAGCCCGAGACATTAATTGATTTGCTAAAAAGATTAACATTGGATTGATTGTTTAATGGAAAGAAATAATATGGTTAAGGTGCGACTGATTTATTGGGTGAAATAAACGCTTTAAAAAAATCACTCGGAGATAATTTTAGTAATTATTGAGAGAATGGGTACAAACAATGCGTGCAGATGAAAGTGATGAAAAGACAGATTGGTAAAATACTCTTTGCCAATTTGTATATAACGTTATATAAATATATTTCAACATAATTAGCACTCTCGGCAGGATGTGGTTAATTTTTATTCGAAATTATTTGTTTTAATAAACTACTTTCATAAATTGTAAAAGTTGTTTTTTTTTGCATCAAGAAAATGTATTCGATTTTATTCCAGAAAAATAAGGAAATTGTTTAGATATATACACAATTTGTCATATCTTCTTTATATACTTACTCTTTCAATTAAATATCCATTACTTAACATCTAATTTAAACTTTCTAAAATAAACCGTTTCTCACGGTTCATAGTACAAACATTAATTTACTTATACAATAAATTACGCCAGTAACATAATAATAAAAAGAATCGAAAACAGCCATTTATATTCCGAAACGAAATCAATAATAAAGTATATATACGCGATGCGATAAATAAATCTGTTCGGAACAGAAAATCTATATAGGAACAATAACTCGCATTCTAAATATCCCATTCAACGAAAGGCACAATAAATTCCATCCTAGTTACTGGCTTGTCTTCAATATCTTACAAATTATTCGCCCTCGGCTCCCGCCCGTCCCGCCGTCCGAAACCGCCCGCCTCGGCCCCCTTTCGCGCCCCCGTTTTCCCAACTTTACAGCATATAACAAGGAAACATCCGAAATGGTTGATCTAAATTGAAAATCTGCACGAAACTAGTCTCTCAACAATTTCTGGAATTGCGGCATGTGAAACTAAATTAAACCGATGTGTATTCCTGATTCAAATTAAACGTTATAATTCCTCACTATAAAACAAATCACAACCTTTCCAGTTCGTGACTGCGGCTCTTCACTTCCTCCATGTTCGGGTTTTATTTTATTTCATTTCGCTTCATTTTCCCAGCGCGAAATTAACGGTATTCTGTTAGTTTTTTTTTTGATTACACCCTTCGTGAAATATATCGAACAAAATGCTCATCCCGTTGATTCCTTTGTTCTCCGGCCCCCTGGCGCAGATCGATAAAATTAAAACATGTTAAGGTAACATAAGAAATCCCCTGTCAATTAATGGCCCATTACAGACCGAACTCGTCGCTAATGTATTCGTGAACGTCCCCTTAATGCGAGAATTATTCAAAAATTCCACCCATAAATATTCCAATACATCAGTTTTAAAACTCATAATTAAGCGTTAGACGTTGAGCCTCCGGGATTAGAAACGAATTAGAAGTTTTCTATGGGGTAGTTAACTGATTAAAAAAAAAGCGTAGTTCGATGAACGCATGCCGAAGGAATCGACGGGCGAGTTTTCTAATTAAAAGCGACCTAAAGGGTTTAGAATTTAATTAAACTCGATGCGAAAGTACTGATGTCACTCATGTATGGTATATAATAAATATATCATTTTCCTAAAGCTGTTCGGTCGAAGTTGCTCGACGGGCTTTCCGAACTTTCCAACTTTTCACCTGGACGTAAATTTCCAAACGGGGAGCACCTCCGTTTTCTCCGCAGTTATCTTATTCTTAGCAGGAAGTCGGGTTCAGCAGGACAATATTGCGATGTCGGAAAATTACTGCGCTTATACAGTGCTTTTCTTTTATGACTTTATGAGGGCACTGTATAAGTAGATAATTGACTCTCTAAAAATCCAATTTATTGCATTTAAATCGCCCAACAATCTTAATAATTTATCGTACAGATAATTAAATAACGGTACATGCAAACTATGCATAAAGTCAAGTCAATCTATTCTCGTGGATTTTTGCTATATGGCGATTGTATTTTATTTTATTTATTTTTTAAAGAAAAATATTAAGAACATGCCACGACGTATACCATTCCTCAGTCAGAAAACTCGTTGTTAGAGCATTATTTCATTACAAAATAAAACGAAAAAAAAAAAGATCCAACGTTGCCTATTATGAGAACCGGTTGCCCGTCTTGGAAAGTTGTTATTAAATGATTTGAAACACAATTGTTCCACATACAAGAATGATGTCATTAACTGAAAACGCTATCAAAGATACACATTGTAGTTTTGATGCGACCAATATGGTCATAATTTAATCGTTTTAGATGAAATGAATTTCGTTGGTGTTTTACGAAAGGATTTCGTTTAATTGATAATTGAATTATCGCGTGTAAATTTAACGCCGAATATCCAATTAAAATTTATCGATCGAAGATAATGAAGGACAATATGGACATTTTATAAACACTTCAAATTTATAGGTAATTAATGAATAAATCGGCGATTAAACGTATTATTTAGTAACATATATTGGCTCGAAATGATTTGTTGTTTAGAAATAGCGCATTAATTAAATCCTATAGATAATTAAACATTTATGTTTTAAGGCCGAATTTTCTAATTCGCGCTTTGGAAAGTCAACGGTTATTATAGGCTTATCGAAAAAACATTTATGTATGCAAACGTCTAAGAAAAATAAGAGCCATCCGTCCCGTTTCAAACATCTTATTACGGGAAAAAGAAGTGATGTAAAGGAAACAATATTTTCCCATCTCGCGCAGGCACCATCCAGCGAATACAAAGTGTGCATTATGGCGAAAAAGGGAACCGAACACCCCGTTCTTACCCTTTCGTTATTTCGCCTCCATTTCAATTTTCATATTATCTACCAGGGGTTTCCAATTATTTCGCACTTAAAAGTACATCATTCGATATGGGGTTGGTTTTATTAAATTATATAGCCAACCCTTATTGCAATGAGGAATCGTTTGTTTTCTTAATTCACTCAAGAACTTGGGATGTTTTATAGTAGAATACTTTTTGAGTTATTCGTGGGTTTAAATAAATCCGTATTTTTCTCAAAATCCGGGTTACAAACTAGTACGCAAGGAAAATCTCCTTTTTAGCGAGAACATAAATAAATCCGAACAACCCCTCGTATATATATATAGCCGGGCGTGTTCTTACCCCGTCGCTATTTCACTTATATTTCAATTTTCGTACATTACACGACAATGCGTCCGCGTAATATTCCGAATTACTTTTCAAACGTTTACGTTTCGCCATAAATTATGCTCGCATTACACTTTAATGGTAATGGCGTAAAAATGAATAATGCCCCGAGTACTTTACCACGTACGAACATTAGTTTAAGACGACGTGGGTTATTTTTCAAGCGCCCCGCAGGACACTTCGGATTCCTCCTTATTTCCTTATGTAGATTATATTTTTTTCTGCGAGTTTTAAATTTTAAGCGGGGCTAATTAAGCCCTGCATAAGCAGGTCTAGTTTTCTGACGATTGCCATTCAACGACAGTAAACTTTAAGGGTCCGATTAGGTAGAAATTAACCCGAACAAAGTGTCCCTATCAACAGGATTCCTCGATAAAAAGTTCCCTGTCGTTAAACGAAAAAAAAAGCGACTTCTCGCGTCGTTTGAGAGCATTAAGCAGGAAGTTGTGCGTGGCAGGACAAGCCGGGTTCAATTGGGAGCTCGTGGAATTTGTCAACACTTGCATCGAACCGAAACGAGAAGTCGAGCATACGGCTTGCCGCCGCCGCCGCCGCCGCCTTTCAATGCCGACCCTCATCTTCCTTTTTTTTTTCCACCGACCGAGAATTCCGGCGCGCGACCCTAGTCCGGTCAAAAATCGCATCTCAGCAGGAAACACACCCGATTTTATACTCCAAACCCATCCTGTAGTTCCCCTAAAATTATACACTATTATACACCAAAAATAACAACCAAAATTTTACTAACACATCATAACATCATAGCTGGACGAATAGATTGTAAACATCTACTAACAGTACGATTTTCGTGGGGTTTATTTAGGGGTTTGGTTCGGGCGAGAATTGACCGGACTAAGGGAATTCCGAAAACGATATGCCATCAACAAGACGGAGGCGGTCGGGAGGCGGCGACCGTGGATGGCGCGGAGGATAAACGTACGGTTTCGTCGGAGGGCGAGAATGGTGTGTATATATCGGGGATATAAACCCGCGTGAATCCTCAGGTCAACGATCAGAACCCTGACCTCTTACCCATTGACCCCGTTTTCCAGGCGGTATATATATCGGATCGTCCAATGTCAGGGTCGAGGATCGTCGAAGGTAAATCGGGGCTTTGCAGGACGAAGGACGAAATCTCGATGGATCCATTGCGTGTGTGTGTAAGCGGAGAAAACGAGGATTCATCTCGATTTTCGTTAGGAAAATTCGGTCGATACCTACGAAAATTGGATTCCATTTACAAGGGAATCTCATTATTTTAATAAATTATGGTGGAAGTTCGCCGCGAAAATATTTCAAGCAATAATTTATGCTTTGAACGAGAAAAGTTTCTCCGAAACTTTTTTAATAAATTTCATCCGATTTCCTTCGCCGGTGCTCGTGTTCTCCATTTTCCAGTGCTGCGCGATGTTATATTATTATAGAGATTCGAGATGATGCCGCAACAATAATAATAATTCCGGCAATTAGAATCGCGTTTAATAGAAAAATCGCTAAACTGAGGCAATATCCGACTAAGTAGCGGCGATGGCAATAAAATAAACTCGTCTTTTTACGGGCAATGTCGGGCCGTAAAGCGCTCACTTCATGTCAGATATCTCGAAATACATCCCGTATAGTCGTAAAATTGTTGAGAAAAATGACGCTGGCTCGTAGAAGAAAATCCAATATCAATGTGACCGTAAAATTCGAACACATGATGGAAATGAAAATGAAAACTTCCTGATAAATTATTTTCCTCCGGTGGGTTTGTTTTATTCGTTATATTACTACAAAGTAACGATTTTATTACTCGCAATATAACCGATGTGTTTGTACGTAAACATTTTATAAAAATTAAACAAAAAACTATAAAGTAGTTTACTCTCTAATATGTATTTCTTAATTTACTTATAATATACTCACGATCACATATACAACTTTTTTTCGAACGTGTTCTCGACAGTTTCGAACCGGCTAATAACAGTTATTAGGACCGCTAATGACGCGAATGAATTTGTTTTATTAAGAAAACCGCCTACGAAACGCGAAATGTGAGGCAATATCAATAATGTATCTCTTTTACCTCGCGGCTACCGTTTACGATTCGCTCACAAACAGACGTACTAACTACCATTTACTCGTTTTGCTATTATGAAACGTTTACAACAAATAATTAAGGCGCGATAAATTTAGATTATTTTATAATTTATTTATTAAAAGGCGAATTGTTGCTCAACCAGACACGTCGAGTTATGTCGTGGGTGTGTTGGAAAAAAATATTCGATGGCTATCACGAAACCGGTGGTAAAGTGGACCATTATAGGCGTCGACTGGCGATCGAGAGGGAGCAGAATTAGAACGATTCTGCAATTGCGATCTTGCAAAGAAAAAAACCGATTTATTTACCAGATATATCTACCGGTTTCGATTTGAAATATACCGCGTTCACGATAAGCTCTTCATGACGTCGGGAGCGATCCGTTCGGACGAGACGACCTTTGGCGCGAATTCGGGCGAGTGTGTTCAGGAAATGAGGTTCAGAGATGGAAAAAAAACGGCAAGAAACGCCGCGGAAGCGCACGCGAATGTCAAGGACGGGCGGCCAGTTGAGTGCCATCATCGACATCGAAAGCCCGAGAAAGTCTCTCGCCGCAGGTGACCCCAACGATTTGCATAAACGCACAATCGCGCGAGTCTCCATAGACTAGACTGGATGGTGTTGCAGGAATTTAATCTAATGGAAAAAAAACGCGGTTTTAATTCGCGACAATTTCACCAGTCCATCGGAAAATGATTGAATCTTATTGAAACACCTTTTAGCATAGTGTTCAAGAAACTTTTCATCAATCTCGAAGCAACTGTTCATGAAATTCGCCCATCTGCTTTTGCAATACGAAAATAAACATTACAAGCAAATTTAATTACGCAATAACCCGGTAATTTTTTTAACAATTGCTTTACTTTCAATCGTAAAATCTAATCGATTTTTTATCTATTGCGCTAGATCGAAATATATGCAAATTCTTCCTGGTATTGTGCCAATTAGGATTCGCAACAACACAACATTACAACCGGAAATAAGTCGAATTTCTCCACAATTAAGTACATACTTTAAATAAAAAATTTCACTACGGGCTTTTTTTTATTAATTAATAATCCTCAATTACTCTATCGGGTCTTGTTACTAAATGGGAACGTTATTATGTTCAACGAAACAATGAGTAATTCGTTTTATAATGCAATGTTGTAACAGTTATCCATCAAAAAATTTTGATTTGTAATTAATTAATGCTCCATTCGAATCGAAAGTTCGATGTAACGTAAAAAATTTCTATGGGGATTAATTAATCTTATTTTTTTTTCAAACAAGCACGAGCTCTTTCTGTGAATTGACCGGAAATAAATTACAAATGTTACTGTAAAATTTTAGCTGTAATTCACCTCAACTAATTGTATATACGAGGTGTTGAATAAATACAGAATTGTGCATAAAGATATTTCAAAAAGCGTAATTTATTATTAACACTATTTGAATGAAAACGAAATATAAAAGGAAAAATATTTACGGGCCACGGCCTATAAAACTGATGAAATTCCACACATTCCCGTCCCGTTTAAATTGGATGAAAGAATCCATCGAATTCCGGCGAAATGAAAAATTTGTTTCTTGAATTTTAATATTCGCATTATTCCGTTCTGCTTTAATCCCTCATTCTACCTCTTCAATTTACATCAATCCTCATTCTCCGCGCTCATTCACCGAAACTCAACTTTAAATTACTTCTTGGAAATTTATTTCATCCAACAATGAGATATAATTTCTGGTAATTTGAATTTATTTTAGATAACGAACGGAATACTGACGATACGTTTTTAGACGAGTTTCCAGATTATTTTTTCGCTTTTTCGATGCGGTTTGGTAGAAAAGCAATTATAATTGTCGGTTCTCAACATTTTCAATTACGATTTGCGAAATTTTATTATCTCATTAATTTATTAAACTCATCACTTTGTGCTTCGAAGTTTAAAAGAGAGTGCTTTTATCATTTATTTCTATCAATTATATCTATTACATTAATAAAATGATCCATTTACAGAAAGCACCAGTTAGATTAATTTATAGAATCCTTTCCGCGTTCGTCCGCAAAAAATACGATGGAGCCCGGAGAAAGATTTTTCAGGAATAACACAGAATTTTTCTTTTTCATATATATCCGTGTTCAGCTGTTCTTTTTAGATTAAGTCGTTTTGTAAAGAAATATGAAATGACAGAAAGGGAAGCAAAATCTCTTTTAATATAAATTGACTAAGGGTCGGGGGCCCTAGGGCGCAGAACCGGACTCGGAATTGATTTATTCGCTTCCTCTTACTCACAAATTGTTTGTTACTTACGATTTCATTTGATTAGATATAAAAAGGGGTTGCATACAGTATTTTCACAAAGTTTGAATTGGTAGAATTGTTGATTATTTTATGATAATAAGAATTTCGTGAAACTAAGGGAGAAGCGGGAAGAAGACGGTCCTGGTGGGGAGAGGGTTTGTTCAGAGCTACCCTTCTAATCTAAATGGGTTTGCGATAATTTAACAAAGTAATTTAACTGATTCTTTAGAGAATACTGGTTGGAAATTCATCAGGATTGTGTTATTTAATTCTGTTCAGAACACAGGGCATTATCTCCAGAAATGAGTTTTTGTGTAATATAACGGAAATTAATTATGTAGGAATTCGCGAGATTGTTTCGGGAAAATTCGGATAATCGCATTTTCGTCTAAAAATAGTTCATTACAATTAGATGAATTATTAAAGGGATTAACACTCGGATAAATATTCGATTCTCGCTATACCAACGTAGCAAAGTAAAATTATAAACAAAATATATCTTCAGCTGAGGCGTAAGAACGAGGGCATCGTCGATGAAGCGCCCTTAACGAAACTAATTCGGCGTAAGGGCGCTGGAAGTTTCCTTTTGCCACGCATTAACCTTTGAGAGGCAAAAGAGAACTAGCGGCCTGGAACAACCTTTTTCCGCGGAAAATGAACTATAAAGCCCCGTCCTTTGCCCGACAAATGTGATTACGCGCTAGTCATTGGTTCAAACAATGTTGATTTCCTCTCATAATTCCCCGTTTTCTCGTCGACAACGTTTCGAAGTCAATTAGCGTTCGACGAATTAACAAAAAAAAAAAAACAAACAACTTTGGGATCGACACAATCGAATTTCCGATATAAATTCTGTATAGATTTCCTTTCGGAATATAAATTTCGTATGAGTGCGAACAGCAATGCTTGGATATCCTCAAGAATGTTGTCCAGCCTAGTTGTCGTGAATTATCACGTACAGATAACATGCGTCCAATTAAGGAATCGACGCTTCGGTATGTATCTAACATGAACGATGTCGCCTTTGGAAAATATTAAGCTTTTATTCAAATGCTGATGCCATTTAGAAGAAAAAAATTAACGAGTTAAGTTCTGTATGAATTATTGAACGGCGCACTTCAATTAACTTTCGATAGAAAATTTACTTAATGAACAAATTGGTTGCGGTTCAGTGGACGAAATTGTTTCCTAATGAAGTACCTAATGCAAATTTTTTAGATGTACATATATTCGGAAGAAAAAATTAACAATCTTGGAAGAATCCGGTAATATATAGGAAAAACCGTCGACCTGAAGTAATATCCCGGCCGATTTTTACGACTGAAACTTCTATTCTATTTGCATTACATTATATTGCTTCCACCAACAACCCCTTAGCCCTCCCAAGTTTTCCAGTATTTCTCAATTTCCACGGCGGGGCGCGCAGTTTCCCGGGCTCACGTGTATTTTTCAATATTCTACATACTTTTAGATATTAAACAGTCTATCTTATTTTTCGTTGCCGAGAAATTTCATTATTCCGTATGATGATATATTTCCATGGCTCTATTTCTCTCATTCCGCTCCTTTTTCCGAATCCCGCCGTGCCATCGGTATTTCGCAATTCACTCAGGATTCTACAAAGACACGGCGAAAAAAAAGTTTATATGAAAGTTTATTACTCGACTTCCGAACCTTCTTGCCCGGATTTTTATCGAAATACATCTATTCTAGTTTCATTTCGCGCGATTTCTATCCAAACAAAATAACCTTTAGAACGCATACTCGCAAGGGAGTTTCGTTTTGTGTGTTTTATTTTCGCACTTTGATGATAATAGAGAAGTTAATGCAATAACGTAATTACTTGGAGGTTTTTATATAAATTTTTATTGATTAGCGTTCATGTACAAATTGCGTCAATAAATTATTATTTGGCATGATTGTAGGTGACAATTCGTTTCGACGTCGAAAAATAATCCTTGGCATTACGTCCTGAATAAGGGAATATATTGGTCATTTATGCCATAGATAAAATTCGGTTGTCTCTTTCAGACCAATTCCTATTGAAATATTTGTAATTCCGCCCGGATTTATGGCCGTCGTTTCTATCAAAATGTCCTTTTCGTTTAAAAATAATTTTCGATTTCGTTCGGCTCTATTAAATCGCGCTGTTAAAATAAGTTATTGAAGATGCCTAATTAAATTGGAAATGTGAAAAAGAAAAACGCCCTAATTACACGGAACGGGATTTTGATATAGTTAAAACTTGAATAACAAATAATTGCCAGACGAGGCGAGCGTAAAATGTTTCATTTTATAAGCTTATCTTCATCATTTTCAATTTAACATTCAACGTTAAAATCGTTACCACTAGAGAATGATATTCGGCATTAAATTTTAGTTATATTAGTGCATAAACTGACGCAAATATGTGGAATTAAACAGGGGTTGTAAACCTGTTAGAGGACATAAAACTATTTTATGGGCCAACAAAACTTGAACAGTGAACACTGACAGCGTTGTAGCAACATCGTAATAGGAACATCATATCGTATTTTGTCTGCGTTTAAACGCCGATCTCTAATCTTTTCACTTTGTTGTTTCACTTTTAATTTTTTAAATAAATCCATCGGGCGATTTATTATTAATTAAACAAATCGCTTCGAAAAAATCCCAAACAACTAACGCCGGAGATTTATTTGAAAGACAAAAAGGATAGTTATTCATATTAACTTCGACAATAAAAATATCCGTTAAAAAAAAGGATTTTTTGTTGCAGTTAATTACTGGAAAATACGCGCTCTCCAATCGCGCGTCCGTTCGGATTTTCAATCATTGTCAACTCGTAAACGATGGCTTTCAATATATTATTATGAAATCCGTCGAAAAAGAAATAATAATCGTTTATATTGTGATTTACGACCCGAATTAATACAGTTGTCAGCAGGATAATACTTTTACCGTTAGGAAATTAGTAGTAACGGCGATTGAACACAAAGAATCACACCACAAAATGCATCAAATTTTACTTATGATTGCAGATATGTCTTGGAAAATTTTATTTAGAACTACTCTGAAGTTGATACAGGTCACAAGTTACTGTGAGAGTTTGTATTAGGGTTTAAAACCTAACGTTTTTTTTTATTATCGACGAGACTAAATCCGCAATCCCGTCGAAACTTGCGAAACTCGTCTATGATCTTAAGTGAGTGAAGCGAGCGCAATATTTAAAGTCGAGAGAAAATATTTATTATTGCTCTAATATTTCACGAGATAAGGTATATTGGAATTTAGTGCCGCCATCTGGCGGGGGCGCGGCGGGACGCCGAAACGGCCCGGGGAATCCAATAAGTAAATACCAGAGGGTCGTTCTTTCCAAATGAAATGTGTAATTCGGTTGAGTCGGGACTAAATTTGAATCTTCTTCTCTTCTTCCTTCTTCGTTCAATTAAACGTAATGAATTAGTCGAAAGTGGGTCAACGGTATTTTCTCTGATGGACGTGCGTTGTAAATTAAAAAAAGGTATACCTAGATAATGTAATGTAATATAATTCGCTTTAATAACCGTGTTCTTGCGTAATTACACGAAAGTAATATTAATATAATTCACCGATTTATTATAAAACGCCATCTTGCAAGGTAATTCGAAATATGAATAGGTTTTTTTTGGTTAATTAATCTTTTTTACGGGAATCGGTTACTTCGCATAAACGGATGTTTGAATCCAATAAAAAATAGTTGCAGCAGAAAATTAAATTTAGATTGGATCCGACCGGACCCGAAAAAGGTCTCTATCCAAACATCCAAAAAATTTAATTAACGCCACCCGTCCGGACGAGGAAAGAGCAAAATAAAAATAATAAAACAAAAAAAAAAAACCGAAGCATTTTCCACACATGACGTGAGCGTGAGAGTGCGTGTGTGATTGTATACACGGGGAAATGAAATTATTAAGCAGGCCGGTTATAAAAGTTATAAAATGAAATTTCCGGGCCACAAAGCACGTCTGGGGGAGATGATATATAGGAACGCATTTTTTGCGTACTATTTATAATGGAAAGAATCAATGTTTGTGGTCGACGTTGCCGCGCCGACGGCTGTCGCGGAATGCGCCTCGAGCCGGCAACGTCGCAACGCCGGGATCGATGCGACGGCATATCTTCAAATATGAAGGGAATAAACCAAAACCATCTAAAGGGTAACGCTCCATTTTATATACACTAACCACCCATAAACTGGAGAAACCGTTATACACACAAACAACAGTAAAAAGGGCCAGAAACTGAAGAAACTGTTAACACAAACAACAATCGAAGGAGCCAGAAACTGGAGAAACTGTTATACAAACAAACAACAATCGAAGGAACCAGAAACTGGAGAAACTGTAGTAGCAATATTTTGAAGATTGCTCCATGTCAATCGAATCCAAATGTTCAATCATTTTATCTCAGAACTAGTTTCCAGACAAACTTACAATCCAGCACGTTGATTGGTTGATCCAAATGGATAAAACCCACCATTAGATCAGCAATACTTGACACATCGACATTCCGATTGTCTAACTGTTTTTGGATTTTTTTACCGCCATCCAGTTTTCTACACAATCGCCGATGGATACGGACAGTAATCCGGACTTTTCCGATTGCATAACGTGCGCGACGATCAAAGAAATAGCGGGCGAGGACGAGGACGAACCGAGCGAGATTCGTTCGAGAGAAGAGGACGAGGACTCGCTGGACGCGACGAAACGTCCGATGCTCCTCGACGAGGACGCCGCCGACGAAAAGGACGACGATCGCTACGACGACGACTTCGAAAAGGACGAAGACTACGCGGACCGCGACGGCCTGAAGCCGCACTTCAACACGTCGGTGTCGCTGTGCTCCAGCTCGTCCAAGCGCAACGTGACCTTCAACGACGACCAGCTCCGAGACATCGACAGGACCAACGGCATATTGATGAAGAAGATCCTGTCGCACACGCGCCGCGCCAACCAGTACAAAGTGCCGCCCAAGTACTACCACCAAGCGGCCAACAAGATATCCAGCCTCACCATCAACAAGCGAAAAGAGGACGCCCGCATCAACAGGGAGAACCAGATCCTGCTCAAGAAGATACAGTCTGTTAAGTCCAGTTTTAAAAAGTAAATTATGTACCTATATTTTCGAGATATTAAACGAGTATTCGTTAGAAATTGTTGGATTTGGCGAGTAGAGCGCTACCTGGATTTGGCGGGCGACCGGCCAAGCGATGGGGGTCTCGCAGATGCCGGCCCCCTCGGCGGAGGCAACGCTTCCTCCTCGGAGATGTTCGATGGACCTCGTGGTGCTCGGCGTCCCCTCGAGCGGCGCTCGCGGCGCGCGACACACACACGGGAGGGCGCCGGCCCAGCGGCGTGCTCGGGCGTCCCGACGCCCGCGAGGTTTTAACTTCGGATTTATCCGTTAGCCCTGACGTGATTCGGGAATTGGCCGGATTTGGAACAGTCTTCGGAATAATAGGCATAATTTTTGATGGGTGTAGCAGGAATAGTGCGAGTATATGGTAAACGTATCGAGCGGAGAAAAAACTAATGGCAGGAACGAGGCAACGAGAAAATTAAAAATTCTTGTTCGCTGCGAAATTACCTCTGCCGTTTTCGAGTAGTATGTTCGGTACAAAAGCATTACGAATTTAAATTTTTCAATGTGTTTCTTGGCGATGACGTTTCCTTTGAGTTTCGCTTTAATGGCAATCAAATTTCGCGTCGTTTGCGATTTGTTGCAAGGGAATACTTTCCATATAAATGGCGAAACAGAGGGCGAACAAGATGAAGGAAAAACGTCCGTAAAAGGAACGATGTAATATCAAACACGTGTGTGTTATTTTGTTATTAGACCTCATTCGGTTTTATTAGGTAGGTATATTTCGAAAAATATATGGAGAAAAAAAACTCAATTTCTTTCGCTTAACTTTCCCCGAAAATTCATCGGAAAAACACCGCGAAAATCCGCCGGTTTCGTGCCGGGCCGGCTACAAACGAAGAGGATAATACACCATCGCGGGTGCCAAAAAGTCGACCGATAATCCAAACCGACGGGCCGGCCGAAACAGCTGTTCCGGACGTTTTCCGCCCGTTCCGCCTTTTCCTCTCTCTCGCCTCGTTCGAGGAAAAGCGTGCCGCCGCCGCCGCCGCCGCCGCCGCCGGCCGCCCCAAAACGGTACCACCTGTTCCACAATAACCCCGAAACCGGGGAAGTCGTCGTGCGAAAGGCCCTTCCCCGTTTCTGACCTCCGGAAAGCAAAACCCAACGACGGCTCCGGCGCCGTTCATAGCACAGTTAATGGCGAACAAAAATTATTATTGGATAGCAATTCTCGGATGGCAAATTTAGATCCGCATGGTGAACGGTGATTAGATGATGAAACAACAAACAATCTAGCCTATGTTCTAAAAATGTCTATTTTGGTGAAACAAGAAGAATATAATGATGATAATTATGAAGATATTAATGAAGAAAAATTCCCTTTCTCATACTTACCCTACCCCACTTTCCTACATCGTCCATGTCGATTTCCTTTCCCCGTTTTTCATCCTACCCTATTAACCTACCCTACTCCATTCCACCCTCCCATTGACTCTCCTACGTCGTCCTTGCCGGTTTTCTTCTTCCTCTTTTATTTATTTTTTTTTTCGGCGACACCTGTTCTAATCGGCTCAGGCGGTGGATCCGTCTCCGGCGTCGGGACGCCTTGGACGGGCGCCGTGCCGCGTTCACGGCGAAGCGTCGGCTTTAAGGCGCCCCGAGGGATAGGGCTCTTTATGCAATTAACACCGATTTCGAAGGTTTGTCGGGCGTTCGCGCCGATTACGCTCTTCACCTCGAAATCGAGTGGAAAATAAAAAAAAAATAAATAAAAAAACCAACGAAACCGATACAGTGGGGGGCGGAATTACTGCGGGAAATTCCCGCGGGTACGTCAATGGTCGTTGCGATTATAATTCAAATTGAAAATAAATATCGCAATTCCGGAATGTCTGTTTGCAACGACGAATGGAAATCAAACGAGAAAGACAGAGTGCAAGCAAGCAGGAATGGCGGCGGCGGCGGCGGCGGGATTATTGATTTTAATATGAAAATAAATATAAAAAGCCGGCCCGAAAATAATGGCGCTGGTGGGGCTTGCATATATGCGAAAACGTCGGCGGTTTTTAATTGTGAAAAATGCGCGATGCCGATGGAAACGTGAATCTCCTTAAAAAAATCGCTCGCGTGTTTATACACTCGTCGAAAGTGGCTGCTGGGGAAACTAGTCGATAACGAAAAACACCCCCGGAACATGCGCCCGATGAAATGCAACAGCGCCGAGAACAACGAACAACTACAACAACAACAACACGAAAAAAAAAACCGATTTCACAAATCATTTAACACACAACCGATTTTTTTTATATCCCGCGCGTAAAAAACGTGAGGCGATTTCTTAAAAAAAATCGAATTTCCAAAACTCGAGACGATTTCTCCCTTATCTCCGGGCGCTTATCGAAATTAATCAGAAACTCCGAAATAAACCCGGATTAAATTAATTGCACATGTAATAAACTTAATCTGTTCTAATCTGAATTAAGGCAGTCGTGTTTGCCGTCGCTGAGCTCACGATAAATATAAACTCGAAACGTGTTATTATAAAGGATTAGTCGATTAAGCCCTTGTAAGAATTCGCGAATTCGGAAATGCTTCGACTGTAATTCGATTACGGGGGAAAACGTCGGGTTCCGGTTTCTCTTTTAGAAAACACACACGGATTCATCCGGAAAATTAAAATATATTCCAGGACGTTTGGCGTCTAGTTTTCCGTTGTGAAAGGTTATTAATAGGTGGAAATGTGCATTAAAAGTAGAGAGAAATTGTGGTTTAATTTCGCAACAAACTTATTTGTAACGATTATTGCATATTTCTCGGAGAAGAAACTTGAGAGGAATATGCAAAGTTGAATTTATTAACATTCATAAGAGGAACTCTCTAAACTTTTAATACCCTACTCTGTTCCGAATAAAATTTCCATTTATTTTAGATCCCGCGTATTTTTTTTGTTGTTTTTGGAATTGTCTTCGTTTTTCGTTAAATAGGTATGTATGCGGTTCTGTTTTTCCGCGAAAAACGGGCATTTTTAAATGAAAAATAAACAGAATCGGATATGGAATAAAAATTTGTTCCGTGCGGAATTATTTATTTAATTAAATTAAAATTTCTCCCGCGACGGTCAAAACAAAGTTTCCTATTGCTCACTCCCGGAAAACAACGAGAGCTTCCACTCGATTTGCTCCGAGGATCGTTAGAAAATACTTCCAACCAATTAGCGGAAAACATTTTTCTACATCGCGATTTTAATTAGTTACACAAAAAGGTAATTCCCAAAACAACAATTTGCAGTTAATTAACTAGTTTTTTGTCGAATAAATTGCCTCTTAATTCCCAGCTATAGTTTAATTGCAAATAATTAACCGAATCGCGATTGTTTGTTTTTTTGGCCCACTCAAAAAGCTACACAAGAATCCCTCTATAAAACAAAATCCCTGCAATATAACGTTATTTACAAACTTTTCGAATTTCCGCCCCGCACTTGGCCCCCCCTTTCTTTTTCCTTTGATCGCGAACAAACGCTTTGTCGGGCCCGTTTTTACAACGCCATCTCCGACTAGAAATGAAATTTTCTTCATAGCTGTCAGGTAAATCGCCCGAATACCTATAAGGGATGCGACCGGAGAGAATGGACCCGGCGATTTATCGTTATTTGATTTTCCTCTTACGGTCTCTAATCGATATATTGTTTAAGCTTATACGATCGGTTCGGCGGAATCCATTACCGATTTTCTAATAGAAATTCCCTTCTGGTTTTTAAAATCTAAACGACCTAAAATTCGGTTTTTTTAACCCATTTCATCACCTCCTCTAGACGACAATAAAAAAGCTTTTTTCTTTTTAATACAAAGCTCAACAGGTGGTGCAAAAATCTCGCGCGCACCTGACGCTTCCACGAGAGCCTATCCATCAGGCATCTGTCGAAAACGTCACGTTTTCGAGTTTTTAGGCTACTTTGTATGTATTCACTGTCGCGTGCGTCGATTTGAATAAGCCGGCCTCATTAAAATAACTACCGAACATTGTAATTCAATACAAATCCGCTTTATTATCGTCAAGAATCAGTTGTCGCGCATCGCATCTTTAGCTATTTCGATCGGTCTGTAAGTACTCCTACATTTTTTAACGTAGTATGAAGTATACTTTAGTAATCAAAGAGGAATCTAATTGGACGACTGTAATTAATTATAATTCTAATAAGATTAGTGAGAAATCGAATGCTTAATCTGCGTTCTGATCTCGTATACAGTTTAATATCGAAATAATAAGGTTTGATGATTGCGGACGAGATTTATCCGTTGAATTACAGTCCGAACGTTGTAATATACGCAAGTTATATTGCAACGATCAAGTTTAAATTGCAGAATTTCCATTTCATTTGCTTATTTTAATTTGTAGCGAAATACAAATTGTTTCGTGATAATGTATAAACGAATTATATTGAGGTAAATTTAATTGTATTAGATACTTCCCCTGTAAGCTGTTTCGGTACAAGATATTTCTGAAATTATTCAAAATACTAAAAAAATAATAGTACCTACCTTTTTTAATATACTGTACAATTTTCGCTAATGTTAGTTATTTCATTTTACAAACCCTGAAACTTTTGCAAACATAATTAGATTCAGAGAATGAGGTGAAACGAAGGACAGAAAGACCTTCACCCGACCCGCGCGAAGTGCCACAGAAACGCGGACAAAATTCTTGTTTTATACAATTCCTACAGGGAAAAAAATAACACAGTAGTAGATTGTCCTGTTAGAGAAATGATTTAGGAACCATTTTATATCCATCATTCTATTCAAACTGGAATTACAGGAACCAACAGCCCAGCGAAATCGAGTAAGGAATTAAACAAAAGGAAATTTATGAAAGCAAATAAACCGAGCACCCAAAAGGAAATCTTATTAAAATGCAAATTTACAGTTTCGTTTTGTCGGTGTTTGTGCGAAATTACTCGAAAAATACTTGTACTTAATTATGAACAAACAAAGTTACATGTAATACGGTAAAAGCTACCAAATAGAATTAAACTACATCTACATCAAATAAATTTTCAGTACTCGAATCTAACGAACCGTTACATAAAAGCTCGGATGAGCTTTGAGAACGGGGCAAAAAAAATTACGCGGAAAACGTTGAGGATTCTTGTAAGGGTCGAGATACTTCTCCGTGTATTACCTTACCTTTTTATATCATACAGGATGCTCCAGACAACAAAAATCTAGTTAAATATATTTTAGAAATATTTCGGTTTGTGGTAGTAATTTGAAAGCTGCTTTCACGTAAAAAAAATAGTTATATTCGCAACGAAAAACAAGTGGTAAAAAATAGAAATAACGAGAAAAGTGCAGGATTTTTTTGCAGCATTGGATAAAGTAATTACCCAGGTCATTCTTCGTTTTTATGCTTGAGTGAACCAGAATAAATATTCGTCGGATCGTGTACAATAACTTACTGAACTGGTACCTATAAATTGGTCATCCTGAACACCGGGTCTACGTGCGCAGGTCGGGATCCGATAAATTTCCCATATTTTAAAACCAATCCGACTCTATCACATATTTACTACATTATTTCACTTTCCTAACGAACATTATAAATAAACAGTTTTAGAACTGTTCAAAACCAGCTAGAACTTCTTAGAACTAACCCATTTTAGAACTATAGATATAGAGATCCATTAGAAAGAGATCATAAAACCATTTAGAATTTCCTTAGAACTCGTAGAAAGCTAATTATAATTTTTCAATTAAAACTTGCAATTTTTCTCTCAATTTTTCACGAATCTCATCTAATTAGAAACAAATCCATTAACCTTAAATGAAGTACAAAAACATAAAGTAATCCCGAGTCCGACTCTGAGCAGGGGAGGTCGGTTTACATGGGGAAATTTTATTTTATTCACACAGTAAAGTTTAGTGACTTTAAGTTAAGCTTCGATGTTTTAAATCCTTTGTTGAAACAAAACTATTGTGCTCTCTTATAACTTTCGTCGTTCTTTTTGTTTTATAGAGAGATAGAACCGGTTTAGCCGGGAGCTTTCGCTTTGAGGAAAAGAGTATGGATGTGTATTTTGCATTATGTGCCATCGAGGACGGACCTCACCTATTCAAAAGGGTATCAAAATGAAATGCTCTAATATCACACGGAAATGTAAAACACAAGAATTTGCAAAATGCTTTCGAATATGCGGCTCTAACTAATACCCTATAGGTAGCAATTATTATTCAAAGTGCACTAATTATTTCGATTTATTAAACACACAACAGGGGTATTTTTTTCATGTAATTCCTGGGGCATTATTCGTTTATTCGAGAGTTTGTTTTTGATAAATGAGTAAGTAGCTGGAGGCTGTAAAACAAATTCGTTCTTAATTCTACGTATCTAATAACATTTCTCAACCGTGTAACGGTAATAAAACGAATTATTTACATACCTTTGAGTAAATTGTTGTTTATTGTTGATTGCGCGAGCGTAATAGGGATTTAATGATTAGAAACGTTTTATCCGTTTTAGATAAATAATGATATAAATAGCTTTGTAATTATTAGAATATAGGCTTTTTTGAGAAGTCGATTTGCCATTGCAGTTTCTTTCAATTTCCCCTTTTCCATTCCGAAAAGAATCCCTCTTCCATTTTGTTTTACTTTTCCTTTTTTCGCGAGTCGAGGCATTTCCCATTTTCTATTATAAAAGGAATTTTTTGAGCTCCTCCGTAACATTCATATGCATAAATAAGCTTTTATAGTGCCGACCTCGTTTTCCTATACGGCATGCGTCTTGTAATTTGAAATTATAAATTTTCTCTTGAGTTCAATTTGTCGGTAAATTGAACGTAATGGGATTTCGTCCGAAATTGTATTTCTATGTAAAGTGAGTTCGATTGAGACTTGTCATTTTCCGTAATGAATGTTATGTGAATAACGTTCCGTCTCCCGAGAGAATATAGAAAAGTCCTCGATAAATTCAGAATGGTATTAAATTTGAATTTAAATTCGAATTACGAAAAGTACTTTTTATTTATTTACTATTTTTTTTTTCGTCGAGTCGTTTGCTGTAAATGTTTACTCAATTCTACGTCGCGATTTAATTACAAATTTCGTACCATATGGGACTTCGAAATTACCATGAAACTATCGTTATCGCGATCGTGTAATATAATAAACATCCTTTCCACCGGTTATATCTTCTTTTCCGATACAATTTTCATGAGAGCCTAGTTAATTTTAATGGTCAATAAATCCAACACAGATAAATAGCCGTCATTATTCTTCCGAATGAGTTAGTTACCCGCTACAGAATATTAAATTATAACCATTGCGTATACAATTTATTTTACAGCGCGTCCAGAAATTACTGTAGATGTTGAAGGTCGCGCCGGTCACGTCCACAGCTATTACAATCGGTCTGTAACTAATTTTTCGTACAAAACCAACAAAACAACCTGTTATATCGTACTATTGACGTTTAAATCACCGCGTACAATCTCATGTAGCAAGTGAAAAGGTATCTCCTGGAGTGTATACAGTTCAATCCCGATTACTAAGCAGGAATTTCATGTATAAACTCACGCACATGACGGGCAAATGTGTAATGTACCGTTGTTTCGAATAGGACAATTAATTGCGGTGCATTAAAGGGGTTAAGGTTAGAGGGCGGGCGTCTTAAGACGATTACCGTGGTGGAGATGTTGTAGGAATTAGGATATGTTTAGCGGAACGATAATGAGGCATTTTTACGATCGTATTAATTACCGATAAAACGCTACTTAAAGTACCAACGCGAAATGAGGTTTATCGCGGGTTGTAAATTACGGGATATTTTAACGCTAATTAGCTGAATAAGTTGAATAAAAACCGCGAAACGGTAGGTGGAAATGACTTAAAGAAGCGAACTATCATCTCGTTCGGCTTCTATGTTTTAAGTGGGTGCTATAACACCTTAGGATTTCCCGTACAACGTGGATTTTTTTACGCTATGAAACACACAAAAAAGCGTTCGTTTCGTTAAGACGGATCGCAAGAAATCCGATAGGGAAAAAAAAGGTATACACACACACACAATCACGGTACGTCTGTCCGGCTAATAAAGATGTCCCAGTCCAGTGGCAGACGGGAATTTGTAGCTTTGTTTCCACGAGTCGTTAATCGCATTTCTAGTCACGCGGCATTCGAATGGCGGTACACCGGCGGCTAATCACGCATCTCCACTCGCTATCAAAGTCAAGTTCGATTTCGGATTAGCCGCAATGCAATTGGAATTTATTTATTAAAACAGAATTTTGGAGTTTTTAGAAGTCGCCATAAAAACTACTAAGTCCCTATAGGTAATATATTTTCCAGCATGAATTTAAAAGGCATCGCAGGATAGTTACCAATTGAAGAGCCAGGAGGAATAACGGTGATAGTCCATCAAACATAAAATCGATAAATTAAAAAAAAATAGTTTGAAACCATTCTATATTTAGCGTAAAAACTATTCACACTAAAATTGTAATTCCCTAGAACAATGAAAAACAAAAAATTCTAGCAAAGTTCACAAAAAACTAAGAAAGAAATTACATCTAATTTTAGTTCGATTATAACTTTGGACTGTCAACTTTGTTTCCCCTTAAACTGTAACATAACAAAGTGGAGGCTATAAGCTTCGTTTTGCCTTGAATACTTTATTTTTTGTTAAATGTTTCATCGTTATTCCCCCCGACTCTTCAATTTAAATTTAATACATTTTAGAGGAGGCAAAAAAAATCATCTTATCTCTCGCGCGTATATTAGTTTCGATATTAATGAGTTTCGCAACGAAACAATGCGGTTTTATTTGTTTTTGTCGTGCGCGGATCGGTTCATTAGAAGGTTTATCTATGTAAGTACATATGTTTTTGCCGTTTGTGGGCCCCATAAATCCGCCCGTATCGCGATCGTCTCAAAAACCGGTTCGACCGAAACTAGATCACTCCGTTCGATACTCTCCCGCGCTTCGAATCCCTCCGAACGCGAGAAAAAGACTCGGTTTCGATGTCGGAATTTTTCAATAGAGCGAATTATTACCTAAAATTCGATTATTCAAATCGTCGCGAAATTTGTTTCGAATTTTCCATCTGCCGAGCAAGGTGCGTAGGAGGGAGAAACCCCCGGCATTATCGACGGATATGCAAATAATAATTCTACAAATCCCATCGAAAGCAAATCAGATACCCGCGTACAGTGCTCGAATATAATGAGAAAGCCGGTTTCGATTGGGGGGTAAAACAATGAATTGCGTAAAATCAATTTGCAGATTCCGTTTCATCTTCTACTAAAAAAACACATTAATGATTAACGAACGATCTGGAGATTATCCAGGTTAATTGAACCATCGGCTTAGGTCATGGATCGGGAATAAGTGAACCAATAAAATTTTAATAAGCCGAGATGCCGTCATGTCACGCGGGAACGCGGAGGAACGGAGAAGACAGTGACAGGCTTATTATAAAGGCGCATTAACATGACCTCTGCGAAACTAGATGATGTAGAGTTCGAATGTAAAAGCGATCCCGGGACGTGACCACCGTGAAAGCTATTTAATTCAGGTACACGAGACGCGTCTTCCGAGACCTATTGTGGTTTTCGTTATGCGTTTCATACAGTCGATTCCCGTGGATATTTTTTTTGCAATTACCACATTCCTGTACTCGTAATATCTGCGGAATTATTAGCGTTAAATTTATTTGGTTCACTCTGTACATAATTCCCCTTTATTGTACTACTTAGAAGAATCTGTAGTGCAATTGGAAGCGACAAAAAAGAAACCGACCTCCCGGAAAAATCATCGAAATGAGTATCTCTAAATTCGTAATGAAGGTTAAAGAAGTGACTAATTTTCAATTAAAAGTAAAGCCCAAAAGGTCTTCCTTTCGCAGGATGCGCGGGGGAAAGGAGATGAAAAAGAGCGAAAACGACAATTCATTTTCTTATTTCCATTTTATTCGGTGACAGTTAGAAGTTATTCCGCGATTTTATGAAAGCACTGCCGGTGAAATATAGGAAAATTTACTCATCTTGTTTCTTTTAAAAGCCTTTGCCCATCAGGTCGATAACAAAATTCCGGGAGCGTGTCAATTCCACTAGGAACCGTGCGAATTGCAATTTTTGAGATTGTTTCACGAATGCAGTTTCTGCGTTCATTAAAATTTCAAAGAGAAAATGCACTTCATTAAGCCGAGTCAGAATGCAAATAATTAATGTTATTTTATTTAGGTTAAGCACACGATTCACTGAGAAATTTCGTTTGGAATAAGCGGAAAATTTTATTTATGGAAAGCTCAGACCAATTGAAAGTGCGCCGGAAAATTCCCCTCTATTTGAGCCACACCCTAAATGATAAATACATGTCGGGGGAAACTCAATCCATTATTTCATATATTTTTCCCATTCTGGCTCTATTAAAATCTAACTTTTGCATGAATTTTTTAGGAGAAAAATTTTCCATTTCGCGGATTTATTACGATAGAATCGGCGCCATATTGGGTACCTACTGAATTTTTCAGCGAAACATCCGGAAAATTCGAGGCGCAATTTATTAAAATAACTAAAATAATTCTAAATCAAATTGAAATATTATCGCATTAAAACTGTTTTTTGATGATTAATGAATTCTTGTTGAGGTTAATTAATTGCTTCCTGGAGAATTTCAATGGCCTCTCTCATTTCATTAAGATTTCATGTATTTTTTACAAGTAATTAATTATTAGTAATCTAATTTGAATAATGCGGGGGAGCATTTTATTATTGCAAGCCCACAGAATACAATTGATTAAAATGCACTAACAAATACATAATATACAAATTCTATCAACTCAAATTATACAGGTAGAAATGATAAATAATTTCGTTTATTTTTGCAGAAACCAATTTCGTAAAAACAAATGTTTACTGCGCAATAAAACGCTCAATTACGATGTCCAATTAAAAATTAAAAGGTAATTGTAATAAACGACTCAACCGGCTTTATGACATCATTAAAATATTAAAATTATTTTCATTCTACAAAATCATAAAAAAAGGAACGGATTCCGCAAATACTACGAAGGGTTCGAAACTACATGAATAAATAATTATTTAAATCGCCAAGTAATCGGTTAATTACAATCGTAATTAAACTCGATTTAAATTAAGGGAAAAAAGTAAACAAAACTCCCTTTCTTACAGTTTCCATACCGAAGATTGTTAGCGGCGTTCTTATTAATTCATTTCGAGCGGTCGTTTCATCCCGGTATCAGATTTCTGAGAACAATTCCGGATTTTTCCTCTCTTCCGAAAGAGGAAAAAAAAAGGAGGATGTAATTTAAGTAGACATTTATCAGATCAAAAGCGCAAGTTGTAGCGTTTGAAGTTCAAGCAGACAGATGTTCCATTGATTTACCCTTTTCGATCGATTGATTGATGAAATTGCACCGACTTTAATTGTTTAAATAATCGAGAGGGTGTTTTAATTAACCTGTTAATTACAGCTGTCAAATAGATATAAAAATGCGAATGTGAACGTGTCAGTTTTGATATAAATGAAAAATACCCGTCCGAAAACCCAATCAAGCTAGCTGTAATATGAAAAACGAGTCGCTTGAACTAAGCAAATGCGAAGTTCACTTCCAGATTCGGAATCCAATTATTATTTAAATTACACGGTTATTACATTAACTAAACAACCTACCCTCTCCCCGTACGCCGCGCCCGGCTCGTTTCACGAAATAAATTAATTCGAAAAACTTATTTCATAATTAAATACAAACAAAGTTTCTAGACAGCTTGAAAATTTAATAATGAATCATTTCGATTCGTCGACGATGTTATTCTTTACTTTCTTGTAAAGTTCTATTGCTAATGAAAGCACTTCTGCTGAAATGATTAAATTTGTTGGTTTTCTGCTTAAATTAGTTTCCCACACTGAAAAAATTTTGGTACATAATATCAATGAACACCATGTTTTCAACTTGTTTTCATTAGCTCAATAAAATAATACATTAATCCAATAAATTTTCATTCATTAGTTAATGAATTCATTTATTAACTCAATGTTTCTTGTAACATTAATTATTAATGTAAAATTTCATTAACTCAATAACAATTTTTATTAATTCAATGAAATTTAATCATTAATATAATAACCTAGTACATTAAAAGCGAATATTTCAGTTAATGTATTCGATACATTAAATCAAAGTAACTTGTACATTAATATAACGAATTGTTCATTCTTTTAATGAAATTTAATTATTGAACCAAAAACATTAATACATTAGTTCGATAAACCACATTCGTCATTTTTTATGTTGCCCGTACATTGATTCAACAAATTGAGTACATAAATCCTATGTTCGAGTTCATTGAGCCAATGAACGCATATACATCATTAGTTCGATAAAACACATTCGGCATTTTTAATGTTGCCTGTACATTGATTCAACAAATCTAATACATAAATTCTATGTTCGAGTTCATTGAGACAATGAATGCATATACATTGGTTCGATAAACCACATTCGCAATTTTTTATGTAGCCCGTACATTGATTCAACAAACTGGATACGTAAATTCTTGTCTCGAGTTCATTGAGTTAATGAACGCTTTTCATTAAGTCAATGAATATCAGTTTGGATTTTGGCAATACACACTAGAGTGCAAATCTATGCCGTTCTATTCTATTAGAAAAAAAGAAATAGATAGAGACGCTTTCGAAAATCGCGTTGACCGTTAATTACCCCTCTTTCTCTCCTGTTATTTCGTGTTGAAGCGTTGAACTGGAAGTGTTCTGTTTAGTTAATTTCGTTTTCGTTTTGTATTATAAGAAGGAAGAAAATTCAAGCGCTGTTGTTTTAAGAGGTAAGCATTTTTTAATTCGGTGCACTATAGGTTAATACTTATACATTTTATTTCTAGGATTTAATTTTAAACACAAACGTAAAGCCTAAGGGAGATATAAGTGCAACAACTTCAAGATTCATACAAAATGTGTGTAAGTTTTTATGGTTTTTACTACAACTCATTAAATTATTGGATATATTAAATTTTTAGGCCCCAAAGACATTTGTGAAACGTGCATAAGACTTCTGAAGTTTGAAAATTTATCATCGGAAGAGTTCGACGTATGCAGCATGTATTGGAACTTCGCTTGAGTGACATAAAAAACGCACAAAAATTCAGATGATAAAATGAACTTATTACAAACGACCATCTGGATATAGCTTGGTGAGTACCTTCAATAGTATACCTACCTATACACCGTGCTTCATTCGCGATTGCAACATGAGCATTTCTATGAGTTGAACAAAGAAATATTAGTAAAATAACAGTTGTCAGAGTGAAAAGTTGCAATGACATAATATCATACTGTTTCTTTTTCCTTTACAAGTGTCTAATTGAAGTTATCTTTGTTGCACCCATAGCCTATGTTGCAATCTATATACTTACTGGATATGTAGATAGGAATTTACAGTCTACTATATTAACCCATAATTTTTTTTAGATCGATATGGATTTCGCCCCAGCGTATGATGCAAAGAATTTTATGGAATAATTCGAAAATAATTCTTCGAAGATTGACCAGTTTCTTCTAGCAATAATACAAAAAATGTAAATTCGTTAATTTAATAAATCAAATTCATTAATTCAATGTACTGCGTTCATTAATTCAAAAGCTAAAATTCCTTAATTCAATAAAAGAAATTCATTAAACCAATATCTAAGTTTCATTGATTCTATGAAAGCATTTCATTGAATCAATGTACTACATTTATTAGAAAAAATCTAAAATTTGTTGAATCAGTGTACACCGTTCATTAAACCAATGTAAAATATTACATTGAATTAATGTACTTCTTTATTGGGTCAGCAACTTTAATTCATCGAAACAATGATTTTCATTTCATCATATCAACGAATTATACATCACTTAATGTACCTCTTCATCGCTTAATGAACAAACGTTCATTGATTTAATGAAATCGTTTATTGGACGACTTTTAATGTAAAAATTTCTTGGATTAATGTATTTTTTCATTATCTGCACGTACTTTTTTGGTTCAGTGCAATTGAATTCCGCTTTTCGTCGACGGAACCGGGAGAAAAATCATTTTCTAATATCAAAAACGGAAAAGAAAATAAAACATTTTGCTTTGCTCGTGTGACTTATATACCAGGTGAAATATTTCGAATTTGTAACCAAAACTTTAAGCACAAAAATATACTTTACTTGTATAATGAGGCTATTACAAAGAAACCTTATTAAATATCGAATTTCTTAAAGCTCCTTTAGCATTCCTGGAAATGCAATTATGCAGCTCATACAAGATGCTGAACATTGAATAGTAAATTTAATTATAAACACCTTTTTAATATCAAATTTCACTACATCATTCTATACCGAGCACTAAACAAACTTAAACACCTCGTATATTTAATAACAGCACGTCTAATCTAAAGTAGATTTTTTCCACGGCAAATTGCACGGCCTTAAACCTAATAAAGCTTCCATTATTATTTAATATTAAAAAATATAAACTGGTTTTCTTTATTATTATAACCTGTAATCAAATATCCATCAATGTTGTGTCAAATCCTGTTGGCTGTAATTTCGAGAAGTTTATTTCAATAAAGATGTGCCTCGTCAGTTTGATGGAATTTGAAGAAGAAACACACAAGAGGGGTGAGATCGAAAAAATATCTCACATACAGTGCGGTCACTTAAAAGATGAATTAAATGCAGCGGTCCGAACATACTGTATCTGTTTGGTTTAATAACAAACAATGTTAGCTTAGATTGCTTAATTGCAATGAAGGCAGAGGGTTATTTTCGCTGAGCACGCCGCAAACAAGCAAGTTTAATTAAACGCAACACCGCATCGTTTTTTTTCCTTCCGCGAAAATTTCGAATATCGCTGAATAAAATCAAATATCGGGAATAATAATTGCGGATCGAATAGTTTGTAGTTGAAAAATAACGTAGGTATTCACGTATCCGGTTACCTTGTGGCGCTAATTTTTATACAGGCTGGTTATTATTGTAATGAGAGAACTGTAATGCACGTATAAATTTTAATAAAATTAAATCTTTCTTTTTATGTCGCTCTTTTAACCTTATATGATCGAGAGAGAGTGCTTATTTTCCGCTTTTAATTGAACGGGTTCATAAATATTTTATAAAGTCAGGGCCGTTTGAGGATAATTATACTAGCAAGTCACTCGACAGTACTGTTGAAAATATCGAATCGTTGAAATTGTTCGCAAAAAATAAATTAAATAACCATCAGGAATAATTTAGTAAAATATTGTAATAATAAAGTACGGATCTGCAAGAAACTGGTGCAATTACATGCATTTATTTCTATATAATAATGACAAGTTGCTAGCTGTAAATTCTCTTTTCAATAGCGTATTATTTTTTATTATTTCAGTTCTCACGACAACCTGCGTAACATATTGCAGATTTAACAATTCTATAATTTTTACAACAAAACGTATAAAAAAATCGATTCCGCTACTTCAGAATAATTACCAATTAAATATCCTATTAGATACAACTAAAATATTAGCGAATTTATTATTTCCTAATCAATTTCAAACTATTGTAGTGTACGAAAAAAATTTTACTATCTATAGAATCGAAAACAATACAGGATTGGCAGATGCACAATCGGAATTAAATTTTAATTAACCAACACAAAATAAATTAAGAGCAAAACACTTCCTAATAAACCTTACCCTAAAAGTGAAGCAAACCGGTTTCGGTTATTATCAACTGCAGGTATTTTCATTTTAATAGAATAGATAGTAAAGTTGAATTAAAATTAATTAAATCGGAGAGTATGCGAATTCAACTACATTACAAAGGAAACTTTGGCTCGGTTCATTATGCATGTATCAGGGAGCTTTGATAATAATTATTTCATGGAAAGCTCCTCCTTTATGCGCCCCCGCCTCCCTTCCTCGGTACTTTCTCCTCGAGGAGGATTCGAGAGAGCTCGCGTTAGAGCAAGTGTAAAAATTGTCGTTGAATTTGAATTTTAGAAGAGCCCATTTTTTCCCCGGCTCGCCTTAAAAACGCGTCTTCGGGCGTAATTGAAAGCAAATATTTATTTAATTTGCTCAAAAACCAAATGGGAAATTGGCAATTATATTTATTCATCGTGTGTGTGTATGTGTGCATGTGTATTTTACCCAAGGCGAGCTCATTTATTTCGCTTTGTTCGCCGACGAAACAAATTTTCGTAAACTTTATTTGAATTCACCTATTTAAATATTCATTTTCAGAAAACGCATTTACATACATATGGGATGGCATTTACTTTGAATTTTAAATTTCTATGTTATTACATTCGGAATTAAATCAGTTTGTTTTTCAAACTCAAGACTTATAACTTTCGTGATAAGATAGATGGTGCATCGAGTTAAAACAAAAATTATATGTTTGTTGTGAATAAATTCGTTATAAATCATGTTAGTTAATTTAAAAAATTAACATAAAATGGGTTTAAATTAAATATTAGGTGTACGCGTATGTTAATCCTAATATAGGCGAATTCGCGCGGCGTTTAACGTGTTAAAGATGATTTGTGTTAGAGCGCCAATGGAAATGATTATTGGAACTATTTAAATGGATTAAATACTAGCGCATAAATTGTACTATAAGCTGTATAATGTAAGGATATCGCTTGTCTGTGTTAGCTTATCGGTTAATATTCCATTTTCATAAATTTATCCGAACGACAGTTGGTTTAATATCAAAACACCATAATTTCCCCGCAATAAAACGTCGTTTAAAAAAGTATTTTCCGCATAATCAGGAAATAAAATACCAGTTAAACATTTTACGGTATACGATTTTATAATATACAGTACTAATGTATAGTTGAGGACTTTTGGCTGGCAATGTATAAATATCGCTCCTTCGAATGATGATTTTTATTATTCCATTGCACTTGCAATAAATCAAACCGCTTTTCGTCAGCAGTCATTTGCATGAAATCGCGCAAAAAAACTCCATTAACATGCAAATAATAACTTTCGGCATAATAGAGGATAAAAATATTGTCACTTTTGCCGGGGGCGAAGCGCACAACGGCGCAAAACTCGAATAAATTCTATTTTTATGAAGCAAGTACGAATATCAAAAAAAAAGAGGACGAAAAGGCCAAAAAGAAACGGGCAAATAAAAAGCTTGCACAAACACACACACACATATATAAATTACTTTTTAATATCACAGCATCATGAATCATTGCGGAAAAGCGCTGAATTTTCCAGGACGGAAATTTACAAATTTAATACATCACTCATTTCGCATTTTAATTGCAAATTTCTAAGGGCTATATTTCTTTACCTACCGGCGCAGGAAATCGAATAAGGACTCCAAAAATTGTTTATAGCCTAAAATTCACTTCTATCGTTTTATTAATTCCCGCGGAATCCTTCAAAAGGATCTCCTTTTACTCCGGATTAAACCGCATTATATTGTTTATTTTGCGGCGTCATGCCCGATTCCATTACTTTTAATAATCCGAAATGCTGGCCGATCGCCAGGAAAACCCTTTCCGAAAAGAACTTCCAACGGCGCTTTCTCATTTTAAAATACGGTCCAAAACAGTCCGAAATCGAAAACATCTTGAGATAACACGAAATATTTCACAAAAGACCCGTTTATAGATAGAGAAGTCGCTCGCAAAACAACGTTTGTAACTTTTCATAAAAGTTAAAAATGATTTCTCTGCTAAAGGGAAAGCGGGCCAATCGGGATGAAAAACGGTTTTCCAATGAAGGAAATAAGATTAACAAAACCTTTACTGAACATTTCTCTACATGTAAACATTCGCAATAAATCACTACATTTAATAACATGATTGCAAAAATTTAAATACTGCGATAATTTGCATTTTCCTAACAACAAATCGATCTGATAAAAAGCCGTTTTTCAAGAACTTCCACCGGCACTCGGTAATTAGGTCTTTTATCAATTGACCGGAAAAAAATTCAGGCAATAAATCCGCGCACTAGCGCAATATAATTGGACATTTTTCGCTCGATCACAATACAAATTGCGATAAACATCGAGAACCGGTCAACTCTATGTATGAGCAACTTCCAGTTAAATGTAACTTTTTTTTTTCTCCCTACTTTAACAATCCATACGTATTATATTTGCGTTATTAAGGACGAAATTCTAATTTATAAACGTATGCCCGTACGTACCCACTCCCACAATTTCAATTGCTGCGATACATTAGTGTAAATAACAATAAATTTATTACTGTGTGCATTGTCCTGCAGTAATTACAGCCGCTAACTATAATAAATAAGCCGAGTGTAAATTTGCAGCGCAGGAATCGCAGATTTTCTCCCAGATACCGTATAGAATTTGCAGATCGATATCTCGATTATTGGCGATTAATCGAAAATGAAAAAAAATAAACAGGCAGTTAAATGCGAGATTTCGGGAAACGCGAGCTTTTTGTTCGATGTTTCCGGCGCTCCACTAAAATCACATCTACTTGCAAACGACCGCAGATGCTCCGTCAAATTATAATTAAGCCAGACATTATTCAAATAACCCCGGGGTAGGAAGCAGAGGGGTGGGCATCAGGGCGGAAGCAATTAGAATCATTAATCGCAACCCACAACGTCGAAGAATGTATACTTAAAATTCATAAGAGCAAATAACCACGCGAAAAAAATATCGCGAAAGCTCGGGAGAGCTTTTATTGACATCCCGGCCGGTCCGGCCCTGCGCCGAATCCGGAGCAAAAGCAATACTATTAATACAATTTCAATAGTTGTTATTATTAGTTGCGCAAGGTTACTTTCTCGATTTAGCATTATGAAATTCGAGCCAGCTTTCTAAGAGGTGCGTTGATAAAATCTCATACTTTACCCGATCGCATTGTCTTTGCGAGTTTCCTGGAAACCCGTTCATTTATTTATCCTTTTATTTACGATCGACGAACAATAGGGGCCCGAATTAACTATACGGACGAAATTTATCGCGTAAAATGCACATTGCAATTCGTTCAATCAAAGCAATTTTTTAACAACAACAATAGCTGCATTTATAACCAAGCAAGAGTGCCTGACTGACCCATGGTAACTACTATGTTTAGATATTAGTTACATTACACATCTACAATTAGTTAACTCACTATAGTTTTGATAAGTATAAAAATCCCTGGGCTGCATTTGGGCGATTTACTCGGGATGTTCCGGGGTTAAGTGTTCGGGTTTTGTCCCGATGGAAAACCGATGGTATTCCCTGTGCACCGATAGACGACAGTTTGTTATGCGATACTCTTTACGGGATTCGCGTATATAAAACTGCGTGTTATCGAAGGGAATCTGAAATATTTACGATGATTTCTCGACTATATCTCGTCGGATTCATGGCTGTTTATAATGACAATAAGTTCACGCGTACACAATTTATGCGATCCGGTGATGTATGTATCTTATTTGGGATCTATCTAATGCTTTCACTTTGGGATGAATTTTAGTCGATAATATAAGTGCGCGTAGCAGGAAATGATTTTTTTTGTGTGGGGATTATCTAATTCGCGTAACTGTGAATTTACCGTGAAATTCGAATTGTTGTAACATTTTCCCATAATTTCCTTGTAGCATGATAGAGAAAGTAGATACGTTTTAAAGCGCAACAGGAATTTTTTCGTAAAAAATGAACCAATTAACATGCAAAAGGCATACAGTTTAGATAAAAGGTAAAATATTAACAACGTAGATAAGGTTAGTATTACGAATTTAAAAAAAAAATGTTTTATCTTTCTAGCAAGGTAGATGACCCCCTTTTATTATCTTTCGAATTATTATACAGGGTAGCGCAACTAAATATTATTAATAATCGAAATTAATCGAACAATATTTCGCCATCAACAGGGAGCAATTAAACAAAATGAAACAAAAAATGATTTATGATAGAAAATCTACCGGAGCGTTCCTTGTTATTTTCAATATTTTTTAACGTCACTTTTAAAATAAAATGAATTATCTGCACCCCATAAATAACGCGGCGTCGACATTCGCGAAATAACATTTCGAAAGAAATGCACGACGAAAAAAAAAATAACGTTGATTTATTATTTCGCGATGTAGAAAATACATAAATTTCTGATACAGATATGTAAGTTGGTAGTACTTAGTAATTGACCCAATTTTCCGTTATACACATCGTTGAACTTTATAATGTAATCGACCAAAGTGAAATAAATGGAGCTGGTTCAGAGACAGGCGTAGTAAGAAACAAGTTTAGACATTTTTTTAAGCGAATATAATCATGATTAAATAGGTTGCAGTTTGCGAATTTTAATAAACAAAATTGTATAGCGATAAACTTCCTGCAGTGGGAGTATCAAATAAAACTAAAGTATACACAAAGTATTTACATTTCGGAATAATTTCCATTCGGGAACCCCCGAAAGAACCCTTACGATATTTTATGTTTATTTTTACTAGACTTACGACTACGAAAAAAAAAACATATTGCAGTTATATATTCCTCACGGTATATGCCATTGCTATACAGCTCCCCAGGGTCAAGAAGAGATCAATATTACAGAAAATGTAAGTTTACTATAGGGCACAATATGTCCTCATAAAACGTTTATTTATTTCGCTGACACTGCCACTTTCATTTATCTAATAAAGCTCCTTCGTTTCGAACAAAGAAAAACTTTTTCTCTGCCCGAAATGTCGCTAGTTAAAACTCCTGTCTTTTAACACGTTCACCGCCGCAAATTTTAGTTTACTCGAATTATGATACATGCGAATTTTTGCGGTAAAATTAACCGAATAAATCAATTTGCTATTTAATTCGGACAAGTTAAATAAAAAAGATTACTAAATCTTAATAAAGTTAAAGGTGTCTGAGCGGAAAAAATGAAAAAATATTATATCCTAATATAAAAAGGTCCGCTGTGACAGGCCGTGCATAAATCTTCGTTTTTTGAATATAGGGCGATTTTTAAACGCAGTAAATTTCGCGAAAAAAACATTATACAAGCTCTATTTCAACCCATTATAAATTACAATTACATAATCACCACAATTTTCGCATTAATTAGATAACTTCCTAAAAATTAATTGCCTATTACACGTGAACAATTCCAGAATGACCCTGTATGATGGTACAAAAGAGATCGCAATGACGTTGCGTATAAATCCTTGTCTGAATATAAAAGAAATAGGAGAAAAATGAGGTAGAAATGAAAATAAAACGGGAGCCCGATTCAAATAGACGGAAAAATATATTATCACGTGAAAACATAAGGGCTCGTTCGTTGCCTCCTTTATAACAAATATTTTTGATAAAAAAAATACGATTTAGTTGATATAACAGGGGGTGTGGGAGTGTATAATTAACGTTTAAAATTACCATTTAAAAGTTTAAACGTATACCTTTATACAGCGTTAAATCTTAATATTCAAAAGGGCTAATAAATGATTCATTTATAACGACCTCATCTCGATGCTCACTTTCTTATTTACATTTATTTTCGTCATTAATCTGACTTTAGCAAAGTCTCATTTACGCAGCTTAATTTATAAAGTTGCGGATTTATAGGGGAAGTTCGCTAAGTTGTTTTATCTTTATGGTCGCCTTATTTGGGGGCTTAATAACTTTTATTACATATTCATAAGTATTATTATGACGGCCGGTAATCGAAAAAGATAATGCAAATATTGCTTCACCAGCAGGAAAATATTTCGTATTCAATGGTTCATCTCGTATGATCCCCATAAAAAATTCACTTTTTATTTTCTTAGGAAAGCGCGTATAAATCCGAGGCCCTAACGCTAAATGTTATTGCTATTGATTTCTCGGATCCGACGAATATAAAATAATGTTTTGGATTATTGGCGCAAGGAAGGGGATTCGCCTCAATTTTTCCCCCTTTCCGGTGACATATGAAGAGTATTACACGGGAAAATACCCTTCAAACAAAACGCCACTTTGTGTTTTTATCAAATTTATTCATTCAACCATCAACTAGTCGTTTTTAAAAATCTATTAATTCATAAATAATTTCATTTTTATCGTTTTTCGATAAATTACCGAAGAATATGCGACAGATAAAAAAGCTACAAAACCATTTAACGTTACAAAACTGTTTATTTAATTCGATTTCGAATTCATATAATACGAAATTGCAATTCATGATCGATACATTCTGTTATCCATTTGGAACATTAATATTCATTAGAATCGTTACAGGACTGTACTTACCCTCGTGTAAATCACGAAAATTTAGATAAATCAAATGATTAATTATTATTTCAACTAAATTCAAAAGTTAACTTAAACAAAAATATTATTTTTGCAATAATAAAATCCATTTCCGTGTATTCTCCCACTTTGAGCTCCGAAAATCGCTATTAATGACATCCAATAAAACAGATCTCCATCCCCTTTAACCGTTAATACTTCTAATGACAGTAATTTCCATATCATTTGATCCCGAAATGTCAATGAACGGTTACTACCAATATGAAATTTTCCAATCGGAAAAATCCAGCTCGAATTTCACTCGCCGAAAAACCGGTTACAATGAATTTCAGCGCTGATCCCCGACGGTTTTACTTCAAAGGCAATCTTAGAGAGGAAAATTGCGATTATATATTTCGAGATGGGAAAGCTTATTTTATAGACGTTAGTATATACAATATTTCTAAAATCAGAATCGACTGAACTTATTTAATTAAGCGAATATTATGAAGTCGGAAAATTGCAATTAATTTCTCGCGAAAAAACTAATTAGTAACTGTCAAGAACAGCGCCGCGTTCATTGCATTCAAATAGTATTTCGTTTATGTGGAAACGCAAAAATTGTTCAATTACCAGCGCGATAATATAAAAGTAATTTTCGCTTAGAAAAAGGCCGGACTGTTTCCTCGCGGCAAACGAAAAACAAGGCCAGATGAAAAAATCCAGATATAATTCCCCGTCATTAATGCCTTTTATTTAATCGAAAAATTAATTACAAGCATCCATTGCACCTGTTACGAATTGCATAAATCTCAACGACATTCCCACATCCGACCTCCGGCCGGAGCGTGAGAAATTACAAACACAACCGGCAATTAATAAATATTTTAAAATAACAAACTAGTAATTACGATCTTTAACAGATTGTCAATATCGAGGAATTAATCTAGGATGGTATTTTACCTTTCCATTCTTAGATAATTACGTTTTTTTGAGTGTATATGTCCTTTTAAACAAATTATTCTTCCGTTAATAAACCGCTTCTGAAATTCAAGCAATTAGCGAAACGTTTAGAATGGTAAGTAGTAAAAAATTAATTACAACAACGACACCTACAAATCATAACTTGAATTATGGTTTGTAGTTTTTGCACGGTAAAACCAGCGGGATTTTGCATGTGTAATCTGTTTGGGAGTAACACACACACATACACCAGTACACACTATCAATATATCAACGCTCGATAAATCTCCGTCCCGCTAGAACAAAATGCATTAGGGAAAGTTGTTAATGTATTTAAATACTTGCATAACGTATTGCACATTTACGGGGCCGTAATTAAAATTAACTATCACGTGATGATATATATTTTCATGGTTTTACATTTTACGATGTGCCTAATCGCGTTTCGTGGCGGTTAATCCACGAAAGAATCTCGTTTAATGGAACAAATTCAATTAATAACCGAAAACGGCCGGTGATTTAATGAACCGGCACCGATCAATTATAATTTTTTTTTCGCCTTCTCCCTGGCGCTACAATATTAATGCATTATATCCACAAACTTTCAACAATATATAACGAGTTCCTTCGTCGTATCGTATAATCGTTTTTTATCATTCGAAGCAGCATATTTAATATATATAATATGCAATTAAGAACGTCTCTCCGCCATTGTTCGCCTCGACGACAAAAGAGGAAAAGCAAAGATAAACTTTAAAAGACAATAGCTTTTGTCGCCCGGGATGTGTTAGTTGGAAATCCCTTCTCGATGGAACTGAAGTTTCACCAAAGCCGGCTTACAGCTGGTTCTCCCGATTGATAGCGTTGGTCTTAATTTACGTTAAATTCATTCGAATATTAGTACGCAAACGTCAAGCAATTGGCCCTTAACCGTGTACCGAACGAGCCATTTTTTATAGTTGGGGAAAAAAAGGCGAGAATATTATCATTCAGTGGGTTTATGGCCAATTAGAGGGCCGTAAAGTTAAGCCGGTTGCTTGCCTTCGAGATGTTTAAACGGTGTCACGACCTGCATCCCTTTAAAGGGTTCTAGGGCGCGTGAAATGCGTTAGCTACCCTTTATATAGATTTGTTGCAAACATACATTTATTGCAACGGTTAATTAATGATAATTTTGGAGTATTCAATGACTTGGAGATGCAGGAAAATTATCGCAAAGTCAAATTAGTCGACTTAACGCAAACGTTATATGTGTATGTAGCTCCTATTTATATATTTTGGGGTTTGTGTTTGTGTTTGTCGCTGTGATATGTCTTTAATACATAATCAGCAAGCTGTTCATCAAAGTGCGAGTTTCTGAATCATTATCCCTCTTCCCTTACACACGCCATATACGCCTCACAGTCTTTCCGATAATTAATTTAAGTTGGCACTGTTTTGTTTATTTATAATTAACGTCGCATCAGTTCAATGGATTTCATTAGAAGTAAGTAATTTGATTAGCGAAACCTATTAGCTCGGTATGTCTGAAATTTACTCGGAATAAATTTCATAATTAATCGTTTTTATTCGGGGGATTCTTATTATTTGGCTCGCTCTCCTGCTCGCTCAATGTCATCTTTTTGTTACCATAGTCGGCGCAATTAAATTCGTTAAATTAAATAAAATATTAAACGGGCGCGTTTCACGAGATTGCGGTATTTAATTGCAAATTTCTCTTAATTTCGTTAATATAAAAAATTAATATTGTTGGTTATTTTTCGGGGATAAAATGATTTGGGTCAAACGCGCCGCCGCTGGTGCGTCTTATTCGCGCAAAACTTTTTGCGTTTCTCCGCCATGGCTTAGTTGAAAAGTTTGACATTTCATTTATTTTAAAGTTTCCTCAGAGAAGTGAATCTAATTATAATTTGTAAGTTATATCTCTTGAAGGAGTTTTAACTACTTCTGCATTTTTATCAACTTTGAAACGTTGAAAAGTTGCAATATCTTTTAAGTTAATCCGATTTGAATATGTATGGAAGAAACCTTCGTCATTTTCTCTCTCTCAAACTCGCGCACTAAAATATATTTTCCTTGTTAAAAAGATACTCTCTTCTATTCATCTTTCTAAGAGCCACATTGAAAAATAATCAATCGATTCCTTCGGCATACGTTTTAATAAAACTCCCTATGTAACCTGTAAATTATAATTTTCCATTTCGCGGTCGGACTTGTTTCCTTCGGGGAAAAATAAAGGTACCGATACTGCCGATCGATTAATCAAAAATTATAAGATTTGTTTCGACGGAAAAGCGACATATTTTCGAATGAAATCGGCGCGAACAGCGAACGAATAAATTTCGTTTCGTTACGGGCGAGTTTTCCCCCGTCCCGGACTTGCGCATAAATCAATAGATTATGTACCCAAAAGACTCGTTAATTCCGGTCGAAAATAAAGGTCGAAAACGGAAATAAAAATAAGTAAATTTCTCCGGGGACAGGCCAATTTGTGCCCGCGTCACGGAACGTATTTATTAAGATTTAAATTTTCGTATACCGGACTCAAACACTCAAACAGATACACCAGGTAAATCTAATTATACACTTCGGGCGATTAGAATTTAAATTGATGAATTTTACGAGATAAAATTAAGATGCAGACTCCTAGATAAAATTTCAATTTTCTTCCACAATAAGTCGGGGACCCACCTTTATTTTTTATTGTTCTATTCGACAAATAAATTATTAGAATAAATTTAAAGTACTATTTTCCGTAATAATCGAATTCCCTTTCCTCCCAGAGTCAGGAGCCGGTTCGGGCCAAGTTTACAGAGCTGATATCTTACATTATAAATAAGTACACTTCCTTATGGTTAAGTAAATATAAATTAATGTTTGAGGACGATTCGAATCCAACGGGTTTTGTTTACATTTGCTCCACTAGAAATTACATTTCAAATAAAATGTAAATCTTCATAAATAGTCTTTATACTCAGTACTATTTTTTGGGTAACTATTACAAGAAATTTTCGAAAAATGCTGGCAAATATGGTATTATGCATTACACAATCGAGCCCATTTTAACTGCAATAATAATCATCAGAGGAATCATTACAGTTGCCATTATTTCCGAAGCATTAACAAACAATATTCGTTAATTACGATCGATATGTATTTGAAATCGATAAACTCAAAACCAATTAACAAGATGTTAAACAGAAATCAATACCAGCACCAGAGGAATATTAAATTTTGTTGTGTATACTCACCGAAAATCTAGCAGAGAAAACCTGAAACGTAAAATCGGTATTTTAGAATGCAATTCTCGGAAAGCTAATAATTAATTCAGAATTAATGTTATTAAAAATCAATACCGAAAACGGAGGAACACAACTATGTGAATTTATATGTTTAGAATTTTCCGAGACGACGCCCCGGAAAGTTCCGAGTTTTAATTAAATCCGCGAAATTAATTTACAGAAAAGGGGTGAAGAATTGTGTTTTGAATTAAAATATTTAACGGTATGATAATTTTTATGAAAGCTAATTTGGTAAATCCACATTGTCGAGATTTTCAAATAGTATAATAAAGATAACATCATGGCCGTTGTGGGAGAGCAGATCTTCAGAAGTTTCTGTATTTCTCCGGTAGCGACACGAACAATTCCAAACCAGAATTTCTTCCATTCCCTTTATAAATACGAGAATTTTACGATACAAAATAATTTAATAAAAAAAGTCTACTGTACACAATCGCAATTTAATTAGGTAATTGTGTTTGTTTAACGTTTCCAACACAAAAAAAACTTATGCTTATGTAATTATTTATTGTATTAATTAATGTATAAATAATGGAATTGTTTGTTATAAAAACGATATAAAATTTAAGAAATTTCCGTGTTTTTGTTTTACCAAAAAAAACCCGCCTGTACCGTCTGGAAATTGCACCCTTTTCAAAGTGTAATTTCGAGACAACAAAGTTTGCATAAGGGGAGATGAAATGAGGGTAAAAGAGGGGACACAAATGGTGGTTTTGCTTATTCATGAGAAATGCTTTTAAAATGAAAATACAGCTCAAAATGGAATAAAAGAAAAAACAAGCCCAACTTTAATAAGTTTACTTATAACTTGTTTCGAAATATTCAAAAGGAATGAAAAACCCCCGGATCCTTTTCCGAGGTCAGATTGCAGATATACACGTTATATTCCCTTTGGAACTTTTCAGATCGGTTTTTAATTTTTTTATCTCTACAAGGCGAATCACAATTTTTTATGAACTAAACAAATAACTTCTTGAAACGTTAAAATGACAACGAAACAATCTTAATAAAAGCATATGAATAACAAATGCGACCTCTGGCGTCGACACATAAATAACAAGTTTACACACGATTTTTTTCGGACAAAACGAAAATAAGCCCTCCAGGAAATTAAAAATCCTAATAAATATTCATGGAGCTGTCAGGTGTTGATGTAAAAATAATTCAATTACGTTTAATATGATTGATAGGTTATGTATATATCGTATATACGCCCTACGGAAAGGATATTTTTTCATAGGAAAGTCCTGATGGGCATGGAAAAACGAAAATCAGGATCTACTAGTCACTCATATTGACGAATTGGTATAGACTTGAATTTTAAAAAAATTCGCACAAAGGCAACTTTAATAGAAACTCTGTTGTATAATTACATTATAACAGTTCAAATGCATTTACAAGGGCGTAATGAGATTAATGTTAAACCAGCGGAACTACTTTTAGCAAGCATTAGCAATTTAAATACTTTTAACAACGATGGGAAAATATTTTTGAAGAATTTAATTTAATTTTTTTACGCGTTCGCCGCCCACATAACGCCTGTAAATGCGATATTGCGAAATGTGAAATTATAAAAAAGAGAGAAATGAAGCATTATCAAACAAAATTTACATAAAACGATTCGTATTTTTATTGCTTTTTCTTCTGCAAGGCGTATTTTCGGTAAAATAATTAAGGTGTATGTCGAAAACAAAGGTTTGCGGGATTTAGAAGTAGATGATATTACCTCCTTGAATTTTTTTTTCATCTCATAACGTTCATATCCCGGGGCAAGGTCGTAATTAAATAAAATCAAGCCAAAATATTAAAGCCATTCCGAATATTATATAAAAGCTTCGAGAAACACAAAAGTTTTCAAATCGAGTCGAGGAACCAAAAGAGCGTGCATAATTAAAAGTATTAAAAGTAAAAAAAGAGGGTCATATTTAAATATGTAATTTATTCAAAATTCCAGTACCCTCTTTCGAAAACATCACAAGAATTTACATGTAATTATAAAACTCGCGGTTTGTGTAGGTAAGTAATTTCTATCTGTTTCCTAACAGGACCGTCTTCGTAATAATTCGTTTGAAAAATAATTGTTTACATAAAACGATCCAATACTAGCCACGTTTTCATTCCAAATTAACACGAAACTTTCATTTATATTAAATAAATTTCAAGTTCTATAAGCTGAATTTACCGTGAATGTACTTATTTTCGATGCATTAAAACTGAAATGCAGGCGTCAATATTTCGATACCGTCCCTGTACCGTTCTAATTCTCTTTCTCTGCCTCGCGCAAATTCATTTGAAAAGCTTTCAACATGATACTTGTTAGAGCTTTCATGTAAGTAAATTTAATATACCTTCCGCTCATATCTGGTTTATAAAACTTTTCCATGCGAAATTTTCCGCGGAAATCAAACTATCGCTCGAGTGCCGTTTCTGATGTTTGCGTGCGCAAATCCAAGTCAACCGATAGTTATTAGTTCGTTTCACTAAAGAGAAATATTTTGATAATTTCTTGTTTACAGCGTCGATTTTTAGTAGTTGCGCTTTCAGCTTCGAGCCTTTGTACAGCCCTTATTGAACTGGTAATTAGACATTAACCTACAAAATTACGCATTTTAGTAAGTAGTGAATACGTATAGGGGACGGGAAAATCAAATTTAGCAAAGTTGAAATTGGATACCCATAGAGAAAGCCTCAAAGGTTACTAATTTACCGTTCATTATCGTGTTTCCATCAGTAATGCCACCAAAGAGAATCGCTACTAATGGTTGAAACACAGTAAAATTTCGATACTTTCCTCCGTTTTTACATCGAATCATCCCATCGGAAACCGGCGTGTATTTACACGCATCGCACGCGCCTGTCCCTTTCGAGTAAAACCAGAAGCAATAATGGATATCGCCGCTATCAGTTGTACCAGCAAATGCGCCAACAACTTTTCCACGGGAAACTATCTACCCGCTAATCTATTCATTGTTTGTAAATATTCATGAATCGCCTCGAAATTTATTAGCCAAAGGAAAACAATCTCCCGCCGTTATCACCGGTCGAAACGGCTCGCTAATATAACTTAAAAACTCACTTCTGGGAATCCCTTAACCTGGCTCTTTAAGAGGATCACCGCGTAATTTCGCGTTAATTCATTCATTCGCGACTCAATCGTGTATCGATCACTCTAATTCAAGCTGTAAAATTATTAACAGGTACTCGTATACGAGGGAACGACAAAAATTGCCATCAAAAACGATGACTATCATTTCGCGTATACGCGATTGGGATATATGCACTTAAAGCCGGTATGTACAGGAAAAAATTTCTAGTACAATCTCGCCGTGCTATCTCATTATGTGGTTTCAATGCAGTAAATCACCGGGTCCGATTCTGGAATCATCCTATCGCATTTAATTACTAATCAGAGTGGCCAATTAATGTACCGAGATCGTGGACTGCACTCCGAGATATAATCGAAAAGGAACGGGTCGAGTACGGAGTCAATACAGATGCTGGATAATTTCATTAAAAACGTCCAATATACCATTGTAATTAATTCGGAATGTATAAAACATTTTTCTCTAGATATATATTATTAGTGATTTGTTTTCTGCGTGCATAACAAGAATTATAACCTCCGAACAACGGCCTTGTTGAAGGTAAATCAGGCGTCCCCCTGAGCATTTTCGTCACCCCTGTTCTATTAAAGATATCTATCACACGCCAGATAAGTTAAAATTATTGTGACATTTTCATTAACTGATATAAAAAGCCCGTATGTAACATGTTCAGATACGTCCGAGATATACCAGACTCGAAATTAATTTATACATTCTACACAATTCTCCACGAATCGTGAAACTAACAAGAATCAAAGAAATAACACACCAATTAATTTTGCTAATTAAATACGTGTAATTAAAGATACACATCCAAAATTAGCCCCTAATTTGACCGTACTAAAGCAGAAATAGTGCAAAGAAAACAAGGAGATATAAAAAGTAATACATTGAATATGTGATGTCGTTCTCGGTGCGGAGCGAGAAGGAGCCAAAGGGCGCTTCCTGCGGGCGGAACAAGGACGGAGTCGATCGATACATCATTTAGGCTGTTTCCATGGCAGCACGTGCCTCTTCCTCCTTCCATGTATCTCTTACCCCCGGCCCCCCGCCCGCTTTATATTAGTTCTATAGCAAGGAAAATGAATATTTTCTATTTGATTTCTTACAGGGACGAAGGGAATGGTATATTGCGAGTTTTATTCCGGTTTTTTCGCGTTAATAAATCGACGATTTTGATGAGCATAATACGAGTATATAATACCATTTACCGGCGGTGCTTAATTTAAATGATTTAAAATTCAATGGCATGTTCCTCGCGTTAATGACACAATAAATATGTAGATCCCTTTTCCGATAAGATTGCCCACTATTGTGTAACCTAACAATAGCTCAGAGCGCCTGCCAACGAAATAAAAATAATAAAAAAAAAACCGATGACTTACCGTCGGGTGGTTGAAAGATTGATAATCTCTAAAGGAGATTGCCGTTTGGCATGAACGTCGCTTTTCGAATGCTAATTGGAGTTTAAACCCGGCTTTTTCTGCGTTATTAAACTTAATTAGTCGCCTTTACCTTTATTGGTAGACTCTAATGCGCGAAGGTGGAGTTCCGAACAATCGAAACGAAAAGTGCAAAAACGATTAATAGTTTCTTTGTGATACGGAAATCGAAGATAAATAAACCTTTGCGCAATATTCGACTAAACAATGAAAGTAAATAAATTGTAAAAATTTTAATTTATAATTTTATCAAGTCAAATTGGAACAAAGAGATAAATTAACATTCGCCGGAGCATTGTACTTAGCTACTACGAAAAAAATTGTTGTGCAATAAAGTATTTTTTTTTTATTTAAAAGTTAAAAGCCTTCCCCCTGTCGGCATTGTCGCTAAACATAATAGTGGCTCGTTACCCACTCTGTCGAGGCAAATTGAGTGATATGTGATGAAATTACGTATAACACGTCGATTAAATAGGAAACACGGCTACGCGAAAATTCGAAAGTAATAAGCCAATGTAGTGAATAAATCATGGCATCATGGCAAGTGCAAAACCAACCCTCTGCGTTATTCAACTCTATAATTAACCCCGATGTGTTAGAAATTTTAATGGAAAATGCGACAAAATTATTCACCAATTTATTCGTAAAAATAGTAGCTCTTTATAAATATTTTCTCTACTTTTTATAAAAAAAATTACAAGTTTAAGGGTTGTATTTTGGACGATATCGCGAGCACTAAATTCGAACGGAAAAGGCCGTAGTACAATTTGTGCGAGTTAATAGCCCGACACATTATATTTTCGAAAAGCCGGTTAATCCGACATAATGGAATATTAAAATAAATACAGCCTACGGTCCCCGATTTAAATGATTTAAAATTCAATGGCATGTTCTTCGAATTAATGGCGCAATAAATATGTAGATCCTCTTCGATAAGATTACATTCACTCCGTTCTGTTGTTTCCTTTTCTGCGTAAGAAATATACAAACAATTCGTAAAAGATCTCCTCCCGAGCGAAGGATACTCTTAGTTAAAAAAAGCTGTAGTATAAAGCAGAAAAAAATATTGTAACGAGTGTACGCTTTTAATGAACTTTGGCGAGTTTCAATTCCGCCGTAAATAAACAAACAATGTAATCAAACTTTTTGGTGAAGCGATCGAAAAGTTCCGAAGATTTCGAGTCCCTTTTGTGGATATTTTATATAACTTTTTCGTTATCATTTCGGTTTATTTCTGCGACCGACAACGAAAATCCTTTGGAGACTACAAGTGTGCTCTAACTACATTCGACTTTAATAATGGTCGTAACTTTAAATTGAGCGTCCGGCACAAGCCGAAATAATTTAATTATACAATATCGCTAAAAGTCGTTTGTTACGACAAAGTCGACTAATGCGAAGTTTCATATTAGGTTTGTCGAATTCTACATAATTCAATAGCCCCGGAATAAAGTGGGGAAATTCAATTAGATCGACGCGCAAAGAAGAGAATTTATTGAACAGCTCAACTATAAAATGATTGCTTTTTAAGTACAATTAAAATAGACTAAAATTCAAATAAAATGTACTAACAATTCGTAATAAATTAGATGAAATTATTTGCCTGTAACGCACTAATACTCTATCTGTTCCACAGAACAAAGTTTCGTTATTTCCGAGTTTTTCCTAAACTTTTATGGCCCAACTTCGGAATCCTAAACAATAAACGGAAGCTCGGAATTATTTTTGTTATTTCTTCCCTAACTACAAAATACTTTCGGCCATTTTTTCTGCTTGTAACTTTTGATAATGAAACGGGAATCAAAATACTTTTCGGGGATAAATTTGATTGTTCGCTTATAAGACTGAAATTCGTTTCAGCATTTTAATTAAATCAATGATATTGCCAGTTCGATGCAAATAACTTTCGGTAATTTTATTTAAGCTGATTAAAAAATATGCCGGCAGACTGGAAAAATAAAAAAAGAGACTCATAACACGATGGAAATGAAATCAGCGCCGATAATAATTTCCCTGCAGCTTTCAGATTAATTTATATAGCAATATAAAATTTTTAATGGATATTTTATAAAAAATGCGCATATTAAATTTTCTAGATAATACGCAAATTAATTTTTAATCCGTTCAAATTAAATTTAAAATGACAATTCCGATAATTGCAAAAAATAATGTTCTATTTTGCATACAAATGAACGCACTCATTAATTTTCGGTTTAATTTTTAATTAGACTGGATAAATTGAAAACATTGATTTTTACTTATATCAGACATGTACGAATTTTCCGTTGAAAAAATATTTATTGTATTACAGTGAAAAATAACGCAATTAATTCCATCGGACGCGGGAAAAAATTATTCCATCATTTTTAATTGAATTTTATAAAAGTTTGTATAGTTTAATTAAATTTAAATTATATAGGTAATCGATAAAATAGATATGTATATTTAATTATAAACTCGGATATTAAATCTAAATAAAATAGGCACATCAGAGAGCGCAAAATTCTAAATAAATTTCCCGGCTCATTCGTGACCCCTTATGTCCAAATTTGACGGATTAAATATTAAAATTCATTCCGTTTTTATTGTCAGCATAACGTAATTTCGGCATTTGAAAACCGGCAGTAAAAGTCGACGAAACTAACGACACGCGAAAATAATTTTCATTATTCTACCTTTCCGAATTGCGAATTCCTCCGGTTATCCAGAATTAAAGTTAATTCTGTACATACATTTCCAGGTTTTAGCGTTATACTAATATTGTCTGGAAGAGTTTCCGTTAAATACGTTTCGAATTGTAAATATTTTAGTTGAGAACGGTATTAAAGCAGAGTAAATATTGGTTGCTTCTACTGATTAAAAACCCCTTTTCTTCCTGTTTAATTTTCCCCGATCCGCAACAAAATATTAAAACTTACGAAATATGATTTCGCGAATGGTGTATTAGTATGTAGAAAAAGACTATTGAGACAATGTAGGATTTATACGGTCACGAAATTAAGGAAACTATAAATTTCGAGAACATCATATCACCGATAAAATTTAAAAGCCTCCATTAAGAGGGGCACATTTTTAATTAAATCCTTTATAGTGGCATAAAACGGGGAATGTTGAATAAACAAAATGTTTAAAAAGTCCCAAGTCATTATCTTTAATTTTATTATCCGACAATTATCGTAAACTTAGAAGGCATTTTTATATAAGGGATTTCGTGTTATCAGTATATTCGAGAAACCCAACTAGCTAGAAAAACAGGTAACAAAGTAATAAGTCAACTAAAAATAATTAATTATTATTAACCCGAAAGTGCTCGAAAGAACGAACTTAAAACAGAAAGGAGAAAAAAAGAGGAGAGAACAAATAAAATTAGCCGTCGAATTTTCGCTGGCAACATAAATGATATCTCAATAAAGTGAAATAAAGTACACGCAAAATCAATAGGCTACAGGCAATATTCATTTCAATGCGAAATTTGTCATTCATGCTCGAAATTGAATGGGAATTTATGATTGAACTGAATATTGAGACTTCGACGGAGCAGAAAAGAATACGGCTCTAATAATACATGAAAAGATATAAAACGAACAGGAATTTCTAATCAAAATGTCCAATATAAAATATCACATCGCAAAAACAACGCGCACACACGGCAAAACACCGAATCGATGGATACCCGAATTTCGAGCCGCCCCCCAATTGCATATTTTAATAAATTATTTAAATAGATAATTATAATATCTTTCATGCGAAAGGTCCCTCTCACGAAATTCGCCGAGTGTTATTGAATTTTTTATTATATTAAAAACTGTTATCGACGAATATAGCCAGTCCATAAAACCTTCACAGGAGCCGATTAGCCAATTTAAGCATGGGAAATAAACGGCTACAAAAGGACCATAAAGAAAATAAATATTTAGGGTAAGCTACAAACTATGCGTGAGCTATGGCTAACCACACACGACTTACTTTTAAGACCAACAAATTTCCCACATTTCAACTATTTTATTTCTAAATAAATTCATCGATAAACACAAGATTAAACGCTCGCTATTTATTTTAATTCAGTCTATAAATCGTTAATTATCAATACACATGTGGGAGGGAAAATGGAGAGTGTAGGGGCAGCTTTAGCTATCGAATTACAGATAGGCATCGGATGGTTTTATGATCTAAGGGAGTGAATTTATGGGATGTTGACGATATTTCATGCAAATAAAACCATATCATAATGTGATCCAACGATCCCGGGGTTAAGAGAATGTATAAATAAGTAAGCTAGTGCACCTTACACAAATTTGCCAAATATAGTGCCTTCATGAAGTATCCTTACCTCCACTAAAGACTTTAAAAACGCACTGTATACTGCATAATATAATATTCACAACGTACAATTGATATAATTGCTCGTTATCTTTGTATAAAAAATAAAAATTATAATGCGTGTTGTTAACAAGTTTACAAGTTAACTTAACAGTCGTCAATTTAATATTCAATTCTCGATCCGTGTGAATCTGCGAATCGCCATCATACTTATAATTATTTTCTACCACTAATTGTAATAACGTACAATTTATGCGCCATTTTTTATTCAAAACCTCGGTTAAGAAAACAAGTTCGAACGTTAATTTCTATAGAAACATAATAAATTTCACGAGAATAATAATTATGGTTAAAAATTAGTTATTGGTCGAGTTGAATTCGACAATTCTCCTAGAAGTTGAAGAGGAAAAAAAAAACGGTTGCACGCGAGTTTACAAAATAAGAAAGCGACAAAGATAATGCAACATCTCATCTCGTAAAATAATTACACATTCATCTATCTATACCAATAAGCTATAAATCATAGCCCGTACGTCTTCGATATATCGATTTCAAAACATCAATTACAAAACAATGTTAATGGAAATAATAAAGGTAATGAAAGGTTTTACTCGGAGATTTATTTTTTTTTCGCTACGTCGTCGGCTAATTGATATGCGGTGCCCTAGTTGTGTAAATATTTTAATTTTTTTCCAGAAACGTTCATTAGCATTGGCGTAGCTGAATAAAACACGAATTCTAACTAAGAAAATAGAAAAAAGAAGTAGAATTAAATGTGGAGAGTACGTTCCCGATTTCCCGCACCAAATGAGAAGGAAGGAGAGAAAGTGCGACGTTGCCATTAAATTATGGCTACATTAAATGGGACATTTCGGTGAAATATGTTTTCCATTACGGGCCAACAGTAAAGATATGAGTGGAAAAAGTTTCAAAAAGATCGTTTGTATTATTTATACGCTTGATTCATTTGGCCTTTTGGGACCTTAAAAGTTTCCCAGTTTGAATTTGGTTTTTTTATTTATATACACAGATGTAAATGAAACGAATGGAACGGAAATAATTTCGGGAAGCAGATGGAACTGTTGAATGTTATCTATTTAGATTGTAATTGCGTTTTATTTATAAGAGTTCTTTTCGAGAGGGAAATTATTGGAACAATAGGCAGGTAATTTAAAAAAGAAGAAATCTGAGTAGATGTCAAGTTGATTAATACGCAAATATGGGAGGATGTTTCTTCAGATGTAAATATTTTAATTTAAATATATTCCAGATAATCATGCACTTCTATTTATTTTTAGTTATTAAACTCGGAGCAGGAATGTTGTTGATAGTAACAGCATTAGGCTTAATTAGCAGAATATAATTATATTTACTATTACAAGAAAATGTAACCTGATAAAAATAAATACTAACTAAGCAAAGGACTTGTTAATTTTACATTTTATTCGTTCCAAAAATAATAAATAGGTCGCTAAAATATTTCATGAATCTTTAATAAGTTCCCATTTCTCAAAGATCTCGTACTATTTGCAATCCCACTAGAACTAAAAAAGTGATAGCGCCGATTTTGATAACTAGAAATAAAAATTATTAAAAACGAAGTTTTAAGCAAATTAATTTCACTTACGTTTTCTGAGCATACGTGAAAATGTTAGACGATAATTTATCTGAAGTTCCTTAGACGTTTAAAACAAATCATATAAAATATGATAAAAGTTATTGACTTACTTCAAAGACTGATGTTCCAAGTGATTTAAAAAATGCTTTTCAAACATCTCTGATAAAATTCAATCCACATATCACTATAATAGTGATTGCGCCGAGTTTTAGAACTGTAATTTAAAAATATTTTTATAAAAAGATGATTTAAATAAGCTGTAGTTACGTCTTATAAGAGGCCCGTTTCTTCTAAACATCGATGGAAATAATTTTTAATGACCTATTGATATTATTTCAACCTTGTTTTAGACATTTCTGGATTCCATTTGCTATAATTAAACAATTGTTCAAATAATTTGCATTAATAGAGTGATATTAATGAAAATACCATTTGCATAAAAACAGCCAAATAATAAATATTCGACTAAAAATTCATTTCGACATGAAAATTGAGCTTTATTCTTCTTTTAAATTTTAATGCAAATGTCAAATTAAAATGCAAATAGAGCAATCAATGTCACACATTTTCGCAATTTGTGGAAACTTTGTTTAAACTAATTTAAATGGGCAAAATAATCAGTCCATTGGAAAGTAAGTGAATTTTTTAATATGCCTAAATAAATATTACAATGCATATTTTGTAGTTGCTGAATACATTGGAATATTCTTAATAGTAGTATCGGGTTTAGACAACATGTATAAAATCATCAGCAGCCCCAAGGAGAAGCAGAAAAAATAATTTCCAAAAGTATGTTAGTTTAAATAAAGTTTTCCATTCCTGAAACATACACCGCATCGTTTTTTGCGATTTCCACGGAATAAAAGTTTCGCAAGAAACGCGAAAATACTTCAAAATAAACCGTAATTTTTACATAGAAAACCATCTCGTAAAAATATTTTCAAATTCCACCTTGGAAACTAAGCACACAAACTTCCCGGTTTTATTCCAAGGAAAGTTGCTTTTGGCCAAAAAAAGAAACCAATTTATTTGAAAGCAAGTATATGCCGGTATTTAACCAACGCAACAAAATTTATGTACGCTCGCATATGAAAGAAAACTGCAGAATAAAACAGGACTTTTACGAGTCGAAAGGGGGCGATTTTCCGTTCATTGCTTATAAATTTTCCGCATAAATAAGATACACAACGTCCCTATAAAACTAATTATTACCAAATTGATCCACTCTTTCAGTAAGTAAGCATGATTCATGATTTCTCGTTCGGTTTTTTACGACACATGTTATAAAACTTTTGTTACAAGGGTTAGGGGAAAAGTTCTCGGCCTGACAACGAACGACCGCCATTTTCAGTTGAAAAATTACATTATTCTTCTTATTAAGTCGAAATCTTTGGTTCTATAGACAGTTATAAATGATTCTGGAGAGTTCTAGATTATACTAAATAGTTCTAAACTGATTCAGTCCGAGAACTTTTCATCCTACCCTCGTACTAAAAGTTTATAACTAATAATTTTCTGGAATAAACGAGAAAAATTTGTATTGATTGCGATTTACCTGGTGAGTTCGTGTGTATTTTTATAATTATTTTTCCGCCACCTACGGTAAGTTTGTTCGAAAATGAAATGCGAACGAACAATCGAAATTGGAATGCAAATTTCCTCAATTTCCATCGAATTCAAGGCAAATAATTGTACAAAGAAAAACTTTGCCGATAGACAATTGGCAAATATTGGTTATCGTGCAGAAAGTATATTTTAGCAAGCCGTGAACATTTGTAGTTTCTTTTTTTTTGAGCTCTGTATAGCTCCCTCTCTCCGCGCGCGCGCTATTTATTTTTTTTTTTGTAAATTGCATGTGAAACGGAACGTGAACTTTTAATAATTGAATATCGATCGGATCGTGTCTGTTCTGTCGTTTGAGCTGCTTTGCTTACTGTATGATTTACTTTGTGCAACCAATTACAAGTTTAGCGTTGTTAGAGAGAATTTTTTTCCCGCCAGTTTACCTATTAATTTTACTTTATTTGTTGAAAAGTTGAGCTGGCCTTTTTCAAAGTTCGAATTTTCTAATTCGACGAGTTCGAACGTTCCCATTTCGCCCGGCGGGTTTTTTTCACGGGATTTTTGTTTCGTGCGCCTTTTTTTTTGTTAATATAAAGCACTTTGAAGTTTTATTTACGTGTGTACAAATAGAAAAAAATATCAAGCTTTGAACTGACTTGGTTTGCGTTATGAAAATTTGATTGCTTTGGTATAAATTTTACTTGCATAGATAAGTAGTACGAATTAAATTATAGTAATTTTTTGAGAATTAGGCTAAATATACACTTCAATACCAATTTAGTTAATATAATTGAAATGAAAAATAACCTAAAATGAGGTAGGTAATTCGATGCTAGATACTTCAAGCATCATTAACTTTAAATTAAATAAATAAAACGGAATAACAGATGTTGATTTTTTTTTAGTGCAATTATTGTTCCTTATAATTTAAAATGTTAAATTAACCGGGAGTTTTCTCGACATTGAATAGGTTATCTACAGGTTATTGCGAAATTCTTCGTAAATTGTTTTTATCGATTTCGGAAGTCCACAAAAGAACCTTCACTAAAGCGAAATAAACAGTTTAAAGTTTGTTTTCCGTTTTTCTCGAATAATTAACCTTCGGTGATTATTTCCTTTCTGAAACGAGTAATTTTCTCGCCTAACAAACAACGTAACTATACAAAACGAAAAAAGTATAATTACTCCACTCGAAAATCGAACGAACGATTTTATTAAAATATAACTGAAAAAACTGCTTATAGAGCACATTTAATGTTTGATTAGAATTGATTTACGATGGTAATTAAAAACCTAATGAAGTAATAAACGTTCGTTGCGCGCCCCTCTCTCCCCCACATCCGACGAAAGTAATCTTGGAAAGTTAGCAAACTCTTGATACAGTTAGGTTTACAATGAATAATGCATGGATGCAATTTTCGTCCGACAAACTTCGGCGATATTTTATCAATTTTAACTTTATTTACGTACAAACGAAAATTTATAACTTTGTCCTAAAGAATTTTTAAAGGACAACTTCCAAAGAAAGAGGAAACAATTTTCGAATCCCTGTTTATACAAATTTACAAATTCTGGCGCATGCACCTCGCCCGCCATTATTTCAAAACATCGACTCCTTCGGCATGCGGACTGTTACGGTAAAAGATTCGAATAAACATCGGAAAGAATTATAATGGCGAAATTATGAAAAGAAAACAACGATTCGAATTGGATTATTCGAGTTTATTTATCTAAAAACCCTGGCGTTTAAGGAAAATACCTTTCCGCCGGAAGGGAAAACTGTTTACACAAGATTCCCCTTAAAATGCGGGGTGGATAAATAGAAGCCGAACAATAGGGCGGTGTTCCATCACAAGGGATAAACTATATTGAAGTAAACAATTCCTGTCTGGTTCGGTAAAGATTCATTATCGGAAATGAGAAGTGCGTTTTACGGGACGAGGACCGCTACAAAACGAATTCGTCGTTTAAAGTTTTCTTTGAATTAGCGAAACTATTGTTTAGACTTTATTCGAGAAAAGCTCCCGAATTAGGCAACATTAATTACGACTGTATAAATTCCGAGTCGGGGCTATACTTAGTTGAAATAACTAAACGGATTTGCGGATAATAATCTACAAAGACGGAAGAGCTTTATCCGCAATTACAGGGAGACGTTTTAAAAACTCGAAATTGCCATTTGTCTTGAATTATACTGGCAAAAATAATATCTAAAGGCGTTTCAAATAAAATTAAAATTATACCTTACTATGCAGGGTGTGTATAGTAGTGGGTTGGTTGTAAAAAAATTACATAAAACGAGCTTTAGTTAATAAAATTGTAACATATAATATTAAAGAATATAGGGATTAAAGGAAACAAAGTAATGTTAGTAAAAGAAGAAAAAAAATCCGGCATTTTTTCGCGTACTTCATTCCGCCTTTAAACGAAATTACAAGCTTTTGATGCACAATATAAAAATTTCATGCCGGCCCCATGCTCTTGTCAGAACGTATCATTCCATTTAACTTTTATAACGGAACGCGAGAGGAGAAAATCGAAATTCTTTAGAATTTTAGAATATGCCACAATTCCTTTCTTGTTTGAATAATTTAATAAGACGTAGCGAATTGAATAAGACCCCGAAAAACAAAAGGACTAATGGCGGAATTTGAAATAAAAATATCACTTCAGTTCAAACGCTGCGTTATCGGGTAAACTCGCCAAATTAAATTGGATATTCTCGTTTCGTGCAGAGGCGGTCGGTGAAAACTTTTACCGATTATTGGAAATTATTTATTTGTAATGTCTATATAACTCAATTTGAATTTAAAAAAAAATATCTACAAGTGCTAATATAAATTTATATGCTTTTCATTACAACCACTATTACGAAGTTTTATATTGGATAATTAATTAATAATATCTAACATAATTGGATTAATTTTTAATCAGATCATAGTTCAGTTCGGACCTGTCGTCAGGCATTATTGGATGCGAAGGTCGGCGAGAAAAAAAATCCTTATCTTCAACGAACAAACTTTTTTTTAATAATGGAACAAAGATAAAAGTGAGTTTATACTGGAATGAAATGTTCTTATAAAGTAGAAAAGTTTTTAACAAAAATAAAGCAAATCTCGCACAAAAGGTTTTTAGGGCTCGGCCCTCGAACAACCTCCCCAGCACACCGCCCTTCCCGAACGGGACCCGACCTCGAAATTGCAATTATAATACCCCGAACGAAGTTTCCGAATACTTTTCGCGAGTTATTTCTCGATTACGATTATAATACCTACATGTAGATACGTGTAATATCAAGTATGCGTACCATCGAGGGCAACATAACTCACCCACCCCAAAATAAATCTGCAATTACCACAAAAAAATAAGTAAAACTAAATACACTTTAAGTAAAAATTGTATATTCCCTTGCATTAATAAATTCTCTGAACCAATGGTGCAGTAAGCCTACATACCTCGCGTTCACTGTGTTGTATAATTTCATATCCAGACGGTTGTTTACCAGTTTACCTCCTGTTTTAAATAAACTCGATAACCATTCGAACGAAAACTTACCTTGTATATCGACTAACTCGAAAAAAAATCGCCGCTTTTTTTATATTACTTTTATTTATCTCAAATCGTTCGAGGAGAATCTCGCAAACTAAAATTTAATTGGACGTACGAACGGCATAAGCAGCGTAATTGATGAATTAAATGTAAATAAAATGCAATTACCTAATTGAGGAGGTTAATTCGATACAATTGAATGTTTATACAGGGTGATATTAATAAATATAAAACGTTTATAAACTATTAGTTTTGTGTAAATATTCAAACTTTTATAAACATCAACATGTAACCAAATCGATCCGAAAACACATAATTATTTATCCGAATTTGTAACCGGTTGAAGTAGGTTTGACAGTTATGGAAGGGTTGAATTATCGTCAGTCGTAACTTAACGTATGCAAATTCGGGGTATATATATAGGAAAACGGGATAAACAGTTACGGAGAGAGTAAATTTCAACCGATATTTCGCCCGATGAACTGTTCCTCTTTTCCGCCCCAGTGTGTTAGGTAGTCGGAGACTGATTGACAAATCGCATAGATCGACCAGTAAATAACCTGTCAGAACCCGAAAGGGGTTTCGGAGAATATCCTCCGGAATGTTCGGGGGAATTAGTTAGAAGTAGAATTGCAATGACTTCGCTGGAGTACTGCGGATATTAGAAGGAATATTTTAACGATTATTTTGAGCAAAAATGATTCTAAAAGTTTGAATGGTTCAAATTTTTTAAGGTATTCACGATAATACGGATTTACCTAATGGGTATGTAGACATCAATTTTTTTTGCAAAATGATCAATTAAAACGTTTCTGGTTAATTGCGCGATAGGAAATTACGCCCGAGTCCCGTCGAAATACGTTCGATTGGACGAAAATTAGGCGGCTGCGAGTTATTTTCCAATATTTGTTCGATATTTTAAAAGCATTCCATGGGAAATTGCTCGAAAACTAGTTAGCGAAATAACGGATAAATCGTCGAATTTTCGCACAATTCGATACGCCGCTGTCTTTATGCAGAAAAAAAAAACTATTCGAGCGTTTTGTCTGCGTTTGATAACAACAAAACTGCTTCTAACATTCAAAAAAACGGCACGTGAAGGAACTGCAGCTTTTATTTTTTTCGAGTCTTTCCCTTTATTTCATCCTCTCTCGCACAGCAAGTCCACTTTCTACTGAAATGTCTAAAGTAATCTCGCAGATGGAGGCCATAAACCTATATTACTCGGAAAAGACTTTTCTATTTCTTTTTTTTTCCTTCTTATAAAAATTTAATATTACTTTTCTTCGAGGGGGCGGTGTGGTTTTAGTGAAGGCGATATAAGTGTATGCTTAGGATTGCTTAATATATTACATAATATTGAATATAACATTTTAAAAACTATACATTATTTAATGTTGAAATAATTTAAGAACATTTAGTAGTTGATTGTTTGTAATAAAATTCTTATATGTTTATAAATATCAATTGTTGTAGGATACCTTTAATACTATAGTAGGTTAAAAAGGGCACGTGTAACTTTCATAATAAACATATATTTTTTTCTTATTATTTTTCCCTTTCGCTCACTTCCACCCCAATTTCTACAGTAAAACTTTCCATCTAAACGGCGCTATTCTACAACGCATATAAAAAATTATGTTAATCCAAAATAAATAAGCGTAATGTATAATTTAAAAGCGACCGTTGGCGGAAAGGTGTAACTGACTTATATAAACCAGCAGCAAAAGGTACAGTTTAGGAGCGCTGTTCTTGTCCAGAACCGCCACCATTACTCAGTTAGAATCTACATACTGGTTCAGACAATGGCCATTGATTTATGTCCAACATTTTAATTCGAGACATAATGTCGCTTTGATTTGTGACAACGAGATCGAAAACATTATCGGCGACAATATAAATCAACCGACGCTGAGGACTCGTCCCGGGAATTTTCAAAAGAAACTGATCATAAATAGGAAAAAAGTCGACTAGACCGGACTATTTGCCTCCGTAAACGGTCGGGAAATATTAAACTTTCTTATCGCTTCTCATTGTTTCTGCCATTTTTTTTCTGCGAAATCTTAAACGATCGGCCGACAGGACGAAATAATGCTATTATAAACATCTCGCAAACGGCAATTTTCCAAGATGATTTATCGCCGAGCGCACTGTAAAATTTTAATTTAATTATACGCATGGAATAGATGTATACAATTTTACTCGACAATTAAGGTAGATTCTTCAATACCCTATCGATTCTTGAGGAGCTAAATGAGATAATAAAAAATAAGCAATCTCCACGGCACTGCTAATGTAAGGGGCAGTGTATAATAAAAGCAATCCGAAGCAATGAAACACTATCATCTAATGAAACGTCGAAATAAAAAACGGCTCTCGTCGACACGTAAAGTATAAATAATAAGGGAAAAAAATGGTAAAAAAATTGAAACAAACGAAGAATCCACTCGGAATATCAGAGTATCCAATCTCTTTTAATCTGTATCAAGTAATTCTCTTAGGTCCACTTCGGGAAAAATGAAGGCATTCCCGAATAAATGAAATGTTTTCCCTCGAGGAAGCCGGATACATTATTTAGTGGACATTCAAGGATATACTGAATCGTTATGGAAGGAAAATATAAATGAACTTGTTCGTTTTTAGTTGCAGGTACATGCAGAGGAAACTAGATTACATTTTCTGGAATGTTTTATTTAGGAAAGCGAAATGTAATAGTATCGGTAAACAAAGTCAAAACGGAAAACCCAAACAAACCATTTAAATGCTATACGAGATGTTGGATAAATAAATAAGCAGATCTCGTTTGATAGAATATGAAATAAAATAATAAATAAATGACACTATTACATGGATATTTACAATTTACAACATCCTGTTCATTAATTACTGTATACTAAAAATTGCTGCTAGTTTACATTAATTCATTAATTAATACACACATTAATATGAACAAGCATTAATAAATAAATTTAATTTAAGAATCATTACAAGATTTTATTATTTAAACAAATAGGTTTAATAACACCTGAAATAACCTACATTTGTTACAGATTCTTCGATGAACTCAGATTATAGGTTAGGAACCCAGTTCTATAAATACAGGTTGAAAATAATAAAATATACATTTGAGACATACGCAGGAGTGCCAAGAAACTAAAATTACCACTTTAAATAACTATAAAACATAAAAAACACACATTTTCATCCGGACACATAGATCAACAAGTGAGGTTATGTTTACATTACGATCATCGAAGTGATTATGGCAAATAAGATTTCTCATCTATACGAGTGTATTACTCAATTAAGCATGCACTTATAATCTATCAACTTACCTGTAATCGCTGCAGTTGTTGATAATAGATCAATTACAAAATGTTTGTGGTAACTAGAGCGCTTGTGAAAAAGTTTAAATATAGGATTTAAACGCGAGCCAAATCACTGGCAAACTTCTAAACGAGAATATATTAGTTAAAATGAACTAATATTCGCGATAATTAACTAATAACTATAAGTAAAGCATAAAAATTAGCCAAAATAACAACGCTCATAGTCAATTAACAAAATGGTGTGAAGTGGAGGCACTAGTGACATCTAGCGGAGAAACGTCAAACATAGCCTGCTTTGTTGAGAAGTTGCTGTGTGTTTAGTTAATATTTTAAGATATAATTAGTTGTATAAAATGGAAATAACAACATTTATTAGGCAACAATAGTGTTGTTATTATTATTTTATTATACACTGAAGTGACAGGTAGTTCAAAAAGATCAAATAAATGAGCTGTCAATGTCATTTCTTAATCAAGCTAAGGTCTCTGTTCTTGAGGCTATTTGGTTACGCAACTACTTTCATAATTATTAGTTCATAAATAATAAAATAAGTAGTTCTCACTGTTCGTTTAATACTCATCGATACGTTATGAAACAATACAACCTCTCCACTTGAATATTTTCGGAGTTTTTGCATCTAAAAACCCAAAATTACAACATATTTTGTAATATTCTAGAGTAATTATTATCACAATTTATTCCATCATCTTCTATAAATCATCGTTTATTACGTCATCTTCACAGACAATATGCTCCTTCGGCAGAAGTGCCACGAGCTTGTCAAACGCCATTTTGGTATTCTTTTCATTTAAAGATTCTATAGTTAGCTTCACTTTGTACTGCCTAAAACAAACCATCAATATAATTACAATTACATTTTCACAATAATTTCTTACTCGTTGAACAACTTAGGGTAAGATCCTACTTGGACATCAGGATTCTCCCTGACTATTTTATCTAATATTCTCACTATCTGCGATTCGGGAAGGTTAACATACAGTCTTTTCGTATAAAACCGCTCGGGAGACTTAAAGTAAGCCCCCTTCACGCAATTGAAGGACTTCCTCAACAGTTCCGGAATGCCCGGAAACATGTAAACGTTCTGCACTGATACGTTAGGATACAGCATAGGCTCCTGGAAATCGTCGTGCCTGAATAGCAACTTAGCTTGCTGAGGAATCTAAAAGTCTATACTGAATATTAGGGATATACGCGGTGATGTAGCAGACTTACATATGCCATTTTCATGCCCGGAGCCTCGTTGTCTTTGGTCTTGTAGAATTTCTGGCAAATTTCTTTTAAAGTTTCGTTCAACACTAGCGGTTGGTTGAAAGCTAATGCGACGGCTGGAACAATAAATATGTACTGTTAATGTTCAAGTGGTGCTATTTTACGAACCTTCGTATGTGATATCATCGTGTGTTGGTCCGATTCCACCGGATGTGACTACATGATGGAAAGTAGTGGAGAATAATCGCACTTCGGCGGCCACTTCGGGTACAGTATCGCCTACGACCGATATCTGTAAGCATCCGTGCTGGGATTATGAGTGATAAAACACCCGTTCGTTCAAACCTTTTTCACGAGAACGCCCGTTTTTCGGATTTCTTTGGCTAGGAAATGGGAGTTCGTGTCCTTCGTATGCCCCCGGAGCACCTCGTCGCCTATAACTGGTAGTCGATAGCATTTTTTAGTGGATAGTACGTTAGTTTCTGCTTACTTATTATCCCGGCTGTAACGATGTTTCTTTTAGTGATAAATTGCTGTTTGGAGAGTAGTTTTGATAAAGCATTTTTCGATAAAGCCATGTGTGTTGAATTAGCAATTTAACCGACTCATTTTAAATTTAAATTGCTTAACAGGATAATTTGGTTGATTTCGAAAAAAAGCGAGGTTAAATTAGAATTTGACATTGACATTACACTAATGACAGGATCGTGGCTAACTTCGTAGTATGAATATGTGGTCTATGACATTTGGAATCTTGGAATAATCTTTGGAATAATTTTTTGAATATAATAACACATAGAAAGAGTGTTTTATTATGTTTATGCAGAATAATTTAGTAAATACGAAAAAAAGTGAAGTTACTTTTGAATTTGACATTGGCAGGATGGAACTGTGGCTAACATCACAAGTATGAAATTGTGGTCTAAACCTTATGGGGTATTCAGCAAATTTCTAAAATAGTAAATATTTTGAAATTCTGATTTCACATTTATAAACAAGTTGGGAGGTATTTAAAGTGATTGTAGGATATTCATAGTGTAATAATAGTTTATCATCTTCTACTGTTTGCATTATCCAGCAACCTTTTTGTGAATTTCAATGTAAGTAACAAACCTAATATTCTTTACACAATTTATTCATTATTATTGATAAATACTACATATTCTACTTAATAATATTGAGCATCCATAAATATACAAGTAATAGTCTAAGCGTTCAAGTAGCAGAAAATCAGTTTTCTACCATTTCATCTACTTAACTACACAAAAAACTAAAAAAAAAACGATTTTAAATTTTTTTCTGCTAGTCAAACAACCGAGACCGATTCGGGATACGCAACACAAATCGTAATATTATATAAATATTAAAGAGCCGACGTGTATTAGTACAAGAAATGGCCTTTTCAAACATAAAATAAAAATAAAACGACACTCCAAAAATTGTATAATTACAAAAGTGTAAAATTTCTTCAGTCGTGTTCGCTACCGATAGCCTACGAATGCTTTCGCTGATCCGGTAACACCGAGACCTTATAAACGAAACAAATTCGAAATGATACATTTTTAAGACAATAAAAAAGTTGATTATTTTTCTCTAATTCGAAGACGGGTTACCGAATCGAAGAAAGCACGTTTAGTATTCTACATAGTCGAGTAATACGTTCGCGTTTTCTGCAAAAAATCGCGCCCTTACTGCACCAATTTATACGCAAAGAATTCTCCGAGATTTCTCCCCATACAAAGGCACAACAACCTATTTTACGTCCGTTTTTTTTGGCACCCAAGAATGCTTGCTTAAGTAGTACCCGAGCCGGGATAAACGAGCCGATAACGCTTCAATTTCACGCAAATCCTTCTACCAGGAACAATAAATTAAGTACCACCTCGAATAATGCATTGCAATTACAACAGGCATATCGCTATCGACTCGCTTACGCCGGCGCACGTTTAATTCTAATAGTTCGAGGACACTAGATATTCTTCAATTTTCATAAAATCGTCTGTATCACTTGCACGGTTCTGCCGCATTGTCACTATTTAACATTTAATCGTCCGTTCATCTTCTCCTCCTGGTCGCCGCCGCGAACATTTGCCTCAACATCGGCTCCGGACTGCACGGTTTCGGATCACATTTCATTTGCCCATCTCCGCCGCACCTAAAACCAACAGGAAATACATCAATAAACCTCATTCGAAGCAGCCAAATCGGAAATCGGAAGAGATCGGAGCAGATCGGAAGAGATCGGAAGAGACCTGTCATTATTTTATATTCTTTAGTTGACGTTAATGACAGCTGAGTCTGATGTCAGATGTATTAACCTCAATCGCTAATTTTAATGTGTATTAACTTGTTAATAAATTAAAAGCGTTATTGAAACTCGTAGAAATTGGTTCAAGATGGTAAGAGTAATAAGAGATACTTACGTGCAGTGCATGCAGGGCCCGGAGGCGGACCTGATGACCTCTCCCACTTGGTAGGCCCGCCCGTCGACCTGGCATCCGTTCCTCGCCGACCGGCCCCTGACGTGGGCCATGAAGTGCGGCGGCAGCGTGGTGGTGGTGGTGGTGGTGGTGGTGGTCACGTTGTAGGCGGTGGCCATGGAGACGGGGCACTCGTAGCGCGGACAGCAGAAGCCGCGGATGGGCTCCTCGTGGCAGTTGGGAATGGGCGGCGGGCAGCTCTGCTGCAGGCAGATGATGTCGCTGCGGAAGCAGAAGCAGAAGTCGCACGGGTCGTCGCGCGGTATCTGCTGCGCCGAGACGAACACCTTGCCGCCGTAGCGGCAGGTGCCCGGCCCCAGCGGGCCGGCCTCCTCCTCGTCGTCGTAGTCGTCGCCGGGGTAGGGCACGTCGGGCACGTGCTCGTGCTCGCCGGGCACCTCGTGGGGTTTGTCGGTGGCGGGGGCGTCGGTGGGTTGGGCGAACGGCACCGAGGTGGACAGTTCACCTTCGACCGGAGGCTTCGTTGTCGAGGCTTCGTGGGGTCCGGAGGTGAACAATTGGCTGGTGTCGTTCTTGGTGACGAGCTCCGGCGATGTGAATATAGATACTTCGGGAGATGTGGTTTCGGGGATTTCGCCGGCGCGCATTGTGGCGGTTTCTGCGACAGGAGAGCTGGTTTCTGCTTCGGCAGGTTGCTCCGGTTTCGCTTTAGTTGTAGTTTCTTCCAAAACTGAAGTTACCACTTCGGCTTCTGTAGATGGTTGAGGTGTAGTTGCCTCTTGGGATTGTGTAACTGCTGGTTTAATTTCTGCGTCGCGCATTTTACCTTCTGTAACCACTTCGGGTTCGGTTACCGGCGCTGGTTCGGTTACATCTTTACCAATTTCGGTAGTAACACTTTCGCTTGGTTTCTCACTTGGTTGTTCTTCGATTGCTTTTTCTGTGGATTGCGGAATTGGCTGTGTTTCTACCTCAGCAGGTTCACTAACGAGAGGTTCAGTGGTTTGTTCCGGTTTAGCCGTGGTGACGATGATTTCGGGTTCGTTCTCTACTTCTGGGAATCTATCTTCGATTGTTACATGTTCTTCTCTAACTGTAGTAGTTTCTTCTTTCTCAGTTGCTGGTGGTTCTTTCGACACTTGTGTAGTAACTTCGGCTTCTTTGTCAGTTACAGGTTCTGGTTTCTCTGTTGTTGCGAGTTTCTCCTCTTCTTCGGTCGAAATATCCTTGACTCTTGTAATTCCAGGCAACGTTGTGGGTTCCGGTTGTTCAACTTTAGGTGTTTGAGTTTCTTTTACGGGAAGTTCGGTTACAGTTCTTTCTGTTTCTTTCAATATTTCTTCTGTAACGGCTGATGTTGTGGTCTCCACTTCGACCTTAGCTTCAGTTACGTGATCAGCGGATTCCATGGGTTTGCTTGTTATAGGTGCCTGCGATTCTGTAACCTGTTCAATAGGTTCGGCAGTTACTGGTTCTATTGGTGAGGATTTCTCTGTGGAAGCCTCTTTTTCGGGCACAGAAGCTAAGGTTGTTTCTGGGATCTTGGTGCTTTCGGACAATTCAGGTTGGGCTTCCGTTTCAGTTTCAGCTTTTTCGGTTGGTTTAGATTCCTCTGCCGGCAATCCTTCTGTTGTTACTTCTGAAGGTCCCGCTTGTTCTGGAGATTCCGTGGTTGCTTTTTGTACAGTTTCGGTTGTTTCTGATGGCAAGGTACCAGCTCGAGTAGTTCCTGTTTCTTCTACTGCAGGTGTAGTTTCTTCTGGTGTTGCTGGTTTCTCAGTTTCCGTAGGTTCTTGTGGAGTAGTTTCTTTATCCAATTCCGAAACTCGGTCTTTAATGCTAGGTTTCGATGCTGTTTCTACGTACGGCTCAGTGGTTTCCTCCGATTTAACTTCGGTTTCGGTTGTTGGTGATATTTTCTCACTTTCTCCTTGCTTCTCAGGTGTTGCTTGCTGCAGTACACATCCTTCCTTAGTGCACGTTTCTTCCGGTGTTTGTATCTCATGTTTCGTCAAGTCTTCTTCAGTTGTGGTTTCAATCTTAGCAGGAACAGTTGTTGCCTCGGAACCTGGAAGGGTTTCTTCAGTAACTGCAGATGGTTGTTTGGGTTGATCGGTAGGCAAGGAACCAGAACCTTCTTCTACTTCATCTTCTTCTTTCGTGGTACTTTCAGTTGCTGAAGGCTTTTCCGTAGACGCTGAACCAGAACCTTCTTCTGCTGTGGTTACTTCAATCGTTTGACTGCTCGTTTCCACATCAACTACTTCGGGTATTTCGTCTGCAATAAATATCATTGCTCGTTAGTAATTAGAAAAAGAGCTAAATTATTAAGGTACTTACCACAACTCCAAGCAGGACAGCAGACGCCTCTAGGTTTAGGCGTAATAACTTTACATGTTGCAGGCGGTTGAGGACAGGAAATATCTTTACATCTCACTATAGAGCTGACACATCTGCACGATGATTGGCAAGGGTTGTATACTGGCACATCTGAGTTATTATTGTATGTTTTCCCTTCAACCAAACAGCTACCTTCACCAGGAATAAAGTGCGGCGATGAATCTTCTTCAGAAGATGGAAGTTCCGTGGTGGTAACAACGCCTTCTTCGCTGGTTTGACTAGTTTCCTCTTGCTGTTTCTCGGTCGGAGAAGGAATTTCCGGTTGCGTTGTTTTGACTGGTTCTTCTTCTTCGCTTGCAGTTGTGGTTTCCGCAGAAGATGCAGTGGTTACTTCAGCCGGTTCCTTGGTCCTTTCTTCTCCAGTTTTCGTTGTAGTTTCGTATTCAGGTGTCACTTTAACGATAGGTTCCTCGGATGGTTTCGTTTCTGTCACGCTCGGACCTGCTGGAGTTTCAGTCTCAGTGAGAATTTCGTTTTCGCTAACGTCGTGTGATGTGGTTGTTTCTTGTTGGGGCTCCGTCGCTTTGGTTTCGGAGCTTATTGTGGTTGTTTCTTTGACAGCTGGTTGAGTTGTTGGTTGTTCTTCTAATGGTTTCTTGGTTTCTTCTGTTATCGAAGTAGTTTGTTCGATTTCTGGTTTTGGTGTTGTTTCTGCGGTTATCGGTTGCTCGGTGAATTTGTCGCGAAGTACAGCTTCTGTAGGCTGTAATTTAGAAGTGGTTTCTTCCAATTCTTCTTTAGGCGTCGTTTCTGGTGCAGTTTCAGTTGTAACATCAGGGATGTTTTCGTCGAGTTTTTCCTTAGGTGTAGTTGCTAGTACGCTTGTTACTGGTTCCTTTTCTGGTTCGGTTTCTGCCCTAGTGGTGGTCTTTTCAGGTTCGCTTTCGGTGGTTTCTGAGATCGGTTTCTTGGAAGTAGTTTCTTCGATTTCTGTCTTAGGTGTTGTTTCTGCCGATTGGGTTGTCGTTTCTTCGGGCACTTTTCCTCGCGTAGAAATTTCTGTTGTTTTCTCACCTTCTTCGGATTCCTTGAGCGGACCTTCAGGTATTTGGTTCGATTCCGTTTCTTTTTCGGGTTCTTGTTCGACCGGTTTTCCAACCACCTCGCAGGATTCCTTGGTGCATACTTCGGACACTTCGGGTATATCGTTCGATTCCTTGGCGGGTGCAGGTGTAGTTTCCTCGTGAGGTTCTTCGGATGGTTTGATGGGAGCTTCCGTCTTTTCTTCAGCCAACTTCGTGCTGCCTGTTTCAGCTACGTGATCCATCGATAAGGGCTTTTCCGTTTCTTCCGAAGGACCGCTGGTTACGATTTCTATTTCTTCCGGCGTTGTCGTTTCGATTTCCTTTTCAGGTTCTTTCGATCTTTCGGTTGCTTTAACTCCTTCGGTTGTTTGCGGTTCTTCCGTCGGTTTGCTTTCTTCGCTTACTTTGGGTTCTTCCGTAGGTGCGGGTTTCTCCGTAGTGACTGGTACTGGTGCTTCTGCTTCCGTTGGTTTTTCTGTATCAGCAGATTTTTCAGTAGGCTTAACACCTTCTGTTACTTGAGAAGCTTCGGTTGGTATAGTTTCTTCTGTGGCTTTGGGTCTTTCGGTTTGCTCAGATTGTTCAGTTTGCTTAGGTTCTTCTGTTGGCTTAGGTTCTTCTGTTAGTTTAGGTTCTTCTGTTTGCTTAGGTTCTTCTGTTTGTTCAGGTTCTTTTGTTTGTTCAGGTTCTTCAGTTGGTTTAGACTCTTCTGTTAGTCTGGGCTCTTCTGTTTGCTTGGGCTCTTCCGTTTGCTTGGGCTCTTCCGTTTGTTCAGGTTCTTCTGTTGGTTTAGACTCTTCTGTTTGCTTAGGCTCCTCTGTTTCTTTAGGTTCTTCTGTTTGTTTAGGTCCTTCTGTTGGTTTAGGTCCTTCAGTTTGTTCAGGTTCTTCTGTTTGCTTAGGCTCTTCTGTTACTTTAGGTTCTTCTGTTTGCTTAGGCTCTTCTGTTACTTTAGGTTCTTCTGTTTGTTTAGGTCCTTCTGTTGGTTTAGGTCCTTCAGTTTGTTCAGGTTCTTCTGTTGGTTTGGACTCTTCCGTTTGCTTAGGCTCTTCTGTTACTTCAGGTTCTTCTGTTTGTTTCGGTCCTTCTGTTTGTTCAGGTTCTTTTGTTGGTTCAGCCTCTTCTGTTTGTTTAGTCACATCAGTTTGTTTAGGTTCTTCTGTTTGCTTAGGTTCTTCTGTTTGTTCTGGTTCTTCAGTTGGTTTAGCCTCTTCTGTTAGCTTAGGCTCTTCTGTTTGTTTAGGTTCTTCTGTTTGCTTAGGTTCTTCCGTTTGCTCAGGCTCTTCTGTTGGTTTAGCTTCTTCCGTTTGCTTAGGCTCTTCAGTCGGCTTATCTTCCTCAGTTGATTTAGGTTGTTCAGTACGTTCGGGTTCTTCTGATTCTCGCGGAGTCTCAGTCGGTTCCACCTCTTTCTCCGGTTGTTCAGTCGCTGGAATTTCCGACTCAGTCGTCGGTTTAGTTCGTTCCACTTCTCCAACAGTTTCTTCCGAAGCTACAGTCTCTTTAGAGGTTTCCGTCGGTTTGGTTTCTTCTTCTACACCAGTAGTAACCACCGGTCGAGTCGTAGTGGCTTCTTCGATTGGTTTCCGCGTAGTAATCTCCTGTTTTCTAACATCAGCTTCGTGCGCTTTAGCCGTCGTTGGTTCTTCCGGTTCTTCCGCTTCAGTCGGAGTCGCCTTGGTGGATTCCGCGTGGCTTTCCTCCGGTTCCGTAGGCGTGAATTGTTCCCCTTCGGGTTCCACGTGGTCGCGACTCGGGATTTCTTCGGGTTCCACCGATTGCTCGGTTATTACCTCTTCAGTGGTGCCTTCGGGTTTGCCGGTTTCCTCGGAAGCCGTTACTTTCGGTTCTTCGGTGGTTTCGTACAGCGCAGTGGTGATGGTTTGCACTAAACCGGTGATCGCCGATGAGATTCTTTCTGTGACAGTCTTAGCCGGTTCGGTGGTGGTTTCGGCCGGTTGTGGCGTGGTTTCCTCCGGTTCGAATTTGTTCCTGTCTTGCAGAATCGGTACGTAAGCCGTGGTTGGTTCCTCCTCCGGTTTAGTTTCGCTTTCGGTGGTTGTTTCCTCTTTAATTACGGTGGGTTGCGTGGTCGGTACGTAGGAGGTGATAGTGGTGAGGTCTTCTTCGGATATCAGATCGCAGTCGTAGGTGTCTGGACAACATTGGCCTTCTTTGACCGGTAGAGCGGTACAATTGACTTTATCCAGAGGAGTGGGGCCGCATTCTTGCACGGCGCAAACGATGTGGCCTCGCATGCAGTAGCATTTCCCGCACGGTAGATCCTTCGAAACCACCGCCCCGTCGGCGTAAATCTCCTCGTTGTAGATGCATTGACCGGGCGATAGAGTCGTCGTGGGTAGAAGAGTGGTCGGATTGGGAGTGGTGGTGGTGAGCAAAGGTCTCGCCGTCGTCTCTATTTGCGGATGGTCTGCAAGAGCACAATTTATTACCTTCGAAGAGGAAAGCTTGCGAAGGAAACTTACCGCAATCGTATCGGAGAGGACAACAAACGCCGTCGAGATACACCGGCTTGCAGCCTTCGACGACGCGTCCGGTGAGAGTGCACTCCTGGATGATGCAGGCGGTCTTGTTCCTGATGCAGTAGCACACCTCGCAGGGATTGTTCGGGTTCGAAGGGACCTTAGCACCGTCGGCGTAGAACAAATTATCGATCGAACAGCCGTACTCGTTGAGATGTCCTAGAGCGGTGGATGGGGTCGATGAGGAGGCGTCGTGGGACACTTGCACGGGGACTGGAACGAATCCGAATTGAGCGAGTGAATTTACTTGAAGAGGAGCGAATTTACCTTCGGGGCAGGTGATGACGGGACAGCACTGGTCGGGTTTCTTCTCCACCTTGCAGTCCTGGCCGATGGCCTTCGTGAAGGGGCACACCCGCAAGTAGCACATGAGCATCCTGTTGTGGCAGGTACAATTCAGACATGGCTCGTTCGTGATGATCCTGTCTCCTTCGTCGTAGTGCTCGAAATTGTAGTAACAACCGGTTGCATCAGCGACTGGAAATGAAACGAGGCCTTTTAATATACGGGGGGATTCGAGAAGTTGTAGCAAAACGTTACCTGGATAGTACTGGATTTCCGTGTACGATTCGTCTTCGTAGGGAGCTGTAAGGATATACAGATGATGATTAAATTGTATAATAAAGAGGGTACTTTGTAAATTCGATTAATACCAGCTGGTTGGGCGCGACAAAAGAAAAACAGTTTTCTTTTATAGCCCATAACGTGTAAACACGTTACACAATGGCGTGTCGTTGTTTTATTTCCTATAGTTCGGATGAATGAAAATTTTTAGGTTAATGGGCGAATTGTTTGGTTTATGATGGAAACGGTATATTATCGATAAAACTTGGGAGAATGTGTGTTTTCTCAAATATTGCTTTAGTGATTGTAGAATTCGAAGTTTTTTTTATGCATGTTGTAGAGTAATATCTTGCGTTTTTGATTTAAAGGCGCAATTTCAACGAACTTTGCGCGATGCAATAAATTCTTTACCCGCTATTTACAGCCCGTCGGGGGGTAAAAATGCGGAAAGTTAATAAATAATACCGAGTTTTTAAACTTCGAAAGTCGAATTAAACTTCAAAGTTTCCTAGTCGAGGAAAATTGCAAATATTACACACGAGGAAAACTTTCCTGCAGAAACTACACCATTTCCACATCAAATATTCTGTTTCATTGAATTATGCACCCCAAGAGATTTTGTATAGAGATTTTGTATAGTTATCCTGAAAAATTTGATAGATATTGTTCGATCTCTCTGGAGTTTTCCTAATGACATCGCGCCGATTTGCCTCATTAAAGCGGAATCAATTAATCAAGCGAGTACTGGCAAAAACTGTCCCAAGCCGAATGCTTCCTTAGCGGCTGCGATATCGGCGATAAATAACGAGCGAGTAAGTGGTATCGCGAGTCGAAGATTAGTAGGACAATAATTCATTCATGTTTCTATTTTTAGTCCGTTCATATCTCGACGGCATCTAATAAATTACGAAATATACCTGTTAAGTGTATTAATAACGACATGACGGATTGCGGTTTTGTTGTGCTCGATTTGCTCGGGATTCGATCCTAAAAAAATCGCATTTCAATAATGATATAACGTTCCTAAATTTTATGAATGTTACATCGGTTTTTATTGCGTATTAACATCGGGTTAAATGTCGCCGAAATTACCATATTGTTTCCAATTCGAGATTTAATGTATGCATACGAAAAACCTCTTAGTGATAAACTGGCACTCGAAATAAATATATTAGAGCGCGCCGGCGTAGAAGTTTTATTGCGTGCATTAAATATTAAATGGATTTAGAGGAGTCGATGCTGCATATAGGCGATTAATCTCGCCTATGCGCTTATTTTCTAATGAATTAAGAGCGACGTGAGGCTGTTATGATAGCGTTAATAATTTTAACTCGTGATTTATTAACGAATCAAATCGTAAATTCGGCTATGTAAATTCCAATTTTAAAGCTTCCTCAGTATACCAACGATTCACCAGAAACGTCGAAATACCAAACTCATAAATAATTCCTATATACAACAATTTTTCAAACGTTAAATCGACACGTTATTATACAACGATTTTCCACCATATTAAACCGCGATTCCGATCGAACGATGTCTCTTTCAATGGTTGCATAACGAATTAAAAATATTCCCTCCGAGCTCGGGCGTCTGGTAAATAGGAAATTACGCAGGCATCTTCGGCGTTTTGTTGCCAAACATTCGAATTATCGCCGTAATGTATGCCTGTACAGCGAAAAAACCGCAGGAATTTCGAATTTATTAACGCGCGGACGTTAAATAGCGGCGTATCGGTTACGAAAAAGCAATAACAACCCGCTTATTATTTCCAGTCAATGCACCGAGGATTTGCGGTGGGATTATTTATTGTTATTTATGAAGCAGGCGTTTTCGCTTATCGAGCGCGGGGTGCAAGATTTATTAGATGTTGAAAAATTAGCCTAATTAACCTCCAATTTTTAATTAGCGCTTGGCTATTCGGAATAAATTTTTCGGCTAGATGGACACAATAGGGTTTAACGGTACGTTAAATGGCCGGTCACGGTTCGCGGGCGGCGATAATTTATATTGTTTTTCGATGTGTTTGAACTAAACGCTTCGTTTCGTTCGCTTAAATTCCGTTAAATTTCGTTCAATTAAACCGATTTTTCGAATAAACAACGCCCGGCCTGTTCCCGCGAACGATTCCAGCGAACGTATTATATACGAAGTTAAGTTCATTACCACGGACTTCGTTATATCCAGCACGATTTAATGATTGCAACAGAACCGAGCACCGGAATTAGCGGACTTAGTCCTGCGTGCAGAATAGAAGAATCCGTTCTGGTGCGTTTCAAAATGATGTAGTTTGCTTACAAATACATTCACAAGAGCTGGGAAAAGTCGATATAACGTAACAAAGTTACATAAAAGTCCACATCTCGCCTACTCGAAGTGGATGATTTTAGGAGTTTCTATGACCCATGGAAATCGAAAACGAATTTTACCGGTTTCCTGCTGGCGCGAGAGCAGCGACTCCGGCGCAAAAAAGAAGAAAATAACCCGCCGCTTTCGCGTAACGGCCGAGGGCGGAGAATACCTGTTGAACTCGTACTAATAATAGAATTACGTAATGGCCTGTTCCTAGTCGGATTTTGCGCCAGTGTTAGCGACGATAGCTGGGTGGTCAGCGGGGCTTAATTGTTCGCGTTTCGCCGGCGGATTGCGGTCGGGTTCGATCGAATGGATTTTTACGGTACCATTGAGGAATTACGTTTGTTGATTTTCCAGCAAAAGGCCCACCTAAGAACCTAATTACGTACTTTAATCTCGCGTCGAATCGATCGGTATCTCATTATGATCCGATCCAAAGTCGACGATTGAATTTGATGGGAATTAGTGGAATAAAACGCACAATTCTCTATGATATTATGGTAATAAAGTATGTCGATTTAACCCTTGATTCAATTAAAATTTGTTGTTTTCCCTAAAATCTATCGAAAAATTAACAATTGGCAACACCGCTTAGAACCAAATTTTACCAAAGCCTCAACTAATTCAACTATTCAGTACAAATTTAAGCGATTCGTATCCAAATATTGCATTATTAAGTAAAATTCTTCGAGTCGTAATCCTCCATATTTTCGATAAAAATTAGTACAAATCTATTGATGTAAACGATTAATTTATGCGCATATCTCGCCTGTTCTTGTTGCCTACTTCTCCGATTTTTTTCCGCCTTCGTTTTATCACCGATTCGTCTGCGAATCGTTCATGAATAATCAATTCTTATTCGTCATTATGTAACTTCATTGTAACCAACTTATTTCTTATTCATATCGCACGGAAATTGGATATTTTTGTCGATTATGCAAAGAAGACCCGCATATTTTCGGTGAATCGTGTATTTCTGGCGAAAAGGCGAAGGAGGACGAGTTTTTCGACACCGTTTAACGAAATCTGTTATTTATTTATACACTTTAACCTTCCTAGTCGTTGGATAATAGAATTAATTACGATATTTTAATTACTTTATCGTTATATGAGTACTATCGATGGGAGTTTGCATATCCAAATTCGTTGTATTTATCGTCCATATTGGACTGGATCACGAAGTTTTAATTCCGAGTTTTTTTTTGTATCGAATCGAATCCAATCCCGCTGTCAAGTCATTCCACCTGCAATATCCCGGTTAACAGTAAACGCTGTTACATAATCACGATCCGACAGTATTGTCGATTTTTCGAGCGGTCGCTGAAGAATATAATGCTAGAATAGAAGCAGAAAAAAATAGCTCACGATTTTGTACTTCTAGTTTCCAGTCGCTGGAAAATCTCGTTCCCTATTTCGTGCAATAGAAACAAAATTGTTCCGAGCTCCTCGAGCGACTCCAACGGGCTTCGATCGGGCTTACAGTGGTTATCAAAAGTGAAAATTTCTCCGCGAAGGCCGCAAGTCGAACAATTCGCCTAGTTTAGGCGCCTACTTTAGCGCTAACTCGATTGAACTAGAACGAAATTGCAATATTTTTTTTTCGAGGTTACTCGGTACGTGAACCAGTAAATGGAGTTGTAGGCATTTTATAGAACACATGTTAAGTCTCTACACACAATGCATAATCGATTACTTGTTACTCGACCGTGCCGGGAATTCCGATAGACCGTCGGAAGAGGCTCGACCACCTATCGAACGTTGTTCAGTTTTCGATGCAAATAACTCGATAATTTAGCCCTAAAATATCCCCTAAAATTTCCCAATCGAATAACAAACAATAACTCAAGCATAATTCAAAGAAGACTCAGTTGCAAGAAATTACCAATACACCACATTTGCGAAATCTTGTACTTGGAATTGATAATAAAACGCACCCGCGTGGAAGGCCGAGTAGCCACTGCCCGGTCGCGTCTATTTCGAGAATCGCCGGATTCATTCATAGCGCGGAATTTTTCATTCATGCCTTCATTGCTCGTTCCGCGGCTATTTTTACAGAAAAATTCCGCGGAAATCCCCGAGCAATGCGCCTCTAGAATTCGAGATGCATCGATGGGAAATTATTCCGGCGGCTGTTCGATCGATTTTACACGGCGGACTCACCTGCATGGGCAACGTGCGGCGCCAGGATCAGGACGAAAAGGACCAGCACCGGCCCGGGCTCCCTCAGCAATCGAGTCCACGCCGACATGGCGCGTCCTGCAACAAAAAAACAATTCAAAATTTTCATAAATCGCTCAATTTCTCAAGCAGTTTCTAAGCGAAACTATTTTTTCCTTCGTTATTAGCAATCGAAAGCTTCTAAACTCGACGGATAACTCTCATTACATCTGATTACGCCAATTTGAATTTACACCGCGTTGAGGATGATTGCGAAATTTGCCACAGGTCGTAAAATTTGTCACAGTACTGTGAAAATAGCTCTAATAACAGCCCATCGTAGATCGTAGATCATCCGGCCGTTCCTCATCTTCCGATCCTCACACCAGCGACGTACCAAATTAGTTTATTTAACGCGTTAATAATTCATCCAGTACTCATTAATTAACGTAATTCATCTCCGAGTAATTGGCTATGCATTGGTGGGATTTTCGAAGTTTTGGAAAGCCTTGTTCAAGGAGATATTGAAGGAGATACCGAAGGAGAAATTGTTGAAGATACTGAAGCTAACACTGAAGACTGAAGGATATACTGAAGAAGATATTGAAGGAGTTATTGAAGGAGGTATTGAAGGAAATACAGAAGAAGATATTGAAGGATGCATTGAAGGAGGTATTAAAGGAGATATTGAAGAGGCGCATGAAGAAGATGTTAATGAAAATGTCCAAGATTACATTGCTAACGAAGAATAATTGTAGAATTTCTCCACCACTGGCTTCTTGAGACTACTCTCCTGATTAACAGCCGGCGCGATTTGTTTAATCTAATCAAGCATGTCTGAATATATTGCGAGATTCTCGTACGGTACCGTTAAGGTGTGTGTGTGTGTGTGTTTGTTAATTAAACTTGCCTACCGACGAAACGCTTCTCTTAATAACGCCGAGTGGAAACAGTTAGACCCATTTACGTCCGGAGAGCGTTAGAGTCGAGCCTCTATCTGGATATAGGCGAAGAGAAATGCGCGGTTATTCGGAGCGCTTAATTGAGATTTCGAAAGTTTACGTTTACTATCTGCGCAAACATCCTTCTGGGGCGTCCTTCCGGACATTATTTCCCCGAGAAATAAAGCGGCTTTGTCGCAGGTATAACCGGTACCAACCCCGCCAGATGTTGACCCATCGGATACAATGCTCCTTTTGTGCGGTTCGCAGTGTATGCTTCGAAAGAGACCACGTGCCGTTTCCAATAGAATTTTCTAGGTAACTTCGATGGATATGGGTATGGGAATCGTTCGGTGCAAAATTAATAGCGAATTCCGTAATGAATGGCTCGCGAAATTGTGTAGGATTTCGCGTTTTCCGTGGAATAGCAACGAGCGGATCGCTAATGACGGCTTACTGTTAGCGTTTCGCGAAAACTGTTAGGTAAACATTCGATTTTGCCGTTTAATATGCAAATCTCCGGGAGGATACGTAACGAGAGAAAAAGAACCTCGAGTGTTTGTTTAAGGATCGAAAATTGTTGCTAAAAGAACGTTGACTCGAGTGGATAAAAAGCGTCTGTCAGTAGCGAAACGCGGCGATTTGCCGGGCCCTATTATTAAGGAAATAATGGTACATCTCGCGTGTAATTCGTCTGTAACGGTACTCGAAAAAATCCACGCGAGAAGCGCTTTTTTTTTTCTTCCTCTTCGTTTTCGTATACATCAAGGTTGTGTCATTCGTATTGTTTTACGAAAATTTATAGCAATCGCCGGAGCGTGCTATTAAAATTTTTTCGGATGCTAGTACAGTTAGGTTTTTTCAACTCATTCGGATGCAAAGCGCCCGTTAAGTACCACAGATTTTTTTAAAAGCTTCCGAATTCAACGAGTAAATGTTGGTTTAAAGTCGAGATTATTTAATTGTGCCGGCTTCTTTTGGAACAATGCGGCAATTAATTCGGAATGTTATTGCAGATTAAGTTTGTCAAAATACGCGAAATTTACGATCGTTTTTTTTCCCGTTCAATAATAGGCCGTAAATAAATTTACGATTTTATTATTGCGCCGGTAACAGGCAAGAAAAAAGCGGAACGAAATCCGCTGAAAATTCGGTAAACTCCCAAGGACCCGCGACCGGATTTCGCCTGTATAGAAGCAGTTAAAACATTTCGGGCGACCGATGATGCAATGGGAATTCCGAAGAAAAGGTCGCGAAATGTATCGAAGGAATGCATTCAAGGCTCGATATTCATGAATAACCAGCTTTACGTAATAAAGCATTTACGAACTTGTTTGCGCCGTGATTCATTTGACACGGCGATTTTCTATAAGTGACCGAAGTCACTGACACCTTTAGCATCCGATTACCACCTTCCTGCTTTAGCGGGTCGCCAAACGCTGATATGGTAATTTTTCCAGCGAAAACCGATTGAGGTGGTTAGTGATTTCGAGAAAATTACGATCAAACGTCGCCTCCTATAGCGAGATGTACCATAAATATTCAATTCCTGTCGATAATCATGCAAATTCGGAATGGAATTCGATGGAACCGGATTTTTTTAGGTAGGTAAACTCCTACATAATTAATGTATGTAGGATCAGCGACCAGATTAGGCGGTCAAAAATTTCGTTTTCTAAGCTTTTCAGCGCTTTTAATCGAGCTTTAGATAGATTAAAGTAGCGTTATTAAAGGTGTCATTATTCTAAAATAACCCATTTATTTTTTCATTTGAACTTTCGAGTGAACAACAGCGGAAGAATACGGTCGTTGTAACCATTTTTTACGGCCTTAAACTTGTCGGATGTTCGGCAACATTTCGAGTGGCCGTAATTAGTCGTAAAAGGGCCGCTCGCTGGGAATTTGTGGTCTGTTCACTTTCACTATCGTCTGGATTTTTTAAAAAGAACCACGTTTACACCAGAAATACACTTTCCATTTCGAATATACCACTTTTAGTCGTTTCTAATACGGTATTATACCAAGCAATTTGTTTCAAGATTCATATTTGTCAATTACAAATGTCATATGTCATATATAAAACGTCAAATTTCATACAAAAAAGGTCACATATCAATGGTTTTGTTAGAATTATATTGGGTATAGTTTTATGTAAGCAAATTTCAAATGTCAAATATGTCAACGTCATATATGTCAATGGTTTGTTGGAGAATCGTCTAACTGTATTGGATTCGTTTGCGGTTTGTATATTCCGATTCGAAGCGAACTGTTTAATGGTTCAAAATGGCACATTTATTTATATGTAAACCTACTCCGTTTCCGGAACAATATTTCCCGGAGCTGTCGTCGCACGGCCGGTCGTAAAAATGCTGTTTAACATGAACAGCCGCGGAGGTACAAGAATAATATATCTTCAAATCTGAGAGGACGTTTTTTTATTTTTAGTCAGTCGAGTCACGATCGCGTTTTCGTCAAATTAAGTCGCAAACGACACCGAATTTCGACGCACGTCACTTGTCATTAGCGTCAAAAAAATTTTTTTTAAACGTGTGGCACGGCCTACTGCGCGGCGAGTTGGAATTGCGCGAGAGAGGCAAATGAAGCGATAAATCGCAATGAGCGGATTTATATTCGGTTTCGAAATGAAACATAAAGCCTTTACGGCCATCTCGACACGACAGATCGTCGTAAAATCGCCGGTTTAGATGAAGGAGCAACTGAAATGCAATTATCGTTTCGGCATTATAACCTGTTACGAATCGTTTTTTACGCAATAATCGGGCATTTTATAACGATAAATGTGTCGGAGAAGGTTTAATGGAAAACGTTTGAAAAAATCAATATGGTGATATTCGATTTGATTTCCGCGTTTAATGAAATTTCCATTTAGAAAAAAACGAATGGATTCGGCTCCGGGCGATCGCTCGTCGCTTGTATACAGTCGATAGTAATAAATAGCTATCAGTTTAAATTAATATTCCCGGCTCGTTGTCGGGCAGATTAATGAACTTCACGTAAATGTGGGATTTATTCGCGAAAACCGTCGGTTTTATTCAAATTTAGTTCAATCACGTACCGCCTTAACCTGGTATTTACGTTAGATCTCTTCCTATTTATAACGCTAAAATTAACGCGAATTTACTTTTCGACTCGGAATATTTTTGAGGTAACTATCACAAAGTACAAGAGTTTACCGGGTTAAATGTTTAATTATTTAGGTATAAAAATTCTGCTAGGTGAACCAGGACTGTTGAAAATTGTCCACCTAACCGGTATTCCGAATAATAAAAGACGCGATAATAAAAATGTTGATTATCTAATAAAACCAGCACTACAGACGGTTTTATGTTATCATTATAACAATTCCGAAGTAGGTTTCGACAACTTTCGTACAACTAAAGTTGTGTTCGTAAAATCCCTTTATTTTTATTGGCATTATAATTAGTAAATTAATTGGTTTTTCCGAAAGAAATTGCATAACGTGAACGCAACCTGCTTATTAAATGAAAAGTGCATCTTGGGTAATTCGACGCAAATGATATAAAATTATCGGCGTTTTTTTACCGAATCGGTCGTACTGAAAATTATGCAGGTTTGCAATAAGGCAAGGCTATACTAGTTACTTTAATACTTATAATATATTTTATAATCCAAGTGTATCAACGGGAACGCGAAATGGCTACAATAAATTTCAACCGGTTAATTAAACTATTAAACGAAGGAAAGAAACCCTACGCAGGAAATAATCAGTCGCGATTATGGCTCCAAAAGGAATCCACTAATCGAGTGAATCGAGCGCGATTAGGAGGGAAATTCGAAACAATGCCAGTGAATTCTCGACTGCTTGCGAGTCCGGCCGGTTTTTATACACATTTTTCAACCGGTAAAAGCAAACGATACTTCTTTTCGAAAAGATATACCTCCGCAGTGTTTGCCAACACACTTTGCATCCCTGTGCTAGCACCAACGAGACGGCAAACATGCGCTTTTTCCCACGATGCATTATCCCAATCCCACCTTTTGAAACCTCCGAACTCGCACCTTTCGGATAGCGTTACGCTATTATTGACAAGTTCGCGAATAAATCGGCGTTTCTATTCGACTTTTTTCCCCGTTTTCCTTCCCGCGAACTAATAGTAACAATGAACTCGAATCGGTCGCGAGGCGTTCTCACGTGTTTTAGCGAACCGAAGTCGAAAGATTTCGCCGAGATATCCTCGGCGAATGCAAGAGTACTTCATCGCGAACAGTACCGTAACCGTAACGCACCGAGAGGTTAACGAAAGCCATTTTCCATCGAGGGATTTCGCATTTCCAGCCGCCGAGAAACCCCCGACAAAGCGCGGAATTTCTTTTCATTCGTAATAGTTGTAAACACCACGAATTGATAATCGGATAGGATTAGTAGTTGTGGATGTAATCGAGTCGATGTCGCGGAATTTCGGCCGAGAAAGTTGAATCTTTTAGGTAACCGGAACATTTGGGTAAACTGGCGGGCGCGGTTTCGACCGAAACAAGTTAGTAATACTAATTTCGGATGCGCCGGGAATGATTAAGCGATTAGACGGCGAGATTGCGAAGATAATTCCTACATACGTATTTCGATAAATAACGAACGGCCGTGCGTTTCTCGTAAAGTGCAAACGTTAAACTTTACGTAGGTTGTACAACAGTATATTGGCATTCTTGACATGGACTGACCGTTGTTTTCTTCTCCGCGTATCCCTATATGTATATCGAGTTTTCTTTGATATCATCTAATTTTTTTGTCCAGCGAGACAGTAGGTCATTATCGTGCCGGGATTCGAAGATAAATAACCTTCCACTAAATTTTTCTAACCGTTTCCTAACGAGCGAAAATTAATCGAAAATTCGCGACGGGTATAATTAGTGTGTGTAGAAAGAAAAATCCGGCCAGACGAAAAAGTCCCGTCCGTTTAAAACAGTAAATAAATATTAATAGAATACAAAATCTACATGCAGTTTGAAATACAAATAGTCAGTACATAAATATTGACTATACAAATACGTTTTAGACGACAATGTATCAGACGGAAAAAATTGTTCGTAGTGACCGCTGCAAACCTGCTTCATGGAGGTCACTACCATGTGAACATGGCACGGGAGATACGTACCGTGCTCCTCTCTTCGGTACTTCTTCATCTATAACTGTGCGGGGATATTTTTTATTTTTTTCTGTTTTCGAAATTTATTTGCGATTGTCTTCGGACGATTACGAGCGGAATTAATATAGCCGGGCAATTATAAAGTACGAGGGTTTCGTCTGATGGATTGGCGATTTCGATACAAAAAATTTAAGAGTATTTTAGAAATTGTGGAGTAGATTTTTGGTGTTTCGAGTTTGTTGGAATTTATTTCGAATTTATATATCGAATTAAATTACACTCGAATTCCGTTTAAATAATCTAAAATTATTAAAAAAAATATATAAATCGAATAAATTTTTTGAACGAATCGTTTAATATGAGATTATTGATAATATTGCACATTTTAATATTCGACTAATTCCTTTCTAATATTTCAAATAATTTGACTAATAAGTAAAATATCGCATATTAGATTTCTACGTGTGGCTAGAAAAATATTTGCTTCGTACTGAAAAAATTCCCATCGTGTAAAATTTCAATCGCATTTCTCACAACCCTATTTTGCAATCGAAAAAAAAAACCCACCGACGAGAAATTACAATTTAAAAAAAAATATATAGCAGCACGTAAATCCACCTTATCACTACAACACTTATCACTGCACCTCACTTACCTCAATAAAAATCCCTCGAAATCGCCTCGAAAAATTCAAAAAAAAAATTCTCCCAGCTGCAGGATTCGCAGATGCGTTCGTACCGGCCGATGTGCAGCACTATTTAGTCCTTCGAAGGATCACCGGGCGATAGAGCGGAGGACACTAGTGTACAGTGTGTTCGCGAAAGAGCATGTGAGAGCGCGAAATCGAGTCGGCCGGCGGTAAGACGTTAACTCGTGCAATTCTGCGAGAGGCAAGTTTAAATAGTGGCCTAGCGGGGGTAACTCGACTCCGGCATCTCGGAGGCTCTTCTTCGCGGAGCTCCGTTCAGTTTGGTCGCGGCTTCGCCTCGAGGCCGCCCGCCCGGGAGGACCTCTCTTCGATGCCTGCACACTCACAAAATTAACAGTACATCTTCGTTTTATACACACGAAATATTACCTAGCTTTGGTTATTTCTTAAACGCTTCAATTGCTAAGTAAAAGAGCGGAATTACTCATTAATAATTGCTTATCCCATCCGTTTATTTAATTTCGATTTTTTGTCGTTTATCGATGCAACAATTCGTAGGGTATTTTGGAAATTGCGTAATTAATTTGGGTTTTTTAATGAATGGAAATTGCGACGAGTGAAATTTCTCGTTAATTGGTTTCGTTTCGTAGAGGCTGTTGCGGTGAGTAAAAGCAAAAGTGATGGATGGTGTTGTTAAAAAGGGGACTATAAAGCCGTAGAAATGTAAATTAATTTTTGCAAAAACAAGAAAGAATATGAAAATATTTAATAAATCTACTTAAAAGTAGATTGTTGAAAGAGCAGTCGAGCAGATAATTCGAGGAATATTCGAATTTGGTAGTAAATATAAAAAAAATTAAATAAATCAGTAGAATCTGAAAGCTGTCCCGGACAGTTACCGAACATATTTTTACACTCCCCACATCAAGAACCCCTTTGAACTCCGACCAAAGCGGTATTTTCGTCGCGACGCCCGCTTAGAAAAGATAACAGAAAATCTGTTCGCCTTATTTTTATTTACCCAAAAAACGCCCTACGGCCCGTCTAAAAATACTCCCGACCGGCTCTCCCTCTCTCCCCATCTTCCTCGATCATTAAAAATATACCGGGCCTCGTCTATTTCCATCGCCGGGCCGTAAATGCATTTAACCACCAGATAAATGGATTATCAATTTCGTGGAAACCAGACCGGCTCGAAGAGCGCCTCCACACATACACCGGGGGTGCCGCCTCCGCGCGACAAGTGTGCAGCATGCACACGCGGGGGTGCCACCCCTCGGTCTAATTAGCGCAGGTCCGCACTCGCCCGCGTTTCACGAAGCAAACTCCGTTGAAAATGTAGAGAGAATTCGACGAATGTGGGGGTTGGAACGGCGGACGGGCTGGAGCCGGCTCGTCGGTAATCGATATGTGGATGTGTGTCCCCAACCTTCTCACTCATTCATGACGAGAGACTCTCGGATTTTCGCTCGAAATGGTGATTCGGTTAGGCACTAATTTACGGTTGCGGGGTGGCGTGTCGAGGGAGGTCGAAACACATTGACCTAGGCGGAATAGAATATTTTTAAACGACTTCGGAGTTGTGTAAACAGTTTTTTTTATCGAAAAATCAGCGTGTAAACGAACCGAAAAAGGGTTTTTGTAAAGCGGCTACAAAGCTTTCGTTAGCGAGGAGCTTTTTAGTCGAGCTGGATTGTTTGTTCTAAAAATAATCCGTGCTGTTTTTGGAAGCTTTCATAATGCAGAATTTCGAACAAATAGTAATTTAATTAAAATTACCATCGCTTTTGTTAGTTCGGCACGAATTAATTCGACTGTATCATTTTCCACGTTAATAAAGCGTTAAATTTCAATTCGGAAACTCGTCATTTATTGCATATCAATCATTGCGTGTTTTTTTTTTTCGAATAATGCAATTTTTCGAATTTGTACATGCATCAAATGAATTTCCAGATGTTACTTGAGGTTTGTTGAATCTAGCGGGAGAACGAATTATGGTTTAAATTATTATTACTGATTCGATTTTGCGGCCGCTCGATATTATATTTATTCTAAACAATTTGAAAATGCAAGCACAAAATATAGTTTCGCTATATGCGTCATATTACTGCTCTTTCTCGCACTTGTGGTACTCCCTATACCCATTGTATGTGTACCTAGTTGTTTGTTAATGAATGCAAATGCAAACAAATAATTCTTTGTAAACGGCCATCTGCGAATTTTTGGGTGAATCACCGGCAAACAGAATTTCAGAACTTCGAATAACTCAATCGACAAGTGCGAGTGCATTTCCGCTTGATTCATGCGCTCTTTGTATAAGGCAGAAAACAATTTTTCCCTTTATTAAAACGTTTCTTTCGCTGGGACGTCCTGTAGAGGTGCGTTGATTGCGCGCAGGAAGACATTGTTAATATCGGGGAATTTTTGATGAAGCTTTAATGAAACTTTACGGCGCTATAAAAAGATAAAGCCGTAAATTTCGCGTTTTCGCGATGCTCCTTTTGGTTTTTTTCTCCCGGCCGTTGAATCTCGTCAAAAGCGCTATAAAATAGAATTCATATTGTACGAATATTTAATAATTTAAGGAAATTTTCTACCACTAATAAAAATAACTCGTGGAAGCGACCGGATAAGAGTCGAAATTTCCATTATTTTTAGAGGCCGGTTTCGAAATTCCCGAAGAGTTCTCTCGATTTTAATGGCGCTTTTAGTGAGCCCTATCACGCGAAGCGTCGCTCTTAGAACGATACTTAAAGCCCGGAGAAGTTGCGTTTATCTCGAAGTTGCGTTTTTGCCGCGACCATAAACTTCCGTTTCTCTGCATCTAAAAGAAAACGCGCATTTCCAAACGACCGTCTAAAATAGCAAATCATTAATTTCTTCTATCGTTCTTACGGCTCTCGATCCAATAGCGGCCGTCTGTGGGCTAATTTACTGGAATTAATCGCGGATTAACTTTGACTAATGGCTCAAACCAATCAGTGACGGTACCTAAATATTTTTCTATTCACTTATTAATTATTTCGATACTTTTACAATAAGAGTTTATGCGCGAATAATTTAACCCATTAAAGAATCGAAAATAAACGCGATTATAAACTGAACTTATCCATACCTCGCACCTCGCAAGATCATCATACATTATCGCATTATTACTCTAAATAATTCTAATTAATAATTTTTGATGTGTGAGTTAAATTGTTGTGAGTCGACGCTGATGAAAGGTCGCAGAACATTGAGTGCAAGTTTGCATGTGCATGGCAGGTATAAGAGAGTTTTTTTTACGATAATTGATGGCTATGGCGAACACTTTTAGATGAACGATTTACTATTTTTACAGACGAGCTATGTCAGTCCGTTCGAGAAACTAACAGACGTGAGAGAATACATTAAAAGTTAATGCGATGGGTTTTTCTTTTCGACTCTACGCGCTCGACATCCCCCCGAGTGTTACTATTTTAAAGCACTCTTTCCAACAAATATTAACTCTCTAAAGTTACTGAATTAATTACTCCAACCGTTCGCTCGCTACAAATCTTCCTATGAATTGCCACCGAGTTCTAAATACCTCTGCGTTAATTACACGATATTGGGCGTTTGTAACTAACATTTCCACGTCCATAGAGGATTTCTGCGAGCTGTACAAATCCGGTAAACTGAGCGAACGCACGTTAATACTCGTTAAAATCCGGTGGAAATGATTTTGCAGGACTGACGTTCGGCAAATGAATTAATTACCGGGCGTAGGCGCGTGCAGGAGAGTTCGTTAAATGGACTTTTCACCGGGGCGATCGAATTTCCGAGCGATAATGGATCGGTAAACTACTGTTATGCGGTAATTAGGTGGTAAAAATGTACCGAATTTCTTGCGTAATTGCTAATTATACACCTTAGGAGCGCAGGAATTCGAGGAATTCGAGGAAATGAGGTCGATTTTAGCCGGCCTAATGTGCCGATGGGTTTAATTATAACGTATGCGAGAATTTGGGAATTTAGGTTTGTTATATAAAAAATATATATGGATCCGTATCTACAGTTCTTTGGTTAGGATTAACTGTAACTACATCGCTTGTTTGAAAATAATTTAGAGGCCATCGAGATGTCCTTCGGATTACCTTGTACATTTTTTTTCCTCTTCTGTATTACATGTACGAGATTATTTGTACTACTTTTCGTCTGTTGTTAATCGAGTGTAAAGTATGTAACACTTTTCAGATTTATTATATTGCATACCGATACACAACTTACTTTTGCTCGAATTGATGAAGCGTTTTATTCACCACTAACATAAAATTCAAATTCACAGCCATTATATCGCAAACTTATTAATTTAAATTATATCGCCCGACAACTTTCATACATTTTAGCAATTCAAATGCGTATAAAAACTTGTTTATTTGGTTGCCGTGGTAATCGTAATCGCCATGGCAACTTTAATGGTGAATATTGTGAGGATTCGATTAATTATATCCCTTAAATTCCGATATATTTTCCAATGGCAACGACCCCTAAACGAAGACAAAAGGTCGGAGCCTTCACATCAACCCCCTTTATATATCAATCGCCTAGGGATTCCTAAAGAGGAACAAAAGCGACTTAGAAAATGGATTTTCGCCAAACAACAAAATAAAGAGAATTCGGAATTTGTTTTAGAAAATGAAGCTCTTACGTAAGACGATTGTTTCGATGAATTATTTATACAGTATGTCCTCGAAAATAATGCTGTTTACAACGTAAAACGCGCGAGTGTTTCTTCCTGAAATTCCGAAAATAGAAGTTTTTCATTATATCAAATTCGTTGCGAGTTATTTTGATTACAAAATTATTAATTTATTCCAGAAATTCTGCGGAGCGATTAAATTTAATTCTCGAAATTTTCGCATTATTTTCTACAAAAATTCCCGGGCATCCTTTGCGTACGTTGCAGTAATCTAAATATGCTAATTTATTTATGTTCTTCGAATTTATTGTTTGCCCGGCAATTTAAACCGAATCATTTTTAACACTAAACCTCTATACGTCAGTCAATAAAAGGTAAAATACCGTTTTGAAATATTTCTTACAGCATCGCAAAAGTCCAATGATTCAACAACTCATTTTCTATTTATTTTTTCTTTAATAAAACTCTGATGTCTTGATGAAACAAACTCCAACTAATTTCCTACCAAATTAAATAGTGTTACAGACAGCATTTCTTACACTGTATTAGAACAAATTTCACGTACGTCATCTTCAAAAAAAAATCTTTATTAAATCATCCGACAGGCAAGCACTCCGAAAAAAAAATCCCACATAATAGTTATTTACTTAATCTAAAAGCCGTCCTTCCCGCAGGGGCGATAGCTTTTTCGGAACTTATTCTCGGATGATATTCGCAGCGTTTCGTTTCGCCGAGTTCTTTATTAATAATAGGTGTTAAGTAACGGCTCCGAATCGCCGGATTGACAGTTACAACGTACGGGCGAATTTTTTACTGTAATTGCGCTATTAATTTTGAGAGTGAAGCACGAACGGGTCAAGACAAACAACCTATTCGCTCGGTTTTTCTGACGATTTTTTTTTCGCATCTCATTCTTCGACGGCCCGCCAGAAAAGCACTCTAAAGAGCTGCTCAAAAGCACGCTAAAATGTCGAATAAGTATGAAGTTTGTTGTGAAATGAAATATAGCTACTACAAGCGAGTTGCGGGATATTAGAAAAGCCAGTTTTCCAGTTTTGAAACTACGTGACTTTCATCGTAAACGAGGATTTTCCCCAATATCGTCTAGACTGCAGATTTATAGCGACACAGTTGCTCGGAAAAGATCCACTCGATGAAATTAAGAAACTTGTTGTTGATGCGAAACAAATATCAATGCACAAGGGATAATATTAATAGGATAACATTAACAAGGGATGATAGAAAATGTTTATAATAAGCATAATTAAATAGCTTTAGAATTAGTAGCTGTTTCTTTAACGAAACTCTATCTTAATGAATCACCATTAAAACGAAACACATTTTTCTATTAACCTCTTGCAGATATTATTTAGACTACCTAATGCATGAGTTAAATTTATACACTATTTATAGAAAGATAGGTACACGATTTATCATTACTCAAACACTATCTTAATGAAGCAATATTAATACTAACCTACCAAATATTTGAATGCAACCGAACCAAATCCTAACGAAACAATACCACCAAAATTTAGAAAACCGCAAAGATTTCAACGCCAGATCGCACCCGAAACCTCCAAAACTACTCCAACAAAACTCACCTGTAGATACACTGTATATTTTCCGGTAAAAACCGCCGAACGAACTACCCTTGTACCGGCGAATCGAACACGCGATATCGTTGCACGCGATCGCACCGGCTCAGATACAGCGTCCAGCGTCCCGTCTCTCGACGACAGAAAGACGGAAGCGTCGCGACGCCGGCACCCGACCGAGGGAACCGGCGCCCCCGAGGGCGACGCGCGCCGCCGCCCTTTAAGGGTTGACGCCGGAACTCTCTCTCTTTCACCTGATAGAAGTCTGATGCTGATGGGAAAATCTTGCTGAGTTGTAGCGAATGATTATTATACGGGGGGTCAGCGACTTAACGAAAATTTTCTTTTTTTTTTTTTTTTGACGGTTTTTTACCTGGTAATTCCCGGCGAAAATTCCGATGGCTCGTTTACCATGAGAATGAGTCGAGCTGCTAATATCTGTTACATATTTATTTTCGGTTTTAAACATGCCAAAGCGATGTTCGTTTAAGCTTAAATTTAAGCTTATACAGGGCGAAACTACTTGATTATACTCTATATACGAAAGCTTTTATTTAAAGGAAGAGTTATAAGATGCAACATCCTGTATAGGGCGATTCAATTCGATATTTTTTTGCAGTCGAAATGCAAACGAAAATAAAAATAAAACCGCCTGTATAGTTCAACGTTTCGAACCCACACTATCATTACAGGTCCACTTCGTTTCGGTTTTTTTGCGCTTCTTCCACATGCCTGCCCGCTTATTAAGCCCGAAATTTCGAAAAAAAAAAACCAACGAAATCGCCCATTCTACTTGGACGAGTCGAGTCGAGTTTTTTTATTTTCTACCATCACAAAATTAAGCAATCTCCCGTCATTACAACGTCCGAATAAGACCCGAAAATCGACCATCCAGCATCGGTACAGTTTCGGGAAGATCGAATTCCCGATTACAAAAATTCCGAATCGCGAAAATAAAAAAAAATCGCGCTCGAGTTGTTCCATCGTTTTCGGCATTACGTGCACGCTGAAAATAACGTAACGAACGCAGCAAAAACCGTATTACGGTAGGAAAGGGAAACGAACTGACTTTCCCTTGACACCTCGCCGGATCGTTTCGACTCGTTCCATTCCTCTCTGGTGCATATAGAGGCCAAGAGCAAACGCCGTCAAGTTCAAAACCATCGCACGGACGTTGCGTATTCCCCGCAAATTATCACCTACAGGTAATTTACGGGCAATTTTTTTTGCAGCTCCGTTTGCGTAATATCGCCGTCGAGATGTTATTTTTTTTATTTATTAATGATATCGGTATTTTGATGAAGTAAGATTAATCTACATCCCTCGTTTATCAGAATAATACTGACTGTTTAGTTGAGTCAGCGGTGTTAATATATACTCTCCCCACCACCTGTTTTAATTTCTGCGCAGTGACTAAGCGGGCTGTGATTCCTCGAAAGAGTGGGGAGAGTATATAAAGCGGTGAAAACTTCGCAATTTGGTTCATTATAGCTTAACAAGTTTACCCCCTAGATCACATTTCGAAGAGATGGAAATTTTTTATTAAGGATAAAAAACACCAACAAGAACTGAGATATGGAATTTCATTTTTGGCGCATTTTCTATTAACTCTGTTCGGTTAACATCGTAACTCAATTTATATTTAGCGGCACCCTTTTCATTTTTTTTTATCTTATTATTAACGTTCATACTCGACTGGAAAGTTATTGGAAAGTTAACAAAGCGTATAGGAAAAAGCTGGGGATTTTTCTTCGGGAAAATCAACAGACTGCGAGAGGATTGGGAAGCTCGGAAAATAAGCGAAATAAGAGCGAGCATTTCACGGTTAGCTCGGCGATGAGTAATCGAGTTTGTAAGGAGAAATATAGTTTTTTTTTATTAGCGGAATCCTGCGAAGAAATTGCGTCTTATTTTCTCGCAAAGAAGCACTTAAAATTTAATTTAATCGACGGTAGGAAGTGAATTTCGTAAATATTCGAAAATAAACTTCGGTGTGTTTGATTAATAAAAAAATTACAATTAGCAAGGTCGTTCGAGACGATAATGTAATAGATTCCGCGGACTTTTCGTCGATTAATTCGTTAAAATGTATACATAATTTCGTTACGTTCCCTCTTAAAACGTTCAAACAAACCGAAGGCCGGTCGATTCTTTATTTTTTTTTACCAAATTAACGATATTGAATCGAAAATTTCTGTTTGTTCAAACATTAAAATCTCAAATATCGAAACCATTAATTAGCCAAGCACACCTTGACCCAACTCGACGCCAAAAATTGCAATGATATAACTATTCCTAAAATAAATAAGCGCTTAAACAACCAATAAATCCAAAATCCTCGCGGGCGATTTGAATATTATATGCTCTTCTGACCACTTTCGCCGATATACGTCGGACGTTCGAAAAGCCGGCGAAATTCGTCGTAAAAATGAAATAGGGAGTAATTAAAGAGAGGATATTTGCGGGGTGTCACGTTCGCGATATTTATTATCTATTGTGGAAAACTTTTGCGAGATTCTCGGCGGGTTTTTTTCCGCCGTTCGGGCCGAACGGCCGGTAAGAGAGCGTGGGAGTGTGCCGATTCAGTCACTGCCACTTCAAAAGCGAATCCACGTAATGGCGAAAAACGCCTGACAATTATGCGAGGAATAATAACGCGACCTTAACGACGCTGTGGTCGCATAAAGTAGGTAGAGTTCAATGAAAAATGCGCCCCGTACAAGGCGTAAGTGTCTCGGCTATTCGACCATTCAATTTGATTCCTGTTAATTTTAGCGGGGTAGACGACTAACTTGATTGTTCCTAACCGAACGAGAGAGTCTTTGTAAGCTGTATAACTTCTCCGGGAAATTATTGTGTGGGAATCAATGAGAGCGCTGTCATTAGATATCGATGGGGCCGGTCTTATACCGAACATGTCTTTATATGTCACTATACCAGCATACTCGAAACGTGTATAGATAAATTAAGCTGTACTTACGAAGTCGGGAAAAAATGTACCGATATAAGGAAAAGAAATGATGGGTTTGTAGAAGATGTCCAGCACATGGTGAATATGAATGAAAAGTAGAGAAAAAATTTGTATAAAGAAAATATGTTTGTATAATAGATTTTGCTCACATAGTAGATCAAGACGAGATGTTGCATAAAGTAGAGAGAAATATGATTGAAATATTTGGAAAATGACTACAAATAGAAATTTTTACTGATATTAGCAACCAGATGGAAAGAAAACTACAAATTATTGTTCATATAGAAGATAATAAGTAGAGCTTGGAAAATTTATTTCGAAACAACCTCTGTATAAAGGTAGAGAGAAATATGACTGAATTATTTGGAAAATAACTTCAAACGGATAATTGAAATAATAAAACAAAAATGAACCAAGTGAACAGAAAATTTAAAATTATTGTTCATATAGAATATAAAAAGTAGAGCTTGGAATTTATTTCGAAAAAACCTCTGCATAAAGATAGAGAGAAATGATTGAAATATTTGCAAAATAACTACACATGGATGATTTGATAAAACTTGCACCAATATTAGAACAAAAATGAACCTTATGAAAAGAAAATTTAAAATTATTGTTCATATTAGAAGATAAAAAGTAGAGCTTGAAATTTATTTCGAAAGAGCCTCTGCAGCATATAAAGGTAGAGAGAAATATGACTGAAATATTTGCAAAATGACTACAAACGGATGATTTGATGAAACTTGCACTAATATTAAAACAAAAATGAACCAAATGAAAATAAAATGAAATATTATTTTTATATGGAAGATAAAAAGGAGAGCTTTGAATTTATTTCGAAAGAACCTCTGCATAAAGGTAGAGAGAAATGACTGAAATATTTGGAAAATTACTACAAACAGATGATTTGATGAAACTTGTACTAATATTAGAACAAAAATGAACCATATATGGAATTTTTGGAATTATTTATGGTATATGGACGTGCCTCCGTATAAAGGTAGAGAGAAATATGACTATACCAATAGAAAATGTGTTACAACCAGCAGTGATATTAGAAGACTCAAATAAAGGGTTTTAGTGGAGGAAACCAAAAGTTTTCGGTTTCCGACCTACCGGTTTCGGATCGTTCGATCGGCCGATCGGAATTTTTATAGCCTCCGATGGATAAAAAAGAGGCTAGAGAGACATGGTGGATTGGGCAAAAACTCGACCACCGCCTCGGGCTATTGTGTTTTGCCGGACCGAATCTCGAGAAACTGTTATGTTATTAACCTCTCGTAAGGCCGTCGAGATGTGTTTTTCGAGCCGGGCGAAAATCCCCAGACGGCTCTTAACGTCGATATCGATCGATATCCGAAGCGATTATCGATGAATTAGGTCGCTATTGATCAAATTTATTCGGTTGTTTTTTTTTTCTTTCGCGATTTGATAAATCGTATCTATTACACGCTTCGATCTTTCTACTACTATTTACACCAGGACCGGTGTGTACCATTTTTTATTATGTAATACACTATTCGATTAAATTTGAAACATCCGGCGAAACCCGGTCCTGTGTTAATAGCTTCGTGAACGATACAGTTAGTTAATTCCTCTATTAATTAGATTGTCGAATAGGAAATTCGCGCGTATTATTTTTTATCTAATAACGCTATCATTCAAAATATCTCTACTACATAAAATTCCTGCGATAGATACATGAATGCTCGACGTAACGGGTAAATTAATCGAGTCAGACTAACTGTTAGCCTTTTTTTATTGTTACAGAAAAACTGGATTGTTACAAAACTGGCATGATATATTTTTGATAAGAGAGCCACTTGATCGAATTACATTGTGATCGAATTTCGTCCGGTGAAATTCCAATTAGCCACTCCATCGTTTCGTATAAAATGTTTTCAGTACTAATCCGATACCCGCGCATTATAAACTGGAATTAGTTTTTATTCTAAAATTATTTTTTAAAAGTCTTCTGCACTTGGAAATGGCCGGATATCCGACTAAACGCGGGTAGGTAATGCGCCAATCGATACACATCCTGGCAAGATTTTCATTCCATAATAAAGGAGAGCCCAGGGGGAAAGGTACATCACAGAAATATGCTCCATTGTGCTTTTCCTCGATACGGAAAAGCACTCTCGAATAATGCACCGATCCACCGGGGAAAGTTTAATTCTCCGCTCAGTTCCCAGACGTTTCTTACACACCGAATCCCCCTTTCTAGCAGGAATTAAATTCATCAATAACGCATCCAGTCCGTTCGAGGAAAAGGCGTTAGCGATACTTAGCGCTGTAAGTTGTAAATTCGAGCATTAACGCTCGTTATTCGATACTTCCTCGGCCCGGGTTTTTGATGTATTTTCATCGAATGGACGCTGCGGCCTTTGATCTGTCGAAGGGCCGGATCCGCGTCGCTGCTATCCGTAAATACATCGCGCTTTAAAGGCCGTAAAACTATCCCGAAATAGTGGCTCGTTCGTGGATAATTTCGTCTGTGGAAAGCGGGTAATTCGAGAACTAGATTTCAGCGTTTCATCGCGCCTAAAATATCGTCTGCAGGAATGCGAATTCGAGATGTAACTGCAGGGATAAAAAGGATGCGATTTATCGATTGCGACATTGCAGCAGATCCTTCCAGACTATACGCGAAATGGAATATTCTGACGTTCTTATAGGCGAGGAGCCGGGAACGTCCTGGTATAAAAATACCTCCGCAGTTTGCTAATCAGTAAGCGATTAAAATGCACCTTTTGCGCATTTCAATTACCCTCGTTTCGAGGCGAAATCGAGCCTGAGAATTGCCCAGATAGTTACACTCGCTGGGCAAAATCGATCGGAATCGTCTTGCACAAAACGAACAGACGATTTTATTGAATACCAAACGAAAACCGTCGCCCGTTATCGAGAACTTTACTCCGTTACGGCATATCAAACCGTTTAATATTCAAACGTCTCGCTCATTCGCGACCGTTCACGCATAGGGAATAACGCGAGTGCGAGAAAGACAGCTCTCAAATTATCCCGGATGGTTTTGGGATCATTCAGAACCGTTTGAAACTAGTTAAGACTGTCCAGGATCGTTTAGAACTCACTAGAACCATTTTAAATAGTTCAGAACAATCTTAGAACCGTTTTAGAAGTGTTCAGGATCGTTTATAACTGAGTAGGACCATTTTAAATAGTTCAGAACAATCTTAGAACCGTTTAGAACTGTCCAGGTTTGTTTAGAACTGACTAGGACCATTTTAAATAGTTCAGAACAATCTTAGAACCGTTCAGAACTGCCCAGGATCGTTTAGAACTGACTAGGACCATTTTAAATACTTCAGAACAATCTTAGAACTGTTTAGAACTGTCAAGAATCCTTTAGAACCAACTAGGATCGTTTTAAATAGTTAAGAACGATGTAAGAACAGTTTAGAACTGTCATGAACTTTTCCAGGACTATTTAGAAACTTTCAGACTGATTCTTTTATGTGCCTAAAATGCTCGAACGAATCGTTACGCCAATGCCGATCCTAATCTGGTAAAATCCTAACAGTAATATTCTATTCAAGAACGGCCGGCGATATGAGAAAAAGTATCGATGCACGTGAGATAATTTGTGACAGTAAATTTCATCTCTTCTATACGAGGCTCGTATTATTATTTTTTTTTTAACAAGTTTTTGGCGAGAGCTCTCTCGCCTTTGTGGAAGTGCCGTTAGATATTGGGAAACAATGCTTTATTCCTCGCGTTTTTTAGGCCCGAACTTTCGATAATATTTATATCGAAATGCCCGGCGAATGGACGAAGAATTCGTTTATTCGTTAGACGAATTGCATTTTTAGTCGACGCGAAAAATTACATTTTCCTCACGTACTTTCGGATCCCATCAGAATTCCATTTGTGTTGAAATATTCAGTTTATGAAAAACACGTATATATTTATTCGAGTCGATTTTTTTTAGATTGAATTAGGCCAATAGGCCGGCACAGATACCGATTGTCCTGCTCTCTACAGCAATCTATATCTCTCTAGCGATCGAAACGTTAAAACAGGCTTTAAAAAGATAAAAAAATATTATTTTTCAATGTACTGTACAGCTCGTTGAAACCAATCTTTCTGTACCAATTCATCGTTCTTGCGATGGAGTTGACAGGGACTCGCGCTCGACGTGTAATTAAAACGACTTTATAACATACAAACCGTTTAATTTTCGTATCAAAATAGATAGATGTAATTGCTATTATCATCAGCACGTAAACCGCTGATTAAATGCAACGTATGAGACGGTGTAATTAGTAATTATCAATTACAGTAGGTTTAAATCGAATTTCGGTGGGATTCCGATGGAGTTCTCCTTGTATGTGATTGAAAACGAAAAAGTCCGGACGCTCATCAAACCCGGAAAGATGCCGTCACGTTATTCGTTATCCGTTAAAACGATTACGAATTAACCAGTCAATTAATGAATAATCTGAAATTATAGGATATTGTGGTCGAGAATTTATCCGTATATGCTAATTTATCCGCATTGAAGATGTACGCGTATTCTGAAATAATACTATAATTGGTTAAATATAGATATTATCGAATTCGATTTTTTTCGACGAAGGTTATTGATATTATTATACGTGCTGTTTGTTTTACTAAAGAATTTCGTTAATCGAGCCGAATGGCGCGTTTCGCAAGACGCCCTGTATACAGGAAGTAATTTTTTAAAAGTAGCAAATTAGTTTTTTTTATCGCGGTAATTTTTCATAACTCTGACAGTCGTAAATTCGAAAAGAATAATCCTGTTGTACGGAACAATTCTCCGCGAACACGCACCTTTGTGAAATGAAAAATAATCATAGGGCATTAGTTTGTGTAAAACGTAATTAATTCGGGACAAAGAAGCGCTAAAAAATTACCGAGATTAATCTTCCGTAAATTATGCGCGAGGTTTCAAAATATGACGGTTCAGTTTTAGTGATAAAACATCTCCGATCGGAGATAATAAGTTTAGAATTTCGAATTTGATATAAATGTGCGTAAAATCCCTATAAAATATCCATTCGGTTTCTGCATTATAAAATATTTATGTCTCTCACCTTATCTATTTTTTATCGTTCTAAGGGAGCGATAATTTCGTATCCCTATACGAACCCGGGGTATAAATTTCCCGCCAAAAGATAAATTTTTCAATAGCAAAACTCGTCCTAAATCTTACAGAAACATCTGCATTGCGCACTATATTAGCGTCTTCAGCTATTTCTGATGAACTGTACCTACACTTCTTGCTCACAAAAATACTACATATCGCGCTCTCCTTGTATATTAACCCTGATTTTAAAAATTCCCTACCAAAAAATGAATTTTTCAATCGCAATGGATTCATTGGATCATTTACATATCGATCGATTTTAGAGCAAATCTTTGATCAACAATCACAGCTGATTTTGGCAGATTTTGTCAACCTCGAAAGTGAAAATTAAATAGAATCTTTCAATAATGTCAAATTGGTGTATTCACGTCATTTTCGTGGATTTAAATTCCTACCGGGATTGGTCGATTTTGAACCTCTTTATTTGCCAAAAGAAAAACTTTATCATGTTTTCAACTGCAGTTTTGGCATCTCCATTGTCGTTTCCATAAGGCATTTCCCGGTGTGACGTGAGTTGTGGGCCACCCTGTATAAAAAAATCCCGCGATGAACTCGCGACGCTAATGAGGCGTAATCGCCGATAGAAAACGAGTCACCTCTGTACCTCGGCGTTTTCGTTTATCCCGCAGAACCGAAACTGTGTGTTCCATAACGTCCATTATACGCCGGTTCGCTTGTAATTACTTCGCTATTCCAGATATGGCATGCAATGGCCGATCTCTCTGCGTAATTACATATCAATTCCGAGTGCATTTCGGAGCCAATAGGTCAGAGTTGGACTGGCGAAGATCGCCTCGATTTAGCTGGTACTTCGAGACCTATTAAAATTCGATTAATATACAAGGGGAGCGCGATATTTGAAAGATTTCAGATCTACCTACAGAAGTGAAAATTTGACGACAGTTGCTTCAATGCACGAGAAATCATACTATGATAAAAACAATTCAACAAATAATAAATGGCCTAAATAAAGTGGCATTTCAGCTTCATATATATAACATGCAAAACCATTTTGACTGTGTGTAAATCTGCTCGCGCAAAATCGAGGATTATCCGCGTTTGCTAATCGCTCGTTGGCGATTCGAAGCAGAACCGAAACGGTTATTCTCCGATGCATTATTACCGCGACTCCTGCATGCGGTGAATATATGATAGAAACGCGAAATTGTCTCGACGCTTACCCGGTCACCCCGATAGACTATCTCCATCGAGCCGCTCTAGCCCCGAATTTCGCCCGAGTTCGCCGCACGAGCCGCGGCCGAGGGCAACAATCCATTCGCATTGTAAATGTATACATCGAAGGCGACTTCCCCGGTGGCCCGGAGACAAGACGGGTCCACCGGCAATCCGCCCATTTGCATCCGATTGTCGGCTTTTAGGCGAGCACAATTGCTCCCGCATGAATATCTTTGCATATAGATATTATAATACATAACTACGAAACGAGGGTTGGTATTTTGATGGTTAAAATTCGTTCAAGGTAACGGTTATTTCTATGTACAGCCACCTCTAGTTCAATGCACCTCTAGTTCAATGAATCTCTAGCTTAGTGCTTGTCAAGTTCAATGCATCTCTAGCTTCTCTAGTTCAATGTATTTCTGGCTTAACACATCTCTAGATAAATGCATCTCTAGCTTAATGAATCTCTAGTTCAATGTATTTCTAGCTTAATGCATCTCTAGTTTTATGCATCTATCGTTTAATGTATCTCTAGCTTAATGCATCTCCAGTTCAATGTATTTTCTATAGCTCAATGCAATTATTCCTATCTAAAGAATGATATAAAATTAGCCATTAGGAACGATTAGAGGTGGACCAATGGATAAAAGTAACAGGTAATGTAAGTGAATAATAACGTTTATGAATTTTATTAAGGGCGAAAACGGAGGTTGATATACTCCCCCGTTTTGGTCGGGGCTTTGGGGAATCCGCCGGCGATAAAACCAACAATGGTGGAATTACCATCTGGTATTTTGGGCTGTTTACTAAAAGCTCGTTGCCAAAATTGCTTTTGATTATCTTCCCGCGGCGCGAGGGTGTTCGGGTTCGAGCGGCAGAAGGGCGAGATTTGGAGCAGTTGTTTCCCCAACCCCTATTAAGACCTGCTGGTAATTTATCATTTTCGCATGTAGACACACCGTGGGCCGATAGATGCAATTAGTTGGATTGTTTTTTCTATTTTGTTTGTTGTGGATGTTTGGAGAAATGTTTGCAAGTGCATGGCATTTACAAGTAAATTCGATGATGATTTTATTATTGTTATTTTGCAATAATACTCAATCTAGTTATGAGGAACTAAATTAGATTTATTTGGCGAACGTATTTTTGCTTTTGGAGGGAATATAAAACAAACGGATTAGATTTGTGCATATATTATGTAATAAAAATTAATGAAATATTCGACCTATAGTATTACCGCAACTACCTATAATAAATTAAAGAATGCGAACAATCACCGCGCCCGGATATATTATTAAACACCTACTCTAATAACTGTATCCGCTCGAAATGAAGCTATTTATAGCCAATTTTTTTACCAAAACCTCTATCAATCTTCGTAAATTTTTTACGACCTTCCCGTCCGAAATCATTAATAAATTTCTACATTCTTTCTCTCTACATTTATTAATCGCCCGGCGTTCGTGCCCAGATAACGCGACACAACTAGCCGATACAATTCGAAACATAACAGTAAAACAACCAAAAAAAAATCCTTAATCTCATATCTATACCTATCCGGGATTAACTTTACTGCTGATTGTTTCCTCTCCCGCTAATTAAGCGGCTCAGAAGAGGCTAATCAGCGCAAAAAGCGGCGCGTCCAGGATGTCCAGCGCAATAAACCGGCCCGGTAATAGCTCGAAAACCCGCTGAAATGCATCTAACAGCGACGAGGAGTCGATGGAAACGCGTCGAGCAATGAAACGGGTCGGCTTTTCACTTTCGCGAGCCGAGAGAAATTTATTTTCCAGATGACATTTCCCGACAAGATAAATACCGGCAGGGGTCGATGCACCGCGAGCAAATACTCGGGGGGGACCTGGGGAATGGGGTAAAAAAGCGTCTTGAATGGGGTTGTTAGAGTGGATGTTGCGAAGTTTGATTTCGTGCGAATCGATTGATTGAACGATAACAAGCTTATACAAACGAATAAAAAATTCATACTTTTAATCAGTCTTATTCGGCGTGAATTATTAACTCGAGAACATCCCTAAGAGGAAACGAAATAATCCATAGTGGAAAATTGGAAAAACTCGCCTAATCCCCTGCAAATCCCCAACTTTATTGGACTATTTAGAGGATAAACTTGCTTTCCCTGGATCCCATTTCATGAAATACGGAATCCTATTCTCCGGGTGTATCAAAAACAGAGAATTAGATAGAATTTAGAAACTGTAATTGATACAATTTCTAATCCCAAACGAGGATTTTAGCGACTCTCTAGCTTAATACATCTCTAGTTAAATGCATCTCTAGCTTAATGCATCTCTAGTTCAATGTATCTCTAGCTGAATGCATTTCTAGCTTGATACATCTCTAGTTAAATGCATCTCTAGCTTAATGAATCTCTAGTTCAATGTATTTCTAGCTTAATGCAACTCTAGTTTTATGCATCTCTCGTTTAATGTATCTCTAGCTTAATGCATCTCTAGTTCAATGCATCTCTAGCTCAATGCATCTCTAGCTTGATACATCTCTAGTTCAATGTATTTCTAGCTCAATGCATCTCTAGTTATATAAGTCTCTTGTTTAATGTATTTCTATAATAGCTTAATGAATCCCTGCAAATCCCCAACTTTCCCGGACTATTTAGGAGTATTTCTAATCTGAAACGAGAATTTTAGCGGCGCACATTAGAGGGTGTATCTATTCAAAACGAATAAAATTTAATACTCATATAATGAGCCATTCGTTGGGCAAATATATCGAAATATCTAGCAGGAAACAACGGTTATTTTCGCGTTATTACCGCTTCTTCTCGGCTAAATCAATAAGTAAACGATATCGGTATTAGAGATCACCTTCGGAACCTGTTGCAGAGGAGCCGAGAGGAGAAGCTACCTAGCCTCAAGGGGGTGGGATTTACATCTAACGACGACGATTCGCTTTTCAATAATGCCAACGGAACGTTGTTTATGGTATCGGCCCGTTTGCACCGTTATCCGACGTAATCTCGTGCAACAGGAAATGTACTTGTCATTTTCGGTATTAGAGATTATTTGTAATTCGATTGAGTTATTTACCGTGGCGATTATTTATGCGCTATTATGCGGTTATATTCACCCTACGGTTGTGTTATCCCACGGATTATTTTTTTTGTTGTTGTAAAGTTGGTATAAGAATCTCGGGAATCTTTCTAATTAGATAAAAAAAAATTTCAATGACTTTTTCTTCGATTTGCTGGCGGGTAATTATGAATTCCTTCGTTTGTGTAGTTTCTAAATATGATGTAATTGCGACAGCGGTAAATAGTGATTATCTCGGATCGTGAACGAAATTAAAAAATTACAATTATCCAAGTTTTATAACGAAATATTTGCAGAGGTATCGCTTTGGCGCAAGGTCAACGAAAATGCGAAAAATATTTGTTAGTATTGTCTATAAATTCAATCAAAGTTCAGGGAAAACGAAAAATTAAATCGATAATTTTTACTCTATTCTCTCTAGACAACATCTTCTACATTTCTATATTATCTTGCATATCAGCTGTTCATTATCCTCCTCTTCATCTTCCTCATCATTTTCTACATCATCTTGCTCATTATCTTCCTTATCATCTGGCTTACTATCATTTTCTACATTTCTGTATTATCTTGCTTATCAGCTAGATAATCATCCAGCTCATTATCTTCCTCTACTCTCTACTCCTCTACTCTTTTCCTCCTCTATCTTCTGTTCTTTACTCTCTATAGTCTCTACTCTCTACTCTCTTCATGTCTTTATTAATTATTGGATTCATTGTTCTATAGTTTATAGATTCAATCAAAGTTCGGGATGATTTCGATGTACATGCGGCGTTGCCACATATCAATTTTCGATGTACAAACTACGAAAATAAAAACTTGGAATTCCAGCAAGCGGAGAAAACGAAAAATAAAATCGATAATTTACAAACCGCAAAAACAAATTACGATCCTTCGATTCCTTCGATGTTCGCATTGTGCTCGGATGAGTCAGTGATATTTTTTTTTAACGCATTGTATGTAAAATAGTATATAGTGTGCAAGTTTTGACCTTGCCAAGGATGTTTATCGTCTATTCTTAGCCATGGTGAAAAATCCCGAATTCCTCGTTTCAACTACATCATTTATTCACAAATAAATATCGTATAAGGTTACGAGATGATGATAGCATAATAAAAATCCATTAATTGAATTATCATAATTTAATTAAACCCATCACGAAAACGAATTAACTCGGAAACGAGATTTGTATGCTACATATATGACATCAGTTTATTCGCGAACGAATCGAAAAACGCCCCGTCCCATATGGGACATGCAAAGCAACAATCGAAATGCACTCGGGGCACTCGGATCGCCTTAGTCGAGTGATTATGTGTGCCTGCCGGAGACCCGAACGCCTACCGGTTAGCACACATACAGCGAAGAGCATCGTCGCAGGCAGGTACTCACCTGGTGCAATTCTAATGGGCGACGGCAGCGGCACCGGCGATCGGTGCCCGTGACCTTCCGACCTCGCCGGTCACGGTGCCAACGACCTCGGCGCGGGAAAACCGCCGGAAAAGTCCGGCGGAAACTTTATCTGCGCCGGTTGCGTCTCGATGGATTTCCGAGAGGATTGGGTTTTTGTATTTCCGGGGGAAACGTTTCTAGAGTAAGGGCGGTAAATGTGGACCAAAGATTTCGTTTTTTTTGAAGAATTTTATTAAGAGTTTCTAAGCTGATTAAAATGTAAAAGTCGATTTTTTATGGAGAAAAGTGCTTGTAAGGCGCACTTACTTTACTAAATAAACTGCTCGACAAAAGTTAAGGAAGTTTGCAAATTTTGCGATTATTTTAAATGTTATACAGACTTTTTGATCACCAAATTTTCAAATATGCGAAATTAAATGTTTTCTCTCAAACCTGAGTGGATTTTTTGTCCCTACCTCTACAACTCATAAGGTAGACTGGGGCAAATGTAAAAATGGGGTAAATGTAATATTTTTACCTATTATGTTAATGTTTTTATTATTTTTATAGTTTTTTGTGCATTAGACAGGGTTTGTTTCTTATTTTTTCTTTATTATTTTGTAGCTCTGTTATTTTTTGAAATAAATAAATAAACAGCATATCAAATTTTAGAGGAACCAAATATTTTTTTACAATTGCCCTATATGTTTTTCTATATAATTGTATTGCACTTTAGAACCGTTTGTTACATTTACCCCGTACCATGGGGTAAATGTAACATATTGTCAACATTTTAAAAAATATGTAAAATCGTTTTCTTCCTTTTTTAAAAAAAACTTTTTAATACCTCGATTCTTTAGTTTAGAAAGCTGTGAATTTAATGTGGTAACAACATTTCTAATAAGAGAAAAAATAAAGCCACATTTTAGGATTTAATTTGAACTATTCAAATTTTACAACCGATTTGCCCCAGTCTACCTTACTAAATTTGGCGATCAAAAAACTTGCAACTTTTAAATTAATCTCAATATTTGTGAACTTCCTTAACTTTTGTGGAGCAGTAAACTACCATTGGAAAATGTTGAATTATTTAGTGAAATTTGGCGCGATTTGGCAACGGTGTGCTGGAGATTTCGAAAATTCCACACATCGACCGTGTCACGATAATTTCGTTGGAGATCGCAGAGCTCCGGGCGGTGTTAGTCACAGGTCAATGGAGATGTTTCTGTGCTTCGCTATTTTTTTGTGGTTTAGTGGGTATCCTGGTTTCAGATTGGGTCACTTCTATTTATACTGGTCGAGTATAGGTTAGGAAATTTCGGCGCAACAACGCCGCCGGTGGTTCGATCGGCGAAATTATAAAATTATTAAATTCGCCGGGTAAAAAAGGCGATTTTAAATTATAGGGTTGGCCGTCGCGGCCGCGGTTCCTTGACCTCCCGTCGTGCCGGGTTCGTAATTTTTATTCTTCTTTTTCACCGTCTCGAACGAGAATTATTCTCGTTGCGTTTGAGCCGATTTCTTCTTCTTCTTTTTTTTTATTTATTCGTTTTTTTCGGTGCTTCCCCGCGCCGAGCCCGGCCCGTCGATCAAACGTCATAGTTGTCAGGACGTCGGAAACTGACGCTGGTGACATTCGACGGTCTATTATGCCGCTAAATTCGATCGACTCGGATCGCAAAAATCCACCGTATCGAATTTTACATCTCCTTTCAGACGGCGCAAAAATAAAGCAAAACCCGCGGCCAGACTAGATGGGTTCCTTCGCATTTTTAATTCATTTTTCACCGGCGGTTTTTAATGTACTCATGTGGCGTATAAACGACCAAATCCAGGACCGTATCCCCTTCAATTCCAACCACACAATCGAGTTTCTTCCGTTATACTCTCGAGCTGAAAGTTTGCTCTACTGATTGCACCAGAACAAAGCAAATTTACCCAGCTCGCTAACAAACTTGCGCTTATTCGTTTAATCCGCGATTTTTTCGGCCGGTCCGTCGGCAATTAAAACCATTCGGGTCTAATTAAACGTTCCGAGAAAATAATTCGATACGATTTCCAGCGTTTTGAACGCGATTCGAATCGCACATCCGCTTCTACCCGAAAAATGTAATCGATCCGATACGGAGGGCCTCTGTATTCTAACACAACGAATGTCATTAATACCAATTTTTGCCACCAATACTCGAAACCGTCCGGCAATTCAACGTCGTGACGTCATCGAGGGGTTAACATGAACCTACTATACACACAAACATACATCACTATAAGCTCGAAACAATTTAGCCGACTACTTTAAGGATACCGATAAAGGAAGTATGTACTACAAACTAGCATCAATCATTCGATGAAATTAAAAACGGAAAAGTGCCGGGCATTTAAAACCTTATAGAGACCGAATTAGATCGCAATCTCGGCGGCGTATCGGCCCATCTGAGAGCCGTTAAATATTTAAGTCATATTATGGGCGATCGATAGGATCTCGGACGTCTCTCGGTACATGTCATTGCTCGTAAATAATGGATTACGCCGGCCGAACGGGATGGAATATCGTCTCTATTTCGATCGCATTGTGTCGATGGAAACGATCCGTTCGATTCGCAAATAGTGGCTGAAATTGTGTGTTTTTTTTCCTTCGTCTTCGAAAAGGTGAACAGCCAGCAATGCGAAAATCACGTTCCGGTGTGTTGGGGAGTCACGGTGTAATTGCTTAAATACTTTAGGAGGAATTAACGAACCGCGTCGGGTGTTTTGATAGGAAACGCTTCTTAAATATTTGCCGGACCGAACGGATGTGGTTTGGGCTGACCGAATGATTCGTTTGTACGCCGGTTTTAATTGCGAAATTTCGCCGCTTTTTGCTTCGATCTAAAACTCTAATTGCGCCGATTTAATTTCGCGTCGGCTAATTAGTCACCCACCCTTGGCGTTTTTAATAAGGTTCGGGCATTTTGAAAACTAACCGCTTTCCATAAATCTCTCGACGAGATCCAAACAAAGCTGGCTGGTGAGAGAGCGTTAAAAGCGACACAGATGCGTCGAAGGGAAATGAATAATGCATTTTTTTTTTCATTCGTCACGACGAGGAATAAAGCGAATTGCGGGCTTAATATAGAGAAGAGAACAAGAGCCTCCAGTGAGCAGTAGATGAAAGAAAATCCTATAATTAGATGATGTTTAACGAAGGGTGACCGCGTAAAAGGCTAATTAAATTCGGGATGTTGCGTTTTGTTGTATCGTTTAAAAAAAACACAATATTTTCTTTGTTCTATTCATTTTTTGCTGGTGTATGTGCAGAGATGGAAATTGTTAAACCTTCTTACAGCTCTTTCTTCGAATTTTTCTTCTTATACATCAGCAAATGATTCATTTCACGCTTCCTATTGGTCATCATCTTGTTCTTCATCTTGTTCATCATCTTGCTCACCATCTTGCTCATCATCTTGATATAGCTACTCGATCCTCGATCATAGAGAGATCGAAATTGTAAATCCTTCATCCAGCTCTCAGAAATTTTATTTTTCTCCATCAGCAAATGCTTCATTTCAAAGCATCTTCTTGCTCATCATCTTGCTCATCACCTTGTTCATTATCTTGCTCATCACTTGGATATATCTACATCCAAAGATGGAAATTGTGAATCCTTCATTCAGCTCTCTCTTGTAAATTTTAATCTACATCTTATTCATTATCTTGTTAATCATCTTGCTGATGATCTAGCTCGATATATCTAAATCGAGAGCTGAAAATGATGAATCCCTCGATCCATCTCTGTTCGAAAATCATCCACTAGAAACTGCATAGTGGAGCGTATTATTAAGAACGCCGGTAATACCCCTGAAATACCAATATTATTACATTATCCGCAGGAACAACGACTAACAGAACAACAACAGAAGAGAGAACATTAAAAACCATGAACGTCGTCGTCGGGGCCCCGGAGAAAATGAAGCGTTTAAATTCCCACATTCATTAGGTATCCGTCTTGCCACACACACCTCACTTGTTAGTACACCCACACCGGCGCAACGTGAAAACCAACATGTTATTACGCCTAACTGCTACTCATTCTAATTTTCTTCTTTCGCCATTCGATGTGGCTCTAATGGAAATTCCAGTTATAATCGCCCGACGTTGCCAACCGAACAACGAATTTTGCACTTTTCCTGCACTCGATGCTATACGGCGAAATTTTTTCGATCGAAATTCGCGGTTAATGATGCTCGATTATTACTGGAGGTAATTGTGATAATAGGTGTGTTATTACTAGTTCGTTTTTTATCATTAATATCACCTCTTATTCGACATCATCGGAAAACTGCTTCATTTACTTCTACATTTCTATACATTATCTTTGCTCATCAGCTAGATCATCATCTTGCTCATTATCCTCCTCATCATCTTCTACATCTCTATATGATCATTACTCATCGTCTTAAAGTTACTACCACAAAATCATCATTTTAATTGATCAATCGCCATTCCAAATCTTGCATCATCTTGAACATGATCTTCCGCATCGGCCGGTTAAAAGCGAAAGTAATTGCATCGGATCCTGTTAAATGTTGAAGCGAATAAGTAATTAAGCCGTAACAATTCCAGATCGAATCGGGCTGTTATTCGATATGCAAATGCGCTTCGATTTTTTTCCATTCATCGTCGATCGTTTTGAATAACAATAACTCACGCGGATGATCTACCGATGCGAGGAAACGGCGATGGTGATGATGATGATGATGATAAAAAACGAATATGTTTGATTGATGTCGCATGTGCGGAGAGCGTCGGTAATTGCGAATTAATCGGTGCGACAAATTGAGCGTAGATAACGCAATTTGTTCGAGTTAAATAAGGATTAATTATGTCGTTAATCGACCGGTAATTAGATAATAATTGTTGTGTATAAGATAGAGTGAAAACGTTGGTAATAGTGATTTTTTTAATATGTAAATATCTGAGTTCTGAGATGTTGAATTCTTCTTTTGGTGAAGAATAAATCGGGGGATACCGAGAACCGCACGCAATGCTAATTCGAAATAAATTATAATTATAATTAACGGCGGCGCTCCGGATGAGTTTTCTCCGAATAAATTTCATCTATCCGCCGACGATGTAATGGCGAAGGAATAAAAAAACCACAGCCATTTGGGCTATGTTCTTCCCTTCTCGGTATTGTTAAAAAATTGAATAAAAAAAAAGCGCCCGATCAAAAGAGCGGTTTTAATTTCGAACGCGCAGATCCGGATTCGAGAAAATTTTCATTAAATATGAAGAGTGCCAAAGTTAATTTTCCCGTTCTGAAACCATTCGTGGAAACTGCGAGCATGTTTTATTCAATCGCGATTCCGCTGCTAATGGACTTGTTAAATTTAATAAAGCACGAATCCGAAAAACATTAACTTCTATAAATAGAGATTATATTTTATGAAATCGTTCTCCCAGGCTTTAGCAACAATCGTCACGTTTAAATTTAAACTACAGAACTATTTATAATCGTCGTGTTTGTGGATAAAAAAATCTTAGCGACCTTCGTATTCGAAACAAGTAAATAACTAATCGATTGTTACTAAATTACTCATTCTACAAGAAAATTTTACTGGTTTCCCCATCCATCAAAACTCCACAATAAGGTCAATATATCGCTTATAATGATATGCGATTTTTTTTTTGGTAAAAATTTTGATCGATAACGAAACTCGGAAGATTTTTCGGCCGGCCATCGATCAAACCAATCCGATATCTACTAAAAGGCAATTACCGAGCAATGCGAAATAAATGTTAATTAATATTTCCCCGGCCTGCCGCGATTAGAATCTCGTCACACGGTCCCGTATAAATAAACATTACTCGGGTTTGTAAACATAACGAGCCCGCTTAATTCGCTTAATTAGCCAGTGAAGTGCGCCGGGGGGAACGTAGGAGGCGAAAACGGCCGTCGTAAAGTCGCCGGGATAAATTCGCTGAAAAACTCTCGAAGGAAACACAGTTAGATTTTACATTCTGCGAAGCTATTCGAGTGTATTTCGCGCCGAACTACCTGCTGTACACCGCAGGAATGTTCGAGTACTTAACCGTTGGTACTTCAAAAATTATCTCTGCTAATGAAGCATGGGCGTATGTTTGAGTTGGCTCAAACGCGGGGAATTTTAGTAGAGGCGGTACCCGCCTGGCGTTAGAGAAATTAACTCTAAACGTCGAAAAATCGCGATCGATTTGAATGGAATCGTCGCCACTAATGCAGCATAGGCGTTTGTCTACAGGGAAACCGCCACCTACGATTTCGATAATAATAAAGACATAAATTACTCGACGAAAGATCGAATGACGGCCAATTCGCGCTCGTCTAGCTTTATCATTCGGCATAAATTACGAATCTCGATAAGAAGAGCTCACCTCTCCGGTATGTCACATTGGGAATGCGAAAAAATTGCGTAGTAGGCCGCTGGCAACCGAGACGATGACGTTTGACATTTGACGTGCGTCTTGAATGTTTGCATTTCGTCGAATTTTTAGAAGGTAAGAAATCTTTTTTTTTAATAATTTTGTAGCTTCTTTGATGGTAATTGAAACTACTAATTTGTTTAACGATGTATTTTAAATAAGAACAACACGAAAAAACGATATTGAAAAGGTAACTTGAACTTAAATGTGAAAAAATAAAAGTGTAGTATTTGACGGATTTGACAGATGTAATATTTTCGTCTACGGCCACAATTTAGTTGGTTTTGGAGGTTAACTAACTATTATACAAACTATTTATTAAGCAAATTATACAAGTTGATTAATTTTTGATTGCAATATAGGTTATATAGGGAATGGGTGCGATAAAGATAACTTATAAAGGAAAAAGAAAGGTTGACATTGTGTCATTGCAACTTTTCACTCCGACACCTGTCATTTTAATAATCTATCTTTGTTCAACTCATAGGAACGATCATATTGCAGTATATTTGCAATTATAAAGGATAATTTCAATCGATATCTAGTAGGCTGGATCGGCCTTTTACCTAAGTACACGTCCGGCCAATACTAAAAAATTTCACCCGACACTCTTGCTTCGCTCGCAACACAACGGATTATTAAAATTCAATTTCTGTACAGTTATTTTCGAATTATTTCACTACACAAATTTCGAAGTGCGTATACTATCATCATCTATTTTAGCTCGCTTTAAATAATGTTTAAGAAGAAAGGAACAACAACGAAAAAAAAAAATCCGAACATAACTAGACATACCTAACGGTCTAACCGGCCGTTTATATTGAACGTGTACTCGCGAGATTTGCTCGCTACCATTTTCGTAAGGGCTAATTAATCACTGGTAATTGGAAAAACCGACGGTAATTTGGTTTTTCTGTTACTTTTCAACCGATTTTATCGAGTGCTAAAAAGCGTAATCGAGCTATTTTTTTAATATACACGGTGTCCCAAAAATAATACTTCCAAATTCATGCAGGATACCTGTCCATATTATTCTGTATATGTTAATTTGGTAACAGTATTTTTTGATGAAAATATATTTAATAAATAGACGAAAAATAAACCGAGCATAAAGTATGTATAGGAAATATAATTGCTTCTGTATATATATGCGCATTTTCCCAACATTTATTAAACCCAACAAATTAGCCATATACCTATGGGTACATGTAATAATTACAAAGCAACAAACGACTATTAAATTTCTGATAGATATAACTGTACAACCGTAGAGAATCGTTCCATTTTAACATCGGCTAATTTCTATATATCACTTTGTTCGGCAGTAAACGAGGTTTAACAGGCCAAAGCGGTCCCTCCGGCGTCGAATTATTGAATAAGCTACCGTCGCACAATTTCCTATATACAGATGCAATTGCATATCGAAAAATTATTATTAGTATTTATTCGCAAGTTGCGCCCGACAGGTAAAATATGAGGCATTATATTTCTTTTTTTTTTCTCTCTAAAGAGCACGCTAAGTCTGGGAACAAGTACCTAGGTAATCCATTTAGCAGACCATGAAAGTACCCTATTAATCAAGGAGTGTGTGAATATAGTGAAAAAAGAACATCCGGTATATTAACTAGGAAAAATCAGCGATGTAAAATAAGTGCAGTAGTTGCATTTATTTCTGCTATTTAATGTTACTTTTATACAAACATTTTATGTTAGGAATTGGTGCAACGTCGAACAGTAGAAGTTATCGATATCGGCGTAAATTCGAATCGGATAAAACTCTTCAAAGTACCGTTTTGCGTGCGGAAAACCGCTCCCAGTTTTCGAGCTGTTTGAGGACGAAAAATAATCGAATCTTACTGGAAAAAGAATTGTTTTCGGTGCGACGAATTAATTGATAACGAGAGTTTTTTAATCCGAACCAGATCTCCGATTGGATTGCACGCGATTAGAATCATTTTGTTTTTCTGTTGCGTCTTGTACGTTACACGCTCGGACGAGCGTAAGTAGCGCAATCTAATTTTCCCTTTCGTTAAATTCGACGTATTTAATTCAATTAAATTCCGCCTCACGCCCGGTTGGGAATCGCCGAATTGTCCTATTCGATTCGATTAACCGAGCGAATTTCGCGGGTTCAACGGCCCTAATGAAAGACGCCGGCTAATATCGTAAATTTCCTTCGTTGTTTTTTTTTTTTCGCCGATTCTCCGGGTAGTTGGAAGTCGAATTTTCGCACGCTACTGCAAAAAGAACTGTTTTGTTTAACACCGGATGCCGCCGGTTGTATCTTCGCTAATTTGGTCGCATGCACTCGCCAATTGCCTTCTGGTTGGAATTCCACGTACCAGAAGAGACCCGTACAAAGTGCCCAGTGTCTTCCTATTCGCCGTCCATTCCCGCTGAAAGTACCCATCATCTGATATCTACAATTATCATGTCATTTTTTTTTATCTTTACAATTTCGAATAGAACCTAGATATCGAATTGAGACATATTTCCAATACTACTTTCAACGAAATTAAACAACCAGCGAACAAGAAATCCAATTTTTAGGTATACATTGCGATTATTTGCATACAATTTTTTTTTCGAAATGTTTTTTAGATAGATTTCGTGTCGATAACTGGACTATAGCGAGTCGCATTTACCGTACGTACGCACTTTGCGACCGGTCGTTCTATAAATAGGAGCGCATTTCCATAAATAGATTTAATTATAATATTCGTAGTTACTGGAAGTTGGTGGAAAAGTTAAATCGAGGATTTTATTGCGACGATTCGAGCGCAAAAAGGCCTTCGGGTCGATCGGTGGATGAATAAACTCGCCGGCTAATATATTTTTCGAACGGACAAGAGAATTTCAGTTGTGTAGATCATTTGATAAATCAATGATACATGGAGAAAACAGATGGTTGTTTAGGAATCGTTGTTTAATAGTGCTCAAGAGCACGTGACTTGATCGTTATTTGAGCCTTCTATCCATTCAAGAGAGTCAATTATCTCTAAAAGAGGATATGCAAAAAATTGAGTTACTAATCTTTAAGATATCCACAAAGGATTTGTAGAAAGTAAATACATTCATCGATCCAAGAATAAGAGTAATTTACTAAATTAATTTTTGGCGGCATTGCCAACCTAACATTTTCCTAATCCTCGGGGATTCCAGTACTTTCGTCGATTCATTTGTAGTATTTTCCAATTAACTTCCGAACGACAGTATCTGTTTAAAGTCCGAGATCCGTCCGATATTGTATTTGCATTTCTCATGTCGATTCCATCCTTAATAGGTTAAAGGTAAACACGAATAAAATTCCCATGGAGTTCGTAATAAAAACGTTTAAAATGTTTGTGCACGTGTAAGAACCGTCGCCATTGTAACTTCACGTCCGTACGAAATCGATGTAAATCAGTCGAAACGAGTAAGGTCGTTGATGTAATTTTAATTTTTTTTTATTTTGAGTTTATAATTTTTTTGATTCGATCGAATCGTCATCGCACATGCAGCTCGTTAGAGACGGTGATTAGCGATGGATAAAGTCGTGCTTTGTTGGAGAAAAATCCGGTAAAGCTGCTTTAAAAATTGCTCATTTTTATGCGATTATTTAAAGCCGAATTGCCACGCGTACTGTTAAAGGAACAAATCACCGCTTCAAAAATAACTATGAAACAGGTCAATAATTAGCAATTCGATGACTAAGAAGCCTAATTGAAAAATCACGTTGTTACGCACTTCCGTCAAAGTACTTATTCCATCTTTCACTCGGGTCGTGATGGCGAAGGCCTTGGCAAGACTCATCTCTTTAGATGTTTTTACTCGGAAAAAAAAGATCCTGGCTAATTACCCCGCGTTGTCTTACTTCACGTGGCCTTCGATCCGTTAGGTCGCCTGTACAAGAATTAGTTGTTTCATCGAATTGGGCTTAAGGCCCGCTGGAAACGGACGGTCCACCATTGACCCTTAAACATTAGCGAATGTTTATTTTTATTTCAGTAATAATCATTTTAGTAGCTCTCACGATTTTCGAGTCGCTGTATTATAGTTTTTTCGTCCGAGATTAATCGAAAGATATTTCGTTGGAAAAAAATACGCCATGACTAATCGTCGTGATATCGGGATAATGGGCAAAAATACTTAATAATTTCGATTCGCGATTGCGATCGTATTCACATTTATGTAAAACGTAAATAATGTCTTTTTTTGGAAACCGGGACAAGGACAAACCGGAAATTCCGATTGTGTTTCCTCGTTAATTAACACAAAATTTCAACTGTATTTTTCGACAAACACTCATCGAAACATTCCGTTTTTAACAAACAAAACGAACACTAACTGTAATACCGTCGAAAAATCGCTCGAAAAAAAAACCCGTCAGGATCCGATCCTTCGAACTAACACAGCACTCTCGCAATCGCCTTATCGATTATTCATCAAATTGCCGGTGCAAATGCATCATTAATACCCTCATTACCGAGAGTAACCAGATTCATTTTATCGATAATTTACATCCAACTCCGCAGAATTGAAATTTAAAATTTATATTAATTTCATTGCCAGAAACCGAGATTCACAATCATCCAAGAAGGCGCCTCGTTGCTACACTGAGTAAGTAATTGGTTGGGTAATCGAAAGCTGGATTAATTGTAATGACAGTTTAATGCGGAATAATTAATATTGTCTTGATAATTAGACACTAACAAGGACTATTTTTCCATGTTTCATGAAGATTAATTTCGATTCGAGCCGATTCGATTTCCTCCACGTTTTAATAGATAATTTTTGTCCTAAATTGTCTCTACTATGCTTCGAAGCTAGATATTTTCAACGATTTTAACGATAGAGATTCAAAGTGAGTTTCTGTTTAATGATGAAATTAATAGAGCAAGGACCTCTCGCCTCGAAACGACACCTCTGCTCGCCGAAGGGCATCGGCAGACCTTCGTCGTCCTTGAGCGTCGTCAGATATTGTTTACTGCATCATTTGCCAGTCTGAATCACGCGTAATACTCGCCAATTTGCTCCTTTTTTTTTTTATTTCCTCCATCCAGTTCTTCTCCGTCGCCGTTTTACTTTCAGCGCCTTTGAGCGACCAGGCGCCAAATAGTTATTACTTCACCTCCGCCGGTCGTCCGGCTATTTTTAAACCCCGTTTTGCGCCATCTCGATCGTCCTCTTGTTGGTCCTTTTTCGGGCGTAAATTACGTCATGGCGCCGGGGACGCGCGCGCGCTGCACGGCCGGGTTTAATTAACGAAATTATTAGATGTTTTATTGTTGGTTTTTATGGGGACGCATTAAACGCGGCATTCGGATGGTGTATCGGTGTGCCCGTCGTGGTCGTTTTGCGACGGGATTTTAATCGGTTTATATACGTCTTTCTAATTACCGCTGGCGGGAGTTGAAAAAGGACTAAACTGATTGGGACATTTTGCCACATTATTGCAATTTCTTATCCTGCCGATGGATGTTAAAATGCTTATAAAATTGTTTGGACTAAATTCTGTTTGAAATTGGCATTTTTTTACACTATAAAAGGTGTAAAAAATTGTTTTAAAGGGGGTTTTTAATCGGTTTATAACGTCTTTCTTATTACCGCTGGCGGGAGTTGAAAAATGACTTAACAGATTGGGATATAAAATTGTTTTGGCTAAATTCTGTTTGAAATTAGCATTTTTTACACTCTAAAAGGTGTAAAAAATTGTCTTAAAGGGGGTTTTTAATCGGTTTGTAACTTCTTTCTAATTACAGTTGGCGGGAGTTGAAAATGGACTAAACTAATTGGGACATTTTGCCACATTATTGCAATTTCTTATCTTGCCGGTAAATGTTAAAATGCTTTTAATATTGTTTTAGCAAAATTCTGTTTGAAATTAGCATTTTTTTACACTCTAAAAGGTGTAAAAAATTGTTTTAAATAACGACTAACGCCTTTGTTCTTTTAATTAACATATGTTAGAACGGAGAAGAATAAATATTTGCCGCGAGAAATAGCCAAAGCCAATTGAATAAGTTTTTATAAACTTTTTGCAACAATGTGGAAAATATTATTAAACGAATTAGGTACTCCTAACAACTACAGTTAACTTTGGGTTATGGCGCAATAAATACGTCAGAACGGATCTTTTATTCAAAATACCATGACCTTAGTTAGTACAATCGCCCAAAGGAAATTAGTTTCCATTAACATACCACCTAATAAAATTAACTCTAAATCACCGGGATCGTCGCTTCGGACAGTTACGACTAACCTGCGCAATTTCATCCTTTATTATTCGCAGGAATTTCAGACGGTCTTCTGTATTTGTACTGCCATTAGAACGGTTAAATGCGAAACACAACGCGTTTGGAAAATTTGCCATTTTCAAAATTTCCGATTCGGCAATTCACAGCGGGCTGTAACAGTTTTGTGCTCGAGAAAATTTCCCCGGGATTAAATTTTTATCGCTGTAAGAAATTATCCTTCGCCATTGAATGGTTTTTATTACAGCCATCAGGGAAATTTCATTTAATATTAGTATTAGAGATGTACAAACTTGCCGGTTGGGCTTTTAAGACCCGAATAATGAAATGTAATCGAATAAAATTTTTTTCTAATTGTACATCGTTTGAAAGAAAAAAAAAACGATTCGAATCGAAAAATCCGGCTTATGTCAGCCCGTCATTAAATCTCAATCTTTTCCGCCGTGATTCATATCACACACGAGATTGTTTTTTAATGAAATAATCCGATAAATCTAATCTCAGGTAATTGCAAGCGGAGCCGAACCGACCGCAGATTGCTCCATCTAATTGCTTAAAATAATACAAATTACACGTTCTTTTCATATACGGAGTTTTTTGTAAAAAGCGGATTTACTTATACTCTTTTATACCGGCGTTAATTGCCCATATAGACGAAAAGTTTCGTTCTCGATGCAGAATGCAGGCACAAAATTAATTCGTATTTAGTTATCGAATCGGGAAGATCGGGGTATCGCAAACAGTACTTTTTCTACTGCACCGCAGTAGACGGGACAGGCGTGGCTCGACAAGTGCACGGAGGTTCTTGCGTTCTCACGCAACGTTGATGTCTCTTCTCTTATACGATGCTTCTATAACGCATATGCGAGGAGCTCCCAGTGGCGGATTTACCTAATTTATCCCGGTTATATTCGCGCTTTTTGTGCATATGCACTGTTCAAGATAGATTCCCCGTGACGTCATCGAGGCTTATAAAACACTGTTGTCAGTTTGTGGATTTTTTAGGTTACTAATAGGGCGCGTTCAGGGAAAATAACCGTTGAGAAGTAGCAGTCAGTATGTTGAGTCCGATACCTGTCAACAGTTGAGTATACTCTGAACGGTGCAATAGTGTTGTTTATGCTGAACATAGAAGCGAATAAAATTGACGCTGACTCGAACTGCGACTGTTGCCAGTCAACACGAGCTTAGCGTTGTAGTTCAGGGAACCGCTGCAGGCAACTATTGACAACAGTTGCCAACAGTTGCGTTCCCTGAACGCACCCATAGACTTGTATACAGTGTAGATATTGTCGGTGCAAAATAAATATCAGTGCACGTCATCTATGATTTACTACATCACAATTAAAGCCGAAGTTTTATAGATTTTACAAAATTTGAGAATTTTCTAAAATTGTCAAAAGGTAAAATGACTAGAAAAAATTGACAATTAGGGGTATATGTTTCACGTTTCTAAACGGCTAAATTCTAAAATTAATCATTAAATTTCTTTATCATCTGAAATGTATTTAACAGTGCGAGTAAAAAATGTAGTGAAATTTCTGAGTAAACTTCTGAATCTGAATTATTTAGAGCTCAAATAATAATTTTATATACAAACGTTGAATTTTGACAATATATAAGATTTAATTCTGCTTTTTAACATTTTCTATCATCCCTTATTAATATTAAATTAAATTCTGCCGGTATTAAGCTAAATCTATTTTGTGCATTTATTTTTAAAAGTTGCTCACAATGTTTGGCAAGTATAACGACAGTAATGACATGTATTATTTGTTTTGCACCAACAATATCTGAAAATGCATCAAATGGACAAGTAGGCGTTTTCGATGCATATAGACGGTTCAAGTTAATTCCGTTGTGACGTCACGACTCGTATATCTTGTTTCGAACTAAGTGGTCCTTTGTGCTGGGCAGATATGCGAGAATGCATTGTTTTATTTGGAAGAATATTGTGTATATAATGCGATTGGTTTCGCTCGAAAGAAACTTATAAAAAAGAAAACTTCGAAAGCAAAAAACAAAAAAAAAAATAGAAATCGTCCGCTTCATATGCAGCGAGAGCGCGCGGCTTTCCGCAAACGATATAAAGCATAAATATACGCAAAATACGTCCCGCATACGGGCAGACCTCGGTGTGACGATAATATCTACACGCATAAATTGAATATGAGCCAAGCGTATGAGCTTCAATCTCGGCTGTTATCTGAATAAAACTAAGAAAACAGTTTTTCCCCGAGTTATTGCGCCGCGCTGCGAGAATATGCTGCATTCGGCCGGTCGTAAATCCAGCGGGCGCGGATCAGCCACCAGCGGCGTACATGCTATCGAATTTAACCCGGCCGTGACGTCACGACGCGTCCGCTTCGACCGGACTATACGGGGAGAAATTCGGTATGAATGAGCGCTCGCGCGAATTTCTCGCGGTCACTAAACGGATACAATGTAGCGTTGCGTGTGTGTGCGTTTTTTTTGTTCGTCCATTCCCCACTGGAAAGATATTGGCAACAAAAACGGGCGAAAATATTAAACGTTTGATTTACGGCCCGAAGAGACGCGAAATGTCGCCGTGTTGCGCGCGGAATGCGTTTGACAGTTTTCAAACAACATTAAAGCGAGTTAAGAAGTGTGAAGAGGAAACGTAATAAAGAAAGGTGTGTATGTGCATAAAATACGTGGTTTTTGTCGATTTTTTTTCCTCTTCTCCTCCTTCGATTATCCCGTCCCATTGGCGCGCCGATTCCTCCGCGCTTGTAATAATTAAAATATTCAAATTTAATCACGACGTTCTCGCGCGTTTATTTATTTTTTTCCATACACATTTTTTTTATTTATGGGAAATCTAGCGTACGATCTCGAACAACCATGAACTTGGCATTGTCTCATGGCGTTATTGTAATTTTTCTTTTATCTAACGGTTGCGTAATTGCGACGGATCAATTAGGGAGTAATTAGCTCACTCGCAGAAGATATAATAGATTCGTATCTCGGTTAGACACGAAGGAAATGCCGGCGATGATACTGCGCTAAAACGAAACGATAATCGCATTATCTAATTTGCGATTTGGCTCACTTTATTTCCAGGACCGGCATTAGACCGTTCCGGATAACCGGTGTAATTAGATTGGAACGTTTTTCGGTCTTTAAACGCCTGTATAATCAGTCGTTTCGAGTGAATGTATAGCCGATTCGTCGGAGGCGAGCAACGTCCTGCAACAAAAGAATTGCTTCTTTCTGCAAACAGGCGCCCGTTAAGTTGTTACAAAATTGCACCACATACGCAGAACCGTCCTAAACTGATCCGTAAATTACCGGTGAACTCCGAACCGCCCCTAACTGTATCGGAACAGTGCGATGAACTGCCCGGTATGGTTCGAAAACAGTTCCGAATTAGCTCGAACGATCCAGAACAGGTTCAAAAATAACTCTCGAGTTTTGAACGATTTGGAATCAAACAAAACAGTTATTGAATCAATTTGAGCGATCTAGAGAACGGGATGAAGAATTCTTGAATAATTCTGATCGATTCAGAATAGAACAAAACAGTTCTTGAATCGGTTTGGATCGGTTGAATGGCTGTGAACGGTCCGGAAGAGTTCGAAAACAGTTCTTGAATCAATTCGCGCGATCCAGAACGTGTTCAAAACGAATTTTTGAACCACTTCGAACGATTCGTAACGAAACAAAAAGGTTCTTGGATTATTTCGAACGGTTCGGATCGGTTGATAGAGTTGTTGAATGACTGTGAGCGGTGGGGAACGGTTCTGAAACAGTTCGATAGAGTTCGAAACGGTTCGTTTTCGTGTACTGGTGATTACCGTTGGAAAAAATAAGTATAAAGGTCGACTTTGAGAGGAACGTTGTAATTTGAATACAACATTGTTGCATCACGCCGGACCGAAAAACGAAAGAAGAACAAAAAAAAACAGTCGTAATTATTTCATTTTCCACGGCCGCAAGTCGAATAACTGTACCGAAAAAAACCCATCGAAATGGTTCTGTTATTTTAATCAGACCCTCGAGAGAGTACAAATCGCCGAGTTACCGGCGGATCCTCTTCTTCTGGCAATTATCATAGGTGTAAAAAAATTATCGAGAGCGTTGTATATTGAATGCTAAATGAGCCGTCTATAATTATAAACGCATAATTCACTTGAACGGTAAACCATCTTCTTGCCCGTAAGAGTACGTTAGGCTCCGCAATCACGTGAGAACGCCAATTAGGCAACGGCGAGATTATTTCATGAGAAAAAACCCGATTCATATTTTACATTACATTACATCACGTATGTAGGTATACCGAATTAATTAACTAATACCATTTTAAATACGCTGAAAATTTCCTTCGAAATTTCCTGTGGGACAACGCTGATTTATACATTATTTATAGATTTGATGGGAATAAATTTCCCATTTAGGCGCCTTCTTTTTTCGCTCTTCTAATGGGACATCGCGTTATCCTTGTTCGTGGGATAGTCGCGAAAAATGCCGGGCGCTTTATTATCTTATTACCTTCTTCCATATAAAAACATCGAGTCGAATTACTTTGCTCCTTCATGCATATATGTATTACTCTAAATTAGTTCCACCTAAGAGCGATTGTTGTATTTTAGTGCAGGAAAGCGACATTAAAAGCCTGTTATTTTTCCTTAAATAAATATACCGAATGTACGGTAAAACCGTCCGCCGTTTCCTGAGTTCGTCGCTTTGATATGTATCGTTTAAATAACAGGTTAATTGTTTAGTGTATGGAAATAGGTTGGGTGCAGGTAGGTATATTCGAAACAAATCACAAAAAACTTAATAAAATCTTTTATTCTCCTAATATTCCTGAGCAAACAATTGCAACATTTTAATAAAATCGTATATCATAATAAGAATTGCTCCTTTTAGTTTTAAAAAAAGGTTTCTTTTGCCAATATAGAACAAATAATGATGGCACGACAAACGCAAAATAATAAGTAAAATTATACAAATAAGTACATCAAAAAAAAGCTACGCTAAAAAGGGTGATTAACTTCTAAGTATTTTTATTCAGTGGCTCAAACGATATTTGAATCGCTTAGTAATAAAATAATACTTAAAAAATAAAGTGTATATTAAAAAATAAAAGGAAAAATCGTTTGAGGCACAAACACTGGATATCTCTTGGAATTATTCGTTTTTTTTAAACTACACGATTAATATAGCGACAAAATGGCACGTAAGAGAAAAATAAAAACAATGTACAAACAAAACGATCGGACAAATTCGCAATAACAGCAGCACCAAAAACTTATTCATAATTTATTATCATTCAAATGAACATTAATTTGTTTAACAATAATATTCGATCGCTATGGTACCGAAAAATCGTCAAAATTTCCCACTCAATTTCCTTACAAAAAGTGATTAATAAAACCCGACAAACATTTGCGCTTCTCCCACTTGCCTCACTCGTCCACAAATTTAATAATAAAAAAACAATTTGAGCGAAACGATTAAAATTAGTGAATTTTTTGGTACCAACGCTAATCCGATACTTCCAGGACTCGAAAAAATAAAAATAAAGTAAATAAACAAAAAAAAAACACAGGGAGGAAAATGCAGCGACGCAACCCAATCGGATGATGAATTGTGATGCTAACAAGAGCTAATAAAAAATTTTCCGCGTTAAGTGAGAATATTTGATTATCGAATTTGATCATTAAACACACCACATCGTCACCTGCAATAGAAAAATAAACAACTCTGTATCACCACGATCAAGATCACCACGTCGTTGAGGAAATTCTATCAGACTTACCAGACTATAAGGGCACAATTCCCGGGACGAAGAGAGCAGCTGCTTTGGCATTACTATAAATTTTCCCATCAGGTTCATCCCAGTCCGGCCCAACGCATGAAATCGGGCAATTCCCTGACGGGAACGTCCCGCGCGTACGCTTTCACTCGCAAATTTCGATCTTCCGTCAACAGAACCACCTCCCGGACCAAATGGCGCGGTTCCCCTGCGCAAAAAACAAAACCCAAATCTCGCAATTAACTCAAAAAAAATCTCTCCAACGCAAGGAGAGTTCTCGGCCTAAAAAGCAGCCTTCCAGGACGCTGGAAAAACGCTGAACCAAGATCATAATCTTTCGTTCCCAGGCCGAGAACTCTTCACCTTACTCTCGCATAGAAGAAGAAAATGGGGTAAAGTTGGTTGAGTTTTTCCACAACATATTTCACGATATCATCGTCTTACCTTCACCGGCTTCCTGGCCGGCCGTCTCCTTGTATCCTTTGCACAATCCGATGCAAGTGGCCAGGATTTTGTCGTCGTTCCTGAAGCCGTTGTCCCACGTCGCATCGTCCTCGGTGGAGAAGCTCGTCGACGGCAAAATGACGCCCTTGGTGGTGACGCACTTGACCGACGCGTGGCGCTTCTTGAGGAACTCCAAGGCGTCCTTGGCGGACGCCGCCACCTTCTTCACGTGCTCCGGGTCGAGGAGGTCGCGAGAGTCCGGCGCCGGCGCTTTGCCGCCCCTCGACAGGCCCTCCAGTTCGCTCAGGACTGAAAGAAAACGACACGTTTCGTTCCAAAAAAGTAGTAATTTTTGTCTAAAAAGTATTGAAATTGCTTCGTTTGCTTCTTCTTCAGGAAGTTAGTAGGAGTATTTAGAATCATTTCGAGCCATTCTAGAACAGACTATGTTCATTTGAACAATTCTGTAACCAGCTGTGTGCATTTAAAACAGTTCAGGACGATCTTAGAAGCATTTAGAACTACCTACAATTATTTCGAACCATTCTAGAACTGACTATGTTCATTTGAAACAGTTCAGGACGATCTTACAGTTATCTAGAATCATTTCGAACAATTCTAGAGCTGACTATGTTCATTTGAAACAGTTCAGGACGATCTTAGAACCAATTAGAACTATATAAAATCTTTTCGAACCATTCTAGAACTGACTATGTTCATTTAAAACAGTTCAGGACGATCTTAGAACTATCTAGAAACATTTCGAACAATTCCAGAAAACATTTGAAGCTATTCAATCGACCGTTTTGTCTAACAAATAATAATCCGTCGGATCGGGCGTGACTCGCCCTGTACATAGCACATAGCACATATTGAATACGAGAAATGTGTATGTAAACGTCGGTTTTCTGTTGTTTGTCAGCGCGTTTATTCCGCATTGCTCGGGCCGTTTGGCGCATTAAAATTGTGCACGCTTGTGCGAGGAGTTTAGCGTGTGAACCGATGGCCAGGCCGAACGAGCTTCCGTATGCGAAAATTTGCATCTTCATTGGTTTTCGTGTTTATGCCGATGCGAGAACGGCTCGTTTCTCTAGCCGTAAAATTACCCAGAGTTTTTTTTTATTTTTTATTTGTTTCTTCTTCTCTTATACCCCGTTTTAATCGACCCGCCTCGCCTCTGGTGCCTCCAATTTTCGATTTTCAGGTCGAGATGAATTGCCTCAAAATCGATTCTTTTTATGAAGAAATCCTCGCAGATCTTTCAAATAAAAAGATCTTTCTTTAGGAGTAATTTCTTGTCGCACCCTGTATGTAGACATTTCTGTGCGAGGAACGATAAAAAAAAATCGTTTGAATGGCCTTTCAGTTTGGAATTAATCGTAAAAAAACCGTTTTGCATACAGTACGTTAATTGTCTGTTTGAAAAAAGAGGGGTTATTATGAAAGTTCAACGAGCTTTAATGGCCGCTTCCTCATTTATCTCCGAATCTGGACCGAATAATCTAAAACAATCTGGACCGGACGATGTTTAAAAAAAATCGCAATTATTTCATTAGGTTCGTTCCGAGAAAATATTGCAAATAATTGTTTTAATCGACGAGAAATGAATCAACGAAACGACCCGGAAACACGACAAACTCTCGCAACTTTGTATGCGAAAACGGGAAACGCGAACCGAAGAATTAATTTATCGGCCGAGGCGAATAATTAGTAAACAAAAGGCCTCGATTCCGGCGCGCCTGCCTCCGATGTTACAAGTAGCCGGCCATTCAGCGAGCATAACATTGTCGTAGAAGAGAAAGAAGATGTAGAAGAAGAAGAAAAAGATGGAAAAAGAGAGGAAGGCGTTACCCGTTCGTGTCAAATAATTCGATTTTCAGCCTCCGGTCACTTCCGCACGTTTAACACTCATTGCATCGAGTTGGGAATTTCTACGGGGTTTTCGATGAGAAAAAAAATCCGAACGAAAAAAATGCGACCGAAGTTCGATTAATACTCTCGCAATCGACATCGAAAACGTCGCGGATATGCAGCGAAAATGTTCGTGGAAATGCGCTAATTTTGGAACTTACCGATAATGGGCACCATCAAAGTGTAGGAATGGGATTGGGCGATGGCTCGGATGCCGTCCGTGTGATCGATGAAGCAGTTCGTGTCGGGCACCAGGTACCTGGGTCTCACCTCCACGTGGACGCTCACCACCGATTGGCTCAGGATTTTCTGCAAACGAAAAAAAAAATAATGCGCGTGTAGGATAAAATCCTGGTGTAATAAAAAAAAATAGAGTGCAGAGCGCCGGAGGAACGGGCATCGCCCTGTAGGTGTGTACAAGTTTGTACAAAGATTTATTGTCCAACATAGATCGTACATTATCGGAGTTTAATCGCAAGAATGTCGTGTGTGTGTGTGTGTGTGTATATAAAATCTTGCTTCTTCTCCCATATGTGCTTTCTCTCATTCTCTTACGGTTTAACGGTAAAACCGGGAAAGAAGATTTCGCCCGGTTCGAAAACTAGACGATAATTCGAGTGAAAATCGAACGAAAATCGAAAATAAAATAGTTTTTCGACTACTTAAAGTTTGAAGCTCTCTATGTTAATTTTTTAGCGATTGCAAAATTTGATGGATTCGATTATGTAAAAATGGACACTTTCTACTTTATAACACGTATAATAAAACGATATACGTTGAATAGAAAATCATTCACGAATTCTCGCCTTAAAGCACAAAAGTCGCGTAAAATATTTCCTCCTCACGAAATCGTTACTAAAACATCGAAAAACCCGATAATCAACACCTCAAAAGTTCGCTTCTATCATGTATTGCATAATAGTTTTTCGTTTACCAAAAATAAATGCACCATCAAATCTACTCCGAATCACCCTACATTTAATTAACTAAATTTCATCAAGCGTTTTTTTTTTCCTTCGGCGTAATCTCGAATATTTTAGTCGCGCTTTAATTAAACCCAAAGCTCCCCGGACAGTTGTAAAACGCGACCGGACGCTTTATCTCTCATTTTATCGCTCATTTTACACCGGTAGCATTAGCGATCGCGCACCGGACGATAAATTTATTAAAAGAGCAACCGATTCGTTCGCTAAAATCGCGTGTTCTCGCCTACTTTTCTCCCAATCTCCGGTAAATCAAAGAGTTCCTCGATAAAGATAAAGATAAATCCTATTAGATGCGAAACAGTACCCCAATATTTTCGCACACGAAGAGCTATCTATGTAACTCATACCGGATCGGCCTGCTGCGAATTCGAAACACATCCTCATCTCTCTTTCACTCGAATGAAATCCAAACTGTCTGTCTCGCACGGCGGACCGACCCGGTATATATTAAAGTACCGGTGCGTCGTGCATCTCATTACCGATGCGAAACCCGTAAGTGAACGAAGAGAGTCTTCGAAATTTACGAGGTCGAGAATATAGCCTGGTACTAGGAAGTTGATGCGATCCGAATTATTGATGATATCTTAAGGTAAGCCAAACAGGCGCCGTAAATACCGTCGAGGGTCTCGATACCCGCGGCAAACGGCCACATCTTCTTCTCCATCAGTCATTTATCAGCCAATTATCAATCAACTGTCAATCAACTGTCAAACAAATGTCAATTTATTGTGCATTATTTTTTCTATCAGTCAATTATCAATCAACTGTCAACTAAAAGTCAAACAATTGTACATTTTTAAGTCACAAATTTCCTTCATTCTCCCCTTTCTCGCAACCTTTTCAAAATTATCCTCCTCGCTAAATACTTTATTTCAATTATTTGCTCACCTTGACACGTTCCTTGTGGAGGTCCTGGCTGCGCTTCGTCTTCTCTAGTTCGACCTTCCTGGAGAGCAGCTCCCTGACGGCCGTCGAGGCGCCCTCCGTCGCGACGTCGTCGCCGTCGAAGGTCTCCTTGTCGTCGGCGTCGTCGTCGCTGAAGCTCTCCAGCAGGACGTCGTTGTTCGGCGACTGCAAAAGAAACGGAGAAATTCGTTGAAACTTTTACAGAAAAAAGCTCGGAAAAGGAGCTTTTGAACTTTGATCAAGATAGAAATCAAATTGGCGAAAGAGATCTTTGTAAAAAGAGACCAGAGGAGATGAAAAAGAAGCTTGAAAAAGTTCAGGATCGCCTTCATCCCGTCTGCAGCAGGATTAAATCTAGAGCTATGCTCAACAAAAATTGCTAAAAACAATCTTTATGCACAAAAAACACTGAAAAAGGGAAGAGAAGCTTGAAGAAAGCTCAGGATAGCCTTTCCATCTGCAGCAGGATTATATCTAGATCTTTACTCAACAAATATCACCAAAAACAATCTTTGTACACCAAAAAAATACTGAAAAAAGGAAGAAGAAGCTTGAAGAAAGCTCAGGATCGAGTTCATCCCATCTGCAGCAGGATTAAATCTATACCTTTACTCAACAAATATCGCCAAAAACGATCTTTGTGCACCAAAAAAACACTGAAAAAAGGAACAAGAACCATCTGCAGCACAGCAGGATCAAATCTAGAGGACTTACCAGTTCAGCGTGCGGCGGGGAATCCCTGCTGCTGCTCGCGCAAACGACCGAAACGTACTCCCTGACGCCGTCTTCGATCTCCAATTTGAGTACAGGCGGATCGACGCCGCAGAGATAGACTGTGCCGAAGAACAACAGCTTGGCCACCCTTTGGGTCAGATGGGCCGTCTCGACGTCGACGTCCTTGGGCGCGTAGGCGGCCTCGTCGGAGGTGTACATCAGCGGCGTGAAGCCGCTGAGCACGCTGTCCTCGGGCAGGCGGATCAGTTCGAAACCTGCAAGGAATTTAAAAAGTGCTAAAGAAATTTTTAGGGGGGAATTAAGGGGTGATGTGGGAGTGTGTAATTCATACAACTTTATAGTAGTGAGGTATGGTAATTATTTGGTAATTATTGTATTTCATTTTATTGGGTTATTCTGGGTTTTTTGGTTTGGTTTCGGGTTGTTCTTTGGAAGTTTTGGCCGGTTTGTTCGTCAATTTCGTCGCTTTTTCGTCGAAATTCTTCATAAAATTGTGAACTAAAAATTACGAAAAAAAAAAAACAACAATTCTTAAAACACAATCTGGCTACTAATACTTTGCAGTAGCGAATCGTACGATCGCCTGATAAGCGCCTGATGTTTCATCTGCAGATCCATAAACTCGCTTTGGACGTTCTCCAGTATCTTCGATATCTTCTTCACGTCCAAACCGGACTTCTTCTCCTTCATCAGCATCAGCTGCTTCTGCTCTTCGACGCGACCCTTCAGCTCCTTGATCTTGTCCAAGTACTTCCGTTTGTTCTCCAGCTCCTCCTTCTTCGAATTCGACAGGCGTATCTTGTACAATTGCACCACGTTCTTCAGCCGCTTCACTTGGTTCATCAGCGGTTTCTTGAATTGCGGTTCGAAATTCACCACCGGCTCCGGATTGGTCACGTTCACGACGCTGCTCTGCGCGCGATCGGCCTCTTTCTTCGGCCGCTTCGCCGGTTTCTTCAACGATGCCTCGTCGTCGGATGGTTTCTTCCAGACGGGCGGCACTTTTTTGCTCTTGGGGGGTTTCTTCAACGAGCGTTTCCTTTTGATCAATTTGTGCGTAGGCATTTTGGTTGTTTGTTCGATTTTGATGTTAATTACGAGGATGAGTTTTAAAACATGATTGATTATTAAATGACAGATTTTTGTGACGTTTTCGTACAGTCATGATGAAGTTTGTTAAAGCTGCATATTAATTAATCAATAATGCTAGAAATATTGGTAATTTTTTTTTATTTCTTTAGCTACAATCTCGAGTAAATTAGTGGAAAGGGGGACACAAGGTAACTAATTTCAACTGTCTTTCATCATAGGGTAATCATCAAAATTATTAATATATTCCTTGTCATCCTTTTGATTGGAAATGTTGCTAAGATTCAAACATTCTTCGAAATTCGACAGATCGACATCCAAATCCTTGGCGAAACTTTCTCCCAACTTTATCCTGAGCTTCTCCTTTTTAATGCTGTTAGTCAAGCTGTGCACTGAAAACGATTCTTCGTACAAATCCACCAAAAATAAAAAAAACCGACCAACAACTTTACCTATCTTCAACGAATGAAAAGTCTTGATCAACAACGACTGGTGCTTGTCCTTCAGCTCGTTGTAGGCCTCGCGCAGCGCCCCCAGCACCCCTTCGAGCCGCTCGATCTCCGCCCTCAGATCCCTACCGTTGTGCCGGAGCTTCTCCTCGGCGGCGGCGAGCCTGCCCTTCAGCTCTCTGATCTGCTGCGCGTACCGCTGCTCCGTCTGCATGCTGGCCTTCTTGTTCTCGAGCAGCAGCTCCTCGAAGATCTTGTTCTGCATCTTCTGGATGCCGGTGGACTTCGGGCCGCAATCGAGCCGGCGCTTCGTGTCCCTGATGTGCTCGATCACGGACTGTTTCTTCGCCGAAGCTTGCATTTTCGCACGGTAATTTTGTGACAATTGCTTTTTGTAATTGTTTGACAGGTAATGTCGCGGTGTTGTACGAAAAAAAAGAAGAGTTTTTTTTACGCTAAAATAAACACGAACGTAAGCTTGTAAGTTACTTATAATGTGCGTAAATGGTAACATGAAATGTACAAGTCGACTACAAAGCTTCCAAGTCTTCGATCCACTCTTTATTTCTCACGCTAAAATTGAAAATACTCTCAATTATCGACGGAAAATAACGCGAAAAATTCGTTTACGTTTCGAAATTACTGCCTAGTTTCCTCCAACCGTCTCTCAGCAATTGCTTGTACCTCATCTCCAGTATAATATAATCATCTTGGAGGTTTTGCAACGCCCTTTCTTTGCTCAACAATCGGTTTTTGTAATCGTCAGCTTCGGTTTTGAGGCAGCTGATCTGGTGCAGGTAATTCCTGCGGTTCCTCCTGTACTTCTTCTTCAATTCGTCCAAGAGCTCCTTGTACAGGCTGACCTCGTTGCGTAGATTCGTCAGTCTCAGTTGCTTTTTCGATGTCATCTAATCGGGAATTTGCGGAATGTTTCGAAATGGTATAACAAACAAGACGAACACACTGAACAATTTTCACTGGATATGATTATGTCAAAGTGACAGTCGCACACACAGGGGGTTTTACAAACTCTAGCGTTTCTTTAATTTCAAGTCGAAATAAAGTATTTAAATATTTGCTCGGACGCGTTAAATATAAATCTGTTAAGTGCTAATATCTTCGGCAAATTCGTTATAAAGGACATTTTTTAACCGACGTTTGCATAGCTGTACCGGTTAATTAATGATCGATTAACAAACAGGCGGTTTTCGATTTTTTTTTGTGTGTGTGGCTAGACAACCGAGCAGACGGATTCGCGAACGTATCGAATCGATTGTGTGTGTTTAACCTAGAAAATGCCGATCGAAAATTTCATACATTAACGTGCGAAACGTAAATAAACACGGCCGCATACAATGTATTATGTATGCAAATCCATCGGAGATGGAGGAAGGAGAAGAAGAAGAAAAAAATCGGTTTCCCACATTCGAAAATTAATAAGGTAAATGAGAACCGGCTAATTGATATAGCAAACAGCGATAATGGGTTCATTAGCATCGGAAATCGCAAATAAAAGCCGTGTGTTTCTGTCAACCTTTTATTATACTGGGTGTTCCTAAACGACGTGTACACAAGGAAGAGAGTGTTTTAGAAAAGGAACGTCTCTAAAAATTATTTCACACAGAAGTTATGACGAAAAATAATATTTAGTTTCACCCTATATTCATTTTTTTGTTCATTTTAATGATCGGTTATAGATATTTTTTTCGCGAATGATATTCCTCGAAAACTTCAGCAAATATTGATTGTAAATAATCCGAAATTTCGAGGCTCGTATAATGGCTCATTATAAAATTTACGACTGTTTTCTTTTAAAAAAATAAAAACTGTTACTCGATCATGTTTTGATAATTTAATTTACAACAAAGAACATTCGTCGAGACAATGGGAATTGGCGTGATAAATGTATTTTTTAGATAGTGGTATTTTTTGTATTGTAATAGCATGGGAATGCGAAACAAAAAAAACAATAAAGACAGTTAAGAGTTACGCACAAAACCATGGAGTTCCCGTATTTTTTTACGAAAATACTGTTCAAACAATTAGTTAAATGTACAGTTAAAAATGGGAGATAATAGATGGTAATTTGGTGATTTAAATATACCAAAATTCTTGTTATTTTTCGAAATGAAAAAAGTATCCCACAATCGGTCATTTTCCTCTATAATTCTCGAATAAGGAAGCTTAAAGATAAAGTGTCCTTTAACCTTATTTAAAGTTAAAGTCTCTTCGCGAAATCGGCAGTTATACATAACAAACTTGCACTAATAAAACAAAGTTATCTAATAACCAACACGACAATCAAACATCTTCATTAACCGGTTCCCAATCACTCCAATTAACAGTTAACACGCCAATTAACGTTAATTATTAGTTCGCGTCCAAACGTGTATCGTATCAACGCAGCAGGAGTAGCTCTAAATCGTCCTGAATCGCCGGTTATATCACAACCGAATCCGGTGGCTGGTGGCTGCCCAAACGTCGTGAAATCGACATTTCGAGTCGTTAAAACGAGCATTCCGGAGTAATTGCCCGATCGACGAATTATGCTTTACCGTTACCGGTTACCGGACCCCGATATCAATCTGTCCCTTTTCGATTCGTTTAATTGCGATCGAATTTATACGCGAGAGAGAGAGAGAGAGAGAGACCGGGGCCTAATATTTTGACGTTGAATATTCGGGCGAAAATTATGACTAGCTAACGGTAATGTAATAAAAAAAAAATTCAACCGATAAAAGTGGTAGATGATTTACATTTCCTCGTGTCGTAAATTTTTGTAATTAACAGCTTACCTTCTTGGGCGTTTTTGACGAAACCAACCGCTTGGCTTTGATCCATTCGCTCTAACAAATTCATCAAGGCGGCCAATCTGCTCCAACTATCGCCGGGTGATCTGCAATTAAAATGTTTCTACTCACAAAAAGACCCAAAAATTTTACATCCAACACAAACAATGGAGAAGAGTACGATGTGAGATATACGGCATAAGAATTCGAACGAAATGTTCGGAAGAATAGAAGAAACGAACAAAAGTGGAATGTAACATCAAATGACAGATGACATATTTAGAGTTATGTTGTTGTAATTTTTTTATTTTAACTTTCTTGGGTCAAAAATAAACATTTTTTTTAGAATACAATGAAGAATTTTCACAAAACGGCATGAAACAAGTTTTAATTACCTTCGGATGCGACATTTTAAAATTGTAGAAGTAGATTTAGTTGGAGGTTAAGTTTTTGTTTTCATTAATTTGACAAGTGACATGTTTAAAAAGTCAAAAGTATACATTCGATAATGCCACATTACCATTTTTAATAAACAATAATTTAGAATTTTAGATATTTAATAAATCATAACTGTATCAAGAAATACAAAAAATAAATTATAACAAACAAACGATTTTTTTTTTCAGAGCAAGAAGATACTTGACAACGTCGCTAAAAACGATCTTTACAACCAATTCTTAATGTGATAAGTGTGATGTATTACAAATTTGAAAAATTAATTGTGGCGTTAATAGGAAACGGAGAAAATTAAAAATTTCACCAATGACTTCATAAGAATACGTAGTTTTATAAAAAAAAAATTAAAAAAAAAGTCGTACTCCTCTCCATTCGTTATAAAACCAAACATATTCATTCGACCCGCCATCCTCATCATTCAAAACAATTTTTCCCCGCCCGAATCCTGCCGCTTCCTGCTATACCAACACGAGCACCATCAATCGAAACGATTTGATGGATGTTCCGCAATCGACTGCAATTTGTTCGACAATAACCATCAATAATCGCTTATAATATGAATGAAAATTTATCGTCCCCGCTACTGCCGTCGCACAACCGTGCAAATTCCTTACCCGACTTTGAAGTCCTGCGTGGAGGGCGGCGGATTCCAGACGCTCGTGTGGCACAACAGCCAATCGCACCAGATCTTCACGGCCGGCAGCAGGACGTTGGCGTCCGACGGCAACGACGCCGGCCCGACGGCGTCGCGACGCGTCGCCGCGTGCTCCTGCAACGCGGCCACGCACCGCTCCAGGATCAGATCGAACATCTGCAGGGAGACGACGAGGGCGCGCTCCTGCAACTCGGAGCGGTACCCTTTCTCCGGAAGCATCGCCGGATCTGCAACAAAACGGATTCGAAACGTCGTATACAGGTATCTAAATTACGCCGGAATGGTAAATATTTATTTCCCGAAAGGCTTTTAAAGTGCTCTAATCTTCGTAGTTATTTTTTTTCTCATCGCTAATAACTCGTAATGATGAATTGATTACATAGCCCGGAGGATTTTACGCTCGGTCGCTCGGAAAAATGCGCGAGCCGGTTGAAAAACTATATAAAAACCTGTAAAAATCGTCTCTAATTATTGCTCTAACGTGCCGCCGCTATTTCGGCTCGACCTCCGATCGAATACCAGCGCAAAAGTCCACTAGAACCGCGTCGATTCCTTCGGCATACGAATTTGTGGCCGTTAACCCGAATAGTATGGGATTTTTCGGAGTGTCTAATAGGCCGTTACACGTGCGTTTACGCACCGAGCCGTGACACCGATGCTATGCAATCAATATATCATTAGGGATCTTTCTCGCGGACGAGGAGAGCGGATCCGCGGAATCCACGGCGTTGCCGATGTATATAAATCCAGCTACACAATTAATTATGATACACCATAAGTAGGAAATTAATGATAGAGATGGGGAAGATCCCGATGGAACGAAAGGGGAGTCTAAGTGGTACTGGTAAACGTGCGATTGTAATGGTAATAAAAAAAAATTGTCGATATTCAATTGGCAACATTGACATGCCGGTGCAATCGCGAACCTCGTAAATATTATCACCGTAGAAGCATCGATGGCGCCAGCGAACCTGAGCCCGGCTCTTTCCACGTACTTCATTAGCCTCGTTCGATATACGAGAGCAGGCTTCGTAAAATCGCACATATTTGTAATTGCAAGCGAAGCGTATTGTTAATACGTTCGTCAACAAACTATTTAATCCCTTGTGCAGCGGACGAAATTCCATCGCGCGGCCTTTCCCAGGACTCGCGTCGATTTCCGAACGACTTTTCCTTTTTTTTTTTGCGGTCGATTTTTCTGCAGCGAAAAACCCGCGAAGGTTCGGCGTGTTATTTATGTCTCGAAAATGAGAGTACGCGCAACCCGTAATTTGCACGGAAACGGGACCAATGTAATCGGGAGTAAGCGGTCGATGGGAAAGTAATATTCTCCGATAAGTCGAGATTAAATTGTACGGTGTCGAAGCCTCTCGCCCGCCTCCCGTTCGAGGGATGGATTTTGAAAAGAAACAAAAAAAAAACCTGTTCACGAGCAAGTGATTTCGCGTTACGCGGAAGATCTAATCTAATCTATTAAAGATCACAAAATCAGATCATCCCTTGTACATTCCTACTTCTTTGGATTGGTATAGAACACAATTGACAATATAAAAGAAATATTAACGATCAAGGAACGATTCAAACTCTTCTCTTTTAGAAAGAATTAAGGCAACAGTAATGATTATTATTAGTCGAACATTCGAGCGCTTATTTTCGTATCGTTTTCGATGTGTTTTTCGTGTGTTTACGAACCCTCGGGCGAAACATTACGGTTCATTGTGCATGGAAGTGCTCGGGTTTTTTTTTTTATTTTCGCTTCTAATCCAACACGAATCGTTATAATAATATTCCGCGTCGAATCGGTAAAACATGACTTCGCAGTCGTTAGAGGAAACGAGGATTTAATTCCAACGACTCCGATTCACCGATACAGAAAAAAAACAAGAACAATCTAACAGCCACCGCTGTGTGTACACGTAATTGAAAATATTTTCAAAATCCACGACTTCGAAACGAAAATAAATAAAAAAAAAACAAAAACCATCCGCACCGTTTATGATACTAATTTGTAACATGGTATAATTTATAAGGGAGAAATTTGCATGATATGCCGCGCCGGTTTGATGGGTTCTCGTGACCGAAGAGATACGTGTCCACTAAAGGCGAAAATAACGCAAGCAAAACGTCAGGATCCGCAGGACCGTGCGTCGAATAAATTATTGTAATAACCACCGTTCCGCCCTGGCGTGATTGAAAAGCGTTCCCCGGCCGCGTTCGCTTCGTAATTAAATTGAATTTAAGCACAATCGAGCTCGATAGAAACGATAGAAAACCTACCGTATTCGCACAGAATACAACAAGTCGCAAGAATCGCGATTTTTCTTCGGCGATTTAATTTTACACGTACGGCAAAGGTTGGGAGGAAGAAGAAGCAAAAAAAAAACGAGATGTTGGCAAATGGGTTCTTAGTCACCGGAGCGCATCGTAAATAAAACGAAAACGAAGTCCTTAACCGAAAAAAAAAAAGAAGAACAGATGATACACATAGGTAGGCACTTGTGCATTTGTCGCTACATACAGGGCGATTCTCTAATACTTCTATAATCATCCTATATCTTTACTCCACTGTCCTTTTGCTTGAATTACTCATCTTGTACTGGTTCCAGCGTTCTTACTCCATCATCCTTTTTTTTTCCTAAACACTTTCTATTCCACTTACCCTCTCTCGACATTACTCAACTAACCCTGCATTATCATTTCTCAAATCTCTCATGTTACAGCTCCTTTTGCTCGCCCTAACTCCAAACCCATTCTGCACTTGCCCCATTACAACATACTCTAGCTCATTCCAATCGCAGCAGTAGCAGGACTTCGGAGAGATGTTTCTAACCCCGATCACGTTCGCCCTGTAATGGCACCAGCCCCCGGGGGGGGCCCTCCCCCCTTCGGGACGGGCTGTCCCCGCTTGACCTTTCGCAAGGCCGTTTCAAGGCCGATCGTTGGCCGGTGCGCGGCTTTTACGAGGCCGTTCCTTCGGCCGCGCTCTCGTTGTTCGTGGTTTTTTTTTTGGTTTGTACGCGCTGTCGAGTTTTCCTGCCGCCCGATCGACGGTGGAAAACCGTCTCTAAAAATACTCCATAAGCGAAAACTGCGCGATGGATGTTTTCGTATGTGCACTTCAAGCCCTCGAGTTTCTTCTTGGTCTTTTTCTTCTTGCGTGTGTGTGTGTGTAGCAAGGCATATTTCAAACCGCAGATTCGCGGTGAAATTCAAGCAACAGTGTATGACAATCCTTATACAGGGATGTCCATTGTATTCTACACACTTTAATACTTATTAAACTATTCATAACTCTTACTTTTGAACAAATTTAAACTAATAAAAACCGTTAATTACTTGTTACTTTTAAATCAAAACGTATAATCGATACGATTACGAATTAGAACGTTTTAAACAGAAACGAGAAATTAACCGAGGAACATCCTCTATAAAGACTCGAAGGTGGTTAAGTGAAAAAAAAAAAAAAAAACTTTTCGAAATCCACAATTGGTCGTAGAACGAACGTTCTCTATGTAAATCCTCGACGGTTTCAAAATAAATACGAGGCAATCGTCGGCGCGTTGACTTTTCGGAAGGGGCTAGTGAACTCTCCTGCGGGAGAGAGGAAGAGTCGCGTATAAGAAAAGATGATGATGGACGGAAAGAATAAAAAATTTTACGCGGAATGTTTGGAAACGGTCTATCGGCAGCGTTTGCGTTTCGCACGACCGTAATTAGTCTTGAAAAAGAAAAAATCTTGCATTGTTAAAAGGATCCAGCGATACGGGGGAGAAGTATTCGGAACTGATGAACGTTGCACCGGGTTTCTAAAAATTTCTAAAATCGATTTTTTCATGGAGTATATCCCGCGTACGGAACGACGGAAGACGTCGCGACCCGTCCTGATTTATGGTAACGTCGCCGGAGCGGCATGTTCCGCCTTGATGCATTCGCATTGTCGGCTCCAATTTGCTTATATACGTTTTTCGCTATTTACATCTAACATATTTACATCTAACATGTCGTATAAAAGCTGAGACGGATCCACCGCCGATTGGCATTCCGGTCGTTCGATTCTTCTCGACCGAAGGGAATGCGAGGCGCTCGTAAAACGTTAGAGAAAATCCGACGAGAACGGCGATTTGTCGGAATTCAACGGCCGGTTTCGAAGGGTCGAAATTAAAATGTTGAGCCGCGAGCGACGCCGATTGATCCACGATTTTTGCAGAGCAGAGAGCTAAGCAGATGGCAGAATAGAGAGCAAAGCAAGGAGCAGAGGCCAGAGCAGAGACCAGAGAGTGGAGAGCAGAGACCAGAGACCAGAGACCAGACCAGAGACCAGATACCAGATAGTGGAGAGTAGAGAGCAGAGACCAGAGACCAGAGACCAGACCAGAGAGAAGAGACTAGATTTGAGAGAAAAGACCAGACCAGAGAGAAGAGACCAGACCAGAGAGTAGAGACCAGAGAGCAAAGACCAGAGATCAGACCACAGAGTAGAGAACAGAGAGCATTGCAGAGAGCAGAGAACAGAGAGCATTGCAGAAAGTAGAGAATGAAGAGCAGAGAACAGAGACCAGAGCAGAGACTAGAGCAGATTACATGGAAAATTCTCTAATTGTTTTATCGAAAAAGAACATGTACATAAATAATTTTGCTGTGAATTCCGTAAATTCAGCATTCTCGCATAAAATAGCAAACGTATTATACTCCTATTCGATTTTATGATGCTCGATTTACAACGGGAAGGAAAAAACCAGTCTTCTGGTGCACGTCGACGCCTTTTTCCATCGCGATTTTTATTAAAATCTCCTATGGAAGTCATAAAATATGGATGAGCTCGGTGACGCCGGCGTCGTATTAATCAATTGGAATTTAATTCGAAACGCCCATCGATAATTGAGTCGTCCATAGATCAGAGTTAATCGATCTTCTTCGATACCGATACACCGTCGATTATATTATTACGTTGGAAAAATAACGCGGGTTTTTTTTTTATCGATGTACGATTCGTTGTTTTATTTTTCTTTATAATCAAAAACGTCGTACGTAAAACGAGCGAACGGTTCGTTTAGTTCGCAGTAAAATGTCGCTGGTTTATTCCCGTTTTACTATTATTACGCCGTTTAATTTCTTCCTATTAAACGAATCGTTAATTTAAATGGAATCGAGAAATCGATTTATTTCGCATTCGAAAGGGCCCTTTAATTATAACAAACGCGGCGTTTGAGCTTTGTGAAAAAAAATAATCTTGCAAAACATTATTTTATAAATACATAAATAACTGCCGGTTATTCGTTAAAAAAATTATCTCAGGAAGACACTGTTTGAACGTTAACTAAAAATAACCATCGGGATAATATTGTATGGGAGCGGAGATTTATTTCAAGTAGCGTGAAAAATTAACTTTCCTAACGAAATTACAGTCCTATTAGCGTCCTCCTCGGCACAGTCCTGTCTCTACGAAGATATACTGTGCAGGAAAGTTCGTTGTAAAGGCGGACTTTTATTTTAATAAATTTTAACGGTACCCAACGCGGATCCATCAGTTCTTCCAACATTTTATTACGCGGAAGCGCCATTTTCCGATTTTAAACTATAAACAACCGGTTATTTCTTCGTTTTTTTCTTTCTAGTTTTCGTCGTAGTTTTGCGAGTTTTTCTCGGGCTGCGGTATTTTTTTTTTCGTTTCGTTTCGATCTAAACGAAGAACGGTTTATTAACGTTTATTTTCGCTTTAATTCGGACGAAAGCGCCTCTTCGCATCGCCCAGAAATGTTATTCAACTCATCCGCCACAACCTTGCCAAGGTTACAAGGCCGGGAGATTCGATCTTTTCGTTCGGGGGGCCCCCCATGCGCCCCGCCCCGAACGTTCCGTTCATGCACAATTACCGTTTTTGTTTCTACAAACTGCGAGATTTTGTCGCAGAGCAAACTATGTCATATGTCAATGACACGTCATATGTCAATGTTATGCCAAGGGCACGGTCTTACATACAGGCCTGGAAACTCTGACGCTCTGGATCGAGGGTTCATGAGAAATCCGCTGGGAACGCCAGTGTCGGGTAGTTAATTTAGGGGTAATTATAGCTTCTGTTGAATATGGCATTGTCGTCAAATTAAATTAAAATTTTAAATTAAATTAGGAAGGCAAAATGGCGGAATGAAGGAAAAGTGACGTTTTGTGGGTACCAGTAAAGTTTCCTGACCTGTTATATGCGACCGTGCAAATACCTCATGAAGCTGTCATTGACTGACACCGAACTGACAATTTGCAATAAATATTGACACTAATGACAGTGTAATGACAGTGTAATGACATGTAATGCTTGACGCGTGCGCGCGCAATCGACGCCGAAGCCGAATAGGCATATTATTAATAATATTATTTATCTACACGTGACTTGTCGTGCGGTTAAGTAGATTAATTCGTCTTCGACGAGCGATCGCAGTCGAAATAATTACGCGTTTCCTTCGCAGGACTCGGTAACTTTATAATTATTGCAGGAATAAAAAAAAAGTCTATCCGTTCTTAAAAGACAATGACGTCACGAGCAGCCCTGTTGCGACGTTGCCACATTGTGATTAATATCCATTGTATTACCGATTTTCAAATCGGTTCAAATGACTGTTTCGCTACGATCGAACGACTTGAAAACGACCGTTTTCTAACGAAGAAGGCGAGTTTCTAAACATTGCGATGCGAATAAAGCAAATTTTTTTTCCTGCAACAGCATTAGCGAGGAATAACCCAAACCGCAATCGCATTATAGATGAAACGCATACTCGCATATATCATGGCGAACATTCTTCAATGGACACGCTCCTCGGGGACAACAATTGCGGTGAATTTACGGTCGAAATGTACAGTTATTATGGACTTTCACGCGTATAAACTGCACCGAATGTCATCCGACCAGACATTATCTACCATGTATACGACAGCTTAGGCTAAAACGCACTATTCCCCGCTCAAAAAAAAAGCAATTAAATAAAACCTTACCTTTGAGCTGCGTGGTATCGATGGCGTACATATTGAGCGCGAGCAATTGCAGCAATCGATTGCAGGGAATCGGCACGGGCGAATGTTGCAGGAGCGCGCGGAATTCCTTCAACATTTGCATGGCGGCCTCTTGGAAACTCTCCATCCTGCAACACGCACGAGAAACACGTTTGTAAATTAACTCGGCGATTTTCTGTGTGATTAGAGGTAAAGAACCGTTTTCGAAACGAGTCCGGTACTAATCCCAAACCTACCCGATTTTAGTTATGAGCTTCCCGAGCACATGCAAATAACTGATAACGAACCGTTTGTTCACCTAAAAAAACAATTTTAATCGATTACAAGTCGAATTGATGGGTAGGAAAATGTATTAGTAGTTTTACCTCTACGCTACTTAACGACGATAAATCTTCTTCTGCAGCGTCCAGATTCGCCTGCGTCGTCCTGTACACTCTCCTGCCGCCTTCTGGATGTATCCAGGTTTCCCTTCGCAATTGCCCCGGGGCGTGATTGGAGTCTTCGGATTCTTTTTGCTTCATCTGCTGCCGCTGCCGCTCCAGCCTCTCCTCTCGGCGCTTCTTTTCCCCTTGATCGTACTGAAAGATAATTTCCGATTAATTCACAATTAAATTTACCGATGGATTAGGGATGGTTTTCGTTGCGAACGGTTTCATACGTACGTAAACTTGGTGGTACTGCGGACAAGCAGCGTGGAAAAAAATATATTGTACGTTATTGTAGATAAACGATTTACGATGGAAAACGATTTAGAATTTTTAATTTATTGTTTATTTACCTTCTTTTTGTTTTCGTAGAAAAGTGACACTAAGTTCTGCTTGGCCGATGGGACCGGATTCGAAGACATTAAACTTCTCATGTAATAATAAACAGCGTCTAATTTCCTTCTCTGTAAAGCAAAAAATAACATAAAACATAAGATGATTTAGGAGAAATATCCACTGTCCTACCGCGTAATAGGCCAATATAGCCAATTGATTGTACGGCTTGCCGTTCTTCGGGTTGATATCCTGCGATTTGATGTACCATCTAAAACAACACGCCTAATTAGCAATAATTAATACTAATTGATTGATTAACGTACTGTCTACATTTCCCGTAATTCGCCGTTTCGTTCACCTCCTCCCTATATCTCCCCAAATCGCCCAAAAACAAAAACAACTTCTGGGCACACACCAAAGCCAAACCGACCATCCCCAAACCTTTCGTACCACCGGGATTCTCCTTCATAAAATTGTTCAATTTGAAATCGTAAGTTTCTTCTAACACAGTCAACAGCCTCTCGTAATATTTACTACCTTCATCGATCAAACACAACAAAAACCCTACAACAATAAAAAAAAATTACACGAAACGTTTACGAACAACACGAACACAAACCTTTGTACTTCTCCTTGTTGCCGGGATCGCTCTTGATGGCGCTGCGGGCGACCTCGATGATGTTGTGGTAGAGCACGTTCCAAAAGTGCTGTTCGACGTTCTCCTTCTGGCAGAACTTCATGGCCTTGCACAGCAGGTACTCCAGCGCCTCTTTGAGGAAGCCGCGCAGCGTCTCGACGGCGTCCCAGCGCGCCAACAGCCAGCCGCCGTCGACGAGGCCGCGCAGCTCGTCGTCGGCCTTGCGCACGTCGCGCAACAACTCCGGATAGTGGCAGGACTTGAACGATTCGGCGGTGTCGTCGTACCAAGGCGGGCCGAACGATTCGATCGGTGGCTGTTGGGCCGAATCGGCGGCGTCCGCGGCGCCCGGCACGTTGACGCGCGAACTCGTCGATTTGACTATGATCGGCTTGGACGGGTTGTTGGGATCGAAGAGGCTCTTGTGTTGCTGGCCCGTTGCTCGGCGGGTATCCGGATAACTGGTCACATAATATCGATTAGTTTTTTATTCGAATAAAATTGTAATATTAGGGCTTACCGGGGTTGGTCTCGCGTACTCAAACTCGGTATAGCTTTAGTTTCGTTCTTTTGCTGCGGTAATACCAAAACTCCCGGTTTTTTGTTGCTCGGATCTACGTCTAAAATTACTTTGCTGTCTTTATCCGAATTTTTTCTAGTTCTTTCGATTTCCTCCCTATTAAAAAAAAATACTCCAATAAATCTATTGAACAGGTGTGAATTACGTGGAAACGAACCTCCAATTGTCAGTTCCTGACGGCTGGCCTCTTACTTGATACCGATCCCAGCTACTGTCCCTGCTGACGTTCCTCGAGCTGTTGTGATATCGATCGTAACTGCTGTCTCTTCGATCCCTTGAACTCCTTCTCGACGCGCCCGAGCAACCGTCTCGCGGCATCCTGAACGCCCCGTCGCGACTGTCGATGCTCGTAGTCGAATTTTGCCGGGTGCGATCGCTCCTCGTCCGAGAATTGCTCCTAAAATAACCATCCATTTTAAGTACTCGTTTAAAGATGAGAAGTAATCGATTACCTGTTTCTGCTCCTTTGACGGTTTCGCCTGCAACAGTAGGAATAATACAGTAGGTGAATTCCCTGTTGAGCTATTTTAAACGTACCTCTTTTTCTTCGACGTGTTCGTTTCGTTGATATTAGGCGGTAAGGATTTCATGGCGGGTTCCTGCAAACTGACGATCGATGAACTCCTCGTCAGCGCGTCGCTGTTGTACTCCGATTCTAATCGATCGTTCAATTCCACTTCTTCGCTCCAATCCTACAGATGGACCGGAAAAGGTAACCAATAGCCCTTCTCCTTACCACAATCTACTTACCAAAGTGTTGTTGATTAGATTCGGAATGAGCGTTTTGTAATCGTCCGGGCTGGTGCTCGATTCCGGTCGATCACGAACCGGTTCCGGCATCCTACTGACAACGTCTTTTTTGGGTTCCTCTAAATTCCAGTTCTCCTCGACGCTAACGTCCGTGCTGATAGAACTCTGGAAAAACGACAAATCGTAGCGTTCGATACACACAATCGAGCGAAATAAATAATTACGTGATAAGGTCTGGCGTCTCTGTTGGTTTCTTTGCTGCGACTTCTCCTGTCCCTCCTGCCGTTTCTCCTCTTGTCTCGACTCTGATTGGCGCCGCCTCTGCGTTGGTCTCTCTCGCGCCTGTTACCGTCACCGCTCTCTTTGTTGTAATCGTTCCGTTTGAAATTGTTCCGGTCCTTGTAATAGGAATCCCTGTAATCGTCCTCCCATCGTTGATCTCTGTAATGGTCTCTGGCGTTGTAATTGTCCCTGTTATTAAAGTTATCTCTATTGTAGTTCTTGTTATCCCTGCAAGTTATCATATTAATATGATACTGGAGTAGTGCCACAAACACACACCTTCTATTCCTAAATTCCCTCTGGCTGTTGTCCCGTTTATCCTGAGGCCTCGTCGATCTTCTGTTATCGGAATTAGTCGGAGTTTGCGGTCGACTGGGCGGAGTGGGCGGGCGCGAGTTGCCTGGACTTTTCAGCTTATCGGGCAGGGATTCGAAAGCTCCACCGGGTCGGGACGTTTCCTGATCGCTGTACAATCTGCCTCTACCGCGCGGTTTGCTCGGCAGCGTATTAGATATGTAATTAGCCTATAAATAAATAAATAAATTTGTAAATGAGTTGATTTGTGGGCGATAAACGTACGTTCGGTTGGTGCTGATGGTGCGAACCGGCCGCGTACGGCAACGTATAGTAACCGCCCGTCGGATGGTTGTGGTTCTGGTTCTGGTTCTTCTGGAACGTCAGGCTGCTGCCGTCCCAGTTGTTGTCCTCGACGGGCGAGTGCTGGAACTTGTTGTCTTCGAGGAACTTCTTCTGGAACCTCGGCGGCAGGTTGTTGAAACGTTTCTCCTGTTCGGCGCCCACCGTGCTGTGTCGGCGGCCGCTCGGCGGCTTCGCTTGCACCTTTTCGCCGCGATTGTCGCGCTGCTGTCGGGTCCAATTCGTCTGCGGGCCGGCGCTGCCACCTGTCGACGAAAAAACATAACTTATTTATGTCTAATTAACAAGTAAGCACGGTCCTATATATTTCTAAGGTCTGGAATCATGGGTCGAAAAAGTGTCCCGTTAGTTGAGGATGAAACAGGGTTCCTAAAACGGCCGCTAGAAGGCGATGTTGTAAAGGACCCCGGTTTTTCGCCTACGAATTATGAAAGGTTATATTCAAACTAAAAATAGATACAAAATATAAAAATATACTTAAATCAGCAATGATTTTGTTGTAAACATCATGCCCGTATCTTCGGTTATTGTATACCTCCATTTTCTTCTCGAAATGTCAAAAAATATATTTTCAAGTTTTGACAGCTTGAACTGTCGTCACACAACCGCGATTTATATGTAGCTCGACGCTGATTGGCTGAGATAAGTTGGTCCTGCGATCGTTCGCCACGGTGCGGCGAAAAAGTGAAGCTTAAAAAGTCCTCAAATAACGGGACACATTCTCTAATGCATAAGCATAGGGAGATGCCAGACCTTAGAAATATAGGACCGTGCTCCTAAGCTATATCGATATCTATTCTCAGAAATAACGTATCTAAATTACATAACGATAAACGACAAAGGCTGCAAAGTTTAAAAAAGCAGTTATCAATTCGATAGCGATACGGTAAATAGAAACATAAACAGCCGTTTCGTTGACCTTGATTTTTTTTTGTTAATGTTTAACGAAATTATACAATTCTTACCTCTAATTTCGGGTATCTGTTTCTGTCGGGCCGCTTCTTCTCGCCAATCGTTGCCTTGTTCGTTTTTGTCCATGTTTCGTTCAGCATAAGGAGTTCTTTTGCCAACGATTCGATCGACCGGCTCCGAAGGGGGTTTCTCGTTACCATTAATGTGAGCAAATGTGTTCCTGTTCATGTCTTGCGACGGATATGATTCTCTATCTCTAGCTTGAGCAATTGGTCTAGGCACGTATATTATCTATTAAGATAAACAAATAAATCGTCGAGTATTAATTAGGTGGGAGTTGACGATTACCTGGTCGGGTTTTCTGGGACGTTTATTCACATCGTCATTGGGAGAATAGTCTCCCGATTTGGATGTTCTGTCTGAATGTCTGGGCGAGTTGCCTTCGCTTTTGGTCTTTGTATTGTCGAAATCGGTGTTCGATAGATCTTTGTGTTTCAGTACTGTGGAATCGAATTCGGACTCTTCGTTTGCGTTGGATTTTTTCAACGGGCCACTACCTGGTCTGTAAATCGGTTGCTGCGGTTTGGCTCGTCGCATATTCCTTAATCAGTTGAAATCTATGTGGAAACGTAGGGATTAAATTAATGTGTAATAGGTATTCGTGTGATAAGCATGGAATCAATCTAAGGTCCTTTGTTTAGCTATGTGTTATGTATTCGCGTATTATGTTATAGTTATTGGATAGATTTCGTAGTATTTGTTAGAATAGCAATGTTTATAAGCGAATAAATAACAAAATTGCATCAAATTTCGTGCACTTTCGATTGTGTTATAAACATCTACATACCATGCCCAAGTGAACCTTCGGAATTCGCTGTGACGTGATTTTTGACTTTTAAATAAAATTAACGATTTTAACGATAAAAAGAACGTTTTTAATTAGTATTTTCCGCACTTCCTGTCACATAAACTTACCGAAAAATTCGCTTGCTTCAACAAAATATGATTCTTTTTAACCTTGAAAACTTGAATTTCATGTTTGCATGTTGGCAATTATTTACTATGCTCGGCGGGAATTTTAAATGGTGCTTTTCGAATATCGGCGAAATTTGTAATTTTGGTTGTAGTGCGAATATCTAAAAATTAATTTACTATTAAGAAGTTAAAGGTTATAAAGTACTTCAACTATTCTTTTGTTCGAAATGACATATTTGTATCCAAAGAAACAATAAACAATAATAATAAACGTCAATTTCTTTCTTCTTTATTTCGGCCATCACTAATTCGGTTGTTCGGTTTCCCATCAAGTTTGACATCAAGTTTGACATTGACATAAATGACATTTGACTTAAATTTTTTCTAAAATTGTTTGAATTTTGATTTAAATTTTGTTATGAAAATTTCACGTATAAACAAGTTTTAGATAACTAAAATTTTCGTAGGAATAATTTATTGCGTAAGGCTCCAATGCTGTATTGATAAAGAAACAAACGGTTACAAATATATACTTTTTTTTGCAGGAATACTTTCAGGGCAATTCAACATGGCAAAAGCCGAAACACCGAATTTAGTGGCGGTAAATTTCTCAACATAAACTCTTGCAATATCTAATTTACTAAATAAGTTAACTACACAGGGTCTCGCGAACCTCGAAGTCAGCGAAGAGGAGTACGAGAACCAGCTGAGCAAGTTGAAAAAATTCAAAGACCAAATCAACATCGAAGGCAACGTGAAAATCCACATGTCGATGTGAGCTTGCCACGTAAGGAACCATTCAACAAAACTAACGCCCGAACGCTCGTTTAGACAGTGCCAGAAGGAGATGATGTGCACTAAATACAGCGAGGAATTCGACTACATAGCGGGCGGTTGCACGGACGGCACTGTCAGAGTGTTCAAGTACGCCACTGGAGAGCCCGCGTTCACTCTCTCCGATAAAGAAGTGAGAGACGAGACGCCTGTCACTAGCATAGAACACAGGAGCATATCGAAATTGTATCCCGTCACGAATTGCTTCACCGCTACGTGTAAACGATCTACACTAATATCAAATGATGTTTAATAGAAGCGTTTACAGATGCAAACGGTTGCGTGAAATGCTGGAACTTCCTATCCAGCCAATGCATTTACACGATCAGAGAGAAACGTCAAACGTACGGTATCAGATACCACCCGAGGTTCCCGAAGTTCGTTACCTACGGAGACGATTTGAAAATCCACCTGTACGACGAAGAAACCCGAACGCAAGAACGAATACTACAGGGCAGTAGTTACCCCGATCGGCAAGACGGGCCTACGTCGAGAGTGTTCGCAGCCGTGTGGCATCCGAAGAACAATTACGAATTGCTAACGGGAGGATGGGACGATACGATACAATTTTGGGATCTGAGGCAACCGTATGGGATTAGGCATATCGCGGGGTGCCACATATGCGGCGAAGGAATCGACATACATCCCAAAGGACACGAAGTTCGTTTTGTGGCCTCTTGCTTCGTAAGTATGCAGTCAATTCGTTTGTTACGTGCTTGTCGTTTCAGATATTGGTGTGCAGCCATCAAACGTCCGATGCATTGCAACTGTTCGACTACGGGAGCTTGAGGAGAGTGGCTCGATTAGAACCGGACATTTTTCCTAGTAAGGTAATTTCAACGAAACGAATCAACCTCGATTATAGTAACCAATGTTTTATTTACATAGTTGTACTGTGGCAAGTATTTATCTAAGGATTTCATTGTTACGGGCGGATCTTCGCCGAACTTGGTTCGTATAATCGATCTTCAAAGTACAGCGGTAAGTTTTTTTAGTAATTAAATTAAAGTTTAATCTACGTAATCGAATTCGTCGGATATTCCGAATTGTTTGTTCAGAACGGCATCTTCCATGAGAAATTTCTTTTTGCACCAGGATTTTACGGCGAACACGTTGTCTGTCCATCGGTTTGCGGCGTTCTTGAGTTCTTCGGTTTTATCGAGCATCTCCTTGAATTTAACGGGATCGTTTTCTTCGTAGTGCTTCAATTGGTTTTTCAACGCGGATAATTCCATTTCTTTATCGTTTAATTCTTCTAGGATGTTTGCGTAAGAGTTATCGTCGTTGGTGTTTTTTACGGCTACGGAAAGTAGGGGTTATTCAGCCAAATTTTGGGATCTTATACTGTGAGAAATTTACCTTGTAATGCATCCTCCATAGCTTTTAGTTTGTTGATGGTTTCTTCGGTGTTTTGTTTGAGTTTTTGCATTTGGTTTTTCCTCAAAGTGAAAGCTTTGCTGGGAAAGGCCCAATAATAAATGGAGGTACCGATTTTGTCGGTATCGACTAAACCGTTTTCGACTAGATTTTGTAGTACTTCTTTAACCGATCCGGCTACAATTCCTTTTTCCTTGGGCGCTATTTTCTCCAGTTCTTTCAGTTGGAAACATTCTCCTTTTTCGTAAAATAATTGCAGCAGTCTCGTTCGCTTTTCTTCCGCACTGACGCCTTTTTTCGACATGTTTACTGTACAAGTCTTTAAATGCGAGTTTAAATAAATTCGTTATTTTATAAATATTTTTTTTTATTTCAAAATTATAACCTTACTTTTTTGTGTCAAACCGGCAACCCACTTGAAAGGTAAAGGTGTTCTGTGTTGCCTATACGAATATTTTTTTAGTAACTATTTTGTTCTATGGTTGTCGGAACTATATACTTTTGACATGACATTGACAGATTAAACATTTTGAATGTTTAATTTATTTAGTGTAAAATATTAAATAATGTGGCCGTTTTTAATTGGTATGTAGATTTAGATTTTTTAATTTACAGCTCATATTACTGCAAACTATTTACTTTTCTAGTTGCTTTCAATTTTACAGAGTACGATATGTGAAAATGTACCTAGGATTATCTTGTAATTAATTATTTCTTTTATCGGTTGTTTTTAATTGTGATTATAAAGTAGGCCGGGGCCTTAGTTGTTAAAATTTTCCAGAACGTTGGTTTAATAACTTCGTTGAGCAATGGCGTTTTTTGCATCGATGTCGGCCCGGGAAAGAAGCAAAAATACACTAGAGAAAAAGAGCATACGGAAGACGTTCAGATACGAATGAAAAGCGACATAACGGTTTTGCCGAAATTCATCTTTTTGTCCGGTAAAAAACTGTATCAAATGGATTTTTGCTGAACCCGAACCAATTAAAATCGCGTTCATCGAGTAATAATTTTGACGCTAAATTTCCAAACTGTTTCGTTTCAATAAAAATGTTGTCTGTGTTGCGTACTTTTGATCGATATGGTCCGAATAAAACGCCGGTTATATTAAATAATCGCTTTAATATTTTCTTTTTTTTTTCACGTTTAGAAACATTTCAAGCGATACATGTATATTACAACTAATGTACAAAAAAAATCTATCACACAAATACACACAAAAGCTATGAGAACGGCATGTTAACATAACATAATCGTGTTCTAAAAAACGTTTATAAATATACAATGTTTAACCCAAATAAATCTCGTGGTTGGTTCGAAAAAAATAAATGTCATAATTAACGTGTACGCAGGGAAGTTAAAATCGAACTGTGATGTAAAGCCACAAAATTTGTACAGCACTTCAAAAAAAAAATCAATTCGAGCAGTTTCCTTGATTAGTATTCGAACGTATCGGCTGCAATAGGAAAAAACTGACCCAGTAAATAGTTCATCGACATTTCTTAACAATATATCATTTATATTTTGATTTTTGAATTTGTACTACGCTTAGCTACCTAACATGCTTGTCTTTTGCCAACAAAAACCACCGCAAAAGATCGTTTTTGATCGAGGCCGGCGCAAACGAATTTCTTTTTACGCTCGTTTCTGTTCCTGATGATGGTCCGCAGGTCGTAATTTGGCAGTAGATCGGTTTTGTGTTCCGTTTTAGTTTTGAGTTACCAATAACAAATTTACAAATTCAACAATATCGAAAAATACATCGGCGTGTATATGTACAAAAAGCGACGTTTATTTTATTTATTCATATTTCGCGCTATATTTTATTATAATTTTACGATTTTTTTCATCGAGTATTTACAACGTGCATCATTTTAATTATCGACGAAACGCTATAATTGTCTTGTTTGGTCCGCGGAGCACGACTCGAAATTAGTCATTTAAAAAAATGGTGTTAAGGTAGATCGTTATAAATTCTTTGAAGCAATTATTATTTTATAGTTAAAATTTAGTTGTAAATTGAGCATGGACCAAACACGAGTTATAGCTCAAACGTACAGCATCAATTTGTTTATATTACAATTTGAAATATTCGGTAGTTAAAGAGTTTTGTTACTTATCCATAAAAAATTTCATTTTTTTCTCTTCTATATTGAGCCGTTTTTTGCACGAAATAAGAAAATTTGCGATACAAACAAATCGATCGGTGCGCGGTAAAGAAAATTTCGATCGAAATGAGCAATCCGTAGAGCAAAATGAGTTTTGTATTTTCGAAGTACAGTATAAAATCAAATCAACTAAATTCAATTATCTAATTAAATAAAAACCATTTGCCCCGAACTCACAGTCGATTTTTCTGTCGAGAAAACAGGTCCGGACAAATTGGCGTTCTCGCGCGACTTTTCCTCCATTAAAACGTTTCTTTTTTTACCAGCCAAAGAAGGAGAAGTAGAACCAACAATCAGATTTACGAAAACGAAAAAAAAAAAATAATAATTAATAATAATAATAAAGACGCGGTGTGTCACAGCCCTTTTACCGTTTTAATTCGAGCATACAAAATACCGTCTACATGGTATTGTAAACGGGACTATTCCGACCGGGCGGCACGTTCAGCTTCGCCAACGGATGGCTCTTCCCGTACTGTTGCTGTTGCTTCTTCTTATTGGCCGCCGTGATGACCGTCGCCGCCACCACCAATCCCGGCGACGCCGTCCTCGACGCCGGCCCGGCCGGCGGCCGTTTCTCCTCCGCCGCCGCCGCCGTCGCGTTCGTCCTGCGCAAATTCGCGACGAGCGGCGCGCGCAAGATGCGCGGCGCCTCGTTCACCGACACCTCGATGCACGAGTACCGCACGTTGTTGTCCTGCTTCCTCCTGCAGCGCGTCGCCCGCCCAATCTCCTCGCCGTTGCTCTCGAACATGCCGATCAGGTTGCGCAGGTTCACGTCGTCGACGCTGTTTTGCTCCGGTTGCACCTGCGATTGCTGCAGCTGCTGCTGCTGCTGGTTGTGGTGGTGGCTCGCAGTCATCTTCTCGGCCGCATCGATTTGCTCCGATTTGGCCTCAAACTCCTTCTTCAGGTTCTTCACTTTGCCCGAGTTGTTGGCGGCGGCGCCGTCGAGCAGATCGTCCGGCTTCCTCGTCGACGTTCGGACGTTCCGCAGGTTCTCCAGGTACGTTTTGTGTCGCTTGACGGAGGAACATTGCGCCGTGTTGACCACCGCCGAGTCTTTGGAGACGTTCGAAGCCGATCGCGAGAGCGATTCCTCCGGCTGGACGAGCTCCATCGAAGAGGGTTCCGGAGCGCTGACCGACAACCTCGCCGATATCGCCTGCTGGTGCTCGTCGACGGGTATGTCGATTTTGTTCGATATGGCACTGGAATTGATCGGTTCGTCTTCTACGGTGCTTTCCGTCAAATCTGGAAACCAAACGAATCCCTTATTAAATGGATATAAAGTAAGATGTAACACACATTATACTATATTTATACATTCTGTTTGTTTAAGAGTAACGCAAGATCAACATCATAGAGCTATCCAAGCGCTCCAGAAAGGAAGGTACACGAATTCTCTCACCTTTTTCGTTGATGTATCGTCCGTGGGCGCCGCCGCCTCTGGCCTGTCGCATGTCGTACGAGCCCCACGAGCTGTTCCGGCTGGGCGCCGTCCGCGTAGTATCGCCCGAGCCCCACGAGCTGTGCCGCGACAACTCCGACGGCTCCCGGTGATAGCCCAACGCCACCGCCGAATCGTACGAACTCCACGAGCTCTGGCGCGACGCCGACGACGCCGGCCGTTTCTTGTCCTCTTCGCGCTCGAACACGCCGTCGAGGCGATTCGAGAACGGATCGACGGCGTCCGGATCGCCGTCGGTGCCGGTGCGGATCGAAGACGTCCACGCCGTTCGGTTGTCACTTAAACTACTAACACAGGTATCGTCGGTGGTGGTGGTGGTGGTGGTGGTGGTGGTGATGTCGCGGTGTAGACGCGGCGCCTCGCCCGGGTCCCAAGTGTCCGTTTTCGAACCGGCCGCCTTGGCCAGTTCCTCACTGGTTTTCTCGAATTGGCTGGCGATGTCCATGACGGTGGCCTTCCGTTCGACGCACTTGCACGGATTGGTGTCGGGCAGGTGGACGATTTGATTGGGCGACACGCTGTAGGTTTCGCCGTTGTCGCAGGGCATGAGAACGTGTCGGGCCAGTTGCGATTTCGATGCGGTTTCGAGCGGTTTGATCGATTCCTTCGAGGCGGATTTCTGGCTGACGTCTTCGAGGGAAACGGATAGAGGCGATTTGGTCGGCACCTCCGACGCGTCTTTGGTCGTTTGGTTGTCGGGCGACCAGGATTTCGGACGGGATCCGGCGATTCTGAGTTCTCTGCCCGATAGAACGCCGTCGGTTAGGAACGATTTCGATAGAGTTTGCGCGTCCGACGGCGTTTCGTTTTTCGAAGCGTTTTTATCGCCTTTGGCGCCGCCGTCGCCGGGCGGTTTGAGATTAGTTTCAGACTTGGATCTCTGCAGTTTCTCCTTGTTCTTCATGGCGTCCAAGATGCCTTGGTAGGTTTCCAATTGCAACAGGAAATTCGTGTTCGGTTTGATGCAGGTGCGTTTCTCTTTGACGTGCCTGAGGGCCGTATCGAAGTCCCAATTGCACGCCTTCATGGCGTACGCGATGACGACCGAGGCCGATCGGCTGACGCCCATTTTGCAATGGACGAGCACTTTGGAGCCGCGCTCTTTGACTTTCGTGATGTATTTGAACGTGTCGTCCCAGTGCTTCAGTAGATCGGTGTTTTCGTCGTCGTATACGCGCACGTTGAGGTAGTCGAACGCGCCCGGGAAGAAATTGTCGATTTCCCTGGTCACGTTCAGTATGTGTCCCACACTTTGGAATAAACGAGAAACGTTAGATTCGTTTAGGATTTTAGATTTATGATGACTTACCCGTTCCTTCGCAATTCCTCGTAATTGGAAGCGTTCCATTCGGAACCCAAATAAACGTGTTCGAAGATTTCGGTAGGCGCGTCCATCTGGCCGAGAATGACCAGCATCTCCTGGTCGATGAACGATTTGTATTCGCCCAAATCCATGTCCAGCTCCTCCTCCAGCCGGCTCCTGATCACCTAAAACCGAACCGTAACAATTCGAATCGTGACTTCGAATATTTTCAAGAAACTAGAGAAACAAGAAAATACCTTGCTGGTGACTTCGTCCAAATCCACCGACATCATGATCTCCTTCAGCGTCGCCCTGATCACCTTCTCGGTCTCGTCGCGTTCGGTGGGCTTGGTGCGCACCGAATCGGGCGACGGCGGCCGCCTCGATTCCAGATTGTCCATGGCGTGCCACTCGTTGAGACAGGACCGGTCCGATTCGATCCTGTTCTCATAGTATTCGGCCCAAGCGTGGCTCAGCCCGCCTTGGAAGTAGTTCTGGTCGCGGGCCTTCGCGCTCACCTTGTGCAGCGTTTGCAGCGTCGACCTATAAACGGATAATAAATAGGCTATCGGTAAGGGTCGAAAGAAAATCCCCGATTGTCTTCGATATTAGAATGTTTAATTTCTTTATCTAAGCGTTTTTATATCGGTAATTCCAATGATAGAGGGTCGTGTGGAAAGGACTGAATTGTAGGATAATGCAATAGGAGAATGGTATATAGGGTTTTTTTAAATGTCAGGATAACAGTTCTTGTAATGATCCCTATACAGGTTTTATAGTTATCCGGTGCATTTTTTATGAACGAGTCAAATCCTTGATGTTAATTGAGAGTAAATTAAATTGAAGTTTATCGTTTGTGGTTTTCATGTTCTGGCACGTTTTTGCGAACGACTTGCGATAACGTTTTGCCGGTTTTGCGTAATTTTTATCGTTTTTCCGGTTTCTTAATTATTACCGCCGCAACACACATGGTAATATATCAATTTTACAGCGTGCTTTATCTCAGTTTTTCGCTTATAGTTTCCTCGTTTTTGTTGTGCATATATTTTTACGCGAGAAAATGATTTGGGTCACATAACAGTGTTATGTGACTGGTACGATTTGAATTGAAACCCATTTCGTTGCATAAAAAAAAAACGAGTTTCATCGGCGAATTTATAACTGGTAACCCAAAGAAGACGACGACGATGAAGAAAACCCATCGACCGGTTGCGCGTACGCGATTAATCTGAAATTCCGCCGGACGCGTTCGGAATTACCGAACGAAAACCATCCACATTATCGCCATTTATCGATGATAAATACAGTCGATTTAAAAGGATAGGTAGGTAACTAGTCGGAGAGACGCGAAATCGCCTAGTAGTTAGCCTTGGACGTCGAAAGAAAACGTCGAACGTTTCCTTTTCAGCCACATCGCGAATATACACACATTCAAATTGGAATTTCTCGGAAGAAACAAAAAAAAAATAATACTGTGACTCAAACGCTCGTTACCTATCGACTTTCCATCCCCATTTGCGAAAACGGCCGTTATCTTGCACCACCATTATCACAAAACTGAGTCTATTCGCACTCGACGAACGGGCGCAAGTTTCGCAATATGTTTCACTTATTTCACAGACGTATCCAAAGGTTCGTTCGAAACGGGAAAACTCAATGGATCGATCGCAAACGTACGATCGATTTGAAGGATCCGCGAAATGGAGAAGCAAGCGCTCGGCGCGCCAACCTTAATCGAACTGGCGCGCCGAAAACTCGAAAACGCCATCGGAGAAAAAGTCATTGAAAGTACCCAAGATGGCGATGGCCGTACCCCGGCGGTTCCGCCGACGCGAAAAACCCGCGCGTATCGCGCCTTATAAACGCATATTACATCTATATGCTGGTAGATTGGGTATATTCTGATGATATAAGTACGATCTGGTGCGGTGATTGAAGTCTCCATTACCTCCAGGGTTAAGGCAGGGTAAGTTACAATTTAGTAGGGTAGGATAGGTTTCTGTTTCTTCTTCGTGTCCTTTATCTTTTGCTGGTTAAGAAAGAAAGAGAGCAGCTTAAGAAATTCGCAATCTCGAGAATGAGATGTTAGAAAACTGTACCTTGTCCAATGTAGCTTGGCAGTTGTAATATTTTAGTAGTTAAGCTAGATTGGATGAGGTATAAGCTTGTATTATTGGTTGCCTAACAATCAGGAGTGATCGAGAGGTTGAATTTAAACCCAAAATACCGCATTTTCCAATTAACCAAATCAATCCGAGTTTTTTTTAAAGATATTAAAGATGCAAGACACTTTTATTGCTAAATTCTTTAATTACCCAAATTCCCTAATTCGTACAATTTCGCGGACTTTTGCAAGCACTCGTCTCATCTGTATCATTTTTTTCCTATTAGAACAAACAGATGTTCAGGAATGTTTCGTCGTGCGATTGGCTCACCCTAATAGGTGCAATGAATATTTTCATAAATTTAAAACGAGCGTAGGTAAATGGCATTTTTCGTAACACACCAGGTGTAATTAATAAGACGCTTTTTTTTTCGCATCCTGTCCATAATCTACACCTTACGATGTTTGTCAATCAAACGCGATGCATGCGAAACGCTTTGGGACCATTTTCGGCACGCGAAAGTCTACCAACTCGCCTTATTTTTTGCTCGTATATACATTTTAAAGGGGAAAAAACCGGCGTAAATATACGAAAGACCGTTTTTTTTATATAGTAAGGTTATCGGCCGTAAAAGGAAGAGTTCTCTCAATTGCCGCTGCGTAACGGTATAATAAAATTAATGGATGCGCATACAAACTAGATGCGTTCGATCGGTTTCGTTCGCTAGTTTTATTTTCATTTCATCCTTTATTTTTCAACCGGACTTACGTTGATTATTTATAATTAACGACCTTTTTTTTGTATAAAAACTCCTTATAAATTCTCCATACAATCCGGATTTTCCACCGGGGAACACCCGGCATCATTCATTTAGTTCGACGGCCTCTTATCCTATAAGGCATCCAGCCAGTTTATTAGCCGGCCTTCGCCCGATCGCGCGAGCAATAAACTCCAAGTAAAGCGTCGGCGTCGATCCGTACCGTAAGCGGTCAACGACGACGCCTGCGGTCGTCGCGACGCTTCTATAAAAAGACTCTTCCCCCTCTGCGCTCGTCAGAGGAAAAACGCGCGGCCCGCCCGGCTCCATTTAAGGTTTCCTCGCGGGGCTCCGAACGAGTGGATTTTAAGTTAAGGACGATCGGGATAATAATAGATCCGGATTTTTCGGATCCCGATCGCGCAATTAGTTCGTTTTCGATTCGTTTATTATGCGTCCGGGATGGTAAAAATAGCGGCGACCAGGAAGTTCGCTCGTATAGGTACAATAGGCTTTTTTGGAAATGTATATACAGTCGTATACTACGCTTTATCTACGAATTATTTGAATCAAATGCCGTAGGTACACGATTCAAGGATCGTTGCGAATCGTTCATTAAAAACACCTACTGTACGTGGGGAGTGAGAAATTAGATAGAAAAAGATCCTTGTGTTGTGTATATGCACGAGGGCGTCCCGACTCGTAAATTCGCACGTTATAAAAGGTTTAGCAACGTCTTTAGAACCGACGAGATAATTGGACTGTCGTTGGAAAACAATGTAATATTTATCTATAATAGTTTTGTTAAGCGTTTCGTAATCACGTTCGTTATAATACTGTTAATGGTATGAAATTTGTAGAAAAAACTTATACAATCAGGGTAAAAAAAATAAATAAAATGACTTACCACATGGCTTGTACGGAAACAGGTTTGAAAATATGATGTCTATCACAGACGCTGACGCTAAAACCGCTGAAACAAGAAAGTTCATATTTCAAAACCAGAAAAATATTACTAGAAAATTAAACAAAATAAGTTAATTTTAACCCTTAAGTGACGTTACAACAAGAATTGTATTAATTTTTACAATTTATAATCATTATCATCCTTCATTATTTCTACGATACTTTTGCACATATCTAATTAAATTTTAAATTACCTAACGGGATTAAGTTATAATATTTTATTTCTCTATCGATGTATATAGATAATTATTTAATAATAGAGAACAGATGGATTTATTACGTCGGATCATTCGGAATGCGCAAATTGATATGTATACAGTTAAACATTTTCGAGTTACACCCAATAATAGGAATAAATAAAAAAAAAACTTGTCACTGATAGAATCTGACATTTATAATCGGCTATTATACGATTAGAACGGTTCATTTACGATAATAATCATCGAAATATCCCGTGCATCTTAATTTTCCATTCCAAAAATTCGCCAAATTATTCATGTGTGCAAAGAAGAATTTAATCAAAAAAATTTTCTAGTCGAAATAATTCGTATTTTTAGCTTCTTAAAAAATATTTGATAAAATTAATAGAAATTTTTCGGAAATTTTCGAATCTAAACTCACCCGTCTCCGTCCAATGTGATGCGAGTATTGGCCAATACCCTGAGAACGAGCCCGACGGTGGTTTTCTCGTTGCAATCGATGCCCAAAATGCAGGACTCCTCGCCGCCCCGGGCGCCCATCCTCGACACTACCACCAGGTACCTGGTTCGAACCGAATGGACGCTTTCCAGTTTCACGGCCTGGAAAATTAAGAGAAAAAAAAACATTTTTTACACCGATTTCTAACGATATTTTACTGTAAAAAAGCCTATTTCAACATAATTTGACCTACAAATCGACAGGTATAGCTGAAGACGGGAAAAGTTATTTTTGTAATATAGAACTGCATGTCTTTTAAAATCAAATTCGCAGTGTTATTGAATAATTATCCGGAGATTCGGTGTTTTCAAACATTCAATTATTTTAATCGAAACAAAATATTGATTAAAGAATCGCTTCACTGACGCATTCGAGCAATAATAAAACCAGTCATTATTTTTATTAACGATCAAAAATTATTTATGCGCCGATTATTTATGTGCATGTAGAAAAATAAAATCGACATTCGTATTAATAATTTTTTTTCCCCGTTTCCTGCACAATTTCCCGCATCCATAATCGCTCTGCAATTTCGCATTTTTTTCCTAATAACAGAGTTATTTTCGCCGGATTATCTCTCGCATCGGCAACGACCAACCTTAATTACCTTCCAGGTCAGGACTAAGACTATTTATTCCACTAATTAAGTCTCTTTATTTAATTGCATGCATTAAAAGCGAGATTTCTTTCAAGTTCATCCAAGAAACTTCTTCAAAAAATTGGCATTCCTAGACTAGGAGGTATTAAATTCGGGCTTAGGCCGGCCCTGGTTCGATTTTGTATCATTAGATGCGGTGATTTAAGCGTAAAAAACGGGCGAAATGACCGGTAGTACTCGAACGCAACGGTTAATTTTCTTTAATGATAACGAGTTAAAGGGAGAAAAAAAAACTTCGTTTGCGGAAATTGCAGGCTTCAATCGAGTTCGTGCACTTTTCCAGTAAAAAAAATTCTCACTAATGATAGTTAAATGAGTCACCCTGTATAATTACAGTAAAATATACGAGGACCGTTCGATATATCAACGAACACACCCGACTGTATCTCGTCAATATCGCGGGTACTTAAAATGAAGAAGAAGAAAAAAAAAACCAATCATTAACCGTCTAGTAAAATGATAATATCGAGAAATAAGCTGACGAATTTAATTTGCATTGTTGTCTGGATAATACCGTGGGTTGTGTATACGCTGAGCAAAGCAATTAGATAGAGCAAGATTTCATTAACATGCAGCAATAGTTTATTATAATGTCAACAACCTCCGTTTTATAGGCGATTCGTGCAACGTTTTAAGGGATCGTTTTTATGCAGAAATTTCGCTACAAATCAATTAATACATTGTATACACCCTGTACATTTTCGTGCTATTAAAACGCCCGAGTGGGGGGGCTTGGTAAAATTGTGCTAATAATCGCATTCTTTGTTTTGAACAAAAAAGAATGAAAAAAAAAACCGTGTTGAACGAAACCTTGGCATTAAAACAAAGATGCGGTAATTTGCATTAAAGTACTATAAAGGAAGTACGTTCCTTTGTTGTGTATCTGACCTATAAGAAAACGAGATAAAATAAAAACCTTCGAGCTCGACTCGCTTCAAAAGTTAGTATCGCTAATTAAGCCAACTTTCATAAGCAGGCTCGATGAGTATTTCTAAATAAACTCGCAAAAGGATTATGTAAAATGCAATAGAACTTGTTTAGAGGCATGCGTTAACTCACCATTTTGAGCGTTTCCTCGGGCCTGAGCAGATAGAACATGGACTGCAGGTGCTTCTGTATGGTGCTGCTGCCCTGCGAACGGAGGCCGGCGCCGCCGGCGCCGCAATTGGCGCGGCCGTTCGATTTGTGTGTGACGGAAAGGGCGCCGGGCGCCTTGGAGGCGGCGTCCGCCTCCGGCAGGACCAGGGCCGTCCCTTTGCCGGCGAAGTAGCATTCGCTGAGGCTGCAAACCAAATAAAAAAAAAACCAATCAACATCTGATACATTTAAAAAAACCTTTTAACGCCTTACATTTACCTAGCATTAGTTCGAAACACGCCGGTTATTTCGACGAAAAATCGTCATTAAAAGGCATCTAATTAGGTTTATAATTACCGCCCGTAGGAATATAACGAACAAATGTCCCCGTTCTTTAGCCGTACACGGTAACGTACGTTAAACGTAACGAAGAGGATGAAGAATGAAAAAACGATTTACGAACCGGCGAAATTTCACTTCCAAATGCGGCGCCAATAACACACATAGCATAAATAAAATTAACAGCCGTCTTAGCGAATTCCAAATAGGGAGAATTTTCCGAAGATATACAGTTTTTTTTTGCATGTTATATACGGCGAAGTGATACATACCGGCCGACATTGACGAAGCTGGACGGTTTTTTTTAATCGATCTAGTATATACAGGGATCGCGCAATAAATCATTGGACAACAAAATAAAATGTTCACTAATCGTCATGATTTCCGAGTCATAGTGTCTGAAGAAAACCGAAATTTTTAATCGTTTGAAATCCTAATTATGCAAAGTAGAAAATGAAAAATCGATTATCGCCTATCGATTAGCAATTTCACGGGTAATTGGCATTTTAAATCGCCCAAACAAATTAAAATATATAGAAATTAGAAATTACAAACTCTCCGTCCATTACATTCTACATATCTATCTATACTTAAGAAAATTCGTATTTTTTTTAATTAAAATATTAACGAGATACGCAATTTCAATTATCGAAAATCGACGAGGCGATTAGAGAGAGAAATTGAAAGTTCCTATGCGATAGTAATAAAAAAAAACACAATTTTTCGGGATTTACAATACGATATAAACTTTCTAAAATTTATTAATTTTTTAATTGATTAGTCCTAACGAGGATTGATTTCATAAAAAAACTCGATACATTTAATTAAGAATTATAATAAATAATAAACCGTTACATCGAAAAATAGGAGCAACAAAATGTACTATTTAATAACCAATTTTAGGGCATTACAATTGAGCAAAATGTTATTTTCGGTGTATTCGAATTGAGGTCGATTCCCCATTACCCAAGCTATACGCAAATATCGTTTATTTATAACGTTGAATTCGCTCGATGATTGACGTTCTCAATGCTTCCTGGTACGTTTTGCACGACGTTTTTAATTGATTGCAATTGAAAATGTACAGTTTCACATCAATTAGTCCATTGTAAAGAAGAACGGTGAAATATACCGGATATTACCTATACGTATATTATAGAGGTGAAAAAAAGGAAAACAACACACACACAACATTATAGTATAGTTTGTTTTCTCTGCAACATTAACCTATAATTGCCATTTAATGCGTTTTTGAACTTACCTAGACAATGTGTAAAAAATTACTTAATGGTAATAGTAAATTACCAGCAATTTGATAGAAAATATCACCGCGCTTTTCTATTAGTAAAGATATTTAACACCCCTGTATATTTAGCGTTCATCGAACGAAACGAGCGGTGATGTAACATTGATTTTCTAAAATATCAAGTACTCGCAATGTTTAAGTTTTGCGCCATTAACACTTCTAATGGCATTTAATAAAAGCATAAAATATATAAAGGTATATAAATGTTCGTACTTGAACGTTACGTAATTATTTAAAACGTATAAACGTTGAAATTCCAAACATTTCTTATTAATAATTCCAATCACAATAATTTATAACAAATTTTTTTCAAACGCAAAAACAAGACGAATGTTATCAAATAAGGCGTATCAAAACGCTCGTGTTAAAGCCAATTTCACACGACATTAATTTATTTAACCATACCCAATTATCGCGTTTGTTCCACCGTTTAATTCGATTAATTTTTCCACAAAGTCAAGGTCGCCTGAAAATTGCCCAATCTACATATAAGCGGAGGCCTTTCTATTCGCCAATACGACCCGTTAACGCGTGATTTACAATTAAATTTAATCGATCCGTCGACGGTTTTACAAGCCATAAAATAAAATCCAAACGGTTGTTCTAAATTCGAACAATGCGAAAGAGGTCGAAACAATTCCTACAGCGCAGGTCGTTCTCGCGTCTCCGGCTATTCCGATCGCACTGTAAGCGATATTTATTTATCGATAAATGTGGAAATTGCGTTATCAATTTTCGATGTTTGTCGAACGAAAAAAAAAAGGGAAAGATCAACGCTCTGTAATCTGGGTTAGCTGGGCATTTTCCAATCCGATAAGTCGAGATACCGGATCAATAAGAAGACTTGTGTAATGAGAAGAGAACAAAAAAAAAATTGTTTATACGTGTACCAAACGAAACGGCTAATTAAACGGACGAATGACCTACTATAAGAAAATAACGATTGGTTTAATAATAAGTTTGATTTTTAGTTTATTTTTTCGATGGGTTTCTCATTCGGGAGAGTCAAAAAAAAATCGTTACGCAAAAATCGGTATATTAAATACTAATCGAGATTGCTAATGGTTTTTATTTTAAAGATTGCATAACGCGAAAATTATGAAAGAATGACATTTTGTTCGGGTTTAAATATTAATGTAATCGCGCTTTCGATTCGAGGCGATGACAGAGATTAGTATGCACGAGGGAAGGCGATAAAATAAGCAGATTTCCGGATTAAATCCATAACAAAGACACTCGCGCTAATTATACCACGCAACGTTGCCACATTGCAACAAAATCACAAATTTCCCTTACAAAAATATCCACATAATTAACTAATAAAAATTAGAAATAAGGTCGAATCAACAATAACCTCATCTTCCTCACAAACGAATGTCATATTTAATTAACACTACATCACTATGTAACTGTAAAACGTGTCCAAATTAACATCATTCGAATGTATTTTTTCGAAACTATACTGCTCCACAAAAGTTAAGGAAGTTCACAAATATTGAGATTAATTTAAAAGTTGCAGGTTTTTTGATCGCCAAATTTAGTATGAGTTGTAGAGGTAGGGGATATGAGAGACAACATTTAATTTCAAATATTTGAAAATTTGGTGATCAAAAAGCTTGTAGCTTTTAAAATAATCGCAAAATTAGCGAACTTCCCCAACTTTTGTGATGCATTTTATGTTATTTAATTTGGCAACGTCGCTTGCGGGGTAAATATGCAACGGGGTAAATTGTCGCACGCGACGATACGGGGGAGGGTTGGAAAATGTCGCCGACTGATCGAAAGGTCGTCGGCCCCTCCGTCTAAGCGACACACATTTCGAATAACAAACGATGCTTTAATAATGCGTGTCCAAGAAACGGCCTTTTCTCTTTCTGTTAGCCAGTTCGTTAAAAATTAAGCGCCACAACGCGTGTATTTTTCAGTTTAATAAAGATTTCCTCATCGGCGCGGGTCGAAAATTACTCACGATTAACGCATTAATCAAAAGGCAAAGCCGAATTGAGCAATTCGAGTAAAAGTAAAGGGAGCGGCGAATGAAATGAAATTTGCAATTAAACAGACGGCAAAATTCAAGTCAGATATAATGTAGTAATTATCGACTCACCCCTGTAATCTCGTATTCGATTATACTGCTCCGCAAAAGTTAAGGAAGTTCACAAATGTTGAGATTAATTTAAAAGTTGCAGATTTTTTGATCGCTAAATTTAGTATGTAGAGTTGTAGAGGCAGGGACAAAAAATACACTTAGATATGAGAGAAAACATTTAATTTCGCATATTTGAAAATTTGGTGATCAAAAAGTCTGTGACTTTTAAAATAATCGCAAAATTTGCGAACTTCCTTAACTTTTGTGGAGCAGTTTATTTGAAGAGTATAGAGTAGATTCAGAGTATACAGATTCAAAGCAGAGTAGAGTATATTCTTACAGGGTGGTCTTGAATTCAAAACGCGAATCGCCCTGTAAGCTGTCGTGCGGAAAAGGTCGCGTCCCCCTCGTATATAATATAGAAAAATTTATTCGAACGCTTATACGAAGTAAACAGTTAGTTTTAACAGGTGAACGACCATTATCTTGTGTACCGTGCACGAATAAAACCGCATACAATGCACGCGTAATATGCAATTTTTTAATCGATCGACAATTCAAGGGATATAAAAAAAAGTTATCGGTTTTTAGCGCGCTGTACTACAGGGCGAAACCGATAAGTTTCGCGTTAATTTTCCCCGTAAATACAGCGGGAAAGTGGAAGGACATTTCTCTCACACATCGGCTCTCTTTGGTGGCGCGTGAACGGTGCGACAATAATTTTTTGCATTGAGAACAACGACCGAATTCGTTGCGGGGCCCGAAATAAAACCGGATTTGACTTGCCGAACTTCGGCGTCCCACTTTTTGCCAACGAGAGACGAGGAAACGCATCGGCGAGAAATCCGCCGGGGAAGAGACGATATGAATCATCCGAAGAAACTCGCGGCCTTTGTCCGAAATGATAATGATTACAGTTCTTTTTTTTTTTTTCATGACGAAAAGTAACGGCGGTGGACGCGTTAATGATTAGCCAATTTTTCGATTGGGTTATCGTACTGATTGTTTACTGCGGTTTGTTGTGAATATTGCGGGGTTTTTTTTGTTGTCGTAAATGAGTTTTTTTATTGTGTTGTGTCGTTTGAATATGCGCTTGTTTTCAAAGCACTTTTCGCTCTATTTTTTATGAATTTTTAATATATCTATTACAAGAACGATGTATTTAAGAAAATGAGGACCAAAATTTGAGTTTGGTCAACATTCAAGTCACTCAAATTAACTGATATTTGCTGTATAAAGCGAATTTTTCGTCGTACAATTGCGAAACAAACATTTTAAGTGCGCAAATTTGTAGTTAATTCGTAGAAATAACATATTTTTAACCTCGCACGTTTTAACACTTCTTGCCAATTTCTTCACAAATGAAATAAATGTTCGATTGGCATCGAAGTAATTCGAAAACATATTTTTCGATCGATAACCTTTTGTTGTAGTAAAATCGTAAAACACCTGCGGTTATTTTCAACCGGAAAAATCGTCGCAATTATTTACACAATCGTCTAAATATTTATAGCGAAAACGCGCTAAACAGTTCAGAATGTACAAGGTTGGTTCGGTTTTTATTTCTCAGTAAACGAAATTTTCTTTTAATTAATTTAAAGAGCTTTTCTTTACGATTTCACGGCGAAATTGCGCCCATTGTTTCGGAAATTAATCTCGCCGCATTAAAAATTCGATTAATCGGTAAGAAAATTCCGAATGGAAATTGAAAATATTACGAAGGATATTCCGGCAAAATATTTTTCCTAATAAACTAGCGAAATTACTGAAATAATGTTGGAGATTATAATAAATTTAATCGGGAGGAATTTTAGAATGCATCGATTAAATAAAACGATTCCAAGGATTGGAAAATTGGATTTTTTATAGATACCTATACTATTTTTACTGATGATATATAATTCAAGAAAATTAAAAAACAATCAAGAATAAGTTAAATTTAGTTTAGATTAAATTTGCAACACTTTATAAGAAATATATCAACATTTTTCGACAAAATAAGGACTTATTAATCTACATTTGCAACATGTTCAGACAATTTTCGAGTCAATTTGTAAAATCATTGAACAGTTTTCAATGCAATAGGGATATTTTTTTACATTATTTTCTTATGTAAGCAAACTTAATCCTCCGAAATCGACTAAACCAAACAATTCAAACTCATAAAAAAAAACCTTTTTCACTACAAATAAAAAATAGATTATATTGTACCTGGGACAAGCCATGTAATAACCCAACACCAGCTCCATATCAACCGCACGAACCCTCACAAAACCGCACTCAAAACTCCAACATATCGCACACGAAACATCCACAACTTCCCATCGTAGTTTTCCCCAAAAAAATAAACGAACAATTTCGTCGAACAATCGTCGAAACAAAGCGCTTCCTCAGCGCCTCCTGAAGCCCGACTGAACGCTGAACAATCTGAACATACTGAAACGACTGAAAACTCCAAACTAGCGCGATATAGCATACACGCCGCACGATATGCTAGAACGTGCAGAGAGGGAATGGGGGAAAATAAGGAAGAAAATAACGCGGCCTAGACAGCTGTTGCTTCGTAGGGAAACGGGGGAATTGGGCACGGTAAATGGCAGGTAAATTAGGGAAAAAGGTGTTACAGAATGGATTTATTTTTACCTGTTGAAGAGGCCGGTCGAGTGCATTGCGAATGCGGAATGTCGGGTTTGTAACGGATTTTTTTTGCTAGGTACATTTTGCGAGGTTCTTTGACATTTCAATGGGAAAATTCATCCGTTTCAAAACATTGTTTGCAAGATTTATTAATATTCTTCGAGGAAAATATGAAGATTCAATCAAATCTCTACTTTTTCCCAATTTTTTTTCATTTAATTCAACGTTTTAAAAGGCAAGTGTGACAATTTTTCAATAAAAGAAGCATATTTATTACATTAGAGAATAAACTCTCTACACACAACGAAACAAAAAAATCCGTCCTTACTTAGTAAAAGACCGCTATTGCTCAAAATTCCCGCCAAGGTTGAAATCATTGAGGTGCTAATAAAATTAGCATTCGAATTATATTACGGACAATTGGGTAATTTTTTTTTATTATTAAATTTGTTTGTAAATTAAATAAGTATCTTATACGAGCTTATGCAACTCGAATTTCGGCAAATACCTCCGGTTTATTTCCAAACTATTGCCCAAACATCGCCGAAATATGAGTAGTTTTTTTTTGCGAATTTCGTCGATTTAAAATTTTCAAATTCACACACGATTAAATTTTTATTCGAGTAGGCAGGGGACCCGTGAAAGTGTCATTGAAGTGAAAGTAATCTTGATGGGCGGACGAGTTGTTTTAAAACAAAATATAAAAAAAAATATATGCGCAATATCAAGTTCAAAAGGGCAGAGCCGGCCTACGTGATTACGACGAGACATGAATATCATTTCAAAACAATCGAAAGTCGAATATATGGGCTGGAAAACAGGACCGTACCGGCCGCAATTTAAATACCAAAAAACGAAAGTTAATGAACAATAAGTCGACACAACGCTCGAAATAGGAGTATATCTAATAAAAAATAGGTTTGGTTTTAATTATTCGTTCGGGCCGGTCCTGGACGATTTGCAACGCAATTGCACCTATTTCAAATCGTTCGGGTTTTTCGCAATATCGCGTGTCGTCGGATCATTTTTATTTCGCGTATAATTCGTAGAAAGTGAATAATTTTTGATTCAATGCGCGCCCGGAAAAGGGGAAAACTTTTCGTCAAAACGAGTTTATAATCGTCAACGCAAAGACAATGAAATCCTATCAAACGCATCGAATTTTGAATGGGATTATTATAAAACGATTTGTCGGTTTTTTTTTTCGTATATACAGAGCGTCCCAAAAAATCATCAATTACTCAGGCCGCAACAATTGCGAGTTTATGGTGCATACAAATTTCAGGTGCATACTAACTGAATTTCAATTACATTATTTATTGTTATGTTTTCGAATTAAAAACCAAACACGAGATCGGCATGGCACGTACGAGCACATTAAGATTGTAGAGAAAAAATGTTTGATAATTCCGCATACCTGTTTCGGGTCTCTATATGTTTACGTAATTTAGATGGAAGAGATAATATTGTCGCCCAAACAGGACGTCGAAAAATTCCTTCGATGTCCCTGCTCGGCCTTATCGAAGTTTTCCATACCGGCATGCATGTTAGTTTCGAGATTAGGAATGAAAACGACGAATTTTTTCAGGTGTAATTGCGCAATTTGGGAAGATTAAAAAACGCGAAATCGTTGTTTTTTTACATGGTGGAAACGACAATAGAGCGCACGAAACGTATTGTATTGCACAAACAAATGCAACGAATTTCGAAATTCGCTAAATTTATTGCGCTTTTAATTTTTATCCAATTTCGACCCCCCGTTTAACTTTCACTAATACAATTATCTGATCCCATAGAATAGAAACGTGTATTTGATTGATAACCGCTAGTTCTATATTATTCTAATAACTCGGCGAACTTTCCTTATTGAATTAATAGGAGCAATAAACAATAAAATTACGGTGTGCCGTGGAAAAACTTCCAAAGCGGCGTTGCCGGGTGAAAGTCTATCGTAACTGTACGGAAAATCGTATATCGAAAAAATCTCGCTTAGGTACCTACAGAACGATTGATATAGCTGAAACCGTCGGGGTGACTTGTCCTTGCTATTAACATCGGTCTGTAGGTAGAAATATAGAAAATGTTTACATATGCATACGTTTGTATTTATTTGTGCCAATTCGTTGACAAGTGCAAATATTTTGGTCGATGCTTCGATGGTTTTGGCAAGAACGTTGGCCAAATTTTCATTAAAATGTCGAGTTGTAACCTTTAAGGCTGTTCAACCTATAAAAGAATCGCGATTTTGGCGATACTTGTTAATCTGGCATTAAAAAAACTTTCCAAACTAAATTGTTTCATCGCTATTTAAAATTTTATTGTAGGCTTAAAAATAGTAAAAATCGAAGTATTGCGCAATGCGAGATGGTTTGTTACGAAACGTTATTTCCAGGATGCGTGAGGAATTTTATCGATATTCGGTGAATTATTTTCGAGTTTTCGAAGCATCTCTCCGTGTTGCGTAATAATCGTTAATTGTGGCGTTATTTCCCATCGTTTGAGCTCGCTTGACCCGGTTCATCTTCGACCAAAGCAGATGGTTAAACGAGAAAAAATTAAATGGAAAATAACCGATTTTTTTATTGGCGCATTTTAAAGTTTTGGCGCTTTAAATTAACGGTCATGAGCTAATTTATGCTCATCACAACACACATTTGATAGCATGTAATTTTTTCTTGTCTTCTATTCCTTATTTTGAAAATTATTGTTGTGCAATGAATTTTTTAAACGATTTTTAACCAGTTTCTAAAAAAAATTGACTGGAAATCATTAAAAATCAGCGAACGAATGTAAAGATGTTATCATTATGTAATATCTATTTAGTTTTATTTATTCTGTAATTAACCATCAGATAAATTTATTTACTTATGGTAATCTCGACAGTTAATAATTAGCAATAGGTAATTAAAATATCTATACAAAAATATGAAGTATTTGTATTCCTCTTTAGGATAAAAAGTTTTAAAATTTTAAAATAAATTCCTGTTACAACAAAGTAAAAATGAATTATAAGAGGCTCGTGCTGTTTGGATTGAAATCAATAAATTCGACCTCCTCCAAATCGGAAAACCTCGAATTTCTAATATTAGAACATTCCCGGTGTAAATTTAGCGATTTTTATAAATTTAAAAACGAAACCAATTCGAAACGATAATACTTTCTATAATAAAATAAAGCGCAGTTTTTCAGTACCACCTTGTATATAATATAATCTATAAAAGCTGTGTCATCGTTTTATTTTATTTTCCTCATTTCTATCTGCATTTTGTTTGCAATTCGATATGTCTGATAAGCCTGATAAATCCCATTTTTTTTCGATAATTCAACCTTGACAAGCTCTCTGTTTTCTGTTTTATTTTTCCATTCATTTTCAACGAGAGTCGAATTACCTTATTTACCGCGAATTCGAGATTTACATGAGATGTATTATACATCAAAATATTGAGATTCCATTAATTAAATATATTCTAAATTCTACTGTATTTATTATAAATTAAAGTAGGCAAATAAAAACATTGGCTCACCTCAAATTGAAAGAATTTCCACGATTTCCCAATTTTTTTTACGCTCACTCGCACCACCAAAACGGCCAACGCGATGCAATTCAACATACACAATTACTTTTAAATAATAAGTACGTTGGTAATTTTATATTCCATAAAAAAGTTATCGGATATGTATTATCGAATAGCCGAAAAAAATGACCCACTTTCGGCCGTTTTAATGCGATGAATAAATAATCGAAACGTTTACACGGTAATTTCGATGCGGCGGTTAATAAACATACAGGGTGTTTCGACATTGTTTATACCGGGAGAATTTATTTGGTATAGATCCGTAAAAAGCAGGTTATTTAGAGTTGTTTATACGTTGAAAAGATTTTTATTAAATCTTCATTTAGCAATTTTGAGTAATTTTGAGCCCATTATTTGTGGTATTATTTATGAAGTTACATCCTGTAGATTGCAGGTCTGAGAACGCGTTGTAAACGTAGCCCGAAATTTGTGTATAATTTAAACTAGCGATTTTTTTAATAGGAAGCGCGGAACGTATATTTAGCCATATCTATTTCTGGCCAACAATGATACAAGAGGCATGCACATATGCACAAAACAACGAGGTCTTCGGGTTCTTTGGGTTCCTTTTTTAACGGGTACAATGAACCAATTTATTAAGGTTTTTTTTTATCGCAATTGCTCGACATACAAAATGCAAATTTACAAGTTAATTACGCCTAAATTCTCTTTCGTTTTTAAGCTTTGTTTTCGTACAAATTTAGATCTCGGTCACTAAATCGCGAGAAAAAGAAAAACGAACGGCGAATTATTATTTGGGACGCCCTATACAAATAATTTTCTATATATTTCAACGATTACATGATTAATTCCTATTGCACAAACCAGATATAAATAATGGATTTGTACTAATTCTCACGAACACAAAAAGCCATAATAACACATGTCGTGTAATTGTAATCAGTAATTTATTTGTTGGCAATCGCGAAGGAAATAATAAAACTAGGAAAAAAACTGCATAGTATACAGGGCGATTCGCGAAAATTGTCGCCAAACCGTTTCTAGAGCGCGGAGAAATCTCTTTTTGCGACACAGGAAACCGCTCGAACGCGAATAAGAATCGAAAAACGAAAATACAAAAAAAAAATTGCCGTTCGATTTTATTACGAAATGTCGCGTTTAATAAGGAAGTAGGTAGTTTTAGCGCTTTTTTTATTTACTTTTTTTTTCGGGCGGCTAACCCAGTTTGACTTTCGAAGAAACGAGGTTTCCTCTCTCAGTTTATATCTCTTATGCAACGTAATGGCTACTGAACTGAATGTACTCGATCGAGTTTTAGCTAATTATTGCTTAGATATTGCTAAATTTATTACCACTAACATATACAGAGTGTTTCGTTAGTAGGTATCTCCAACTAAGATGTGTTAAGATCAAAAATTGTATTATCTAAAACATGAATAAAAAATATTAAAATTATTCAGAATCTACTTTCATCTCATCATCTCATACTTCTTACTCTATTCTCCCCCTATTCATACTCTATTCTAACTCTATTCTGCTCTTCTTTACTCTACTCAAAGGTTACAACAACCTTTACCAAACTAAGCTATTAGAATCTTTTTTTTTTATACAAAAATATCTACTTATGTGTACGCGAAATATACGCGGGTAATTCGATACAAGAAAGTCTAAATAACAACAAATAAAATGGCAAGAGAACAATACCCAAACAACAACTAAAACGCGTAGTCATACTCCCGTAAAACTGTCGTTTCCTCGTTATTCTATTCACTGAGTTTTTTTTTGTACCGTAACATAATAATCCCTATTTTGATATACAAGTAATATGCACGTAATGACAGAGAAAGTTTCGCGGAAAATGTTTCGTAACTGACGCGAATGTATTGTGAATAAAATACAGGCTAAAATCTTGCCGGCGCTTAATAATTAAATGCTCTTAATTCGATAATAATTTCGATCCGAAATTATGAAAAAAATCCCACTATTTTTCAGGGTTTTTAATTTAATGATATTTGTAATTTAATGTTGATAAACTTGCCTTTTTGGATTCTTGTTCGAGTCGATATCATCTTCAAATGTTGAGTTTTCCTGCAATAAAAAAATCGATTAATTAATAAATATGATTTTTCGAAAATCTCTAATAGAATCTATTTAATCCTTATTTCTGAGAAGATCCGATGAAAATTAAAAAAAATCAAGTGATATATTACTGTTTTTGTATAATTATGTGACATTTTATCACATTTCGCTCATAAAATTAACATTATTCAAATAATTTTATTAACCAATTCAGTAATCACCTGTTATAATTACGTTAATGTAGTGATTTATCACTAAATTCCGATTCATTTTTAATTACCATTTCCCGTTTTGCAGGATAACGATTAGGAACATTTATATCACCCCACTGTACTCTATTCTTACTCTATTCTTACTCTATTGTACTCTATTAAATTTTTTCGACCTGATGAAATCTTATGTCCATTTTACCCAGCCGCCTTATTACAATTTTCTTTTGTGTGCAGGTAAAAATAACTCATAACCGAGTAAAGATGATTGAACTTAACCGCAATAAGTTATTACGAGACCAATTTACGTTCCGATTCCATTCGTCTTGGTTTCCGACTTCGAAAAAAAATATACACTATATTGAAGAAACAATCCGTTTGAAATCAGGACAAAATACGAAATATACAGGGTGTAACAAAAACGTGGTATAAATCTTATTTAAAATACAACGGCGTACGAATTGGCGGTAAAGTATTAGTTACTAATCTGAAGTTAGCTAGATAAACATTTCTTCTTCTTCGAAATGCAATCGACAATTTTAAGGTTATATTTTTTGTGAACTATGAATCTGTCAAAACGGTCAAATTCGCGGCGTTGTCACGTGTGATTCTCGGTTTCGTAACAGATCGGTTGTTAATTTATGTTGACTGCTAAATACCAAATAAAAATCTAAGTATCGAGAATATGTAACCGGGTTATCGTGAAAAAGCTCAAATTAATACCAATTAAACGGCTAAAAAAAGTAGCAAATCTTGTGAAATCGTTCCGTATCGGCAACGCTGCGAGGAAAACAATAAATCGATGATTTATATGCCATCCAACCGTATCAAACTAGCCTCAATGTAGGTAAATAAACTGTCCTTTATCGCAAATTTCTCTTTCACTAAGAAACATCTGATTAAGTTCTATGTAATAGGAATATAATTTATCGAAAAACGACCTACTTAAGTGCATAAAACTATTAGGAAATATTTCATAAGCAACTTTTCGTGTATTTAATCATACTTTAGATGATTACTTGGATATGTCCAAGTAAATTATTCAGACACAAAAATAACATCAATATTTACACAGTGAATAATATCAAACGGCTCATTAAACGTAGAGCATTCGAAAAATATATTTTGATAGCGGATTCTGGCATCGAAAGAAATTAGAAAAACTCACTTCGTTCGGCGAATTATTGGAACTGGGACTCCTCTGCACAGTCACTAATGCCATAATATGGAAACGTCACTTTTTTCTCTCGAATAATTGTTTACAATTCACTCGCAACCCGTAAATTCACTACATTATTTCGGCAGACGGCGGGACCGCGAGGCGAACGCGAAATTTCCGAAGGGCAGTCTCCCTAATTTTCATTCATTTCGAAGGCGATTCGTGGCCGAGAACAAACAACATCCACTATTTTTTTTATTGTTATCTCGTCCGTTTTCATTGCACTGAAAACGGCGCGACGTGCTGCCCCCTACTGGAATTTCGCCCAACGACACTATCTTCACGTTGATCAACCTGACAGTTTGTGTATCTAATTTTTATTACGACAAAAGATTGCTTGTTGTTATATTTTCTATCGATAGTCTGCCTTTTAATTTCGTTTTAAATTAATTTAAATCTTTAATTTGGAAAATAATTATTAACATACGCTTTAAATACTCGATATGGTAAAGGCCAGTTTTTTTAGAAACATTCTTGTCAAATCTGTCACCTGTCACAGACGTCAGACGATAAATAACCTTAAAATACAAGTTAAGTTGAGATTAGTAGATGACTAATAAATTTATAATTCGAGACACTACAAAGGCCTAAAGACAAGTTCTCTAGAAAACTACGGTAATATATATATATATATTTCTTTTTTATCTGTAATCAGGGAGTATATCATTTAAACATTCTCCAATAGTTTTCTTTGAAAATCATTATTCATAATTTAAAGGTTGATTTTTATAAATTTCTATTGAAAACCAATATTTTGAGCGAGGGAAAGGAAAAGGAAAATAAAGGAAAATAATAAACTTATCGGTTCGAGTAAAACTTTTAGGATAGTACAAAAATTCGATATAACAAAACGTTTTCGTTAACAATGATCCAAAATAAATATTTATTCACCTAACCAAAGTCAACTTATAAAGAAGTAATTTAATTCTTTATGGAACAAATATCGCAAACTCTACCATTTCAAAACTTTCTTCCTGTACAAAAACCCACCGGCTACTAATACACCAGCAGCAGATACAGCTATCAAACCGTATTTCACGCCGGAAGTCAATTTCACCACGTTGAAAAACTTGCTGTTTAACATATCTATCAAGTCATCATTGAGTTCAGCTCCCTGAAAATAAATATTACATACGCTAATACTGTATAATTAATAAATAAAATTACCTCATCTATCCACAAAAGAGGTATAATAGTCTGTGGTAAATTCGCAGCGAAAGCCATGTGCTTGATAGGCCTTAGAATTTGGTTCAATTGGACCCTTTTTTTGCCTTGCAAAGGAACCCCAGTATTCTACAAAACGAATTTACTGGTTAATCAAGTGTATAATAATCGAGTCATTAACGTACTGGTTCGATTAGCAAATAAATTCCGTGTTTATCCTTATCAGGCTTCGTTAAGTTCTCAACCGCATCGAGGTACTTCTCTGCATACAGGAAATGAGGGAATGAAAGTATAAGCGGAGCACCTGCAAATTTATACTCTTATTAGCTCAAAATTTTAAAATAAATAATATTATTTTACCGAAACAATCGTATACGTCCAAAATGCCGTCTAAATAACAACTTTTCTGTCCGTTGTAATACAATGTTTTTTGTGTACAGAAGCAGTCTTCTTCTTTAGGAATTATAGATGAGTAAAAAGTGGTGTTTTTCGGTTCGAAAACGTATCCTTTTAGTCCTTTGTAACTTCCTTCGCCCGTATAATAAATATTTACTGTTCTAAAACGTACATAAAAGTTAAATATAAGTTGAGCTGTGTACCCGAGGCAATAAAGGCCTTGTACAATTGTCAATGTAACTGTCAAATACAAGAAAATTTTAGGTTATGGAAATAAAAGTATACAAATAAACATTAGTAATTGTTTGTGTTGCGTTGTAGATATTTAATCACTATCTAAACAGAAAATAATTGAGAGGAAATATTTGATAAACGTTTGTTGACATTTGACATTGACATTAGTAAACACGACAACGTCGACACGAAACCAAACCACCTGATTATTATATCGGTAAGCCTCGAAAAAAGTTAAAAATAACCACAAACAATTACCCGTAATTTCATACAATCGTTTCGTCGATAACCAATTCCATAATAACGCTTTATAACATGTTTTACTTCAGTTGCCGGACAGTGAAGAAAGCCGCGTTCGCCTGTCGTGCACTGGCAGTGCTCTCAACTACACGAAACAAAATGTCCAACCCGGAAAACTACAAAACGGCCAACTCGATTTACGAATTCTCCGCCAAAGACATCAAAGGTAACGAGGTGTCCTTAGAAAAATACAAAGGTCACGTATGTATAATAGTCAACGTAGCCTCGCAGTGCGGGTACACCAAAAGCAATTATGCCGAATTGAACGAATTGTTCGATCTGTACGCGGAGTCCAAGGGGCTGAGGATATTGGCGTTTCCTTGCAATCAATTCGCCAACGAAGAGCCGGGCGACAGCGCCACCATTTGCGAGTTTATTTCCAGCAAAAATGTCAAATTTGACGTATTCGAGAAGGTAAACGTCAACGGTAATGACGCGCACCCGCTGTGGAACTACCTTAAGTACAAACAGGGAGGGACTCTGGGCGATTTCATCAAATGGAATTTCACCAAATTCATCGTGGACAAGAACGGACAGCCGGTGGAGAGGCACGGGCCCAGCACTAATCCCAAGGACTTGGTCGCCTCGCTCGAGAAATACTGGTAGAATATTCGATCATTTGTAGTTGTTTGTTTGCCTAAGGTTGAATAGTTTAGATAGGGCGCAAAAATGCATTTCGATATGGAATATTTATTATAGTTAATCTATTTTATGTTGCTTGATTTATTAAAGACGCACCTATTTGTTTTAATTAGAGTTTTATTTCGAGTTTCAATGTGAAATGTTGAGCAAGGCCGGTTCTGTCGCTTTTGTACACAATTATGTCAACGTATATGGAGAATTTGAGGTTATGTTTACAATTAGAAATATGAAAAATATGTTATTGCTTTAAAAACGCGTGACAACGGTAAGTAATTTTTCTATTACTATTAATTAATTACGTCATACAAAATGACCATAATTTTAATAAAAAAGATAAAAATGGAAAAATTCTAGTAGAGCCGGTAATGTTTTTGTTTTTCCTTCGCGGAAAATGACAGTTGACAGTGACAGATAAAATCGATACTAATCGATAAATTATATAAAACAATTTATAACGATGATAAAAGGAAAACGCTGATTTAGCCAATACATTTTCCTAAAATTTGACACTACGTTGAAACGAAAATATTCCACAATTGTACTTGCAAACAAGACCCATCGCATGAACGATAACGCATCGATTAATCGATTGTTGATAACGCGAGCGAATCGAAAAATTGAAATTCACGCGCATAAGCGACCTCGACGCAATACAAAATAACTAATTGTAACAATCATGTTTATCGTCACATCGCGACGAACCTTCTCCGACATTGCGCTCATTCTCGCGTCAATCTCGTGCCTAATAATCGATTCAACCGCATCGATAGACGAAGAATATTGCCACAGTGACAACCAATTCGACTGTCAAAACATCGAAATGTCAAATCAGGACCAAGAGGACTACAAAAACGCCAAAAGCATCTACGAATTCACCGCCAGGGACATCAAAGGCAACGAAGTCTCCTTAGAGAAGTACAAAGGTCACGTATGCATAATAGTCAATGTGGCCTCGCAATGCGGCTACACCAAAAACAACTACGCCGAATTGGTGGAGCTCTACACGGAGTACGCGGACTCCAAGGGGCTGAGGATACTGGCGTTTCCCTGTAACCAATTCGCCGGGCAGGAGCCGGGCTCCAACGACCAGATTTGCGAGTTCGCCCGCAGCAGGAAGGTGGAGTTCGACATGTTCGAAAGGATCAACGTGAACGGGGCGGGGGCCCATCCTCTGTGGAAGTACCTGAAGCACGTCCAAGGTGGCACCCTGGGGGATTTCATCAAGTGGAACTTCACCAAGTTCATCATCGACAAAAACGGGGTGCCTGTGGAGAGGCACGGGCCCAGCACCAATCCCAAGGATTTGGTTAAGTCGTTGGAGAAGTATTGGTAATTTTTGGCGGGTTTTATTATTACGCTTTTAATGTATATTTTATGAATAAAACATTTTATTTTATCTACAACACGATTTAGGAATTTTTTTAGTATTCCTCCCATTTTAATTTTTGTGGAAATTAATGTAAGAACGCCTTAATAATTTCCATATAAAACAATTCAATTAAAATACTTACATAATTGGCCATTACAAATGAATATTTCAACAATATTATTGAATTCATTGAATAATTAACAAGTTCAAGCAATACTTGGCCTTATTTCAATCATTCCAATGAATAATTAAATGAGTAGAATACTCATTTTTTTAAATAAATATGTTTTTAAAATCATCGAGATAAAAGCAATTATGTTGCATAGTAACATAATTTATATAAGTATGGTAGAAATTACAGAAATATCTGGATTTTTGATGCCTTCTTAATAAGTATTCTATTTTGTTATCAATATGTGCAAAATACCTATGCAAAAAACCTACTAAAATTAGAACACACATTCTCCATTATGTACAATTCAACTATTCAATAATTACGATAATGTCAAAGCGATAAAATTGCTTTAGTTTCAAGCCTCTTTTTTATAACAACTACAACAGTTTACTTATGTAAGTAATAAATATTTTCAACCGAAATCCTCGAGATTGAGCAATTACCGTTATTGTAATGGAAAATTAAATCTCACGATAACAAATCGCTTATCACAGCTTGAAATAAATTTGTTTCATCGCACCTGCTCCCCTTTTATCGCCGAATTAAGTAAGAAAAAGGCGCATAAATACCTGCAAATATCCGTGGAAAATATCTCCAGAACGTCGGTCTTTTTCACAAAGGGGGCGTATATGGTGGAATCGGTGCCCCCGACTCGCTTACAGGTCTCGTTATTTGTCGATTGCAATCTTCCCCAGAAAGGTACTTCGCTGGAATGGTTCCATTTCATGATGGTACCCAATTGGGATATGTCTTTGATGCCCCTGTTGACCGTGTAAACCCCGTCAGGCTGGTTAATTTTCTACGGATAAATCTTGATTTTTATACCCAGAAAAATATTACTAAACTATTAAAAAATTACATCTAAATATCTGATAATAGAAGCACTCTATAAATGTACCAAATTTCCTGCATATCTCTACTAGATGTTTTCTTCGATTTGAACGGTTTTAAAAACAATTTTCATTCTAAAGCACTTACGAATCCCAAGTAGGAAAACCTCAGCAACTGCACCATATCGAAATCTTTGTTCATGATGAACTGGACGTTTTTCATGATTTTGGTTTTCTCTATCACTTGATTTCTGATGATGTTGCAAGCGTATCCCATTTCTTCAGTGCTATTAGCGAATGGGAAACCTTTAAACATCAAAGTTTCTACTGTAGTTTCAATGAATAATTTGTTGTATTCAGGCAGGAATAATTTATCCAAACATCCTGTAGCTGCCAGTTGTTCCAACGGGGACGTTATTTGCGTTAATACCTGAAATTATAGGTACGATTTGTATCTACCAGAAAAGAAGAATTGACCAATTTGTACTCACTAATAAAGCGGGATTGAGAACTGTAACGGTATCATTCACCCTGTTTTGCCCGGACAATTCCTGATCGAAGTTAACACTAGAGTATTTTTCGTAAGTCACGCTATCGTCGCTTTCATCTGTCCTTAGTATTTTTTTCGTCAGTTTCTGCCTTAAAAAAATAATCATCCGCCATTGACCACACTTTCGAACACCCTGTATACCACTTACTTGTAAACATACGGCCCTTTTTCCACTACAATCGGCTTGGCGCCCTCCAAAATGGCGGCTGGATTGGCTACAGTGAACAAATACACTTTAGTCACAATAGGTATTGGTAAATTCACGAATCTCTCCCATTGATCGGTGTGTTTATCCAAGCGCATCGACTAAAAAAAAAGTCAATCAATCGTGACGTCATGGCGGGGTAAACTTGAACGGAGTATATGTGGTGTATTTAAATGCGGAAAAAACTTACCAGGGCGAGTTCGTGGTTGATTATACGGGGTATTCCCACGAAACTGAGCACCAAGACGCCGGTTAAAAGTACTAGTAGAGCGGCTGTTAGTAGAATTAGGGCTTTGACTGTGCAGCAATTCGCGCAGAGTTTTCTCATTCTCGGTTCGTTTGGCGGATTGTTTTTATAGGTTACTGTAAAATATCGAGAATGATATTAGTAGAAACCCACTTTTTGTGATGGATAATATACGATTTCTATTCGATTTTTATCAAATTTTATCTCGTCAAACACTTGTTTTCGGATTATGAATTAATGTGTGTAACTGGTATTGTATCTCTTTGATTGATTTCGTATATTGTTAGAAATCGATTGTGTTTTAAATGTTTGTTATAAATGGATTAAATCAAAATTGATTAGAAAAATTTCTAATATTCTAATCTTAAAATAAAATACGTATTGGAAAACTCCAAAATTATACAAACAAGAATTGAAAAACACTAAAATAGATTCACAAATTCACTGAATTTAGATTAATTTAATAATTAATTAATAACAAAATGGAACAACAAAATAATTACTATTATTTCACACTATCATTTCCTCTTCTGGTAAAACTTTATGGACTGATTAAAAAAATAAAATTACCGAAGTTAGTTGAGAACCTTTCGAACAGTCACTGATACATAATGTTTAAAAATGTTTTTTGTAATGTTCTAGTAACATCACTGCTCATTTCCTTCTAATATCATTTCTGGCAATGGCCCCTGGACAGATAAGGAAAAGTTTATTTTTTTATTAATTTCGCGCCGTGACGAAAAAAAAATCGTCATCGATTCGCCATAAACAAAATTTCAATATCTAATCGAATTTTCGTTATCTAAGAATTTTATTTCTCATCTATAAAAAAAGATTGTATTATTACTGTAGATATCTATTGAATAGACAATTAATAGTCGTTTATTCAATACTGTTTCGTAATTGCTTAATTTATCAGTTTCGGGAGCGTAAAATCTTTGCTATTTTTTGAACAGATAATTTTCTGGAATACACTATTCGTCAAAATTACTGACCCAAACAAAATTGCATTTTCGAACATACATGGTCTTATTCAAAGGGCCGTTCGATAACTTGTAGTTGAACGAGGTTGATGATATTTGGGGGGTACCCAAAAAAGGCTTTGGACTATGTTTGTTGAAAATTTCACGTCTCTATCTGTGCTCTAACCAATTATACGGGGCTTCAAAAAAGTTAATGAGTCGCTAATTTTGACGAACAGTGTAGATACAAACTAGCGCATTGTTTGTAATAAAAATGCAAATGATACAATAAAATTTGATATTCCAAACGAGGTTACCTAATTGCACGATGCATTTTTCATAATGCAATTGAAAATGTAATATGTATCATTATAAAATCCATAAATGTGGGAAAATTTAATGTTTATTGATTTTTTTCGAGCGTTATTAAATGCTACAAGTTTTCCTCGTTTTTAAATAAAACAAACATTTCGATTTTATACTTACGTTTCCATGAATTTGTTGAATGTTGTCGATCGAAAACTGCACTCACTGAATAAAAAAAATATCGATTATTTTGCGATTCCTACGCAATTTTTCGAAACTCCCACCGCTGATATAATGTGCCCTATTATATACTTAAATTCATTAGTTTTTATCCGAATGTTAAATGCATACTATATAACAGATAGTATTTTGCACAGGTATATTTTAAAAAATAAAAAGTTCATGTTAAAACCTATTAGTTCGTATCTTATCGATCGTAAAATAATAAGAAAATAAGTCATTGTTATGGAGAAACGGGACAATTTTAACAATTTTAACGATAATACGTGCGATATGTTTATTGCAGGGCATTTATATTGTTTACGAATAAGATTGAAATTTTAAATGCGAAAAATAGTCCAACTTTATTTTGAGGTAGAAATTTGAAAAAATCGTACAGCAAAAAGCAGGATAATTCTTACACGTGAGTTTATTTTTCAACGATTATCAATTATGTTTCGAATAATTTGTTTAAAATTTGAAATAGGAAACTCGTTAGTAATTTCTTAGAAAGAAAGAAGAATGTCAAAATCACGGTCTTACAATACTGCTGGTAACTCGATTTTACACATAATCTGCAACTCCCTCTTGACAGGAGTTTCCTGACCTGTTATATACGGCCGTGGTCAAAATCAAATGCCGTCATATCAATGTCACTTTGACAAACTTTGTTTTTGACAAAGCTAGGCATCCTACACAACTTTACTTATACTTTGAATATTTTATAGATTCGAAATTAATTATCATTATATTTTTTCGAAACCCGGCGTTTATACTACACTGATTACTTATTCGTGGCCTCGGTTATTCTGGCTAACAGTACCAAATTCTTCGGGTGTCGCACGAATCGTTCGGTGCGGTTAAATATGGAACTAAAAAACGTTTAGATCGGTTGTTTTCTACATTTCTAACCGTCTTTTTTACTCTCCTTCGGTCCTTCGGTTCGTCTTTGTGTTAAGTTTAGTGATCGAATATTTTAATAGATCGCCAGGTAAATATCCAATTCAATCAATCCTTTACCGATAATTCGATCATTTTGCCGGCGTATCTTCATCGCGAATTTTAATAATTCCAGTGACGTTTCCGGCAATCCCTGACATCTTTGATTTTATTGCATTGCTTCGATGACTACAGTCTCGGAATTTTAGGAATTCATTTCGATTATATCGTGCTAGTTTATGATAAGGATATTGAAGTAAAATATTGTAAATAGCCCCATTTATTTATAATGTTACTATTGTTTAAAAGTTTTGTTTTCCTTTGTGAATAAGGAACTTTGTTTCTTATCTTGTTAACCAGTTTTTTGACTTATAAGTCGAGATATGTGATAAATTAACCACAATTTAATATTCGTATTCATTGGTTTAATTAAAGTTTGTTCTTTTTAATCAAAATATTCATTTTTAGGCCGAATAGCCGTAACATTCAAGACCGTAAAAAAAGGAAATAAAAAAAACATCCTCTTCGATTAAACAAAATCCCTTTAATTATGACAACACAATACATATCAATTAATTTCCAGACATGGCGGTAAACGTATATTCCACGAACGTAACATCGGACAATCTGTCCAGGCACGATATGCTGGCCTGGGTCAACGATTGTCTGCAGAGCAATTTCACAAAGATCGAAGAGATATGCTCCGGCGCGGCCTACTGCCAATTCATGGACATGCTCTTCCCCGGCTCGGTGCCCATCGCGCGGGTCAAGTTCCGCACCAACCTCGAGCACGAATACATACAAAACTTCAAGATACTCCAGGCGTCGTTCAAGAAAATGCAAGTAGACAAGGTGATTATCGAGAATAACCCGTTCCCTCACCCCCCCATTCGCTAATCATTCCTCCTGTCGCAGATAATACCGGTCGACAAACTGATCAAGGGCCGGTTTCAAGACAACTTCGAGTTCCTGCAGTGGTTCAAGAAGTTCTTCGACGCCAATTACGACGGCGCCGAGTACGACGCCGCGGCCGTCCGGGGCGGCGAGACGCTGGGCTCGGGGGCGGCGAAGGGCGGCGCCGGCGCCAGGCGGGCCATCCCGATGGCGACGAAACGGACGCCCGCCGTCGATAGGCCCAAGGCGGCCGTGCACGCCGTCAAGCCCAGTAAGTTTTCCATCTAATTTCCAACTGGAATGATTATTTTTCGCGTTGTTTTAGTGCCGAAGTCTCTTCCGAAAATTAATGTTAAATCGCAGCCGTCGACGAACAGAAATCAAGCCGGAGATTCTGGTGCTGTAGAGGAATTAAATAATCAATTGAGCGAGTTGAAGGTAGCTGATTCGAGATTAATATCGTTTAAAGTGTTAATTTGTCGATTTGCAGGGTATTGTCGATGGATTGGAGAAGGAAAGGGACTTTTATTTTGGTAAATTGCGAGATATAGAATTAATATGCCAAGATAACGGCGATAATCCCATGATTAAGAGGATTTTGGATATTCTTTACGCTACTGAGGTAATGATTTGTTACTAAAAGATTGTATTCCGAATTATATTGTGTTATTTTAGGAGGGTTTCGCGCCTCCGGAAGAGACTGAGGCAGACGGTGAAGCCGAAGATGAATATTATTAAACTAAAATGCATTTAAAGTATATTTTTTGTAAGTGTTATAAATAAATACGATTTTCAAGTGGCATCATTGCGATCAATTATCGAGAAAATGCAGAAGTAACGAAAAATTGATTCTAAATACAATAATTTCCCCGATCGAACAATCAAATTACGAACAGTTTCCAGTCGAACAAAAACTCCTATTTAATCAACTTTATAATACTAATCTAATTCTATAACGCACTGCTTCCCCCCGCACCACTGCTTCTTATCCTCGTAGTATCGAATAACAACATCCGGACACCTGGCATTGGCTTGATTGGCCGGAACCAGATCGGCCTCGCGGCAATTCTTCCACATCATCAGGAACATCAGTTCCCCGCTGGCGTCGGTGGCGCCGACGATTTTGTCGGCCTCCAGGCCCCTGTCGAAGCCCCTCGGCCTGCCGTCCTCCTGCACGTTCTTCCGCTTGGCCTTGTCGGCCTCTTCCGTCGCGGGAGCCAGCTCGAATCGCGATTCGTAGGCGGCTATGAGATCGGGACAGTCGAGGTTCTCTTCGGGCTCCCAGGTGTTGTCTTCTTCGTTGTAGCCTTTCCACTGCAAGAGGGGGTTTTTAGATATCGTATTATTTACTCGTACGTTTATGTGGTCTTTGACTTCTCAGGGATACAACTTGGTTGGGTTAAATGATTATTTTAACTCTCTTATATGCTCTATGATAAATTAAAAGGATTTGAATGTGGTATAATATAAAAGTTACCTTTAATAGGTATTCGATTTTGCCGTTGCGCGTCCTTTTGTCCAGGATTTTCTCTACCGAAAATTCTTCGGATTGTTCGGTGCCTGTCGATGGGGTTTCCGAATTATCTTCTCTAGCTCTGGCTATTTAAACATTGCGTTTTAACGTTTAAATTACTCCATTTTATTATTTCAATTGTTTACTTACTTTTTACCATTATTTTGTTATTTCGAGTCGCCCAGTAAAATTGTTTGTTGTTTGTTTATGTGTAGTAGGTTAGGGAACGCAGTGAAGTGAAGTTAGGCCTTTCTTCTCTTTATTGGATGTTGATATTGGTTATGGTTGCTGAATAATCGTAATATAGAAGTCGCGGGTATATTTACGGTTGGAAAATGCTGTCAAATCGTGGAATTTCCAAATTCCAAATCTTCTCCAAGTTATTTTTTTAATTTTTTTGGAATAATCAATTTCTAACTATTACCCAAAACCTAATTACATTCTAACAACCTGTATGCTGTAGAAAAAAAATTGATGCTTGAAAAATTTTGAAGATTTTATTTTTCGAGACACACCTTGAATTTTTGTAATTTTTTTATCTAAAAACTGACATAATTTATAGATTAAACTTATTTTTTCCAACACTTAGCCTATATAAAATTTTTATAATTTCATTAGTTACAAACGCCCTGTATATTTCAATTCTAGGAAAAACGTTTCTCTAGCATTTTTGATTCTTGAGAAATGTCGAAAAATCAAAATCTCACCAAAATCAACTCCAGCCATGTAGACAAAAGATCTCCAGTGAACGACCTTGACAGCTTCATTTTATTACATTTAATTTAAAGAACATCAAGTAGGGTCGGCAACGCCGCCTCGACTATACAAGAATCAAGACGACTATGGAATTAGTATGTGAGTATACACTGCAAGTACAGTTATCAATTTATTTACAGTTTTTTATTTCACGGCACACGTCGATGTTTTATTGCGAAATAAACAATAATCGAATGCTCCATGATAACGAGTATATTAGTGTATTTATGTACATTAAATACTTATTATGTGCCCGGTTTATTGTGTAACGTCGGAAATGTGAGTTTGGCCGGTGGTTTTTCGGTTTGTTGGCGTTTTTTTCTTCTCTGATTTGGTAAAAAATGGTCAAAATGTCACTAAAAGTGTTCCTAAATGTCACTAAAAATTTTCTTAAATGTCACTAAAAGTGTTTTTAAATGTCACTAAAGTTTCTTGAATGTCCCAAAATATTCCCAGATTTCTAATTTAATCTACAAAATTCTATCTTTAATATTTTTACAATTACAAATTAAAAACTTTCCTATTCCTTATTCGAAATTCGGCCAATTAAGTTGCACTCGATAATACCAATTAAAACGCCTTCAAATCGAAAACTAAACGGCATCATTTGGTTAATTAATAATTAAAAAACCAATAGTTTTGATAGCGCTTTCATTTCAATTACACGTGTACATTATTTATCGAAATACACGCAATAAATATTTGTCACTTTCTGTCCCAAAATTACTCCAAATTTGTCCCAAAAGGATGAAAGAAATAAAGACATCCTGTACATACTACAACACCTGTGTAAATGCTATGCACCACCCTGTATAAAAATCCAATAAAATTATAATTGTAAAATCGTCTATTAAATTTCTTATAGGTTTCCACTGGATCGGTGATAATGAAAATCCGAGCACTAACTCTCTCAGATATATCTAGTAAGATAAAACCCAATTGAGAAAAGTAAATCGAGTAGGCTAATTTGGTGAACGATTAGAGAGGATCATTATCAAGTTTGCCGAGGGAAAGGTCCAAAAGGTCGCGTAAACATCGATTACATTCCCGTCGATCGATCGATTACTTATTCGCGCATCGAACGGTAACAGAGCGGATCGGCGCGTCCGATGAAAAGCGGGAAAATCGCCGGAAAATGAACGTTTTGTGCGTGCTGTTCGGCTGGTCGATAGGCGTTTGTTACGGCTTCGTTCTCCTGTCGTCGGCGAGCGAGCAGGCCGTGGAAATTTTCGAATCGGGACGCGCGTACTCGTACGAGTACCGATCGATCGTTTCCTTGAACGAGGAAAATCGCTCGGGGAAAGTCCAGGCGGAAAATCCTGGAGGGTTTTCCGTGGAAGGGGACGTGACGGTGCAAGTCGTCGCGGAGATCGAGGGCGGCGGGAGGTGCCTGAAAATCGAGGTAACTTGATTTGATTTTGTTATTTTTTGATGCGAAAAATTGTAATTTTTGGTAATTGTCCAGTTTCTATCGCCGAAACTGCGCGTTCCGTCGAAAGATCGATTAGTTTTCCAGCCATCTAGATTAGATGCGACGAAAAACTCCCCGTTTTTTGCGCTGTGGGAAAGCGGGAAAGTGTCGGGAATCTTCCTCGAGGAAAGCGAGGAGGTATCCATGAAGAATCTGAAGAAAGGAATCGCCAGTTTGTTACAGGTAAAGTTGATTTTCCGGTTGAATTTTACGAAAAAACAATCGCTTTCCAGTTTCAGCTAGTCAATGGAAAACTCGAAACTGAAGAAACGGATTCGTCGGGAAAATGCTCCACCGTGTATATTTCCACTACAGATTTTCCTTCAAATCTAACCAAAACGAAATCAAACTGCATTTCCCCGGATTTAGATAAACAAGAAATCCCCCAAAATCCTTCACTCTCCGTGGAAATTCTATCGAAAAGGACCACAAATTACCAATTCCAGCAAAATCCCGATCGAATTTCCTCCATACATTCCAGGGAAATCCACTCGGCTTTCCTCTCCGCGAGAGAGGAGATGGGAAATCGCCTGGAAACCGAGGAAACTCTGATCCTGCGTCGGTTCGGCAACGTCGATATTGAAAATTCCCAAAAAAAAGCTGGGAAAGCCGACGAATTTGTGGAAAATTTCGGCAGGGAAAAAGGCTTGACCTACGCCAGGGAAAGCCTGCTGACGGAAATCGAGCGAAATGCCGATGGAGATGTTGGAAAATCCTTCGGAAAAACCGTAGAATTTCACAGGGACAGCTTGAAAGTCGCCGAAGTTGCCACGACGAAACAAAGTCGGGCTTTCTTGGAAGTTTTGAAAGCGGCAAGAAAAGCGGAAAAACGGGAATTGTTGGATGTTTTGAAGGCTAAGAAGAACAAGGAAATTTTGTGAGTATAATGGATTTAGAAATAATATAACTCCTGTATTATTCGACATAGAAACTTCCGGTTTGGACCATTATGTAGAGAAAACTCCACTTTACAACTTTCCTATTTACATAATTTCCCTTACTCTACCAAATCCAGAGATATTTCCATTTTCCACGACGCCCATCCAATAATAACCACCGTACTCACCCCACAATTTCCCTCACAACTCCCAAACCCCTCGACCTAGAAACCTCCGGTTTGGACCATCTAATGTAGAAAACCCACCGCTTCTTCCAGGCCCCAATTGTACGACGTCCTCGGCCACGTGGGCACCCAGGAGGCCCACCAAGCGGTCACCAAGCGCCTGCACTTCGAGAAACACGATTTGACCGATCTCAGCGAGCGCTATCTGTGGGCCCTCGCCTTCTCCCCGCGGCCCCGGCCCGAAGTCATCAAGGACCTGCTCGACAAGTTCAGCAAACTCAACGACATCCCGGAGAAAGTCCAGGAAACCCTCGTCCTGGCCGTCGCCTCCATGGCCCGAAAATTGCACCACGTCCATCAAGTAAGCCTGAAATTCACCAGGGACATCCTGTATGTGTATTCCCCTCGACGAGCCCGTTCCAACGACGCCCCACTCGAGTACATATATTATACAGGGTGGACCGAAAGTTGCGTTCGAATTATACAGTCTGTACATATTTGCAGGGTACATTCGAGGCGGTACAAGAGACGATATTGAACAATTTGGACTACGCAAAAGGCGATGGAAAGCTCAAATACCTGCGAGCTTTGAGGAACTTGAAAGCCCCGAACACCCTACCTGTTTTATTCAAGTACATATCCAGCGGTACGGCTTTAGAAGGAGCCCTATCGTGGAGGGCCGTGGAAGCCATGGTTAAAGATAACCGCCGGTTAAACACAACCGATGTCCTCTCCGAGGCGGAAAAGACGCTCTTCCAGCTGAACAGGCGCCACGACAGCAGCGCCCGAACCATCGCCGCGGACATCCTGATAGAGGAATCGCGGCGAAGCGGAAAACTGTCCGGAAAACTGCTGGATTTCCTGGTGTTGCCCGATCCGAACTACGAGGTGAAGCGGTACGTGCGCCAGCGCATCGAGATGGCCGCGGAGCGCGACGGGGAGTTCGGAAAATCGGCGGAGAAGCGCTGGAAGGGCGAGAGATTGCTGAACAATTACTCGGGGGCGAGTCCCAGGGGACTGTCGGTGTCGTTGGCGAGGAAATTCCTGGAGCATCCGTCGTGGAACGGGAGTTTGGTGGCCGTGCAGGAGATGAAATCGGGCGTGGTGAAACGGGGGAAAATCGACGTGGTGATGGAGAAAAACGGGCTGGAAGATGAATTGTTCAGCGTGAGTACTAGTCTCGCATTTTACTCTATAACTCCTTAATTACTCAACTTAGAAACTTCCGGTGTGGATTGATTTATAGAGAAAACTCCACTCTACAACTTTTCTATTAACATTATTTTCCTAACATGTATACTTCCGGAGATATAAGTATCTAAAAACGCTATTCGTATCGTTCTAGCTGGGCATCTTCTCCAACGGCTTGCATAGCTTCATGTCGGGCGACGAAGAAGAGGCCGAAGAAGAGGGAACTTCCGCGGCCACCGCGGGCATAGAGTTGGCTGTTTTGGGCGCGCAAATCAGGCCTTTCGTCTTCTTCGAGGGCCAAGGGGAGCTCATGGGGCACGTGTGGTCGGGCACGGCTTCGGAATTGACCCCCGCCTTCCAGGTAAAAATATTGTGGGGGTTCTGGAAGAGGGTAATTTTGCTGAGGGGGCACAAACTCGAAGAGTAAATGTCCTGTTCTGCTACCTAAAGGTGGCTGCGTATACTCGAATAGTTAAAGGCCATGGTTGTTTATAGTACTATTAAGCAGGGCGCGCACTGAATCGACTCGGAACGGTCGGATCGGAAAAGAGCGTTCGGAAGAGTTTGGTACATACGAAAATAAATGCAGTACCGCGCACTCAATCGGAACGATCGGATCGGAACGGTCGGATCGGATCGGAATCGTCAGAGTATTCTCGAAGGGGCAACTTTTCCGAACGTTCCGAAGGTCTATCTTTTTTTATGTAATGCTATCTTTGTCGATACTAAATTTACTTGGAATATCGTCCCCAAACTATTGATTTTTCACAGATTAAACTTAAATAAATTCGTATTACCTTTTTATAATGAACTATTTAATGAGTAATGTAGATACTTTTTTATGAAAATATGTGCATATTCCTGAACCGTCATTATTTACGTTAGGATATTTGACGATGCAGATTTTGGTAATAGCGATTTAGAAATAAGGGATGGAAATAAAGCATCCACCTAGTGTGTGGGTCAGCGAGCGAGTATACAATGTATGTACAATAATGTATAAAATAATTAAAATATTCCGATGCATTCCGAAGTCTCTGAATCGGTGCGCGGCATACGCTTCCGTTCCGAACGTTCTGTTCCGATCCGACCGTTCTGAGTCGATTCAGTGCGCGTCCTGCTTTATACCATTCTTTATACCTTTATTAATGCATGATTATTACAGGTAATAACGTTGTTGCAAGATCAGAGCGAATATGTCAGATTAGGTTCTGGATTAATAGGGAAAATCGATATTAAAGGCGCCGCCTCCTTGGATTTATCCGGTCAAATAGAGATATCCCTGTGGAATCGAAATGCTCGATCGCTCGTCAGGAAATCGTGAGTGTAATAAATGTTGATTATTTCAAATCCTGCAAGAATCGAAATTTTTCAGTGCCGGAATCGTCGTAATCGGTTCGACTGGGATCGATTCGTCGTTCGTAAAATCGTCGATCGAATTCGTGAGTTCGATCGAACCGATTTTGAATCTCCAAACCGATATTGATTTTTCATCGAACTTGCAATTGTGCATGAGACTGACCCAACCGGAAACCGTTTTAAGGTAAAATAAAATTAGGCGTTTAAGCGTTACAAAATTATGAAATTTTGTACATTTTTTTGTAGACATACCGTGAGGAAAATCGAAGCAATACCGGAAAACAAGAAGGAAACGAGGACGTCGAAAAACCGGAAAATGTCCGTTCCGGGAAAATCATACAATTTCAATAAGAAAAACAACGAAATGTGCAAAGCCTTGTTTGGTTAAGTTTTCCTCATTTACGGATTTATTCGGGTATTTTTATAAAATATAAATGTTAAAAGAAAGTATCGTTTTTTTGTCCTCGATTTATATCCTGTTATGATCTTTTTATTCGAAAAATCGGCCAGATGAAAATAAAAAAAAGCACCGTTTTCAACATACATTCTTTTTATTTCATATCTGCATACACATGTTTAACAAGGAAACTCAAAATATAATTTTCACATTTTATTGCAGTACTTTTAAAATCTAAGCATTCTCATTGAAATTACGAAATATACAGAATGGCAATAAATACAATCTATTTTAATACAAAATTTTGTACAAGCGAAAAATTAGTAATCAAACCATCGAAAAAATGCATGAATAAATCGGTCTGAAAAAACAGGTATATTCAATAATTTAAACTAGCTCAATAATTTAATTCCCACGCCAGTAACGACAAAATATAAAAAAAAAACCGGAAAATTCGCAGTTCAAAACGTAAATAATATAAATGTTTGTTTTTTGTTTAATGAGAAATAAAATGACTGAGGTGAGAGAATAATATTAAGATATGATACAAATACAAACGTTTTTGAAAAGATAATAAACCCGAATTAAAATTACAACTGACAATTATATATTATTTATAGGTAATGGGTTATTCATAATTTTAGCGAAATACGAACCACAACGTCTATTAAATTGCAATGAATTTGCACATCGCATCGTCCGAAAAATATCCGCACTTAAAATGTAATAATTAAACGGGAAAATCACTTCGCCAGTCAATAAATCATATATAATTTGTATAATAAACTCCGAATTTCATCAACCAAATAAACCTAATGAATAAAAAAGCCACGTCAGTAGTAAAAATTAACGCCATTTCGTCAGATACCATGAATAACCCGACTACAATAATATCAACATGTGAATACATCCTAAAGAAAAACGAGACAGATTTTCATGTTTTGTTAATTAAATGAATATTTACAAGAGTTTTTTTATATATATTTATATATATCTTTATATATATATTATGTATATATATAGCAGATAAATTGCCGTTTTGAATTATTTATTTTTTAAGAAAACCTGAACAAGCAATAGCGCGCAATCACACCCTAATTACGTTTAAATGACAACAGGATGTACAACATAAATACAACATAATCCGGCCGAATAACCGCATATACTTTCGGCGGTCCAGATGGGAAATTTTCGTCGCTATACGTGTATGTGTGTGTTTTTATTTTTATTTTATTTTATTTTTTGTATGTGTATGTGTGTGTGTGTCATCTCGTCAGTCTCAGTTGTAGATTTTTATGGCCTTCTCCAAGTAGTTGAATCGCGACCGCTTCGGAGTTTTATTCACGTGATCTAAACCTAACCAAGGCTTCGGGCTACCTGCTTGAAAAACTAATAAATTCAATATGTCATTCAACGGACACACATACCGAAGGTATCTTTCGACATGCACAAGACATACAGGCTTATAAGGGCTACGTTGATTGATTCAAAAAAATTCAAAACCCCTAAGAGCCTGTATGCGAAAAAATTGATCACTAATAAAATATAAAAAATGATTACCTTGATTAGGAATGGGTTTAAAATCGGTTAAATTCACTGTATACTCATCGTCTTGAATCGTTTGCGGTCTACCCATAGACACGATAGCGAATTTGTATTTTTCCCATTCTTTGTCCGGCACAGCCAATCGTTTTTGTATTCGTTCTGAAACGAATTCCACAGATTAACAAAAAAAATAAACAGTTTCATTAAACACCCTACCTTTTACTTTGTTGAATGATTCGCCCTGCTTCAATTTAATGAGGAATGGAATACCGAACGTGGAAAATACTTCCTTGTGAAAATGGGCACAAGATACCAACATTTCGTCGTCGGTGAGATGCAATTCGTCCTGAGGTATTTCTTCGATCCTGTATATCTTCGTTGCCGTTATGCCTAGTTGCTCGAGAGGTGTGTCTTCTTTTGGCCCCATAGATACCCTACTACTAGTTACTTCCGTTAACCTAAAACAATGTTTATCCTCTCACTTATACTCCGCTAAAGTCAGCAAACAATTTTACCTAAGTTTTCCCGTACTTCCCTCGCCAAATTCGATTTGTTTCTTCGCTTCCTCCAACAAATCGGCCACCGTACCGCCTTTATTCGGATACAATATGAGCTCCTTTTCCTCTTTCATTTTAGGTCCGACGTAGACGCACTTGAATTGTTTCTTATTTTCCAATTCGTTCACGCGAATGCTCAGCTGCTGGTAGAATATCTTCTTCGGCACCTTCGGCTTGGAGAACACCAACAGTTCCTTGAGCGTGCCTTCGAAGGTGCATCGTAACGGATGGCCCGGAGTATCCTTATAACTGAAACGAGCAAAGAGAAATAAATTTACGGCCTCGGCGATTAAGGCCGTTCGGTTAATTACCTCTGACATTTAAAAAATTGCAATAGATAGGGATCGGTGCCCACTCGGAGGGCGACGGCTCGGGCGAATTGATCGTACGTCATCCTTTGGGAGAGTTCCATCGTGAAACCTTGATCGTTCGGTATGCATTTATCCACGAAAGTCACTTCGACGCGACAAAACAAGTCCTGGAAATAATCGACGCACGTCGGAAGATCGGACAGTTCTTCGCGTTCTTCCTTTTCGAATACTATTATATCGCCGTCCATTAATTCTTCTAATACCTACAAAAAAATTGCGATAAATCACGATTTGATTGAAGTTTAGCCGAGATTTAAGTACAAACTTACCTTCTCCAAAGGATCGTTGAAATTCGTAATCTTCTCGATCATATTGGGTCGAATCTCCTCGTAGAGAAGCAGCTCGGTGTCGGGCGGGAATCCGGCGCGCTCGTTCAACAGCGGTATAATATCGACCAATTTACTGGTAACGGGCAGGTAACTGTGGCCGCAATAGTGGATCTTCTTCTGCTTGGGATCGTACATTTTGAAGAACAACAACACGTCGGCCTCCTTGTCGAAATTGGGCAACGTCGATTGCCCGGAATCGGGCGGCAACAGTTCCAAAAACACGTTCCACGGATTCACGTTCTCGGCGGCGTCGATCACCGATTTGTGCAAATCGGATTCAAAGTCCAATACGCTGGGCCGTATCGTTTGATTCGACCTACCGCACATCCTTATTTTAATACACCTCTATAATATATATCTATGCGAAAACCGTCTCACCTTTGGCTAAACGGCCACGGCCTGATCTGTTCCGGCGGGTATTTGAACGCGTCCGCCAGCATCTCCATCATTTCGGCGACGGTGGCCGTCTTTTTGATTTTGAACACCCTGAACAGCGCCCGCTCGGGATCGTACAAATCGTTGCCCTGGTGGCCGTCGAAGGCGTCCTCCAACAGCACGTTTATCGTCATGTAGAGGTGCGCCTCGTTGCGCTCCTTGCGACGCACCTGCTCCATTCGCTTCTCTTCGGCCAAACGATCGGCCAATTCCGTCGGTATATCGGCATCGGTTACCTACAAAATCACATTATTCGATGGTACTCTACGAGGTAAAAACAAGGTTTACGTTACCTCTTGTAGTACTTTATGCATTTCGGAATCTCTGATGTACACCAACATGTAAGCGTTAGTGCAATGTTTCACCGTCATATTCATATCGTCATCGTGACCGCCGTAATTGTGCTCTAAAGCCTCCTGTTTCGTGCACCTCGATACAACGTCGTCGTCGAATTTACACCATTTTCCGTCGCCTAAAAGAATAATTGTATGAACTTGACACTATGCCCAACTAGCCAAAGGCCAATATACCTTTGGGATTAATGAAAACGACATAGTGCCCGCCGTGGTTATCACCGCTATGTACAAGAACGGCGTGCAACGTGTAATTCGCCGGATTGCTGGGGTCTCGATCCTGCAGGTAGGCGTCCAACGATATTTTCTCGTAGAATTCGAAGCGATCGTTGAATTTCACCGAGCTATCCGTCACCGGATCGTATTGGAAACGCATCAGGTGCAAGTGCAACACCGGCGGAAACTCCTTGAATATCACGCCCTTTTCGGCCTCCTGCAAACCGTGCTCGCCGGCGTCGTATTTGTTGTCGCCGTCCAACGTCTCTTTGGCTATGTAATCTTTGAAAGATTCGTCAACTAAACGGAAAATTAGTTAGGACAATCGTACGTTTGATAAACGAATGATGACGCCTTACTATTTTTCTTTCCTTTAATGTTCAATTGAATGTCGTAAAACGTTTCGGACCTGGTGCTCGAATAATCGACGTTCTTACATCTTATGTACGAAATCATTTTGCCTTCAAACAACTTCGGCACCGTTCCCTCCACGCACGTACCCTTCATCTTGCTTTCTAACTTGTCTAATAGCACCTGCGCGAATATATACACGTAAAATGCTCGATAGTCGATAGAAATAGAAAAAAAAAATAATTACCCTCAAAAATTCCTGAACGTCGTGTTGCATAAACGAATCCAACGTTTCCCAACCGAAGCTCTTCGTCAATTTTTTGGTTCCCACCGGCTTGTCGCAAAACTGCAACTCGTGAAACACCCGTTGCAGGGCCAACGCGACCGATTTGGTGGAATCGTCCGATTCCGTCGGCATCTTATACACGGCCTTGCGCAATTGATTCGTAAAGTAAAGCGTCTGCAGCAACGAATTCATGTAACAAGTGGCGCCTTGGTTTTTCAAACCGACGTATCCTGAAAACATTTACAACGTTTAGCCCGATTATTTCGAAGCCTCGTTTTTCGGTTAGACGAATAGAGTTTTTACCAGTGTGTTTTTTGCTATCCCACGATACGCCGTGCGGCGCGTCGGCGGCCACTTGCACCTCCAACGTGATCGCGTCGTCCTTTATGTAGCCCTTTTCGGGGTCCAGCACGTCGTTCCATGCCATGAAATGCGAGAAACCCCAATCGTTTTCCTTCGAGTAGAACAGATGCTGGATCTTCCTGGTGAAGTTGTCGACGTCCGGCCGGACCGACAGCATCCTCAGTTCGGCCATGGCGTAGCAGGACCAAGAGCTCGACTCGCTCTCGCCGTTGCATTGCAGGAAGAAGCCGAGCGACCGCTGCGAAGACCTGTCCGTTCTGGTGTCCTGCGTGTGAGTGTTGCGCGGCATCACCATTATTTTCCACGGCAAGTTTCGCACGAAGCACGGCGGCGACAGCACGGAGTCCTACGGATACCATAACGTTCGTTTAAATGCTGTATTTTCCCAAGTAAATTATCATCGCAAAACAATCAATCCTACAGCGAGAACAGCGAGAAATTTAGAAAGTATTTGAACAAAAACACGTAACAAACAGATATATAAATAGTGTCGGTGGAACAATAAAACTAACACCACAATCTCCACCGATGGTTGATCGAACCGAGTGATAGGAAAAAAAAATAAAACAACGAGACTCACCTTTAATTTGCTAAAATTGTGAACGGTAAAGCGAAAGGTCGCCTCGGCTCGGGCCTCGTCCTCCTCCATCTCGGCATCCTGGACGATCGCATTGGGGTCAGGCTGCGGCCCGACGACGATCTCGCCGTTCTGGCTCTGGTCCATTTCGGCCGCGCCGTTATCCGTGATGTATTCCATCGTAGTCACTGCGCACGTAAATTATTTATCGCTTCGAAATCGACACCATCGTAAGGAATAAATGTGTACAAAGAAGCGAATGGGGAAAAATAAAATTGGTGTAGGTTGAGGAACCTTTCGATAGTGACATGTGACATGTGTCACGTCAAAATAGAAATGATAGTTCGGCGGTGTTGTCGGCGCCGCGGGGTATTTAAAAACGTAATGGTTCGTTCCATTTCATCGATGATTATCGTATTTGCGGGTAGGAATTGGCGAGTAAGCGATTAATTGCGATATAAATGTCGAAATAAATGGTTGAAAGGGTTGATAAATAGTAGATGTATGCAAGATTTCGAAGAGGTTCGGCAACGCCGCGATGCCGTCATGGCCGATACGACCGGGATGACTATTTGGTTTGGAGAAAAAAAATTGACCGGACAAATAATAGAACTCACCTTCTTGGGTTTCCATCTCCTCGACGTCGTTCTGGTTCTGGTTCTGGGGATTGTCCTCGTTGCGTCGATAGTGTCCCGTCACGTGGTTCATTATCGGGGGCGGCGATACGAGGGGCACGGTTTTGTCCCTGCCGGACGCACTTTTGCTCTTCTTCAATTGGAAATGCTGGTCTTTGTCTGGCGCGGCGCCGCGACGGAGGGTATTGCCGTCGTCGCCGGCGGTGTCGTGGGGATTGTACTTGGTGCCGGACGCTGTAGTCAATTTGACGAAGTGCTTACTCGCGATGCGCCCAATGTCTGCTGTGTTTCTGGCCCTCTGGACGAGGGAGACGCGCCAGGGACATATATACGACGATATTTTTCGCGACTCGTACGGAATTTAGGCGCTCGCTTCGACGGGCATTCGAGTTTTGATTTCGCGACGATTTACCGCAATGCCGACACAACACTTTTCACATTAGAAAATAAACAAAATGGAGGCATTTTCTTCGGCCTTGCGCCCGGAATTTTTAGACAGGAATTTGCCCGAGCTGTCAAATCGGATGCGCCATCTACCCATTCAATTTCTAAACTTTTGTAGAATTCCTAAGCTTCATCTAGACACCTACGTTTTATCTTTTATCGGATTTATTTATTTACTTTTCAATGAAAAAAACTTATCGCTTTCTTTTATTGTTAATTATTATACCAATAATTCATTAATCTCTTCCAAAAGGACAGGTGTAGGAATATGACAATTCATCTGTATGAACCGGCCTCATCCTATTAGGAATTCAGCTACCCCATAACAAATTTATACAATACTGCGTACAAAAACGAACCAAAATTTATTGGACTTACAAAATAACAACGAACTTAAATACAACCAACTCGTTTCAATGCTTCCTAATGGAATACGACTTCCCGCACGAGTTGAAAATCCTCGTCTTGACGGGCGAATGCAAACACCACTCGTACCACACCTTATCCCCGGACTCCGTCCTCCAAAAAGACACCTCTATCGTCTGGTCGCGCTCCACCTGCACGGGGCTCTGCAGCGCGAACACGATGGGGAACCAGCTCACCATGTCCCTCGTGTGCGTGTCCGGGTGGATGCTGAGCCCCACGTCGCCGTAGAGCTTCGTATCGAAGTAACCCGCTAATCCGGTGAGCAGGCAATTCTGCTCGGCCCGGAACGACAGTTTCTTGTACCGCCTGTTCGATGGGTCTTCGCCCCAGTTGGGGTGCGTGAACGTGAAGAGCGCCTGCGGCGGCGATATTTGGTAGAAATTGGCCAGGTGCGCTACGTAGGGGGTTTCGTATATAACTTGCAGGGATTTGTCCAACGGTCGGTTCTGCCGAATCTCGTTGAATATCTTCGTGCTTTGTAATGGTGCTAAATAGGAGGTGTACGCCTGTGGGATCGTTATGCCTGAAATAAGAGGAATATTAATTATTAAATTTTGTAAATGACATAATAATAGTACTTACCGGTTTTCTTTAAAAACCTCTGTGCTCCGTCGAGGCACTCCGGTGATAATTCGTTATCTCCAAAAGACCCCAACAGTTCCGATACCAAAATATCCGCCTGCTCTGGGGGTTTATAAGTCCTCATATCTTCTTTTATCAAAGTAACGCGACCGTCCCATTCGTGCTTGCACCGATGCACCAAGGTATTCACCGCATATGGGTTCTTTTCCACAGCGTATATCTTCAATTTTCTGTCTAGTACGATAGACACGTTGAGTACGGCTTGAACCAGAGGCCCCCTACCCGCTCCTACCACCATTACCACAGGCACTTGATCGGGGTTTATGGATTGAACAGCCTTCAATACAGCCTTGTAGTAAGCGTCGTATTTCACGCCGTCTTTCTCGAATATCTCGTATATCGTAGTCTCCAAGTGCTCGGTGAGCGGCTGTAAAGGGTTCTGAAGAAAGTCCTCGAAACCCTGGACGAATTCGGTCATCGTATCTCTAACGAACAGTTTTTTACCTAAATAATTCAAATATCTAACGTATAGAGCCAGATCGCACTCCGTGTCGTTTTTGATGATGTACTGGACATCGAGACTCATAAATTTTTTGATTATGTCCTGGTGCAGCCTGGACAAGACGGGCTTGCCGTGTTGATTTATCAAAAAGAAGGAAGTCGGGACGACCAAGGCCTTGACCGGCTCGCCTATCCAACGCTTCAGCTCTTTCTCCACGCAGAGGTGCTTGACGTCGCATAGGTCCAAGACCAATCCGCACCGGCGGTCGTAATCGCAGCAGGTCTGGAACTCGTTCCACCAGTCCCAAGTATCGTACTCTTGGTCCGCCAACGGGCTGTACCTACAATCGAATTGGTGCTAGTAAATAATGATAATTTGATGAAGGGGTATTACCTGGACGGATGGATCATGGGTACGTTGACCCAGACGCTGTACGGCAAACCGCCCACCAGCTTCTCGCACAAAAATCTACCCAATTGGGTGTTATTGGGCTTGTTCAAGGTAATCATAACGGCCGGAACGCCCAAATGGGCAGCGAAGCCGAACTCTCGCTCTAAAATTACCCGGCTCTTCCGGCCGATGTGTTCGACTTCGCTGTCCAAGTCCACCTTCGAATTAATTTGGGCCACTATTAACCGACCCCATTCGGAACTCTTCAACACCCGATCCGTCCTACCTGCCAACAGATAATTATAGTACTTTTCTAAATTTTATTCGATGCCAGAAACGTATACTAACCTATGGGCGCGGGATCGTCATCGTCGGCGTCTCTGGTGTAGTTCGGATGGGTCAGTTGGGTGACTACGAAATGGTAGCCGTACTCCAAAGTTTTATCGACGGATTGCTTGATGTCCGGCGGGCAGCTCACGCACAAACCGACCGACATGCGTTTTCTACGCTCGTCGCCGGCGCCGCCGGTTTCCTCCCAAACTTTCTGCTCCATTGCGAATTGCGAATCGTGTTTGGTTCTGTTTCGTATCGCGTCGAACGGAAAATTTGGATAAACCGAGGTTTGGAATTTGAAACGATCGAATAAATGCAAAATAAGCGCCGGTTTAACGTTGCACTGTTTATGCGAAATAATCAGGTTAGGTTTGTAATGTGACAAATGACAGTTCGGTTTTTCTTTTTTTTTTTTTTGTTATTTTTATTAAATGTTTCCGATGATTTATTTACGATAGTAACATTAACAGGGGGTATTGTTATAATAATAAGTTTCAAAAATATAAAAAGTCAATAACAATACTGTTCTTCAACCATGAAATCTATTTTTCTTGTCCACATCAATCCCAACATGGCTCTTGGTGTGGCCTTTATCTTCAGTATAAATCAGTTCAATAGAAATAAAGTTTATTAATATAAAGATCTAACTATTTTGTCTCGTATACATATTTATAAAATACGTTAATTCTTAAAACCAATTCATATACATACAGACCGATAAAAATATCTGGAGATGCGACAGGTCCGTAATAAGATAAAATAATAATAGACTTTTACAGAGGCGGCGCCGCAAATTACCGCCTACTGAGTATTTTTATCCGATTTATCGTAGGTCGCATAATGAACAGCAGGCTGCGGATCGGCCAACGAATAGGTTTCCGCTTCGAAGATCGGCGGGTATTCCAAATCCGGGTAATCCGGGCTGACGTTCATCTCATAATGATCGGGTATCACAGGCGGCGTGTGCTCCGGCGAATAAGAAGGGCTCTACAATAACAAAACATAAATTTCCAGTAGCGGAATTATTTTCCACTAACACTCACTTCGAAAGCCGTCCCTCGATCGGCGCCGGAACTCTGGCAAGAACCGGAACCCGTCCGTTTGAAAATCGCCCGATGCAACTTCGGGGAACCCAAGAAACTCTTCTCCTTCCGCCCCTCCGACTTCCCGCCGAACATTTGCTTCAACTTGCCGCCCTTCTGCTCCTCCCGCGGCAATTTGCCCCGTTTCTCGGCGTACCGCGAACACTGGTACTCCCCCGCGGGCTTCGACTTGGACATCGAACAAACCGACGAGGGCGAAGACGAAGAAGCGGAAGACGAAGACGTCGGGGAACCCTTGTACTGGGCGTATTGAGCGTAATGAGCGTGCTGGTTCCCTCCCGGCGGTTTCGATTCGAGTTTGTAGGGCGAGTAATACGATTGGGCGTCTTCTTCGGGGCTTTCCGGTGGATTTTTTAGGTGGATGTAGCGCGGCATCGGAATGGGTTTTTGTGGTTTCCCTTGAATTTCATCGCGTTTGGTGTAGTCTAGGGTTCTGTTAGTGGCGAATTGGACGTCGTTGATTTTCTCCGGACAGTATATGAGCTCGTACGAGCGCTCTTTGTATTTATTCGCTAAGTAAGCTTTGTCGTATAACTGAGGCGCGACGTCTTCATATCTAAAAAAAGCGGAGAATTAGACCGTTAGAATGTCGATTTTTCTTCGCAATTTACCTGGAACACTTCTCGCGTATTTTATGCGTCCTCGGCAACGATCTGTTGGTCGTCCCGTCGCCGGTTTTGTGATCGTTCCTCTTCGGATACGTGGAGATCTTCCCTTCGGCGTCCTCGTCGCCTTTCCCGTGGGTTTTCCTCAACGAGCCGAGCCGCTTGCCGAAGCACGAGCTGCTCGAGGCGCTCTTCTCGACGCCTTTCTCCGACGAGCAGCGTCGGGGTTTCCCCGGACGCGCCGTAGGATGATCCTCCGCGCCTTCAATATTCGCTCGAAGCGGAACTTCCCCTGGTACAAAAAAAAATCGATTCGATAACGAGCGAAGTCGTTTGTGAAAGTATGTAGTACCGTAAACGACGTCGGTTTTGACGTATTGCAAGTTCCTGGATAATTCTTCGGCGATGTAATGCGGGTTCATTTTCCTCTCTTCGGTTTGTCTGTTCATCAGTTCCTCCAATGTGACGAAACCGGCCAAACTGTCCGGTTTTGTGGTCGATTTGCTCGGGTTTTGCCCGTTGAAATCGCTTATGTTACAAAGGCTGGGATTGCTGGCGTGCATGTAGCCCGATGGTTTTTGTCTGGAACGTACAATAGATTGATTTAACCGGTTTAATAGTGGAAAGAAATTACCGTCGCTTGGATAGTTCTCGACACAATTCCGATCTAATCGCGTCCATGGATAGATCCGGAACGCTGGCGTTTTGCGCTTTTGCCAGGTTTTGTTCAGGCTGGAACAGTTGCACGTGCGAAGTGAAATTGCCGGTTGTCGTGCTGCTTTGGCTGTCCGTCGAACGAATTTTCCTGTACGATCTATAACAATAATTCCATTAATGCTTTACATAAAACGCGCTAATGTTATTTACCTGAATTGCGCCGTCGGTACAGGCACGGAATCCTTTTTATTCCCGCTGGATTTATTAAAGAACCACTTCCTATCCAAGCTGGTACTTCCCCCGGGCGTGCCGGTGGCCCCATCGCCGGACTTTTTCGACGCGAATTTCTTCAAAGAGCCGAATTTCCTCAGCGAATCCGCCTTCTTCGCGCCCGATTTCTCCTTATCCTTGTCTTTGTCCTTATCTTTCTCCCTATCCGGGTTCTCCGGATCGGATTCGTCCGTTTCCGAGTAGAGCGTCGCGACGGTTTCCAGGGAGTTTTTGGGCCGGTCGCTATGCAACGTACCGGATTTGATCAACTCTATCCAGGACTGGAGCGCGTCCGGATCGTCCGCCGAAAAGTAAAAGGCCGTACCGGTGTGGTAGACTTTGAACGAGTAAGGTCGGGATTTCACCTGAAACAATACGAGTTCATTCGAAATTTATAAGAAACGTGAATTGGCCGATGTACCTCGTTCGCCAAGGCCACGGTAAACCCGGCCAGGAATATCAAGCAGGCGGCCGTTGGGTCCTCTTTCGTTTTGAAACCGTACATACAGCCGCTCGTAAGGACGAACCATCTCCTCTCCCAATGGACGTTTTGATTGTGTTTGCCGCGCAGCCTTTGGAACAAGTGGCCTTGTATATCGGCGGGTTGCAGCTCGCCTACAGACACCTTTCTTCGTTCTGCAACCGATTAACAGTTCATATTCGATATAACCGATCAATAACCAACCACTTACTCGCCAACAAAGAACTCTTCTTCTTGCCGGCCTTATTTTTACCGGACATCAATCCCTTCACGATCGAATTCGTCGGGGACACCTTGCTGTCTCCGCTCGCCTTATGCAACTCGCAATACCCCCCCGTCTTACCCTCGCTCTCCGGCTCCCCTTTACTCCTTACGGATAGACAAGAAGCTGCCATCTTGGTCTCCTTGACCCACCCGGCGGGGGGCGATTGAGTCAACGGTTTCTCCTCCAGGAGTCCTTCGTGATGGTCCTCCTCTAAAGGATCGGCGTCGCGACGTCTCGGCGTCTCCGGGAAGTCGAAGGCGGGACGGGGCGAGGGCATGGGGGCGGCGCGGGGCTTCGGCGAGGCCGACGGATAGGCCGGCTTGGGGCGGTCGAACGGGGAGAGGCGCGGCGGCGGTTTGGGCGGCGGTTCAGCGGCGCCGATCTACGGAACGGGTCGCTAATTAGTATCGATAAATCGAAACGAAAACGTGTATTTCTTACATCGATCGAAGATTCCTCCACTTTGTTGACTTCGTCTTTGAAAACGACCGGTAAATTTATCGCGTTTTCCACCAGCGGTATTCCCAATTGGTTGGCGAGTTCGCCCAAAGGCGGCGCCACAGTCGTCTCTACGACTTCCTTGACTTCTCTTATCTCTCTGACTTCTTTGAGCTCTTTAATCCCTTTGATCTCGTCGATTTCCTTCACTTCTTTTATCTCCTTGATTTCCCAAACCTCCTTGGCATCCCTCGAATGGGGTTTCAACGTTTCCGTTCGTTCGGTTTCTTCGGTAAGATCGTAGGCGGGCGTGCTGTGGCTTTTGTCCAATTTACCTACGACGCAATACAATTTGTGTTTTTAACGATATTCCAGGTACTTAAATCTAAATGTGAGTTACCTCTGAGTCGCGTGGTGGCGCTACGAGGAGGCACGGCCGGCTTGACGCGACCCGTTTCCGGTTTAGGCGGCACTTCCGGCGATTTTTTGGCCGCCCTGCCGCCAGGCGGCGCTGTAGCGTTGTCGAATTTCTTGATGATACTGTGGATTTTGACGTCGGACAGCACGGGATCCTTCGGAACGGTAGGATTCTTCCGGAACTCCGGGGATTCCCGATGTTCTGGAGATTCTTCGGATTTCGGGGATTCGTCAGGTTTCGGGGATTCGTCAGGTTTCGGGGATTCGTCAGGCTTCGGGGATTCGTCAGATTTTGGGGATTCTTCAGGTTTCGGGTATTCTTCGGGTTTCGGGTTTCCCGCCGTCGATGTCTTGGCCTTTATCGTGTCGATTATTTCGTCGACGATTTCCCTTTTCCAGTAGTCCAACGTCATGCTGGATCGGTCGGTGAGGTCTTTTCCTGGTACATGAAAATGTGAGTATTTTACCGGTTTTACGTCTAGAAGAAAATTAGCGTGAAAATTCACAGCTTCGCAGCTTAATAATCAGGCGAGTGTAAAATAAAAAAGAACTCACCTTCGTCGATAAAACAAAGGTTTTCATTGCTCAAACCGGCCAAACTCGCGGCGCTCAAACTTTTCGTACCGTCCAAATTAGAGGGCTCCAACGAATTCCTCTTCTTCTCCTTTTCCATTAACAACTCGCTCTCTGTATTCATCTTCTTTTCCTCTTCGACCATCTTTAAATCACCACGAATCTCTTTAGCCTTCTTCCTTTCACTCAACATCATTATATCTTCGTTTTTCTCCACCTTCAAATCACTACACTTCTTCTCTCCTGCAACAACCTCACTATTCTTATTAACTTGCAATATAATTTCGCTTTCTTGTACACCATCTTCAGTAACCGCTCGTACAGGAGAATCCCCTTCGCTCTTCTTCGCTAACGGTACGGGAGGTTTGATTCGCGATTTGGGAGCGTCCCTGGCGTTTCTCTGAGACAGGCCGATGACGGTGGTGGGTCGAGGCGGCGCCCTGTCCAATCCCACGTTGCAGGAAGCGCTCTTGTCCCGCAGGAATTGCGCGTCCCCGTCGAAATTCGAGTCGTCCATGTCGCGGCAAGAGCCGGCGTGCGAGGCGTTCGAACGGGGCTTGATCAGGTCCCAGTACTGTTCGATGGACGGATAAACTCGCTTGTTAGAGGCGGCGCAGGCGCCCGAAATGGTGTTGCGCCTCTGCAAAATAGGCCTGGGTTTCAGGGGGTACATGCGCCCCTTCGAATCCAACGGGCTGTCGGGCGGTTCGCTGTCGCTGCTGCTCAATTCCGTTTCGGCTCCGGCCTCTTCCTCCTCCTCTTCTTCGCTCCTGCGAAGCGAGATAACATAAACTAATGTAGAGAGACTAAAAATCACTTACTTGGCGAGCTTCATAGGCGGCAGATTGATGATGGGCAGCAGCCTAGGCGATGGGACGTTGTCGTTCCATCTGGTAGACCAATTGTGGCCGTTTCTCTTTCGGCTGGGCAGCCGGTAGGGTTTCATGTAGATTTGCCCGTAGACTTTCGTGTGTCTCGGTCGCTTCTTCAACGTCAGCACGATTTCCGGCGGGGATTCCTCCAATAACAGCATCACTTTCTTCTTCTGCCAACCCACGACCGTTTGGTAATTCACCTAAAACCGATTATGTTAGACGATGCATTTCGGATCGATTACACCGCGAATTTACCTGTACTATTTCGTCGCCTTCTTCGATTTTGCTGCCGTGCGCCGGCGAACCGTGCTTTATCTCGGCTATTTGGTGTACGGATTGATAACAGGGCATGATGAAGAAACCCAATTCCTGCTCTTTTTTCTTCAGAGTCGCCAGATCCAGCGTTGCCGGTTGTAGGATCATGGGATCCATTATTTCCTGAGTAATAAACCACTGTGTTATTGTAACAACTAAACCAAGCAAAAGTATAAATTATGAGTGTATAGATTTGCACCTGAATTAAGTGGTCGGCGATTTTCGTCAATTTTTCGCAGATTTTCCTGATCGTACAAACGGGACGTTCGGAAAATATTCCCCTGTGAGCGCTGGTGGCCATTTCGAAACCCAATTGCAACAGATTCGTTTTGCATTCAACGTAATCCTTATCACCTGCGAAAGGCGACCTAAAACGCACGTTTTATACAGGGTAGAACGGAACATCTCTGTATACACTGGACTTTACCTGTCCAGCCAATAGGCCAACGGTTTGATCGTCATTATTATGCTGTGTACATCGGACATAACTTGCGTATGAACGGTATCGCAATCGTCGTCTAACAATAACAATTCCTTGTACAGGGAATTCGACGCGCACGACAGCTTCAAGGCTAGAGTTTGTAGATTTTCCTTGTCCAATTCGTAATGCTGAAAAAACAGGATGTGGTTAATTGGTTTCTAATTCTTGGAAATTGACTCGAATCGGGCGACTTACGAAATTCCTCAAATGCTCGACGGCCTCCAGAATGATCTCCTGATGGCCCAGCATCCTGACGCCCAAATGCTCCAAATCGTCCGCCCTGAGATTGAGTAATTGGTGGCCGGTGACACCATTGTTCAGGAACGATGAGGCGTACTGTAAAATTACGTTATCCAAACCTAAAACCAGATAAATTGGATAATCGAAAGCTAATTGACCGTTAATTGGCATTGCGCTATTCTCATGATATTACATAAAAACTACAATAGTTAATTGGAGTCGTTAAATTTGTTAATTGATCTGTTTATTTACCTTTGAGCCAATCTGTTACTTGATCTACTGACCAGTCTTTTACGTTTACGTATGCCATTTTAACTTATTAACTAATTATTGTCGGTTTTTAATACAACGATCACATTGTTTTACGCGAAATACAACTTATTAGTCACCATTTCACTGGTATTTGTGTATTGGTTTGTTGGGACGAGTTTTGACAAGTCCAAACTCAAAACACCTGAAGTTAGACTCGTGTGTGCCGCTGCCGGTCTCAACCTGGTATTACATCAGTCAACAAAGTACTGATATTTTCTAATTTCTATTTAATATAAATTGCACACCACATTATTGCATTGTTCTATGTGAAAATCAATTTATTACACACCATTTCGGTTCCAGTTTTTCGAAAATCTCAAACACGTGAAGTTAGATACATATTTTATGACAGTGGCAGATGACTTGACGTCTGTCTCATCGCTATTTGAGGTTATCAGAACAGAAAAGTGAACTATAAAATTTGTTTAATTATTAAATTAATTGTACATTAATTGATTTATAATGTCTGTCGAGGATAAATTAAAGCAAGGGCCGAGAGATGGAATTTCTTATCCAATGCAAGTAGTTTACTGCGGAAATTGCTCGATGCCAATAGAGGTACAAAAATAATTTTAACGCATATGCCATAGGCTTCCTATAAATATTTTACGTATATTTCGCACGTTTCATTACATATTTGTACGTTCCAGTATTGCGAATATTACCCGGAGTACGAGAAATGCAAGCAGTGGCTAGAGGTCAATTTACCTTCAGAATTCGAAAAAGTCAAAATCGGCGACGATAATCCCGTAGAAGAGGAGAAAAAGCGACAAAAACGAGGCGGTAAGGGCATGATAAAAACCAAGAAAAAGGAGGATGGGCCCAAGCAAGTCTATGTATCTAGGGCGCCTAGGGGAAAGAAGAAGTCTGTCACAGTAGTAACGGGTTTAAACAGTTTCGGTAAATAACTATTTCCATTAATTAATTAATTATAAACGATCAACGCTTTTGTAGATATCGATTTGAAAGTAGCAGCAAAGTTTTTCGGTACGAAATTCGCTTGCGGATCATCAGTAACAGGAGACGATGAGATTGTTATCCAAGGGGATGTTAAAGATGATTTATTCGATGTTATTCCAGAGAAATGGCCTGAGGTAATCACTTAATTACACCATTTTAACTCCATACTAATGCGTTAATCCCTTTTTTAGATCGATGAAGATTTGATTGAATATTTAGGAGACCAAAAGAGATAGTTTATTTTTATATAACAAGTAAAGTTATCGAATTACGGTTGGTGTAATTAAAATATGATATTCTGACGCTAGGTTTAGAAAACACACACTTAAAATTCGATATATTTATTAATCTACGAATCATTCATATTCTAATTTTTTCAAGATATATTCCTTTCGCTCGTGTTCGCTTTTCAATTCGGTGAATTCGAACCAATGTATGAGAACCGGATTGTAGCCCATCTTCGTCAGCTGCCTATTTTTCGCCAAAGGGAGCCCCATCAGTGGCTTATTGAACCCGGAAACCGTATGGTTTGGACCTACTATAACCAGAGCGATCCAATCCAGGTTCTTATCTTGAACCTGAGGAAACATAATGTCCCCGAGTTGATATTTCTCGAACCCTTCGGGCTTAACGAACGACCCAGTCCTCGAGTCCCTACACAAAACAATGTCGGCACGGGAAAAATGCGGCAACACGTGCCCCACGAACATCAATTTCTCATCACCCACGATGCTTTTAACACTATCAATCACGTTTAAAATCAACTGATCGGTTAGAGTTATTTTTTTCCATTGGTCGTGGGACGGGATGTATTCTAATATGTACTTAATTGCCCTGGTCCTGTATGCTGCAGGAATGCGGTTACCCTTGTAATCGGGGCATTCGATATCTATTGAACAGTCTAGAAACAATACATCTCTCGGTACATTTCTCGGTACTTTCCCGTATTGAGTTTTAATGAATTCCATATCTAAAATTTTATCGAGGAATTCGTAGGAATAGATTCCTTTCAGACTGAAGTAATTCAATATGCTTATTAAAACTTTGGCATGCATTTGAAGTTCGTCCAAACGATTGTTCTTTAGCTCCTGCAGGGCCGCTTGAAATATGTCCGGTTTGGTACTCGGATCGTAATTGAACATTGTCAAGGTGTTTAACAGCCTTTCGATGTCCTTCGACCGTACTAGTTCCTTGTTTCCTATGTCCTTGACTAGTTTTTCGGATATTTTTTGCAGTACTTTTTTGTTGCAAGATCTTATACCGGTGCTCATGAGGGCCAGATGGGTGCAGGAAGTGTGGGAGAACCGGTCGATTTGCGGGTACAATTTTTCAGTCATCTCCTGGACCTTCGGGAATATCGTAAACGGGTTCGAAAATCTCAGGGCTTTCAAAATGGCCGAGGCAGAAATATCTTTCACTGTATCGGCGTTTTTTATCAATGCTTCGCACATGGCTATTTGAATGTCGTCTACTTTAATTTTGGTTCTGCTTTTGAAATAACCCATCGCTACGACAGCCATTTCGTCTACGCTCATCTCCTTTATGAGCTTCTCTAAAGCGTACTCGTATTCGAAATCCACCGCTCTTCTTCGCATTATATTGAAATAGAAATATATATTTATTAGTTCGTCTTTGCTTAAATCGTCTGCTTTTTTAACCAATCTATCGGTCACGACGTACAAGAAATCGCATAATCTACCTAATCGTAACTGGTACCACAGATTGCCTACAGTGAAACACTTTTGTATATCCCACGAGACGATTTTCCAGCAACAGACGTCGTCCAGGCAGCTCCATAAGTCGTGGAAATTGTGCGTAGAATAGCCGAATTCAACGGGAAACCCTATGAGCGTATGCAGCAAGTTTATTAATTGTTCATCGGTTATATGCTCGCAATTATCGACGAATCCATCCACTAATTTATCGAAAACGGGATTAGAGAGTTGGACATCGTTGGTAATGCAGTAATCTTTCACTTTTACGAAGGTTTCTACAATGTCTGTTATGTTCGATTTCTTCCAGTTACGGTCTAACAGTTCTTCGAAGTCTTTCGGTGTGCTGATTCTCTTCGGGAGCGCTTCGCTTGGGCTTCCTATCTCATTGTTTAAAATGCTAAATGCATATTGGTTTTCAACGTCTTTTCTGGGCCCTGCATATCGCAATTTTGTGCAAAAATTGACGGATTGGAATTGCACCGGCGCTCTCTGGGTTACTTTAACGACTATACTAGTACTTGTGCCTAAGTTTTTAATGCAATTAGGCTTGATGAATCCAATTCTGAAGATGTTTTTCAACATTTTGTTTTGGTTTTTAAATTGTAGAACATAACCTCTCTTTATTTCACATGTATCTTTTGTATTCTTCTTTTTTTACAAATCAAAATTTTTATTTGTCAAAACGCAATGAAAGAAGAATAAGTTGTCAACTGTCAATGTCAGTTGCTATAACGGAAAGCAAAACAGCACAACGCAATTTTATATTTAATTTTACGTCTTTTCCAAACATTCTTAATAATAATGAACCATTCTCGCAATAAAAACTACAGCAATTCGCCCGGATTCGTGTATTTCAACACGAGTTCCCCGAAAGACACGCAAGATTTCATCGCTTTCAGCGATCGTTCATCCAGCAATTACGGCTACGGCCCCAATTACAACAGGCATTCCTCGAATCACGAGAGCCCGAATTTCTACGGTAGCCCTAGATCTGGTAAGTTCAACCAAAGGAATCCCCATCGATACTCATCCGGTTACAACAGAAGGAGTTTCCACAGTCCCCACAACAGCTCGTGGGGAGACAAAAGAGGTCGAAAATACTTCAACCCGAGACAGGTTTGTTACTATTAACTTCCAGTACTCTTTAATGACGTTCCATTGGGTTTTTAGAGCTGCAACAATGCTCCTATGATGAGCAGAGACGGTACAAGAGATGTGTCGATGTTTTACGATCACACTAGTGTTATGGATCCTTGGGAGCACTTGGAAAAGGAATTGGAAACCAGTGAAAGATTAGAAAACGTAGAGTCCGTTGAAATGTCAGAACCCGCGCAAAGTGAAGAAGTACCCGTAAAAACTGTCGAAGAGGACTCGAGCTCTAGTTCTAACGATGAGAACAGCTCAGACAGCAGCAGTAGTGATAATAAGGAAGACAAAAGTGAAGAACAGGGGACTTCCTAGTTAGTGTATGAGATATTTAATAAAACTAGAAGGATACGAGGAGTTGGAATGGCTTAGGTCGTATTTTTCTCAGTTTTTTTTTTTTGACAATGCAATGTGTTCAACGGGTGACCTTCTATAAACATTAGAAATTTCTACCTCATTACGTTTATATTGCAGAGTTACATAAATAATTTTTATATAATTCAGAACAGGAGCTATTATGATAGTAGAAGTGTAAAAAAGAGTAAAAAGGAATTTGATCACTTTCTAATTATTTGTATTAGGTATTTTTTTTATTAATGTAAACATTTATTTTAAAACTTTTGTTGCAAACTAAATTGTGTTCTATATGTCTATAATTTATGTAGGTATGATTTTTAATTAATGTAATAATTTCTTTGTGCATAAAATGCTTAAAGCGGCGAAAATATTTTTTGCTAGTGGTTATCGAAATTGATATTTTTGGACTTGATTGTACAAAGAAATATGTTTTTACCACCCTCTCAAAACTAAAACATAATGTAAAGTACCTGAAGAAATCAATCAATAAATAATAGAGGCAAATTCGCAATAATGGGAATTTAATACACTTCACATTCCCTGATCCTTCATTTATCTATCCAAATTTCCATCTTGATTAAGGAATAATAACAGGGTAACCGAATACTGACTGTAGTAAAGGCTTCATCAAAAGTAGAACATTAACTTGTCACTGTCACATTTTTATAACCTTAAAAACAAGATATTTTGAACTGTTTAAAAACAAATAAATAAATCGAAATGAGTAAAATTTTCACGCCTACGAATCAAATCCGATTGACGAATGTGGCCGTCGTGCGAATAAAGAAAGCCGGCAAGCGCTTCGAAATAGCCTGTTACAGAAACAAAGTCGTGTCATGGAGGAACCAAGTGTAAGTAGAAACCAAATGAACAGGGCGCAACCTTGCGAAATATGCGAATTTGTTTTAGTGAAAAGGACATAGACGAGGTGCTGCAAACGCACACGGTCTTCGCGAACGTATCGAAGGGCCAAGTGGCGAAAAAGGAGGATTTGATCAAGGCGTTCGGCAAAGACGATCAAACTGAAATATGCAAGGAGATACTGGCCAAAGGAGAGCTGCAAGTCTCGGATAAAGAAAGACAAAGCCAAACGGACCAGCTCTTTAAAGATATCGCCACGACGGTGGCTGATAAATGTTTAAACCCGGAGGTGAAGAGGCCGTATCCGGTTACGATCATCGAAAAAGCCATGAAAGACGCGCATTATTCGGTCAAACCGAATCAATCGGCCAAACAACAAGCCTTGCAGGTGATAAAACTCCTGAAGGAAACCATTCCCATCGAGAGAGCCAAGATGAGATTAAAAGTCAACTTCAAAGGAAAGGCAGCTAAGAAGATTAAGGAAAAATTAACCAAAATGGAAAGTATCGAGATCGAAAAAGAAGATAGGGAAGAAGACGAAATTACCGTTGTGTTTTTAGTCGATCCTGGTTGTTTCAAAGAAATCGATTCTATGGTAAAGGCGGAAAGCAAAGGCTCCGCTCTGTTAGAAGTCCTGTCTTACAAGGAAATGGTTTTAGGCGAAGAACATTTTTGATTTAAAAATCAAGCTAACATACAATATTACGTTTATGGATTGTTACACCTAATATTCGAATTGTGAAATTATTTTAAACAAATAAAAAAAAATATTCTTCAATAACTATATTCAATATCATACAAAACAACACAATGTAGCAAAACCATTACAACTTTTACGTTTCCTGTGAATCCAAATAATTATTTTTGGATTAGTTGAAAGGATTTTGCTGCATTTGAACGTATATTTACAGTAAATATGTGCACATATGCATCTCATTAAACATACATATACAATCAAGGTAATAGTATTCGCAATTTTTCTTGATAAATGCAGATCCTAAAAAATAAAATTCGTTAAAATAAATCACATTTTTCATCGCAATTTCCAAACTCGCTTTCTAGTTAACGAAATGTAATAGCCTTCTCAAAGTTAATTAGATAATTTGGTTAATACTGTTGCTAACTAAAAATTTAAATAAACCAAATAACTCATCTTTCCTTAGCAACCTCGTATCTTAACTTACTTCTTCTAAGCCCTAAATATAATAGTCAAATGAATTTGAGTATCGAATAAAATTGAATGTTTCCACTTCCTCGCAATCGCGAAATCTACCCCTCAACAATAAAATAAAATCTCTAAACATATTCATTACTGTGCTTGGATCGTTTGATCCTGCTTCGGTATGTAAATGCTCTCAGCTCTCTTGTCGTGCTTCGCGGCTATCCGAGACACCGTGAACAGAAAATCGGACAATCTGTTCAGATATTTCTGAGCCTCCTTGTCCAACGTGCCTTGTCGCACCAACGGCACTATCACTCTTTCGGTCTTTCGACAAATGGCCCTGGCCACGTGCAACGAGGCACTCGCTACTCCACCGCCCTTTAAACGAAAATTAATTCATTAACTCGCTTGTTAAGAGCCCAGCGGAACTTACCGGTATTATGTACTGCTCGGGCGCCGGTAGCTGCTTCGAATACTCCTCTATCCAATCCTCTAATTCTTTGGTGTACGTCGGGGAAATGGTCGCACTAACGGAAGACTTGGATATGGCAGTGCTTAAATCGATGATGATTGTCTGTATTCTCTTTAGCTTGTCGGTGTATTGTTGCTCTGATTCGTGAGCATGCTCTCGTGCCAGCCTAGAAATACAAACCGATACCTTTCACTTAGAATATAGTGTTACAAATCGTATACCAAAGCATATTTTAATGTACTATATTTCTACTGTCTGATACTTCGAGATTTGATCGGGTACATCTAGATATGCTCGTTTATGACATTTACCCGATGTAACTTAGAAGCTCTTCTGTCGCGCCTATTGCGTTGAAAACTTGACTGTCTTTGGGCAATAAATCGCCGTTGATGATTTTAGAAGCTCCCCCATCGCCTTGTCTGCTGAACGTTTCCGATGAGGCTGAAGCGGATTCATTCACTGGAGATGGCTCGTTTCTAGCAAATAAAAATTGTGTAGAGTTGTAATCGAAGCTGCACGGGCGGCACTTACTCGATTTTTTTCGAATACGTTCTAAAGTGGCTTAATTGACGAATTTGTAGGAGTCTTCTAAAAATCATTTTTATATGTACTAAAAATTGGTAAATAACCTAACCTCAATATTCCTCTTTTATGTGTACGTCAGCTGTCATCGAGAAGTTTCGGTATTTGGCCTCGACAAAGTAGGCAGGTAGACAAATTTAGTTCGTATGCAGGACCGTCTTTAGCTAAATGGCCACAAATCGAAAATGGCAACTACCAACTGAATTTCGATCAGTAAAATTCAAATTTTCTTTGGAATGGAGCCTAAATTTTCAAATATTTTTTCGCATCACATGTCAATTATTCCGTCAACGAACATTAAAATTTAATTTTCTTCCGCGTTAAACCATGACGATTTCTCAAAATTCTCAATGCACATACAGTTCTTGAATATCGCGCGCACGACATGTATAATCTAACGATCCCCGGCTTGGCGTACAAAGTCAAAGAGTTCAACAGGATCGTCAAGACCGGCAAGGGAGGGAATTCGAAGAAAAACCGGTCCAAACATTCGATTACATTCCACACGAAGTCTCGTCACTACCAGGTAAGGAATCCCATTGACTCGGATCGATCGGAGAGAAAAATCTCATTTTCCAGAGTATAAAATGCTTCCTACAATCCACGTATCCCGCGAAACCTTCAGCGAAGATTATGATGTTACACGAAGCATCCAAGAAAAACGCCTACTTATTCAACCCCCCTTACCAAGCGACTTGTACAACTCGATTTCAAAGGAACCAATCTAACAAATCCGTAAAAACCGAACCGAATTTTTTATCGCCATTATCGAAACATCCTTTCAGGCAATGTCGCGATAAAGGTAATTTAACCAATTGATCGCAATTACTCGATACAATTCCAAACTCGTATTGCTTACAGGCCTCTCCTGGGATTCCTGGAACAGACTCGACGCGAACAAGGACTTGCTCGATGAGACCCACGAAGTAAAATCGCTTCGAGACCAAGTTTCATCATTTCTCAAACTGAAAAGATCACCAACTAAAACAACCATCAACATCGCGTCATCTAAAAGCGATAATCCCATTATTCGATCCAGCAGAAGAATCAAACGCGCCCTTTCCTGGACCAGCACAAACCCCTGCAGAAATCGTCACACGAAGAACACACCAGAAACAGACGAGAAAAATAACACAGAACCGGGCGTATTGAACCCTATAAGAGTCGCCTTGGCTTCGATGAAGACCAACATCGGCAAGCAAATGAAGCAATTGAAGAGCAAATATTTGAAAATAAGTGATAAAAAGATCGACGTCAAGCAGGGGAACTACCCGTTTATTAACCAGGAATTTTTAACCGGTAAAACGGAGAAGCCCAAACGAAATGTATCGCTACAAAACCTACCCGAAATAGAACTCAAACTGGACGTAGAAGCGAATAGAAATAGAAGTTCCATCACCGAGGAGAGCATAAAATGTGGAAATGAGTCGCACAAGAAACCAGGAAGAGATGCACCTACAATATTGTGTAAACTCACAGCGAACAGCATTAAAGAAGAGATAGAAGTGAAGGAAACGCCGCAATTGAAACTCACTTGGAAAACGAAAGCGTATAAGAATATTAAAAAACATTCCGGAGGACTTAAAACGACGAAGCAATTACCGAAGGTGGAGTTAGAAGACGTAATAGTAAAATGGAGGAAAAACAGCCTGGATTTTGATCCATGTATTAAAGTAAAAAGCAAGCCTAATATTGATTCGTTAGATTTTAGAAACATTTCTAGGAAAGGTAGAATTATCGTGAAGTTAAATAAACCCGAAGCTACAAATAATACAAAACGCGCTGAAAACAAGTCAGAATTGAGCATTTCGGGTGTGAAAAATAAAGAAAGTAAAACCGCGATTCCGAATAGAAACATTATTAAATTCAGTAAATATAAAGTTCGTCCGGTAAAATACAAGAATTCTCGTTTGAAAGAAGTGCTCAAAAGTTACCAAATTAAGCCCGGTCTAATAGATTTTGAAAGCGCAGATAAAGAATATAAATTTGTCAAATTAAGTGGGGATTCTCCAAAATTGGACATACCTAAAGCTGGTTCAAAAATTGAAAGCATCGTTCCGAAAGTGCGTTCCATAGCCGATGTTAGTCCAAAATCCTGTAAAAATGTTTCAGCAGTAATCAAGTCGGATGTTTGTCCAAAACTTCGTACGAATGAAGACATTGTTCCGAAAGTGTTAAAGTCTAAAATTAGCCCGAAACCTTGTCTACACGTGAATGCTGTTAGAAAAATAATCAAGCCTGAAGTTAGTCCAAAATCTGGTACAAATGAAAATGTTCCAAAAGTATTGAAGTCTGAAGTTAGTCCAAAACCTTATGCACTTGAGAAACCTGTTAAAAAATTAACCAAGTCTGAAGTTAGTGCAAGTACTCGTTCAAATGAAAATGTTGTCCTAAAAGAATTGAAGTCTAAAATTAGTTCAAAATCTTGTACAAATGAAAATGTTGTTCCAAAAGTATTGAAGTCTGAAGTTAGTCCAAAATCTTGTATAAATGAGAAAACTGTTTCCAAAGTAATCAAGTCTGAAGTTAGTCCAAAACCTAATGTTCATGAGAACGCTGTTAAAAAAGTAATCAAGTCTGAAGTTAGTCCAAAATCTTGTACAAATGAGAACAATGTTTCGAAAATAATCAAGTCTGAAGTTAGTCCAAGTACTCGTACAAATGAAAATGTTGTTGTAAAAGCAGTGAAGTCTGAAGTTAGTCCAAAATCTTGTATAAATGAGAATAATGTTTCAAAAGTAAACAAATCTGAAGTTAATCTAGAATCTCGTACAATTGACCACAATGTTCCTAAACTAACCAAGGATAAAACTAGTCTAGAACCTAATGTAAGTGAAGAAAACAAAACTAAAAATATAACACAAACGAAGGAAAAAATCAACGATATTTCAAAAGCAACCAAAGATCCTTTAATAGCAAACAAATCTGAATCTCCTCCGATAACTCACAAACAATTCGAAGATAAAGAAAGTAAGGACATTCTCGAAAAAACCGAACCCAACGCAAGTGTAGCAGAAATTGTCCAATACAGGCTCAACAAACCAAAAATCAATGTTCCAAAAGCCAGTCCAACGAATAAAGACGAAGAGAAACGGGTCAAAGACTTTGTGGGTAGCCCAATAACCCATAAAAGCCTCAACATAAATGATACAAAGGAAGATTTATTCGAAAAGAAGAAGTTCATGGCAATTCTAACAATGCAGAGTGTAGATAAAACAGAGTCTAGAATTTCCGATATTACAAATAAACAATTTAAAAACAATCCAGAAACTAGCACAATAAATTACATGGGTCTAAATATGGAGAGTACTTTTAACGAAGAATACAGGGAAATACTAGAAATGGACACCCCTAAAATTAACCTAACAGATTCATTAATTACAAACGAGCCGTATGAAGAAATAATAAATAAATCCAAATCTACCAGCTTGAATACAGATCTTTCTGGAGTAAATGAAACTAACACCAGTCCAATAACATGCAAATTAGATGATTTTATCAAATCTAATACGAGCTTAGTAGATTTCAAAAATAGCAGCAATTCGAAAAACTACACCTATAATAACCAATCCGAAATAAACTTGGTAAATTACAGGAATCAGGGAGCAACCAAAGCAAAGTCCAAAACTGATTTAATACATCTGAGTAATCGGGAAACGAAGAGCCCTTTTCACACCGGCTTCAATGCTGGTCATAAGGAGCAGATTCGACAACAAAACTTGTCTAGGATCACTTTGAGGACACTCGAGTTGGACTCGAACGATTATCTGATACCTGAATTGCCCTGCCAACCTGAAGCAAACCTAAAACCTGCTAAAGTTATCGATAATTCGGTTGATTTAAACAAAGCAAATGTGAAAGAAGAAGATAAAGCTGTAGGCATTGTAACAGATGCAGGTGGATCTACGAGTTCAACAAAATTCCTTAAATGCAAGTATTTTAAATACAAGAACAAGGGCGATGAAATTGATAAAAAACTTAAAGAAAACGCCGAAGTTTCGAGAAAAATCGACCAGAAAAACGTCTCGTCGGGAGTTGATTTGCTAAACTTAGTGGAAGAGACTTCGAATAACGTGGAGAAACTGCTGAAGAAGATAAAAGAAGTGAATTCTTTAAAGTCTGAAGACGATTTACTCCAGGTAGAGCAATTCGCCAAGAAAGAAGAAACGATTCCATTTAATCAAGCTAGCGGGGAATTGTTGAAGAAACAAGAACTAATTTTGGAAAATTTGAGGAATATCCTCGTCAAGATCGAAGAGGTAAAAAGTGAATACGCAAATACGAAAAACCTAGCGAATATCAAAGGCGAGAAGCAGACAGAGCAAAAAACTAAAATCCAATCAAAGTTAGATGTGATAGAAGATACTCTTAAAGTCTTCCTAACAAACATATCCGATTCCTCTTTTTACCACGTAGAAGGAAATTTCAGAATAAAAAAAACCTCTCCTACACAATTTCCTCCAACAGGTAAAAATACCAAAAAACGACCGCCCAAAGACGCCCCACCAGCAGGAAATTCGAAAGCTACTTCTACAAGTCTGGCCGAAAATAACGAAACAGGCGAAAAGCAACTCTCTCCAGATATTCCTGCTAAAAGACAAGTAACAGGAAAAGAGCACTGGTTAACAATAACGCACGAACACTTGCGCAAAATTCCACCGAACGAAAAACTAAACGAAACAAAAAATTTTACGACAGACACGAATGAAATCAGAACGAAACCTCCTCCGGGTAGTTTGATGTACTTCTACCTGCTAGAAGCCGATACCGGTGATGCTACCGAAGTGGCAACTACCAAATGTAATAAAATAGAAGCTAAGGGCACAATTACAAAAATCATCGAACCCAAAGACAATGCAAAGAAGAAATCTCGAGCAAGTCCAGTCAAACCGATTTACAACGAGAAGAAAACATCGAGACAACTCCCCGATTTGACCAAGCAGACTCCCAAAGGCACCAATCAATCGAAAGCCGAAGGAACCATGAAAAAGGGCCTATCGGGAAGAAAGCGAAGAGGATTCATCGACCTGAGGAGGTTCCTCAGACGGATGCCGAGGAGGCGGAGAAAACCCAACAACGTTGAAGGCGAGTCCAAAGGAAAACACGCCGGAAATCCCAGCAAGCAAATTGAGCGGGTTTTGAGGAAATACAAGCTCAAAGAGGAAGTAACGGAATTCAGCGGCGTGAGCTTGCCGGATTTGGAGATGAATCGAAGAAAACTCGACGACAACACGAAGAAGAGCTCCTTCTACGAACGTCTGGACGAACAATTGTTCTCTTCGATCAATCGTGCAAAGGATATCGAAGAGAACCCGTTCGATGTTTCGAAGATGAAAGAAAACTGGTTGTTTGACAGCAACAATTCGATGGGAATTAACGAGGATTCCAAGTCGAAATTGTTCTTTGCAAATAGGTTATCTACCAATCGCGCTAAATCGTTGAATAGCGTCCGTTTCACCGACGATATCGAGTTCGATTTCCTGTGGAACAAACCGCAATCTTCGGTAACTTGTAAACTAAACACCCAAAATTCCCCCAGCAAAATCATCCCAAGTAAAGAAGAAACCGATGTATACGACAAAATAATGAGCGACGAAACCCGACCTAAAGAACCAATCGGTGAAGCAGAAACGCTTTTTCAAATCCTATACAACAACGTAATTGGTAATCTCGACTTTGTAGATGACGCTAAAACCGCGCAAAAGAAGGAATTATTAAGCGATAAACCCGAGGAAATAAAACAAACAGAAAGCGCGAGTCTTTTAAATTCGAACGAGAGGAGCATTGGAGTGGAATTCGAGGAGAAACGCGAAGATGAAACGGATTTCCGATGGGATCTTGTGGCAGATAAGAAAGTGTTGCCGATCGAGGAGTCTCTGAAAAACAAGGAATCTTTTTCCAATGGAGAAACGCCGAACGCCAAGAGGGAATTCCCGGAATCGTGGAAGGTTTCTGATTAATTTATATATTGTACGAAACGGGTTCGATGTGCAAAGTTGATTATAGTAGTAAATCGAATAAATTAGTTGTTATTTTTCGTGATTCTTAACAATTTATTTATTCATGTAAATAACTACAATCCTTATCAGCGTTAAAACACCCATCGGGATGGTTCTTCTGAAACCAACAAGGTTTATTTTTGTACTTTCCTTTCGTAACGTGAATAGTAGGAGGTATTCTTAACCGCACGTTTCCGCCGCTCGTTTCGAAAATATACCGAAAATTCCTGAATAGCGTTTGCAGCCCGCCGCATTGGCTTTTCAATTCCCTCAAATCCCCTTTGTCGACCTTCATCGATACATCCAGTATGGAAATAGTAGATCCTTTGTTCCAACGACCACCGTCGCTTTTCTCGATAAAATCCTCGCTTTCCGTCAGCAATTTAACCGAGAAATGTATCAGCTTATCTACGATATTCCGGTTTATTTGCGTGCAATTCCGCACCGGCTCCACCGCCGATCGAGGCCTAAACTCCCCGCTCATCTTACTCTCAACGAACCCTTCCACGTCCCTCAACGTAACTTTAATCTCATCCTCCCCGTTGTTGTTCACTCCGATCAAGCATATCTTCTTAGTCGACGGTATCCTCAATTTGTCCATTTTCGTGGTAAAATTGCATCGATCGCACACCGATTTCACGTAATTCAGATAGTCGGTGTAGGAGCTCACCGAAGTGTCCCGCCTCACGTACTTCCTACCGTCGAAATCGAACGGGCAGCAGGGAAGAACGAAGAAATTCGTCCTCGACGAGCTCCTCAGAGCCATCACCGGTATCCAGGGCGTCAGCTCGTCCGAGTGGTTGCCGATCAGCCACGTGGCTTCGGGATAGCTCGATTCGGGCCTTACGGTTCCCACCTGAAAGATCCAATCGAGGCGTAACACTCCGATGAGTTATCAGGTTATTCGAGTACCTCTAATTCGTTGGTGAAATTTCGGTATATATCCCACACGGGGCGCTTCCTTATGTCGATCCCTCGGCCTTTGTAGCCCTCTCGAACGAGCACGTAGACTAATAAACCGTTGCCGCAGCCGCAATCGACGAAATAAATGTCCTCTTTATTATATTCCTGCCAGATGCATATTAAATAGCTGGCTATGGCTAAGTCCTCGAAGATGTACTTCTGCGGATCGGTACTGGTTTTCGCCGACCAATCCTACGAATTCACACATATTGTAAAATTATAGAACTATCAACACAATTAAATACCTTCAACAAATCAGCAACGTAGGTCTTCTTCAACCGGCTGTAAATGACACTGAACGTATCGGCTGGTACTAGAGATAACGTTGTTATGGGACTCTTCTTTTCTGCTTCGCATTCGGACCATTTGACGAGTTTCGGGAAGAGAACATCGGCTAACCATTCGGCTTGCGGGCTGTCAGCATCTTCGAAATTCAGTAGGTTAATCTTGAAAGTCCTGCCGCTGCAGTGGAACTGGTATGGAAATCTGGGCGTTAGTGTTTCTTCTTTTTCCTCGTACACTCCTGAAGAATGTAACTTTAAGATTTACAATCGTGTAAATGTTGGATAGAAATACCTATAAATACAGCGGAGTTCTTATCTTTGTCGAATATAGCGATTTCTAGCACTACATGATCGGTGTTTCTTCGAGACATTAATAATTGTACACTGATAAATGTATTGGATAAATCCGTATTAAACTCTTCTTCGTTCGATTCCGTGAGTAGTACATTTTTATCGAAAGGTTCGATGAAACTTTTAATGAAATCTACACTAATGGATTCCTTAGAGAGACTTTTGAGTCTCCTTTTTTCGTACAATACTGCAGCAGGAGAAAAGAGCTCGATTAAATTACTGTGCGAACTTGATGTTCTGTAAAACAGAACTTTTGTAACGGCCGTGATGAGTTTATTGGCTAGGAACGGTCGATTATGGTACAATTGAACTACTTCCCAAAATAAGGAAGGCGTGAAGCATTCACTACTTGTTACTAGAGGTACAGGAAACATGGTCACTTGCTAAGATACTAAAAATTTAATAGGTTAATAGGATATTTAATAGTTGTGATACTACAGAAAAAACCTTCTTGGTAATCCAATCTGCGTCTTCGTATGCTCTTTTTATAATTTGCTTTATTCTCAGCGGATCCTGTTCGTTAACATGCTGCTTAAAGCTCTAAAAATAATTTTATTAGAGAATATAAGGTGATTGTGAAAGACGACATACCTGTTTAATCATAAATTGATAGTGTTCTCTCGGTCCTTTTGGTAATTTACGGCACTCTTTTATCAAGTATTTGTACAAAGTTAACGGAGAATCAGCCGCATTCGTGCAAAGCCTACAAATTTGAATCGAATTTTTGAACATTCTTAAAACTTTTGAAATGTTTGGTTAGAAAAACTTTGACAGTTACTAGCAAATCGCCAACATTCTAATATGAAAATAACCAAAAACGCTAGTGTAGTAACCAATCAAATGAAGCGCCATCGGGGGCCGAATAGGTAAGTAGCTGAGGCCTTAATTCAATGAGGAAGAAGAAAAAGATGAAGGGCGGCCACAGAACTAATTGTACTTCCGTGAGCAGCCATTATCTTATACGAAGCGCGAAATTTAAATGAATGAAGATATGAATTAAACATTTACCGACTTATAATTGGAAATATGTGCTGAAAGGATTGTGGAAGAAAAAATATTTGATAAAGACACATTATTTACAGATTGGAACAAATTGTTTTATTTAAAATGCATCCTTGTAAATAAATTAACAACAAAATAATACATATGTAGAACATTTGTACATCATACCTTATTTGCAGTAGAGGAAATAACTATTTATTTAAAAACGTATAAACAAAATCGTCAATAATTCCTATGTATATGTAGGCAAATTTGATTAAAATTTTAATATTACTGTTACAAAAACATCGAAGAACAGATATTAAATGAAAATCACACTAGAGTTTAGCTCGAACACAAACACATTGGAATTTATGTCGCCAGCAAAAGGTGTATTTATGCACAAAAATATTATTCTTAATTACAAGGTTTATTTTTTGGATAATCCAAAAACGGATATATTGACGAAGCGGAACAACCAAATCTTCGTTAAGTATATTATTTTTTGGATTAGGCTTCCCGGAGTTTCTTCATGTTTCAAATTAAAGCTGTATAACATCGGTCTCACTATTGCCAGTACTGGCCTAAAAAAAATGAAACATTTTTAACAAAATGAAGAGCAAAATGGAAACCTGTTACTATGAAATATTGAATTGTTAGAAGCAAAAATGCATTATTTAAGGGTTCTAGGAATTTTTATTTTCACAACATAATATAAAGAAAAATGACCGAATTCAAGGAAAAACTTTTGATACACAATTTCCTACGTTAAAATTACATAAATACACCTTGAGTTTCAGATCCCATGAATACAATATTTCAAATATTCGAAAATGAATTTGTCTTTTTTAAAGGTAATCGAAATATTCGCAAGACCTGCTTAATATTATATACATGTAAATTGTACTGAGAAATATTTAGATATTCAACTGCAAACCCGAATATTGGTATTAAAATAAACTTATAAATCGTTTTTTTTGGTTATAAATTGCCTAAAGAACGAATATCTTGTTCTAAATACTTTTATTGTTGTATACAAATTGCAAAAAAGTTATCAAGTTACAATTATCCGTCACTTAGGAGATATAATCACCTTGCCTGTCGTCTCTTCGTGGCCTTGGTACCTCGGTTTCCCGTGAGTGAACGGCAAATATCTGTACTTTATCATGTGCTAAAAGAAGATAATCGATATGCAACAAACATCCATTTTCTACTAATACAAATAAATAAAAAAATACTGATTTCTTTACCTTGATTTGTCGTTTCATCGTAATACAGAACAACGTAATAAAATACATGACCAATATCGGCCAAAACACGGGGATATTAAAGCATTCGAAGAATGTACAAATAAAACCAATGAGAGTACTCTTCGTCACCGAATACCAAAACTTGAATTCCGGCAACCTTCTTATGAAAGGCCTGAATTCTTCGTTGGCCCTCGTTGGCAATTCGGGCCCATTTTCTTCTCCTAAAACACACATTTCTCAAAGAAAATGAAATACACAGAAAATACTCGTAAACTCACCATCAAAGTCCATTGCAGGATCGATTTTTGGTGTCAAAAACGCTATAAACAAATTTAAATGATATATACCTAACGCGTATGTGATTATATACCATCCCTGAAACAAACATTACATTTCTATTCCGTTTGGCGAATATCCAAGCGATTCGGTTTGATGAAATAAACATACAAAAACTACCCAATTTAATATTTAATTCATCAAACCCTCTAACTTATACTTATTGAAGTGGTGGAAGAGGCAGACACCCAACAATTACAACAATCCCATCCTCAGTAATAGTTAAGCATTCGATTAGCTCAACGATTAAATAGATACACAATCGTTTACTAATAGAGATAAGCTAAACCGAAAGAACCCAAACGAGACATAACAAATATATTAGCTTAATCACTTATTCTCGTTTGTTATAAGGAATCCACAACCAACCCATTTTCGTACAAAAAAAAGCATGAAGATGTGAAGTGAATTAATAGAACATAAAATAGTATATTGACTTATACCTGCGCTAGTAGCACCCGGGCTAAAAATACGCCAAGGAGAAGTATAGCGGATAACCATCGTATTTTCCGCCAAGGTACTGTCCTATCCACCACTCCTTGGTACCACTAGAAAAACAAATTGAGTGAGTACAAATCGTTGGAGCTTTACCTGTTTGGCGACAATGCGTAATCCGAATAAGAGGAGAAGGGCTACGCAACCCGCCCACCTGGCACGTGCATGAGGGGTCCATTTATCCAATACGCTTTGGTGAATCTGGGACAGGTTTTTAGCAAAATTTATACCAATAACCGATCGTATACCCGGTTTTCGATAGATGGAATCGTATCTATCCAAAACTAGATAAGAACGGAGTTCAATGCAATTCCGATTTGATAAGAATACTAATTTAAACGCCATGTAAATAAACGTGAATTTTGAATTAAAAAAACAGTCTAGTCATTGAATGGTATTCGTGAATTAAGGCTAGTTTTATTAACGTTAAAGGTACCTGTGATATCCTAGTGCAAAATTGCGAGAAAGCGCCCTTCTTAGCGCTCGAATTTAATAGTTCTTCATCCATGTTTATGACAATTCAAGAATCCTAAAAATACAGTCGAATTAATCCGTGCACTACATTAAATACGCGCGATACGCGTATACTCCATAATAATTTACTGAATATTAATATACCTGTATTGACCTATATAGACGCCAGCAACTTAGAATAATTGGGTAATTAAAAGAAACGAATTTTATTTAGCTACTAATCCATTTTTGTACACGTCGAATTGTCATTTCTGATTTTTTTGACATTCGATTAAAATGAAATGACATGTGACATACACGATTAGTCATTAATCTTCGTTTATACGATTATTCAGTCACATAAATATTTAGTTACTTAAAAGAAGACTTTGACATTTAAATAATGTTGACATTAGTGACGTATCATATTTTGAAACAACATTGATGGTAATAATTGTTGAAATCTCTGTGCAACATTATTAATATTTCCAAATGGATGTGTACGAAAGCGTGTTGTTAGTCAAACCGGAGGTGTTTGTCTTCAACATACCCCCGAGAACGTCCAACAGAAATTACAGGTAAATTTTCTCTCATATTATCTCGATCTCCATCCACCCACTTCCTCCCAATCGACATCGGTTGTACGCGAGAAAATATAGCGAATACCACCGTAAATTATCGTTATTGCAGGGCCGCCGATTGGAATCTGGCGGAGCCATCATGGACGGGTAGAATGCGTTTGATATCGAAGGGCAACGAATGCTACATCAAATTGGAAGACAAGAATTCTGGCGAGCTGTTCGCCAAATGCCCCATCGACACCTATCCAGGAATTTCCATCGAAGCCGTAAGCGATTCATCCAGATATTTCGTTCTACGCATCATGGACGATAACGGTATAAACATTACGAGTAATTAGCTAAATTGTTGTTATATTTTTTTTTGTGTAACAGGTAGAACGGCCTTCATCGGGATAGGTTTCGGAGACAGATCGGATTCGTTCGACTTGAACGTGGCGCTCCAGGACCATTTCAAGTGGCTGAAGAAAGAGAAACAGATCAGCGAGGAGCCGAGCGGTCCGGGCTTAGATCTCGGCTTCAAAGACGGCGAGACCATCAAAATCAACATGAAAATCACCAAAAAGGACGGGTCGGAGGGCAGCTCCAAAAGCCGAACGCAGGGCGCCGCCGGCGGCGGTTCGGGGCTCCTGCCGCCGCCCCCCGGGGGCAAACTGCCGGCGCCGCCGGGCAGCTCGCCGGCCGTGTCGCCTTCGCACGCGCCCAAAGCGACCGGAGGCGGCGGAGGAGAGTCCTGGAGCGAATTCAAATCGGCTGATACCAGGTGAATATATGCACAATGAATTACCACTTCAAGAAATTGCAATTATGATTCAATGCCACATTAAAAATACGTTCGTTGGCAATGGAATGAAGGTGATGTTAGTCAGGTTGGGAGTGTTTGAATGATGCGAATTTATTTATTTTTCAGTTCCGATCAAAACGCGCAGACGAACAGCAACTGGGTGCAGTTCTAGACCGCCCCCGCCGACGATTCCTACTTTGTAAAACACTTATATATTTTTCAGCATATTCAGCATTTTAGGTGGAGAGTTTTTAATTACATAGCCCTAGCTGTAGTTGATAATCGATAAGAACGGAAATTGCGACCCACGGAACATAATACAGTTGATTTTTAATAGATGTTGATACAGTTACGGATGTCAAGGAGACTCGTGAATTAATTTGAAATTGCTCATTCCAAAAATCGTTTGAATGTTTAGATTTCGAAAGTCCGTGTAATGTAGATGAACATTTTCAGGTTTCATATTGTAGATATATTTGATAAAAATGAGACGGGGCTGTTTAAACTCTAAATTCATTGCATAATGTACAGAAAAACGTGTACTAAATGGATACAAAATAAGTACACTTTTTTTTATTTATTATCTATATCTATATTTAAGTGTTATTGTCACACACAGCCCTATTAATTTGCGTTAATTTATATATTTTGCTGGTAATCTGTATTAGCTGGATTAGTAATTATTCAATAGAATAAGACCAACATACTTTTCACGTTAGTTGTAGTTCGGAAATTGAAAACTAATAACAATCGGGTAATTTTTTGAGCTTGCAGTATGGAATACAACGTAGTAACAAATGTAGTCACATATCAAAAATATTTTTATATTTTTCGGAAAAATATCTGTCTTCCTCACTTTGTTATTCATGATTTGTGAATTTGTATTTTTGATTGTTTATGATCCGGCAATTATTTGCATAGTTCCATGGATTCTCCGAAAGTAGTAAAACAAATTACTACCAGTCACAAGCGTATGATTCGTATAATCATTTTCATTCTTCTGTATAATTAGAATTCAAATTGTTTATTGCAGGCTTAATAAAAAACTGTTTTTTTTATTTATTTTAAAATACAGGCATTTTGTTGAGTCTACAAAAAAATGAATAATCTGATATGTTTCCTTTTGTCTTAGAATGTTAAGTTAATTAAAATTTTTATGCACTGTTGATACTTATAATATATTTATATGTTGTATAGGTTGAAAGTATATACTTATAAATGTTGCTAAAAATGTACATGCGAATTAATTGAACGGTAGAACGTAGAAAGGAAGCGAGGAATGTGTTCATTTTGTAATACTGTAGATAAGGTGCATCTATTCGGTGTGTTTTTATCAAAGATTAGTTTGTAGTTTAACATTCCAACTTAAGTTATTTCCATACCATGTCGAATGTTTTGCGAAATATAATTTATTTTCATTCTCTTTTTGCTAGCGTTTCGTTGTTTAGTTTGTCACGCTGTATTGAATTGAATTAAAGCGAAATATAATTTATTTTGTTTCTCAGAAATACCAATTATTTGTTTTTCGCATTAAAGAAATTAAAACATGATTGACAGATGGTTTCAATTTGTTTGCTTTAAAATGTATTGGTGGTTGCCAATACTTCAGGGGCTGCATAATCAAGGTCTGAAAACTAGTGAATGGTACGATCGGAGGATCAACCTATCAGCGACGCGCATAACTTTTTTTCGCATAGTTTCTAGACCTGAATATACGACCGTGATCATGGCGAAATCTGGCAACATTGCCAGAAACGTCAAAAATATGAAATAAAAATAAACTCACGTGGTAAAAACGTCACTTTAGTGTCAAAATCTGGTCTGAATGTATGATTTCATTGTTGTGGTATTTTCGATATTTACTAAATAAATTTGTGATCCAATAAAATGTAATTAAGTCAACAGTAAGTACCTGTATCCACTTTACACGATTCAAACTAACATTATTTTATTATCTAACATTCAAAACGATCGAAAATCGGTATAACATTGTAAAGGACATTCCAGTGCAAAGTTCACCTTGTCGAAACGGATTTAACGAATCTCTTTCTTTGTAGATTCGCTCTTTCAAAATTAGCTATGACAAATGCCCCACCAGTCGCCCCAGTCCCGGCAACCTCTTCGATTGTATCGATCGTTTGTCGCATCTGCTACGATAACGACAAAGAAGAAGGACTGATTTCACCGTGTGACTGCAAAGTTAAAAGAACATACACGCTTACTTATATCGAATTCGCTCAGAATCTAACCCCGTAAATCTTTCCACCACGCGGTAAAGGTGAAGCTATCGGGCACCGGGTTGATTGTCCCTATACGAATCGAGTCAATTGATTCGATACGATAATGGGAAGGTGTCGATTGCCTGGTGTTCAAAGCTCCACCTCACCTACACTTAACTTCTAAATTGTTAAAATTGATTGGTAATTCCACAGCAGTTCTTTAGAGCCTTATAACTGGATAGTTATGCACAACCTACGTTGTTAGATAGAATCATTCCAAGTAGATGTATTCGGTTGTAAATTAGAGTAAAGTTAGTGCACGAGTTTGGACAAATATCCAAGCATTTACGGGGTTTGTTCTCGCCGGCGCCGACCCGGGAGCTAAATCGCACTATATGTTTTAGGGCACGGTGGGCTTCGTCCACCAAAGCTGCCTCGAAAACTGGCTGGCGGCCTCGAATTCCACGAAATGCGAGCTGTGCAACTTCTCGTTCGACGTCGAGCGAGTGCTCAAATACAAATCCACCGAATCGGTGTGCTACTGGTGCTGGCACTCCGGCAACTCCATCCTGCCCGTGCGCAACGACATCCTGGCCTGCACGCTCATCACGCCACTCACCGTCATCATCACCTACATCTGTCTGCTGTCGTCGCAGTACTACAGCCAGACGAAGTTCAGCAACGAGCCGTCGGCGCGCTGGACGTCCTTCTCGCTGCTCTGCATGGTCGGCATCATGTTCATCGGCTACTACACCTGGGTGTACGCCACCATACGGATGCACGGCCGACGGTGGTACTATTGGTGGCAGAGGGCCTGCGTCGTCCGGTTGAAGCCGCGGTCGCGCGCCAACGAGAGGATCGCGCCGCTGATCGCCACCACGGTGACCGTGGTGAACGAAAGGGCTCCGCCCGGTGTACCGGAACGGGAGGTCGTTAACGTGGAATTGACAGAACGGGAGAGCTACGACAGGCGATTGGCCGATAGATACGACGACGAGGATAGTTATAATAATGACAGTACCGATTCTCCGGTTTAATTGTAATTGTGATACGGTTTAGTCAATAAATTATTTATTTTTTTAACGGCAACTCTTTATTTGCCCAATTTCGGTGCTTATTAGATGCATGGGGTACTGATGGACATGCTAGGGCAGTTGTGGAACTATCGAGGAGTAGGTTAAAACAGATAGCAGGACTCCTAATGGGGCACTGTTGGCTGGAAAAGCACCTCTATAACGTAAATTTATAGGAAAGTTACCTTTGTAGGGGCTGTGAATCTGAAGGATTGAGGCCTTCATCGCAGGAAATACCTCAAATGCCTCAGTGTCTGAATTTTGTTAGATGCTGCATAGGTTGTGCATAGGGGACTGATGAATTGATGGAGTAGGTTAACACAGGTAGCAGGACTCCTAATCTGAGCCTGAAACTGAAAGATAGAGACCTTCATAGGGGTGCTCGGTTTCAGTATCCTAACCTTGGCTTGAGTAGGTTGTGCATATTTCCATTTAAGGCTCTAATTTGGTGGATTCCCTCTTGATGTGTAAGATAAAGCGCACTTTCAGGTGACTGTATAAGGCAAACATGGAGTTCGTGCTAGCCGCCTCGGCGGCCATGGGAGCCTGCTTCTTCACCAACCCGTTGGAAGTGCTGAAAACTCGCATGCAGCTGCAGGGCGAGCTGAAGGCGAAAGGCCAGCACGCGGTGCACTACAAAAACGTCGTGCACGCCACCTATGTTATCATCAAAAACGACGGGGTGCTGTCGTTGCAGAAAGGACTGGTGCCCGCTCTTTGGGTGCAGCTCTTCCTGAACGGAATGCGGCTCGGTAAAGCGTCCGCGTCCGTCGCGAACGAGCCGGATTAAATCGCACGTTTCAGGCACCTATCAATTGGCCAACAACCGCGACCTCCTCAAAGACGACAAGGGGAATTTGGTGCTGGCGAATACGGTGGCGGCGGCGACGGCGGGCGGCGTGCTGGGCCAGGTGATGTCCAGCCCGATGTTCCTCATAAAGACGCACCTGCAAACGCAAGCGGCGGCCGCCATAGCGGTGGGGCACCAGCACCGCCATCGGGGTACCTGGAGCGCTCTGCGCACCATCTACAAGAAAAACGGCGTTGGTATTTGCGGTATGAAAAATTGCGTTGGTTAATCGATTGGTGCTTCAGGTTAAGGGGTTGTTTCGAGGAACGACCGCCGCGATACCGAGAGGCGCGGTGGGTTCGATTGCGCAGTTAATAGGCTTCGATTACTCCAAGCAAGCGCTGCTGCAATACGACTATTTCAAGGATAAAAAAATGCTCACTCTGTTTTTGGGTAGTATGGTCGGAGGTGTGGGAATCAGCGTGTTCATAACGCCTTTCGATCTCGTCATGACCAGATTGTACAATCAACGTAAGCTTCTTTTCGAGATAACAATGCAGTAGAAGATAACTTTTTGATTATTTTGCAGCTACCGACGCGAAGGGGAAAGGTTTGTTGTACACCAGCTATGGGGATTGCGTTAGGAAGATATACAAAACCGAAGGCGTCTCGGCGTTTTACAAAGGCGTCGGGCCCATGTACTTGAGATTGGGGCCGCATAGCGTGCTGTGTTTGATGTTTTGGGAACGACTGAACGATTTTTACAAAGGGTTTTAATTGTAAATAATATATTTTGTTATAAAATACACCGAAAAATCGATGAAATGTTCATTGTTTTATTTAATAACCTTTGTTGAACCGCACGTCGTTTGCTTAATTCGATGCAATATACTTATCTTTTTAAGATAAGATTATTATAATACATTGGCGTGGAAAACTATACGTTAATTACAAACGCCCAATCGCAGATGAGAAACTTGTTGAAATGCAGATTATTTCTACGCTCATGTTTATTCAAAAGCCTTCCTCACTCCGATAAAATTATACCTAATAGCCTTACGCAAATAATACAAACCGCACCATATAGAAGGTCGATAGAAAACGATTAAAATTAGTTTCGATTTTCGGCAGGACGCGCGGCATGGATTTCGTGATCGGAGCGTCGGCGGGAATGGGCGCCTGCCTCTTCACCAACCCCTTGGAGGTGCTCAAAACCAAGATGCAGCTGCAGGGCGAGCTGCGGGCGAAGGGCCAGCACGCCGTCCACTACAGGAACATCTTCCATTCGAGCTACGTCATAGCCAAAAACGACGGGCTGCTCGCCCTGCAGAAGGGCCTGGTGCCCGCCCTCTGGGTGCAAGTCGTACTAAACGGAGTCAGGTTAGGTAATTTCCTTGCATCTAATCGCTTTAAAAATCGTTTACGTTGTATATTTAACCGAGCGGTTCGCAGGATTCTACCAGTGGGCGACCAATAAGCAGTTACTGAACGACAAAAACGGGAATCTGATCGTGTCCAGGAGCGTGACGGTGTCCGCCTTGGGCGCCATCTTGGGCCAAACGCTGTCGAGCCCGTTGTTTCTCGTCAAAACTCACCTGCAAGCCCAATCGGCCACGGCCTCTTTGGCTGTGGGCCACCAGCACGAGCACACCACCATGCTGGCGGCGTTCAAAAACATTTACGCCCAACAAGGGGTAGGAAAATCCCTTTTGTCGTCTCGCAATCACGCCGGTTTTCGTTGCAGATGAAGGGGCTCTTTAGGGGAGTCACGGCGTCCGTTCCCAGGGCAGCCGTGGGGTCGATAATGCAGTTGTTGAGCTTCGATTACTCGAAGAGGCGGCTGTTGGAGTACGATTATTTCTACGATAAGAAAATACTGACGGCCTTTTTGGCTAGTATGGCGGGCGGGGTTGCCATTACTCTGGCCATGACGCCTTTCGATTTGATCATGACGAGGATATACAATCAACGTGAGTATCGATTTGTTTTTGGAGTAATCGAATTAATAAACTCGTTTTTAGCGACCGATGCTAGCGGGAAAGGGGTTTTATATACTAGCTACAAGGATTGCATGATGAAGATTTACAATGCCGAAGGATTTTTGGCTTTTTATAAAGGCGTGGGGCCCATGTACCTCAGATTAGGGCCGCATACCGTGCTGTGTTTAGTATTTTGGGACCATTTGAACACTTTGTATATGAATTTCTTGAAGAAAGTATAATTATTTATTAGGTACTGCTTGTGTTAAATTTATTTCAAATATGTGTAATTAATTTTATACGCTGCATTATCTTCGCAATTAATTAATAATACTTCGAACCACCCTTAATGTATAATGCATGCATGATTATTATTTATAAAGTACTTTACTACTTCAAGGTTATATTTTAAACTCGAAAACATTAGATGCTAATCTAATGTTATATGAAATTTTATTTATATATAGAGTAGTCTAGTATTACCAAATATTGCACAATAAGTAGAACGAATCCCGAAAAAAAGTTCATTTAAAGTAACGGGGAACTGAGCTATAGACACGGCGTTTCGCACGTGTTGTAGAAGGTGGGTAAATTTGAAAATAGTGATGTAATTAATTAGAAAAAAAAATGATTTTCGTGCTATTTGAAAATTTGAAGAGGATTAAAACGATTTGGCTGTTGTAGGAAAATCAATGATTTCAATCAGGTAAGTGCTTAGTTTTTTATTAGGTCAGTTCTAATTTTAGATGAGATATTTAGTAAAATAAATGTACATACAAAAAATAACCTGCCTGTTTAAAATTAATTGATTGCATAGTCATTAAATTTTAACATTTTTGTGAATTATTTGCAGATAAACTGCGATAAACGCATTAAATGCACATGACTATTTGTCAAATGTCATATAAGTAGGCCAGTAGGCGTAATTCAAGAAATTGGCCGTGTCTAAACTGACGATACCGGAACTTAAGACGATTCATTGCAAAAAAAAAAACAGAATATTTTGGGAATATTTTTAGTTACTTAATATAAATATGCTTAGGGCAGCAAACTAACTCGCTGGTGGTAAATATGGATTTCGTCATTGGAGGCCTGGCAGCCGGGGGAGCGTCGATATTCAGCAACCCCTTCGACGTGATGAAGACCCGCATGCAGCTGCAGGGCGAGCTGAAGGCCCGCGGCCATCACCAGGTCATCTACAGGAACGCCCTGCACGCCGGCTACCTCATAGCCAAGAACGAAGGCTTCAGGGGCCTGCAGAAGGGCCTCGGCACGGCGCTGATGATGCACTTCGTCAGAAACAGCACGAGATTAGGTGCAACTCAAACTACTAATCTTGTGGCTGTTAATTTTTCAGTTACTTGTCGGTTTCAGGTCTGTACCAGTGGTTTCACAAAAACGGTTATTTAACCGACGATAACGGTAAAACTATATTTTACAAAAGCGCTGTAGTGAGCGCTGCTACGGGAGCTGCTGGCGCCTTCTTGGGCAGCCCGTTGTTCTTGATAAAAACCCAATTGCAATCGCAAGCGGCCGAGCAAATCTCAGTGGGCACCCAACACCGCCACAAAGGACTCTACGCCGCTTTTAGAACCATCCACGATAAAGAAGGAGTAAGATAACACCACGAACCAAGATACTTTACCATTAAATTTCTGTTGTGCTGTAGATCGTGGGGTTGTGGAGAGGCGGCGTGGCGACTTGCATGAGAGCTGTGGTGGGTTCTTCGGCCCAATTGACTTCATTCGCCATTAGCAAAGACGTGCTAAGGGAGTACGATGTATTCCTGCGCTATCCGATCGTAGGTTCCTTCGTTGCGAGCTTTATAGGCGGCATTTTCCAGTGCCTGATGATGAACCCGTTCGATTTGGTGTCAATCCGGCTGTATAACCAAGGTAAAAATTGGTACGTGTTTGAGTAATGTAGATGGTAACAGATCGTTTTAGGAGTGGATAAAAATGGTAAAGGAGTGCTTTACAACGGCATAGTGGACGCGTTTATTAAAATCGGCAGGAAGGAAGGTTTTAGAGGGTTTTACAAAGGCGTCACAGCCAGTTATCTGAGATTGGCTCCTCACGGTACTTTGTGTTTGGTGTTTTGGGACATTTTGAAGGGTTTCCAAGAGAAATACTTCGATAGATCGAAACGATCGCTTCACGCCAGTTGATGGAGGTTAGTCGATGTGCTAGGTGTTCAGGTATTAATGCATTTTGTAATTAGGAAGATAACGAATAATGTGAATACATAGCAATTCGTCCTTATGATAATAAGATAAGTGTATTCGGAGTATTAATAAGGCTAAGAGAGTACATATGAAATGCTGTAAATTTCATCAATGTATGATTTACTACCGAATAAATTGATGTTGTTTAACAATTATTACTTGTTATTGTTTTATTTAGTTTTAAAGCTAGTCAAATGTAACTAATATGGAATGAAAAGGGAATTTTTATAAAGTTACGGTTACTAAACTATAGCCACGGCGTAAGTCATTTTTATTAGGTGGTGCGTAAATTTGAAAATAGTAATATTTTATATAAACAGAAGAGAAAAATGATTTTCGTGATATATAAACGAAACTTAAAGGTGTTTAAAATATTTTAGCTTTAGTAGAAAGTAGAAAGTTATTTTTTTAATTAGGTGAGTGTTTCGTTATCAAGAATTAGGTTATAGTTCTAATTTTAGCCTAAAAAATTTAACGAAATAAAAATACCAGCTATAATACCCCTATTTGAAGCTTATAGATTGCAGTTATTGATTTTTGAAATAATTTGTAAATTATTTGAAATTAAATTGCAATAAACACAATAAAAGTAAACATGACAGTTAGTGTCAAATGTCATAAAAAATACAAATTTCCAGAAATTCGCCGTGGTTACGCCTACATACCACGGCACCGTAAACCAAAATTACCTGAAGACGATACCAAGCAAAGGCCAAAAATTAGTAACCATCACCATTTTTCAGCTTGTTCCTTCATGGACACAGAATAATCACACAATCCACATAAATGGATTTCATGATCGGGGGTTTGGCAGCCGGCGGCGCCACCCTATTCAGCAACCCCTTCGACGTGGTGAAGACGCGCATGCAGCTGCAGGGCGAGCTGAAGCCCCGCGGCCAGCACCAGGTCATCTACAAGAACACCATGAAGGGCGGCTACGTCATAGCCAAGACCGAAGGGGTCAGGGGCCTGCAGAGGGGCTTGGCGACCGCTTTAATGACGCAAATCGTCAGGGACAGCACCAGATTAGGTGCAACTTAAACTACCGATCTTGTGGCTATTAATTTTTGAGTTATTTGGCGCTTTCAGGTCTGTACCAGTGGTTTCACAAAAACGGTTATTTAACCGACGATAATGGCAAAACTATACTTTACAAAAGCGCCGTAGTGAGCGCTGCTACGGGAGCTGCTGGTGCCTTCTTGAGCAGCCCTTTGTTCTTGATAAAAACCCAATTGCAATCGCAAGCGGCCCAGAAAATCTCAGTAGGCACCCAACACGGTCACAAAGGACTCCACGCCGCTTTCAGGACAATCTACAAGGACGAAGGAGTAGCTAAACCCCATATTTTCCTAAATTTTGTATTGTACAATTAAATTTCTGTTGTTCTGCAGATTTTTGGGCTCTGGAGAGGCGGCGTGGCGACTTGCATGAGAGCTGTGGTGGGTTCTTCAACGCAATTGACCACATTCGCCATTAGCAAGGACCTGTTGAGGGAGTACGAATTATTCTTGAGGTATCCCGTTGTAGCTTCCTTCGTTGCTAGCATTATTTGCAGCTTTGTCCAGTGTGTACTAATGAACCCTTTCGATCTGGTCTCAACCCGACTGTACAATCAAGGTACAGCATTCCCCTTAAACTATTGATTAAATAATAGTAAAAATAATTGTTTTAGGGGTGGACAAAAGCGGTAAAGGCGTCCTGTACGATGGCCTTGTGGATGCTTACATTAAAATCTTTAAAAATGAAGGATTTAGGGGATTTTACAAAGGCGTTACGGCTAGTTACGTGCGATTGGCCAGGCACGGTACTTTCTGTTTGGTATTTTGGGACGTCCTGAAGGATTTGCAGGAGAAATACATCGATAAACCCAAAGACCCGACTCGCAACAGTTGATAAATATTCGCTAATTATTGCCATTTCCTCAGGTCATCATGCATTTGCAATTAAGACTAACGCCTAACCTAATAAACATTTTGTAATATAATTATTGTTATTGCTATATGGTATTTGATAAATCTTCTCTATTTTTACTCATTTGATTTGTTCGGTGTCCTTTCATAAATCCTGCCATAAATCTACACCAATATAAATACCCTAACATTATACAAATGAACTAAAATAATGACAATTCTGAATAAATAACCTACAGAAAATACAGATAAAAGTAATCAGGAAAAAAATGTTATTCAAGTAAGTAATCTTATGTAGAAAATAATTGACAAGAGAATCTCAACTGCTCTTTATAAAGGACCTTGCAGGATAGCAAATGAGAGAATCTAAACTCCTTTCACGCGACCTCTCGGGATAGCAGAGTAACCTACCGACAAATGGACTTCCTGATAGGCGGCCTGGCGGCCTGCGGCGCCTCGGTATTCAGCAACCCCTTCGACGTGGTGAAGACCCGCATGCAGCTGCAGGGCGAGCTGAAGGCCCGCGGCCATCACCAGGTCATCTACAGGAACGCCCTGCACGCCGGCTACCTCATAGCCAAGAACGAAGGCTTCAGAGGCTTGCAGAAGGGCCTCGGCACGGCGCTGATGATGCACTTCGTCAGGAACAGCACCAGGTTAGGTGCGACAAATGAAATTACTCCAATCAAACCGCCTAAGAAAGCGCATTGCAGGCTTGTACGAGATCTGGTACAAGCGCGGTTTGCTAACCGACGAACGCGGGAGGACCATCTTCTATCGCAGCGCCATCGCCAGCGCCTTCACCGGCGCCGTGGGCGCTTTCCTGGGCAGCCCCTTGTTCCTCATAAAGACCCAGCTGCAATCGCAAGCAGCTAGGGAGATCAAAGTGGGTACTCAGCACGGCCATCCAGGCCTCTACGGTGCCTTCAGGAAGATCTACGATCGCGAAGGGGTAAGATTCAGTAACTGGATTAAGTAAAAAAGTGTACGAATGTGTTCTACAAAGATTCTCGGGTTGTGGAGAGGCGGCGTGGGAACCGTGATGAGAGCCGTGGTGGGTTCATCGTCCCAACTGACCTCTTTCGCTCTGACAAAGGATCTGCTGATGGAGCGCGAGGTTTTCCTGCGGAATCCCCTGCTCGCTTCGTTCCTGGCCAGCATTGTCGGTGGGATTTTTCAATGTTTCTTGATGAATCCTTTCGATTTGGTGTCGGTTCGCTTGTACAATCAAGGTATATACTGTTCGAAGCTCCCCATTATCTCGTACAGTAGAGGATGGTTTTTGATTAGGTGTGGATAAGAGTGGAAGAGGCGTTTACTACAATGGTCTGATCGATGCTTTTATCAAAATAGGCAGGAAAGAAGGCTTCTTGGGGTTCTACAAAGGCGTCACCGCCAGTTACCTGCGAGCGGCTCCTCACGGTGCTTTCTGTTTGGTGTTTTGGGATATACTGAAAGATTTACAACGGAAATACCTCAAGAAAACCGAACCTAAAATTAAATAGCGAATATGTGTTAGTAGTATCATCTATTTTTATTCGAGTGGTTCAATTAAAACAGCACGTTTGATGAGTAAATAAATGTATTCGTTGCTGCACAATAAAAAAATATTAATTCGTTTCGAACTAAACGAAATTATATAATACATATTTACAAATCTCATTAATATCATTAGCCTGGTAAGTACGGTGTTTTTATCAACTAAACTGGTTTATCCAATCGATTTTAGTGCATATAATAAACTACTGTAATTCGATGAAAAAAAAAATTAACGAACAATTTGATTAGGTAAAAACTGAAAGTAGTAAAAAACACCTACACATTGAAATTAATTATATTCTAACATCTAACAGCTAAATAAATACAAAACAAGTACACCGGCAAACATTTCCATTAATAACTCGCACGTCCCATTCAAACCAATTATACATACAAATTAAATTAAATTCAACGATCCGTTCGACGAAAGAGATCGATTCAGTCGCTTCGACTCAGATCCGCTCCCTCCGGAACGGATCCCTCATGTACTTCCCCTTTCCGGACTCCTCGCGCAGGTTCGAGAAGAAACTGAACGACACGTACCACATGTAGCAATAGACCACTGGAAAACGCGAGTGAAAATTCGCCGAGAAAATCGCCTCTAAGCGGCACTTACCCAACGACAGCAGCCCCAGCACCAGCCACAGGGTCCCGTTCAAGTTGTCGCCGTCGATGTAGAACTTGATGCTGTTGATGAGGATGGAGACCAGCAGGCCGACGGCCAGCATGCCGCCCAGCACGATCCACGGTATCATCAGGTACCAATTTCGCTGGAAAAACAAACCGGGAAATTCGCGTCGACGCTAATATAACGATTAGTACGAACCTTTGCCACTCCTGCTAATAGAAGTATGGATAATATGATGGTCATCACCATGTTGAGGACGATTATTACGGTAACTGCAATTGGAAAGCAATTTAGAACACTTCAGATTACTTTAGAACCGTCTAAACCCATTTAGAATGTTTTAGAATCATTTAGAATGCTCCAAAATCATTTAGAACTGTTTAGAATTATTTAGAACACTTCAGAATCCTTTAGAACTGTCTAAACCCATTTAGAACGTTTTAGAATCATTGAGAATGCTCCAGAATGATTTACAATATTTCAGAATCCTTTAGAACTTTAAGAGATTTGTGTAAGTGATGAGGGATGGTACATACCTGCCCATTTCGGTAGGAAATCGAACACGATCGTTTTCAAATCCACCCTTATCGTAAACACTACTATGATGCCTATGATGGAGAGCAGCTGGAATTCGAAAGATGGTAAATAAACGAAGATATAGAGCTTAAAAACAAACTTACTATAGCTGCTATTCCGGATATTATGGTCCCTGTTCTTAGAGACCCGCAGCCACAGCAGGTCTTCAGCAGATACTTCGCCATGATTGGAAACCTGCAAGAGGAATATGTGCATGTTTTGAGGGGATTTTTGGTCGTTATCAGACAGGATTGTACGATTTGGCAGCCTCCCGGCCGACCTTGACACTCTGTTTGATTAATCGAATTAGTTCGAACGCGAATCTAAACCGACTATTCTCAGAAAAAAATCTATCTATTTTCGATGGTGTTAAACAGGTCAAGAACGCCCGTGTTTTCGTTACTGATGTATTGGAAAATTCGGGCGAATCGAATCGGATTCCGGATCGTAATTAATGTAATACGGTGACGATTTAACGCGTTATTTCGTAACGGAATGCGCCCCAACTCTAGCGCGTTCGAAAGACATAAAATAGCATTTATAGCAATGTAAAAAGCGTTTAAATAAAGGTCACACAAGATCGTGCACACCCATCTTTTCTATATTAAAACGCTCCGACATTTCCATCAAATCTGGGTCAAGTTCGAATCGGTAGGTTATTGGATGTCTTCTAGATTAATCACTATGTATTATACAGGGTGTTTTGTTTTCTTGGTGTAATTAAAAAAATTATCCGCTAATGAATGACAGCCGCACAAGTTTCGCGAGTTTCACCAATTCGTTCTAAAAATAAATTCCGAAGTATAAATAGGGTAATTTAAACGCTCGACGCGGTTTATTGATACACAATTCGTATTTATCGCCGAAATGCTATACAAAAGCGTCCGAAAATAAGCGAAATTTTCACTCAATATTCGAAATTCTCCTGAAAATTCCACTCATATTGCAAACACATTGAAAACCCGCAAGTATACGCACTATAAAAAATATATATAGGGTGTTCCAGTGATAAATTATTAATCTTCATTTGTGTATGAGATGTGGGTACAGTCCTAAGGTAATTATTGGCGTAAATGACGATTCTGGGAAGCGATGAGAGACCTGGTGCATGAACTTTATAAGGAAATTCGGTCCGGAGCAAACGGAGAATTCGACCTCGACGGCGCCGAGTCGGTGGAAACAAACGTTAAAAAAACAAAACCGAAACGTGCTCTCGCCATTGTAGGTGTCAAGGATTATTTAATAAATAACAGCGTCACTGTTAAAATTGGAAACCATATAACAGGTTTCCGTTTCTACTATTCCTAGTATAGCCATGTGCAATCGGTTATATTAGGCGAGGAAGTTTTGTTTAAATTTCACGTAGAATTCCTTATCGTGATTGTTTAACAACAAATTTATTAAAATAATGTCAAAAGTAACGCGTCTACTGAACAATTAGTAAAACCGTTCCGGTGAATCCCCGGTGAATATTCCGCTCGACTCGCTTTATTTACCTCCAAATTACCGTTTATTTTATAACAAAAAAAAATTAAAATAAATTGGCATCTGCACGAGCATTTTTCCGAACATCTTTACACCATGACATCACCGCGCAATTTGAAATTCAATTCGAAAAAAAATAATAAATAAATCGCGCTCACCTTTCGACCTTCCGAAACTCAGCAAACAAGCGTAATTAAACCGACGCCGTGGAAAATATATAAATAAATGCACCGATAACTATTTTATTTTTCGATGGCTTCGTTAAAGGAGTTTTTCGCAAAAGCCGCCGACGGAAACTGAAAAATCGGCGAATGCGCGCACTTTTCGGTCCGAAAAGATCGGATTCGAGAGGTGGCGGCGTTCCGAGGGAACGGTTATTTTGTAACGGGTGCCGTTGCATTGGAAATTTTATTGATTTTCCCAACGTAATTGCACGGTATCGAGCGCGATAAACTACGCGCAAACTTGAATAATAGCGATTTAATCGATTCGATGTTATTAAAAAAGAAATTGTTCATTCTACGCTGTAATATTCTACAAATCAATAAATTCTATTTTATATAGGATTTAGATTGAAACAATGTGTAACTTGTATTGTATATTATATATTTGATATTTTTACATAGTAGGTATGTATATGACTAGAAGAAATAAATTTGATTCTATTAAAACAAAATAAAATCACATAGAAAATAGTAAATTACTAAATACTACGCATTTATCACAATAAAGACAACTCATGAGCAGGTTTTCATTTCGTTTTCTCTCTTTTATACCGCTTTAATTAAGTAATTATTATTTATTCATCTATTTTAGTTATGTACGATTAAATACTTTATAAAGTGTATTATATTTTTTGTAATTTTAATTTTTGTATTTTACATTTTTTTCTTAGTTCTTAGTTAATATCTACACTTCTTGTTTATTATATTACGTCTGGAGAAATTTATAGAGAAGAATTATGATATATAGTATGTCTTAAATGTAATAAAAAAGAAGAAGATTCTCCGGGAATCCGTATATTAGAAATGAATATAGTTACCTTGCTCACGTAACTAATCGGTTAAATTATAATGCGTAGTCGCTTTAATTATTGTAACATTTCGATATTTTGTCATTTTGGCCGGTTCTGTTTTCTCCATTTCGTTTTTTTTTTAATTAAATAAATACTGTTTTAATATCTTAATGCGAGGGTAGAGTGAAAAGTTCTCCACCCGAATTATTTAAAATACTGTCTAGAAAAATCTACAACGCTCCAGCATCATTTAGAACTGTCTAAAACCATTTAGAACGCTTTACGTTGTCAAGCCGAGAACTTATCACCTTACCCTCGTAGCGCAATTTTTCTAAGGGCAGGTTGTGAAATTCCAAATTCTAAAATGATTCACCTGTAATGAACCAATTCGAACGAATACAACCCACCCTATCGATAAAAATCACTCAAAACCCCCACCCACAGACTAGATATTTACTCTATAGACATTTCACACAGATGACCAAAGGTCAAATCATTTTGTATTTCGAATTATTTTTGACTCTTTTAAGTAATCATTTTTCAGTTGGCGTTGGAACAGAAAAGTTGACTTTAAAATGCAATTCTGTTTTAAACATTAATTTTGAGTTCTGTTATTTGTGTTGCGAATGTTACTGTTAATTTGTTTTATTGTTTTAGATTAAAAAACCAACTTATAATTTGAATTTAAATATAAATAATAGCAACGTCAAACGTCAACTGTCAACTTCATTGTGAACAAGATCCCTTCATTACCGACAATACCGACTAAGCGTCCTCTCCCGGTATTACATTTTTGTTTGTTTTAAGCACGGTCCTATATTTCTAAGGTCTGGCATCTCCCTATGCTTATGCATTAGAGAACGTGTCTTTTTCGGACACTTTTTCGACCCATGATTCCAGACCTTAGAAATATAAGACCGTGGTTTTAACCTAAAGCATTAGAGTGAGACATCTATAGAGTACATCATCTTCGCCCCCACCCCTATAAGGCACGTTCAACGGCTACCCCCGCCGCGACAATAACAATATTTCTTCAGATAAGCATCCCTGACGCACTGGCTGTGCTCGTTGTACCTATCCAACCTGCTGATATCCCCCGACAGCGTAAACCGCGCCGCCGCCACGTCCCCCACGTAGCTCACCGTGCTCTCGAACACCGCCATCGGCTCCGTCTCCACGTGGAACACCGCGAACTTCCTCCCGCCCCCGTCGCCCGTCGACAGCCTCACGTTGACCACCTTCCGCGCGGCGAAATCGGCGCACAGCCGCCCCTCGCTCGACGCCCCCACGATCCCCCGGATGGCCTTCAGGGCGAAGTCGGCGAGCGCGGCGGCGGCCTTGCCGCTCACCCGGCTCTCGCGGAAGTCCGAGCAGGTGCACCAGTGCTGCGCTATGCCCGCCTCCGCGCACGATCTGTCGCCGGCGGCGGGCTCGAAGAGCGACCGGCAGGTCGGGCAGCCCTCGGCGCCGCGTCCGCCGGGCGCGCCGCCCAGCTCGAGCACGTGGCGCAGCGTGAGGTGGAGGTCGTAGGGGGAGGTGAGGCGGTGCACGTTGGAGACGAAGTTGGCGTGCTCGCGCCGGTGGAGGCGCGAGAAGGCCGGCGGGAAGGAGACGTAGATGAAGGGCAGCCGCTCCTCCAGCCAGCCGGTGAGCGTCTTGCGGATGGGGCCGAAGCGGATGCCGTGATCGCTGAAGAATATCACCAGCGAGGTGTTGGTCACACCGGATTTGGTGAGCGAGTCCAGGAACTCCGCCAGTCGATCGTCCATGCCTATATGGAAGAAAAATAGAGAAACAAATTAGCTATATACAGATCATAGCTATCTAGTATTTGATTTCTATGATACAGATCCTTGAATGAACTTAGAAAACTGTTGTTCAACCTTATCCATTACATAATCCAAAACCACTCGACTAAGAAGTGGCCACCTTTGGTATATAAAATACTTACCTGAAGGGGAATTCAAATCGTTGTGGCTGAACGAGTTCATCCAGAACAACCCGAAATTGGGATAACCGCGGAACCTCACGGCGAACTCCTCGGCCACCTTCAAGATCCTCTCGCCGGCCGTCTCGGCGCCCGTGCAGTACGTCATCCCGTCCTTGGACACCTTCTTCAGCTTCTCGGTGGCCAGCACGTAGGGCCTGTAGTAGTAATCGACCGGCGGCCGGACGAAGCCCTTCTTCCTGTAGTTGAACGTGTTGATGGCGCCCTCGTCCTCGGCGTACGCCGTCACGTAGCCGGCCTCGGCGAAGTCGTACCACAGCAACGGGCAGGCGTCCAGCTTGCCGACGACCGTCGGCTGGCACACGGCGTACGCCCTGGTGTTGTTGAAGCCGGTCAGGATGCCCATCAGGTTCGGGTAGGTGTTGTCGTCGATTTTGTTGTAGCCCTTCAACGGGATCCAGCCGTGGCGTTCGACGAACGCGTGGGATTTCGGAAGGCTGCGGACGAAGTTCAGGCGCGAGATGCTGTCGACTCCGACCAGCAGGACGCCCATGGGCTCGGCGGTGTTGGAGGTTTTGTTCAATTTGGCGCGGACTTTATCGTCGATGAGGATGAACGAGTGGACGTTTTCGTAGGTCTTGCGGCCCGTTTTGCTGTCTAGGCATTTCACGTAGACCGGATCGCTGGTTACCGTCACGTTGCTATCGAAGTTTTTGCATTGGGATAATCTGGAATTTGCACAATATTATGTCACAATAGTATGAAAGGAATGGAGTCAAAGCAACGAGGTTTTCTCTTGTGATTCATACCTATTTCATCTCAAAATTCACTTTATAACTAAGTTCAGTTATAATCCAAGTCTAGACGTAGTGTTTAGAAGACATAGCAACGATCTAGGTCTCTAGGTCTCGATCTAGTTACCGTATCTAGTACCTAGCTCTCGTTTGATCGAGTCATGGCTCCTATAGAGATCTGACTTACTTGATTTTGCCGTCTGGATCTTTGGGATTGGGCGCCCTGGTGACGTAGGAGTAGCAGCATTTCACGCCGGAGCTGGAGTACGAGGGTACGACGGAATCTTCGACGAACAGAGTGGCATTGCGGTCTGCGACTGTGACGGAAGTCAGCCGTTTTTTGGACGAGCAGGACTGGTACTTGCGCTTTTTGTAGAACCTCCTGGCCTCCTTGTTGAACGGCTGGAAATCGGGTATCTTGCACTTCGCGCTCGACACCAAATACTTGGATTTCGAAGCTGGTAATAAAGCGAAGTTTATGTATATCGATCGAGTTTATCGGGCTGTTATGATTACCGGTAGTCGCAGTAGAAGAACTTTCGACAGAAGCTGTACTGGTTTCTTTGAAGGTAATCGAAGCTGCTGTGGTGTTTGAATCGATCGTGATAGTGGTTGATGGGGTGCTGGTGGTGGTGTTAAGCTGCGTTTTCTCGGTGAAGCTGGTCTGATTTCGAGCTGAAAACACATTTTCTTGCAACATCCTGTATGAGTACTTAATTTTACGCGTACCATCCCAAGTGATGAAAGCTGCGTAGGGAATGGAGGCGTGCAGAAGGGTCTCATCGTAGTAAAATATCGACAAAATCAAACAGGAAACGATGAAAGCGGTCAAACATATCTTCTTGTGCGGTATTTGGGACTTGTTTTGCATCTTATTTAGTCTGGAAAAAAATTATAATCGCTTAAAAACGATCCTATTACAGGTTGTTTGAATGTTACGCGAAAATTGTAAGAGTTAATCAAAATATTTACATTTTGCACAACGATAAATATTCGCTATTATGCTTTTGTGTAAGTAATTGCTTCTCTGAAACATAACGTATAAATTATAAAACATTCGTTAATTCGTTCGTTATTTCTACCTATTTATCTATTTATCTATTTATACAGCAATAAATTGGTTGATCTCTCCTTCCTGTATTCCACCATCTCCTCTATCTAAATCGATTTTTAAACTAAAATAGATGGGAAATATAACCATACTTTCCTTAAATGAAATTTTATCGGGCCACACTGTAATAGTCCATAGTGGGCGTCTGTAAATTTATCTATTCTCATTTCGTATTCGAATTTGTCACCAGTTTTCCTTCACTAAAATATCACAAATTCTTCTACTGATAAATTTAAATAATACAACAAATTAATTAATTCAAGCATTTCTGCAATAAAATTCAATAAAAAGCGACTGGTCAATGCGTCATTACTTCACCGCAATATTTCATTTATTTATGATTCACCCTCATTAAAAGATCGTTAAAATCGGTAGACCCCTGAGATTTACCCTGAACTTTATTTACTAGTATTTGTGTAGCATAAATAAATAAAAATAGATAAGTGTGATTTATTGGTAGGTAATATACCCGAGGCAATAAATTACGTGCGGTTTTGAAGGAAATAAAAATCTCCTGATGACCGAAACCGTAATTAGAACCTTCGAGAGTTCATTAAAAGTATTACCGAATCGTCCTTTATTTATTTATCGATTAATTTCATTCGATCGCAGAAGAATGAATATTTCATTCGAACGAAGGACGCCGAAGATTTGTGGATGATTCGAAATGACACAATTTCTCGCATCAATAATAAATTACCGTCTACGGGATAATTTAAATATTTACGTTCGATAAAATCATTTTTTTAGTCGTTGAAAAACAACCAGAGTTATTTCGAAAAAATTATCAACATTGACACTGTTTTCCAAAAATATTTTTTATCGAATTAATTCGGAGGATTGCATTATTATTCTTATTAAGTCGAAATCTTTAGTTCAAGACAGTTCTGAATTATTATGGAACGTTCTAGACAGTTTTAAATGCTTCTTGGAGTGTTCTTAATGACTCTGGCGGGTTCTAAATGGTTTAAAGTGTTTTTGGAGCGTTCTAAATGCTTCTATAGACAGTTCTAAATAATTTAAGTCGAGAATTTTTCACCCTATCCTAGTAATAAATTATTATGAATTGCTAAATTAATAATAACGCCATTCAAAACGTTATTTCCACTCTATTAAACCTAGTTATTTTTTTCGAAAAAATGTCGAGTAAACACTTACTGGAAATAGTGACGTTCATCTTGCACCCTGACCCTCGCAGGAACTGATGCAGTATAAAAATTAATAAGCGCTAATTATATCGAATTGTTAAACAGTATTTCGCGAAACAGTGTTTCGAAATGCAAGCGGACCGACGCTCTAACTACAAATGGAATTGTTGATAAGCATATTATTTGAATATGCTAGCATAAGATACTTTGGCGGGTGGGAATATTGGCACACGTGAAAGCGGCTATTCGACCAATTTGTTTATTGCTCTTTCGTAAAATTATATTTGCTGTATACTTTGTTTGATTTGCTTTTTTTATCGGAGAATATGACGCCTTGAAAACGGTTATTTTAGATAGGATTTCCGGAATAGAATGAAAATAGTGTATAGATAAGAAACGATTTAAATTGATCCCCTTCGTTTGATTCCGGATGCGAATGAGAAGAGTTAATTTATTTAGGAAAAAATTGCACTTTAATTTATAAAACAATCATATCAATTTAAAACAATAATAATGTTAACTTCATTTTATCACTAAATTGCGCACCACAAAAATTGATATTCCCATGGAAATAAAACGTAAGAATGTTTTAAATTTTCAACTAGCTCACACTTTGCCTGTAGCTCAAAAATGGCGACTCAAATTAACAAATTTATTAAACTATTGACATCTGTTTTCTAGACACCCTGTATAGATTAAAACATTTCATTTGAGATACAAGGGTATAGTGAAAAGTTCTCGGCCTCAGAACAAAAGTTCAAAAATTAGTTAAGTCGAAATATTCAGTTCTAGATAGTTCTAAATGATTCTGGAGGATTCTAAATGACTATTGGGCGTTCTAAATGGTTCTAGACAGTTCTAAACGATTCTGGAAGATTCTAAATGACTATTGGGCGTTCTAAAATTCTATAGACAGTTCTAAACGACTCAGGCCGAGACTTTTTACCCTACCCTCGTAGTTTTCGAGTGAGAATATTTTTCCTCAATTCGTCTAACTTTAATATTTTTCCGAACAATAAAACAACGCTTCATCGAAAATTACACGAACAATCCGCGACTGGAACATCCTATTCGCGCGACTTAAACGATACATCGAATTAAAACGAAACCTCATCGACGATTCGAACGCTTTACTCACCATATCAACAAAGGACCACGATCCTTCGGCACAAAACCCGCCGTCCGGAGGACGAGCATCGAGCATCGAGCATCGCTCGCGAGTCACGACTCCGGACCCGGACGGCTTCCGCCTTCCGGCATCGTCCACGCAGGTGGATGGAATAATCCCGCGGCGTCGGATCGAACGCGAACGGATCGGGAATGCCGCCGCGACGCGAATTCGGAGCGCGAAGAGGGATATGGAGCCCGCGCCCCGGTGCATCGCGGAAATCAATCCGTCGGGAGCCTGCGCCCTCATCGATCAACTCCTTCGATAAAGGATGAGGACCACACGACTAGGCATGTTACCCATCTAAGGTCGTCTGATCGGGGATTGATTGGTTAATTAAATACAGGGGTTTTTGTATGTAGGTAGATACAATAGAATTTAATAAATGCTAAAAGGTAGGGTGAACAGTTTTTGACTCGACAACGAAAGTTCAGTTCAAAAATTACATTATTCTTCCTATTAAGTCTAGTTCTAAATGGTTCTAAAAGACAGTTCTAAATGATTCAGGTCGAGAACAGAAATTCCACATAAAAAACGTAGATACAATAGAATTTAATAAATGCTAAAAGGTAGGGTGAACAGTTTTTGACTCGACAACGAAAGTTCAGTTCAAAAATTACATTATTCTTCCTATTAAGTCTAGTTCTAAATGGTTCTAAAAGACAGTTCTAAATGATTCAGGTCGAGAACAGAAATTCCACATAAAAAACGAACTTTCCACCACCGTTCTCGAGAGAAATCCCCTACCTTTACCGACAATTAAAGAGTACCAACGGTATTTTAAAATTCAATTTTCCACCGTTTGATCGATACCGAACCTCCGCCGGCATTCGAATTTTCCCCCATAGAAACGGCTCCCGCCATGGAAACAGCGTTTGACACGTGAACAGAAATTCCGCCTGATAATTTTTTGTCGCGTCCCGACCCCGAAATTCCCACTACATGGAAGAGAACGACATCACCGAAGAGGATGAAACCACCGAAGAGAAGAAAGAGGAGGTCCTGGACCCCAACAATCCCGATCACTACTACCTCATAGTCGAAAGGGACTTCAACAAGGTAATCGTATACACATCGGCGAATCGATTGTATTCGATCGCTTCCAGACGATGCTGGAGATCGAAGACAACCCGGAGGCGCTGCAGTACATCGAGCCGTTCAACAAGCTGTTCGAGCACTTCTTCAAGACGTTCGCCAAGCAGCAGGAGTGCGAGACGCGCGTCCTCGCCGTCGGCCGCGACCTCGCCGACAAGGACAACAAGATCGAGCTGCTGATGCGGCTGGCCGAAGAGGACGAGCGCACCATCGGCGATCTGAAGAACCAGATCCAGAACGCCTGGCATCTGGCCGACGCGGCCCACTCCAGGGAGCAGCAGGCCATCGAGGTGATCGACAATCTGCGCCGGCAGGTCGAGAAGCTCAACGCCGAGCTGGACTTCAAGAACAAAATGGCCTTCGACGACGGGTACTATTCTAACAATCCTCTATCGGTATCATATTCGTAATGCGATTGTGTGGTGCAGCGAGGGCGCCGCCAAGACGCAGGACGACCTGGAGAGGGAGCGCGAGAAGCTGATCAACGAGGTCACCCAGCTGACGACGAAGCTGCAGAACGCCATCGGCTACCAGGAGGAGCTGGAGCGGAAGAACTCCGAGGTGGACCTCAAGATGAAGGCGCTGTCCCAGCAGCTAACGGTACTCTATATATCGTATCGATACATTTGTATAACGCGTGTAATGTAATCGATGGTTTCAGGAGCAAATCATGGAGACGAAGAACGAGAAGAAGCTGAAGGAGAACCTCGAAGGGGAGAACGAGAATTTGATGTATAAATTGGAGCAGAAGGAGGCGCAGATCAACGAATTGCACAAGGCAATTACCGACAGGAGGGAACAAATCCACTACCTGGAAAAGGACATGAAGGATTTGAGGTTCGTAAAATCGCCGAATGAATGATACATCCCTCCTGAATCGATATTCTTAGGGCTTCTCACGAGAAACTGTCGAGAAATTTGGATTATTCGTTGAACAAATTAACGAAATTGACCGATGAATTCAACAATCTGAAATACGACGCCGACGTTATGAAATTACAGTTAACCGAAAAAACTGTAGGAAACAAGGTAATGTTACCGAATCAATGAAAAAAAAACACCCTAATTAAAACTACAAAATCCCCATAACAGGCTCTTAAAGACGAAATGACGAAGGTAAAAAGCGACCTCCAGAAGTGCGCGAAGGTGCGAGACAGCCTCGAAAAAAAGTACATCAAATTGGTCAGGGAAAAAGAAGAATTAATCGTCGAACGAACCGATCTGCGCCATCGCATCTACCTCTTCGTGAAGGAAATCGACGACTTCAAAAAGTACATAGTGGACGACAAGAAGAAAATCGACATCATGACCAAGGAGAAGGACATGCTGAACAAGAGCTACACCAGACAACAGACGGCCTTCAAGGACCAACAGCGCTTCCTGCAGCTGCAGGAGCAGGCCAAGAAGAAGATGGAGCTCGAGCTCGATCTGTTCCTCATCGAGAGCGGCAAGCACAAGAAGCTGATCGCCCGATTGGAGCGCGAGCGCGACCGCTTGAGCGAGGAGCAATTGGACCTCACCAACACCATACAGGACCAAATCGACGACATTCGAATGAAGAAGGCCAACATATTCGATCTGCGAAAGGAGGTGACGGAGCGCGACGCGAAGCTGCGCCAGCAACAGAACCTCTACGAGGCCATCCGATCGGTCAGGAACGCCTTGCAGAAGAGCCTGCAGGAGTCGACCTCCGAATGCACGGAGCTCAAGCGCAAGCTGAAGCTGCTCAGCATCCAGGCCGAGCAGCTCAAGGAGAACATCAGCGAAAAGGACAAGCAGCTGATCAAGATGGAGACCATCATGAGGATGTCCAACAAGGAAAAGGAACAACTCAAGTATATTTAATTTCGTGCCAAAGGTAATTTGTACTACACAATCGGTTAAATTTCCATTTCCAGGTCGGATTTATTGAACAAAGGAGAAATGATAAAGACTTTGAAGCTCGACTTGTCCGATTTAACCAACGAAAGTAAAAAGCTGCGTTCGAATATCGCGGTAGGTGCAGCTTACAATCTATACTGGAACTATTTATATACCAACCGTACGTTTTTCTTCGCAGTTTTTGAAGAACTCGTTGAAGCAGCACGGACAGCACGTGGCGCAGCTGATGAACGAGCGCGACGTTTTGGGCGCCCAGCTGGTCAGGCGCAACGACGAGATCTTCCTGCTCAACGACAAGATCACCATACTGCAGCTGACGCTGGCGCGCGGCGAGGCCCACTACGATCTGCGGCTCGACGACATCCGCCTGCTGAAGATGGAGATCAAGCGGCTGCGCCAGGAGAAGACCAACATCTCGAAGACGATGGCCAGCATGATGGACCTGCGCCAGGAGATCTTCCACCTGGAGCGCGACCTGACGAAGAGCCGGCTGAAGTGCAAGGCGCTCGAGCAGGAGATGCAGAACCCGTTGAACATACACCGGTGGCGGAAGCTGGCCGGGTCCGATCCCAGCGTGCTGGATTTGCTGCATAAGATTCAAATATTGCAGAGGTGAGGTGGATACCATGTTTACTGTAGACCTGGTGTATATGAAATTGATTCGCAGGCGATTGCTGCACCAAGGATCGATTGCAGTGGAAAGGGAGAGGCAACTCAAGCAGTCCGAAAAGCTCTACTTGAATTTGAGAAAAGTGATGGCGCAGCAGGCGGGTCCGGCATTGCAGGAGGAGCTCGCTAGTAAGCAAAGAGCTCTCAAACAAAGAGGGTATAAATTAAAAGTACGTATAACTAAAACGTGACGTCATCGTGGTGTTATTTTGAACGACGTATACTATAAAATGTCAATTAGCCTTAAAGTAGGCAACCATTTTGACACGTGTTTATTCGAAATTGAATTTGCAGAGTTTGGTTTCGGAATTGAACATGTCGGATATGAAGATCAATGAATACAAGAGCGACATTCAAAAATTAACTGAAGAATTGAACGAAATGAAGAAGAAATTCCTGGCCGAGCATAGGGCGCTCCAAGCTTTGCGCGCCACCTGCCAGCAGGGCAGAGAACTATCATCTAACGATTTGAACGACCTTGGCGGCAGCGAAGCGAAATTCGCAGGTGGCGGCTTTCGAATGTCAGTCTCGAAAATCGCGTCGAAATCCAAACAGTGAATAAAACAGCAGTTTTCCATCGAAGAAAAATCCGTTTTCCCCGACGAGTGACCACGGGCCCGCTCGCTTGGCGCACATAGTAAGTCGTTTAATCCGCAATTCGCATAAAATCGTTTCGATCCGTTGTTTGTTTGCAGGCATGAAAATGTCAAAGGTTAAACTCGAAGTGTGCGTTGACAGTTTGGAATCGGCCGCGGCCGCCCTGAACGGCGGAGCCGACCGAATCGAGTTGTGCTCGTCGCTGATAGATGGCGGCCTGACGCCGACGCCGGGGCTGCTCGTTCAAATCCAGAGCGCCAACGCGCGCCACGTGCCCGTCTACTGCCTGCTGCGCTGCCGGCCCGGCGACTTCGTCTACGCGCCCCAGGAGATCGAGGTGATGAAGGAGGACGCGAAGGTGCTGCGCAAGAGCGGCGCCGACGGCTTCGTGTTCGGCGCCCTCGCGCCCAACGGCGACGTCGACATGAAGGTGTGCCGGGACGTGATTCGGGTGTGCCACCCGCTGCCGGTCACCTTTCACAGGGCGTTCGACTTCTGCAGGCGGCCCACCATCGAGGTGGAGGTGATCATCGATTTGGGCTTCCAGCGCATACTGACCAGCGGGAAGCAGCGCACCGCCCAGCTGGGCGTCAAGCTGATCAAGAAGCTGGTGGAGCAGGTGGGGAATCGGATCGTTATCATGCCGGGCGGGGGCGTCGATAAGGACAACGTCAAGTACATATTGGAGAACACGGAGGCTTCGGAGATACACGGATCGTTTAAGGTGTCGAAGGGCGAGCCCGAGCGGTCTGAGGAGGACGGCGACGTCGTCGTCGGGGAAAGGGAAGGTTGTGTTTACGTGACCGACGAGAACGCGGTCGCTGAAGTTGTTAATATTTTAAAGACTGCTTAAGTTATTCCATTGTATGTATTATTGTTCAACTTGTATAGAAATGTCGCTAAATCTGATTGTCGGTGTAATTAATTTTAAATGATTGTTTCTGTGAAACTTGTATTAAATACATGAAGTGAAATTAATATTTATTCTTATTCCACGCTTCAATTATTGTCTTTTGCAACGAATAACTTATAAATTTACCGTGCATATCTGTTAAATAAAGCTGTCATTGTAATGATGGTTGCCTAACTATAGGAGTTTACATTTATTTTCTAATTCTCTAAAAACCTATTATTCATACAAAAATAAATACTTAAAATCGCTTATAGGTAATGTTATATTTAAGAACATCTTCAATTGCTGGTATGATTCGGAATAATTCAAATAAAAAAGAAATTTTCGAATATTTCCTTGACATGTGACAGTGACATATGTCATTTGTGTATTATTTTTGTTTTATTTATAAATATTTAGAAAATAAAAAAATGCTAATGAGTGCTAGAGAACAATTGTACTCGTCGCTACTAAAAGCCAACCAAAGTTTCCACGAGTACCCTCTAGAAAAAATCACTTCTAATCTGGGAAAATCCACTAAAAGGGGCATAAAAAAGTGCACCAAGTGCGGTGTATACAACGGCACTAGAAGCGCAATATGCAAGAATAAACGATGCGGTACGTTTATTTTATCTTTTTATTTCATTATTAATCTGTTCTGGTTATTGCAGGTAGAATTCTCAAGTGTTTCGAGGAGAAATCCAAGACGGATTCGGAGGCGGTACAACTAATATCTAACACAAAAAAACAAGTCTACTCCGTGAAAATCCGGAACACCGGCCAAGACAGCAGGGGATTCGTCCAGTTGCCTTTGATGCACTCCAGCTCAGATGAGGATTCAAGCGTGTACCCGCAGGTGGCCTTGTGCTTTGTGGATTCCTGTCAAAATTCCTTCGATAACTCGATACTCAAATGCCACGAGGAAACAGCGAACATCAGCGACACTCTATGCGTTCACATCAAATCGGCCTTGAATAGTCAAATTAAAGCCACTCCTTTACCGCTCAATCGGGATCTTTTAGAGTTTTTGCAATACGACCAAAGCGTGAAGGATAAATTGAAATCTTACGATGTAGAAAAGGATGGGCCGCTCGTGCAGAAGGTTTCTCAGTCCGTGTTGGTGGTTAAATGTAAAGTTAGCGCCAAACATCCCTTCGGATATTTACATTTTACGTTCGATAAAGGGAAAGGAGAGGATTCGTATGATTGCAGTTGTACAGAATTTTCTGGTAAAGATAATAGTTTATTTCGAATGTCTCGTTTGGTAATTAATTTTGTGTTTGTTTCAGAAGTTTCCAATAAGGTATCGAAATGCTTCCATTATTACGCTTGTTTGTGGGCCATTATGAGCGAACAGAAACACAACGAAGGAGTTTCTTGTTTTTTAAAGCGCCATCTACCTACAGGTAAATAAATTAGAAATGCTACTAGATTTTCTCCTATTCGTAATGTTTACTTTTCAGAAAGGTCTAGTAGCGCCTTATGCGAGTCTACCTCTTTAGGTATAAACTCATCGTTATTTAAGAAATCTCCATCTAAATGTCAGAAAAAAGTTATCAAAGTAAGACTGTTGTCAATGTGGAGAAATCATTTAATTGTTTGCGAGTTTGTGCTTAATAATATGCTAATTTAATGTTTACAAATTGCATTTGCATATTAACTTATCGATAAGTTTATCCTATTGAAGTATATTAAATGTATTTCATTTTTTCAGAAAGCGAAATTGATAACAAGTCGTAGGAATGGAAGTAAGTGTAGAAAAATAATGCCGAAAGTTCTACCAATAGAAATTAAAGTTTTGGAAAACGATGACAGAACTAGAAATGAGGTTTCCTGGGATTTTATTGACTGGTTGTCTTTTGTAACGGAGTCCATAAATAGTACCATGAGGTTCGAAAATTTCGGAATAATCAACACGATAGTTCTTCAAATTCCCGAGGTTCGCTCTCTTTAACTATATCAAAGAAAAATAAGGATATTTAATCAATTATTTTTTAGTTGTTCTTCCGTAATTTGATCAAAAGAATCCCGATCATTTACGAACCGATGCGATCTGGCAACACCACAACCTACTACGTAATGAACATTTTACATTTAAAAGAAATATTCGATACGCCTAAAGTAATTTAAACGAATTTAAGCGCGACAAACATCCGTATAGTTTCTTTTCGTAGGTGAAATTGAAAATATCCAAAAAGTTCGTGTACGACGACCGAACGGGCTACGTGGAATTCGACGATACAGGCGAAATGCTCGAGGATTCCGCTCACCGGAGCCCCTTCATATACTTCTTCAACGTGGGCCAATCCACCGTAGACGAAAGCGATAATACCAATAACTCCTTCGACTTCGAATGGACAACACCCGCCTTCAGCGTACTGAACGTGGGCCAATTGCGGTTGCAGTACAAGTTCGGCCGCAAGAGCACCTGATAAAATCAATAAACGGATTAACTGTTTTGTATTTACACAAGTTCAAAGTCCCCAGTCAACGATTAAAGTTGTAACGTAACTCAAGGTCGCTTATTATTATCACCTAGAATCGTAGGTAGTTGTTATTTTAAGTGCATTGTGGTGTTTAATTCGAGTTTCGCAATGGACGAAGAAACCGCTTTATTCGCCGAGCGGTATTTGAATGAAACCGAAGCCAACCGGGCGGCCTGTTTGGCCGAAATCAAATCCTGGTTGAAGGACCGCGGGGATTTACACGCCCGAACGGAGGACGCCTACCTGCTGGCCTTCCTGCGGGGCTGCAAGTTCGACGTGGAAAAGACCAAGAAGAAGCTAACCAACTACTACACGATGCGCAGGAACGTTCCCGAATGGTTCGACGACAGAGACCCCCGCTCGAAAACCGTACAAGATTTGGTGAATTTGGGCGTTTTCGTGCCTTTGAGAAGCACGCAGGATAAAAGGTAGAGGTTCGGCCAGCCGTAAGGGTGAATTTCAATTGATTTGATTTTCACGCAGATTGGTGGTGATTATAAGGGTGGCCGTACACGATCCGGACGTGCACAAGCAGGACGACGTGTTCAAAACGGGCAACATGCTGATGGACGTGGCCGCTTTGGAGGACGTCGTGTCCGCCCAAATCTACGGCGTGACGGCCGTCTTCGATTTGGCGGGCGTCGACTTTCGGCACGCCAAGCAACTGACGCCCGCCATGATCAAAAAGGCCGTGTTCTCGTGGAGGAACTACCACGTCAGGCCCAAGCAGCTCGAGTTCGTCAACGTTCCTGTTAGTATACCTAAAAGCGTTCATGTGCTCTTAGAGTAGGAGAGTAATTGTGGTTTTGTAGGGTACGGTGGGCGTCGTTTTGTCGATTTTCAAGAGTTTCATGTCGGAGAAGATGAGGAATCGAGTTAGAGTGCATTCGAGCGGCCTGGAATCATTGCATGGGGTGATAGACAAGGGTATTTTACCGCCGGAATACGGGGGAACCGGGGAAAGCGTGAAACAGCTCGTAGACTATTGGAGAGAGAAGCTGTTAAGTTACACGGATTGGTTTATCGAAGATCAAAAGTACAAAGCGGACTAACTATTAATTCAATTTACGTGGTGACTTGATTTATATATTTTTTGTTGAGAAAAAAATAAAAAAAATAGGGGACACCCGGGTTTGAACCGGGGACCTCTCGATCTGCAGTCGAATGCTCTACCACTGAGCTATATCCCCGCTTGATATATCGATTTTACGAGCGTTATTTAACAAATATTTTTAACAATATCACAAAAACTACACTTATCTTATAAAAAAACTATATTAAAAGGATTTTTGTACAAAACTAATGATCTATTATAATCAATTCATCGATTCCCCAATCCTCGTACGAGTGATCAGGTAAATACCTTCGAATGATAATCGGGATTTTTCTCTGTTTTAATTCTTTCATTGCTATTTGCAAAGGATCCGTCTCGCCATCGAGTTCAACCATAACTGGAGCACACATGGCTATTTGCAAAGCCCTTGTACCTACAATATCAACAAGTTATTAAAACCAAACAGGCTTGTAATGTCGATAAATGCTTACCCAAAACTCTAGCTCTTTCGTATTTGGTCATATATTTGGTAGTAATGCGTTTGCTTTTCGGCACACCGCCCCCTGCTTGCCCGGGGGCAAGTATATCTATGTTATCCCCGTCTTCTTCGGGCTGTTCCAGTTCATCGATGTTGTCATCTTCTACATCATCATCGTAATCGTCTCCTACATCGTTGTCGTCGAATTCTTCATCGGCCATTATCGCAAACTTTGCAACTATTTATTAGTTATTATAGTAATGAAACTAGAAGGAGCTTCTGGGAAGGCTGCTAAACATAACCTATACAAAAAGATATGACAATTATGACATTTCTTCTTTGAGGAGGTCTTGATTTCAGGTGTTATTCAATATTTAAAAAAAAGAAGAAATTGTTGTTAGTGTCCTATTTAGTAAGAGGGAATGGCTAATGTTTCGTATTTTGAACTATTTGAATTTTCACGAAGAGTTAATTCCCCTTTATTAGTTTATCAGTTGGAAAGAATTTTAAATAAATCGGTAAATTTATTAAACAATATTCATACATGAGCATTGAAAGTCAACAACATGTCAAATTAAAAATTGTAAGTTACGTAAAGTTTAGGATAAAAAACAAGGAGACTTAAGCTAAAAAATATCACAATTCGAGGACCAGAGGAGCGGTGTAATTCGTCTAATTCGATTCCGATTCTAGATCAACGGTAGGATCAGGTCCTGCATAAGGAGCCGTATCCGTCCAATACCACGGAGGATTCCTAATCTCTTGTAAACGAAACACGTTCGGCGCAACGTTACTCAAAATGCTGTAATAGGAACAATATCTCGAATGCCCCGAATTCGGTATTTCAGTCATATAAGGAGGAGCGAGTATGTCGAGGAAAGCGGCGGGTCCATCGACGCTGTGTATCTCGTGTATATTCTTTTCGTTCGGTTCTAAAAGGCAAGATTTGCACGTCGAATCGACGATATCGTCACTAGTCAATTCCGCCGTTACTAAACGTCTAGGTGCTAGCTTCAGGGCGTTGTGTCGTTGCACGTTGTCCGTTATGCGGGTTTGCGAATCTACTTCTAACGTTTTCGACGTGTTTATGGAATAACTGATGATTCGTACTTTGCCCGACAATACTTTAAGTAACCCGTGCATTTCCGGATGGTTGTGGAGCGGCAGCTTTTTGTTCTGCTTCAAAACGAATATGCCCATCGTCACCGTGGCATCCTCGTAGATGTCGATGTAAGTTACGGGAGCTGCGCCCGGTTCCGATGGGTTGTCTTTATTACCTAATTTCCTAATGTCCAATTTAACATCGTCCGCTGTTAGCTTGTCCACGATAGCCGAGAGGAGCTGCAAATTCGTTGCGAAAACTTCGGGTTTGCTGGTAAAGGTTATCAACGCTTGTTTTAGAACGTTTTGGATTTGATTACTCATTTTTACTCGCCTATTTTCTACACTACGACCCGTACATTTATACGACTGTTTCTAATCCTAATTTTTTAGTTAAAACCTTAATATTACGGCAAAAAACTGGCAAGAATTGAGGCTACAATATTTTGACATTTTTAAAGTCTAAAATCTTCTTTTTTTTTTTAATTAATTAACAGTTTTGATACAATTCCCGAATAGCAAAGGCCTCGAAAAGTGGAAAAAAATTGACAGTTTTGTGTGACATATGACTGAACTAGCTGTCAATGTCAGTTTCGTTCGTGTTCTTGTTCGTGTTTGTAAATTGTTCAACGCGATTTACGTGATGGAGGCTGAGAAGGAGCGCCCGAATATTCGTATAGAAATATTTAACGAAGGCATGGACGTGGACGTGGACGAATCGGAAAACGAAGACGGTGAAATAGTAGAAGACGAGCCCGTTCCAGTTCCGGTAAGTTTACCCATTCGCGACCGTCGAGTCGTTCTAATTGTCGTTTGTACACCGTTCGGCAGGCGCAGCCGAATTCGAGGACGGTATTCACCACCGGCATAAACATCTTCGATCACGAAGAGCAGAAGAAGCTGCAGGAGCGGGCCAAGCGGTTCGCTTTGAAGCCCGAAGAAACTTACAGCTTCACCGATGCCGATCTCGTAGAGCTGAGGGAAAGCCTGGGAATCACCGAAGACAACGAATTGGAAGCCCGTTTGGACACGGTGTTGCTGTTGGGTACGACCGATATGCAAGTAGAGGATATTTTGGACTATTTTGCAAAGTACGCCCCGTCCGAGATCGAGTTTGTCGACGAGCACAGCGTGAATGTTAAATGGTTGGAGAATATTACAGCGGCTCGAGCGATGTTTTACTCCTCCAGAGCGGTTAAAGACATGCCCGTCAGAGAGCAAGTTTTGGGCAAAGATTTTTTGGACTCTGATGTAACGGATGAGAAAGACAGCCAAAGTGTTTTGTTGAGAGGAAGAGATATCCAGCTACAGGTGGGTGTTTTATTAACGACTCATTATTCGATGTGTTGTTATGTTTGGTTTTTAGGTAGACGATATTGTGAAACCTGCTAAGAAAGTGTTCAAAAATGCCGTCGATATGGACCAAATTACGATACCCATACCGCCTGGGTATTGGAGACTGGGTGACAAACATCCCAAGGCTAAATGCTTGTTACTTAGGTACGCTTTTAAGACTGACAAGAAACCGTATAGAACAGAAAGCCTAGCCAGGTACTACAAAAAATTAGGCACTGCCAAAATCCACTCTGATAAATGGAAGGAAGGAAGCATATTCGAGAGGAATAGAGATCTACCCAAGGGTAACGAGATTTTTGTTGCGCTATTTACAACATACTAATTAGTTATCGATTAGGTAAAAATCCTTGGGGAAATTTGGCGAAAAATTGGGACCAAGACGCAAAGTTTCGAGAGAATATCCCAACACCCGCCGTTCCGATAGAAGTAAAAAATCCAAATCTAGCGACCAGATTAGGACACAAAGCGGAATCGGAAAACGAACTAGAAATTGTCGAAGAACCTACTGCAACTAAAAAACCTAAAGGTAACGGACCATTATTTATACACGTATATTCTAATGGCCGATTTTATTGCAGTTAGATCGATGAGAATGCGAATGTACGCAGACGAAGAGGAAGAACGAATCAAAATGAAAAAAGCCATCCAAAAATTAAAAACGTCCTCGGAGAAACTCTTGAAAACGCCCAAAGATTTAAGGGCCGTATTAAGCCTAAACAACATAACAGAACCACTGCCAGTACCAGTAAAAGAACCGGACGATCTCGGTAAAAAACTAAAAAACCGATCCAGACAAATGGTGTTTTCGTTGGAAAGCGACGTAAACGTGGAGAAGGAAAGAAAGGAAAACATCCGAACCGATATGAGAACGATGCTGAATCGAAGAAAACTCAGATCGCCCATTCGGGTTCCGTTGGACGACAGAAGATACAGGTAAGATAACTCATTAAATACCCAACATTCCTTCAACAAAAATATCTAATACAGGGATAGGAGTCCGGTGAGAAGGCACGAATCGCCCAGTCGCGGCCGAAGGCTGACTTCGGAGCGATTGGTCCACTACAGAAGGCACCAGCATGAAGCGGACGAGGAGAGGACGAAGCCGAAGAGCAAAGTCACGGTGGTGATCAAGAAGCAGAAGCCGCCGACGGTGGCCTCGACGATTTGGTCGAAGGTGCAAGAGAGCGAGAGCGAGGAGAGCTCGAGCGGCAGCGACGAGGAGACCTCCAAGTCGGATCCGACGGGGAGCAGTTCGTCCAGCGAGGAATCCGAATTGGACAACGACAGTTCGGCATCGTCGGAGGAAGGGGCCGAGGAGCCGGTCAAGCGGCCCGGATTCGATTACTATCGCAGTAAATTAGTCAACAGGAATTATCTTAAGGTTGTTAAGGACAGTGACGGTTTTAGAAGAAGGTACAAAGAATAAGTTGTGTATATTGGAGTTTTCGTCTTTTTTTTTTTAGTGTATATTCTTTCGTTGTGTAACTAATTTTAGTAAATTCATTATTATAGTTTTAGTTGATTACCTTAACAGAGTTGATTAGAAAACGAAATCGAATCGTAGGATAATTTTTATATAAAAGAGAAACAACCAAAGTGATTATTATTTTTTTATTATTGGCACAAGTTGATATACAAAAATAACAAAACATAACCAACAAAACTTAGTACTAAATTTAAAAAAAAACAATGAAACAATTCCACTTTGTGCCACTGTATTCAAACCTAAATATTTCTAAATAAATAAACACGATTTCAAAAAACTAATTCGCAAATTTTTCGAAACATACCTATAATAGTTTTTTTGATTAAAAAAGAAAAAAACGACGCGAAATTCCTCCGTGTCATGCATTAAACGAAACCGAAATTTTTCGTTTTTATGGCTAAAAGTAGTTTCTGCCTCAAGACGGTTCGGCTACTGTAAAGCGGGATGTACAGTCTCGATATGCAAGTATTAGCCGTAGGAAGATGAGCATCGTCCGCCGGTCTGATAGTCACCGAAGGCATCGGCTGGAAACCGTCCTCGCTGGCCGGAAGGGCGGGAGAACCGGTCCAAAAGTACACCTTAAACATTTACAATCATCGTCAGTACGACGGTTTATAACCGGGCGAAATGTTACCACTTACCAAATCCTGTCGTTCAATGTGCGTCATTTTTTCGACTATAGACCAAAGCCATCTCTTGAATTTAACCAATCTATCGCTGCTTTCGCCGGATTCGTCGTTAAAAGAAGTGTAGGAAATTAGTACGGCTACGTTGATGTCTCCGACTCCGTTTAACAATAGCCGCAAATCTTCGGCAGTCAAACCGTCCAACGAACCTTCCGGAAGTACGTCGAATACTCCCATCTTTATGTGCTACAAACCGATCGAATTAATAATATTAATCCAAGATTGCTTTACAACTTCGCTTACTTCTATAGCTTTTTCTTGGACTTTAATCATCCTATAATTGGCGTATTTCCTAACGTAATCGTAAACGTTATTAAATGTAACTTCTATATCTTTGCCGCCTGGAATGAGTTCTACGGTACCGCCGCCTTCTTCCGGGCACAAGTCTAATCTAAAAACCGATAAAAAAAATATAATCACGTACATCTTCATCTATAATAATTAATTTCTTACGTAAAATTCAATTCCAACGCCGCAAACAAACTGTTGCTATCCTTCGTTTCGGCATCGATCACCAATTGCCGCATCGATTCGTACACGACGGGATCGAAAAAGGCCAAATCGTGGAATTTGATAGATCTACCTAATATCGATTTGAGAACGTGTCTCGTCAGGAATATGGGACACAATTCGTTCTGCATCAAACACAATCCCAATAATCTACAAACGAACAAACAACGTGAACGGGAAACTTTCTAACACGTACACGATCAATTCCTACCTTCCTACGTTTCTGAAAGCGTTCAGCCTCTCGAAAGTGGCCTTCCCTTGTCGGGGAGCGTAAAATCCCTGTTTGCCCGGGCAATAGAACAGCGGCGCGGCGTCGTCTTCGTCTTGCAGAGAATCTTCTACTCAAAATACAAATTATTAGCTAATTTTAGTAATAATTAGAGTTATTATTCGCACCTAAAAGATTATCGGAACTAATCTCCGGCTGGGAATGCGTATGCGCCAAAATCATCTCGACGGCCTCTTCTACTTTGGCCCGCAGCGAATCTTCGGTAGCCAACAGCAACAGCAGCTGGGCAGGCGACAATTCCAACAGCATGCCCGTTATTCTCCCGGCGAAGGTCGGATGCAAATTGTACACCTTCGGGTACAACCTGTCGCCGTAATGTTGCTGTTGCGTGGTCAGGTGCTCGTTGCGCGGCGGACCGCTCGGATTCGCATTGTTGCCGTTCTGTTGTTGGTTCGCCGACATGTTCGATATGTCGGGCATCGACGGCGCTTCGGCGTGATGGAAATTCTCCATCGGCACGAACGGCCGCGCTTCGGCGCTCATCGTCCTACGATGGTGGTCCCTCGCTTTGCTCCAATTCCTCGGGGCGACGCTGCGGCGCAACGCGTCCCTGTCGCGGCGCAGCCTCTGCAACATGCTGTACTGCGAGTACTTGTTGTCGACCTGCGCCGACTCCAAATTGGGAATGTTCTCGTTCAACAGTATGGCCTCGGCGATGGCGGTGTAGAAGCTCCTCGACACGCCGCTACCCTCGCCCGGTTCGTCTTTGAACGTCACCTTGACGCGGTTCACCGCCAACGGCGGCGACGACGACGACGTCGTGCGTCGGTTGCAGCTGTTGTACTGCATGTTCAGCTCCTTGAACGTTTGCACCAGCAATTGGGTGCGATCTCGTTCGACCTTCGACAGCGTCAGATCTCGCTGTTGGTTGTTCCTCAGTTTCTCCATGTCCCTGCGGAATTTGGCCTCTTTGACGGGAAACCCGCCCAATTCGGAGACGATGGAGCCCGGTTCCAAGCCGACGTCCTCCATGAAAACCCGCCCGAACAGGTCCAACGATAATCGCCATCTGCCCAAGAGCAAATCGTGCGATACGGACTGGCCGAAAGAGGGTCGAGGCACCTCGGTGGCCGCTGGAGTGGTTATTACGGTCACGTTCGACGATATCTCCTGGTTTTCCAACGTGTCCAATTGGGAGATGTCCAGCGGAGACATTAGCGTATCGGAGGATACGCTCGCTTTTGGATTCTACGAAAAAGAAATTTACATATATTTTCGAGTTACGTTTTTATTGTGTTTGTCAAATTGTCGGCTCCGTATCTGTCCTCAGTCCAAAACTTCATCCAACTGAGGTCATCAGAGAGCTCTTTTATCATTTAGGAAGTCTAGTGATGTATAAGTTACGCATCGAATTACTTATACACGTATGAAACTTCCGTAAAAATTTATTAATATCCATAAGAAAACTCACCGTAGACGGTCTGGCTCTGACAATCACGCTTTTACCGGGATTTCTCGAACTAGTAGACGGCACGCTTTCGACATCTGGCGCAAAAGATTCCTTCGCTTGTTCGCAGGAATTCAAAATCGGCAAACAACTCCCGGCGATAACCTACAAAAAAAAATTTAATTATAGAATTAAACTCGACCGGTATACGATTCGACTAACAGTTTCTTGCGAAGCGTTTCCTACAGCCTCGGATTTCCTCGGCGACACGATAATCTGCGGCCTCGACATACCGGAATTCTCCTTAGCCGCATCCTCCTTACACCTCGACAAATCCTGCGGTTTATCGCCCGCGCAACCGTCGCCTTCCTTCGACGTCGCCGCCTCCTTATACCCTCTACCGTCGTCGTCGGGCCGATAACTCGTCGGATACACCAACGGATTCGGTCCCATCACGTTCAAATCGTTCGATATCGGATGATTCGCCCGCGCCGGCTGGCTCATCGCGAACTCGCCGGTGCGCGTCGACAGGCTCAGCTTCGTCGGCAGCGATTCCAACGGATTGCCCGAATCGCCCGGGCCCAAGGGCAACGTCACCGGTTGCTTCGGTATGCCGAACAGCTCCTCGCGACGCGCGTTCGGCTGCAACAGGTGCGGCTGGTCGGCCAGCGGCAGCGCCTCCGCCATCGGCGTGTCGAACGGATCGGGCGGCGGACAGCCCAAGCACAACGTCGACTCCGATCGTTGGAAGAACGAATGCTTCCTGCCTTTGCCGCCGCCTCCACCGCCTCCGCCGAGCGACGATCCGTTTAAATTGTTCGACATGTTGTTGGTCAAATTCGACACGTCCTGGTCGTCCAACGATTCGGTTTCCATGGCGACGGCGATGTCCTCCTCGGTGTCGTCGTTGTCGTTCTCGTCCTGTTCGTTCCAGCCGTGCAACGGGAGGCCTTCGCGCCGGGCGTCGGAGTCGACGCCGTCGCCGTTGCCGCCGGATCGCATGTAGTAGATGAGGGCGTCGAAGACGTAGGCGACGTGCTTGAGGGCCGACACGTCGAGGACGGGCAGCGAGTCGAGGTGCTCGTTGTTGTGGGCGCGCATCAGCGACAGACAGTAGAGCAGGAATTCCCGGCGGGCGGCGTGCGCGTCACCACCTGCATAATATTCCCGTTAGTACTTAGTTTTATTGGATGTTATTAGAACCACTCACTTTCTCTTTCGGGCCTCGTACGCTCCCCGTTGGTGGTGAAACCGACGATTCTGGTGCTGGAAGTACTGCCCGAGCCGCCCGTAAACGTGTGCGTTCTGTGTGTCGTTCTGCTTGTAGATCGAGACGCGACTGAGAGCCAGAAGAAGAAAAAAAAATCGGTTATAAACTCGTACAAACCTGGTACAGGCTCGATTTTTATCGTGTATACAAAAGTTAGTAATGAAACAAGCGCATTTTTTATATGATGTACGTGTAAAAATATTCCGAATCGTGTGTGTATAGTGTATGGTGTACGAGGGTAGGCAGAAAAGTTCTCAGCCTGATACATTCGGGGCGATCTAATCAGCAAAAAAATGTGTTTCCTCTTTGGGACATTTATAATTCATTTTAGAAATGTCGTTTCATAGTCATTTATAACGATCTAGAATCATGGGAACCATTTAGAAGCATTTAAAACTGTTTAAAACCATTTACAACGCTCCAGAATTAATTAGAACTGTTTAGAACGTTTCAGAATCATTTGAAACGGTTTAAAATTATTTAGAACGGTCTTGAACTAAAGATTTCGACTAAATAAGAAGAACAATGTAATATTACAACTGAAAATCGCTGTCTTTCGTTACTAGACCGAGAACTTCTCGCCTCACCATCGTGTGTAGGTAATGTAAATGTATAAAAAATGAGAGCGTATTTGAGGAGGCGATGAGAGAATAGAAAATATAACCAAATAGCCAAAACACCTAAAGAAGCCAAAGATGGAACAGGCATATTACGACGCCCACCTCCTGTGCCACCTCCTGCGGTCGTCGCGTTCAACGGATGCCCGGGACTGGTCAGATCCAACGAATTCGTCAGAGAGGCGCCGAATTTCAATTGAGCTTCGGTCGCGTCCATGACGGTCAACAGCCAATCCCAAGTCGGTTTCAAGCGGAATTCCAAGTATATCTAAAAAAAAAATCGATATATTAGGACAACTAACTCGACGCGATACGATTAAACTTACTTGAACGTTGTATATGTCGTCCTGGGTGACTTCCATATTAGGCGAAGACGATGATAAAATTTGATTTATATCCGGTATCAAAGACAACAGATCTGATATTTGTCTAATGACGATACCTACAAAAAAAAAACACCAATTAAATAAAAAAAATTTCAAATTAAATCCAAGGCATACCGAACGCTCTAGCCAAACAACTGGCCGTAGTCGCCATCGTAATGGGTTCGCTGCTGGCGGCGACCGTGGCGTTCCCCGTGGTCGATCGTCTGAGCGAACTCGGATCGATGAACACCAAATTCGAACCGTTGGGCAAACGCACCTGCGATCGGCCGGCCTCGCGCGATCTGATCGCCCACTGCATGTTTTGCGGCGCCAAGTTCGATCTCGAACCGTGACCGGCCGCGTTGCTGCACAACAAACGCCTTCTATTACTCGAATTATTTATATTTCGCCAAAAACAAATTGAAATGTACCTTCTTCTCTCCAATTGCTCGTCGGTGAGGGTGTAGTCCTCGGTGTCCTGTTCGTCGGTCTCGCCGGCTTCGCTTTCCTCTTCCTCCTGTTGCGAGGATTCGCCGCTTTCGTCTTCGGGAAACAGCAGCATACCGCCTGATTGACAATCACAAATTACCAACTAATTATGCTACATTGTATTACAATCGTACCGGTATCGGATCCGGCCGTGGCTCCGGTTTGTACGGATCGCTGGGCGCTGGCGGCGTCTTGGTTACTGTGATTGTCGTCGCTGTCCGATTCGGTTTCGGCCAATAGATCCAATTCGGGATCGGACTCTTCGCCCGGCAACCGGCTCTCCTGCTGGCCCTCGGCCACCTCCTGGGGCTCGCTGTCGTTTAGAGACGCCTGTCGCACGGCTATCGGTAGCTCGCGATCGGCCGGCGCGTCTTCGTGCTCGGTGTCATCGTCGTTGTCTATCGCCATATCTTTATATATAAGAAAGCGTTAAAATTCGCGCTATTTATTTCGAAATATAATACGTACTATCGGCGTCGTTTAGATCGTTCAAAAACACGCCGGCGGCGCTCCTGACGGCTTCGGCCAGAAACGGGAAATTGCTGGTCGATTGGGAGTTATCGACCGTACGCGGGCCGTTGTTCGAAGAAGGCGCCAACGGATCGACTAGAAACAATTCTTCAGATCCCTACAATAGAAAATAACGCGTACAATTTATTTCTAACGTTGTTTTTCGGTTAACTCACGTTTAATATTTCGTTGGGAGACGTGGCTAGGGAGAATGGGGCCGTGGGTCGGGCGACGCCCAATCTAACGGGCGCTATTAGAGATTCGGCGGTTTCGCACAATTCTTCGATGGAGATTTTAGATAGAGACTGGAATACTTTTTTGCATTTGCCGAGCGGCACGTTTTGGTTGCCGAAACGCTGCCGTTTGGTCGTGTTCGGGGCCATTTCGATGCTGAATATAACGAAAATCCTGACGACGGATCGAACGAATCTGCAAATACAAATCGTTAGTTGCTAATTCTATTGCGAGCTATTAAAAATATACCTTCTCGCCACCAAATGAGCCGCTTCTCGTTGCTTGACGTCGCTATTTTTCATCTCCTTGATGATCGTTTCTAGTAGAACGTCCAAAACCATTTGGCATTTGACGAAGAAGCAATGGATGAATTTGTCCAACAAAGTGGTGCCCGTTTGTCCGGTGATGTACGGTTGATCTTCGTAGGTACCTTCTTTGAGCGGTTCGTTCGAAGCGCCCGACATGATCATACTTTTCACGGCTTTCCAGTCGCCCAGCAGGCATTCCAAAGCCCGTCTGCTGAACCTCGGCGGTTCCAAATCGTGCTCCGGCATATCCGATTCAACTGAAACCATTCGAATTGTAAAATTTATCACTATTTAACTTAATTCAACTCACTATCGGACGACGGCGTTTTATTCCTGGAGTTCGACGAAGCCGTTCTGGATCTCGAATTCCTAAATTGCCTTTGCTCTTGATTTTGCCTGCCTACCGTTTGAACTAAGAACAGAAGGATACTTTCACCCCTAAAAATTGTTCCGTTGAATTTATCGTAACTATCCTGCGGTTGTATCGATTGCACTTACCTCGAATTCGGCTGGCACACCAAGTTCGTTTCTTTCACTAATCTCGTCAACAATTCGTATCTAACAGTTTGATTGCCCATTATCAACGCCTTGCACTTGCACTTCTCCCAACAATCGCAGTAAGCCGTCGGCGATGTTTTCTTCAGCTTGCAATCGTGCCCCTTGTGGCACACTCTAGCGCATTCGGTGCAACAACAAAGCGTTCCTACAAACAACAGTAGCTCTTCATTTAGGCAAAACGAGCGCTTAATATACTAACCGGTCAGTCCGCAAGTTCTACATTCGAATATATCTTGATTGATGTGCTCGGCGCCCGTCCACGTGAAGCTGCACGTATCGTTGCAGCAAATCACGTGCAACGGCGAATGGTCGGCGTTCGATCCCTTCGGAAAGATCATTTCGTCGCGCTCCTGCGGCGTACCCAGCTTGATGATCTTCTCGAACAGCTCCAAGGCGGCCGGGTAGCTGCGCGACGACACGGCGAGCATGAACGGCGTCTGTCCTTGGGCGTCTCTAAAAAAAAATTCAAACAATTCATTTTGTGGCTCGCAAGCGCGATTTAAAAACGCTAATCGTCCGCCATTTTTGGATAATTTCGCCAATTTAAAAAGTCGGCCATTTTGAAAATTATCCAAGTTGACGTTGACGTATCGTCTTGTCATTTTTCATTCTTTTGCGGCCTTTTACTATGCCAGTGTTTAATACTAGTAGACTTAGTGCCTTGGGAGGGTTGAAAGGAGGAGAAGCCCCCTTTCCGAGCGTTAAGCGAGTAAACAATGTATAGGTGTATTTACTTTGCGCACAGCATTTCGATCAGATGCGGCTCGAGCGCGAACGATTCGTACAGCAAAGCGTGCAGAATCTGCATGGCGTTGGATCTCCGTTCGGACGGATCGATGACGGTGTTACCGACGGGCGGGTTCGGGTGATTGATCATCCCTTTGTTGGCCGCGCTGCTGCCCAGGCTCATCAGGCTGTCCTCGTCGCCGGACGCCACGTCGAAGGTCTCCGGCGGCCAGCTGGGCGTCGGAATGGGTTCCTCGTGCACGAAAGCCGGTTGATCTGAATACGAAAGATCGCAGGTAAATATGTATAGTTAAAGATGTACGAGCGTTCTTACCTGTTTCCGGATCTTTGTTCGATGTAGGTGTACACATGTTGACGACTGCGTGGAAAATGTTGCGGTTCCCGTCGCATTTCTCGCTCAAAAACGATTTGCTCATAATTCCGTTCGATTCTAAAACAACAATACATACGAAATAAACAATTTCCTACGATTGCAAATAATATACGTACTGAAATCGTTGTCTAACTGGGCCAAAACTTGCTTCACTCCTTCCGAATCGCACCGCAATATCTTCGGCATCAGTAATTGTGTTTCCAAAGCGAACACGACTATGGCCACTTGGTTTTTCATGTTGGTACCGGTGCCGGACAAACCCAGAGTACCGGCCGTTATGCATTTGATGGGCGGCAAATCGAGAAATTGCGGATCCCGTATGGCGTCGGCGCAATCTTTAGCCAACGGATAGATCGTATTGTTCCCGTCTCGAAGGATCAAAATCGATTCGGAACTCTACAAAAAAAAAACAACGCATTTACGATAGATAAATAATCGAGTGTATTAAAGAAACTCACCTCTCCAGCGCACGTAAGATTAATGTAGGAGGGATGCAGACCCATGAAAGCCGACGTCTCGCTGGGAAATTGATTGTCCCATTCCACTCTACCGCTGCTGATGTTGTATATAACGTAACTGACTTTCGAGCCGTTCCTCACGATGGCGTGCACGCCCTGCCCGTCGACGGCGATCGTCAAAATCTGCCCGCCGTTTTCCGGTATCTGTATCCGCCTCGGCGTCCTTTGAAAGCAATCCGGCACCCGCGAATTCGACGATGATTTAATCACCTACAAAACAATAATATACATAAAAAAATCCATCGCGAATCGCCCGAGCGTGTTCAGCTCTACCTGTAGCTCGTCCTTCCGCATCAACCGGCAATCCTGCAGGATCTCGTCGACGTCGAAGGATACTTTAGAATGCGACGATGGGAATCGCACGGCCGCGTAGGCACCGTCGACTTTCAACACCCTGCCGGTGGGCACGCTGCGTACGTCCTCGACGAAAATCACGTCGCGCAACAGCCACTCTTCCTCGTCCTTCTTCTGCTCGCCCCCCGGCTCCGAACTCGCCACCACCGATCGTTTCTGGCGCTCTACAAAACACGAATACACTCGATTAGAAGCAGTTCGAATGGATGGGAAGGTGTAAACTTACTGTGGCTGTTCACGCTGCCCGTGTCGCTGCAAGTACTGGAGGCGGGCGACGGAGGCGGCGGCATATCCAATCGATCCGTATTCTCTTTGTTCGTGGTCGTTTTGGCGCCCGTGTTAGCTACAAAAACATTTTCTAACATAGAAAATGCGATTTATTATAAAAACAAAAACCGTTCGAAAGCCAATCGAAACGTACCGAGCAAATTGCTGATGGACCCGTCGGTTTTCTTCTCGCCGCCGTTGTTGACGTTCAATATTTTGAACGTGCACGTGTCGCTCAACGTCCAAGCGGCGTTCTGCAATTGCCCGACTTTCGGCACGCCGCCGGCGACGGTGAAGGCGATGGCGCCCTGCTGGTACATGGGACAGTTCTTCATGCACACCTGCGAACCGGCCACGATCTCCGATTGATTGTTCGACGGCCGCTGTTTGCGGCACTTCGTGCGGTACTTCTCCCACAGGCGTTTCCGCTGCGCGAACGGCAACACCCCCCTGCGTACAAACCACCTCAATATCCGCTACTTTTCTAATACTTCGAGCGAATACTCACCACCAATAGAGACATCCGCTTTCCAATCGGGCGACGGTGTATAGAGGACACGTGTACAACGAAGCGATCTTGTCCGTTTGGAATTCGGTGTAGGCTTGTACGGAATGTTCTAGTTTGCTGGCGGCGGGCGATAGGAGATCGTCCAACCAAGTGGCCACTTTGCCCGATTCCGTGGCGACGGTGCAACGCATCGAACAGGCCGACAGCTGGGTGATCTTCTCGCCGGTCAGACCCAGCGGAACGGTCTTGGGATGATGGACGTTGGGGTTTTCGGGATGCTTGTAGGGCTCGTGTTCGTTCCATTTCCATTGGTACAATTGGCCCGTGGAGGATACGGCGATCAGTTCGCTGTATAACGTCGCCATTTGGGTGAATTTCAGGAAGGGTTCCGGCCAAAATTCCAAATCGTCCGATATCCACAACGGACAGGCGTTGTCTTTCTTTTTGTGATCTACAAAAGGGCACCAAACGTCAATCATCGCGGATGTCGTATGTAAATAACACGAACCGGAATCCTTGTCGAAAGCGTTGTCTCTGAGGGCCGTTTCGAGCCACCTTCTCGGTCCGAAGTACTGTCTGTCCCTCCATCGGGAGAAGTTCTCGCGGTCCCTGTCGATGCCGCTCGCGTTGCTCGGCGGCGCGTCTCGGTCGGGCAGGCGATTGCGACCGCTGCTACCGCGACTGTTAAGGAAGCTTGTTTGAGCAAAGTCAAACATTTTCAAACAAAAGTTAGTGAAAAAAGCCAAAACGAAAGTAACAGTTAATAATTCAAAAAAAAAATAAATCAAAATAAATCAAAAAAGAAACGAAATCATACGCTATCGATGCTTTACAACGCTGAAATAGAAACGGCAAAAACGAAGGGGAGAAAATGAAAATACTTCCATGCACTAGTTATTAAAAAAAAACTGCAATACAATTAACCTAATAAATAAAAATTAATAAGGCGCAAATAGTTCTTCGTAGGTTTAACTAATCTGTATACTACATGCACGCTTCATTTTCCAATTACTATATTCACTTTATTTTTAATAACAGTTAAAAACTGACAACAATTAAGATTCAAAACAGTATATATCCTAAATAAGAAATCTACATTCCTCTGCTCGTCGCAAAAATAAACCTAAATACCTCGTTTATACAAACATGTAGTTATTACTTACTTCCTTATGCTGGAATATCCGAACATATCTTCGGAAAACATGGCATCGGCATCGATAATAACCGAATGGTCCGGATGGAAACCGCCATCGAGCAACGAAATAAGATCTTCCGGCACGTACGAATCGGCCGCATCGTCCACTTCCTCGCCCTCTTCGTCGTCGCGAGACAGTAAATTGTTAACCGCAAGGTTCACGTCTAAATTCGTCCGCTGCAATAAATCGCATTATTAACATCTCGAACGAAACTCGCTCGATCGTAACGGCCTTACTTGTAATTCTCTGATAATTAAAGTCCTACTCTTCCCTTGGAGCACCACCTGCGCCTGGGATACGAGCTCCTCGGGTACGTAAGGCGCCGGCACGGTGACCATCGGCCTGCCGCTACTCGACGAACTCGTACCGATGATGACCGGGGCTCCTCTGCTACCTAAATCGCAAAATGTGGCGTTAAAAAGTATGAGTTTGTGGTGTTTTCTTACCGCTGTTGCTGCCTCCTCGGATCGCCGTATTAGATCTCATAATTCTCGCTCTCGTCCTGACTCCTCTGCCGCCTGTCGGTTTGTTGCCGCCGCTGCCGCCCGTGCCGCCGCCGCCGCCGCCCACTCCGGCCCCACCGGAGCTACGTATAGGCCAGGATCTTCGAATAAATAGAGAATCGATTAGGGGGGAACGATGCGTTTTTATTCGAGACGCTTACTTTTTCTCATTTTTGCTCAAATCTAATCTATCGGATATGACATTGTACGATACTCTGCAAATCCTTCCGTCCTCTAACAGCAGGGCTATGTAGTTCGGTGACAGGCATATCCGTTTGATGCCCGAACGTAAATTCGCCAGGCCGGGATGGATGTTCTGGCCTAAACGGTTGATTCGATCGGCCACTTCCTTCAATCTGGAATACCAGCGGCCGGTTTAAATACACGAGGAGTTTCGATAAAATAAAATGTAATATTTGCTAATGTTTCACAATAATATCCAAAACCGCGAATAGAAGACATAAATTACAATGAAATCAATTCAAATGAAGTAGGTACAAAGTATTGATATAAGAAATGATAAGTATAATAATACAACTGCAAATAAGCATTAAATGTTATGCTAATAAATGTGTTTTTTCTTTTTAGATTTTAAATAAAAAAAATTGTTAACAATTTTTAAATATTTCTTCCAACAGAGCAAAAGAAAAATTATTTGTCAAACATAGACTGCATTAATTCTTCAATTATGTTATTAAGACAATCTGAAATGAGTGACTTTTTATTCACTTCTCTTCTAATGAAGCATAGAAGAAATATAAAAATGACCCCTAGTTTGTACCTTATTAATTGAAACTAACGTAAACATATTATTTTTAAGCAATATAATTCGATACTAGCTTTCCAAGGGGTCGAGCCCGAGACAGAAGCACCCGTCCCATTTTCTACATGACAAATGTATCTGCCTAAAAAATAGGTTCATAGGTTCCTAGGTCCTTAACAAATCGTTTTATTATCGACATGAATGATTTATAAGAGAAAAAAACAGGGAGTGGTTCCTTCTATCGTGTCAAAACATAATCGCCGATACCACCACGAAACGGAAACCTTACACCAGGAAAATGGTGGAGTTCGACTTGCGATTTTCTAGGCCTTACCTGTCATTGAACTGTTCTTCGGTGCCGGGCAAAGGGTGCACTACATATTGCAAAGAATTCATTTTCAATAAAGAACACTGTTCACTATCATATAACTCAATAAAATGATATATTAACAGTATCTAAACACATTTTGAACGTCTCACTGGAAACAATACGCCATCATGTTTAGTTAATGTACGAAATGAAGTTAGTCATCATCATGTGCTTATGTCAAAATTTTATTGATGCGAAGTTAGCGTTTGGTCAGAATCGCACTTAGGGGTGGGGACGCATAAAATGTTGTTATTTTTTACTTTATCTACTTTATCTAAAGTTGTAGTAGACTGTAAATGTAAAAACGTATTTAGTAACTATTTGTGGTAAATATAAATCAGTAAATTAGTAGTGTTTAGAAATTTTTATTGGATTCAATTCGGGCTTGGTTGTTCCTGTGTTTGTTCGTTTGTACTAAAACTGTCACTCTGGAGTAAGAAAGAGATTCGTTTCTTTTTCTTACGTATTAATCGTATATGTTTCTCTTTGTTTTCCGGTAACTAATTTTTAAGTTTGCAACACTGCTACCGTCCCGATACAAAATTGGACATGGAATGACGGAACTACAAAAACAGTTAATTTTTCGGTGCGGTAGAAGAATGTTCGCGTGAAATTTGGGTGTGTGTGAATCAAACAATAAACAAATTAGTCGGTGTTCGTTTTTTTGGAATTACCCGTAATATGAATGTAAGTACGAATCCGTCCGTTTGAGCGATAGCGACCCGCTCCGGGTCGTTTTACTGGCCCGAAAAACAGGGATCAATGACCAAAGGGACTGGGTGGGCTGTTAAGCTACGACTCGTGAAACATCTTTCGTTTCTGTTCAACGAAAGTGTTCTCGTCCTAGTGGGTCAGGAGGTTTGTCGTTGATTAGTCGTAGTGGGTTACTATTTTGTCAATTTTGATTCCCATTAATGCTTTTTAATAAGAATTCGCCCACGCCGAATGGCGATTAATTAACTAAATGGAACTGATTTTTGTCGAATTTGTACGCGCCCGGATCGTAGGTAGATCCGTAACGAGGCGAATTTATTTCAAAATGATGAATTTATGCTTCGTAATTTATTTAATAACTCGATAGGTGGTTACAAGGTTACGTGTTTTTTTTCTATGTAGGTATTTACCTGTAAAAGTGCTATTATGTATCGATATACGTTCAGTAATAGTCAAAGGTCGATAGGTCGATGGGTTTTCATTAATTTTTGATAATATATACAGAGTGAGCCGTGGACAATTTATGTGAATTAAAGTTGGCTTCGACTTCTCTTTGAACCATATAAAAATTTATGTTTTCCACCCTGTACATTATCTGTGACTCGTCTTGTATACAGGGTGTCCCAAATGAAAAGCCAAATTGATTATTAATTGCTTTAAGTACAGCAAACATCCCTGTATAATTAATTTACAAAGAAAAGAGTCATTAGAAATTGCAAATAAAGCGTTGCTCTTCCCCTGTTTTAATGGTAAATTTTCAGCTATCACATATATAATTGCGTTTAAAGTTCTCCGGTACAATTACACTAATGATTTTGTTTTCGATATCTTGCTCGTGATATTGCATGACACTGTGATGCACTTCCGCTCGCAACACTTGCAATCGGAACGTCCCCGATGAATAATAATAATAACAGGTGCGAATTTCCACGTTAAACGAATAATATTCCAGTTAAGAATTTTTCGTTCCAGTTAAAATGACGAGAAATCGATATATCGGCTTAATAGCCAATTGAAAAATTCTCGACGACCTGCTCTAATTAGGCCGGTGCATTGTTAAACCGATCTTAAACGCTCCATCTATACCCACTTCTGGCATCGATGACTTTAGGCCTCCTTTTAAAACTTTAGCTAACTTTAGCCACTTCAAATAACCCGCTATTATTACGCATTATAGCGTTAGCTTCGTAAGGACATGTTACAGATCGTTTTCTTTTGCATCTGCAGGATTCCGTCAAAGGGTAAAGAGTCATGGACTCGAGCAGCTCCAATCGCGGATCGACCGGCCAGCTGTCCGGCGGCGGCGGCGGCGGCGGCGGAGGCGGCATGCACCACTCGCTGTCGACACCGGCGGGCGTAGATTGCGGCGGAGACGGCGGCAGGACGTCGCCGACCACCCCCAAGAAGGGCGGCAAGATGCTGGCGATCAGGGTGCAGATGCTCGACGATACCGTCACCATATTTCAAGTGCAGGTAGGTCAATTGAGCGTAGAGTACCCGGAAAATAACCACGAATAATTCTTCTTAATATTTTTCGATGGAATGAATAATAAAATTGTGTAGGAAGGTTGTAATAATGAAGGCTGTTAGTAGGTAAATTATTGGACGACCTGTATTTAGCTTGTTAATTGATGAATTTTGTTTATTTTTGGGTTAATTGACACATAAAGTGCATAGGTACTTCCGCGTTCCATTTTAATTGCTGGTACATAATGATTACGTGAATTATTCGTAGCGCATCGGCGATGGAATACAAAAAAAACCGGTTTTGTGCGTTCATTAAAAAATTTATAAAGGGACAATTTTCAATGACGATTCGACTGCGTTATACGAGGTTTTATGTAATGCTGGTGAAATATTTTAATTTGTTTGTTGACTTAAAATCTTCTAGTTATTTACACACTAATTGCTGTTTTGGGTGGAGATTTTTTTGGTATTTTATTTTGAAATTTATACTAAAATAACCATGTAAAATGCTAGTATATACAACGATAAATGTTACTAACATGTTTACACAGTTCAAAGAACAAATGCATTAAAATCATACTATTTTAAAAGTATCTATATAAAAATAAAGTACATAAAAATTGTAAAAAAAACAAATAATCAGATTATATTACTATCTATATGGGTATAGGAGATTTTTTATTTACACCTGGTAATAGATAACAATGTGATGGTGTAATTACCTCGTTGCAGATAAATAGAAATGTGGTAATTAATTTGAAAGATAAGATCACGTCAACTACGCCTAGCTAATAATAAATTAGTAATAATTAAATATGTCAAAGGAAGCTGTAAAAATGGAAATTTATAGATGCAAATTTATCATTGTAAACTAGGTAAATAAAACCGTTCGAATTGGTTGTTTTTAAAATCGTACGAAATGTAATCGTACGAAATTAAAGTTAATGCGTTTGTGGATACAAAAGAACTATTGTAATGACTTAAGTAAATTGAATAATTCGAATGAATGCGGTGTTATCTCGGGTTAAACGATTCAATTGAAGATGAAACGTTACTTAATTGCCTAAGAAATGCGATTTCTCATGGATTAATCAGTGAATGCATTGCTTTATAAGTTTATTCAATTTTCCTACATACATATTTTATAGAGCACCCTGTATAGTTCACAAATGTTTCACATTTAACTTTCGACATTTAACAAACTTGATTAACACATTTCGAAGAAGCCTTTGAACTAAACGACGAAGAATAAAAAGAAAATAATTAATTATTTGCTAAGGAAAGAAAGCCCTTGTAGTTTCGAATTTCCACAGGAAGCCGTAAATTTAACTGCGATTTAAAAATAACGACACGATTTTTGTTATTTCCAAAATAACGAAAACAATACGCATTCCGATACAACGTAAAATTATAAATATAAGTTTTATAGCTTAATAAAACGGTTCCGATCGCAACTACTTTTTAAAATTTTAATTTGCGTTTTATTCAAATTGTTTTCATTTATCTCTTAGGCTAAAGCGTTAGGGAGAGTACTATTCGAGCAAGTTTGCAAGCAGCTACATTTACTAGAAGCGGACTATTTCGGTTTAGAATATTGGGATGATCACAATACGAGAGTAAGTCGATAAATTTTTGCTACAGCATAAAATCCAATCTAAACGAAATTTTATTATCCTCGCAGTATTGGCTGGACTTGCAAAAACCCATTTCTCGGCAACTCGGTTTGTCCTTGGTGGATCCTCTCCTGTATTTCTGCGTCAAATTCTACACGCCGGATCCGGCCCAACTGGAAGAAGAATACACCAGATACCTGTTTTGTTTGCAGGTAAGTGGAACATTATGGAGAAATATCGGTTATCTAAAATGATTTACTTTTTCTGCGTGTAGGTAAAACGGGATTTGTCCCAAGGCGGCTTGCAATGCAACGAAAACACCGCCGCCCTCATGGCCAGCTACATAGTTCAAGCGGAATGCGGGGATTACGTGGCCGAAGATTATCCGGATCACACGTACTTGTCCAGTTACAAATTCGTGCCGCAACAGGACCAAGAAATGGAACGGAAGATCATGGAGAATCACAAGAAACACGCGTAAGTGGGACTTTAAGATGCGTTCGATGATACATTAACGTCAAAAATGTCCAAATTGACACTAATGACAGAAGTTTAATAGAGATGGGAATCGATTTGTTGGTATAGAGGTGCAGTAACGACTGTTACAAAATACCCGTTATTTTTTCACATATCGTTACACTATTCTACTTGATTTTAATTTATGATCTTGTAGGGGTCAGTCGCCGGCGGAGGCGGATTTGAATTTGCTGGAGACGGCGAGACGGTGCGAATTGTACGGGGTCAAGATGCACCCGGCGAAAGATCACGAGAACGTGGCCTTGAATCTGGCTGTTGCCCACATGGGTCTCGTCGTGTTCCAGAATTACACGAAGATCAACACGTTTTCGTGGGCGAAAATCCGGAAAATATCGTTCAAGCGGAAGCGATTCCTCGTCAAATTGCACCCGGAAGGCTACGTGAGTGTTCGTTATCGTTCGATTGTACTCGTAAATCGAAATAACGATTTGTTTTAGGGTTATTATAAAGATACGGTGGAGTTTTTCTTTGAGGGAAGGAACGAATGCAAAAACTTTTGGAAGAAATGCGTGGAAAATCACGGGTTCTTTCGATGCGCTTCCGTAAAGCATGTATCCAGGCACAAAACAAGAGTATTATCCAGAGGCAGTTCTTTTAGGTATGTTATCAAAATATCATTTACTGTTTAAAAAAAAAATGTATTTTAGGTATAGTGGCAAAACTCAGAAGCAAATAATCGAATTCGTACGGGATAATTATGTGAAACGACAAACGTTTCAAAGGTGAGTACAATGTAATTTTACAACGGCATGATCATTCGAAACACTTTTACACCATCACATGTGGTACAAAAAAAATCGTATACAGAATGTTCCATTTATCGAGTGTAAGCATATAGTTAATACACTTAACATAATGATGTAATATACAGTGTGTCCTAAATGCAAGCGAATTTGAGTCTTTAGATTGTTGTATTGAACGTACTGTATGTTTACAATATTGCCTTTTATTACCGGCTTGTATGTACTCTTGACCAATATAAAACAAACGCTTTATTTTTCTTTGGCTTAAATTACTCCTAATTAGACATTTTCAGTTTGTCGCTAATTAATTTTTTTATTTGCTTACGATACCGAAGTAAATTACAATAAACCTACAAAGGATGTTTTAATTAGCAATGGGACAATGAAAAACCATCAACAGCGCTGTTAAATTACGTAGAAATTCGAGTTTTTCATTATCCAATTGTCGATACATCCTGTATATATTTTTTAGTTTGTTAAATTCGTAACCCCCCTCCAAGTAAACGTACTCGTATTTACCTATCTCGTACATTTTGAGTAAAAAGAAGTAGCTGAATTGTGACGTGTGGAGCATGGTTGTTTTTATTTTTTGTAGCGTCTTGACAATGAAATAAAAAAAATGCTGTTTTCCGACGGTTTCGCAATGTACAGTCAAAATGTTAAAAGGGAAGGAGGAAGGGTCTGTCAAAATTATTTTTTTTATTACGCGTACGTCGTTTCTATGTTGGTTATTTCAGAGTATTTTTTATGTAAAGATTATTGAAAATTACGTAAATCTTTAGGAGGAAAAGAATGATTTAATTAATGCAGGAAGTATTTACACAGGGATGACTGAGATTTTATTTCATTATAACAACATGGCTTTCTTAACCTCAGGGTCGAATGAAATCAAAATGTCATCTGTCAACAATGTCAAGATTGTTGACATCAGGTATTTATTCGCGTACACAACAAAAATCTATTTTTTTAAAGCTCAGTTTAAATCTCGCTCTTTCGATTCTATTAGATTTTCTCTGAATTTATAAAGAATGTAGAAACGACGCCGAATCTAACTTCACTGTGCTCCATATCAAATTCACAAAAAAAAACAAGCTTAAGTTAGTTACGATTTTTTTTAGATATAATCGTTCTGTGTGTAGAACTAAAATAAAAATCAACACCTGAAATAATAATAATAATAGATGCCATTATGCGATATTATTAGTTTGCGGAAGTACGAAAGAGATGGAGTATTTCGCTATTATTATTGTTATTATTACCATTAATGTTATTACTAATTGTTTGTGAATGATGGTGTTTCTCGTTTTGATATGTATTCCTCGTTCTCTTCTATCGCAGGTCGCAATCGTTTCGCCATTCTAGCGCTCACTCTAGCGCTAGCAACATGCATTCGACAACTGTCGGGAACAGCATTTCCGCTCATCCTTTGTTACCTCTCGCTGACAGCAATTTGAGCGGTACGTAAACAATATTCCTCTTTATTTTATTTTTTATTATTTTCGTATAGTTTTCCCCCATATTTACTCGCTGAATAAGTCTCGATGGAGAAGCGAACTGTATACTAGAACAAAGAGGAGCATGCGCATGTGTAAAAAAAAAAACGTTGTATCGGATGGATTCGGTAAAAAGTAATAAAAAAACCAAAAAATGCTTGTTGTTGCCAACAGTGGAAGTGTCCAAACTATCGGCGTCTCTGGGTTCGATGGGCCCGCGTACGGTTGGACGGGCGGCTTCTCCGACGACGAAGTCAGCCTCTCGCCGCCGCGGCACAGCTACGTCCTGGAGCTCGGCGCCCGACACCAGGCCCGCCGATCGACCGGCGGCTGCGGCGCCCACTCGGACGACGAGCTCGCCGCCTACGCCGCCGCCGCCCTTCGCCCGGACGGCGTCCTCGCCGGAGGACTCTGCGACCACGAGCCCGCCCACGACGAGACGCGCCGCTGCCAGTTCGCCGGTGGCCGTCCGCGTAGCTGTCCACAGGGCCGACACAGGTACCGATCGCACACCCACCATTACATCCCAGACGTCCTCTAGTCGTAGTCTCACTAACCACTATCCCGCGCAGACGCGATCGCACGTCGATCTGGCGCGCGCGCGCCCCAAGAGGCGCCACGCCGCCGCCGCCTGGCGTCGCAGCGCCAGCTGCAAGGAGCTGTACGATTTCAGCTTCGAGGAGACGGGCCGGTCGAAGCGGCCGAACGATCGAAGGGCGCCGCCGCTCGAAAAGACGACGGTCAGTTTCGAGGAGCGGACGCTCGAATCGCCGGTGACGCGGTACGGCGCGAGCGCGCGCGACGTCGCCGCGGACGTCGCGGCGCCCGACGAGAAGGTGTACTCGAGCAGCTATCCGGGCGCCGCCGCCTATTCGCTGGAATCGATGGAGGATCCGGGCAACTACGATTTGCGCGACTCGCAGGACGATCTGTCGCACGACAGCTACGAATTGATCGAGAAATCGGACGACGAGTACAGCACGTCGGGCGAGTACGACGAGCGCCGGAAACGGATGCCGTTCAATACGAGAAGTTGCAGCTTGGATTCGGGCAATTATTTGCCGTCCGACAGCGAATCGGAGCTCGACAAGCGGCACAAGTGCAAGAGCACCACCGACGTGTTTCTGACGGACGATCCGCGCGATTTTCCCAGGGAGATTATACCGAGGAAATCGGACGGTAGCTACTACAAGCAGTACAAGCAATTCTCCAGGAATTCCAGCATCGAATCGTCGAAAACATCGAAATCCAGCCGGGAGAAACGCAGCATGGGCTCGCGCACCTCCAGCCAGGAATCGAAATCCGACAGGGAAGCCGCGTCGGAGAAAACCAACGGCGCTGAAACGTTCGAAACGTTCGATTCGCGAACGTCGAGCGTCGAATCGAAGAGCGAATACCACGACGCGCCGTCCTATCGCTATCCGTACGATCGAAAAATAACGTTCGAACGAAACTACGGCATACAGAAGACGTCGAACGTCGATAGTAACGTCGAAACGACGAACCGGCACTTCGTCCACGTGCACTCCATCAGTTTGCAGAACGTCGAGACCGAGCAGAACATCAAAATCAACCGGCTGCTCGAGCAGAACACCGTTCCACGGGCGCACAAATCGCACAAATCGCCGGCCATGGACCAGCGATGGCGCGACGACAACCAACGCACGTGGCCGGCCCGCCGGCCCGCCGCCAACGCCCGACGATCCGCCGAATCGGACAGCAACATATTCAGCTTCGACGAGGAGAAAATCCAATCGTTGCGCGACAGCCTCGACTCCGACGCCTGTCCCGATCATCACTACCGCACGGTGCCGAACATCGACGACGAAACGTCCGACGAAAAGGCGACGTTCCGCGACGTGTTCGTCGAAATCGAGCCGAGGATCGTGCACGATCTGGCGCTACACCAGCCGATCGAACGCACCAAATCCGATCCGAACTCGCTGGCCCGCCAACGGTTGAACTCGAGCTCGCGGCGATTGCTGTTGATGCACCAGAAATCCATCGATCTGACGCCCGCCGAGTCCAGCGACGAGGATTACCTGTTCAGGCAGATACCGAGCGCGCCGCCGATCGCCAAGTCGCGCGGCGCGCGGTTCGAACTGCCGCCGCCGCCGCCGGCGGCGCGACCGCCGACGGCCGAGTTCGGGCACTTCGACATCATCAAGCGGCGAGGCGAGCGCTTCGAGGTGCCGATGAGCCAGTTCGAAGTGCTCGGCGCCAAGACGCAATCCGACTTGGTCAATCTGCCGCCGAAGGAAGAGGAGCTCTCTTATGTGTTGCACAAACGCCACGTCGCCAACGGCGTCGCGAGAAAAGAGGAATCGAACGATCGCGTCGAATCGACGAAGCCGCCGATCGATTCGCAAGACGACGACAAACCGAAGGATTCGACGTTTTTGTTCACGCGAAACATCGATTTGTCCAAAGTGGATCCGGTCACGTTGGAAATCGACAAGACCCAATTGCCCATACAACATTCGTCGAGTCCTAAAAGGGATATAACGCACATCGATCCGATACTGTTAGAGGCGTTGAACTCGAAATTGAGCCAAATCGAAAGCGACTCGCCGACCAGCTCGAAAACGGAGAGCCTGCGAACGCAGAAGACCAAGCCGCAACAAACCGTCGAAAAGCCTTCGATCAAAACCGAGGCGATCGCCGAGGAAGCGCCGGAGGCGCGCAAAGAGCCCGACAAACCGCCGGCGCGCCCCAAAACCGACATCGTCAAGCCCAAGCGCGTCATCAAACCGCGCATGCAGCCGGGCAGGAAGGGCGGCAAGAGCAACAAAACCAAAGTGCGAATCACCTCGTTCAGTTCGGACGACGAGAGCTTGGACTCGGACGACGTGTTCGGCAGCGCCGAGGCGACGCCGACGCGCGTCGAATTCTCGCCGCCGCAGATGCGCAAAGAGATGGAATCGATCTTGAAATTCGAATCCGAACGGAAGTACCTGCAGTACACGATGTCGTCGACCGAGGTCGAGGGCTCGCCGCCGACGTCGCGGAAGAAGAAAGACGCCAAAGCGGAGAACGGGCTCGACGCCGTGCCGACCGAATTGCGCCGAATATCCGAGCGATCGCTGTCGATACCCAGCTCGGAGGACGATTTCAACGTCAGAACCACCGATCTGCAGCCGGTCTTTACCGATCCGCTGCCCGAACCGTTGAGGACGCTCGACGAGATCGATCGAGAGGACTGCGACGAAACGCTCAAAGATGATTACTCCAGCGACAAGGAACTGACCACCATCGACGACGATCGGGAGCGCGAACGCGAAAAGCGACTACTACAAGCCGAAATCGAGGACGACATCAAAAACTTACGGGTGCCCTCTAAAACCAGAATCACCGAGATCACCTCGCCGAGTTTGCGGAAACAAGGCCACAGCCCTTTGTTGTTCGCTCACGCCCGACTCAATCTCTCCGAGGGCTCGGCGTTCTCGTTGCTGCAGAAGCAACAGGCGCTCGACTCGCCGGTGGCCGGTCGAAGGGCGAAGAGCCTCGACGCCCCCGTCATATCGGTCAGCCGGCTACCGCCTTTGAACGCGTTCTCCAGCAAAGACGACACCGTCGCCGAGGAGGACCAGCACGCGACCGATCGAGACAGCGGCTTGGAGAACTATTTGGTCGGCGACAAAAGCGCCGAGGAGAGGTCCGATACGGACGAGGCGCCCGACAAGCCGCTGCCCGACATACCGAGGCCCCGGCCGTTGCCCGAGATTCCCGCCGAGGAGGCGGCGAGCGCCGGCAACGATCAGATCGTTCCGGACGTTATCAATCGAAGGAAATCGAGCGGCAGGGCCACGTTGCAAACGAAGCACCCGCAGAAACCGCCCAAGTCGAAGCAATCGGGCAGGAACAAAGCGGCGAAAGTTAAATCGGCGGGAGAGGCGAAGGCCGGTAAGGCGCTTTCGGTGGAAGATTCTCCGCGGAAATCGGCGGATAAACAAACGGAGGGTAAAAAAGGCGCGCCGAAGGAGAAGGTGAAATCGTTGGAGAAATTGGAATTGAAACGAAGCAGCAGCAAGGAACGATCGAAATCGCAAGACGACTCCGAAGCGAAGCGGATAGAAAAACAGCAAATGCTGTACGAAATCGCCATACAGCAAACGAAAACCTTAAAGAGCCCCGTCAAAGACACCCTACCGGTGTTTCCGCAAGTGGAAGAGATGGTCAGAGAGCGCCACGGCAAACTGGAAATCAGCATAAACACCATAGAAACGAACGTGAGTCTCGAAGAAGCCATCATAATCACCAAATCGCCCAAGAAACTCGACAAGAAGATGGGCGAGAAGCTCACCAAAAGCCTCGACCTCAACGTACCGGAGTTGAACATCAAAAACGTGACCCGTTTGGGTAAAAGCTTAGACCTCGATAGCCGACAGGATCAAGACCAATCGAGCAACGAGTTCGATTTCAAGCCGGAAACCATCCAAACCATCCGCGCCAGAGATCTCGAAGAAACCTCGCCGCAGGAGGACGTCGTCGAGGAAACCGTGGAGGCCGACGTGCATCAGGAAGAGGGCCAGGACAAGATCGTCCTGCAGGGCACCACGCTGGACGTGTGGCTGTCGGTGGAGGAGCGCGACCGGAAATTGCGCAACATCGAAATCATCCGGAAGTCGGACGATTTTTTTGAGCAGCGCTCTTCTCCCAAGCCGCCCGATCTGAGCAAGAGCTCGTCGGATTCGCAGAGCACCGAAAAAATGAGCCTCGGCGAATCGCTGGACATCCGTTACATCGACGAGTCCGCCGGCGATTCGTCGTACAAATCGGAGAAGGACGCGCAACTGATGGCCGAAATGCGCAAGGCTTCCGACACCGTCGGCAAATTTCTCAAGAAGAAACTGGAGAAGCGCCGCCGGCAAGACGAATCGCCCGTCGACGGCAACATGCGCATCACCAGCGAAGAGGAATCGCTGACCGAAGTCAGCGAATTGAAAGGCGAAAAAATCGATAAGAACCTGCTGTTGGTCGGCGACGAGCAAAGGGACGCTTTACACAAATTGAGCATCGAACGCAGCCGATCCGAGGACACCGGATCGTGGATAACCGTCGAATGCGAGGAATACGTCGGCACCGTAGACTCGTTGGATTACGACAACGAAGCACCCGAAAAGGAGTTATCGCGCGAAAACATCAATTTACTAACAGCCACCAGCAAAACCAAGCTGGATATGTTGAAGCGCAGCTCCGACCAGTCGAGGTCGAGCGACACCGGCTCGTGGACGAGCGGCGAAAAGGACCTGTCGCCCGGCAAGGAGATCAAGGAAACCGACGAGTCGAGCGCGAGCTGCGCCATCGGCAAAACGATCGGCTTGAGCCAGCACATCGAAGTGTTCTCGGCCAGGGATCGGTTCGAAAAAGGCTCGCCCGACGGCGACGGGCCCAAGAGCCCGAGGAGTCCGAGGAGCCCTCGCATTTGCGTTTTGGGCAGGGCGTTCACCATCGACGAGGGCTCCTCGTCGCTCAAATTGGACGATTCTAGTTCGGACGAAGCGAACGACATACCTAAAGATTCGACGCCCGTTCGGGAATCGTCCAAAGAGGAGATCGAAGCGGCGAAAAAACCGTACCCGTTCGAGGAGAAGTGGTCGAACGATTCGGAACTCAGCCAGCTATTGCACAAGAACCTATCCAAACGATTATCGTCGTCGGACAAACCGGCGTTCCTCTCGTCGGAGCGGCTCTCCACCGAATCGAGGAACTCCGTCGATACGGAATCGAGTTCGGGCAGCGTCGGCGCCGCCTGTCGCACGACGCGCACCGCCGACGACATCCCCAAAGGTCTCAGCTCGACGTGGAAGGCCTTCCCGTTGGACAGCTCCGGCTCGGAGAGCTTCGACGACGGCGCGCCGCCGTCGTCCGATCGCGACGACGAGTACTTCCTGCGCCGCAACGGCGGCGACGCGGCGACGCCGTCGCGCGACGACGCCGACCTGCCCGACGACCTGGCCGGCTTCGCCGACGCCGGCTTCGCCTATCCGCTGCACCTCGGCGGCTACGCCGTGTCTCGCACGCTGTCGCGCATATCGGAGCGCAGCACGAACTCGGAGAAGTCGAGCGTCGACGACGATTCGACCAAGGCGAGCACGCAGAGCGACAGCCTCGACGGCGAATCGATGCCGGCGTCGGTCAGCTCGGAGTCGGCCAGTCACGCGCGCTTGTCGGAGAACGAGAAGAAAACGCCGACGAACCGCCGCGAGGCGAACGAGGAGGACGACAAACTGAGCGATTTGAGCAAGCAGGAGCCGCTGCCGCACATCGCCGGTTTGCTGCAACGCCAGATATCGGACGATCGTCGTACGTCGGCGGAAATGGCCGAACTGTCGATGGACGATATCGAAATCATAACGTCGGAGAGAGGTTTGAGATTGAGGCGGCAAGGTTCCGACGATACCATCATCGACGAGGAATATTCCGAGCCGGAAATCAGTCACGACAGAGCCGTGCGATCGAGCAGCCAAGAGAGCGAGGACTGGCCGTTGCCGGAGATACCGCAGCAGGGTAAAAAACTGCTGGCGATGCACGAGTTCCCCAGCAGCGATACGTCGCAGCAGACCACGCAGGTGTTCAAGCCGCCCGTCAAGATCATACCGAAGACGTTCGGTTTGAAGGGCTCGTTGCGCAGCCAGGACTCGGAGCAATGGCCCAGCCCGCCGTCGAGCGTCGTCGCCGAACCGCCGCTGATCGGCAACGTCGAAACCTACTACATCACGCCGCCGCAGGAGCCGTGCAAGGTGGTCGTCGGCGACGCGAGCGCCGCCCCCGACGACGATTCCAATTCCAATTCGGACAACAGAGACGGCGACACCGACAAAACGCACACGTACGAGAACGTCGCCTGCGACGCCAGCGAAAGCCTGTCGGAGAGCCTGAGCGTCGGTCCGAGCGGCGTCCGCATCGTGTTGGAGAAGAAATCTAATTCGGACGACGAAGACGATGCCAATTTCAACGACGACGTGTTCGTCGACGCGTCGGAGGGCGGCGTCGGCCGGTGCGAATTGCGACCGCCGACGGCGATGCGACGCAGCGTCGCGTCCGATTCGAGCCAGAGCGAACGCAGGGATTCCTACTCGGAGGAGGAGGACGAGTGCACCAGCTCGATGGGCACGAATTTGGACGACGGCACCGTTCGCTACGCCCTCAAGCCGAGCAAATGCACGCACAGCTCGCATTCGGAGGACACGTCGATAGCGCTCAGCCTGTCCGAATGGTCGAACAGCACCAACACGGTGAAATTCCAGAATTTGTCGAGCAACAGCGGCACGAAGAGCAGCTCCGGCTTGAAGAGCGACGAGAACTCGCTGACCGACATCGCCCATTCGATATCCGAATGGTCGACCAGCAACACCAGCAGCACGTTGAAGGCGCAACAAAGCGCCGGTTTGGCGTTCCAGAAACTGTCGTCGGCTTCGACGGGCGACAGCACGCTGACCGATCGACTGTCGAACATATCGGACTGGTCGAATTCCGACGGCAAGCCGTTCTTCGTCCAGCAAGTCGCGCCCGCTCGGCTCGGATCGAGCATCGATCTCGACGAGTTCTCTCTCACCGCGGACGCCAAAAGCGTGCCGAGCCCGAAAAATATACCATCCGAAGATCTCGTGTTGCTGTCGGCGCTCGCCATGCAACCGCCGTCGGACTCGGACTCGGCGGAGCGGCGCACCGTGCGCACGCAGCCATCGTACCTGTCGAGCAAGAGCACCGAGCGCCCGTTGAAGTTGTCCAAGTGCTCGCCGTACTATTCGAGCAGCCTCAGCTCGGAGTCGACGGCGGGCGGCGCGCCGTCGCCCGCCTACCGCACGGCCACCGTGCCGCCGACGCGCCGCAAGCCGCAGCAGCAGGCGGCGGCGGTGGAAGGGGGGCCGGCGAGCGAGAACGAGTCGACGAGCAGCGTGGAGTCGCCGCGCAGCCGGTCGGAGCGCGACCGGCGCGGTTGCCGGCGCCGCCAGCGGAAGGCGGGCCGGCGGGCGGACGAGGCGGAGCGCGGAGGCGGCGGCGGCGGCGCCGAGGAGGGTTATTATCCGGACGATTCGCAGAGCGGTTCGGATATCGTGCGGATGGAGGACGATAGGTACGATGGGGCGGAGGCGTTCGACGTGGCTTCCATACCGCCGCCGTTGCTCGAGGACGATTTCGAGGGGGATTTGCAGGGGCGCGTTTGATTCCGAGTCGGTTCGACGGGGTGTAGCGAATTACCGAACGGATCTCGTATTTGTTGTTTGATCAGTCGAATTTAATGTGAATTTTGTAGGGCGGCAAATCGACGGTATTTGTGATAAATTGCGGTGTATATGAGACAAATTTAATGAAATACCTCTTGATGTATAAAGTGGATGGTAGTTTGTAGGAAAAGGAACTTGAAATAACATTTTTTTTATTACAATATTCAACGGTTTCTTAAATGTTTTTTCGCCATCAGTGATATCTAGTCTAGTCTCGACATGCGACTTCTGGAGGTGTTGGAATTTTGAAAAAAGATTTATTTATGGGAATTAAACACCTCTAGATACGTGTCTTAAACATCCTATATGATATATTGAACCCCTCTCCTGTTTTATCTCAGCTACCTTGACTGATTAATGAGCAGTAATTTAGGCTATGAAATAACGTGTAATAATTACGTGCAGATGTTTAGCTCAATATATTTGTAAGATATGTGTTCCTTTCGATACATCTAATCGACGAATCAGTTTTGTAATTTTGTGCCAAAGCGAGAGAAAACCGAAAATTCTACTCTCTTCCTTTTGTGATATTTTTTAGAGCGAAATTTTGTATTTTTATATCGATTCCTCGTTGATTGGGGAAGCTTTTAAAAAAAGCCGGCATAGAAAATAATTATTTTCAATCGTAAGACAAGTAATCTCATAATCTAATTTAAACGCTCGTTTGTCTTCCTTTGCTTGCCAAATCGATTTTACTTCCACGATATAAAAAATGTAACAAACTGATTCGTCTATCGTTTCTTAAAACGTAAATGTATTTCGCACTTATTTTTAAATGTTTAGCACGTTATGCAACTTTTTCGAATTTATAAGGGAGGTTGTCGCGGGAAAATTAAAAAAAAAATTGAAACGCTTAATCAAAAACAAATCGTAAACGAGTGCTAATAAATTAAAAATATTTAAAACTAAAATGGAGCGTTTTGAGATCGGTCTGTTTGTAGGAGTAGTTAATACTTTTTAACATATTTCTGTCTTCTTTATGCACCAAAAAAAACGCATTTAATCGAAGACGCGCAGATTCGATGGATGTTTATCTCATTTTTGGATTAATTTTTCGAATCGAATCCGCGCGTTTATTTCCAAATTAACTCGCTTTAATAGAGTAATACATGCCCGAAGACTGATAAAAAAATGAATAAAAAAATTGTAAATAAATGTTTTGAAAACGTTTAGCAAAGATCAAACGTGAGGTTAAAATGTTATTGTTCAATTTACCAGAATTCGGTGTACGAAACGAAACTAAATCGAGTTAGGGTGAGGGTGATTTTTCCGGGGGTTATAATTTTACGCATTTAAAATTCTAAACCACCCTATTAATTTATTTGTCAATTACAAAATCAAACGGTCTAATTTCTAAAAGTCAGGAAATCGTTTTTATTTCCGTAACACCTTTAAAGTACAAAAGTTGTTTGTTACATATATTTTTTATGGTATATCAATTATTAAACAAGAATTATTTTAAATGTGATTTATTTTTTAAAGCTCGAAAGACGTTAAAATAAAAGGCCTAATCGGTTCTGTAACGACATAAAGCGTATTCGTGTCGATAAAATTCTCGTTAGTTTAGTTAAGAATACGCGAAAATAAACGGTGATGTAATTGAATAATAATAATAAATAATGACACACTAATAATACGTTAAAAATTAAGTGAATTAGTCAATATTCGAATATTGAGTTTTGTAATTAGTTTCGAATCTTACGAATATAAATAATATTGTTGATATTTATATAATAATATAGTTGATTAGGATTAGGTTATAGTGTAATATTGAAATTATTGGAGGCGATTCTGAAACGCCTCGATTGTAAATTTTGTTTAGAAATTTACTTTGTTTTGCGACTGTTCAGAATCGTTTCCATTCGAAGTCGTTCAAAACGTTTCGTTAATTTTGTGATGCTCAATTAGTTAATTTCCCGATGAATCAACCGAATTTTTTTCGAACCACTGTTAAGCTGTGTACAATCATTTATCGACGTATAAACGATGCATTTCCAATGAACTCTGTTTAGATTATATTCATTTCGTTTGGTGTTATTTATGTAAAGAATTTTACCTGAAAATAAATCATTGAATTCGTCAAATTCCTCGTTCGTTCTTTCCAAAAACACTAACATTTTTCTCACAAACAATGCTTGCTAGGATTTGAGGTGAGCTCGATTACCATACGATATTTATATCCTTTCGTTGTTTTATTTCCTTTTATTAATTATGCAATTAGTGAAGATCAATGTGTTAATTCGACGCATTGTTCTTGGTTATTTGCAATCACCGACACATTTCAATCCTTCTACAGATAACAACAAACAACAACAACAGAACAACGTCGAATACAGCAACATCAGCGACAACAACAACTTCTACACTTCCACGCCCGTGAGAACCGCCAATGGAAGCGTATCCGACGTATCCACCACCCCATCCAAAGGTACAAACGACACATCGATCGATCCATCGCGCTTGTTCCTCACCATTTTCCGTTGCAGAAAACTATTACAGCACCATCAACAGCGAAGACAGCCCGTCGAAGGTCCTCGCCAAGGAGCAGCTGATGAACAGCATCAACGCCAACACCTTAGTCAACGGCAACACGACCACCATCATAGCCGAAATCGAAGGCGAAAACGCCCGTAAGAGACCCAAGTACCTCGTCGACAAGACCTACTACATAGCCAAGGAGATACTCATGACCGAGTTGACCTACAAGAAAGATTTAGATGTTATAAACGTTGTATGTATTAAGTGTGTTTTGTAATTGATAAAGGGATTAACGTGGTTGATTTCGTAGTGGTTTCGAGAGGAAGTGGGTAAAGAAGAGCCGGAGGAATGTCAAATACTGCTGTCGTTGATAGCGCCTTTAGCACAAGCCCACGGTTTGCTGGTGAAGGATTTGGAACAACGGTTGCACGGTTGGGACACCAAAGGCGGTCCTAGAGCCACTACCGGTCGCATCGCCGACGTTCTACTGGTGCATCTACCGCCGCTTCTACCGGTAAAACCATCGCAACATCTTCCTATACGATTAATTACATTCGTTGTTTCGTTCCGCAGATCTACGAAGAGTATCTGGACGGGCACGTGCTGGTGCTCGAGCGGCTCGACGCCGCCTTCAAGCACAACGGGCGCTTCGAGTCGCTCTACCGCGACTTCGAGGCGCGCAAGGCGTGCTACCTGCCGCTGACGGCGTTCGTCCTGAAGCCGCTGCAGCGGCTGTTGCAGTACCGCGCGCTGCTGCGCCGGCTGCTCGACCACTACGGGCCCGATCATCCGGACCGCGCCGATTGCATGACGGCCGGCGACGCGCTCAAGGATCTGTCGGCGCCCGTCGTCGAGACGCTCGAGCAATCGATGAACCTGGTGGCGTTGTGCGAGCTGCAACGCGACCTGGTCGGGTTCGAGAATCTGGTGCAGCCCGGCAGGCGGTTCGTCCGGCACGGGTGTTTGTTGAAGCATTCGCGGAAGGGCTACCAACAGAGGATGTTCTTTTTGGTATTGCCTACATCGTTATGTAGAATTACATAGAACGTAACGTTTGTATTATTTCGTTGTAGTTTTCGGATATATTGTTGTACGCGTCGCGATCGCAGGCGACGTTGCAGTTCAAAGTGCACGGCCACATGCCGTTGAGGGGCGTGCTGATCGAGGAGCCCGAAGGCGACGTGTCGTTCAACGGATTGATCGTGTACGGGGGCAACAGGGCGCTGACGGTGGCGGCGAACAGCGCCGACGAGAAGGAGCGCTGGAAGAGCGATTTGCTCGACGCCATTCGATTGGCGCGCGACAAATCCGACACGAAAATCACCTATTTGAGTTTGAAAAGTTGCAGTAAGCGATCGATTCGTACGTTATCTTATCCGTAATTGTATTCGTGTCGTTTTCGAAGGTTCCTCGGACGAACAACTCGATCAGACCGGCAACAACGACGTTGGGACGCAGACCAAGCCGCAGGTGCAAAGGAGCAACACCACCGTGCACGTTTGCTGGCACAGAAGCACCAGCGTCAGCATGAAAGACGAACTTCTGGCCGTCGAGGTAATCTACACTCTGCTCTCTACACTTGACTCTCTACACTCTATTCTCTACTCTCCACACTCCTCACACAAGCTCTCTATATTATTCTCTATACTCGACTCTTTACACTCTATTTTCGACTCTCTACACTCTACATACATTTATTTCTCGCATCACTACATACCTACAAACTATTATTAATCGTGAATATATTTGGTTGTAGAGTCAATTGTCGGGTTATCTGTTGAGGAAGTTCAAAAGCAGCAACGGTTGGCAGAAGCTTTGGGTGGTGTTCACGTCGTTTTGCTTGTTCTTCTACAAGGGATGTTTGGACGAATTTCCGTTGGCTTCGTTGCCGCTGTTGGGGTACTCGGTGGGGCCGCCGCAGCCCGAAGATCGCATCGGCAAGGAGTTCGTGTTCAAGTTGCAGTATAAGAACCACGTGTATTTCTTCAGGGCGGAATCCGATTATACGTACAATAGGTAAGTACTAAAGACTCTGCTGAATAGTAAATGCTGAGTTGTTGTTTTAAACGTGGCGACGCTGTAATTATTCGCTTGTTTAACCTGTCACAGGGTAGGCAGGACCCAGTTTACCTACTCTACCCTATCTATTCGTTTACCCTCTACTATGATTCTTTAATACTTTAATTAATACGATGTGATATTTTAAGGTGGATGGAAGTTATTGGCGGCGCTACTCAAAGTAAGCCGAGAAAGAAGATTACATCGGAGAATGATAATAAAATAGAAACTTCGATTGAAAAATGATGTTAATTGAATTGAAGTTTGTCTTCCAATATTAATCAAGTATTATTTTTTTTGACTACAGGTGATTTGTATTGAGTAAATTGTAACAATCCTAATATTATTGAGTACATTCCGAGAAAAAGATACGAATTAATTGATGCCTTAAAATTCCAATTTATGCATTTATTTATCTAATTTTTGAAAAGGTTTGTAATTTTTACGGTATTTATTGACTATTATATACATTTGTTGAGACTGTATTTTATGAAGTAAGTCGGATATTATATTAAAAATTAGTTTAAAAAGATTTTACTGAGAAGTTACCAGTTTTCGGAGTTTTCGTGATGGATATTAAGCAGCTAAAAATGTTTTGTTTTTTTAATTAAATATATCTACTATGTACAATTATACTTATCATTTAACGAAGAATATGGCAATAGATATTATTTTCTTTGGTTTTTTTATATGGGTTATTTCTAATTTTTTATAATTTCAATATTTGTAGTCTTAAGAAGTAGATAACAAAAACACTTAAAAAATGTTATTTTTTATGTAAATGTAATTTATTTTATTAACGAGCACTGTATATACTTTCAACTCACATTTCATATAGTATTTAAAAAATCATTCCTATAAAAATATTACTTAAAATTTATCCTTCTTTTGATTACTCTTATATTTGTATATATTGTATGTAGATATATTTTAACGAAAATTCTTCATAGTATTTTATTCTGGTATTTGTAACTTAATCAGGCAGCTGAGAGTGATTTAAATATAATTTTGTAATAACATTAACTGATATTTTCTTGTAAACTTACATTATTAAATCTTAAGGAACACATGAAAAAATAAAACATACTTGCATAGAGTATTTGTTTTTTATTGAAGTAAAAATTACACTCATAACACACTTCGAAACACCACGAAAAATATTTCTCCATCTCCTTATAATACCACCCAACTTTATTTACACATTCAAAACGTACGCGACATTTCAAATAATCCAATAGCGAATAAATAACGCGTTTATATACACATTTAAATAACAACAAAAACAACAAAGTAACTTTTTAACCTACACATACAGTATGTCCCAAAATTTACATCCGTTCTATACGTTGATATATTCGATTTAAGGATATGCGATAATTTTGAGACGCCCTGTATAAGGTAAGTGAATCCTTATTTTACAGAAAACACGATAATAAAATTGTATGTACGAGAATACCTCTATTATTCATAAGAAGCGTTTGCCGCAATTAAAGTCACAAACAAATCCTTGATAATTACTTCTAAGTGGTCAATTTTATATATATACAAGAATCGTTTTTAATTACCGGACGCCGCAAGTACTCGAGAGTACTTGGTAGGTGCAATAAATAATGAAAGTGTCTTTAAAATTCTTAAACCAAATCGAATTCTACACTAAAACAAATTGAAATCAACTGGCGAACGTGTCATTAATAACCGAACGATCCCGGTACATTTGTACGAGTCAACGTCAATAATTAACGACCCAAACGAAAACGAGTAAAGGGTGAATCTAACGTTTGGAATTTGACCAACCGGTTATTTCGATTTTAACAGGTATAATCACCAAGTAGGTCAAACTTTCCTTGCTCTTTCCGGTACTTCCAAGCCAGATGATCCAACGAATATTATCCTCTACTAAGCCACCTCCGATCAGTCGGCCTTCTTGCCGTTGCGAGCCGCCGGCTTCTCCTCGAAGCCGAAGTGACCGGCGAATTCCGCCTTCCTCCGGGCGTACTCCACGAACGAATCGTACGTCACGTACCCCAATCGGTTCTTATCGACCTGCTCGAACACCTCCAGCGCGTGCTCTCTGCTCAACGCCAGCGTCTGGCACGACGCCTTGGCGAACTCCTCGGCGGACAAACGCCCGAAGCCGCTCCCGTCGTATATCTACAAGTTATTACTTTCGATTAAACTTTTGGACAATACACTATTATTCCCAGTATACCTTGCAAGCGACTCGTAACACGTCTAGAGGAGTCCGGTCCTTCTCGATTCCTACAACCCCCAGGAGGTACTCCCTGAAGTCTATCGTGCCGAAGTTTTGCTGTAAAACAGCGCATGTGAATGTGTCAGGAGGCGTGAGAAGTGAGCTTACTTTATCGAAGGTGCGGAATAGTTGTCGCGACGCCCAGTTATCCGTCGGGACGCCGACAGTTCGGGCGAATTCGGGGAAATCCATACCGCGCGTGTAGTCGTTCGGCGATTTGGCTTCGATCAGCGCCTCCTCGGTTTTCGAGCCCGTCATGCTGGAAAAACGAGTTATTAAACGATTCTCGCGACCTTTGCGGGCGTACGCACCCCAGTTTGAGCCTCAATTTGTTGACTTCCACCAGCGAAGCGGCGTGCGGAAGGTTCATTTGCTTGGCCTTCGCCATCATGAGGCAGTCGTCGTAGCAATAATCCGTCACCGGGACGCCCAGAGCTCTGAAAATTTCCAAGAAATCGCCTGATAAAATCGATGAGGGGGTAGAAGCGCGTGGGGCTTACTTAGCCATGACGGCCCTGACGTTTTTCGCGAACAGCTTCGGGTCCTTTTTTTCCTCGTCGCTCGGCGTGTAGACGGGCAGAAATTCTATCTCGCAGTTGCTGTAGGGCTGCGTGAGAGTCAACCACAGCAATTTCCAACTGAAAACCGAACGATTAATCCCTGTATTTCGTTGCAAATTAGTATTTTGTAGCATTAAAGTTATACGAATCTCGATAAGCGAATCGATACAGTTCCTTGGCCAATTTGGGAATTCCTATAAGCTAGGAACATCATTATAAAATTGGAGCTTTTTAAAAATTCTTTACAAGCTATTAAACTTGTCGAATAATTGGTCATTAAATTCCCAACGAATGCGCCTATTAATTAATTCACAATGTGTATCACAATAAGACATATCTACATTCGAAATTAATGAACTACTTGTATCAAAAAACAAAAAATTACTGGAAAAAAACGAAACATCCTTACACGCTCGGTCCGTCCCAAGTCCACGTCACCGTGTCCACTTTATTGGGGTATCGAATGCAAACCGGTTGAATGGGAACGCCTGGATAAAAAGCACCTGAAACGGAAAGCCCTAAAGTAACAGAAATTCACGCTCGAACCGCCTCTAACCTGGCTTGAAAGTGATCAGGCAGGACCTGTTGGTGCACGTGCCCTCGGGAAAGATGAGAATCTGCGGCCAATCCATATCGGACTTGGCCCTCTCGACGATCTCCCTGATGGTGTTCTGCCTCGAATCCGGATCGTCCCGCCACACGTACACCGGCTGCGTGAAATTGATCAGCTCTGCAACAGTACGATGAAAATAGAACGAGAAATTAACCGGTGCAAGAGTTAAAAAGAGCGTGCTTTACTCGAATTGGGAGAGAGGAAAGTGAAAGAATCGAAACGCATCCACCACCTATGAAATAAAAATCGAATCGTACTTCCGATGTGATTATTGCCGGCGCTCTCCCGCCTGCATATGGTCGAAGGGAAGCCCGTCAGGTAAACGATGCCCCCGTCGATAAAGGTCGAATGGGGGGCGCACACCAATATGGGGGCCTCGCTTTTGCGCGCCTGCCTGCCCTTTATCTTCACGGTCATACCGCCCGCGGACAGCACGTTCTTGCCCACGATGCAGATCAGGTGCTTTATTTTTCTACAAACAAAAACAAACAGAACAAAACTAAAAAAAATTAAAAATAAAAAAAAACATCAGTGGAAAGAGGAAGGAAGGAATTTGAAACGAGAAGCTACCAAACCTACTCAATCTAGAAGTACTTGCAAAGCGCTAAAGTCAAGCTAAAACCGTCATACATTAAATATGTACCCTACTTCATGCTGGACGAAGTTCCTCTAAGTCTACAAATACTCTGAAATAGCATCTACCTACATATGTATACCGATTGCTTCAAATCAGACCGCAACATGGTCGTTTCTATGAGTTGAACAAAGAAAGATTATTAAATTGACAGTTGTCAGAGTGACAAGTTGCAATGACACAAATGTCACTTTTTTCTTTTGTAAATGTCTAATGGAAGTTGTCTTTATCGCACCTATAGCCTATATAACCCATTTTGCGATCTGGAATGAAACACAGTGTATACAGATAAGTGCAAATTGGACTTATCTGTATACAGATTAAAAGAAGGGGGACGTACTGCCGAAGAATGGCAACGCGGCGATCTCCCCCTTGGCCACGATGCTCGGCCCTCCCATGTACACCATGGCGACGCCGTCGGCGAACGACGAGTGCGGCGCCAGCGCCACGACGGGCGCCTGCGTCCGCGTCGATTGGCGCCCGATTATCGTCGGCCGGAAGCCGGCCGTCACGAAGAGGCTGCGCATCAGCACGGCGCACGAACGCCGCACCACGCTGTCGAATCAACAGATATCACATTTTGGCGCATTCCCGATTTTTTAAAGCTCGAAATTAACTACCTAAACTAGTCTACAGAGTCTTCATCACGATCCTAGAGAATGTGTCCCGTTGTTTGAAGAGTTTTTGGGCTTCACTTGCGCCGCACTGTGGCGAAAGATCGAAGGACCGACTGATCTCGGCCAATCAGCGTCGCGCTACATATAAATCGCGGTTGTGTGAAACGACAGTTCGAGCTGTCAAAACTTCAAAAATTATTTTTTGACATTTCGAGGCAAAAATGGAGAAATACATTTACCGAAGATACGTGAGGCATGATGTTAACAACGAAATCATCGCTGATTTAAGTATATTTTTATATTTTGTATCTATTTTTAGTTTAAATAAAACCTAAATGCTAATTCTACATAATTCGTACGCAAAAAACCGTGGTCCTTTACAACATCGCCTCCTAGCGGCCGTTTTAGGAACCCCGTTTTATCCTCAAATAACGGGACACTTTTTCGACCCATGAAGACTCTGTAGTGCCCCTTAAAAGCCCTAATAAAACGAGTATTGCACGTATAGAGTCTTTAGATCTACCGTTAGTGATCTACCTATCACCTAGTGCCCTTTGAAGATGGCTTCCATAAACGATTTTTAGGTTGCATAACATCATCTTCAAAGGCCTCCAGGTCCACCACCACCCTGCGTAGTACTCATAGTTAAGAAAAGAGAGAGAGAGAATATAAAGTGTGTGTGCCGAGTACAATAGAATGTTAAAATTAAAATAGGGTAATGAATACAGACTTTCTCCATCCGTCCAAAGGCTTCTGTCGCAGTTCCTCCTCGGTGAGGCCCCAGAGACCGACGAAGGCGAACAGCCAGCCGACGCAGACGAAGAAGCAAATCACCGATACCCTGATGGGCAGCAGGACGACGGTCAAGATGGCTGTCTTTTTGGAAAAAACGGAATGTTACAAGGCGATTGAATTGTTGCTTAATGGTCTTTTGTGATTTAAAGTAGGTGAATTATTTATGTTCTCCGGTAACCTTCGGAGGCGATGGAAGAAATTTCGTTAAGTAGAATCGTTGCCCGATTTCAAATTAAGCGAGGTAATTAAACCGAGATGGTTGAAATGTGTTTGACTTAGGCATAAATAAAAAATTCGTAGAACTTTCTCGTAGAGTGAAAGTAAACATGTCTATGTCGTACGTTTGTATCGTTTTAATTTGAGAGACTTTTAAATAGAAGTATTGGTTTATGCAATCCTAGATTCCTAGATACATTTCATGAATTATTTACTACAATTAATTCCATGAAAATTCTTAATTATAGTTAACGGTAAATTGGGGAATAAAGTTTTCTCTATTAAATGCTATAAAAATTAGGTTTCTACGAGAAGTTGTTTGGGGAATAAAAAGAGTTATTACAAGTACTAGTTAAATAAGTCTGGAGAACTTTCGGATGAAGTTTAGAATCAAACTTTTCTCCACGAAATGATATTTATAGCTTAAATCTAAGTGATTCTTGAGAGAAAATAAAGAGCAAGTTCTAATTACCTAATATCTAATTGAGTTTTTCTTTAGGAATAATTAAATTGCCGAGCCAATTTGTATGACCAAAAAAATTAGAAAGGATGTATAAATATTGGTAATAAAATGTCTCGAAGGAATTCCGTGCATTTAATTAATTACTTTTAATTAGCGCTTGGTATTAAAGAGTGTATTAAACGGGCATTTTTTTCAATACAACTCCAATTAAATTACACTTATATTAGTTGAATATATTCATAAAATTCGGATTGGGTGAATTTATTATCCTGTTTACTAATCTCATACATTTTTGTATATTAAATTCAAACAACTTATAGGTATCAGAGGAATATGAATATTTATAGATATGTATACGATTTCGTGCGACCACGAATACCTAGAAATACGGGAAAATAATCCAAAATCCCGCTTATATGCAAATCGAGACCATCGATTCGCCCGCAGAAACCCGACAAAAACCTACTTTAATTTTCTCATAGGTAGTCTCCAATTCCAGCCGATGAACGAACGGATTCAGAATCCTCTCGCCGTCGCCCGTGCACTCTTCGTACGCGATGCCCCCCGCAACTCCGCCACTCATATTCACCGTTTCTGCTCTCGCTTATCTCCGATCTCGGCGGAGTTTTCTGCGCGTCGGCCGCTCGCCGAGAAACTCCGGGCAAGATTATCCGGCTCGGGAAAAAAGAAAACAAAAACCGCCCGAAGAAACGCCGAAGAAACGGATCGCGACGAGCCCTAGCGCTCGCGAATTCCCAGCGAATACTGAATACGAAATGAGAGAACGGTCGAGTGGAAATCCGGCCAGCGAAAGACCGAATCGGTGAAAGACTTTCACCGGACGTTGCCGGTTGCTCCGTCGACCGGAGTGAAAATGCGTCGACGCGGCTGCTCTTGTACTAGGCCGATCGTTAGCTATGGCTAGATTATAGTACGGGGGGGCGTCGTGGTTGACTCGATGTTACGAGGGCACAGGAACAAATGGCAACAGAAGCAAATACATGCGGAAAACATGCGGAGTCTATGCTAGGAGGCTGGAGAGGACAGCATAAATAATAGTATGTGGTCTTCTCCAAAACCTGGGGAAGAATGTTTCTAGAACCTAAAAATCTAGATACAACAAGAGCATTAGAACTCCTAAGGTTGATAATTATTGGTGACCTCTCGCAGGAGCAATGACCTTACAACAGCAGAAAAACTACAGAGGATCATAGGATTTAGGTGGTTGTAATAACAATAACATTTGTTTTAGGAAATAATTACACTTATCCTAAAAGCGCAAATCAAAACGAAATGTTACGTTTTTACCAAGAGAACTCGTGTTATTTTATAAAATTCCTCTTCTTTTTAGTTTATAGCCTCCAGTACTTAGCCATCCAGCACAAAACTTATTTAACAAAAAAGAAGTAGATGTCATAATTGACATTGACAATCAGAAATGTAATAATATTTTCATTCAAAAACATTTTTGTTTCGAACTAACTGTATATTATGTAGATGAATCACTTTGCGGTCTCTCAAGAAGATAATTAAGTATTTTTCAGTTACCCGTTTAGTATTATTAGTGATATTAATCGCCCCTTTAGTGCTGATGTTGCGAAATATATTCCTCTTCTGCCTGACTTTGCTGGCCGATTCCGGTAAGTGAATTGTAAACACTAATTACATTTACATAATTTATTGTATTTTCTCGTTAGATTCGGCCAGTACGACGGCTGCTTGGAACGGTAAATGGTTTCCCAATTTTCCCGATGCCGAAGACACCAATCAAATCGTTGTCAAGAAACATCACGACTTGGGAGACACGAAACACGGCGTTAAAATGGGCATTAGCGATTCGATCTGCGACGATGCTAGAGTATGTATTTACGATATTACAACGTTACTCATCATTACGGGTTGTATTTTAGAGTAATTTAACTGTCGATTGGTTCCTGGCTCCGGATAATTATACCTGTTTAGACAATCGGAAACTTTATCTGCCGAATAGTTATGTTCATCCTTTGCATACCATCGAACGAATACCACTTTATTACAATGTAAGTACTTACAAACATTATTCAATGAAACAATTCTAAATATTTTCCACTGTTCAGGCACCGCATGCTTGTATGAACGAGTCCATCGAATACAGTCAAATTATACCAACGTTGTAAGCTTATATTCCACCATAATTTACTCTATAATTTTACACTTTGTTATTTTAGCGGCAAACACCGGCCTTTGTGGCCTGTATACGGCGAATACAAATTCGTCCCGAAGCAAAGGTGGCTGCACAGCTTAGAGCACGGGGCCGTTGTGGTGCTGTACCATCCTTGCGCCGAAAAGAACGAAGTCAATTTGCTTAAGAGCATCGTGAGAAACTGTTTATACAAGCACGTCATCACCCCGTACAATTTGTTGGATCGCAAAAGGGTTCGTTAATGCTACAAGTCATTCGTACTTGTTAATCGAAAACGTGTTTTTTAGCCTTTAGCGTTAGTAACTTGGGGACATCGATTGGAAATGTCCCGAGTGGCCGGAGACTTGGTAGTGAAATTCATAAAAGAGCACGCGCTAAAAGGGCCCGAATCAACGACGAAGAACGGGCAATACGATCTGCTGTTAGTGAAAGAGGCCGGCATCGTTTCGGACCTTTCGGATTCCGGTTTGTGCCCAAATACCAACGATATTAACATTACAATGTAGCAATCTATTTAATATTTTTAATAAACAGAGGTAAACAAATGAAACGTAAATAAATGTTAAGCTCATGTTCAACAAAATGGTCCATCTTAAAAATAACATCCGCAATACAGCGGATATGTATGCGGTAAAATAAACGGGTGTATTATTCGGAAATAGTGGTATATTAACTATTCAAAAAATCAAAATAGATTCATTTCCTTATAATACGCCGCGTACGCAAACATCGGTAAAATAAAACAACAACGTAAACAATTTTTGCGACCTACATGGTATAAAATAATTCTTAACTCGGACGATAATACTCTAAAAACTTTATCACTATAATAAACGGAACATCGAGTTTAAAAATAATAATAAAGAAATACTTTTTAGTCTTCTAAGGTAACATTCTTAAAGAGATAAGACATCGACTCCTTATTGTGAATTCTTCTGATGGCTTCTGAGAGTAAAATTGAAATATCGACGGTTTTTATCTTGTGACACTGCATTTTTTGAAGCTCGTGTGGAATGGTATTTGTAACTACAACCTACAAAACATAATACATCATTAATTGAATCCTTTATTGCCTTATATCTACTCACCTCATCTATAGGTGAATCTTCAATCAACCGAGGTGCATCAGAAGATAACAGACCGTGCGTAGCCATAACATAGATTTTATAAGCACCGCGTTCTTTTAACACCTCAGCAGCGGCAACAAACGATTGTACATCATCTATCAAATCATCCTGAAAGACATTTAATATAGTAATCTGTTGTCCTAATAAAATTCGTTTTAAACTCACCACCATGATGGCTATCCTGCCTCCTACATCTCCCACAACGTTGATGGGGGGTTTTTCCTTTGCGATGTGAACGGGAACACCCACACCGGCGTCCATAGTACGCGACCGAGGAACCGTCGGAGGTGAATACCTTCCGTCCACTTCATCGGTATCTGATTCCTTTTGTTCCCCGTGAATAACGGCTATTCCTAGCCTCAGACGTTCCGCGTAGGACGTGGCCTTTGCTGTAGCAGCCGGGTTTCTGGCCACTATCACCGAATTACGATAATCTGGAATCTGATATGACAACTTAATTTATTTAGTGTCTTGATTATTTGAAAATACGTACACTTTCTTGGATGTACTGCAATAGAAACGGGCTGGCTCTTAAATTGTCGACGGGACAGTCGAAAAATCCCTGAATTTCCTTCTGGTGCAAATCCATTGTTATGATGTGGGTCAATCCGGATTTGCACATCATCTGTGCTAATAGTTTCGTAACGATGCTGCCCCTTTTGCGCATTTTGCATTGTTTGCTGTAAGGAAGGTACGGTATGACGCCAACAATCGATTTAGCCGAGGATGTTTTACAGGCGTAGGCCATTATCAGCAATTCCATGATGTTGTTGTTTACGTCTCTGGAAAATCAGTTTCGATTATGCACATTTTTTTTAACCTAACACCCGACTTACTTTGCACCGGTTTGTATGATGTAAACGTCCTTTCCTCTAATCGAATCGTTAATTTGCACCATCGTTTCTCTATTTGATTTGTGGAACACCGCACACCCGCCCGATTTTACTCCCAATCTTTTATTTATCAAATTAGCCAGTTCTGGATGCGAGTTGCCTGATATCAGGATAATATCGGACGTTTTCGGGGCGTCCATTGCAAAGGCCGTTTCTGGAACAGGAAATATTAAAATTGCAGATAACAAAGTGATGAAAATGCAAATACTTACTAATTTAGTTTAATTTAAAATACAAATAAAGCAATAAAATAAAATGTATATTGCGACCTAAATGTCATAAATGTCAAGTGTCACTTTTATGGTTCTTCTTTTTTGTAAAAATTAGAAATTAACTATTAGTTCAAAAATAGGGACTGTATAAAAAAATAGACAAAGGCTCAGACAGACGTATTCTAGAATATTCTTCTTTTTAGTTATTATTTTATTTTTAAATTTTTTAAACATGGCTCTCAAATGTTTGGTTAGGTAGTCCCAAATAGAGCCTCGTGATATTTTAATAAATTTACTGCCTAACAATAGGATACTAAACATTCAATAGGATGCACCGTTTGTTAAAAATACAGGTACTACCTTTAAGTAAATATTCCCGAGAATCATTTAGTTTACTTAATTTTACGGCCAATTCCTGCCTCTTATGTAAACGCAACAGTTCATCAATAGGTAAGCTATTTGACACACTTTAGCGGTTTTACGTTTGCTAATTTTACGATTATTTGAATTATCAGGTTCATTTAGACAGAATTCGACTATCGTTAACCCCAGTTTAAAACCCAAAAAGTACAAGAGGAAGAAAAAGGACTATGCGGAATTGCTCATCGGTAAGTTGGTAAATTCCTCTCAAATTACGCAAAATTAACGCTTGAATAACTTATAGTAACAGAAAACTCGTCGCACCAACGGAGAGCCAACGTGAAAAAACTCAGTTTCAACGATTTGGAATTGCTCGCTACCACCAATTTGAACCTCAGCGAGCTCCACAAATTGAAAGAACTAAGCAACAACAACGCTATCCTCGGCGAGCACACTTACTATAATTTAAATGTAATCGACAGCTTTCCTTCATCTAGTGATAATACACTTGAAGCTAGCACGAGCAATGATCAAAGCAGAGTCGTGAGTATAGAAGTGCCCGATATGAATGTCGTGTCCGAAATGCAGAACGTTAGCGAATCGTACACCCTGCCAGTCGAAGAAATACATTTCGACGAGAATCTGCAGCAAATAGTAGAACAAGAAAATGAATTTGATAGGTAAACAGATGTTTCTTATGCTACTATGTATTGTTTAATTTTTTTGGAAACTTGAAGTGTTGCCAATTTTACTGAGAATAATTTTTTGTTCTTTACAGTCTAAAAATAGTAAACTCTCTACAACCGGAGATAGTAGACGACCAAATAGCGGAAATCGACGAAGTAAAAGACCCTCCGACCAAGCCCCTCAAACCCGATTTAGATCACAAACGACGAGAGGAAATCATCACGAAAACCTTGGCCGCTTACGTCGAAGTTTGCGCGCATTTGAGGAACCCCCAACGCGGCCTGTCCGCTCTGAATTTCCACAGATACAAAACGAAGCGATTGAACAACAAAATGTACATTCCCGTAAGAAGCATCAACGTTTACAACGCCCTGTTGAAGGGCTTCGCGCAAAAGGGCTCCTTGTACAAAGTCAAGGAGATACTGGATATCATGCAGGAGGAGGGAGTCGAGTGCACCGTGCAAACGTACGTGGCGATATTCGAATGCCTGGCTGTGACCAACGAAAACGAAGACGAGCTCGTGAAGTATACGAAAAAAGCGTTGGCTCAGAATATTACATTTGACGATATCATGAACGATGGGAAGTTCCTCAACAATGACCGGGAACTCGTTTTATCCGCCATGAGGAAGGTCGATCCGAGCTATACACCGAATTATAGAAGACCTATAGTGTTTTATGACAATAGATTAATTAATCATCTGAATCATCCCGACCAGGAAAAAGAATTTACGGCAAATACAACGGAGAGTACCGGTTTGTTCGATTCCCAGCAGCTGAAGAAACTAGTAGAAAAGCAAATCGAATTGGAAAAGGACGGTCACATAACTGTAAGTTTCAGCTACCCGATTCCGAACATTTCTTATTTTTAATATAAATTTTTAGATTACCAGTATAGATTCGAAAAATAACGTGACGGAAGAGGTGCTGAGGAACCGCAAATCTTTAGAAGAACTATACAAAACTTGGGAGACCGAAGCCCTTAAGGCTTTCAACAGGGATTTGGCCACGTTATCGGCCCAACGAAGCGCCATCAGCATGGAGCCCTACATAAGGTCGATACCGGCGAAAGATTGCGTTTCGATAATAGTGGAGGAAGCCAAGAAAATCGCTCACGGATCGGAAACTTACAGTCCCACCGTTAATATGCTCTACAAAGATTTGGGCAGTAAAGTTTACGCTAGGTATAAAATACTTCGCAAGCAAAAATCCGGAGTGTTGAATAAAATTACCGATATCCACCAAATTTACTGCACTCACTACGCCAATTCCCACAAATCCTTGGACGTTTTGCCGGAAGAAGAAGTCGTTTTTAACTCCAGGCAAGTATGGCAAAACATCGAATACAATTTAAAAGACCGAGAGGCGTCCATCGAAATGGATCATCAAGAATGGGTGCCCACAATTCTCACGTTCATCGGAAAATTCTTATATCACATCGTGATGTACGATTTGAAAGTCGACATAAACGTGTTGAGGAACACCAAACACAAGAACCACCTACCCGCGTTCTACACCATCTTCCGAACGCAAGGGAGGATCGTCAAAGAAGAGGTCAAACCGCATCCGATCCTATCGAAACTGTACAAACAATCCAATCCGGAGACTCTCACTTTCCCCGCTTGGGAGGTCCCGATGATGTGCCCGCCGGTGCCCTGGATATCCACCCAAGTCGGCGGCTACTTCATATCCCCCTGCGACGTCATCAGGCTCCCGCTGCAGGCCAGCAGCCAGAAGAATCGACTGCAGGAAGTCGGCTCGCAGCAACTCTATCCCAGTTTGGACGCCCTCAATCAGCTTTCTTCGATACCGTGGAAGGTTAACACTAAAATACTGGACGTTATTTTAGAGGTAACTACTTCGTTTGAGTCGGAATCGTCTCTACAGCTCTATATTATGTTGATTATAGGTGTTCAATAACGGCGGATCCGCTCAATTGGACGTGCCCGAACCGGCTTCTTCGCTCAAACCGCCGCCTCACCCGACGCAAGACACCGATAAAGCCGAGCGATTCGAACTATTCAAACAGAGAATGCAACACAGAAGGAAAAAGGCCGAGATGTACTCGTTGTGGTGCGATTGCTTATACAGACTGTCCCTAGCGAATCACGTAAGCTATCCTACAATCGACTAATTCGCTTCATAAAGCACCATCGAACGTTTCAGTTTCGCGACGATATATTCTGGTTGCCGCACAACATGGATTTCAGAGGTAGAGTCTACCCGGTCCCGCCTCATTTGAACCACCTCGGCTCCGATCTGGCCAGATCCATGTTGATCTTCGCCGAACCTCGCCCTCTGGGACCCGAAGGCCTCGATTGGCTCAAGATCCACCTCATCAATCTAACCGGTTTGAAAAAAATGGAATCCGTACAAAAGAGGTAATTAGTAACACTTTAGTTTAGTATATGTGGGTAAGGTGAATGGTTCTTGATGAAAGACCGCGATCTTAGACAGTTCTGAAGGGATTCTGAGGAGTTCTAAATGGTTTTAGAGTGTTCTAAACGATTCTGGAGCATCCTAGATTGTTCTAGACAGTTCTACATATCCATTTTAGGTTGGAGTACGCCGATGAAATCCTCCATTTGATCTTCGATTCGGCGGACAGGCCGCTGACGGGGCAACGTTGGTGGGCGGATTCGGACGAGCCGTGGCAGACGCTGGCCTGTTGCATGGAAATCGCCGACGTGGTGCGATCCGGGGACCCGGAGAATTACCGATCGCACTTTCCCATCCACCAGGACGGCAGCTGCAACGGTTTGCAGCACTACGCGGCGCTCGGCAGGGACGCGGGCGGCGCTTACAGCGTGAACTTGGCGCCGTCGGAGGTGCCGCAGGACGTCTACAGCGCCGTGGTGAGTTTGGTGGAGAAACAGAGGGACGAGGACGCGCGGAACGGCAACGATGTAAGTCGGAAAGGCTACCGGTCGATACGATGGTACATGTGGATTTGTTTTTAAGATTGCTAAAGCGTTGGAGGGTTTCATAAAAAGGAAGGTGATCAAGCAGACGATCATGACGACGGTGTACGGAGTCACTCGATACGGGGCTAAACTTCAAATAGCGCGTCAGTTGAAGGATATCGATGATTTCCCGAAGGATTTGGTTTGGTCGGCTTCGGCTTATCTCACAGGTGAGAGAGTTCTCGCGCAATTGTGGTTTTTTTTAACGAGTAATATTCCGTGCAGGTAGAACGTTCGATTCTTTGCGAACAATGTTTACTTCGACGAGAGAAATACAAGACTGGTTTACGGAATGCGCTAGGTTAATATCCTCTGTCGGACTGAAGCACGTGGAATGGGTAACTCCTTTGGGTCTGCCGATTGTTCAGCCGTATTTTAAATATAGGAAAACCACTACTGGTTCAGCTTTTGATTCTTATGCCATAGATAGATACGAGTAAGACGCTAACAAATATCCTTTACCTTTTGTACGTGATTGTTTTTTTTTTTTAGAAAACCGAATGTAATGAAACAAAAAAACGCGTTTCCTCCGAATTTCATTCATTCTTTGGACTCTAGTCATATGATGCTTACTTCACTGCATTGCGAAAGGGCCGGTATTACCTTTGTTTCCGTGCACGATTGTTATTGGACACATCCTTCCACTGTGCATATTATGAATAAAGTAAGTTGTCCTATAATCACCGTAATTTATTCATAATAAACTTTGTTGCTAGATTTGCAGAGAACAATTCGTTGCTCTTCATTCCGAGCCCATATTGGAGGAGCTTTCGAATTTTTTGTTCGAAAAATTTAGCTACGACCAAAGGTAAGCAAACGATAACTAACATAATAATTTCATTAATAAAATTTCCATTTGCAGTGAAATTTCCGAAGACGGATCTGTGATAGACTTGACGAAAAAGAAATTGAATAGAATACTACTGCAACTCCCGAAGACGGGCGATTTCGATATAAACCAAGTTTTGAAGTCGGTGTATTTCTTTAGTTGAAATTGTTAGACTGTATAGTTTTTTTATGTTGAAATATATTAAGTAAAAAAAGTTTATGTGTACGATGAAATCGCCCACTGTACCACTTCCGTCGGCAAATCCTGCGTTTTCTTCACCGCCTCGTTTATTTGCGACGGCATAACGAGCAGATTAAAAAACCGGTATTCTTTTTGAGTCTTTGTTTGCCCTCCGCTAACCATCGAAATCAACTGCAGGTACTACAATTTCAAGAAATAAACAACCAATGTACTAATAAATCGAGAATCGTTTACCTCCAAATGCTCCCAAGCCTTCATCACTACCGATTTGGGAACGCTCAGCAAGTTCGAATTGGTTTTCACGAATTTCATGTATCTGGCAAACACCATTTCGAAATTCATCGATTGCCCTTCGTATATCTCGTAATGGTGCTTCATGGAGATCAAAAGGCAAAGTTCCAGCACCGTGAGATCCTGTAGAGTGAGCACCACTTCATCGGTTTCGAATTCACTCAGCTGATTTTGAAACATGTTCACTGACAAACCAACTTCCTTCATTTTACAAACGATATTGAACTGAAAAAAAGACGAAAATTAGGAATAAATTAGACTACGATTTCTGTAATTACCAGAAAAATTTTCAGTGCTCTTTCGCTTACATCTATATCTATCAGTCTTTGAATAACGTTAACAACTTTCTTATCACCTAATAATGCTTTAACGGATGCATTCCATTTGTTTTGTGCACTCGATGAGATTTTGCAATCGGGCTTTTGACGGACGGTCAAATAGTTTTGAATTCTCTTCAAAGCGGAATCCAATGAATTATCAGGCAGTAAAAAGAACTGCCGGTGGGAAAATCTCGATTTCACTCGTTTTTCCAGCAGCTCGATAACATCAAGGCGACAAGTAACACCTGCAATTATTAACTTTATTAATCGATTCATTAACATTTATCTTTGTTTACCTAATACGCAAATGGGAGCTTGGGCGGATTGGGAGACATCGAATAGATTGTATAAAAGCGTTTGATTGTGATGGAAACAGAACAAATCGAATTCCTCCAATATAAAAATCACGCTTTTCGATGAGCGCTTGTCGCCCGTACGCAAACACGCCAAAAGGAAGGATAAATTCTCTGCGAACGTTCCAAATACTTTTCCGTCCACTACGTTTTCCAATTGCATTTGGTAAGTAATGCCTTTTAAGGATAGCTTATCGTCCGTGTGAATCAATCCGTTCAATCTCACCAAAATCGAATCTTTCTCCAACGACTTTTTGCGTTGCAAATTGTCGATTATCTCATTAATAAGCTGAAATGTAGAACGTTAAATTTTTCGAGCTCTTGTAAAATATTTACCCAACTTACTGTCGTTTTACCGGAACTTCTGGGACCTATTATGAGAGCAGAATTTGATTCTCCGAATTTAATCGTTCTCTCTATTAGACCTTCTATTTGATTTCTTTCGCTGGAGTGGCCGAAGAATTCGGAATTGTTCAAAAGGTTTCTTTTCAAGCACAATTTGATGTTTTTCGAATCCGTTTCAGGGCTCACCATGATAATACTATCTTCAACCGCCGTGAAATTTATCAATAAATATTTAAAGAGTTAAATGTTTCATATTTTTAACTTAACCAAATTGCAGAATCATAACAAAAAAATAAGAACTAAAAAAGTAACGGCATTTTTCAATTTGACGTTAAATTTCAAAGTCAAATGTCATTATAAAATTCTTCTTTTTCAAACGATTATTTAATTAAAACAAAGGGTGCTAGACTTACAATGTAACAGTCACAATGAAGTAAACATAACCTCCAGATAGTTCAAATTTATGTTACAATCTATCTCTATCAAAATTTAGCATTTTGCTGATAAAACCATGTCAAGTAATGGATAAAGGACATTTGAACGAAAAGTATGCGAATTTTAGAGATGTAAATGGTAACAAATTAAGACTGTACATGAACGAAGTATCGACGTGTAAACAAATATCAATACTGTCTGACCAAAGAGGTTTATACAAACAATCTATTTTCTTATTTGCCACTGCCATTATTGCTCTCGTTCTGTTAGAATATAATTTAGTTAGAATTGAATTAATAGTAGGAATATTGTTTTTTACCATTATATGTTCATATTCGATTTGTACTGCAACTATCGAGGGTAGGTATTTGTAATTAAATGTATTAAATATACATGTTCTAATGACAAGTTTTCTTCGCAGAAAGTTTATTAATAGTCGAAGGATTGGGAATTGAAATTAACAAAAGGAACGCCATTAGTACAAAGAAACTGTTCTTGCCTAAGGAACGAATAAAAATGATTTTTATCAATGAAGTCATTCTTAGGGTAAATTAAATTAGTTTTTTTGTTCAAGTTAAATATTTACATTTTTTATTTTAGAGAAAAATACTGTTCATATTAACCATATTATTACGAGATGTAGATTGTGATAAGCTGATTCCATTATTTATAGTAAGTATTCATTCCACAATTGATTTTAAACGTCTATAATTTACCTACATTTTCCAGGAGACTCTACCTGAACTAAAATTACTTAAAAATGTATTAAATTATGTACAATATAAAAAATCTGAAGTAATTGAGTAACATTAAAATATTACAATATGACGATGTATTACTTTATTGTATGAAACTATATGAATCCCCACTGAACTGCCCTCGGTCTAACCATCTATCTAAAAATATTGATATATGATAAAATATAATCTAAAATTAATCTTGGGATTTGGGTAGAAATAGGAATCGTGAGAACACAATAAATCGAACAGGAAAAGTTCTTCGGGAATGAAATAAAACGTTAGGTATTCAATCAAATTTTGGATAACTTAAGAAAATGATGCTAAAAAAGAGGTAGGAAGTTAAATATACTTACTTCCATTTGATTTTGCGAAGACTTCGACTCGTTATTATCTTGGATTCGAGGAACCTTGACAGTCAAATCGATTTTTATATTTCTTAAAACGCGCATCAGCGCAGCTGTGTCTTGCCTGGTAAGTTCATCGCAACATTTAGGAACAGTTTGTCTGTAAGAAATTACTTCCTCCAGAAGATCTTCTACTTGATTATCTGCATAAAAAATAAGAGTTTTTAATAATTTCACAAAGCACAACTCAATAATAATAAATACCCATGTTTCGGTAATAAAGGACGACAAGTTCCGATCAGTTGCAACAAAATTAAACTTAAACAAATTACTTTTCTTTCGATGGATGAAAATTTCAAGAAAATAACCGTTGATAAACGTCAATAATTGAAAATACTCTTCTTCTTTTTGAGAATGCACATATTGCTACCTTCAGTTTGTTGAGCTTAATATTTGAATAAAAGAAGGCCAAGAAACGTCAAATGTCAAAAAATCCTTAAATTAAATATAACTTTATAAGCAAATTTCTAGTTTCTTTGGGATAAGGATTTTTGTAATAAACAATACAAATCTACCGATCTTCCCTAAAATATACATTTAATAACACTTACAATATATAATACATCTGTCAAACACGATAAAATTGACTATATCAATTATTAATTTATTATAATAATACAGGGTGTCCCACGACGAGTTAAAACTATCTGTATTTAAAAAACTACTTATTCGATTTAAGTAAAATTTGGTATACTTTATGCACCTCTTAAATATATTTTAAGGTAGGCATCAACTTTGTTATTTGAAATGGAACATATTTCATATCCCACTCGTCGTGGAACACCTTGTATGGTACTGTGTGCAAATGAACTGCCTCATTTATTCGAATGAAAACTATCACTGAACAGGACTAGAGGATCTCGAACCTACAGTAAAATCCTTGTATTGTGAAAAAACACAAATCTAAAAAAAAATAATACAAAAATAAAACAATTCTTATATTTACATACAAACAACAAACAGTACCTTATCTTTTAGTTGTTGGCATAGCTGCAATCCAACTGTAAATAGTACTAATACTTCGTTCAGCCAGGGCACAGAACATTCTGCAGGCGTTGGATCCGTTATCATCACGCCTTGGTTATTCATCAAATGGTACATCACAAACACCAATTTGTGGCTCTGAATGTAAAAACTTATTGCTAGATCCTCGGCCAGCGGAGGCGAAAGGGATTTCTAAAAAAACCAGATTAAAATTGAACAAACACAAGCAATAAAAAAAAGTTTATTGTGCCGTCTGAAATGATTTATTATTTGTTAATAGATAAGGAAGTTCTTACCATATTGCGACTTTTAAGTAGATCATAGATTGTCTTCTTTCTAGGTACAATGAGACTAGTTCGACCCCTTTGTAAGCTACCCAAAATGTTGCCTAGCACATGCAACACTTCATCTGAAGATCTGGAAAATAAAACTAATTTTAGAAACGATTTTTAAATCTCGCTATTATTCTCGTTTATTATACTAATATTATAATATTTTTTAAATTAATACCACATCAATAAAATTCGATATTTAATTGATATTGTAAACAATAGAATTTCTATGTAAACAATTTGGTTCTTCCAATAAAATAACAATAACCTTCACAAACCAAATTTGCAATAACAAAAAAGTAATTTCAATCAACTTATTAATTAACTATATTTACTATGAGGCAAAGTTTAAGTTTTTAGAACACAATCAGATTTAGTGGCTTTTTTTTAATACACAAGGATAATGTCACCTACTTATAAATTCAATTGATCATACTCACTTAAATTTATAGTGTTTTCCTACGTCATCGATATGATAAATGGCTTGTTGTAAATGATTTGCGGCGTCTTGAACTTGTTGCAATTTCCAAGGGTATTCGCTTTGAATAGTCGTACGAACCATTGTCGTAGCAGTTTGCCTCACAACTTTAAAATTAATGTCCTAAAAATGGTATTATTAATTAAAAACTAATTCAACTATAATTATGATAGATACGAATCATTCGAAGAATCTACTCTTATTTATGTTCATAGTATTTAATACACGAGACTAATTGGAACCATTAAGTTTAAAGCTCAATAATATTTCCATTACCTAATCATTTTAAAACATATTAGTTACAAATCACGCCTCGTTATTTAAATTGCTGGGTTGTTGTGTAGGAGATTGAATCGAATTACTTACTGCATGAGTAATACTGTCTCCTGTGAGTGTAACTACACATTTCAGTTGGTCCGCTGGTACCGAAAGAACGAATTTATCCTGCTTTGCCGAATTGTCGTGACCGTATAAAGCGACTGGAAACCTCCTGGCACATTCCTAAAACGATCATTTTAACGCGTTTCTAATAGATCGACGTGTACATACCACTAGAATTTGGTGGATTTGCTCGAGGCCTTTGTGCACTTCTTGGTTTAACACCCATTCGAATTCTTTTTGCTGAAATGTTAGTTTTATTTGAACTTAAATCAATAATTGACCTAGTTGAAATTGGTTAATTCGGTAGATGCCGCGTGTACATACCAAGTTGGTGGCTTCCTCCTTTTCGCAGTCCATCATGTTTTCAATTTTGATTCGTTCCCGGGCTTACTGTTGTTTAAATATATTGAAATTCATTCATTTTTCCATAAACGTTGTAATGAGAAACCTACTACTTCGCCATCTTCAATGACACTGACGTTGACAGTTGGCGTTGACATTAAGTCGTTGGCGAGATAATTCGCGCAATTTACGCGCGCATCGAATACTTTTACATATTTATCAAAAATTAAATGGTGCAATTAATTTTTTTATCATAAAGCGAATCGTCATTTCATGTTATTTCGCCATCGGATAATTTCAAAACCAATTTGACGCGCAGTGTCATCTGCCACCACTGTCAGTTCGAACTGCTCGTCAATAATTGAACAAGGAAGTCGACGAAAAAACCGATGCGTTAGAAAGAGTAAACCCGATACTGCAAAGAGCTGACGCGTGGCAACGCCGCTGTCAACTTCCAAAATGGCTGTCCCTTCCCCTATCCCCTTCCACGATTTAGATGTCATCATGCTTGTGTGTATTGTATTCCTATCGTAGTTGTTAATTAGGATAGTTCTTAACGTTAGATTTAAATTAATTTTAAGTTTAGTGTAAGAAGTCTTAATTTGTAATGGAAGAGTACGAGTACGGGTACGTATGCACGGCGAAATAAATTTCATTTCAAACGGCAAGCGCAGCGGTGGCGCTTAAAATCACGTTTACGTAAATTTGACGGAAGTTCCGAAGCTGCCATTGTAGTATGGTGAGCTTGTAGTTGGTGTGTGGCGAGTGTGACCGGCTGGGTTGGAATAAAAATTAACAAAAGTGTTAGAAAAACCGCGTTAAAAAATAGCATGCGAATGTTGCGACTCAAACAAGAGATTATGGACGATGACGAGAAGGGGTATTTACGAACTATTTTTTTTTTCAATTAACTTTACGATTATTAGGTCACGCACAGCGTGCGATTTTCGAGATTTACCATACGTTTGCGGGTTTTTTAGCTACCCGTCGAGTCGAAATGCTACAAAACGTTATTTTATACGTAAAATATCCACTAATTTCCCCTCCATCGAGAGGATTTGATAGTAGCGTTCACCGACCCCGAAATCTACCTATATACCTAATATAATCTATTAAACAATCATCAGCTAAAACCGCTTCATAAACCGTCCGAATACACACCGATTACATTCGAAAATATGTTTTTATATTCCCCAAATCCGCTCCCGTTCGTAAATTTAGGTTATATCCTGTCACATCCCTTCATTTTGACGGGCTACGTTTTGGAATTATCCCGAACAATGGAAGCGAATTTTCCTCGTGGATATTAAAAAATGCCCGGCGTTATCGCTATCCCCGGACTTCCAAACTCCGTTATCGTGAGAAATATTTTCGAAAGCGAGGAGATAAGAAAAAACGTGGTCGATGGGAATATTTCATATTTTTTTTTTATTGTGTAAAATTCAGTTTGTTTCGAAACGGATTGGGAGACTATTAAAAATTGATGTTTTTTTTATTTTATGAAAATAAGTTTGGTCGTTTGAGGAGTAATTGTTTATTTGTCAATTTAGGATGGATAATGTATAGTATACAATCTGTAGAGGTTTCTATTGTGTTTGATTAAAAAGAGGAATAATAGAAATGTACAAAGTTATCAAGTATAGCCTATAGCCTTCCTATTTTCACTTTCAAAATTTTGTTTCACCATAACTGTACTAAATGAGTCTCCTCAAACAGTTACCAAGCACCTTCTAGATCAAAACGTAATCATATTTAACTGACTTTAAAGCCACCGTACATAGAACATGTTCAATACAGTATCGTATAAAATTATTCCGCTAAAATAAACCCTGCGACTTTCAGCAAGCTCTTTGTTGGAGGATTATCCTGGGAGACGACGCAGGATAACCTGCAGAGGTACTTCTCCCGCTACGGGGAGGTGATCGATTGCGTGGTGATGAAAAACGCGGAGTCCGGCAGATCGAGGGGATTCGGATTCGTCACGTTCGCCGATCCCGCCAACGTGAACGTGGTTTTGCAGAACGGGCCCCACACGCTCGACGGCAGGTACGTTGGGATCGATTCGATTGCGATGAAAGCATCGATTGAACGATTTTGTGTTTGATTTAGAACGATCGATCCGAAACCGTGCAATCCGAGAACGTTGCAGAAGCCGAAGAAGGGCGGCGGATATCCGAAGGTGTTTTTGGGCGGTTTGCCGTCGAACGTGACCGAAACGGACCTGAGGAGTTTCTTCACGCGGTTCGGAAAAGTCATGGAGGTTGTTATTATGTACGATCAGGAGAAGAAGAAATCTAGAGGTACATTAGTCGTCTTTGAGATGCATTTGATCGTTTTATCATAGAGTTTAGCCGGCACAAAAAAAAACGTACGTCTTGTTTTAGGATTTGGATTCTTATCGTTCGAAGACGAAGAGGCAGTCGATAGATGCGTTTCTGAGCATTTTGTTAATTTAAATGGCAAACAGGTGAGTTTCTGGAAATTTCGAAAATTTCTCCAACAGGTTACAATTATAAGAGCGGCCACAGTAATTGGTTTTTAACGATATAAGTAAATACGCAAACACTAGCTTGTGGTGCGCAAATTATTTTTACCGTTACAAGTGCATTGAAATAACCTTCATTTATTAATAAAGATACATTTTTGAATAAAATAACTCAATTAAACCGACCCCTATCGAAGCTATACAAATTAATCTAATAATTTCGTGTAGTCATAATGGGGTCGATATCAAAATATTCTGCAATAGGTCACTAATTGTTTAGATAATCGATAAACATTTTAGTACAACCCAAGTAGAAAACATTTTTTTTTATAATTCCAATTAATCTCGCTAATTAAACAACAAGTAGCCCTCATTAGATTTTAACGTATAATTTTCAAGGTTAATTTTTTTTTGTTCATAATTGTGGAATTATTCCGTCGTTTCGCTTAGGTCGAAATAAAGAAAGCGGAGCCGCGCGACGGGTCCGGCGGCAACAAGATGGGCGGCGATCCGGCGTCGGCCTGGGGCCCGCCGCAGGCGCCGATGGGCATGATGCAGGGCCCCAACGGGCAGATGGGCGGGCCGCCGATGAACTTGGGCGCGCCGATGGGGCCGAACATGATGCAGAGCTACCAGGGCTGGGGCACGTCGCCGCAACAGCAGAGCTACGCCGGCTACGGCACGCCCTCCGGCCCCGGTTCCTACCAAGGATGGGGAGCGCCGCCGGCGCCGCAGGGCCCGCCGCCCCAATGGGGCAACAACTACGGCGGGCCGCCGCAGCAGCAGGGATACGGCTCATATGGTGAGTATGGTATGTTTTTTTTTTCTTTTTGTTTTCTTTACATATTTTTTTTTATGCTGTATGGTGTTGTACGTGGAGTACCGAGTAAGATTGGTTTTAGTCGAACGATTGGTGTTTTAAGAAAAATCGAATGTTTGTTATACCTAAGCAATTTTCTTAAAAAATAGTCTACGACTAAAATGGAATTTATTTAAATATTCCGTACCCTACGAACGCACTGTACACAATTGTAATCGTTTCGATTGTAATATATATACAGATAAACTAGGTTGATTAACACTTTAATATATTTCCTTGTTTTTTTAAATGTTATCACACGATGGTGTTGTTTATTGCAATGTCGAAAAAATCGACGACCTTGGCATGATACTTTAAGAGATAATTAGCGAATGATATTTTGCTGTAGAAGCAGGTGCTCAACCGGTACCGATTCGACTATTTTGATGTTTGTAATTTTTTTATTAGTCTTTAGGCCCTATCGAAGCTGTATTATTCGACACAGGTGAATAAGCACAGTCAAAATGAGGCCGACATGAAATATCTGCAATAGGTCACTAATTTCGTTTCATTGTAAACATTTTAGTATTACCCAAGCAGAAAACATTTTTTCTCTAAACTCTTCATATTTGTTCGAAATAAATTGCATTTCCTTTCATTTTTCCAAACATTAGAATTTTTAAGAACTTTATTGGAAAGCAACAATTGTCTCCTTAAAGCTAGCAGTACCAAATCTACATAACCTTGTTTACTATTTATACTCAAAATAACGATACATATTCGAATCAATATAGGTCCTTCTAGCTTTAGCATCGGGAGACTCAAAAAACGAAAAATTACCGGCTTCGTTATCAGTGTTCTCTGCGCTCTCTCGGTACGCTTTGAGGCGAACTAACACCCTCAGTTTCGAAATGCACACCGCGTAAAATCACTAATGAGCTTCTAAAGCTGTTAACGCGTTGCAGAGGCTATATCGTTGTGACAATAAATTTTAATTCAGGTTCCAATGCAGGTAGCGGAGCGGCGAATTGGAGTAGCTGGAGCATGCCGCCTCAAAACAGCGCTTCGACCGGTCCCTCAGGTAAACGACAATGACAATCCCCCAAAAAAAAAACAGTTTTTCAAAACGTTCTAAATGACAATCGGGTCCCGCTATGCGCTATTGTCGGTCGCGAAAGGAGTTATTGCATTATTACAGCCTAGGGTCATTTTTCTTTAGTTTGGACAGGTTTCTTTTACGGTATATAATCTCTCCAAAGTCCATTGAATGTACAGGTTGATGCATCTTAGTCATATTGTGGGATTTTTCATTTTAACAACTGTTACTCATAAAATTTAGTATATTCCAAACTTCCATATTTCCAAAAAGAATTCTATCATATGGCTACGTATTTTATAGTTTTCTGAGGAATTTCAGGAATTAATTCGGCTAATATTTTCGTATCATATTCAATTAACTTTGGAAACTCTATAAGATAATGATTCCCATTCGAGAAAACAAATTGATACAGTAGAACAAACATAATGCAATAGTTCCATTTCACGAGGATTGTTCAATCTCATAAATGCCTGTGTAATTCCCTTTGTAACGTCACTTCGGGAGATAGATCTTGTAATTTAAGGATAATAACTTTTACATAATGCTTTCAATTTTGCATATTCGCGAGTTATTTCCATTTTGCAATAGTTAGATCGAACAGTCCTCGGTACAGTATAGTTTTAAATTCGGCTTGAAACTTTACCAGTGGCGTACACAAGAGTTTTATAAGAATTCTACGAGGCGTAGTAAATAATAGTTGAATTTATCTGTTAATTTCACCGCGTACCATTCGGTAGTGACGATAGATACTGCGACTACGGCACTGGTGTAGTATTGAAATGTTAATCAATTCTAGAAACCTGTAATTCCGGCATAGATTTTGCCAACAAAGTTACGATTAATTTAGAAACATTGCCTTTTTGTTATAAGTTGATGTATAACTGTAGTAAAGCATGTAGATCATTACATTGTAGATCAAACAATGTATTTGTTTGAATAAGTGCGCCACTGTATCTCAAGGACCTCGGCCCGAAGGGAAGATGGGTTAATGGTAATTTTGTCGTTTTGTTTTTAATTTTTAGGTTACATAGCTGGCGATATGTATTCGAGGGGCCAGTCGGGCCCGGGTGGCCCGGGCACGCCGAGCGGCCCGCCCAACATGTCCTCGTCGGGGACGAACAGCAAACCGGGCTCCGACTACAATTACGCCGGCTACGGCTCGTATTCGACGGAAGCGGGCTACGGCGCTCCGCCCCGGTCGTACGGCAGCGACGCCGGCTCGCAAATTGGAGGATACTCGTCGCAGCCGCCAAATCCAGGTGCTAAACATTTCAATGATTTTAAAGAGTGGCCCAGTTCTTGACAACCTTTTGATAATCTCCTCTACGCGGCCAATGCGACTCCCGCTCGCGTTCCTTTGGGCGCGTGCGCGCCGAAAAACGTGCGCATTTACTTCGACGCCGCGGGGGCGGCCGCCGCCGCCGTCGCGGCGTACGAGGAACCGCCGGCGGGGGTCGCATTGAAGCGTGTCGACAACTTAAATAATATGGGTGTATGTTGTAACAGTTGGAAACGTGTTGGCTTGATAAACATGAAGAGAGCAGCCGGACTGGTCACTCCCGCCAAACTCAATTACTCTGATTAGACAGACACAAAATGATTGATTCACCGGCATCTTCACCATCTGTTAGTTTTAGCATCACTGTTGTAGTTTTTGATGTGTCCGCGACTTCGCCGCCCGGACAAACTATATTATTTTTTTTGTTTAATTTTTTTTTTCTCATTTTATTATTACTTAATAATTTTTTTTTAAATCGACTAGTTTAATTCTGAACACGAATCGAAAAAATTGGACTAAAAATAACATCTAACTCTAGTATAATGAAACAAATAAATCGAATTAATTACTTGTAATTGACAATAAAATTCTCAACAAATTGACACGTTTTTCGTAAAAGCAGCAGTTACTACTCGTTCCATTGAAAGTTGAGATGTTTTTCGTAGTCCATTGAAGAGATAATAGCAGACTCTGTGTTTTTTTTATTGGAAGATTCATATCGTCCTATATCAGACAGACAGAACTGTTGACTAATTTTAAGCATCGCTCAACTTGTTATAAATTTAATATATTTAAAAATAGTATATAAAATCGAAATTTTTACCTCACAAGTTTTTTGTTCTTTCGATACGGTTATATTAGAATGTCTGCATGGTAGTCGTTAATTTTATTTTATACTTGGCAATTATTGTGATTACTACATTTTGTTTTTTTTTTTTTAGTCAGTAAGTATTTCATCTTAAAGTTAGGTCAAATATGCATTTACAATAGGTTGTAATGAATTTTTCTCGTATTAATTTATTGTATTCTACAAAATAGTCGGATAATTGAGATGCTTTCTTTTTTTTATGTAAGTTCGTTGTTCTCTAGTCTGTTTTTTTTCCTATACGATGTATCAAATTATAAGTGGTCTAGTTTGTACATACATATAAACGATACTTATTTTTATCTAAGTTATTAACTTTTAGTCTTACCGGCAGACAGTCTAATTTGTTTTAAGGATTTACTAATCTTAAGTTCCGATAATCATATTAAATTTTTGAGTGAACATATGCGGTGTTGAAATGCCTATGATGAATTCATTCGCCGACAAAAGGGGTTCATTGCGAAAGCGATATTACATTTCTCTTTTTTTTTCTGGTAAAATTCCGCTTTTTTGTCGGCGAGTTTGATTAATTAACGATGATTTATACAGTGTGTCCGGGAATTGGGTATCAAAGGAATCGATAACAACTGAACATTTATCTTTGTTGTCCGTTTCGCGAGCATACTCGACCGGTTTTGTAGGTATCGGGATTGGCTTCTACATACATTTTTTTTTTTGTTATTACTTTCGTCCATTACGCACGCGATCGCTACTCCGAAATGGAATTCTTTCGTTGTTTTTCTCTCATATCTGAAACGAATGTATTTGAAGGCGTATGTTCAAAATTTTTCGAAAAACTTCATCATTCCCGCCGATCCGATTCGGGCGCGTCCGTTTTACGTTTAAATCGTAGGGTAATATTACACGGACCGTATGCAATTTAAGTGACGCTTAACGTACAATATAATTTTCTACGATCGCACTGTTAAGGGTAAATTAAGTCGTTTATTTTAAGGGCTCGAAGCGCTTGGAACGGTATCAAACATTCTCGTCCGCTCGGATCCGCAGATTAGGACAGTGAAATGCTCCGGTCTGCGGATTTGAACAACAAACTCGAGCGGGTTTATTAACTTTGTATTTTGAAAAACGGTTTCACTAAGCGATAGGGCGGTTTGGAAATTTAGTGGAATTACTTTAGGTATAAATATCATCTGTGATATAAATATTTAAGTACATTTAGTCGGATATCCGGGTTGGATCGGCGTCTTTGGAATGATGGAAACAAACAAATCACCGAAATGATGATATAGTGAGTCTTCGAGGGCGAGCGCTCGAATTAAATGTCTTGATTGTTTATTTGTACAGGTTAATTTTATCATTTTTTTTATTATACAAATTTATTTATTATCAATTATCATATTTTTAGAGTAATTAAAAGAAAGACTAAATCATAACTAGATTAAGACTATATTAAGTGGACAACGGTTGTGATTTACGAATTAAATTAACTATTAAACAAGAAAATGTGGAAATTTGACGAAACGTGACGGATTAATGCGAAACAATTCCGAATAAATGTAGGTGTATCGGTAAAGCAGGGTCATTAAAAATGCCATTGTAGTTAAAAGATTAGCGTCAGATCGTAGCAATAAATTTAAATTTAACGTTGAATCGCGGTCACGTTTCGTCATTTATATTGATTAATTAAATTAAAACTGATAACTTTACTGATCCAAAGGAGGCAAAATGTTTTTTCGAGAGTTAAGCTAGGTTTAAACAGTAACTTTAAAATCGAGGAAAATTTATATTTTAGTGTATAAAGAAAATATTCTGTCTGTCTGTACGCTTGTCTGTCTATCTAATCACATGGTAATTGATGTTTTTTTTTTATAACTATCTTTACATAAACTTTTTTGAGTGTGACAATCTATTTTAAGCAATGTTCTTATAGTATCATAGATATTTTTTTTTCATTTTTAAATATCGAATCAAAGTTAATCTTTGGTTGACAGACCAATCGCTAGGAGTTAAACAAAACGAAATATTATATGAATTCGGTCTTTAATTATTATAATGATAGTTTAAACATAATTATAATGATAATTAATTGACAAAGCAAACAAAACATAAACTAAATCGAATTGTATTATAGCAAACAAAAGCATTTTAAACTTGCGCCTTCAATTATCCATTTCACCGAATGCTAGATTCATCATTTTTATTTTTCAATCGAAATCCCCTCGTTCATTTTTTTTACGCTTCACGAATTATCTATTATTAATTTTCTCATCAGTACGTCTTCCACGATTTGGGTTTCTCAACGGCTTGATCCGCGTGATTTTTTTAACAGGTTAATTCAAATTTCGAGACTAGCGCGGGCGAATATTGAAAGTTCCGAAGATCGATTCGATTTATCGATTTCGAACGGAGGGACGTGAATTTGGTAATTAACGCGTTGATCGGCATCTCTGACGTAGTCCTAAACTGAATTTTATCGAGCGAATCGATCGATTTGGATGGCAAATCGACGAAAAAAAAAATAATAAATCGAGTATTATTGATTGATTAATTTACAGAAGTGAAAATTTCGTGCGTTTGATTCTAATAAATGCCGGTGCCTAATTGCCGTAGGGTTAATTTAGATTTTTTCGAAATTCGATAGGAATTTATTATATACGTGTATTTGAAAACATAAAAAAGTACAAATTAGTAAAATTATTCGATATATTGGAGGTATTTGTAATATTGGACTGGTTGATTTTTTGCTTTTGTAAATTTTTGAATTGATAGTAACCTTTCCTAGGCATATATTACATGAATTTACAAAAAAAATATAATGTCTTGAAAAAATATAAAATCACCACGATTATTTATTAGAAGTAATTGATGTAGTCGATAGGTAGTCGAGTTTTAAATATTAATGATAAATACCTATATTACGGGTCTAATAAAAAAGGTTGTTAGGACTATATTTATTCTTTTTTCTTACGTGGTAGGAGAGAGTTTTGCTGTGTATATAAATATTATATTAAAAAAATATGAATCGTCTACACTATCTAATTAAACTGCTCACTATTAACTTTGCATTTAAAAACTCTACATTATTGTTTAATTTTAGTAAAAAAAAAACAAGGAAGAGTACAAGGTATTACTTAGAAACGCGTTCGATGGGATACTAACGTATTTAATCTAAATGCTTGATACATAATATATTATACTGCTGTAATACAGGGTGATAGTGGTATATGTACCGTTCGATTAGCCGGATAAATCAAATCAAAATTTTTTCTACAACTTTGATCCCTAATTCATTTTACGAATTACACCGATCGATTGAATAAAAAGGATATTGTTCTGTGGTTAAATGTCACATGTCAAAGGGCTCTGCGACTAGATCATAAGAGGCTTTATGATACACTTTCTTTAATTTTCAAATTTAAAACAGCTCAAAGTTAAATAATATGTAACATACGTAGAAGTTTTTTATTTTAATTTGCATTTATCCAATAATTTTCATCTTTTTCGAAGCAAATGTCATATCTGTCATCTGTCACATAATTAATAACCGTGATCTAGTGTTCCTATAATTTCCTTTTTATTCAATGTTAGTAGTTAAAATGGTCGAATGTTTCGAGTCCCACGAAAAATCGTTTCGTTTTCGTTCCTCCGGGTTAGTTAGAAGTTGGGGCGTGTTATAGAGATTTTCATTGAGAGAGTATGTAGATGATTCTATATCTATACGACAGGTAATAGCTGTTTTCATATTGTACACACGAATATATTAATATACATTTACCGCCGTTAATTGAATTGTATTTATTTCCGGGTAGTTTTTAGACATTACATCAATACAAAATAAATCTACAAATTAACGATATGGAAATTATTTATAAAAAACTCGTATTTTATATTTAACTACATTACCGCTATAGTTAATTGAATTGTTAGTGTAATTAATTAAATTTAAATAGAATTAAAATTAGAACAATTCGACTGATGTACAGGTACAGAATAAGTTTTTAAATTAAATACGAAAAAAAAGTAAATGTACAATAAAGAAACATCATAAATAAAATAAACCTAGGGCCTTTATATATAGTGCAATGTCTCATGTGGTTTTTAATCTAGTAAAATAGTTGTTTACGTAAGATATTTTCATAATTTCTAGCATAATTTTTAAATTAGGCGCTAAATTAGTACGTGTTTCCTCAAAACACCAAACAAACCTCCTATTTTTTTTAATTTAATTTTTTTTTGTAAAGTATTCGTTGCTCAAAAGAAAAGATATTATTTTGTATTATGTTAATTATAACTGTAAGATTTCAGCCGATATATGCTTTTGAACGTAATAACAACTTAAAAAAAATGAAAAACTGTATATTAAATATATGAGTGTGACTTGTGTGCGTTGAATTGTTTTCTAATTCTTAAGTCTGATAGTTAATTGAAGAAACGTGTTATTTATTAAATAAGTGTTAAATCGCATAACTTGTCCCTCCTTTGACTTCATCTTTATGCTCTTTAGATAATTCTCTTACCACTGCATGTTTGCGAACAATCTCAAAACCTGTTTAAACTAAGATAAGAAGGAAAAAAAACACACATTTTATGGTAAAAGGTTGTCGTGGTCTTTTTTTTATTAATTTTTAGTAGTACATAATTGTTATGAATAAATACCTAGTTCAGAAAATAACTGTTTTAAGAAAAAATATATATAAATATATAAATATTATATATATATTAGTAGTGCATTTGTAATGGGGTAGTTTATATTAAATATATTTAGCTTCAATTAAGATGTTTATTAGTTAATAATAAAAAAATACTTACAAAACAATGTACCTATCACGTCTCTATATGAGAAAATATAACACATGAAAACAATTGTCGTCTACTTTTTCCTCAACCTAATTTTTGTTCTCTTTATCGTAATTGATGTGTTTGAGTTTTTTTGTTTAATTTTCGATCGGGGCGGATTTACATAATTAGCAGTCCTTACAGTGTTGCCAACGTAATGTCGATTAATTTGTATATGCGTAAATTGTCTTAATTTAGGTACATTTGCTTTGCTATGGGGTGATCTTTTTATATCTTTTTTTATTTTTAAAGAGTAAGTGGGATTTTTCATGTTATTTTTTGATTTTTGAAAATTAATTGGGAATTTGTTCAAAATAAAGCAATTTCTAATAAAGCTAATTTTACAAAAACACCCCGAATTCCCTTACAGTTGGCAACACTGGCCTTTCACTTGGGGGTAAGTAAAACAAAACGACTGCAATTACTTTCATCGAAACCACCGATTATTTTTAATATGCAAATAATATTCCACGTATAATATATGGATGATTTTACAGCATTAATACCCGCTTGATTAATAACGCCCTGTTTAATTCTCGTCTCTAAAGGTGCAAATACACGTATCAAGTAACTAAATTTAGTTACTTGTATGGTGTAAACTTGTAGTTAAATACTTGCACAAGTACTAAATCAAGTTGTTCACACCATACAAGTAACTAAATTTAGTAACTTTCTCTAGCTACTTGATACCTTTATCCGCGCCTTAAAGGGCGGTTTACACGTTGCGCTACAAGTCGCTGGCGACAATTAATGCAGTATTAAAATTGCAAAATCGTCCGTAGGTTGTCAGGCGAATGTCATACATTATGTGCAAATCTCTTGTAGGAAGTTATTCAGCCGCAGCTGGTGATTACGTAAACGGACCCCAACGCGGTAGCGGTTACGGAGTTGTTCAATCCTACCATCCATACAGACGTTAAATTACCAGTAAACGACCCTTTCGACCGGCGATTATTATTGATTTTTTTTTTAATTTTTTTTATGTACCAAACTGTCTGCGTTAAGTCTGCTCTACACAAGATATATTCAGGGATTTGTCTATTTTGCTATTTAGTGTTTGTTTTCGAATCGATGATAAATTGGAAGCGCGCTCGTCCGATCGGATGCTGCTTTTTTTTCCTTTTCTCTGTCAATCTGGTCGGAAATTTCGAACCGATTTGCTTCCTTTCGGGTTTTCCCCGACGGACGAACAGCCGGGAAATTCGATCGCTCGAACGCGCCAACGTTTCACCCGCATTTTTGTCACCAAATTCAACACTAAACGTTTCAGTACACTAAACTAAAGGATCATAATGTGATATCGAATGAATACCTAATTCCGAATAAATAGTATTGTATTGTATTAAGGACATCAATTTTATATTGTAATTTAGTTTGTGTTTAACTAAGGATTTGAAAATTTTGTATCTATTAGCTACATAAATTTAGTTATAAGAAAAATAAAAAGATTAATACCGATTGTTTGGTTGCTTTATCACGACGTATACAGGGTGTCCCATTATATTTGTTTGCAATATAGACTATGAAAAAGTGATTGCAACTTTCTCACTATAACCACTGTTATTTTAATACCCTTTCTTTGTTTAACTCATAGAATTCTACATATTGCAAACAAACTTTTACCCATATACAGAGGGTGTTTGTAAAATCCATTTTTAGGCCACCCTGTATAATAAAAATGAAATTGTTGCCTTTTGCTAATTTGGGACGCACGGTATATATAGGTAAGTGCAAATTTCTACGCAATATGTTGGTGTAACAAAGAAAACTTCCCTTATAAAATAAAAAGGCAATATAATTTCCACTTAGATTAAAAAAAACCAAAATTGGCAACACTGTTTTTAACTAAAATAAGTTTCTCGTTATGATGCTACCAAATTGCGTGAAAAATTGCACGTATCTGTATAAAAAGTTTAGAGTTTACAGTCCAATTATTACAGTATAATATAATGTTGGGGAAAATCGGTAATCCGTCGTTGGTCGGGGATATTTCCCCCGCAGGTTCGGCGAAAATTCGCGACATTCGCGCCTCGGGAAAGCGGAGGAGAGGGCGAATTTTCCGCGTCCCGAGTCCCCCAGGCCGGCCGAACGGGAACACGGGAACACCGGCAGTTTTGCACGGTCCTGCGTCCCGTCGACATGTTCTGGATCCTGCAGCAGCGGACGCGGTTTCTCAACAACAATCCCGGTGCGAATGGAGTCGGTGAGTTTCATTAATTTTCTTCGTTTGTACTCGAATTTTAGCGCCGATAATTTTTTTTATATTTCAATTCGAGGATTATGACAGATTGAGTCCTCCGGTATATCTCGTTCGCTGTAGAAAACTATTGTCTACAATTTTTGAAGTATCGAAAATGTTCGTAAATCTCGTAATTTAGGAGATATTTTGATTATTACACGAATTTTCTCACATATGATAATAACAGTTGGCCTTGGATGTCAAACTTGACAGATGTTATAAATTTGACGTTTTACGAGGTGTGCTCATGTCGAAATTGTAGTTTTATCCAACAATTAACCAGAAAATTTTAACAAGAATATATATTTTTTTATCACACATTACTTTTTTCTTATGTATTATCTTTAATTACTAATTTAAAAAAAATCAATCAACCTCACGTGTCAACCTTGTCAAAAAATTATAACTTTGACATTTCAATACCTACTCGATTGGAAATTTAATTACATGAATCACACTGAGAGCACGACAATGTAACGGGAAAATTCCATTTCAACGCAACCCCAACAGCATAATTAAGCGGAAAATCAAACCAATTTAGTCCCGGTAAGTTTTTTGCTTGGAATTTATTTTAGCGATATTCGAGTGTCAGGTGCACGCTCGAGGGGAGTTTAAGGGAAATATTTGAATAAAAGATGGCGGATTTAAAAACCCTCATTAAAATACCTATTAAGGCGAGACCGTTTGTTTATTAGAGAGCAGACGAATATGCCTCATGAATAATAATAATATTCATTGCAGAAGCGAGAGAATCGGGGAATGTTTGGTCAATAAATCGCCCGTTCGAGGAGAAAGGGGATTTTTCCGCACCGAATGCAAATTGCATTCTACTGGGTGGTTAAAATAACATGAATAATGCATTCACTATCTTTCAAAAGATTTTCTATAAATAATTGTTCAAATATTTTTCCAAGGGTATTTTGCAATATTGCCCAGCTTTCGTTCTTATCAAGATATCGTAAAAGGGGAAATTGGAAAATTCATTTCAAGGTAGAAAGGTATACGAGATTTTGCGGTCGAAGGGAAATTCAATTTCCACGATGGAAATTCAATTAAAACGGGATCGTAAAGAAAATTGAATCGTTTATATAGCCTTTTTTTGCGGACGCATTAACAGGAATTCGTCAGAAATAGGGTGGAATTCAACCATTTTTATATACTTGTTTGAAATATGCCATACAAAATTCATTAGAGAGCGAACTTTCATCTATAACTTCTATACAGAGTGGGGAAGCTTAAAATGTATTCTGTGGAAAAAACCACGTATTTTCTAATTCCCGGTCTCGTTCATTTCGGTTATTCGGTTAAATTTTCCACAGAAAGCCGTCCATTGCGAAAGGGCTACGACAAACTGACCGCCGACGAGGAGCTAACGACGTGCCAAGGCGAGGAAAACGAGCCCTCCCGCAAAAACAACAATCTCCTGGAGAACCTGGACAACAGAAAAACCGGATCACCGTGGAAAGTCTCGGATACGGAAGGCAACTTCACCGATACCGAACCCGACAGCAAGGATAACGATTTCACAGATGATTCTGATTACGGTAAACTCTCTAATTATTCTTATATATAGCACGAGTGACTCGACAAAAAAATTAAAACTCTAGCTAGTTAGATTATCCGGAATGAAACTATTAAAATTCTTGCTTATCCAATATTTTCTTTATCATACTGTATACAATTCCGTCGCATACATGTGAGTATAGTGGAGTTTTTGATCAAAGGTTACCATAGCCACGATTACCCAATCGTTACAAACGTTTATTATCAAGGAAAGTTTAACGAGTTTCTCCGGAGTTTGTCGTGCCGGAGCAATCACAAAACTTCGGGTCAATGTAAATGTAAATATGGGGAGTTTCGTGGATATTTGAAGAGGACCCGGGTAGGCGGTTTTAATAGCGCGTTAATAACGAGCGAGGTAATCATTGAAATAACCAGAACTGCGCGTAATGCTCGAAATATTAATTGAATCCGTGAGTGAGCTTCGAGATTGTTAAGATTAGTTCTGTGTAGAAAGGCTGGAACTCAAATGACCAAGAATTCTCTCCCTTATCGGGGACGCCTGGCGTCGGCGTCGCTTCGAGTCGATCCCTTTATGTAAAGTTAATTTAAGCGTTCCTGTTGGGGGCTCTAATGCCAACACGACGATTAGTTGATGAGTTGTTTTATGTATTTTCCGTTTTTATTAAATCTCCCGTGAAGCGATACGAGATGATGGGAAAATTCGTTTTGTTCGAGCGCTCGCCCTCCCGCTGCGACGGAGTAGAAATGAAATTTTCCGTTTTATACGCGTTTTTTTAACGTCTTCCATTCGGGCCGAGTTAAATGTTTGCCGTTTTATTACGAATTTTATGTACAAAAGAGAGACAAATTAAATGAAAACGTTGTTATTACGTGCTTTGTCTCTGTGTTGATTTTTTTCTTTGTACACAATTACTCAATTTTTTTAAACTTCACAATTCAGAAAATAAATCTTCCATTAAACTCCAAAAAGCAACGCCCATTACTCTTTCTCCCTTAATCAAAACACACCTTTCGTACTAAAAAAAACCCTCAATTTCTCATTCCAGAAGAAGCCCTCACCTGCAACGTGTGCGACCGAATGTTCGCCAGTCCCAAGCAATTATCCTCGCACAAACAGAAGAAACGCCATTTCGGGTAATTGCCTTCGCCTAATCCGCCCGATTAATTAACCGAAACGTCTGTTTACCAGGTGCTCGGCCTGCGACAGCATCTTCCCGTCTCTGATGTCCCTGGAGCACCACAAGGAGGAGTTCGAGCACTGGTCGGACGAGGATTATCTGACCGATTCCGAGGAGGACGAGTCCGTCAGCGAGGAGTGCGAGAGGCTGATATGAATCCAACGGAGTAGAGTTTCGCTGTATATATTTCTACGTGTAAGCTTGCTAGGTGGATAATTGTGTAAAGATCGACTCCAGGTAGGTTGTATATTCTATATTATGCCGGTAATATGAACCGGACCTGGAACCATTTCGGGAGTACTGTTGGGCACAATTTTTTTGTTTGAATGTTTTTAGTGGTTGAGCAATTGTATGAAGCTCGATTCTAAAGTATTTGTTTTGTTGGAGCGTTCTGGAATCTTCTGGGCTTGTGCATTGGACACCAGTACTGTTTAGTACGGTTCCAGATGATTGTTGGGATATCATTTTTGCCTATGTTCGATTTGAACGGTGGCATGTCGGACGTATTGAGCAATACTGAGAAAGGAATATAATTTTTTATGCATGTTACTATACAATAAACATATCTATTTTACACAATGTAGAAAAATGCACAAATTTGAATTCTTTGAGTATAAAGGTCCGTATATTTTTGTTGTATAATAAAAAAAACTAAGTCTTATAGAGTTTTTTAAATTTCCATTTAAGTAAGGGTAATTTTCTAATCAAATAAATAATATTTTTTACTTACTTTATTTGATGCAAAATGTGTTAATACACTGCAGTTAAACATATTTGTGTAATTTGAATAATACATGAGCAACTAATCAAAACGCTGTTCAATCTACAAAATAGAAGGGCGTGTATTTACAATAGTACACTTAATATTAAAAAAAAGAACAATTCTGTATTTTTTACAGTGCTACAAACTACTACAAAAAAACAAATAAAAAATAATAAATAAAATATATAAATACAATAAATTCACATAAACATTTTAATAGATGGCAAATAAAAATTAAGTAGGTAAGAAATTAAGTTTTTAAATAATTTCACCGCAAAGCTGCTGGCGAAATCACATCTACATTTTGTGGAATAAAATAACATCGACATTAAAAATAAATAATACTACAACTATTTTTGAACTTCCCGAAAACAAAACATCTAATACTCTCTAATTTCCTCATTTTATTCCACAAAACGTAAACTTACCAACATTACAATGTTTTATGTGCGCTAATAAGTAATATTCAATGTATGAAAATTAGAAAAATTGTCACAAATCTTCCAGGTTTTACAAATTTATTATTATTTAGATGTTCATCACACTTTTAGCTTCACAGACGTCACTGAACTTTTTTTTATTAAATTACAGTCTTAAGCAACAAGGATGCGGAAGGGGGAGATGGGGGTATTAGGGAGAGAGAGGAACGGGGATAAAAGGTTCACAGAACCGAGCAGTCTCTCAGGTCTCATCCGAGATGGGGCAGCAGACCACCCGCGCATATATTTTTTTTAAATTCATGACTACACCGGGAAAAGATATGCAACGCAAAAATTAACAAATAAAAAAACAACGAAAAAATTAAAGTCCATTTAGAATAGTCTCTAGAGCGCACAAACACCCCGGTCTGAATGAAGTTTCCGTTATTTGAACGAAACTCTCACGGCGCTCCCTCTGCATTGCGGCGTCGAGAATCATCATCATCATCATCATCATCGTCGTAGTCGTCGTCATCGTTCAGATAACGTCTACGTCATCGGACCGGAGTAAAATATTCTTTTAAGCAACGCAGCACGAATGCACAATTCTATGTAGTTGTACCGTTTACCATGGCTTCCTTCGGTTTGGGGTCGTTTCGACGCGCCGTCGGCGCCCTATTCGGACGCCCCTTCGCCTCTCTCGCTTTCGAAATGCCATCGAGATGAGCGCTATCGTTGTTGTGGGTGGCGGCATCGTTATGATTGTTTACTGAAACCAAAATAAATATCATTTAATCGCAATAATGATGTTTTAGTATCGAATAACACACGCACACACACAGGTTAGATAGGGGGGCGGTTAAATCAAAACATGATTGAGGTGTTAGTCGCATGTTTCAATCGTGTTTTGGCTCGATGATGAGATGTTGTCAGTCAGGTCAGCAACGAAACACCCCTTTTGTGGTTTGTTTTTAATTATATTGGCGATGGTTTCCAACAGCAATTTACCTGCGTCAGTAACCTGCAGCGAGGGCGTACGACTGCGTTGTCTCCCGCGACGTCTACGTCTGCGCAGCGACTCGTTCGGCACCGAAACCTCCGCGCTAGATTCCGACTCTACGGAGGAGTCATTTACACACACGTGTCCTTTCGGGAAGGGGGGGTAGTATTCGATTTAAACGCTACGAACGGTACACAAACTCACCTCGATCGACGCTGGATACGTCGTGACTGTCCAAGACGGTGTCCTCGTCGTCGGTGGTGCGCCTTCGATCGTCGCGACGGTTCTCCCTGCGCGGGCCGCCGCCTCTGCCGCCTCTAGTCGCGTTGCCGTAGTAGCGCGGCGGCAAATCGTGCACTCGATCCTCCGCCGTGTCGGGCGTTTGGTGTCTCGAACCTGCCACCAAAACTAATTACTTACTTGCGTCGGTTGCGCCGGTTCGTTTCTCTATACACTAGATTCTAGGTACACGTGCAAGGACTCTAGTAACCCCTTCTAGCGTACGAGTAAACAAACGCGCGCTCAAAACTTTTGAATGTTAATAAACAACACGAAAAAAAAAGCGATACAATGTTAAAACATAATTTCTGTAATTTGCTGAAAGGGTATCGAAAGTCCTTTCTCAAAGAGAAATAAAACAAGCTTTCGTTTTTAATCAAGTTATATTTGTAAAAAAATCTCACAATAAGATACAAGACATATTTAGTGAGCCAGTCTTTTGCCTTTTGGAGTTCTTTGTTATCGTTTTACAATAGTATCGTTAGCAAACTCATCGAATCGGTAGAGATTTTGGAGTATAAAATTAAATTGTCTTTAACTCTACCGTTTTTGAAAAAAGCGTTTTCTTATCGACAAATTTTAGTTTGCGTTTACCCTTCCAGCAATTTTTCAATAATTATGTTAACATACTTATAAGCTTCTTTTGGGTTTACTAACTGTCTAAACCTTCAAACAGCAAACTGTTAATCAACAACAATCTCTCGTTTGCTATTCGAGGATATCTTAAGATGGTAGTGACAATCCAGGTAAAAGGAAGTGCAATTGTACTTTTGTTGGAAAACAAATTAATTAGCCAATTCAACGTTGATACCAAATTCCAACAACTGCACCTACCGTTACAAAGTAAGTTTTACTATATTTAGTCTAAAGTTCATATTGAAGAACTTGGCGATTTTAATCATTTTTTTTTTCTCATTACTACCAAATTGCTTGATATATTTTTTATAAATACAGAGTATTGAAAGATTATAGTAATCTAATAATACAGAAAAACTAAACTATTTTCGTCTGATGAATATTCAAAAAAAATTAAAACGAAATTAAATAAGCCCTATAAAACACAAGAATCGTGTTTGTAAAGCTAGTATGTAAAAAAACTGAAAAAAACTATTACGTTTTATATAACACAAATATTGCTTTTATAAAAATTTACTTTATTAGTATTAAAAGCAATACTTGTTTTATGAGAGCCAGAGAACAGATCAATAAACAGTTCTACAACTATTTATATGTACAGTGTATGTGTGAATATATCGACACTGCCACTAAAATGATAGAAATTTAATAATTGGTGAACAAAAGCAATTTTCTATACAGGGCGATTCATAAATAATGGTAATTTTTTCGTCTTCACCCTTTTCATTATGGGTGCAAAATTTAAAGGAGACAAAGCAGAATTTTGAAATCTCGTGCAAAAAGCAATTCAAATGATAATTTCAAGAATGTTTTTATAGGCCAATTACATCAGAATAAACCTTGATATACTGGTACGTTTCAAGTAAAGGAAAAACAACTCGTATCGATTTTTCAGAGTCTTCATCTTAATGTGCTCAACGTCCACTTTTTACTCACATTCGTGGAAACGAGAGCAAGTTACGTTTTTAGTGTTGGAAAAAAATTGTCATCGGCCGGGTCAGTCTATAGTCACTTGGAAATTATTTTTCTGGCTTTATACATCATCTCTCTTTAACAGGCGTTTTTTTCGTCCAAATACGATTTGTTTTAACGAGCCAAAATAACAGCTTTGCTCCAAACTGCGGTTACTTTGGAACAAATCTTACGACAAACATAAAAAAAATGCAACGTCTCAAAATGTATAGTGTGATGCATAAAGCCGAGTCAGCGTTTGATGCCAAAATAACAAACAAAAACAAAATCTATATAGTTTTAACGCAAGTCGACGACCGAAAAAAAATAGGCCACCACGTTTCAGCATTCAACGAAAATCACTTTCGTTCCCTATCCTCCCCGATTCCTATAGACTCGCCACCCCTAAGCGCCCTGTCTTTATTAGTAGCGGCGGCTATAACGTTATTCCCGCCCCTCGGCGGCCTCCCGTTCGCCGTACCGCCGCCGCCGCCCCGTCCCCGACCGCCGTTGTTGCCGGCGTGCTTGCGCTTATCCAAATTGTTTACATAATCTGAAATGGTACTACCGGAATTGTATCTATCGCCGCCGCCGCCGCCCCTGCCGCCTCGGCCTCGACCGCCGCGGCCGCGCATCGAGCCGCCTCTGCCCGAACGGCCGCCGTCCGCGTCCGAATTGTAGCCGCGATCGTTGCGACGGCCCATCGACAGGCTCTGCATCGAACCCAAGCCGGAGCCGTGGATGCTGCGCAACTGCTGGTCGATCTCCAGTTTCTCCTGTCTAAGCTGTTCCACTTCCTAAAAACCACGAACAAAAAAAAAACGAATTAGAAAGGAATGTGGCAACAATGTAGAAGGTAGGTGTGTTCAAAGGACTCTTAAAGATCTTTTCGATAAGGGCTTCGGAGCTACTAATGTTTGCTAGTATTTGAAGACATCAAAATCATCGTAAAACAAGAAGATTCCAAGATCTAAGTTGTTACAAAAGACTCGCCCAACAACCACACGAATATCGAGTAGGTATCTAATATATTTAAAAAATAAATAACAATTTAATTTACCTTTAGATGAGCAAGATGGTACTGCAACAGCACCTTAGCATTGGATATGCTCTCGACGGTACCGACGAACACAAAAGGCACCTGGCCCTCTTCCCTCGGTATGGTCGGTTGGGGCTCGTTGTCCCCTTCGATTTTCACCCGCACCTAAAAACAAACCCGAAACGGGCATACATGAAAAATCGCATCTAACGTTTTGGAACACCTACCACTCCACTTTTGTCGACGATCTCCTGTATAATTTTCCCGTTGCGACCGATCACCTTGCCGACGAGTGCGCGAGGCACCTGCAACGATTCCTCGCTATATTCTAACATGGATCTCGCCTTTTTCACAGCCTCATCAGTCTCACCATAAATTTTAAATGTGCACGAGTTCTCCTCCAATTCGATATTGGTGATGCCGTCCACTTTCCTGGCCTGCTGGATGTTGGCGCCGTGCGCGCCGATCGCCAGACCCATCAAGTCTTCTCTAACGATAAACTCGTCCGAATACCTGCAAAACAAATCATTTATAACTTGCATATTTCAATTATTACTACTACGTCAATTAAACATTTAAATAATCGTCAAATTACCATGCTAACATCTTCATCAAGGCAATTGCATGTTTAAAAGTTGGCTAATACATTCGAATGACATCATTTAAAAAAATATAACAAGGCACGTTTTTTAATAATTCAAGTATTATAAAATAAATAAAAACTACTGTGCTTTGAGTACCCTGTGTAATAATCATTACATCTACATCATCCCTGCTACACAACTAAAAATTGTGCCGTAAAATGTTCATAAACTACGTACAACGAATCCGCTACAGAAAAAAAAAAACAACACACACATTCAAACGTAAATAAAACACAAAAAAAAATTAGATCCCATGCCAACATCGCGCAAATGATATACATCAGAATGGTCTCTAATTTTTAACGGCGATAAATCTCACCGACAGGAAGAGCCAGGACGACAAAAAAAAACCTACTTTTTCCGAATATAAACTAAGTAAAACATGCTGCCTTCAAATCTCACCTGCTGGCCCGTCCCGAGTGAAAACCGTGTTGGCGAGCGGATTTATTTTTGCTGAAAGGAGAGAGAAAAAATAAACCGTTTGTACAAAAAAAAAAACAAGTAGAGACCATTCAATGCGGACGAGGATTTAATCGTTGTTTTTTAATCGAATTCGTCCTTAAAATTTCCACGAAATGATCACGCGGAAATTTCAATGGCGAATCTCCGTTCGTGTGCGTGTAAATAGGACCAATTTCGAAGACACAAGTGGATGAAGTCGATTTTTTATAATCATCAACTCGTCTCTTGTGTTTGTATCATAACATTTATGTAGTATGCCTAATAATTTTCACATATACCCAATACAGATCGATGATTGAAAGAAATTCTTAAATTTTACGATTTTTTACTCATTTGGCAACTGTGTAATGATGCTATTTTAATATCACATGTGTTCAAAAAAAATCAGAAAAAAATAAGAAACTTCTTTGCAATTATGCAATATCTTCATTATATTGGTTACGATTCTCTGTATATGTAAAAATGTTAGTATTACTCTTAAGCGCACTATCATTCAAACGGTATTTCATTTAGGAAAACGTACCCTCCGATCGTCGCCAATTTGGTACTCTCCAGTTGACGGGCAGCTTCTTCTGTACGTTTTAATAAGAGCACTTTTTGTGAAAGACTTCTAAAATGCATGTCTTGCAGTAAACTGGCGCACCGACTGCTCCCCATGCTTCGCGATATCACTACAAGTACATTCTTTTCTGCATTGTACGTAATGCAGCCGGCGCCTATTGCTTTTTGAAACTCTTTGTGAGCATTTTCTATCTTAGCGCTGAAATTTCAAAAACATGTAGAGCCGCATCGAAACGATTCGATCAAAACTTACTATTCACGAACATCATCAGGAACTTGAATTTCAAATTTGTAGAACATACTTTTGTCAATTGGAGGATTCGCGTTTTTGGCCCTAAGGCGATCAATGCTAACTATTTCAGTGTACGTAGTTTCCCAGCCTACATACTCCAGTACATAGAAGTCGCCTTTCATCATCTACAAACAAATCATAAATACAATTTTTAAAGTTTTAATTTATTATTTAAGTTTTCTTGAATAATACAAGATATACTATTAAAACCTATACATAAATCCAATGAAATATTCACGAAAAATTAACTTTTTACTTCCACACTATTGTTCTAAATTTACCGTTGTAAAATATTTATTTAATTTACCAAAAATAGGTCTCTATAGGAAATTAATTGTATAACAATAAAGATATCAATCTCATAAATTGCGTCAATTATTTAAAATTTTACATAATCGTTAAATAATCGCGTAATCATTTCGATAGTTTAATGACATCAAGAAATTAAATTTGAATATACATGAGAGGCATGAAGTAGTTGAGTAGTAGACACAATGCACAATTTATTAAGGGAATTCACGAGTGAATAATACACAATGTACAAAGATTAATGCAACTTTTGACAGAACACAATATTCTAATAGTATTGATGAATATTTAATTTAATAAATTTGATATACATTTTCTACTACCATTGATTGAATTTTATTATGGAAATTAGCATGCATTATCTTATCATATTGTGCAACACTTTATAGTCCATAAAGTTATAGCTATTTCAAATTTGGTCCTCACTGATTTTTAGTCTTTCGTCAAGTCTAATTTTATCATGCATTGTCTAAATAACCAGCAAATGTTAATTTTCAATGTGCATTATCTTATCATTAAATCCTGCATTCAACTGAATTTGTCATGTCTCATTTTGTTGTACATTGTTCCATTATGTGGAAGTTTCTAATCATGTTTAGACGTTATTATACCCTTATCTATTAAGTCTAAAATATTCTTTCGCCAACAAATATCTGGTTAATACAATTCCACATAAACATAATTCAAGAAAACTCACCTTTATCCTAGATTTCCACCATCCGTAAGCCTCTTGATTATTAGATCTAGAATAAACCTCGACTTCCATGTTCTCCGTAAATTCTACCTTTGGATCCGGCTTAGGGGGCAATTTAACCTGGGAATAAGGGAATTTCGAATCCGGCTGCCAGCTGAAATCAAACCCAAAATGTACCAATCCTTAACGACACTAAAAAAACTCAAAAATACTCACTCGTCCTCAAAGTGTATAAGTACTTCATCGTCGAAAACGTCTATTACAAAGCCCTAGAAAACACCAAAAAAATTATAATAAAAAAAAGTTAGCTACTTTAACGATGAATAACGAGTAATATGATACACCTCGTGAACCTAACCTTTCGGGTAGTGATTCACCGTATTCACAGATAATTCGGTTTATCGCAATCGAACGTCGTTGAATTTAATCGCGGATAAAGTTACTATTCCCGACGAAATTAATGCACATGTGAACTCACGCCCTGTCAAATGGTCATGGCGTCAAAAGAACCGCGTTTAGTCAATCACATTTTACAATAATTCTAAAGAAGTACGACTAATAGACGCGACCTATCGCCGAAAACGACTAGCCAAACCATCGACCGACGTTGTTAATCTATTTTAATCGGAAAAATAACGCAAATAAATCCCTACTGACCTTATATAGAGCGCCGTTTTCGCCGCATACTTCCACAGCTAAGTCCTCCATGTTGATTTGGTTCTTAGAAGAGAAAACAACCTTGAGTGGAAAGCGTATTTGAGGTTTGCTGTGGTTCTGAAAAAATATTAGGGCCGGTTTAAGATTTCGTCGCGCAGGGATGCCAACATTTATCACAAACAATCAATTATATTCTACAAAACATCCAATCAACACTATCGACTTATTAGTATTTTCTAATAAATAACTATAAAGATATTAAAAACACATAATAGATTGTAAAAAACTTGTGAAATTAATAAAAAAAAAATTTTGTTTTTAATTTTGATATGGGTGTATTAAGGGCTTTATGACATTTTCGGCCGATAAAACAGATTTCTTTTTAGCAAACATGAAACTGTCAAAACTGTCATTCACTTGACAATTAACAATTACAAAATAAAAAATCTTATCAAATCAAAATTTTAGCGATACACCCACGTAAAATGACCATATCACGATCTTAATGCGAAAAAGAAAAATATGAAATGAACATAACGGTTACCAAGTATGTCCAGTGATAGCGATTCTGATGAATTTTACGATGCAGAAGATAATTCACCGAGCAGTTCAAGGTTCGTACATTGAAAAAAACGATTAGAAAACATTCTCACTTACTTCGAAGACTTCTCTCATGGGTCCGTTTTTTCTGCGATAGAAATAGAAAATTTGTAGACTGTTTCTGTGAGATTTGCAATATGACTTTTCGCTTTATTTACTTGACATCCAAATAAACAAAACAAGTCACACACGCTTGATTTTCGCCGTTTTCCAGGAAAAACAAGAAGAATTCTAAGGAGGTTCTATCTAAAAGAGCCTGTTCCGAACCCAACATACTCGGAATAAACAAAACCGATAAACCCTCGGACGAATCGAGACAAACGGAATGCGCCAAAATCAACGAAGTACATGTTGGGGGCAGAAAGAAATTCAAAGAGTTACGCCAACGACTCCAGCACGATGACGAGGACTACCAACCCGGTAATATTACGCCCCCGAACAGCCAGAATTCCTCCGTCGAAGGGGTGTTCGCCGGCACGAGCCGAGCCACTCATCCATTTCGCATCATAGAACAGGACACCATTAGTTTACAGAGCTTAAATTCGCTAGGTAGAGTCGGTAGGATCCTAGGAGGAGTTCCCGAAGCAGGTACAACAAACAATCTAATCCCTAATTAACAAATGCACTTAAAGTGTGGTTTGTTCAAGGAGGCTTATCGGAATCGGGGAAGAAAACCGCCTCGGGCTCGGCTTTGTCGTCGAGCTCCCTCGACTCGGAGTCCACTCAAAGTTCGAACAAGCAACACTCGAGCACCGTCACCCTCTCGCCAGGTACACAACCGGCGGGCGTCGGGCCGGACAAGCCCCGTCCGCCCCTCCAGGAGCCCGACGTCATAGCCAGCACGAAACCGTACTCGCAAAAAAGCTTCGATAGTTCGCAAAATCACGCTACCGCCGGTTTAGATGCACCCGTCGCTCCCCCTAGGCGCAAAAAGAAAAACAAAAGTACCGCTACCGCACTGGCACTAGCAGTAAGATTCACTCATAATTCGTAGAAATGAATAAACTACTCTATAAGACTCTCGCGTTGGTTCGAGTTGTTCCATCGCTCACGGTTTGGTATTTTGTTTGATTTTAGAAATCCGCTTCTAGCACTAGTTTCAAGTCTTCCGAATTAGCTAGTCCCGCTACCACGATCGAATCGCTAACCAGAGAATTCGAACATTCTTTAGACCGATTGCCGTCGTTCAAGTCCGAGAAAGGAGCGGGCACGGCTTCGCGCAGTTCGACCCTGCGATCGGGCCATTCGTTGGACATCAGAGAAGCGCTGAAGGGCCAGTTCGTGGTGAAGCCGCAGGACAACGTCAGCTCGAAGGCCCGGCCTACGTCCAAAGAGGAATTGGACAGCGACGGCGCGGATAAATTGAGCGTATCGACCGATAAAACGACGGTCAACAGCAGCCCGAGGGGCTCGAATCGAAGCAGCGTGGGACATTACAGTTTAGGACCTCATAGGTAATTCCCGTGCGTTTTCGATTGGAGAAACTAATCGAGTTGTTTTAGAGGGACGCATCAAAACGACAGCAAGCACTCGTCGAAGGAGCGTAGAAAATCGGCGGGCGACGAGAATTACTTGAAAAATCTGTGCGTTCGCACTCACACGGATTCCGGCAAGCAACTGTCCGATCTGGAGATACTCGAGCAAGTGACTGTATTGAATTTGGATACGGGCGAAAGGGTGCCGCTGAGCGTGGCCGAAGACAAGCTACCGCAGTGCATCAATCCCCTGTCGTTGCACATAATGCGCATCACCTCCGAGTACGTGAGCAGCTCCAGCATGGAGAAGGAGAAGGAATCGGACGAGGAGAGCGTGGGGAAGAAATCCGACATACCGATCGTCGAGGAGAACGAAGCCGAAGCCGGCGGCATCCGGCAGAAAACGGCGAAATTCAAACGGTTTTTGGGTTCTACGGTGAAGAAAACCATGCACAAGGCGAAATCCATCGCGCAAGAGGTGTCCCACGCCAGGCACAAGGAGGATTCCATCGATATCATCGATAACGTACATCCCGGCGAGCAAAACTGCAAGCTTAAGGTAACCGATTTTCTTATTAAAAACGGGGAAATTAACGTAGTGTTGTATGTAACAGGCTGCGAATTCCCACAAAGGTCCTTACGAGTTCGAAAAGGTGGAACACGTCCAAGAGCTGAACGACGATCAACACGAAGGCCCCATTTGGTGCATGAAATTTTCGAGTTGCGGTAGATTATTAGCCACGGCCGGACAAGATAAAATACTGCGAATATGGGTAGTTAGAGACGCCTATCCTTTCTTCCAGGTAAATAACTACCACCTATAACAAAACCATTGATCAAACAGTAATTTATACAGGACATGCGTACTAAATACAACGCCGAGAAGGTCTCCCCGACTCCGTCGCAGGAATCCCTGGTGTCCCATCATTCAGCCGAAGCGTCCAACTTGGCCGTATTCGACGTGATGTCGGCGGAAGAGGCCAGCCGATTGACGTTCATGCCGAGGCCGTTTTGCACGTACTCCGGCCACACGTCGGACCTGCTCGACGTCTCTTGGTCGAAGAACTACTTCATACTGTCCTCGTCGATGGACAAAACGGTCAGATTGTGGCACATCTCCCGGAAGGAGTGCCTCTGTTGCTTCCAGCACATCGACTTCGTCACCGCCATCGTGTTCCATCCCAGAGACGATCGGTACTTCTTGAGCGGATCTTTGGACGGGAAGCTGCGATTGTGGAACATTCCCGATAAAAAAGTGAGCGATTAGCGAGTCGTTTAACAGGTATAAAACGTTTCTGGTGTATAGGTGGCTGTATGGAACGAAGTGGAAGGCAATCCGAAGTTGATAACGGCGGCGAATTTCTGCCAGAACGGGAAATTCGCGGTGGTCGGTACGTACGACGGGCGGTGCATCTTCTACATTACAGATCAGTTGAAGTACCACACGCAGATACACGTGCGATCGTCGCGCGGTAGAAACGCCGTCGGGCGGAAGATCAGCGGTATCGAGCCGATGCCGGGCGAGGATAAGATCCTGGTGACGTCGAACGACAGCAGGATCAGGCTGTACGATTTGCGCGATCTGAACGTGTCGTGCAAGTACAAGGGCTACGTGAACATGAGCAGCCAGATCAAGGCGAGTTTCAGCCACGACGGGAAGTACATCGTCAGCGGTAAGGAGACGGTTTAATTCGGTGTGGATGTTACTGAGATGCGTATTGCAGGATCGGAGAATAGGGATATATACATTTGGAAGACGAATCACGATTATTCGAAGTTTTCGTCGGTTAGGAGAGATCGAAACGATTTTTGGGAGGCGATTAAAGCGCACAATGCTACCGTTACGTGCGCCATATTCGCCCCCAATCCGGAGGCTATAATCAAAATGATGGAGGAGAGCCAGAGGAGAGTGATAGTCGAGGAGAGTTGTGATAAACAGGTGCGTTGTCAAAATGTCAATAATTTTTGAAGTTTTGACTTTTGACAGATTGAATTTAGACATCTCTAACCACACGAAACTTTTTTTAAAATGGCGGTTAATAAGTAATTAAACTGATGTGTTTCAGGTGGAAGATCCGGTGGTGGAGCAACACACGAAAGGCTGTGGAGGTTACGTGCTGATTTCGGCGGATTTTAACGGTTGCATAAAAGTATTTGTTAACAAAATGAAGCCTAAACACAGTTCGTTACCCGTTTCGGCGATGGCTTGAATTTTCACCGAATAATAAATCGTTTCTTTTTTATTGCATTCGCTATATTTTTTTACGAATCTTATACATTTATTAACGCAAAGGGATTCATTTTAACTAATTTGGTTTTTATTTTTGTTTTAGTCAGTTTATTATATTTTTTTTTTCGTCTAATTTAACGAACGTATTTTTAAAATAGATAAGGTGAAAAGGACTAATTTGAATATTTTTAATCCAAAAACGCGCGATTTTTATTAAGCCAATTTTTACTATTTCGCTTGCTTTTCAGCGAGGCTTTTGTGTTAGATTTTAACTAGTGAAATTGTTTTTATTGTAAATAAATTTTTTGTTAAACAACAGGGGATTTATTTTTTATCGCGTACAATAAAAGGCCGTTTCTCGGAACGCTCAACAATGCCGCTGCTGCCTTTTACAAATTCGAACGTTCGCTCTTTTTCTCCACGATTTTACGTCGGTAATTAAAAACGCGGAAAACTCTAACAGCCAGTTTTGCTTTCCTTCGGAGATTATAGAACATTTTTTTTTATTTCGTCAATAGGACGAGAACGCATCTGATGCAATCAGAACCGGACTGATTCGAACCGTAGCGAAATTAAACTTTTCGCTATAATTCGAAACTTAGATGAAAGGTTTATTGAGCGAGTACGTTCATGCGAAATGAGCTACTAATTTTGGAAACTGGATATATTCCCGAAATGGGAAAACTTGGGGAAACAAATAATTGGAAGGTTGGAAAGTAAAGTTTTCTCCAAAATACGAGACTTTGTAGGCGAAATTGTTAATAGAGACACCAGGTTTCAGAAAATAGACAGGACCGTACCAACCCTTACGAAATCCCCACACATTTCCCTGAGTAGTAAATCGATTTAGGCAAGACGTAATTTCATCAAATACGGTCCTGATAACGAAGCAGTATTGTATATACAACGAAATCGGCAGAGAATGGTATGTCAATATTTCTTTTTACGGCAGTAACGACATGTGCCAGTACACACACAAATTACCCGTAATGATTTCACTGTAAATCCTGTCGCATACGTCGATTGTACTTATTATTTTATCTCGTCTTATTGTTAGTAATCTCGTAGAAAGGTTATTATTTAATTTTAATAACATAGTTTGAGTTAGTTCGTACCAGAATGTCTCAAATTTGGGGTATCGATAGGTAGTTATATTGGTAATCGTGTAAGCTTTTTTATAATCTTCAGTACGATTAAATAGAGGAGAGTACTTAGGCGCAAATGTCGTTTGGATTTCAGTCGTTTATGATAAGTGCGCGTAAGAGGTTTGTACAACTTACGACGTCCCCAAAAAGGTTATGTAAGTACTCTGCTGGTACGTTTCTGTGCCGATCGACCGCTATATTTCTAGGAAAACAACTGTTTTCGGTATTTTTTTCCTTTTTAGTTTTTTTATACGGACTTTTGCTCGACTATTAATGGACTTAATAATGTCTCCGCCATCAGCCAATCCACCACCTAACAATCAATCAAAATTTTTCAATAATTCGAGTTATTTTTTGGCGGAATAAAAGCGCTACGGGAGAAAGAAGGGTCCGTCCCTGCGCTTATCAATGCATCATCGCAACATTGTAGCCGCGCGGTTTTTTATCCCTCTGTATATTTTTCAGGCCGGCTAACAGAGCAAACAATTTCAATTGCGACTCGTAGGCCTTGACTTCGCTTTTTCATCAGCCATTTCCCATTACCGTCGAATTTGCTAATACAAAACACCCCGCTAATCGATTCCGAATCGATATACAGCGAAAGGTTCGAAAATTTTCGATCGGTTCCGATCGGCGACATTGCGGCGCATCGGTCGATCGATTGAATAATCGATTAATTCGCCATCGGAAAGAAACAGCGAAGGCTGGTCGATGCGAATGGTCTGTCATTCGCTCGGCGAATGGCGAGTAAATTGCGGGGAATGGAATACCATAAGGGCAACGACTTTGAATGCCGCATATACGCGATGGGACTCTGTACCATATGTATCTGACACGTATGAGATACCTATGGGTATCTTATGGAGAAAATTATTAATACCATTATTAACTTCTACTATTTTTGACATTTCTGACATTTCGTTTCTCTCTCTGACAACTTCATTTTTTCTGTCATTTTTGACATTTCTTTGACACAAAAGCCACCATATTTATACTAGATATTTCATTCCTTCATTAATTGTACAATTAAATTACATTTTTATAACAAACCAATGTGAATAGTAATGTTTCGACATTTTTTTATTTATTTGGCAATTAGTTGTGAATAATTTGGGCCGACTAAAATGGTCAAACACCCCACGGTGCGGCGAATATATCCAAACCCAATCATCGGAAATCGCTTATTAATCGTCGAAACAAATAGCCCCCTTATGGTCAGCGTGAAATATGCTCCTAATTTTAATCTATTTAAACGAGCATCTGATAAATCCGTTACATGCCGTCGATCATTTTAATGGCCTTTTATGTTTTTTAATTGCGAAACGCAGCCACATAACTAAATAAATACTCTAGAAAGCATATAGACCATTGCGATCGTTTGGTACGAAAACCGAACGAGAATACAAGAGAACGATGATGATGATGATGAAGGATATTAGTTATTATTTTAATTAGTACGCCAATTATGCCATACTGAAGATGTAGGCCGAACTTTAAACCGCTAATTAAAGAAACGAACCGATTTCATTCCGTTTCCGGAATAGGATTTTCGACCGTTTACTGTTTATTTGCTCGTTTGGTTTTATCGTTATTATGGTGGGAATGGGAAATAAATAATACGGCAATAAAATATACAGTGTTTCCGAAATCAATAGAATATTATTATCTAAAAGATTCGTTCATTTGAATAAAAACGAACTTTTCCCATCCCCACAATCATAAAGCAATAAGCGACTTTTCGTCTTCCAAAAAACCCATCTTCAGTGACAAATTTACAACAAACACCCAATTCCAAGTACCCGCAAATCATCTACAATGCATATACGAGGTGTTTCGCAATAAACTCTACCGAAAACAAGATCTCATTCGAACCAAACCCGCCGTTAGTCCCACTATGCGCTCGACATGAAGGAAAAAAAAATCGATAGCTCACCATCGAATGGATCGCAATCGATTGTCCGGTCTCGATCTTCCTCGAGTCCACTAACACCGGCTACCACTGCGAGTACCGTGACCAGTGACCGATCGTCCAGCACCGGCACCGGTACCACAGTACTCGTCGGCGATTCGGAAGAAGTACCGCGGCGAAGGCACCGTCCAGTCCACCAGCAGCCCAGCACCAAGTACCAAGTACCGTCAGAGCACCATCGTACTCCCGGGCGGTCGGCTCGCGCACCGTCTCGTCCTCCGTACCGCCGGTCGTACCCTGGCGTGTGACATGAATGGGTAAAAACGTTGTACTAGTATTAGTGTTTCCGTTATGTGGAATTTGTCGTGCGACTTGACTTGAGTGAGACTCCTCTCCTGGTATCGACGCGAGAATAAGAATATATCGCGGACTCTGAGCCGCTGGTGCGCGACCGATTCGCTCGAAATTATCCGCTGGTTGATTTGATTTATTTTCGTTCGATTTTTCGTCGACGATCGGGCTGATTTTCTTTTCGTCTCACATATGCGACCCGTTTCGATAACGTGCCGACGCGGGCTCTTGCGGCCCTGATGAAATTGACGTTTGTTCACCTAAAGTGAGTACTTTTTTTTATTATTATTTACCCAACTAAAAGCATTTAATATAAAACCAACCTAGAAGATAGTAGGAGTACAAATAGGGCAACAAAACTCCCTCATAAACAAACTTATAAACTTTTTTTCATCTCCAAAATCGTTTCGATTTGATCAATTTTATTTGGTAGGGTATTAAAAGTTTCATTCAACAAATTTAATTGTATCTATCAACTGAATAAATATAGGATTTAAGTAACAATTTCAAAATTGATTTTGGTTGCTCAAAAATTGGGCGATCCAAAAAAATTATGAATTATTTGCATAGGAAAAGTTTGTAGATACTTGAAAGGAAGGTTATTTGCAACAATTTTCCCGATACAAAATTTATTATTGGTCTTCATTACTTGATAATTGGTACATTTTTGATTTTATATAGGCACTTTGCTTGTTATAACAAGTAAAGAAACAGCAATAATTACCAAAGAATGAATATTCATCAAACGATTACATTTTTTATAATCGTACATTACGACTAATTAATTAATAGATATTTACAATTACACTAAAATAAAATAATCGTTAATAAACCAAATTTCTCCCCTATTTTTCTAATAGACATCTCCCGAAGAACCAGCCTGTATAGGAAAACCCCATTAAAACCAATCTCTTAGCTGGTTAAATAACTATCATTTGCTTAATTTAATAATAGTTATGAACACGTGTAATTAGCTGAGCGAGCAAAATACCTAAATCGTGTCGCGTAAAAAACGGAGTAAAAAACCCGCGCTCAAAACGAAAGAAATCCCGGACGGTCGAGCATTATACGAAATGCCCGAATGCATCGAATCGACTTCTTCTTCGCACATTTAATACATTTTATATACACTTTCCGAGGCATCGTCGCATTTACGGCGCAATCGAAATATTACCGTCACGTACGTCGCACGGTGGGTCGAATCCCCGACACAAACGGACGGAAATTCATTGCCTGGAATCTCTTCGGTTTTGTAGAGATAGCGATCGAGCTCGCTTTAGATGAAAAACCCGATTTCCGTCCAGGCGAAAGAGCGAACCGGCCCATCGTGCATTCCATCGTCGACTTAATTGTGTATAATTGAAATATGCATTGGGCATAATTACCGGGAATGGTAATAATCGCAGGAATCGATGCGATTTTTAACGGATATTATTAACGCGACGTCGGATCGTTAGGTAGAAGGCCAATTTAACAGGTATGTGTTCGTACCGAATGCCATCCATTCCGTTTCATCTAGAATTCATCTCGCGAGGAATATCAATTAACGTTGATTGAGCAATTTCGCTTACGAGGGATTTGCTTATTAATTGTTAAAATATCTTTGGGTGTTAGTTGTAAACAATATGTCAATTTATCTGGTAAAATATTACCCTTTAATAAGGTAACATCTGGTATAAACGAGTAACGGTATCAAAGTCGGTTTTATCTGAAAAAACGATCAGAATTTTGGTATACTCGTAAAATCGGATATTCAAATAGTAAAATTATATTTTTTTCTCGGTTTTAATGAATTTTAATGTCCCACGCCCTCTTTTTATAACACCGGTATTTTACAATCAAATTGAGTTGGATAAGCAGTTATAGTTTTCAAGCGATTTACGATTATATAAAATTAAAGCAGTTAAAACTTTACTAAACCCTATTTTAACAAGGGGTGTTAATTTTTTTAGTGGTACATTCGTTATGAAGTAAAAGGCCACTGTTTACCTCAAATAAATGACACAGAACTTGTAAATAACGACACAATTGACATTAATGGCACAGAACATAATTTACGTTATCGAGTTTAACCATAGAGAAATATAGAGTGGCAAAAGCATACGGATGCGCGTGAAAATAATGGAACAAATTGAATTTGACAGATTTGACAATTTTGACATTGTCATGTCATTTAAGGTAGAAAAGACAATGAAAATAATGAGATAGCTAATTGAACTTTTGTTATGTAAGGAATAAAGAGAGCAAATGCCGGTATTCGCACGAAGCGAAGCGAATAACCGATAAAGAAGTTCCTGTTCCTTACTATCTTATAGAATTGATTGAGTTCTAATTCTAATGCTTGCAGCGGAATAATTCGGTCATATGGTATATTTTTATTATGATTTAAAATTTTTGATACTTGTAGTAATAGAAAATTTCCTTCATTTTGTTAACATTTATTTTATTTCGTATCGTTTATTTATTTAGTCGTTTATTTTAACCTTAGATCATATAAACTATTAGTATATAAGGTTTTAACTATATAAGGCCTACACAAGATCGCCTAAAAGTAGTGGATTTCCGTTACTTCTGGCAACGCTGTGTTTAAATTCCGCTACATCTGGCAACACTGGTATCTACCTTAAATGACAAGTGACAGTATGCGCAAAATTCAATTTGTGCCATCTACGAATACACGCTTTTTCCACTCTATATTCTCTATGAGTTTAACCAACCTCTTGTTAGGTCTATTGTCGTTAGTAAATTATTAATTATCAAATATAATGGATAATTCACTAAATTTTAATTAAACATAAGCAGGTTTATATTTCCACAAGAGATTCGGAATGCGTATAAAACCGCATATAAAACTATCGAAAACTTTAATGACTGTTATTTCCTCTTGGCTAACAACAATCGTAAAACCGAAAAATGACTGTTAGATATTTTATATTAAAAAAAAAATTAATGCGTATTCTCTGCCTTCGGTTCTTTCTCGCCGTTTCCACGTTAACCTAGCTTACCTTACTGTACATAATGATATCAGGTGTGGTCTCTCTATATCCATTATATTTATCGAATATTTATTGTTAGCGAGAGAATAAGTTTCTTTACGATCGCTTAATAATAATAATGCGGATTTACGACGTAGAAAATGTTCATCTGGTGATGCTAATTTATGTTACTGTACAAAAAATAGTAATATATGATTATACGATATAGAATTAGGTAGTTTTTAGTGTCTTTTTTTTTCCAAATTTTGTACTTTATTACCTGGGTTATTTTATCTAAGAATAATGAAATATTATCCAAGGATTGGTCAAATGTAAGATAAATTGTACAAACGATAAATCAATATGCCCTGTAATTCACAGACGAGATATTTTAGGAGCAATTCATTGCCCCATAAGAGAATTTACATAAATTTTTAATCATCCACAGCAGTGCATAGAGCGAATACATTTATGTAAAAAAACCGACATAATGTATCTACATATATCTAATAGAAAAACGATAAATATACAATGCGTCTGTGTCTACGAATGTGCCGTAGAATTTACGAGTAGATCGTAAAGCGGAACAAGGTAAGTGAAGCTGAGAAATAGGCCGAGACTAACTGTTGTTGTTCGGAAGAATACGAAAATTAATCCGTAATTAGTACCAAGGTATATACGAGATTTTCTAATGAATTTGTCCGCGCCGGCCATATGTGAGCGCTCTTGCATCCGGATTCGTGCTTTACCGGATCCGCGTTGACCGTTTTAGAACCTATCACAAGGCCTATTCTTTCTTCTCCTTCATTATCATATAGAATCTAGTTGGTCAATGTTGCCAAAAAAAATCACTAAAGCCACATCAAGCTTTAAAGAAAAACACCTAAAGGAAATCTCTTAAATTTAGTCGATTTGTTTAATTCAAAAGCTAATTGGAATTAATTTCTTTACAGTTGTTTGTTGAAAATTCGCTGGTAGATATAATAAGCATTTTTAGGGGGTAGGTTCAAAAAGATTCCCAATTATTCTGCAACCCCTGCGGCTTATGCTTCGTTTAATCGACTGTAAACAGTATGAAATATACAAGAAAAAAATTCGGATTTAATTTTAATATAACGAAAAAATGTTCGTATACATATACCCGAAATTACGTTATATTTAACGTATGCACGATTCCGTTAATAAATATATCCAACAAAAGCAACCAGGGGGATTGTTTCAAAGAAGAATTAATTTGACATAATCGAATAGAGTCCGTCCCTGTTTTCGACAAATATCCAAGACCAATATTGTACGAACTCGCTATAAAATTATGTTTAAATAACGGTAAGTAGATTAAACGTATGGTGAGTGCCTGTTGTTTTATAAATCGATTCTTTCTATTTCTCCGCGATTTTTTTCCTCGATAATTTTTTTCCATTATTTATTGCACAACATCCCGACTCCCGTGTCGACTCTATGCCGCTAATTACCATGCGAAATAAATCGATTGCGCTCCTCAATCGATTAATTACCGATCGAATGGTCTCGATCGAACCTCAATACCAGTTTCGCGGACATTCCACACGGCCTTGTCGAGACGTCGAATTATCGCGTATTCGCGGATTTATCAAACGGCTTTAATCGATCGGATATTTGCGCTTTATAAAAAAAACCGCGCCGAGATTAACATTATAGATGAGATTGATCGATAAACGATCCACGTTTATTTTACTTATTATTCTAATGCGTTACAGCTTCATTTGAATCTTCTAATTGCTGCATACAAAGCGTTAACATGCCTGTTTTCACCGGTAGTTGTGTGCATAATAATTTCGTGATAATTGATGATGGTACCGGGAAATGATTGAAACGTTTTTTTTTAGCAATTTCGCGTAGATAATTGGTTCCCATTGGGTGCAAAATTGATTGTTAGATAATTGATTTTGTTGGTTAAATAAATTGATTCATTCGAGTAGATATCTCATTTAGGAAGACAACAGCACGATAATGGGTTTTGTTGGTTGGATAATTGATTTTATTGGTTGGATGAAAAGGTTTTTGTTAAATTTTGCTATTGAGGGTATTGAATTAATCAAGTTTTCTGATTCCAGGGCCTACGAGATACGATGCGGTGCTTGGCACGCAATCTCAGGCTGCTTATATCGATGCCTTCGTTGTACGACCTGTTTTTCCTCATTTTGGTAAGTAAAAATTCCCTAAATTACATTAATTGTATAGAAAATAAGCTCCTTTTAGTGTTAAATAACTCTTTGAAAGCGCACCAATTTGGGACGCACTGTATACCATTTCAATTAAAATGCATTTTCACAAATGAAAAAAAAAACCTCTTTAATAACACACGAAAAAAGCTCGAGTCAATTAAATCCCAGTCCGAATTAGATCGAATCGCCTAATCGTCACGCAACGCTCGACTCCTCATTATCTAATCATCTACTTAGTTAAATAATGAATTATTCCGCATTAAAATGAAATTATTTACGGTACATGCCCGTTAGAAAATCACGAACGCGTAACGTTCGCCTCTAATTCGGTAACCCTAATCTAACAAATCGAAATTATTAACTCGTTTAATTCGTTCCCTCTCGCCTCTCATTTAGCGCCATTTTCACGGACAAATTGGACGATTCGGCAACGCCGCGACGACTCGCCGACGTCACGACGGTCTTATAGTGAATCGGCCTAATTTTCGATCGTGTGCGTACGGTGTTTCGAGTCGAAAATATTTAATTACGACGAGAAATAGTCGCCGAATGAAGGTCGGTGATACCTTTGAGCGATTTCTGTCGGTCAGACGGCGTGGCGACCGCGATATACGCGCGTGTGCGAGACAGAGACGCGCAAAGGAGCGAAAAAGATGGAAAAACTGGCGATCTACGGGGTGATTTCGATTAGTTTGTGGTCCATTGGTTCGATGGTCCATTGTAAAGCGATTGGGGACCACCCTGTATATATGTATGAACGTGCGGCGGAAGGTTAAGAGTTAATTACATGCAGGACGGGTTATATTGCACGTCAGTGACCGATTCTTCGGCGGATTACATTCACAATATCGGGCCTCTTTCAACGTCGAAACTAGTCCAATGAAACTATTACCGGTGGAATCGTTAAAACGCCCGCGTTTCCGTGTACGCTCTGTACGCGATAATTATAGGATAATAATGATTTTTTTTGAACCTTTAATTATTCTAATGATACCGCAAGAATTATTTTTCGTGATTTCTAAATTACATTTGTTTCGATATGTGAATTAATAATGGATAATTCATTGCCGAATGAGCGAGTACCTACCTATGTTATATTTATTAATTGGTAGGTTAATAATGCATGTATGTATTATTAATTAACGTAAATGTAACGTTATTGCATTATATTAAATATGGTTTATTTAGGAATAATACATGGAAACATACATACGAGTGGAACTTGAAAATGCAAAAAGGCATAAATTTTATACGATGAATAGTAAATACTATAATGCATAAATAATTTTTCAATAATTTTTGTTCATTAAGTCTCATTTTTTATTAATTGTAGGTACAAGTAACATATGAATTGTAATTTATAATTCGCTGTGATTGATGTATCTTCTAATCTCACATTAGCTAGGGAATTTATTGAGAGGATAAAAGACCGGTCTTTAGTTCAACAAAATCTTAACGAGTGAAATTAATCAAAACGAGTAAAAATTGTCGAATGTTCTTTTGAAAAATATAAGATTGTGAATAAGCTAAAATGAGTCCAATTGTTGCAAACATTAATAATTCATTAAGCAATTAAAATGAGATAAATTCGCGAAATAATTATGAAATCTAGTATAAGACTTGTAATGAATTATACAGCGTGTCCGGAAATGTTAACTCAAAAACTTTAATAGGCGATTTTGAATAAAAAAATATAGAATTCGAATCGCCCTGTACACATTTACCATTAAACGAGTCTCGAATTTGAGGTTTTCGAGCACCTTATACGCGGAAACCGCTCGAACCCAACCTGAGCGGCTCCTTCGAAATCGATATTTTAATTGTGAAATAACCATATATGCGCAATATTTGCCTAACGGATCCTTTTCGAGAAGATTTGTAATGACAATCAATTACTATTATTTGTATTATTATTTTTTTTTTGTGAAATCGATATACCGCCGCGAAAATTTCTTGAGCACACCGAGACGGATTCACAGTTAAATGGGAATTTGAACGGTCGTTTCGCCTAATTCGGAAACCCGAAATGTATATGAATCTACAGGGTGGTCCTAGTTTAAATACCCAATTTAATCAACACACTATTTACTAGAAAAATTTACCAAATTTGAGAACTGTCTAGGAATCGGTGAAAATTTTGAGGAATTCCGAGGAATTTAGGTATAAAATAATTAATGTAGATAGAAAAAAACATGATCATTATTGATTGTCATGTGAAAAACGCAGCGAGTGTTGGCCATCGGGACGGTCTTAGGTCAACGGTCAGGTAAACACCTTTAACGGTAAAAGTGAATTTTAATAAATTTGCGGCCGTTTTGACGTCGAACCGTCCATATGATTTTTTCCTCTCTCGATATTCTAATAATGGGAATTATAAACAAGTGGAACTGGTTATGTTTGCACAAAAATATCCGCTGACCTACGGGCGGTATTACATCGCACGTGTATAGGGAGATCCGATGAAAGCTGAATGAATTTACACAAAAAAAATTGAAATATTCACCAGCCAGATCCGATTCACTCAAGATTTTCCGGGTGATGAAAAGTAGTGATTCTCATGGAAATGAGCACGCTGTATAGGAATGTAAAATTTATCGTAAAATAAACATCAACATTCCCCTGTAAACTCCAACGCTCTAGTGTATAATACGTTGAAAATTTCCGAAATATTTTCGAGTTTGAGATTTACATTCAATCGGCTTTTCTGGCTGTTACATCGCGCATGGGGCATACGAAATCGCGTCTGTGCCGTTAGATATTATTTCTGCCGTCCGTGCACGTACGATAATTAGTAATTTAGTAAAATGCGACAATGTTATTGCCGGTCATGTTCGACAAAAGAAACGAACGATCCTTAAAATTTACGTGATTGATTTAACAACCGGCTTGAAATGGTAATTTCGAACGTTACTCGGTAACGTGTTGTTTTTAGTTATGCGAAATTTAAGCTGCTTTATACACTTTTTACAAGCTCTATTTTCGCTTCTATAAAATATGAAGTTTTTGCTTATTCAACGCCACTCCAATCGGAAAAATCTCCAACATTTTCCCAAGCGTTACTAATTCAACACTTTAGAATCCCTCAAAATAACGGTGTAATATTTATCTAACAAGCCGCTCGTTCGAAAATCGACCCGCTTTCGGAGCGTTTCGAAATTCCTCCGGAAAAATTGGAAAACCGGAACGATCCGCCCCCTTCTCTATTCCGAAATTCCTCGAGATTCTCCTCGCATTTCATTATCGAAAATTATTACATCCGTTTCGATTTGCATTTCGTGCTACGCACACGTGCCAGATGCATCTATACATTGTGCGTTTTTTTTAGGCAATTTCTCCGATTCCCGTTCGGCGGAAAAGACGCCGGATTATTTATTCATTTATGCGACTCGTCGAATCGAGAATGTGTCGAGCGTTCGATATTTCACTAATTTCGGATGCGTTTTTTTAGGGTTACGAGGTCGAGTAAGTTTGCACAAACGAAATATGAATACATTCCAAACTAACACTAACACTGGATGTTAAAAATTTAACGCCCTGTTGTGTATTATACGTTCTACGTGATGTGAAACATTCCCGCAAATTGCCCGGAATTCCCCCAGCTATACAGTTATTCGTAAATGTTTGCTAATTAATAATACATAATGCAGATGAATGAGTAATTAATTATTTCATATGTTAATTATCAAACTGTCTGTTGTACAGTATATTCAATTATATTTGTCTAATCGATTTATTTCCCTAGAGAATCGACATACTTGTGTTGTTTTAGAACTTAAAAAGTTACAAATTCTTTAGATTTATAGCAATATAATCGGTATCTACATGCAAATTCTTTAGATATTTAGGAAATTCGAACTTGGCAACATTGTACTTACCAGAAATTCCAAAATTCAGTTAAATTCCAGGTATCTACAGGATACTCTCCTTCCTCTGTTAATAATAATTAACAGTCTCAGTTTTTATAGCACATTTTGCATTCGGGGTACAGCAGAAGTTACAACCCCTGTTTCTTGCTTCTTGGTCCTGGGTAATCCAAAATGGCGCATAGCTAATGTAACTTGAAGGACCTGGAGACTCCTCACCCACTTGGCTACTAGTCCCCTTCTTTTGCTAAGATCTGAAAAACATTGAACACCATTTAACCGGTAAATTCCCATTCCAGTTGACGCGAATACCGTCCATCTCGACCGACCTGTGGCCGATGGAACGACCCGACGGCATGCCGGTCATCCAGAACCTCGAGGTGATGTGCGGCAAGGACCACATGGACGTCCACCTGACGTTCACGCAACCGTTCGAGGGCATCGTGTCGTCGAAGGGCCAGCACGGCGATCCGCGATGCGTGTACGTGCCGCCCTCCAGCGGCCAGACGTTCTTCTCCTTCAGGATAGCGTACGCTCGGTGCGGCACCAAGCCCGACCTGCACGGCCAGTACTACGAGAACACGGTGGTCGTGCAGTACGACAAGGACCTGCTCGAGGTGTGGGACGAGGCCAAGCGGTTGCGCTGCGAGTGGTTCAACGACTACGAGAAGACCGCCTCCAAGCCGCCCATGGTCATCGCCGATCTCGATGTCATACAATTGGATTTCAGAGGTTTGTACCTAAATTTATAGAAAAAAACCTACCAACATGGTAACATCGCTTGGGCGATATATATGCTTCATCCATCCAACCAATGGAGTAACCAAAACAAGGTTACTGTGCATGATGATCCAGCGTCTAACCTTGTTTTGGTTACTCCATTGGTTGGATGGATGAAGTATAGTCATCGCTAGATTATCGTGAATGGACTATATCTGTTTTTTTTTTTCGAAAATTCATCAAAATCGAACCGGTACGTAAGTATAGGTTTCGACAAGCGGTCGTAATTTACATTCTTCGTTTTTGTACAATACACTATACGCTCGTTCGGGAACATTATTATATAATCTACGATGGAAAATAGACAAAAAAAATGATCGAGTTTTACGGACGCCGACCGATTTATGGGCCGTAATTGATAGTGATTCGATATTAATTCAATTATGAGTCAGAGAAAACGATCCGTGGGATCGCCACTAACGAAGTCTGTTTTTTTTTCTATGTACCGCTTTGTTTTGTATATTGTACGAGCGCAATTTTGTCGTGGAAGATTTTCGTTCCCGCTGGGCATGGTATTTGGTCGAGTAGACACGGCTAATTATAATTAAATCGAGTAGACATTTCCAAACAGCATCACTTGTCATGTTTAATAAAATAAAGCAATAAAATGGCCGATTAGTCCAGGCGACTAAGGCCAATAATTCAAAAAGAAGAATAGATTTAATGCAAACTAAATCAAACTCGGCAAATGTTTGGGGAATTGCTAAGATTTTTAATTTTTATTATATTTTCGTTAATTTACACTTATTTTAGGCGATAATGTGGATTGTTGGATGGAAATACAACATGGTAAAGGGCCATGGGCTCCTCCTGTTAGCGGAATCGTCCCGTTAGGTTCAACTTTAACGCTAGTTGTAGCGATAAACGATTATCGGGGTAAGTTAAATTTATATAACGTTATTTTTAACCATATCAATCGATTGTACAGATTTTTGCCGGTTTTTCCCTTTAACGGGTACGGCATCTTAGCCATAACCAAACGGATACGTCATACATTATTAATTCTTGTAAAAATAAATATTCAAGTACTCTTACCGGTACTGCAAGATATCGAAAAACGCAGCTAAAAACTTTAACTATGCCATGAACACAACTTTTAGGTAATCATCGCAATATTCCATACTAAAAATTACTTCTTATAATCATTTCAAATCAGAGGTCCATGCTACTGGACTAGTCAAAGCAGCAACTATTTTTCTAATGTGTTATTACATTTTTCACAGTTAAAAATATTTTACGACCAACGCAAAAATTAATAGAGGTGTTCTTGCAATACATTCGCCATTGGTACACACAAATCAATTCCATTTTAATTCCAATTTTCGATTAAGCAAATGACAATACGCAACGCTACTGCACTAGTCAAAACGACAATTTTTTAATGCGCGGCCTTTTACTACTCGGTAAACAAGCCAATTATTTTACTAATTGTAAAAAAGAGCAAAGAGCACGCCATTGGTATTGGTACTCGACGCAACATTGTATTTGGAAATGAATCGTCGACGGCGAGTACAACTCGACAAACGCGACGATCAGCAAATGCAATATCGATAACTTTTCGACTATAGATAGACCTACCGAACTCGAATGCGGTTTCGATTTTTCCGCTGTTCTTCCTCTTCCGCCGTCCGCGTTTCACGAGCATCACGATTACTATTATTATTATCATCATTATTATGAACCGGTTCGTTCGCGGTGAGAATCAAAAAACGCCGGTAACTTTTGACAACGTCGCTAATTCATTTTTCGACAGTACAATGCTCGAACATTTATGACATTTAACAAATTTGACGTATTGACGTTACGTTACACCAAGGTGACCTAACATTCGGAGGTCGGCTCATAGCAGTTTAGCAATGACGTCACGTACTGATTCCAGGCGAATTCGACATGCGGGTGAAATCGTGCGTCGCCTCCGACGGCGGCGGCCACGTCATCCGGCTGTCGGACGAGAGCGGCTGCGTCCTCAGGCCGAAGATGATCAGCCGCTTCCTGAAGGCGCGCGGCGCCGACGAGCGCGCCAGCGTCATCACCTACGCCTTCTTTCACGCCTTCAAGTTCCCCGACGCCCTCAGCGTCCACATCAAGTGCAAGGTGGAGATATGCCGGCACGGCTGCCTCGATCACTGCCAGAACACCGACCTGCCCGACGCCGACGGCGACGCCGGGTACTACGTCAACCATTTGGAGAGGAAGGACGACGACGTCCTCTCGGGAGAGGAAAAGTAAGGATTTTTTCTTAACTATTACGATTTTTCTTAACGGCTATTCCATTTTGATTGTATACAGCCCACTTTGTTTCCGAAGTCAATTATAGTAGTACCACGGATTTTCATTCGATGAGAAGTACTTAATGTAATTACGCGGAAAAAAAAGGTGACAAAAGGAGTAGTACCGATTGCTAATGTAATTTTTTATAGCCGTGCGAATTAGGTTAATAAATATGAAGCGTTACAGTTAGATTTGTGTGTGTGTGTGTGTGTGTGTGTGAGTGTGTGTGGGTTTTCTTTGCCTATTTTTTTGCCATAAACAATTCGGTACTATCGGTACTCCTGCTGTCGATTAATTAATCGCCTTTATTCGCATGCGGGGCACAGTTATATCTGAATAATACGAGTTTTTATTTTCATTCAATGTTGGTACTAATCATTTTAATGCACAATATATCGCACAAACGTATTATCCAATTATCCATGACTTGCGCTTAGCTCCCATTAAATAACGCTTTCGTGTCTTTCGTTTAGGATCCGGGATCCCCCCGGCGACGTCGACGACGTCCTCTACGAGGAGGTGGTGCGCCACCGCGACGGCGGCGGCGACGCTAAGTTACCGGGCGCCGGTGTGAAGGTGTCGCTCGACGGTAAGGTGGCCCACGGCGGGCCCCAGGACCTCGACGGGGACTCCGACGAGACGGACCTCGAACTGGCGGGATTGACTCATAAGGTATGGATGCTGGGTATTCGAAAATTTGCCCCCAGGGGACTGGAATTTTGAATTTTTTATTGAAAAATTGTATCTTTTGGTGGGCATACAGAATGGGTTCACTTTAAGGACTCATTTTGTTCTATAATCAGACTTTATCTTGGGTGATTCTGAAAATGAATTTTATACAGAACTCTTGAATTAAGTAGACTTAATTTACTCTTAGCCTTTAGGGTTAGTTAAAACTTTGATAGTTCAATAACTTTAGGGTCATGTCGGTGGACCGTTTCTGCACCGAAATTTGTACATCTTGTGCATTTATTTGCAAAATATTTCGAGTTTTCCTCGGAAATAAGAAAAAAAACTTGTAGCCTATGCGCGTTACGGGATAGATCGAAAGCCGTACTTGGCGTTCGTTTATTAGGTGGAAAAGCGTTATAATGGAGCGTTTATTGTTCCTCGACTATGAATAAAACAGTTCGATTCTCGGTATTTACAATTACCGGGCAATTTGCAAGGAACGAACGGCCGTCGGTGAGACGTGAGTACCTCTCGATGCATCTCGATATGCAGTTCCGGATTCGAACGATTTTTTTTTTCTTTTGATTTTTTTCTCTTTCATTTCTTTTTACCGGCCGTTGCTTCGCGAACGGCTCGAATTGGAATCCAATGAGAATGTTTCTTTTTATTTCGATCGCAACTGATGGTCAACCGGTCGAGATGGAACCGTCCTGGATCCTGCGTCATCCGGAATTTATACAAAAAAAATATTCTAATAGGTAGCCTTCCTGAGTAACATTTTCCTAATGAAAAATGCATAAAATCTGTCGGATCTGCGTGGAACTTAAACGGCCGGTAGACCGCAATTTACAGCGTCAGTAAAAATAATCTGTCTCATTAGTCCTTCCACTTAACGAATAACCCTGTATCGGTGTAAACAACGAGTAAATCGTAGGTAGTACCGCGTGTGGCCTGTGACCCCGGCGCGCTCATCACCTGTACACTACACACATTTCACGAAATACCTCCGGTAACTGTTAACAATGCGTGTGAATAACCTGTTAGGTAAATTAAAAACGGCGTTCCTCTTCGGCCCCGACCCGTTCCGAAAAATTAGTCATTTTCGAAACGAGTTCGCCGCGCCAGTACCGGACTCGGCTCGCTTTCCAAACACACCGAAAAAAAACCGATCGCTTCTTCCAGGAAATCTACTCGCTACCGCTGCAAGAGAAATTCCCGCACGGGCCCCGACGCATCGACGAGCCCCCGGTGGCGGGCCCGCGCAGCCTCGACGACGAGAACCGCTCGAGCGCCGCCGAGGAGTCGCTCAAGTCCTTCGAGAAGCGCCGCAAACGGTCCGTCATCGTATCCGACAGGTAATCGAAACCCAGCTCCACGTCCATATCGACGCTAACCTAACATTTTCTACTACACAGGAAGGCGAGGAGCGCCGACGTGGGGGTGAGCAGCCTCTACGAAGTCATCTCCGAAGCGGACCTGGCCTTCAGCCCGGACGGCCGGACCGAGGAGGCGGTGACTGTCTTCCAGGGGCGCATCAGAGAGGAGGTGGTCTACGGGATTTGCATGCCCGTCCCCGGCTTCAGCGTGCTGTTCGTGCTGGCGGCGGCGTCGGCCGTCGCCTCGGCGCTCGTCGCCGGCTCTCTCCTCTACAGGTAAGGATTTCTCCGGCTCCGGGACGCGATGAGATTAAGCTAGCGATGGTTTCTTGTGCCCCAGGTATCAGCTGCAGAAGGAGCGGTTGGCGGAGGAGGCGCGGTGCTCGCGGAACGGAGCGGTGCCGGCGGCGGCGTTCTCCAACTGGATGGGGCTGGGGCTGTTGAGGGGCAGGTGCGGGGGCGGCGGGGCCGTGGCCTCGAGGAGGGCGGCCAAGAGGAACGGGGAGATCGACGGGGTGGCGACGACGGCGATGGGCAACGGGAAGGCGACATGAGTACGGGATATTTTATGATTGATCGAGTGATTCGGACGATTTTCGTGCGAGTGTATTGTATTCTCTCTACTTTTGTTCGATTTTTTGCTACGCCCGTAAATCTCCTTCGAGTGATAGTAGTTCGCTGATGAAATTTTAAAAGCTTGTGGATTTTGCTGGATGGGTTTTATTAGAAGGTGAAAAATCCGGAGTTTTTTGAATGTACTCGGATTTGCCGTGTAGTGAAATATTCGAAAGGAATTTCGTAATTTGACGATCGCGATTTGAGAAGGTTTATTTTTTCACGCCGAAAGTTCTTGTAAAAATTTCGGTAATTTCTGATAATTTAATAATGTGCTCAATAAGACTCTTCGGGTAATAATTGTAGATCTACCGGTAGAATTAAATGCGAATAGTTGTGTTTGGATGGACACAAAAATAAATTTCTAAGAGAAGTTGTATTTTTGCTTCATTCCGAACAAATATTTGATTATAAACAATTTATTACATTTTTATGTATCATAAATAGGCATTTGTTAGTTTAAACTTGTATAGATTATATTGGAGAATATATATCTCTAAAACAGCAGATTAATTTACTCATTTACAACAATTAAATTTATCGATAAGAGTAAATTAATTTCAAAGGTTTATAAGTTATATTTTTAAATACCAAATCGTATAGTCTTTTCAAAGTCGGTTTCTAAGATGAATTAAAAATGATAAATTTCTCAAAAACAAATTCCAAACTGCACGCTCTAAGAACATTTATTTATTAGCGAGAGTTATTAGTTTTAGCTAATAATTCTCGCGATTATTTCAAAGAGGAAAGCTTTTCGTTCAAAATGAACCCTTATTTAATATTATTTATTCCTTCATTTTGGAGTTATAGGAAGTTTAAAAGCGACTTTAGAAAGGCTATATTTAATATTAAACTGTTGCTCGTATTTGAGCGATGCAAACTGTTCTGTATTATGTTAAGGAGGGCTCATTTGCAATATAGGGTAACGTGAATGTAGATAATTAAATAGTTTTTGTATATAATAAGTTTGAAAATTTAGATGTATAATTGAGTCGCTCGACGGAATAGATAACTCTCCTTTTGTTATTTGTTAAAGTACATTAATTATAGATTTATTAATGTTTTGTAATGGGGAATTTATTCGATTTTGAAAAAGGGGAGATCATTCTGTTGATCATACGATTAGTTAAAATCAATTAAAATTAAGCTTAAATTTAAATAGCAATTAGTCGAGTGTTATTTAAGAACTTTGTGAAAGTTAAATGTGTAACTGATTATTTTTTTAAACGATGTAGGTTTTGTCGTTGTTACACCCGAATGATTTTTGCAAAGGTTCAGTCAATGTATTTATAATTTAATTTAATGTATTAAATTATTAATAATAATTAACGTTTGATAATTTTTTGTACAGTATTAATATTTTTTTATATAGTTTATTTCATTATGTAACTACAGGTCTTGCAGGTTGTCTGATATAGAAATTTTTAGCAATAAATAACAATAAATAATCCCAATTGCGAGAAATCCATGCGGTTGATTTAAGATTGTTTTGTACTCAAACAATTTCCTACAAATAAAAATATCGACGGAAAGGTTCAAGTTTCTACACTTACCTTGCAACGCAGATTCTTTTTTTGTACAAAAAAACACGAAAAAAAACCAAAATTCTTCTTCTGTCATCTAAATGTCACCTGTCAATTGAGAGAATGAAGTTGGCGCGAAGTGGCCTCGTCAAATCACAACCAACCATTCGTAATTACTTATTACTCTTTATTATTTGAACAATATGTCCTACAAATTGGCAGAATAACGTACTACACATATCTGCAAACTACATATTATCATTTGCGAGCTTATGCCGACATTAACAATTTGAAAACGAAAATAATATGGCAGAAAAATACCTATTTAAACTAACAATAACAATAAATTACGTAATGCAGTTTAAAATTTGCCCATTTAATAATATATAGCCTCTGATTCGATAAACGAAATTTGAATTTAAAAAAAAAACGACGGCAAATTTTAAACTTTTTAAGATTTCTTATGATAAATTAAACAATTTAAAAAGATGAATAATTATCCAGAAACAAAAAAGATTTTCTTGTTTACCACACACAATTCCTAGCAAAGTGACTAGTTTATATAATGTAAACGAAAATAAAAATAGTAACGTATCCGTGAAACAATATTAATTTTTACTTAAGTACCAACTTAATTAAATTGCTAATTGAATTATTAAAGTCAAACGGACACGCACCGATATAAATACATTAAACGAATAAATAAATATCAATAAATAGACTATACAAGAACTAACCGAAACCAACAAGAGTTTGATCCAAAAAAGAATTCAATTTTTGGTATATTTACATTAATTAGTCTCCGTTCGTCCTGTTTTTATTTCAAAATAAATTAGTTAACAAAAGAGGTAACCTTAATTGCTAATTAAAACGAACAATTACGAAAATAAAAATTTATAAATATAATTAGATACTATGCTTGATCATATAGTGAATATTCCGGACTAAACAAAGATTTTTAAATAATATTAAAAGGTCGGATTCAATGGAATATAAGTATATGTTTTATCTAACGAGGAAATCTTCATTTAGTCATCAGTCTTAATTAAGCTTATAGAATTTCATGCCTTAATAATATGTTTGTGAGCTTTACTGTGCGTGAAATATGTAGTATTTAAATTTAAACTTCCGGATAAGAAAACAGTTTATATCACTAGAAGTAGGCACTAATTACTATTAAATTTCCAAATATCTCAAAAAATATGATAATTAGAAAAAAATCTGTTCGAAGGAGCATAAAGATTGGATATTTTTATGTAAAACTGAAGTTTCCAGACTGCACAATTTAGGAATTATGTATAGAAGTTAATGTGAAACCCGTCAAAAATTTCCCATTACAGACAGGATGAGTATTATCGAAAATTAAATATGCCGGAAATGACAAAACTTTACTATGTCATTTGGGCAACTTATAAATGAAAAGTGGCGAACCCATTAAAATGTCGTCTCGCATAAACCCCAACAAAGACGAACTCGATTTCCTTACTGATACATTTTCATCACCAAATTAAATCCGTCAACAAAAAAAAAATAACCGCAAACATTTAATCAACCCCTCGATCCCAAAATGTCATTCACCACCCCCTTACAAACAGATTCCTCCCTACTTTCATCGTCATTACACCCGGACGTACCCGCCTTACGCGGGACGTATGATCAAGCATGTAGCGTTCAATCTCAACGTCAAACGTCAACGTCATCGCCTCGAAACACCCCCCGCACCGCCTCCGGCCCCCCCTTCTACGAGTACAAGCAACCCTTCGACTTCCTCTTCAGCTTGTTCTCCGGTCTCAGCCGCACGCACAGCACCGCCGACAGCAAACAGGACCCCACCAAAATGGCCAGCAACACCACCAAGGCGGCGGCGAAGCCGGGGGTGGTCATGCAAATCACGCCGGCGCCGTGCAGCTCCTCCTTGCCCGGGAACACCATCGTGGTGGCGTTCGACGCGGCGCCGTCGTCCAGCGGGAACGTCAGATCGCCGGTGGACACCACCCGGATCACCCTGTTGACGCCCACCTCCTTCTCCGGATCGACGGGCACCGAACGCCGGGAGCGGCGCTCGTCGCGCGGCCGCCCCGCCTGCAGGTACGTCTCGATCGAGAGCGGCGGCGGCGCGCCGTAACCGCCGTCCGGCGGCCCGTGCACCAGGTCCAGCAGGCCGTGCACGTGGTGGCCCGACGAGTCGGAGCATTGGTCCGGGCACTGGTACCTGAAACACCACAATGGAACGTTGTAATGGAGACTCTTTTGATTGGTGTAAGAACAAGGTAGAAAAAGAACTGGATGGAATAAACTGCTGGGGTTTCTTACCTGCAGATTTGAATGGTGCATTGGAAGTGCACCTCCATGGAATCGGGGAATTTGAAGGCCTGGAAGTGAGCGTAGGACAACACCGAAGCGCTGGCTCCGAAGTTCCTGATTTTGGTGAACCTCGACATCAACTTGGGCCTGGTGACGCAGCCTCTTTGATCGACCAGCTGTATGGGGGCGCGTTTTCCGTCGTGCGCCATGCAGTTCCTGACGAGCATGTCGAATTTGTTGTCGTCGTCTTTGATGGCCAGCACCATCGTCATGGTTTGGCCGATTTTGACGAGGCCGGAGACCTCCGAGGCCCAGGGGCCCTTGCCCACTTGGATCTGCATCCAGCAGCCGACGTTGTCGCCGGCGAAGTCGGTGCGCACCACGTCGAGCATGTCGACGGGGAACGGGCGGAACGTGACGGATTTCTCGTACTGGTCGTGCCACGTGCACCGCAACTTCCTCGCTTGGTCCCACACCTCTTGCACCTAGAACGCCAAAGGGTTGTTGTAGAGGGTGAATTAGTTAAAAATCTGATCCTACGCTTTGTTTTAAATATGTATTTTATGTTCTAAGATTGCTAAAGGCTGGAAACATAGGTCGAAAAAGTGTCCCGTTATTTGAGGGTAAAACAGGGTTCCTAAAACGGCCGCTAGGAGGCGGCGATGTTGTAAAGCACCACGGTTTTTTGCGTACGAATTATGTAGAATTAGCATTAAGAAAGGTTTGATCCAAACTAAAAATATATACAAAATATAAAAATATACTTAAATCAGCGATGATTTCGTCGTTAACATCATGCCACACGTATCTTCGGTGAATGTATTTCTCCATTTTCTCCTCGAAATGTCAAAAAATAATTTTTGAAGTTTTGACAGCTCGAACTGTCGTTTCACACAACCGCGATTTATATGTAGCGCGACGCTGATTGGCTGTGATAAGTAGATCCTCCGATCGTTTGCCACAATGCGGTGCCCAAGTGAAACTCAAAAAGTCTTCAAATAACGAGACACATTCTCTAATGCAAAAACTTAGACTGTTTCCAGACCTTACAAATATACGGCCGTGCAACTAACGGTCACCTGACTATTGACAGTATTGACAGGTGACCGCGACGACACGTGACATATATGCCTAGTGCTGGCCTTCGATTAATTGGCTAAACGACAACATTATCAACACCATATTATTTCGTAAAGAAGGCAAAACACCAACCTGCGGATCGTACTGGATGACGATGATGTTCTCGAAGTAAGTACCGGAACCGGACTCGGCGCCGTAGCCGTACAGCCCGTTCTCCGTGTTACCGGACGTACCGCAGGCGTGTATACCAATCTCGAAGTGAGCCGAAGTCCTACCCAAACCGGCCGGTAAATGCACGCAATGCACGTTACTATAGTGCCCCTTGCTGAAGACGATCCCGTAGAAGGGTTTGTCGAAGCCCACGTAGACTTTCATGAGGTTCTTCTCGCACTTGACGTCCAACGAGAGGATCTTGGGCATGTCGGGCGCGGGCGCCGGCCACACCTCCGCCCCGAAATCCGTGCCGTACTTGTCCATGGCCTGTTTGACGGGCGGCGGCGGCGGCGGCGGCCCGTTGTACGGCGCCTTGCCGCCGTCGAAGGGGCCCGGCTTGCCGGCGCCGCCGGCGCCGTAGGGCTTGTGGTTGCTGTAGTGGCCGCCGTTGCTCCTCGTCGGCTGGCTGGGGTTGCGCGGCGCGTTGCCGGCGCTGTACGGCAGGTTCTGCGGCGAGTCGCCTTGCTCTTCGAGCGACTCCAAGGCCAGCTGGTCGCCGCCGGACGGGTCCTTGTCGATTTGGTTGGCGTCCTTCGCCTCTTCGGTGCCTTGGATGGCCTCCACTTTTTCCACTTCTTCGGCGAACACCAGCGCCTGAAATCATAAATCTCCTGTATTATTTCTAGTACACAACAACTCATCAAAGTGATACTAGACAGCAGAGCTCATCGCGCAAATTATGGAACAATTTCCAAATCAATATTGCGCGACTTTGATGGTTGAATTTCCAGTTGAATTAGTGCAAGCATAACGTTTCCTTCGAGTATATATACATCGAGTATAGGGGATGATCCGGCTTTAAGGGTTTAGGAGGCTTAATTAAACAGACCGCACACGATTTCAATTACCCCACAGGAAATCTCCACGCCAACACGATGCGATATGCACGCGATAACCGCAAAGACGAGGATCGATCATCCATTACTAATTGGCCAATAATACGATTTGGTTTTTATTGACAGCTATCACGACACTGTTGACAGTTGACAAACTCTCTACTTAACTAACAACAAATTGGAAATGTAGCTTCCCAAGCTCCGTGTAGCACAGGAATTAGTTTAGGATTGTATCAATTCCTATAAGCCTTTTAAAGCCCCGTAAAAGCTTCGTAATCTTACCTATTAAATTAACCGACAAGTTAGCTGCGATCTAATACCCGCTATAAGTAATTAGATTTTCTCTGACGTCACGGGAGGGTTTACGCGGACTTGTACGGGATCGAGCTATCCTCGCTAGCGCTTTTTTTTTCGGGTGAAGGTACTTTATTAAAGCGCAAGTACTACTGCGTATGTGTGTGTGTGGGTCAGCTTTCGCCTGCGGGGCGGCCGGTCAAATAACCGTTAAGAGTCCGGGCCCGCCCGGGGCCCCTCGCTCCACATCGGGCCGATAATTAAAAACCGATCGATTCGGCGCTGGGAGTACCGACGATTGTCTCAGAACGATTTTTTTTCGGGTTTTGGATACAGAAAATTCGACGGCGACTGTGAGTAAGAGGCGGGTTAAAAAACGGGCCGGCCGAACCGACGAGAAGAGGCCCTAATTGGGCTTAGAAGAGAAGACTGGACATTGAGAGTTTGACGTAAGTATAGAAGATTGGAAGGTTAATTTTGTTAGTTATTCAATTAAATTGATTAACTCTCCTTTAATGAAGTTTAATAATTACAGTAAGGCCCAAAATAAAATGCCATTGTCCCCCGGACTATACGAAAAATGATCAGCAACATTAGTAAGGTCGCTAAAACTAAAAATAAAAAAAAAAACCTAAGAAAATCACTTCAAACTCTCGATTTACATATTATTTACTCTTACGGTAAACCAACGCGTTAAATTAGAAAAAATAAAACGGCATTTTTGACCCGACAACCCATAATCCAGGAAATCGCTTCGATGCACATCGTCGTTTATTGTTGACACGGGAGCGCAAAACGAGTATTTGTCCATCAATTGCCCGGTCGACGGATCGCTTGCATTTATTTACATATTATACGATATACAATGAGCTGGTAGTTTCCTTTTCATTTACATAACCTACTAAGCCGATAGGCGAACATTTCGGACCTACTTTATCGAAATTCAATTAAGGCGTTTAAGGCTATTACGATGCGTTTTGGCGCTGTCGTAACCTGGGCGGGTTATCGATCTAACTACTGGGTTATGTTATTATTCTATTACATATTTATGCGGGAGTGATAAGAATAATTGTTGACAACACAAAGGGAGGTCTAGCTCTTTATAGTTTATTAATAAATTCAAGAAAATAGTAAGATTAATGAGAATTTAAATTATAATTAAAGCTATACTAATGAAGCTTTTATCTGTAGGTATTTTATTACGGAGTTAAACTAAACATGTTGACGCTTCAAAAGAGTATACAGTTTATTAATAACAGGAAAACTAATATTCATATAAAATTAATCCGTCGCAGAGTTGACGCGCTTTCCTGCATACGTTAACACGGGCGTTAACTAATTCCCTCTTTATAGTTAACGCTGCTACAAATTACTGTCGCGTTATTTGCCTCGGAGAACTTTTTATGTATAATGGCGTCGTTTATTTGATTGCTTTCGTTCGAAACCGAAACGTGACCGGCACAATCGCTTTTAACAATTTATCGGAATTCGTACGAATGTGGGACAATACGACATACATTCTAAATTCGAAAATATATTTGCCTAGATTCCCCGTTACTGAAAAAATGATGCTTCTTGACTCTTAAACGACTAAGTAACGTGCTGCAATCCTCCTCGTTACAATGTAACTAGTTTGAGACAAAAAAGTGCAAATGTCCCCCCGACTATAAGAAAAATCGTAGGAAAAAAATAGTAAGGACGCTTAAAGCTAAAAAAACGATATATTAAGGAGTAGAAGTAGAAATATTATCAGCATTTCGTTGCATTTTTTAGTAGAAAACGGTACATTAGTTTGATTTTTTGTTATTATCAAACCGACAGAAACTCGACTATTAACACACAAAAATTTATTTCGTATGGAAAAATATGCGGCGGACATTTGAAAATCTGCATAACGAATTATTTATGTTAAATTAGAGAAGAAAAAAAAATAACGAACGACCCATTCGAAAGTAACTGTACTTTTCGGAAATTAATTATTCTACTGTATATACGCGTAAAATTTAGAATTGTATCAATTGCTCCTGATAGATTTACGGCTTCCTGTTGTCGAAATACGCGATTAATTAAGCGAGATAAATCGCTCCCAATTTCTAATTTCATCAAAATCAGTAACGGTTATCACATCGACGCCCATCTCTAATCCAATATATTTTCCCCTATCTCACGAACCTAAATAATCGGTATTAGAGGTGGAAATTTCTATAAGTAACAGTTATTTGCGCCCGGTTAATTGAACACAGGGTGTGCAATAAAAACTAAAGTATTTTAATAATTGGTTTAAATAATTGTTGGATTACATCTGAATGATCTCGAATTGACCGATGCGATGTAAAAATCGATTAAATGCTCGCCGGTAGCGGATGTTACGCGGACATTTCAGTCCAAATATCTTCAGTAATAGTAACCTACTTCCTCAAAAAGTTGCTCTAAACTGACGAGTCGCAGCAGATGATGATATGGAGGTTAAATCTTTAAATTGTTGTTCTAATGACGCTCGTCAACAGTGAAGTACTCGCTTTAATTTCACTGAAGCAGTTTATTAAACACACCGCAAAATTATTATTATTACTACTAAACGAGGTATCGTTATTCACAGGAAGCGCTTGTTTGACTTATTGGTTACCATTTTTAATCTAGATTGCGTTATTCCCAGTCGCAGTGGGCTGTTTTACGTCGTCCTGTCAAACGTCGCGGACCTCTCGGATTGACGTTTGACAGAAAGTAAACACACGGAACGTAAAATTTCACTTTTTCGCACGGTGTTCCGTGACCCTTGGAACATAACGGCCTAATAGCAAGGACAGGTCAGTCGGCCAGCGAGTTATATATACGTCTTTATAAGTCTTCACCGCACCTTTCGACGATTCCCCGATACCAGAGGCGTATCGAGGGGGATAAATTATTAAATTCGCGCCAATTAATTATTCACTAACGTGAAATTAAGCTGTTTCGGGAAGTTCCCCGCAGGCAAGTTTCGAATTCGTTAATTACTACTTCAGGAACCCTCTTATATAACTACTAATTACTTATATGAGGGAATTATGAAATATAGGGTGAGCTATTACATGCAATTATATGTATTTTAGCATTTTAGCATTAGCATTAACCACCCTATAAAATGCAACATAGAAGTGAATACTTAATAGTAACATAATAGTCTAAAGAGAACATCTAATAGACTTAGCTCGGATAGTTTTGAGCGAAAATTCGATCCGACAAGCGACAAGTAGTGTTACATGACCTAGCGAACACGTCTAAATCCTGTTTACATTCTCGATGGCCTTTTACATTGCACTGCGAAAGCCCGATAGCGTCTCGTGTGTGTATACACATACGTAATATCCCCTAGATAGGCCATTATACGATGCATATCGTTATCCGAACTAATGATGCGAGCAATACGGTGATTTATTAGCGTATATACTTTTGCGCGAAATTCCCCGACCGTGTCGTATTCGATGATTTTCACTTTCGACCGTGCATCTTTCGAGCGAATTTTTAACGATGTTACCGTTAGTCCCTTGACTATTACGTTACGTCATATGTGATCGATAGTGAGGGTGCTTAGAGTAAAAAAAAATGCCTCTGAGTTAGGCGAATTTCTCGGTAATATGCACTTTTCCTGAACTATTCATCATTTTGCAAGGTGGATAATATCGATTTCCAATAGCTACTAATAATATTCCACATACTTATATCATCTTTGATCAATAGTAAGGGTGCTTAGAGTAAAAAAATCCATCTTAAGGGCGCTTTTTTAATTTTAGATTGATAATTTTTTATTAGGTAAATATGTCGAAGATATAAAAAAACAATATAAGAAGATTCATGTGTACATACCGTTTGCAATAAAAATCCGATGATGAGTAAATATCGCAACGCCATTTTCTCCGTTTGTACGAGTACCTGCAATTAAAAGAAAAATCTTAAAAACAAGCAGAAATTTCAAAATGAGGAGAACATAATTTCAAACAGTGCGTCAGTCAGTTACGCGGTGTCATCGAATATTACAGGCCGATATGTCGAACAGGTATCGATCGAATCGAATAATATCGAAACCTGAATCAACATAGCCTACTTTCAAACGAATATACCGCTACGCCTCGGTCTAGACTGCCTTGGGAATATCGCTGTAATTAGCCGATCGCTCGGTATATGAAAATTCATTCATGGGAAGATTCCGCGTAGATTCTCAAATTCGACCAGAGCGGTCAGTTTAAACGGCGATTACTTGGAGTAGGTCATGATTGCATGCGCGATTTTTATTTTATATGCTTTTATCCCCCAGACTATAAATTTAAGTCGTAGATAATTGGAATAAAGGGAGAATCCACCAGAATTTCTATCACTAAAGTTTGCATTGAGAGGTTCATTTTCTGAACTTAAAAAGGTTCATAAGAAACACTAATTTTATTTGTAAAATTTTGAAGATGCTGCTAAAACAAACCTAATTACATAAGATAAAAACAACACAATCTCCCAGACTATACGATTAAAGCATTAGTAAGGCTCCACAAAGCGAAAATTTTAATTAAACGCAAACGAAATGCATTTTTTTCGCCAAAAAAGAGTAGCACTCAAAGGAGAGAATAACTCCGAATTCCGGGCCCCATTCAACGCGAATAATCAAAGAAACAGCGCCGAGGAAATTGAATAATTTAAAGCAACCTCGAGTTCTGTATCTGTAGATTCTGTAGCTGGCGGTAAAAAGAATTTAGAATCGTCTAGCGACGAGTCGCAACCAGTTTGGGACAGATTCGACCCAGTTACTTCTGGTTTTCGAATACGCTTTAACATAATTAATCGTTCGGAATAGTCGATTCGATTAATTCGTATTTGAGCAATGAGCCACTTATGCCCCGTTCGCTATCAGGAGATAGAAAAAAAACTATTTTTTATCCAACAAGTCATAGGCGCGCCGATAAAAACCTCACTAAAACAACTGTTACTCAATTGTAAAAAGAATTGGAATCTTAAGCCAGTTTTTTTGCATATAAAATTGAGTTGTATTATTAGCGCTTGATAGCGAACGGAGTATAAAACTTTTCGACTCTCGAACGCGTCCGTTCCGATCGAACGGGCAGCGCGAACGTTGAAAATAAAACGGGTAGAACGGCCGTTTCGTTTTCGTTCGAAATCCGACGATTACTTTTCATCTTGTTACATCGCATTATCTCTTTTATTTGCCTCGTTTTATTTTTGTTGTCCGTCGGACGATAGTGAATTTGCGTCCTCGATTCGGTCCATTGTGTTACCCAGAGATCCGCGATACGCCGTTCTCGTTACGATTGTTTGCTTAAGCAAATTGGGAGTTTTCTTAGCGAATCGAAATACAAAAAAATTTCGATCCTCTCCGATCAATCGGAAGTATGTGGCTGAATGGCTCCGCAGGCGCGGGCCCGAAAGAACTGGCCGGATGTCCACGTCGACAAGAGATCGTGAACCCCGCGAAAGAAGATGCGACGGATTATTTGTGATTTATTCGACCTACAAATACCGATAATTACTTAGTTGGTTTCTTTTTCACCTCGAATCCTGCGATTTTGTAGGTCAAGTAAATCACAAATGTTTATTTATGAACGCTCAGTCGACTTCACAAGTCGCTGCCGAACGTCAAACGCCTAATTTACTTTTATCCACCCGACTAAAGCTAATCCAAGCAACTTTTCCCCCTTACTATATATTATCACCATTTATAGTCCAGGCCCTTAGGGTAAAAAAATAATCCAATTAGTCAACACCTACTTGATAAAAAGAATTAAATAGTGAATACAAATAATGAAAATTAGCAAAATTCTATAAGATCTACCAATTGACTACTAACGTTAAAGGCCAAAATGCTCAACAAACAAACATGAAGAACCCTTCTAGGCTCTTTTTTTTTGTATTATCGCATATACACAAGTTTTTCAAAAAGTGGCCGAATACCCGACTAGTTCGAGTCCACTTGGTTTATCCAAAATGCTCAAAAAACAAACAAGAAGAACCCTCCTAGACTCTTTTTTTCTGTATTATCGCATATACACAAGTTTTTCAAAAAGTGGCCGAATACCCGACTAGTTCGAGTCCACTTGGTTTATCCACGAAACGAGCCCAATAAAATGTCCCGGCGAATCGGCAACGCCGCCGTCACCTGACCTCCTATACCGATTGACCCGCTGGCCGAGTAACGAGCGACTCGGTTTAAAAAAGAAAACAAAACGAAGAAGAAGAAGAAGAAGAGGAAGAAGCGGAGAATTACCTCACGCGTCGTCGGACTGTGTGTTACTTTTACATAACACCTCGCCTTTTGAACGACGCCGGCCGTTCCCGCGGCGAGTTCTCCATTTTTTTTTATTCCGCCGGCCTCTTACGCGCTAAGCCCTCCGGCTACCCTCGAATTTTACAGCCTCTAATCCGGTACAATGGTTTCAGGGAAGCCCGCCGGGATAAAAGAGTACTCGTCGTTCGTTTTTTTGGCCTCTTGCTTCATCGTATCCAGCCAGTAAAACTTTAAACTGCGTACAGGATAAATCAAAGGCTCCGAGTCGTCTGCAAAGAGCGCGTTTTCCTCCATCATCGTGGTCTTCTTCTCGGCCGCTCTTTGAATAATATATCGGTGGCCTCGAAAGTTACAGCCGTCGAGTTAATTTCTCGCTTTTATATGACACGTTAATTGGCTTTTAGCCTCGATATCGAGACGCGGCTTTGCGCGTGCATGCGAGTGAATGAATCTCGCGCTAACCGGCCGTAATTTCGTAAGGATTACCAACGGGAATTCTTCTTTTTTGTGGAAGAACACTGGAGGGCGCGAAAATCGATGAGGCATTCGCGTGACGTCATACGGGAAACGGGACGAGCCGACCTCTGAATGATATGGGACCTTGGTGGTTTTTTTTGGGGGTATCAATTGTTGCATTTTTGGAAAATCTTGAGAATAATTGTCGAATTTACTTGTAAAATCGTCTTAAAATCCGATTGTTTAGTAAGGTAATTAAAAATTCATCAATTATTGCAATTATTTGTGTTATAAATTAACTTTAGAACAAATAATAAGCTAGCAAAATGTCAACAAATGATTGTCAAGGCGGAGATAAATTTATCTGTTAGATAATACTTTAAAAAAAGGTAGTAACTCGATTGCTTTTGATTAAATGAATAAAGTTTAACGAATAAATTATCCTTTGGTGACTCTTCTTGAGTAGGTAATTGAAGAAAAAATGAAAGGAAAAAAAATCACAGAAATCTGATGTTTATAATTCAGTTATTTTGACTGAATGAGTAAAATCAAGCGCCTAATTAAATATCCAAGTAAAGATTGTTTGTGTAACCCTTCGTATTCAAAGGGGCTAAATTCACGATAATATCCGGCCTTAGAGCCATTCTCGTTATCATTCCGGTGAATGTAAAATAAACTCCCTGTTGACTTCCACATTGCGACGAACTTTAGGAGTTTCATTATATCGCAATATTCGAGTATTTTGAAAAAAAAAGCGTTTCCTTCAACTTTTAATTAGCATTCCAGTTTCCACCGCTCCCAATATACTAAATCCCTCGAAGGAAAACTCTTCTACAAAACGCTTTTCGAAACGACAGAAAACGCAATTTAACCGCCATTTACGATTATTTCGTATACGGGGGGAGGGCGAGAAATAATTCGAATATCCTCAAATCCTTCTTTCATAATTCCATAAATATGCAAACCAATGAATTTATTCGAAGAAAATATTTGCATTAATTTCAACCAGTTGTGTCCAACAATTTTCCCATAAAATAAGTGACTAATCAACGTACCTGGTCGAAGAAACGAAAGTGAACACCGGGCGAATAATCCAACACGGAACGAAAAAATGAAGCGGAATTAATCACGCGCGCACATCCAATTCAATTCAATCCGATCCGATCCAATCCAATCCGCGATCTTACTGGTCACATTCAGAAATGGCAGTCACCTAGACAGGTGAATTGATGAAAATCCCACGTAGGACCAATTCTGGCCCCTTCCTCTTCGGTTGACCAACAACAAGAGGAATCGGAAGAATAGCCCGGTCAAATTGGCCCGCGGAAAAAAATTGCTGGCGAACCAGTTTCGAAATACTCGATCTATTAGCAATCTTTATCGAATGGTGAGTGTGAGAGGGTGAAAAGGTGAGGGTTAAGGCGATTTTTCGCTGCATTTCGAAATTTTAAAATTTGCTTGTGTTGTTAAGGGGGTATGTAAAAATACCATGCAACTCTTTAAATACAATACAACTCTTTTAAATCCATAAAAATAGTACTCTAAAGGCGAGTAGAAACCGAAAAATGCGCCGAATTTCGAAACTCCTAGATATTTTTACGATCGTTTTTTTTTTTGGGAAAAATTTGACCGGGCTATAAGTCGAGCAGAAGAAGCAAGAGAGGAGCATCATCGACCGCCTTTTGACCCAGACACGCGAGACCGAACAGTTATAACATGTTGCGCATCGTCGGTGCACTAAAGAAAAATTAGCCTATTAAACTATTTAAAAACTCGCCGGTCGAGGAAAAGCGGAAAAAAAAGTCGCCAGATGGAGGAAAAATCGCCGTGGAACTTATTCACGAACCGTTCAGCGTAATGCTCTCTCAAAAAAAAAAAAACTTTCGAGGAAAATCTTCTTTGGGGATTCTAAAAAATTATTCAATGTTGGTCTACCGCCCTAATTCTGGTGGAATATGCGGTCTACCGTCTCCATAATAGGCGGTTTTATGTGGCATCTTTATATTTATTATGGTTTCTTAATGTAATTTCATGTAATCAGATCAAATTAACTACACCAGATATCAATGCAAATTACCCAAAATTACCACGATTTCTACAACACTATTAATGATTTATTATCTAATGAGTAAAACTTCCAAGTTTTAATGAACCATTCCTAAATAGTCTACCGGGAAAATTATTATTTTAACTAATCTACGAGTTTAGAGAAGAATTAATAGGTCGATTTAGTCAGAAAAAAAATCTTAAATAGCAGATCTATATACCTGCCGGTCTACCGCCCAAACTCTACCTTAGTAACGTCTCAGTTTCAAGTAGATCGATTCATTGATTTGTCGAATAAGTAGGTAAGTTAGACGAATTGGTAGACCTCCCGTAAGACCTTCAGTTCCTTTACCAGGATTTTCGCTGGGAATGGGCGGGATTTGGCGGGCAAACGAGGAGGCGCCGCGGCGTCTGCAGGTCTCCGAAGGCGCGTCTTGTGCGGTCGAAAGGCCCCCAGGAAGCGGTGCCGGAGAGTGGGTCACCGATGAGTCCGAAGAATGTCCGATGACCTTGACTCACTGGCGGTTTTTAACTCGCCGAAGGTACAGCGTAATTGGTAGAAAATGGACGATTACGGAAAAAATACGGCGGCGTTGCCGCGTTCGCGGGGATTTCCCGGGGGTTCGCGATTTCCGCTCGAAGTGTCGTCGGCTCGCGCGCCGGATTCGAACGATTTTTTTTTTTGGGTTAATTTTATGTGCGAGATTCGCCAATGTGCCGGCGCGGTTTCGCCAATTAGGTGTTGAAATTCTTGGCTTTCTAATAGACGAGTAAATTCAGAAAAATATTCTCGCCTCTTCTACTGGTTTTAACCGGGTCGCCGCATGAAAAATTCATGATTTTTTGCCCGTTTCCCCGTCGCTTTGTCTAACAAACGGGGCATCATCTACTTAACTACCTCCCTATAAAGACTACAGTCGAATTTCGAAATACAAAAAATTCTGGAATTGTTCTGTCGTTGCCAGTTAATTAAAATATACCTACTAAATATGTTTACTACCAATTAAACAGAAAAAAAGCGTAATTAAAAATAATGAACTGATCAAAGAGATAATATTTTTCTATAAATGTGAAATTTGCTATTTTCACTACAAAAACAAAACTTCAACAATGAAACTTATCATCTTCTTGTGTTTAACAATAGTGGCTCTGGTAAGCACCGAATCCACCATTTTAATGGTCTTTTACTTCGTATATTACACAGCCATTTGATCAACCTACAATTACATTTACATTTTCTCATCAACTTCCACTAAAATCTTCTTACATATCGATCACTTGGTCTTCAATCAAGCTAGCTACATTCCCTATTAGGTGCAGGCCGAAGGCGAGGAGGAGCGCGAGAAGCTGAACGAGCAGGTGAAAAAATGCGAGGAGGAATTGGGCGGTCCGAAAAACCTGCTGGAGAAATTGGAAAAAGGCGAAGACATCGGCGACGCGACTAAAGCCGGCAAGATGGCGTTGTGTTTCAACGTCAAAATGGGCCACATGGACGCCGACGGGGACGTGGTGGAGCCGGAGTTCGTGGAGCACGTGGAGAGGCTCACCAGCAACGTGGCTTTGCGCGGTAAAATCGTGGACGAATGCGGAAAGAAGAACGGGGAAACCCCGGAAATCGCCGCTCTGAATTTCGTCAGGTGCATGCTACGTTTAGTGCCGTAGATTTTTCTACAGACCGATGGGAATATCTGAAGATGTACAAAGCGATTTGAAAGTCGCGCAGATCGCGTCTTCGGTTATCCCTGTCGGTCCGTAGGTTAAATAAAAGTTACTAATGAAATCACAAGCTACGTTGTTTTCTGCTTATTTATTCTCCAGTTTCCCCACTTTCTAAGCAATTATGTATACTACTGAAACCGATATAAAATAGAAATAATATTGAAATTCCGCGTTCGGTACAATGTAAGCGAGCACCGTGGTACTTAACGTGCCCATTATATCCTACAGATAGGTACTACATAACATATCTAATCGATGTAAAAATAGAAAACGTTTCCGTCGATGTTTTGCAACTGTAATTCCATAAAAATTCTTTCGCATCTGCTTTGGGTGTGTCCGAGAACCTTGGCCTTGATTCCGCGTTACATCGGCCAATGCGCGGAACGTTTTCCAAAAATCCACGGCCTAACAAACCTTTAAATTATATGTAAATAGTGCTCTTTTATGTTTGGCTTCGTTCGATGATTTGCGCGTACAGGGTGGTCCAATTTATTAAATTTTTGAATTTTTGAATTTAATCCATTTATCTTCAATGGATGGTCACTAAAAAATCGCATTTGTAAAATAAATAGTGGGATAAATTAAATTAAATTTAAGAACCCCGTAGATTTAGTCGATATTCAAGCGGCAAAAACATTTTAGAACCGGTTAATTACTAATTTAAATGCGTTATTGAATTTCCAAATGATTGTGTTTCAATATTAATTAAAGCAAATAAATCCTTTTTGCATTGTGCATGTATTCGACAGCTACCGAGCAAATTTGTTATTCGAACAATGCTACCAAGCATTGTACCAACTTCGCAATTAAAAAATCAACAATTTCGAATTAATTTAACCTTCATTGTAACCCCATTTGTACTTCCCCAAACAGTTTACCCTTGAATCTTAGAGGTCCTCCCAATGAGAGCAGGCATTCAATCAGGAAGAGAGTAAATAAAAGTTGGGAGAACAAAGTCGATTAAAGAACAATTAGAAGGGGAGGAATTATTAGGTTTGTTTGAATAGGCATCGACAAATCGACCGGAACCAATCAAATTATCTCATTAGGGTCGCGTGACTAATATACAGGGTGTTTCTGAATTAAGTGTTAAAGATGGGTTCTTAAAGAGGGAGTTTTTATTAATAATTTCATTAATAGCTAAGGTAAAATGATGAAATTTGGTACACATACTAAGCAAATGAATTGTCTTAGGGTACTATTCAACCGGGTTAAAAAAGTTGTCCAGGGGTGGGTTAAAATGGGGGGTTCGTGGGGTTATTCTAACCTATCTTTTTTATTTCAACTTTTTCTATTGATTTGTTTAAAGAATACGAAAAAATGAAGTTTTCTGCATAAAAATGGTATACTTGTTGATTTTCTGTAAAGTGAACCGTTTTCACGAAAAAGGACTTTTAAAATTCTGTTACACAAAATTATTAAACTTCTGTCATCTTTAAAAATCTAGGAATGAATTCATTGACATTGACATTCCGATAAAATGACATTTATCATACTTTGAGGTTCTCTACTGGCTCCCAAAGTTTAACCAATTAGTTCAGAAACACCCTTTATAATGCATAAATTTAGTACTATCTTCTAATAAGTACGAAACAATTTATTATTCAACTAAATGCATTAGAAAGTTGCACTAATCGTGCATTATCGAGTGCATAATAAAATTCCCTATATTGTTCGAGTTTTACTGACCGGGTGATTACGTTGCTCCCGATAATCCGATGCGATTATTTGCATAATCGGTTATTTTACTGTGCCATTAATTTATGGAGATTAAATTAAACACCTCCACGTATTCCCCATAAAAAAGTGCCATAAAAAAACCGCTGAAATTTGTTTACCAGCCTCCCGTCATGTGTCACGGTTTCCTCGATGAGCCTATATATATACATTTTTTTCTTTCAATCGCCGGAACCATTCGATTATTTGCACTAGTTAAAAACGTCGAACGGCCGATAAATAAATATATCGGAATCCTCAAAGTAGGAGAACGGCATTCTTCGAATTCGTATGAGCCTAATCGGTTTGGGCGTATCGCGAAATTCAGAACGAATCGAGACTTTTAATAGAAACTTAGCCGCGAAATTGGACATATAAAGGAGAATTCGGATCGTTTCGTGAATCGCTAATAAATTTCGTACGGTAGCGCCACCGCGCCCGGAATGGTAATTTTAATTGTAAACATTTTACAGGGCGGTTCGAAATTGATGGGAAAAGCTCCGGGATGTATCGATTTACCCTCGTATTATTTTTCTATAATATATTGGTCGACCCTCGTAGAATCACTTTCAGGCTAATCTACCAACCCCCGTACAATGTCTAATTTGAGTTTAGAAACAATTTTTGTTTCTATAATATACTGTTTGACCCTCGTATGTTGTACATCCCTGTAGATATGTAAAATTTCCTGAAAGATTACAAAAGTGATAAGAAAATCACGTTTTCGATTAAACGTATGAACGGAAACGTCAGATCAATTCTATTAAATTTTTGAATGTATGTAAATATAATTTTTGTTTCGACAAAATTTCCATGCATATTTTATTCGATCAGAATAAAATCATAGAAATTTGCTGCCAATTAAAAGCCATTAAAAAAAACCTCCAATAAGGGGTTGTATGATTTTATATTATTCAAATTAAATCCAACCGAGAGCGTTTTTTTTAAATTCAAATCCATTTCATTTTATCTACATACAAGTTGAAATATTTCGTATTATTGTTAAGCACACAATTAAATTTTCAAATATAATCCTCAACATACAAGTATCACTTTTTCCCTATAATTCCACGTCGTTTATTGGATAAATTCTTCACATTCCAATATCGAGTTAAAAATTTTAATTTCAATATTAATATTAATTCTAAATTAATTACTCACGAAAATTTCAATCCGAAAATAAATTAGGTCGAGTAGACACTTCCAAAAAGTGTCAACTGTCAATTGGTGATACGGGTGTAGAGATGGGAATTAATTGCGATACTTTGTAACCGTTCGTTTGATAAATTTGTACAACTTTTCAAACCATTAAACTGGCATAATTCAAATAAAATGCATGCGCGTGAATCAACTGCATTTTTTCGATAATGCGAGAAATGAATAACATTTTATTAATAATCGTTGGTGGAACGGTAAATAATTATATTTGCTGGCATTTCGAGAGATAATTGGAAATATTCGCAAGAGAAAAAAAAATGCAATCGCGTCGTGACAGCCTCCGTTCGTATTCGAAATTAGCCAAATATTTAGTCGGAAAATTTATTTTGCGTTCATCGTGTTTTGTTCGAATGCCATTAGTTTTTCTCAAAAGTAAGCCATTTTTTTATATGTTTCCCATTCTACTATTTATTGCTAATTAAAAAAATATATATTAAATAATTTATAATGATTGGTAAATAACCCTTTACAAAATGGAAAATGGCGGTGTTGCCATGGAGACGGCGTGGAATGAAGAGGGTTAATATTCAAGAGTCACGAATTTAATAAAGCACTTTAATATAACTGAATCAATCGGAACAGAAAATTTTAACATCAAAAAAATATTAATGTAGAATATTATTATTGCATAGTTAGTACTGAAGAGGTAATTTCGATTCTTCGATAAACCATACAAACGACAGCCAAAAAATCGATTAAAAATCGACTAATATTTTCATATTTTCATCGTTTTTTTCGCTGGAATCCGCCCGTGTCACGCGAAATTCCAATAACACTCTTATTCACCTTATTTTTCTCTACATTTAAGCCATTATAAAAATCCAATTCGTCCGTTCCATCGAATTAGTTCGAATCAGAATTTCAATGCCGCTCCATTAAGTGCATCTCCCAACCAAACAAACCAGCAATGAAGGTAAAAACACTCACCTTTAACACAACAATAATATCGCTACTTCATACAACTCGATTAACTTTTCGTTAACCCTTTTTTTCCGATTTATTCCAGACAACTCCAATGCACTATCTAACACTTCTATTAGGATTTAGCGTGACCAAATACACCTGGGGATTCATCCGAGTGGACGTCAACTGGCTGACGGACAACTACGTGCAGACCATCAACGAGCAATCGAAGGGCCGATGGAAGGCGTCGAGGAACGCCTTCGACAAGTTCACCGACGAGCAGCTGCTCGTCCTCGGCGGCCTCAAGGCCTACCATCCCGATCCCAAGTTCAAGCCGTACACCAAGCGGTACGATAACATCAACAGAACGAAGATACCGCCCAGCTTCGATGCCAGACAGCATTGGCCCCAGTGCGGCTCCATCGGCGTGGTCAGGGACCAGAGGTACTGCGGAGCCAGTTGGGTAAGTCTTCTTACCACAAACATCTCCAGGAGGAACATGCAAAAGATCGCAGAAGAGGTGTATAATACCTCCAAAAGGGTCTGTATGGTCCAACAAGGTTGTTGGAAGAGGATATTGGTTGTAGAAGAGTTGATTTAGGTGCCTCCATAAGGTGGTGTAGTAAATGCAAAATGTATATCGAAGGAAATGTTGGTCGTGTTAGAAGATTTTGAATGCTTGAAGCAGTAATTTTAACAGCAAAAGGTAGGATAGACTATGCAGAAGGTCATCTAGATGAATCTACATAACCTTCAAGAGGATATTGATTGTAGGAGAGTATATTGGGAAGGTTTCAAACAGGAGGATTTACCTCCATAAGGTGGTGTAGTAAATGCAAAAGGTATATCGAAGGAAATGTTGGTCGTGTTAGAAGATTTTGAATGCTTAAAGCAGTAATTTTAACAGCAAAAGGTAGGATAGACTACGCAGAAGGTCATCTAGATGAATCTACATAACCTACAAGAGGATATTAATTGTAGGAGAGTATATTGGGAAGGTTTCAAACAGGAGGATTTACTTCCATAAGGTGGTAAAGTAAATGCAAAAGGTACAGGTATATCGAAGGAAATATTGGTCATGTTAGAAGACTTATTATAGACCATGCAAAAGATCATCTAGCAACTCGAATAAACTCATTCCTTCCATGAATGAATCGACCTAGTGGTTGCAAGTCTATTCACTTCTATCGAATACCTAGATATCCTTCGAACCAACGTTCCCAAAGGTCCTTCCGAAAGCTTGCCAATCCTTCAGCTCCCGGCGGAGACTCGACTGTACATATACAGGTCCGTTTCGCAGGATTTCGCGGCCGCCGAGGTGATGTCCGACAGGATATGCGTGGCCAGCCAGGGAATGATCGAGTTCACGTTCTCCGTGGAGGAGTTGATAGCGTGCTGCGAGTCGTGCGGCAACGGCTGCACCAGCGGCTACCTTTACACGCCCTTCGAATATTGGAGGATCTACGGAATCCCGTCCGGCGGCGACCAATACAGGAGTGAGGTGAGCCCGTCCCTGTGCATCCATTTAGTTTGCTGTTGTTTGGAATCGCGGTCGATTTCGGTGCGGGGAGACTTTCGATCGTCGATTGAGCTTCGGAGCGTTTTGCTCGTCATCTCCTGGAGATGGCGTCCAAATCTGCCGGAGGAAGATTTGATGTAATGGTCCAAACAAATGCTTAAAATTTGGTATTATGTTCTACATTTCTATCATGATTTCGCTCCAGTGAAAGCACTTCTAGGCTCTTCTGCATCTTTTTTTTCCAAATTTACGATGATTTTAGTTTATTTCCAGCCTTCTGCTTTAGTTTGGTTCAGATTTCTTCGGTTTTCTCGAGCTCAACGTTTAATTAAGATCAATCGTCTGATCCGAAGTTTAACGAAATCGATCGTACAGTCGATTTGCTAGTGCTGAAATTAATAAGAAAAATACGTGGACGTTATTTTCGATTTTGGATTTGTTATTAATTTCAGCTACTATACAATTCAACAGCAAACGAGCTAAGCAAACTAACGAAAGGAGACTTAATCGATATCATTGTTACCAAAGAAGTACCGTGCACTATAAACGTTAGCAAAACGACAAAAGAAATCATTGAAAAAGGCAACTATAAGTATAATTATTTGCATCAGGTAAGCGCTAATGTTTCGGTCCACCTCACGGCGGGCTCGATTTAAACACTACCTAGATTAAAATAATATTGCACCAGAAATTACCGATCTAAGTGCACCACATCCCTAAAATGAAATCGATCAATTCCACGGTGCTTGATCTATTAAAATTTCTTCAAAACCTACTCGATGAATCTTCTCCTTATTCTCTATCAACAGTTTTATCAGAGTTTGCTGCACCCCTTTCTTCTATTTCTTACTATATTAATGCCCAACTACTTCATTTCGCTTGGTGTTAAGTGCTAACTAACCACTTCTTTCTTAGATATCTTAGATATTCTTTGTTTACCTAGAACCATCTTCCTTCATTTTTATTAGGTAATCATACCAATTTAGCTATTTTTTGTCTATGTATCTACACATGTTAACTGGTTCTTGTTCGTTAATTTCCCTTAAGTACCTACTCATTTCATTTAGTTTTTTGTATGCTCCATCTCTTCTAACATTCTTTTATTTATCGACTAGTGTTCCTACGGACGCGTTTGCTCTAATCGCCATCTCACCACCGATATTCCCGTCGCGATACGACGAAAGCTCTGGTAGACACACCACCAGAGCTTTGCGTCAGAGCGAGGGGTCCTTTCAAGCGGGTTTTTTGCCTGTACGTTTCAGGGTTGCAAACCGTTTACGGCGTCGAATGGTGTAAATCCAGTTTGCTCGCCTCACTGTACGCTCGGCTACAATAAATCCTTGGAGAGCGACCGCAGACACGGCCTGGCGGCCTATCACGTCCATCCGGACGTCGCCCAAATACAAACCGAGATACTGACCAACGGGCCCGTCGTGGCCGCCATCGACTTGTACAAGGACTACTTCGCTTACAAAGAAGGTAAATATTTCACCAAGTGGTCCACCCTGCATAGAGGAGAATCTGTACTTCATCCATCCAAGCAATGGAGTAACCAAACAAGTTTAGACGCTGCAATAGATGCAAACGTGCATGATGATCCAGCGTCTAAACTTGTTTTGGTTACTCCGTTGGTTCAATGGATGAAGTATAGTGTAGGTGTTTTTGGTCAATGGTTTTTTTGCAACCTCTTGCAAGATAACCAAACGAATCGCGGATTGGTATAGTGGATATTATAGTGTAATTTTGGGATTCGAAGGGATCTACGAGCACACTTCGTGGGAGCTGGTGGGCCGGCACGCCGTGAAGATAATCGGCTGGGGCGTCGAGAACGGCGTGCCCTACTGGCTGCTGATGAACTCCTGGGGCTCGGAGTTCGGCGTCGAGGGCGTCTCGAAGATCCAACGGGGCGTCAATCAGTGCGGCATCGAGTACTCGGTGACGGGCGGCGTGCCCAACGTCATGGAATGATGGGAATACCTCCCAAATCCCCGATCTCTCTTTTGAACGATCCGAATGAAAAAATGACGGAGGAACGTCCGGATATTTTTTGTGTAATTCGAATAAAAAGAGCGATATTTTTTGTAGCGAGTTGGAGTTGTTATTTCACGTCGTGTACTCTATAAAATTGAATCAAGTATACCTGTGTGGTAATTTAATTGGGAAGCGGTCTACCCGGGGGCTTATTAAATCATTCAATTTCAATACACATTAATAAACCGACGATATACAATGCGATGAGAATAGGTCGCAATTTGGGGTAATTTGCTTTAGTTTCGGGTGTTTTCCCGTTGATGAACATGTTTCGTACATCAAACGGTGTTATTGTTGTGTAGTGGGCGCAAAAAGCGACTGGTAATAACCGGTCGTAGCGTTTCACAGAAGGGATATTTAAAGTAAATGGCGACGAAACAAAGCGACATGATCGGACGTGTTTTCGAATGGAAACGTCGGCGCGCTTTTCGCCATGTTCGAAACCGGTAGTGACATGTCCTGCGAGGCCTGCTGCGTGCAGTCGACGTTCGGCGCTTTCGCTATGGCTTTTCGCGGCGGAAAATCGTGCGGAAAACGCGGCTTTGCGGACTGTCGCGTGTAGTTTCGAAGCGAGTTTTCGTTGGATTTTGCTGTTTTTGGAGGATCGGGTACGCTGGAATAGCCGCTTTGGTTTGGTTTGGTGTAGTTTTGGTAATTAAATTTAATGGGGAGATGTAAAAAGTTTTGTGTCGAGTTGTTTGTTTTTAATCACTCCGACGAAAATGTTTGCTTTGTGTTCTTAAATCGCGGTAAAAGTTTTTAATGGTGGCGAATGTTTGCGCGAATATTATAAGGTAGACTGGGGCAAATCGGTTGTAAAATTTGAATAGTTCAAGTTAAATCCTAAAATGTGGCTTTATTTTTTCTCTTATTAGAAATGCTGATACCACATTAAATTCACAACTTCCTAAACTAAAGAATCGAGGTTTTAAAAAGTTTTTTTTTTGAAAAAGGAAGAAAACGATTTTACATATTTTTTTAAATGTTGACAATATGTTACATTTACCCCGAACCAAACGGTTCTAAAGTGCAATACAATTATATAGAAAAACATATGGGGCAATTGTAAAAAAATATTTGGTTCCTCTAAAATTTGATATGCTGTTTATTTATTTATTTCAAAAAATAACAGAGCTACAAAATAATAAAGAAAAAATAAGAAACAAACCCTGTCTAATGCACAAAAGAACTCTAAAAATAATAAATACATTAACATAATAGGTAAAAATATTACATTTACCCCATTTTTACATTTGCCCCAATCTACCTTAACGGAAAACGTTTGCAATGGGGTTTCAAATCCGCAAAAATAATATTTTTGTATTTAAATTTCTAGCTAAAAGTTGGTTTTAATTAAGAGTTGGACGCACTGAGAAAATCTATACAGTATTTTCAAAACGAATTATTTATTTAAAACTCGTGGAATTAAAACCGTTTACACTGGACTTTCGGATCGACAAACAAAAATGTTTTTTTCATTGTTAATGCAAATATTGGGACATTTACTCTGAATTTATAAACGCACGGATGATTATAGCGAAAAACGTATGCAATAAATTTACAATTCCGCAAATACAAATTTGTATTAATTACAATTTGTTGTAAACAGAAACATAAAAAAACGGGCAATGTTTACACTGAATGTTCAAATAGGAATTTCCATATTTCCACCGCATTAAGTAGGTACACAATATGAAACCAACAATTTTTCATTATACATATTTCTTTATACATATCCTTTTTATTTCATAAAATCGCGACTTTGCAATTTTTCCATTGTTGCTTTTTGTTACCGAAGCTTTTATTTCCAAAAGAATCAAACGATTAGTTAGACAGAAGCCTTCTTTTGTGAGCAAAAAAGCATTAATTAACTTTACCTAATTAGGCAGCTTTGTAAGTAAGTTCGATCGGTCAATCGAAAATAACGAGCTGGCAAATTTTCATTAGAAGCAAATTCCACGTGCAAATTGAACACCAACTTGTTAATAAAAACAACACCACTGGAATGATGGAAGCTTTATAGTCCGGTCAAATTCACCAAAAATCTCTAGCTAATGAAATTTGATATAGTTTTTTAATTACAATTTTTCCTTACGGAAAACACCAAAGAGTTTTTATACACACAAAAATTGTATTGAGGATTTTAAAATAATTAACGATAATTCGACCGGACTAAGCGAATACTTACAAATTACCGTATAATTAAAATTCAATTACGCGTGCAATATATGGAATATTATTTCAGTTAAAATAATTCAGCAAAATATTGAAACAACCAACTAATGGAATACCAAATTAAGCACATACTTAGATTAAGCTATTACAATAACCGTTTCTGTACAAAACGAAATTAATTAATGATGATAAATTTAAACGGGCGAACTTTTCATGAATTTGTACAAACGTTATACACAGGTAATACCAATATGTTGTAGGCGTAATTCCGATACATCAAATAGTTATAGGTTTAATTACACTCCGCCTGTTTGTTTGATGAGAGCCGTATAGGTAGTGTGTTTAATTACTAAATCAAATCCGGATAGATTTTATCAGAACGAGATTTTTACTTCGCCTGAATAATTTAAATCGAATTTAATGCAAGCGATATTATAGAAAATCAAATATCTCACAACATAGTAATACTCCATTTGATTTGTAATTTATACTCCGTTCGCCATCAGGAAGTACTTATACCAGAACCTTATTTTGTATGCAAAATATTACTAATATTGTAATTAATTATTTATTGGATTGCTTTAATAGAGTTTTCTAATATTAAATCTTCTAATCGCGATAGGGGTATAGTATTTCGATTTGTTTTTCAAATTTCAACACGTCTTACAAATTGGATTGGAATGAAAAGGAAACAAGGGTATTAAAATAGAATTGGAATTTCCCCAAATCTAATTCGAGCTTTCATTAAATTTAATTAAATACAATAGTTCATTTTATCCGAATCTGTGACTAGTCTCTTCGCAATAAAAAGTCTCCACGACACAGCTAATAGTTCAGTGTTACCAACGTTGAAAGAAAATCCCCATTATCGGTGGAATACATTAGGGTAGTTTCGGTTACAAATTGAAACCGAGCTGAGATCTGTAGGAATTTCGAGTGGGTCAATCGAACGAAATAAAAGTCCAAATAGCCCGGCTAATTGTTAGAAACGGTTTTAATTGATCCAGCCGAGCGGAAAAACCCTTTTTCCATTAAAGCGCCAATCGATGGTAATTCGATGAAAAGCAAGGAGTGGTCGAGGTAATTAGAATTCGATGCAAAAAAAAACGAGCGATTCGTAGTAAAATAAAACTATCGCTTTAAGTTGTCGCAATCAAAAACTAGTCTCGTAAATAAGTAAAATAAAATACCGAGCATCGAGAGTGTAGAGTTTTCCTGAACTTTTTCAATCACCCGCAGTTCATTTTAAACTTCAGCCATCCATTGAAAATCTCCAACTTCAAAGCGCAATGAATACATCCGATATTTATAATATCGTTACGACTACAAAACACGAAAAAAAACTGTTATTGAGTTGCTAATAAGACAACAAAATTCAAAAAACCCATAATCTAAAAACATCGATAATTCTGACGTCATAATAAACCTACATCGAGCAATCCCCTAGCGTATATCAACCTTGGAAATATCAAATATCTATGTTAGTTTTTTTTGCATCGATAATAATAATTTTTGATCAATTTGCATTGTAAATAAACGAATAAATCATATCAGCACGTGTATTCGGAACGCTTCCCTTTGAGTACGGGCGACATTTGCTTTTCATATTTATTTGGAACGTCAAAATGAACTCTTTTAGCAAACAACTTCCTCTTCCGCCCCTCTTAATAAAGTATATGACACAGAAACGACCGTTGACAGCACTTAATTAGGTGAATTTTTGCAACATTTGTTCAAAAAAAATCTGTAAATACGCTGATAAAAAGCGCTTAATGTATAAGGGTCATTATATACAAAAAAAGGTAGGGAGAAGTTGAAAAAAGAAAACAATTTTTCATCTAATTGTCTCAGTACATTTTTCGGCCTTAAGGGAGACATTTTCCTTTTTGTGCTCAAATTATTATTGCACTGTAATAGAAGTTTTGTCCCATAATTCCGAATTACCTTGTTGTTAAATCGATTTTTTTGTCCTCGAAAGTTTTCGGAGGACATTACTGGATTTTTTTACAAAAAAATTTCCTTTAAAGACAGTAATTATGCATCTACTTGAATCAATTATTCAATCCATATCATTATCATTATCGGATTAAAATGATCTTATAGAGCCTAACAAGTACCTATTACATCAACCAGTTGCATCAAAGGATTCTCGCAGGGATAATATTAGATGATTATCGTTGTGCTAGAAAGTGGAAAATTGCCAATCCGGGTTTCCTTTTATCGAGAACTCCGCCCGAGACATTATCGTCGAATTCAAACTTCCGGCTTTAACCTCATAATAAGGGGATAAAAAAAACAACAACAAGGAAAAAAAATCTTATATATTTTCCATTTCGCGAACGATCTGGTTATATGAATCGGGAAAACATAACGAGAAACAATCTAATTTCGCTTCATCCTCTCCATTCTCCTCAAATCCGGGCCAGACCAGTCGATGTACCACTCTCAACAGATGGTAATCGGTCGTTCCTCGTCAAGGATCAAGGATAATTGACGGGAATGGATTCGTTAACGAATATTACAAAGCACCCTGTCGCACAGCTGGATACTTATCAATCAATTTGTATATATACAAGGCGTTTCGCTGGTAAACAAACTTTAATTTAGAATTGGGGGTAACCAAAGGTCATATATGACCTAACCTAATTACAGCGTCTTTTATCTACTACATGATTAGTATTAATGTTTCTTTGTTAATGTATTTTGTGTGTATATTTGGATTGATGTTGTGAGATATTCGTTTGACATTTTTTTTTAATAATAACCTTTGTAGAATACTACCTACTATTTTATTTTTGAAGCTCACTAAAATTGGAGATATAATATAAAAATGCCAGATATTGAATTCGTCCGTTTGAATCGACTTTTAAAATATTAAAATGCAGGAGCATTATGAAGTTCTGGCGCGAATATTGTAGGAGTAGTATTATAGGGGTTGTTTTAAATTCCTCCGCAGCGGCGGTATTAAACAAAAATTCTTTTTCCTCGTTAACTTTGTGGAAAAGTCGGAAAGGAACTTTCAATGAAAAATTATATTTAATATTCCTTTTAAAATCAATTTTGAGGCGCCGGGTATAGCGAAAGGCTCCGACACAGCGAGATATCAATCAATCCGCTCGCCCAAGCAGTGTAAATAAGCCCTAATCGCTTTCCCTTTTCTCAATATATCCTTACGAATGTTCTCGAAATTTGAAATTCAATTAATCTAACTACAATCCTCCGGCGGCGAAAAAAAAAAGGCGCTGGATTTGCGGATATTCAATCGCCGATACTACCCGGAATTTTTTTCCTGTTTCGGTTACCAAATCGCCATTCCCGGTACCCAAGCGTCGGAAAAATTTTAATGAAAAGCAAATACTAATAACGAAGATAAGATTACAGGAGAAATAAAAGCGCCGCCTATAAAAATAGGAAGATGGAAATTGATAAAGGGAAAGATAAAAAAATCAGATTATCCTTAAAAGTATCCCGCAGTGTTGCAGGATCGATTGTAATTGGATACTTCCAGTGCTTTTTTGTTCCAGTGTTAATTAATTGTGTGCCGATACTTCAGGACGTGAATATCTGGATGATTTTAAGAAGAAAAGTTTATATCAATACATGTGCTAAACCTCTTAGTTTTCGAGCTACAGAGTATTGAAATTTTAGAAATAAAAATAACTTTTCTATCAGAATGTTCTTCACTAAGTCTAATTTCTCCCTGGAATAGCCTCCATTAATAAACTAGGTATCTACTAATCGCATTAAAACTTCAATTGAATGCACCGAAAGTGAAAAAGCGTAGATGAAAACTCGCTTGACGTTTGCACTTAGGAAAATTCCGTCAAGTTGGAAATTCGTTTGCATGAGTTAGAGCGGCGTCCAAATTGTTCAAAATGCGGAAATTTAATGAGATTTCACTCGATATCTACTTCGTACTACAAACTAACGCGAACGGGTTGTCCCAGGAGTTTTCTGGCAGAGGTCTCTGGAGACAGGTGATGTATAATGGGACATCCCGTATATTCACTCATATCTGGAGTTTCGAGAGTAATACTTAACGAAATGAAACGGAACGTAATAAAAATACCGGATTGTCTTGGTTACGTTTCCATTTAGAGTTTCAATTCGGAGATGCGGATATATTGGATATTCAACTTCAACTAATACATTTATTTGTTTACCGATCTGTAAAAGACCATTTTTTGTATGACAGAGTTGACAGATGATGTATCTAGTTAGTTTTAGTTGTTGTTTTGGTCGTTTCTATGAGTTGAACGAAGAAAGATTAATAAAATGACAGTTGTCAGAGTGAAAAGTTGCAATCACACAAATGTCACTCTTCCTTTTTCCTTTATAAGTGTTTGGAAGTTGTCTCTATCGCACCTATACAACCTATGTTGCGATCTGGAATGAAGCACAATGTATATCGAATAAAGTCTAATAGGTTATTAGTATTTTATGGGTTTATACGAGGCGTTACATAATAGCCGACATATTTAACTAATTTAATGGACAAAACAGAATATAGATTTGTTGAGACATTTCCACTAAATCCTCTTCCAGCCGAAACGCAATGGAACTCCTAACCAGCGCACCTGGAGCACCATGAACATCATCGTCAACGAACACCTGCAGCTCCAGCACGTCCTCGGTACGATGGAGACCAACGATTCCTCGACGATCGACGGCAACGCCACCTTCGTCGATACCGAGCAATTCAAGCGCAGGAATTTCCGCGAAATCGCCTTCTACACGGTGCTCTTCGTGGTCGCCGCCATCGGCAATTTGACCGTTTTCGTGTCGCTGTTGCGGTCCAGACGAAGGAAGTCCAGGATCAGTCTGATGATTACCCATCTCACCATAGCCGATTTGATCGTCACGTTCATCATGATACCGGGCGAGGTGCGTATACACAATCATTGGTTAAAAGCTCATTAATAATCTACCTCAGCAAATGTAGCTTGGCAGTGGAAAACTCTGCATGCCAACTGCCAAGCTATTCATTATTCGGTAAGGTAATTTTCGGGTTGTGTTTCAGGTGATCTGGCGGCTGACGGGGGTCTGGTTGGCGGGCAACGTGGCCTGCAAAGTTTTCCTCTTCCTGAGGGTGCTGGGCCCCTATTTGAGCAGCAACATATTGGTTTGCATATCGTTAGATCGGTATTTCGCAGTGCTCTATCCCCTGAGGGTGACCGATGCCCGCCGAAGAGGCAAACTCATGTTGTCTGTGGCTTGGAGCGCCTCTATCGCGTATTGCATTCCGCAAGTAAGTGTTTGAGGCGAGGTATGTGCATGCGATATTTACCGAACTGATGTTCCTATATGTTGTTTCAATTAACTTGGCTATGACGTCATGACTGTTTGAAAATAAACGCACCTGTGTGTATTATCTGGAGACTATTTTAGACAAACATAGACAATTTATTTGTTATTTAAACATACCCCGCTCGCTAACAGGAGATAGTATTAAATGTAGTTTGGTATGCGAAAGATATATCAATGAAAAAATTACAAAATTTCAATAGCGCCTACTTTTTAATTAGAATTGGCAAGTCTTGGTTTGCTGGTTCAGAAGATCATATTTCCATGTCCTGAGAACCATCAGTGTTTGACTTTGGCAAGACTTTCAACAATTTTTTTAGCATTCAAACTACTCTGTGTGAAATTTGAATTTTGAATTTAATTAAACCGTTTTGTAGCTAAATTAATTTGGGTACGTTGAGTATAGGCTATACTGGGCCTTCGTTAGCCCTTGGAAAATCCTTAATCGACCAAGCGTTCGGGCAAACATTGACGGATAATTATAATGCGAATTCGAACGGGGGATGAGATAAAATATATCGGGATTTCGCGTTGTTTGCAAGGCTTTATTCTTGAAATTATCAAATATTTAAGCACGCGATTATCGAGTGTCTTTTCCGAATTTCATAAAATCTACTCTACAATGCTGAGAAACCAGGAAGAGTTAATACTTGTTGTCATATACATTACAAAAGACCTCATTAATGTAATTGTACAAATTAGAATGATTTACAAAGTGCTCCACCTGCAGGAAAAAAGATTATCCTCTACTTATAAGACACTCTGTTAATATTTTATTAGGAACCCCTCAGATAAAATAATGCGAACGCCATTGATAGTGGGTTTGTTTACTTTCCCATTACCGATTTATCCCTCATGAGTGAGTACATTTTGTATAATAAACTACTTGTGAATTTAATCGAAATTCGGAATTTACTTTAGTACTTAATAAAAGAAAATCAACAAACAATTTAGCTGAAAATACCGCAGCATTTGAGCCGAGGTAAATCAAATCACAATGGTTAATGCCTATTATTAAATTAAGGTATGATCTACATCAAAGTTGCAGGTATTTTGATTTGAATTAATTAATCCGGAACGCGCCATTGCCGAATTGTTGCTCCGGATCTCTGGATTTAATTGCTTCCGGAGAATTTCGAGTTATCTCTTTTTTCCCTTAAATTCCCGTTTCCAGGGCTTAAGCGATAAATTCCCCCTAGGGGGCCGTAAATTGCTAACGTGGCAGTACGAACAGAAAATCGTCAGACATGAGCATAAAGCGGAACGAATTTTAATCTTTCCATTAATTTTTTCGTTAAATTAAATTTTGTTTTTCGGTCAAACAAATAATTTATACCAGTTTTCCGTTTAATTGAATTCGTAATGTGTAAATGAATTTCACGAATTCGGCCCTGTCTATTCGACTGCTTTTGTAACAGGACCGTATGCATGAATATTTAGAGAGTAAATTTAAAATAATCCTTTTACAGTAGAATTTCGAATGAACGAAATTTCAATTTCCGGGAAAACTATATTCGCTTGAATAAAACGGAATTTCTAACAATGAAAATCGCTATTTCACACTTCAGGAAACAAAAACTAAACTATTTAGAGAATTTATCGCTGATAAAATACGAATTGGCATTAGTAAAATAAAATTCGTTTGAATGAATTCAAATTTATTGGATAAATTCTTCGTTTTTTTCATATTTATTGAAGATTTGACTAACAAAAACCACTAGATAAAACCCAAAAAATAACCAAATGAAAACTTCCCAACTTAAATATTACTTCGTTTATTATTAATTGCAATGTTCGTGTAACTTCAGCACAAGTTGCCTGAATAATTCCTCCTTAAAGGGATCAGAAACCAAAGATATTCACTTGAAAACCCATACGTGGCCCTCTGGGAATCACCAGTTCGTCATTAAACGAACTTCTGTTACAAATTATTACAAAGTAGGAAAATTAAACCGGCTAATTTAAATTTATAATTGAACAATAGCGATTTTAATAACGCGAAGTTTTAATAGAAACGTCCGAACTCCGAAAGTTGAAAATTATTCGCCGCTACGCGGTACTATGTAAAATACTTTTGCGGTTACCCCGCAATCTTTTTTATCCTGGTATTATTGCGAATTATTCACTTGAAATGCGGAGGTATAACTGCTCGAGATATAAATAGTTTCTTGTATAATGCACAAAAAGAAATAAAGGTAAATAGTGCAGGAGAACGAGGCAAAAATAGTGCCTAACTTTTATATTTTATAACTACACTAATTTCAATTTACTGTGGTGATTAATGTGGCTAATGTAGGTACTCCAAAAAGGCCACTTTGAATTTTTTATGTCTTTTATAAATTACTGGACTGTTTAATATTAAATTAATTTTGTTGTATACTTGCTATTTATTCATTACTAACTATGTTTTATAAGAAAAACTTTATCAACTAAAATTAATATAGTTAAAACTCTGCATAGCAAGTCAGGCAACCGTAGTTTTCTTCGAACATCGTTCAATTTTCAATCAATCATATCGGTGACAATTATTCGAAAACTTATTAGTTATCGACACTCTCACATAACCTTTTAAAATTGATTGATTAATTGTAATTTTACAGTGCTATTTAACAAAATTTTAAAGAAATATTACTTATATTACATAATTTATTTGCATACAAAATTAGATTTTCTAATGATAAGCGAATGGGGTATAATTACTATAAGGCAATACTTATAGATTTTAACACGTTCGAAGAGAGTTTATTTGCCATTTAATAATAACAATGGAATCCGATATACACTGTGCTTCATTCGACATGGTCATTTCTATGAGTTGAACAAAGAAAGATTATTAAAATGACAGTTGTCAGTGTGAAAAGTTGAAATGACAGTAATGACACAAATGTCACTCATTCTTTTTCCTATATAAGTGTCTAATTGAAGTTGTCTTTGTTGCACCCGTAGCCTATGTTGCAATGAACAATGGAGCAATCTGTATTTGTTCTATTCGTTCCAGAGCTTCGTGTTCAGCGTGCAAACGCACCCGGACAATTCGAATTTCACCCAATGCGTTTCCTATTATTTCTTCTCGTCGCCGAGCCAGGAAACCGCCTACAATTTCCTCTGCGTCATCTTCATGTACTTCCTGCCGCTCTCCGTCATCACCGTCGCCTACACGGCCATCATGTGCGAGTTGTCCAGGAACTCCAAAATCGTCCAAAGTAAGCACCTGCAGTAGTATATTAAAAGCACTAATTTTTGAATGGCAAGACTATCGCGCAATTTGGGGTGTTTATATCGGAGTAAAAATACTATTTTTTGACGTAAAAATGACAGTTGAAACTTTCAAAATGACAGTTAGGCGCCATCTTTTTTTCTTATTGAAAGGGGGATCAAGTGACACCTCGTTTTAAAGGTAATTTCATTCTTAAGTCAACCCCCAAATTTGAAAACAATTTAATAACGCATATTCACGTGAAGATTATATTAGTTTTAACCCCAGGGCATATTGATACATTTAAGAATTAATTCTGAACGTACTATAAAATGTGTCAGTTAATTGTTGCTATTAGTGGTGTTTTTTGCAGACGAGTCTCTACCGTTGGCTGATGGGAAATTAAGGCTGAGGCGGTCGGCTGTGAGTAATATCGAAAAGGCGAAAAGTCGCACTTTGAAAATGACCATTACTATAGTGGCTGTATACGTGGCCTGTTGCACCCCAACGGCCATCATGACTTTGTGGTAAGTGGTACCAAAATCAAGTGGTAATTGACCAAAGGCTACTGGGATTATCTTCTACCTACGAAGGATTTATTTGCAGATGTAGACTCTACTCTTACAACCCATATTTCTTGGAAAAAAAACATTTTTAATCAAATTCCTGCTGGGTCCTTCATAATCCGAATCAAAGTCTAGTCGAATCACGTTCGCACGCGAACGAAAATAAATAAAATATAATCTCCCAAGCCGTACACTCCATTTAATACCACTTGTATTTAGTTTGCTCATGTTACATTCACCCGCTCGAGCGAAATCTCGAGCACTGACAAATTAAATTTGCTCTTTCGCAAAAAATATGGAGAAAAAACCTGTTATGCGATCGCCCAAAACTCGCCAAATTAACGAGATTATGCGAAAAAAAAATTAATAAAATACCCGGCAATTCCCCTAATCTCATCAACAAGATCCACATCAGAAAACGCTCGTCAATCTGTCGAATTTGTACCGAATAACCGAACAGTTTCAGTTCATCCCGAGATATTTTGGTGCATTTAGAAATCTTCCTGCAGGTACATGGTGGACAGGACGAGCGCCGAAGGAGTCCCCGACTGGTTGCAGGAGTTCTTCTTCATCATGGTGGCCACCAACAGTTGCATGAATCCCATAATATACGGCAGCTACATCATCAAATGCAATCGCACCTGCCAGAACGCCTCGCAGGCGCACAGGAAACCCAACGAAAATTTGAACGGTGAGTTTATTCTTCTTCTTCTTCTTCTTCGCAATTTTTTTGCCTCAGCTGCCAGGGCTATTCGGCCAAGGGTGAGTTTATTGTCACGGCTCGCTTGATTTGTTTTTAAACGCTGATGGGGGAATCGCCGGGGTTTTTTTTGTGCGTTTATTCTATAATGAATGTCGAGAGACCGGCGCGTGAAATGCATCGCTTCGGAGTAAAATTAATGCTATAATTTTTCATTTGGCATGGAATTGGAAAAACAGGCGGTAAATGCGATACTTTCAGATGGGGAAATTCGATCGACCTACGCGAGTAAGGACGTCGTCAGGAGACTATTGAAGTGCTTCTTGCGTCACGGGAAAGGTGAGTGAAATTTTTATTTCTATTTAGGCGGGTCTATAAATATCTCGATTTGCAAAAATACGAAGATTTTCTAAGGGGTTTCGCTTGGGTTTGTTACGTTTTTGGGTTGATTTTGAATGAATTTTAGGGGCGTTTTTAAAATGGGAAGTATTCAAAAAAATTTATCATTCCCGTAAGTATTTTTTAAACGCCCGGTATTATTGTATTTTTAACCAATAATTATAGCATTAATTTTCGATTACTGTTATATCTAGACATAGAGAGAATTACGTGTTCAATCTAATTTAAAATAAGTTTCCCGAATATATAGGAAACTAATATCGAAGGATGTCTGTAGGAGTTTGCAGAATTGGAGTTATCTTTTTGGGAGAAACTCGAAGTGGTTAAAAAAAAGCGATGAAATTTCCTCGCGCGAATTGTACAGGGTGATTTCGAAGAGACAATAAGTTTGTGAATAAAAGGTTTTTTAATTATGAACAAGTTTAGAAGAAATTTGATAGACTGTTGATAGAAATTCAAAAATGACACACCCTGTATAAACGAAGCAACGGGGAGATTGAAAATTTCAATAACAACTACAAAGTTATTATAATTAATAAAATTCCACGGGTTCTGGAGTAAAAATACCAGAACAAATTGAACTTTTACGCAGAATGGCACGGAAGCCAAATAGAACGAACTGCTTTTATTTGCAATAATGTTTCCGTAAATTCAATATGAATGAATGAAAACCCGTTTGTGCGCTCTATACGGAGCCTTGCAAAAAGAAAAAGTGACAAAAATTGGAAACTCCGAGCGTGTGTTAAACATTTTTTGTTCGTTTTTTCGAAAATTCCGTAACAACTCGACCGAAAAAACACCGAAAACAACCCGCTTAAATTTCGTTAATCAATGGAAAATGGAACGCAAAAAAACCATTTTAGTATTCCGTTCGGAAAATCAATGAAACGAAAAATAAGAGCTCAAACTTCGAAACACCCTGTATAAAACCAGGAAATTGCGCCATCAAAATTGACATTCCAATTGAATCGTTTTATTTGCAAAGAAAACACCCCGTCGCGTTTTCCTTACTCTACTATGTAATTAACAAATTATTAGAGGGTAATTAACTCGGCAATTAAAGTGGAAACGTTAGGTAATTACGTCTGGTAATATTTATCCATCTGTTCCAGACGGATCGGCGACAACGAAGAGCACCGCGGCGAAGAAAACGAACGCCCTGTATAAAAACGAGTCGCTGGCTTTGTGCAAGATCGGCCAATCGCAGCAGAAGGTTAGTACTCTTGTAACTTCGAATGGGGTTATGCTGGAAAATTGGCTCTAAGTTTAGATTGTAGGAAAACATTCCTCTTTGAATTGACTGTTAAAAGAGTTCCCTAGTTTTGGTAGGTTTTGAGTTATATCGATTTTTTTATAGAGGGTTAGAAGATGATTGAATTAAAGATTTGTAAATCTTAATGTTTTTGAGTTATATCCTTACCTGAAATAAATGCATTTTTTCTTGTGACTTCTATCTTGGAAATTTAATTGCTACATCATTTTTTACAACAAATTTTCCATCAAGTTTGTGTTGTGATATTTAAATTTGTCCTATGTTTCGTCTGGAATAAACTATAAATAGTAACCAATTTTGCATTTTCATGAATAACAATCATCGCTTGAAATTCATTTTCATATCATTCTGTATATAGCAAAAAACTTCAATCTTCCAGTTTCCTAAATGAAAAATAACGCAATTCTTCTTTAAAAGTTTCTTCAAACAGAATATATGTATACACTTGTAGCTGTATCCTGATATTAAGAAAATTCCTTACGTTATTTATTATTACACAAGTATAACAAAGTTTTCATAAAACCTTTCGAAAAACGTATCTCGTTATCGCCGATTTAGAATCAAACTTCCCAAACGAGGAGAATATTCCAGCGGATTTTCATTCATTCAAGAAAAGCCGATTTTTTACTACTTAATATCGACGAGTCGGCAGGAAGAACTTTTCTCCCGCGTCAGTGGGAGTTTCCCGAATGTCCGTCGGCATAAATTCAACGGATTGCGATGAAATTCCAGCGGCTATTTTTCCTTGCCGAAAACGTGCCGCGTTTTCCGCTTCCCCAAAACTTCCCCGATAATGCCAGAATTTCGAAATAATATGGGCTTTATTTGTCGAGCGAAAAGCAAACAAGACAAATATTCGGGGACGATTTGGAAGTTCCATGCCGGGATTTATTTGAATAATATTATACTTATACGAGTTTATGTTTAAACGTATATAGGATTAGATCAAATTTTTGACTAATTAATAAACTAGATAAAAATGGTTTTTGGTTTTATTTGATTAAATTTATTTGACATTGACAGTTGACAGTTGAGAATTATTCTCTGTAAATGGATTTCAGGACCGATTTGATAACAAAACGATTCCTTTAAAAACATAAGCTTTACGATAAAGTGTCCTTTAATCTTTTTTCTAATATAAAATTATCTCAAACCCACCCTGTATAATAGTTTTCAAACAACCTCTTTTACCCTAATGACACCATTCATCCGAATTAACCTAGTTTCTTGTACGGATCCATTCAACTACCCGGCGAATCGATAAACCCCACTCCTGAACTAAATGATGTTTCGTTCTATCCGCAGGAGGATCGTACCCACTCGGGGGATTACCCGCCGAGCGCGGCGCGCGTCAGCTTCGCCGAGAGCACCGCGTCCAACCACAGCCAGGGCTTGTCCTACTACAGCGAGCCGTTGACGAATCAGCTGGGGCTGGGGAGCGCGCCCGTCGAGTGCAAGCGCTCCCAGCCCGATTTGTGCACCACCACCAGTCTGGTGATGAACGTGCACCAGGTGAAGGTGCAGTACCACCGGCGGGGGGATCAACGCAACGAGTTGTTCATGTAGACTATTGCGCGGTGGCTGGATGATAAACTGTTTCGAGGCCTCGGTTCGATTTTATTCGATGCTTCGATATTTTTGTAATACTAGGATCGGTGTTTTTGAATCTCGTGATGTTGATTGAGTGGAATAATACAGGAATTATGTTTTATATTTGTAAAAAATGCCTGTGATGTTTATTGTAATTTATTATGTCTATTGTTAATAAAATTTTCGATTCGTATGAATTTTATTAAATACTAACTGAATAAAGTACATACTTGAAACAAATTAAACAACTTTTACGTGTGTTTTAGATTTCTACAAAATACTAAATACAATAAATTATATTCAAGCAACTATACGTTAGGCAACACTTTTGACATATCCCTACCCTTTCGCTCATTTGAACCTGTGACAAGTTCTATTCGGTTATTCAGTCACTGTATGTTTAGTCAATACGTACTCTTATAAGAAAATATAAATAATTTTTATTGTTTCATTCTTTACTTAATAATAAACTAAAGTTATTAAAATAAATGAAACATTAGATAAATTATTTTTCTAAAAGAGAAGAAAAGAATTTGTTGTCTTGTCATTAGTGTCAATGTCAGTGTGTATAAAAATCTTGTTTATAATTTCAAATTTTCCAACAATAATCAAATTGGCAAACCGAGATGAAACGAATAATAATAATTGTTCAAACTCGCAAAGCTATTAATACAACAATATATCTATAAGACTACAGGCACCATTTGCAAAAACAAACCAGACCCTCCAATCAATAATGATTTTTAATCTACTTCGAATACACCAAACCAAAGCGCTTCACTGTTACATTTTAATGACCCTGTGGATCCTGCTGATAGTAGTGGGAATCTACAAGTTTTTAGAATCTAAGCAAAAACTAACCGAGACCGAAGTCTCATCGGCATCTTACACCAATCTAGCTTTAGACGCGAAAACGAAGAGGATATTTCGAATATGCAACTTCCCCGAAGACATTTCCACCGGGGACGAAGGTACTTCTGTTCGTACGTCGCGATTCGTGATAAATAATTCGTTTTTTAGGAGCCATAAGGGGGAGTAAATGGTATCTCAAAGGTTTGATAATTTTACTTAGGCACGGTGATAGAGGACCACTTCAGCACATCAAGAAAATATCCTCTATAAATTGCGGTACAGAAAATAGCGAGATTTTATCATCGTATAAGGTTTGTTGTTAGTGTAGTTGTTTCATAGGATTTTATTTTGTGTGTTTCAGGCATATTTGCGCAATCAATCGTTACCTGGAAAAGTCTCCTGGGCAGGTCCGGGGCCTTTTCACAATTTCCCGTTTCTTCCAGTTCATCCGACTCAGTGCCATTTAGGTCAATTGACGATGCAAGGTGCTTAAATTCCTTTATACATCTAAAATAGTTCAAAACATCCATGTATTTTGTAGGTATATTTCAATTGTTAAAACTAGGCAATTTGTTAAAAAGCAACTACGAGGATATTTGGGCGAAATTATCGACTCTAAAACCTAGTGAAGTATTAGTCTACAGCACGCGTTACCGTAGAACCTTCCAATCGGTATTGGCCTTCTTGTTTGGTTTCATTCCATCGGATGTTCTCGAGAAAATTAGCATACACGAGAGTCAAAGTATGAGTTTCTGTTTCAAGGATTGTGGTTGCCCCATCACAGAGAAACTATACAGGTTTTATCTATATTTATTACAAGTACTCCTGTACAGTTGTATGCGTTTTAGGAACGTGAAAAAGAGTATATCGCAGCAATTGCAGTCTCATCCTGCTGTTGCAGCCCTCGCCGAATCCACCGGTTCTACTCTATTTTCAATCAACGGAGAATCCACAGCCACCAATGCAGATCCGCATTTCATTAGAGATGCTCTACTGACGTTCGTTTGCCACAGGAACGGGTTGCCTTGTGACTCTCCTGTGAATTGCATTAGGTACTATTCACTTTAATGTTATACAAATAGTATAATCAAAAGTTTTTAGACGACAAAACGTTGTCGGGATATTCACCTACACGGACTGGATAAACTACCAGAAATGGAGAGACCGTAATTGGAAAAGGTACTGCTTGTTGAAATCGTACGGTCTAATACGACACATTGTCCAACAGATGCTGCAAATGGTAATTGTTAATTGCACGTGATGGATTTAACACCACTTTAGGTCCAAATTATGAACACTTGTAGCCTCACAAAGACACTTCTAGTTACTGATTAAAAAACGTATAATAACGTGTGGGGTTTTGTAGGTATCCGATAACGGCCCTTACCTAGTGGTGTATTCGGGCCACGACCACACTTTGGAGCAGTTGAGCTGCGCGCTGGGCCTGCCGAACGATCCGTTTCTGTTGAGGTACGCGGCCCGCATCGCGATCGAGATATACCAAGAGAACGAGGATTACCTCGCGAACAATCGAGGCATTTACTTCAGGGTGCTTTCGAACGGTGTGGACGTTACGAGGCAGATCGGTTTTTGCAGGAACACGGTCAGTGTTAGCGCGAGAGTTTATTTGTGCAAAATGGAGGATATCGTGCGGTTTTTGCACGACGATTATTTCAGTACGTTGAATGTTACCAATTTCAAAGACGCTTGTTTGCGGTGAGGATGTCGTACGAATGGTGGTTATTTATTGCTGTATTTATTTCTGATTGGATTGATATGAAGAATCGATTATTTGCGATGACTGCGTCATCGTTATGTCATTAGTCATAGATAAATTTTTGTTGCGTTCAACTTCATTTATTTAAGAACAAAACCCCATTCATAAATTACCATGGGCGATGTTGAAGGCAGGTTAGTTAAAAATTCAGATCCAGCGCATCTTTCCTTTTATGCACCTATTTGTACAGGGGAGTCCCAGGCAGTAGTGTTGAAATGTACCTAAAAATGTATCTTGTTTCGAATAATTTCAGATATACTTACAAGCAACTCAAAGAAATAGCAGATTTTCTGAAAGAAACATCTAAAATGGAACCGAAAGTCGGTATAATTTGCGGTTCCGGACTGGGTAAGAGTGAACATTAGAATAATTAGAGCAATGCTTTTTTCCGTTAATAAATTAATTTGAATTTAATTTCAACTACTAAACCGCTTTAACTACTATTCATAACTGTTAGGTATTTGAAAACTCGTAACTTGATTACCATTCATAAGTGTTAGCATTATGAACACTGGTATAATGACTAACTTCTCGCCATTCGTAACTGTTAGTTATTTGAACACTCATAACTTGATTACCATTCATAAGTGTTAGCATTTTGAACACTGGTATAATGACTATATATTCCTTATATTTTTTAATTGATGATAATATCTGAAAAATTGAACTTGTAGGTACCATAGCAGATGCCTTAGTCGACCCTCTAGTAATCAACTACAGCCAAATCCCGAATTTCCCGAGGAGCACGGTAAAAGGCCACTCTGGCTCGTTGGTGTTCGGCTGTCTATCCTGCGTGCCAGTCGTGGTGATGAAGGGCCGTTTCCACTTCTACGAAGGTACCCGCAACTACCTCGAACCCTCTACCAATAACCACTCTCTCCACTCGCAGGCTACCCCATGTGGAAGGTGACCATGCCCTGCAAGATCTTCAAGCTGATCGGCTGCTCGTTCCTCATCGTCAGCAACGCCGCCGGCGGCGTCAACCAACGGTACAAAGTCGGCGACATCATGATGATAAAGGACCACATTTTCATGCTCGGCCTGGCCGGCAACAACCCGCTACGCGGCCCCAACGAATCCGAATTCGGCAAGCGCTTCCCTCCGACGTCGAATTGCTACGATCTGGATCTCAGAAAGGCCGCCGTGCGAATAGCCAAACAGGTCGGTTTGGAGAAGAAGTTCCACCAGGGCGTGTACGCCTCGCTGGGCGGTCCCACCTACGAATCTGTAAGTTTGTATGAATGAGAGAAGTCTTCTATCACTGCTCCAAGGCTTTATTTATAGTATCTAAATCTCTTATTGTGTTTTATTCCTTCATCTAGGTAGCAGAAATGCGAATGTTGTCCAAATGCGGCGTGGACGCCGTGGGAATGTCGACTGTACCCGAGGTTTTGGTGGCGATACATTGTGGTTTATCGGTGTTTGCCTTTAGTCTGATTACCAACGAGGGTAAGTGCTGGTTATGTTTCTTTCTACGCATTCCAATTGAGTTAAAAGCGATGTAGGCGAGTAAATAGAATCGTTGTAGGTATTCTGGAGTGGACGAGCACCAAGAAGCCGAATCATTTGGAAGTTTTGGCGGCGGCCAAGGCCATGGAGAGGCCCTTGCAGAACTTCGTTACGAAATTGGTGAAGTTTATGGGTGATAAGAAACCGTGCGGTTGCGGTTGTTGCTACTGTGAGGGTTGTTGCAGTTGTGATTGAGATCGACCGTTCCCGAAGTTGGCCTATACAATGAAGTTATCATCAGGAACTGAATGAAAGAAGTATTTGAATTTTGCGATATAGGATCTGTGATCTTAGAAGTTCCTATATTTTGTATCGCTGGATGAACTGATATCCGTTATGTGATTGATTTGATGAAATGTGTGCAAAAGTAAAATATTCTGGAAATACCTTCTGCCTTCAATGTCGTCAGTTTTGTCATTAAAATTGTCTGTCACCTATTTTGGTTTTATTTGTAGCGTTAAATAGTTTGTCCAAGTGACCAATATTATTGTACGAATCGACCTTAACTAACTGGATTGCTGTATGAATATGAATTTGTGTTTGGTAATTTTATTGTTGTATTAATTTCGGATTGGATAGATACGATGAATCGATTATTTGCGATGACTGTTGCCGTCATTGTCATGTCATTCAAAGGATAAATTTTCGTAGAATTCAATGCCATTTATTTAAGAACAAAACCGTAGTCATACATTACCATGGACGATATTGAAAACAGGTGAGTTCGCGCTATTCAAATCCAGACCCAGAATACTCCTTTCCTTTGATATTTTATTTGCAAAAAAATTCATCTCGAATCGAATAATTTCAGATACACTTACAAGGAACTCAACGACATAGCAGACTTTCTGAAAAATATATGTAAAATGACACCCAAAGTCAGTATAATTTGCGGATCTGGACTGGGTAAGCAACTATTTGTTGGCATTCCTCCATTACCTTGAGTTTGATATTAAGAGCAACGAAATTCTAGATACCATGGCAGACGACCTAGTCAACCCCATATCAATCAACTACTCCGACATCCCGAATTTCCCGCTAAGCACCGTCGAAGGCCATTCCGGCGCGTTGGTCTTCGGCTACATAGCCTCCGTGCCGGTCGTCGTCATGAAAGGCCGCTTCCACTTCTACGAAGGCTACCCCATGTGGAAGGTGACCATGCCCTGCAGGATCTTCAAGCTCCTCGGCTGCTCGTACCTGTTCGTCAGCAACGCCGCCGGCAGCATCAACCCCAAATACAAAGTCGGCGACATCATCGTGCTGCGCGACCACATCTACTACGTCGGCCTCTCCGGCTACAATCCGCTGCGCGGCCCCAACGAGTGGGAATTCGGGCCGCGCTTCCCGCCCACGTCGAATTGCTACGACGTGGACCTGCGCAAGGCCGGCATGCGAATTGCCAAGGAGCTCGGCTACGAGGACCGGTTCTACGAAGGCGTCTACGCCGCTCTCGCCGGTCCTTCCTACGAATCTGTAAGAAATAACACAATGCATTTTTTGTCTAGAGGACCTAGAGATGGACCTGGATCCATATTCCATCCACCAGGTCCTGCATATCATCTAGTACTGCTACTACCACTACTCCACGACATTAATAATTCTTTTTGTGTGGTGTTCCTTCAGTAAAACATTCTTCCAGTCAATGATTCAAGCACAATACATTTTTTGTCTAGAGGACCTCGTCTACATCCACCAGGTCCTGCATATCATCTAGTACTGCTTCTATCACTACTCCACGACATTAATAATTCTTTTTGTGTGGTGTTCCTTCAGTAAAACATTCTTCCAGGTGGCCGAGGCGCGAATGTTGTTGAAATGCGGCGTGGACTCCGTGGGAATGTCGACGATACCCGAGGTTTTGGTGGCTGTACATTGTGGTTTGACGGTGTTCGGTATCAGTATAGTTACCGAAGAGGGTAAGCGCTGGTTATATTTCCCTCCAGGGACGTTAGGAGTAAAGAAAACTGTTTGTATAGGTAACCTGGAGTGGGCGGTGACGAAGGTACCGAACCATTTGGAAGTTTTGGCGGCGGCCCAGGCCATGGAGAAGCCCTTGAGGGAGTTCGTGACGGCGATGGTGAAGTTTATGGGTAATAAGAAACCGTGCCGTTGTGGGTGCTGCTAGTGGACTGCTAGTTGTAATTGAGGTAATATTGGTACTTGTATGTAGTTTAATTGTCAAGTTAATTTCTCTTGAAAAGGGGCTTAAAAGATGCTTACTATATTCTAATATAGACACCCTGTGTAATGTAGTAGTTGTCATATAGACGTTCATGTTCATGTTCATTTCTTTTCTTTCGTAATATTTGATAAATTTTTGTGTGTGTAAGGAATTTGAGGAATCATTTATGGCGGCCTTCGAAGGCAGGTTAGTTTGTTTGACGTAGAATCTCGTTCGCATTTTCAGATTTTTTAAGAAAAGTTAGTCGATTTCCAGATGGAGTTACGAGAATTTGCAAGAATCCGCGGATTTCCTCGTCGAGCGGGCCGGTTTCGTGCCGAAAATTGCCATAATATGCGGCTCCAATTTAGGTAAACGAACCCACAATCGAATTGTTTTCGATGCAAAAAATTTACCAAAAACTTTTCGCAGCTTTTCTAACGGACGATTTGACCAATACCACGCAAGTCAAATACGAAGACATTCCGTACTTTCCCGAATGCACCGTACCTAACCACCAATCGATGCTCGTTTTCGGCTATTTCGACGATATAACGCCGGTAGTAATCATGAAAGGCCGGTTCCATTTTTTCGAAGGTACTTTTTACCAAACAGAAACACCATCCACAAGTTCCTACAAAGCTTATTTCACTATAACATCCTTCAATACTACACTCAAAAACTGATTCAATTTAACATCTCATCGAAGAATCGACTTAGTCTACCATTCCACACTATCTTTGTGTTATTTATACACAAATTATCGAGAACCAAGAAGACCTAGAGATGTACCTGATGAATCCCCATCCTCCATCCATCAGGTCCATCTTTCAGTTATTGATACACAAATTATCACAGACCAAGAGGACCTAGAGATGTACCTGATGAATCCATCCTCCATCCACCAGGCACATCTTTGAGTTATTAACACACAAATTATCGAGTACATTTATCAGGAAATCCCTCTTGGAAAGCCGGCATACCATCGACGGTGTTCAAGCTGATGGGCGTCAAGTACCTAATCACCACCAGCTCGGTGGTGGGCGTCAACGAGAAGTACAAACCCGGCGACATTATGATGGTGAAGGACCACATCAACATGCTGGGCATCGCCGGCAGCAGCCCGTTGAGGGGCCCCAACGACGATCGCATCGGCGATCGATTCCCGTCGATGAACGAGGTCTACGAGAGGAAGCTGCGCAAGCAGGCGGTCAAAATCGCCGTGAAATTGAAGATCAACAAGAAATTGCGGCAGGGCGTGTACGGGTACGTGTGCGGCCCCAGTTTACCGACGGTAAGATGTTGATAAGAAATTTTTGTGGTGAAACTGGTGGCGTTAATTCGGGGTCTTGTTGAAGGTGGCTGAGATGAGAATGATGTCCATTTGCGGGGCTGATGTGGTGGGAATGTCGACCGTTCCAGAAGTTACTTTGGCCAAACATTGCGAATTGAAAGTGTTTGCTGTTTGTTTGGTGGTCGAGCCAGGTAAGGCCTTATACAGTGAAGTAACTCGGAACTGGAATTGGTAATGTTTGTGAATTTTTGGTGTGATTCACTTCGTTTATTTGCTAGGGACATTCGATTACTCTTGGAGAGAGGCGAGGACAACGCAAAATGAAGCGGCTGTGAGAGCCATGTACGAGCCTTTTAATGAGTTTATTAAGAGACTTGCGAATTTTATAAACGAAATTCCGGAATGCACGTGTGGAAGAAATTTGTAAGGTGCATGCAAACGTGAAATATATCTTGGAAATGCCTTCTGCCTTCAATATCGTCAGCATTGTCATTAAATTCCTTACCATATAACTTCGAGTTTTTTTTTTGGTGTTGAATGAAACGATTGAAATTTGTTTGATTAGCTCTAGTTTATTACATCTATTACATCACAGCAAGATATTTTAATAGCTAAATAAAATAATTTATCACTAGCCGATTAAAGCCTAAAATAGCCTAAATTGTTGGACGTTCAAACATAATTTTGCGCTTATTACTAACCGATATTCGCTAAAATTCCGTAACTAATAAAAAAATAAATTAATTGTATAATTTATCACGTAACACTGGTTTAAGTTTGGCATACAATAAATAATTGTTTTGGGATTACCCTAATAACATAGCAGTTTGTCCAAGAAATAACAGACACAATAAAAAAATAACAGAAAGTTGAATCAAAGTCAATTCTTTGCAGCGACTCAACAGGCAAAACCACCCAATACTTTTGAACAAACAGACCTTAATATAAACTTTTCTACACTTAACATCATCAACGATCACAAGCTGCAATCGAATCCTCGAACTAAATCAATCACGAAAACTCCAATATAGCGAAATAAGTACCGGACACCAGTCCGAACAGCGAGAACGCGCTGATGAGCAGGTCCTTCACCAGGATGTAATTCCACCGGCCCCAGTCCTCCCAGTTGATGACGATGTCGAGGACGGCCGGTATGAGGAACCCGAGCGTCGACAGGAAAATCGAGCCGGCCAGATCGATGAGGGCGTCGAGATGGTGGCCGGCGGCGGCGCCGATCGCCACGATGAACACCACCAGGCCCGTCCTGGTCAGCACCTGCGCCAAGTCGCGGCGCTCCCGCGACACCAAAGGCTCGATCTTCCTCCACACGATGTCCGTGGGCACGTAGAACTGCAACATGAAGGTGAAGAACACCGCCGAGGAGATGGCCGCCTGCACCACTTGCGCCAATCTGGAACAGATCCGAACCTGTACTGCACTGTTCTAAGGTAATCGAGCTGGTGATGGATCACGAGCTAAAGTATTCTGGTGCTCAGGTGGATTAGAAATCCCCCATTGAGTACGCGGAAGAAGTGCTGATGATAGGAGGATTGTAGAGGATTAGTTTGTGGTTACTAACATTTCGTTCGATGGCAAATTCTGCGTGATGGTAGCCGCTGTTTCGTCCCCGAAGGCGTAGTAACCGAAGGAACCCATCGTGGCGAAGAAGGTAACCACCACCAGCATGCCCAAATTCAAAACGCCCGGGCAGCCCAAGAACCTGTCCGTCACCATGGAGTTCTCCACCGGCATGATGGTCCCGATACCTGCTCGATTAAAACGATTAATTAAACACCACCGGATCTATTTGGTGGGTGTTGTTCACCTTCCATGGCGAAGATGGCGGTGCTGAAGAAGGAGGGGATGCCGCTCCAATCGGTCCACATCTTCCTCTCGGCCACCTCGACGTGCTGTATCTTGGAGAAGGTGTAGTACAAGGTGATGGCGAACGCCAGCGACATGGTGATGTTGGCGACGAAGGAGAAGGGCACCAGGTGCTTGAGCTCCCTGACCTGGCAGCACAGGACCAGCGGCCCGAGGATGATTAGTTTGAAGTACAAACTCCACTCGTCGCTTCCTAGTGACGGGTAGTAGACGGAGAGCAGCTGAAAAGCGTTGGAGAAGGGTTGATTTTTTTTTGGTTTCTTTGAAGTTGTTGGTGTTACCTTTTGCATGGATTCCGATATGAACACCACGTAGACGGCTATTCCCGCCGCATAGGTCAAGGCCAAGGCTAGCTCGGAGAAGTTCCTGCAACAGAAATTGTTATTAATGTTAGTTCCTTATATGTGCTTTCCTTGAAAATGTGTTTTTTTTAACAATCTTATTAGAAGCGGCGGTAAATAGATTGTTATTTTCTTTCCTATAGTGCATTAGAAATAACAATATGCAAATAATGTACTTGAGAACCCGGTGACGATGGAATTGTAAAGATAATTATGTGCAAATGTCTTGCGAAATCGATGGAATGCAAATACATATAACGTGGAAAACAACAAACAACTAGATTTGCCGGGTTGATTCGTTGGGGATTATTCGCTGGGCTAGTACGTACCTGGCGAAGCCGGCCCATCGCCGGAACCCCTTGGGACCGTTTTGGAAAACCGCCTCCGCCGTTTCGGCGTATCCCAAACTGGGGGTTTTGGTTTTTACGCACATTTTTTGCGACGCCGAAACCTTGAAAAAAAAAGAAGAACCGAATTAATGGCGGCGGGTTTTTTTGAATTGTCGGGGATTTACCAGCATGTTTACTGTATGTGTGCAAACCATTCCTACGAACAGGGTACCGAAAAATCCTACGGCCAACCCTGCGGCTTTGAACGCCCTCGGCATGGCCAGGATGCCTGTACCTAGTGAGCTTTTAACCACATGAATGAAAGCTCCGGTGAATCTGCAAAGAATTTTAATTAACATTATATTTAGCGCAAAAATTACTTGGTAATTTTTAGATTCAACTTACGTATTAGGATGTTCCAATTTCCTGTGCTCGTACTGATTGTACTGCTTTTCTGGATAGTTTAATTTACTTATCGGTATCCGTACGGGCTCGTTTAAAGTCGCTCTGTAATAAAAGTTTCCATAATATGAGTTATTAGCTCAAATGTAGCTGAATAGCTGGGACAGTCGAGGCCTCGGAATGAAAGAAATACGAAGAAGACGAGCGGGTACTTTCTCTACAGGTTTTACCGGTTGTACTATTAAAAATCGAAAATAAAAGTCCAGCTAAACCAGAAAAATCCGTCTAATAGGAAAAGAAAACCGCGTAACTTACCAAATAAGGCGGTTTTAATCAATGTCAGTAGTCTAATAGACGTTAATTTATCGGTTTTTATTTACTTTTATAAACCGTCTATCATCGGCCGATACAAATCGGTAAATCAGTTTATCCGACAAGGTCGTATTTACACTAATATTGTGTATGAATTTAAATTTTATTTAACCCGGTTGTCTTAGTTGGTAAAGGTCAGTTACTTATTTGTGTGCTCGTAAAAAAAAACCCAAACATATATTTATTCTTTCACTTGTACAAATAAATAAAATAATTTACTTACGTGGAACTGAAATTTTCCAGGGTAACTGTCGATGGGAAATTGCCCTTTTTCTCGTCCATCGTCACTCCTGTAAATGAACCGTTTATATAAATCGTAAATCGAAATCGAAAGAAAATTTATTTTATTATCTAGTCCCATTCATTATTATCACTGTGATATTTGCTTGTGATTAAGATTAACTGCGTCATACGAGTCACTACGGTGTTTCTGAAGATGATAGATTTTAGTGAAAGATATTTGGGTCGATAAAATAATTTTCTAGGGGATAATTTATCGCTCGAGTGGATTTCAAAGATCAAAATAAGCGCCGAACACTTTCTATTGATCGATTTTGAGAACTATTTCTTAAAAGGACCGGTTTCGGGTATCGATTTTCTCGGGCGAAAATCGATTATTTCGGACCGTAAATTTTTATTCGAGTTAATGACGGGGTAGAAAGGAGAAAATGCCGGAGTAATAAGTATCGTAATTACGCGAGAATTTCGTTAATTGGACGTTCTTTTGCGAGTTAATTTGCTTTCGAATTGGATCGGATACCGGCGAAAATTGGGCTGACTTTCTTATTCGTACAAAAAAATTACTAAGTATTTTAGTTGTGAGAAATTGAAAATGAATATAAAAATAACTGGAAACTTTTTTAACATTATACAAGACATAAATGGATGATTCCACCTTGACCCTTCAAGAATTATGAGGAATTATGCGACCTTATTTCTAAGGAAGTTCCTTGTCACGAAATCATGTCTACCTGTGTTTAGTTTAAACAGTTTAAACTATAAAAAACAAGTACCTAAACATAAAAATTGAATAAACAATTACATAATTTTATAATGAATTATATTACAATAGAAGACAAATAATGAAGTGGTTCACTGAACTGATTAAATTTTCTACCTGTAACAAATTTTAGTAAGTACTCGACCTTTGTTTAATCAATGGCTTAACATTCTAATTTGATATTTATCAAGGCCTTTTTACGCAACACAATTTCTACAATTATATTCATTATGTAGCAGACAATCTGGTTGAATGCAACAACAGCAAGAGATCAAAAGTAACATGATAAAGAAGCGTTTTATTTGCATTCCAAATTAATCCAAATCCAGGTTAGAAATATATTGTTAAAAAAATAGGGTTTATTTAAAAAAGTTTTAAAAACCCTTGAAATCATTGTTGTCTAGTAATTTTCAAGTACTCGATAAGGTTACTTTATTATCTAAAATAAAAATATGGGTAATTTGCTCATTATTATAGTTAGGTAATTGCTTCGGTAATTTTCACATTCCGTGAAAAATTTTGCATTATACAGGGCGGAAAAATGAAAGAAAATTTCCCAATCGATCGGCAAACGTGACTCGATGATTTTCGTCAATTATTATCGATCCGAAAATTTCCTTGTTGTTGCACAGAAATTGCGCAAAAATGCGAATGAAAAAGCAGAAAAAAACACGAAAGCTCGATAAGTTTCATCAATGAGATAGATGACGATTAAAATACAATCGTACAAACGTAAATTAACATCGTTTGATAGTAAATATTTATTGTATGGTATCTGTGTTTTTATTGCGAGTTCATATACACTATTCGATCGTTTCATACGGGGTGTCCCGATAGCTTGAGATATGTAATTTTTTTCTTTGAAATCAAAAATTTGAAATCTACTAGTTTGGGCCGCCCTGTGTAAATTATTAGGAGAGTAATTAACTGGAAAAATGCTACAATGTTTAGCGATAATTTCGTGTTTTTTTATTACCGCGATTTCACGATGCAATTTTGGGTTTTTACAAAAACTATCGGATTTTCCTCGGGTAAAAAGATTAGAGATGAGTATTTTAGTCACATGTTAATGAACCGTTAAATGTTAACATATTTATTTAATTAACAGAATGAAAATTTTCACCAAAAAATCGCAGGAGTTCATGAAACATATACAGATAATAAATCTAGTGAAAAATTACGGAAACTTTTGTGAGCAACCCTGTATTATACGCGCGCATTTCTTTGTTTAAAATTAAAAAAAAAACGATAACAGTCTCGAAGGTCCAGTCGGTGCGTAATACGAAAATTCACAATATATTTTTGATTGATTAATTTATTATTGCAAAGTGAATGGAAGAATTCGATACACTTTCTTACGTATCGATATAATGCAAGAAATTAATCGAGTTTTTTTTTAAATTGCAAAAGGTTTGTAAATCGAAAAATATTCCGTGAACTTTTCGAACGCACTCGTACTTTTTATCATCTACTAAAAAATGTATAATAGTAGAAAAACAGAACGATTACTCGATAAAAAAAATCGACTAATCATTCCTTAATTCCTATTTCTTTGAGAAAAGTTAGACCGTTCTTAACGCGAGAACATAACGACAACCAAAGAAGTAGGAACCGCTAAGAGGGATGATTACCAGCGGAATTTCGAAAAAAAATGAACGAATTACGGAAAAATTATCAATAAAATATCTCACCTAGGTAATTCTTATCGTCGGGCATGATGATTCAAAAGCAAATCACTCCAACTACTCGTTGTTTAATGAAAAATAGATTGATAGAGAGCAATAAAAAAAGCGCGTTTTGATATAACCGTTCGTTCGTTCGAAACTGAAACGAATGTAAATAAAATAATCGCGTCGAGCGCGATGTATTCGCGAGAAACCTTTCGACAACGTCAAACCAGGCTTTTCCACCACCTTATGAATATATAGAGTGTGTCCATAAAGTAGGGAATAATTAATTTGAATTTCAGTTAAACTGATGTGAACTTATATCAGTGGTCTTGTAGGATAGTTTTCTTGATTGGTATATTTCTAACGGGACGTCCTGTATATAATAAATGATTGTTTCGAAAGATTCTGAACGGGGATTTTTATTTTCCTAGAGTTTCGTAATTTTTAGACAGGATTTCTGTATGTAAATATATTGAATTTTATTTTTTTTACAGACGTATCGTACTTCGAGTTATTCTTTAAGTCTTCCCATCTCATCTAATATACCCTGTATATAAAAAAATACCAACAATAAGTAAACCATACAAGGGATTCTCAATTATTACTCATGTCTCGCCTCGGGCGTTTTTAAAATTCCAATTTTTTTGTCAACAACAATCATATTCAACAAACACCTGCATTATGTAATTATTTGGATCATAACAGATTAAAAAAAGCAAATTGTTAGGTTAAATTACGAGGTGACTGCGGAAAATCCTATCATATTTACCGGTGATATTCCTAAAAAAGGTAATAAAAATCTGATTCAATATCACGTATGATTTCTCTCTTAAAGGAAACAATGGGATTTTATTGACACAAAAATTCCAAGTGATTGATTACAAAATAGGCAATTAATCTCGAAAGTAATTAAGATAAAAAAAATCCATTTAAAAAAATTAAATCCTACTTAATAATTGTTAATATTGCCATTGCGAATTAGTTATCAAAAAGTTTTAATTTCATTTAATTAATTGATGTAATGTAATGGTTTATTTACATGTATACAAGGTTTCTCCAAATTATGTTTTACGTATTAATTTTTATATTAATTAAATGTTTACAAATTAATTAATTTTTAAACACTAATTTAAAAAGATGATATTTATTTCTGCAATGAAGATTAAATTTTTCCTTTTTATGACTATGATTGCTAATATAAAAATATAACTGGAAAAGTACAAAAGTTAAAGCTACTAATTAATTTTTATTAATTAAGGTAATAATTTAAAAATGTGATTAAACGAATTCTATCGCATAAATGAATTCCCCTGTATATCTTCCTTTACCGAGATTACCAATTATCGGTTAAATGATTTTTTTAACCATTATTTAAAAAAATTCTCGTCGAAACGAATCCGTCACAGCGGTTTCGGTTTTAATGAATAACAATAAATTACTCAATTTTATTAATGACGATAATTAGAGCTTACGAAACACCATTTGAGGAATTTCGATTAATTATTTATTGTTATTTATTTTTTAACGAGAGCAAAATTTACGAAAATACGTCATATTTACGTTCTATTCTATTAATTTTCTACACAAAGACTTTATTAATGTACTTTTACAGGATGGCTCAAAATAGTTTTATTTTTACCAAACAAAATATACTTTAACAGTTATTTATAATCTAAATGAGTAAGAAAAAAAAGTAAAAACGTTAATAATATATTAAATTATTACTTTTTTATATATACATTAATACTCGCACAGATTACTTGAACACAAAATAAAACAAACGTAATTCATAATGAGAATCCATCGAAACGATTACAACCAAATTTCCACCGGGACAGAATCGATTCCAGCCATTCAATCGCCTTCATTCGAAGAAATTCATCACGGCAAAATATGTACCGAACACCAATCCGAACAAATAGAACACGATCAACATCAAATCCCTGACCAACACCCAATTATGCGCCCCCCAGTCCTTCCAATGCACCAAGATATCCAGCAAACTCGGCACGAACAAGCCCAACGTGGAGAAGAACACCGCCCCCATCAGGTCGATCAGGGGCCCCAGGTGGTCCCCCGCCGCCGCCGCCACCCCCACGATGAACGTCACCGTCAGCGTCCGCCAGCCGATCTGCACCAGGTCGTGCCGCTCGGGCGGCACGTGGGGCGCTATCCGCCTCCAGGTGATGTCTATCGGCACATAGTATTGCAGCATAAACGTGAAGAATATCGCCAACGATATGGCGGCTTGCACCACCTGCGCCAATCTGGAGATTCAACGGTCGTTAACAGTTGTTTAAAGTTAGTTAATCGGGGGCTTACATTTCACCGCTGGGTAGATTCTGGGTAATCACCGCGTTGGTTTTGTCACCGAAGGCGTAGTACCCGCAGAATCCTATCACTGTGTAGAAGATGACCACGCACGACATGGCTACGTTTAAAACTCCAGGACACCCGATGAATTTATCCTGATCCATGGAATTCTCCACCGGCATGATCGTCCCGATGCCCTCCATAGCGAACAGCACCGTGCAGAAGAAAGACGGCAATCCTGGAACATCCAAAAAAAAGATACAGAGTTAAAAACTTCATCAAACATAGCCCCATTACTAGTCTTCGCATCCACCAAGTAGCATCATCACTACTCGACTCCAAGTCCTCGAATCATCCCTCTGAACGAGACTTTGCTTTGGGTATAATCGAAGAAACTGTATATTGAGTTTTACCGAAAAGGCCGGTGGCCAAAGCCCGTTCGCTGGGATCCACCTTCACCATGTCGATGACCATGTAGTAGCCGGTGATGACCAAGGCGAGCGTCATGGTGACGTTGGCGACGAACGAAAAGGGCACCAGGTGCTTGAGCTCCCTGATCTGGCAGAACACTATCAGCAGGACCAGAATGACCAGCTTGAAGTACTGGCCCCAGTGCTGGGCGGGCGGATGGTAGGCGCCTATCAACTGCATCAAATAAATCGGTTAAATGCATGTAAGTAAAGAGCACTGAAGTTACTGAAGAAGATGCAGTTACAAAGCTACCACCTCTAATACCTGTTATTTAAGCTCGTCGGATAGAAAGAATTGTATTGTACTAGAGGTGGGTTTGTACTAGATAACCGTTACTTTACAATTACCTTTGCCATGGATTCTGATATGAAAACTACATAGACTGCGTTGCCTACGAAATGGGTTAAAGTCAGGGAAACATCTACAAACAACCTAAAAAAAAATAGTACTATATTTATATGTAATGTAACAATGATATGGTACTTACTTGGCTTCCTTGGACCATTTTTTCAACGCCCCGGGTCCGTTTTCGAAGACCGCCTCGGCCGTTTCGGCGAATCCCAGGCTGGGCAGCTTCAGATCGACGCACAGCTTCTTCGAAGCTGAAACCTTTACATTTTTATATTGTATATCGGTTTATGCATTCATCGTCGCATCGTCAAATGCCCATCACCTACCAACAGATGGATCGTGTACGTGCAGATGAATCCGATCACTATCGTGCCCACTGTTCCTATCAAAAGGCCGGAATTCATGAACGCCCTCGGTACTGCCAATAGTCCGGTGCCCAATGAGCCTTTTAGAATGTGTATCAAGGCTCCGGTGAACCTGGAAAAACGTTAGATAGGTAATTCAAGTAACGCTGTAGGTTAAAGATGTAGATGTAAATGTTTGTTGTTAAACTGGTTGCCTAATTTTAGGGGAATAATCGGGAATTTCGGGGGTATACTAACGTATTCGGATGCGATAAATTCCTATTTTGGTACGGATTGTAGCCATCTTGGATTGTCATCAAATCATTGTTGGTTAATTGCGTCCTGGAAACGAGAATTAGTTAATTTTGAATCTTTTCCGGACATTGGACAATTTGAACTTACGTGGATTTGAAATCCGTCGTGACGAGTTCTATTTTTTTCTTGGTCATTTTTTAAGCTTGAACAATACAAAATAATTAGTATAACGAATAATATTTCGCTCGTGTTCAAAATTGATGGGAAAAATTTACCCGTAAACACACGATTATATTTTAATACATTATGATAAGTACTTTTTTATACGTAACTCGGCAGGATGTTACTTGCATATGTTACAAATATATTCTGTTTAATAGAATTTAATAAATAGATTTCTTTTCATTGAGGTACGGTCTGAATTACAAACCTTGAATGGTACTGATTCCGCCTCCTTCAAGGTTAAAAACGAATGCTTTGCCGGTACTTTTGTGCATTAAGAGCGCAATATTTATCAACTTATAAGGCAAAGCAAGTGACATAAAGTAGCGTAAAATGGGGTGAATTTCGAAGGATTGTGTAATAAAAATTGAGGTTCTCGGGAATGTTGAATAAATGTATATTGTCGACATTGAAATTTACACGTAATGAATAGATTAAAAGGATAATTGGCGCTTGTAAATTGATTATATCAGTGTGAAGTACATGTTTGTTTAATATTCCTTTCGTTTTCAGTAATTCTTGCGAACAATTCGAGTAAAGCTACTATATAAATGTTTTTAACAAAAAAATGTATCAAAAATTACAAATTGTAGTAACTCATTTTACGCTTTCTCTCGTCAATCGGAGACTAGTGAATAAAGAAATATAAATAAAGCTAAGCTTCATTTAGTAGAAGAAAATTCGAAAATAAACTTTCCTAATTACAATTTTTATCCAGTTCGCCACGTTTTCACAATATATCTATTTTTACACATATCTACTCATTAATTCAGTATTAATTAAAGAAAATACTGCCGTTTGTTAATTGTTATGCATTCTATACTTATTATATTACCTATACTTTGTCACAACTTTTGTATAAAACTTTTTCACAATTCCATTTGCGTAATTTGTGTATTCGATAAAGAAACCTTAAAATTATTACATTTAAATTGTAAAATAAACTATTTAAAATTTATTCACTTAAGCTGTACGAGTACAAGGCGAATCGGCTAAAATTGTTTAGAACAAAATTACAAGTGAAAAACTTCTTAGTACAACTTCTTTAAAGCACCTTGTAGGTACTAAAAAAAACCATTATTTTTAAACTTTTAAATATTAATTACCCGTTCCTAAATAATTTCCATAACACAAACATTTCTATTATTAACAACAGGCGTAATTACAATGTAAGTACTTACAGCATTAATTAGTACCTAATTCCGTACAATATGATTGTCCTGTTGAATTAAAATTCACCAATTTACATGTTCGGTTTATGTACCCTTGTTATTTGTCCAATTCGTTAACTCAATGGTACTTGATTTACAATGGTACCTACTGCGTATTCACACAATTCGCAGTACCACCAAACACTAGTTAGCACCGACAGAATATGCAATTGGGACGGTTACAAATACACGTTATATACCTAGAATGTTTCTGCCGTGCATTAGTACTTAATATAACATTAATTAATCGATTTCGATACTACAAATCGACCTTGATGAGATTTTTTCGCGCTAATTATTTGAATAAATTTGATTGTATCTAACTGGGAGATTTGCTCGAGATAATTTTTTTGTTTGAATCCGAAAAAATTGTTTTAGAAACGTCGCGGAGATAATTATTGTACAGGGTGAGTCGATAAAATGCGAGGGATTATTTCATCAGGTCTCCTTGTATGAAGATTTTTTGAGTAACATCTCCATTATCGTAAACCTGAAATTAATTTAATGACAGTCTTGCGGCATAATTAACGTTGAAATTGCATGGCATAAAACTGATGAGATTTTTCCAATGGGACAATAAACCACTTTCTACAGTGTGTTATGCCTAATTGGTTGCGTAATTATTGTAAAACGGAGCGATTAAATTCGATTTTTTAAGTACCTGCTTTACAATCGATTGGTTAATCGAATTTGAAAAAAAAATCATTTCGCCTGTATTCAGAGGTGTGATAAATTTTATTATTTTATTAACCGTAATATTGACGGTTTAATAAACTTTATTAGTTTGAATGTACGCATAATTGGCCTAATTAATTTATTCTTAAACATTTTAACAATTCATGCCATTTAAAGCGAGCTTAGTACAATAAATAACGTGTTAAACCTCGATAAGATACTATTATTAAAATGAAAATTTACGAAAAGCTATTACCTGACGGGTTAGCCTAATTGTTTAGGAATTTCGTTGAAATGCCTAATTACTCGACACTAATTGGTTTTATCAAGGTAATGGGTCTATAATGGGGGTACCAATTAACTTTCAAACGCTTGTGTTTAATTATTGAACACCCTGTATGTAATATTTTGAGGACATTTTGTTGGGATATTAAATTTATAAAAAATCGGAATGTTAGCAAGCTTAGTGTTAATTATCATTTCACAATAACAATAAACAATAATAATGCAATTTATTGTTATTACTGGTGCTTAAAAATGGTGTTTTTTTATAATCAGTGTTTACAATCTAGACAGATTTCATCAATTATTATAATATCTTACACACGTTTTCACCCGTGACAGTAGAATTTTTTCCATATTAATATTAATGGAATGGGTTTAAAAATCAATGTTGCTTGATTCGAATTATTTATTCGTAAAAGGCGAAGAATGAAATTAATTTTACAGGTGCAGTTATAATTTAACATAAGTATCAACAGATTAATACTCGATAATTTAAATTGTTTAGGAGTTTCATTTTGGGACTTTCATTGTTCTTAAACATTTTAATTGTGAAGTTAGTAATTACACCTAATTAAAACTAAACAGTTTCATTAGCGAGAAGCGAGTGCAGTTTTCCCGGAGTTTTGCGCGGAATAAATTATAAGAATTGATAACTTACCTGTCTTCGGGAAACACACAACACTAGTGATCATTTATTTACTTTTTCATAACGTCCGACCAAAGAATATAATCGAAACCTTCATTTTACGTTGCTTTCAATGATCTTGGCCTGAAAAACGGTGTATGATCGTGTAGAAAGGAGTGGGTGCGATATATTCTAATTGTTTTTTAGGTGCATTCTAGGAAGAATTTTTCTGTAATAGGTTTTAACGGATTAAAAGCTAAAATGGCAATAAGCGCGCTGCTAGACTGATAACAGACATTTTTTCCTTATCTGCATTTTTACGTATGTATGTGTTTGTGTGTATTTGCAAAACAGAAATACTTTTACCTGTTCGAGAACGTGATGCAATGCTATGGTTTTTTTTCATTGTTTTACGTGGAATCCCGTTATAGTATACGGTGTGTCGCTTTCGAGAGCGGTACACCCTGTATATGCAAGGTGTTTCGTTGGAAAATCAATTATCTAACAATAAGAAACTATTAGAGTAATATAGACATCATGATCGCTAATGTCTTCAAAGTACGAGGCACCCCAAGAAGAAGAAGATATGAAGCTAAAATGATTGTCCAACGATAAATCAGAATTACCAACCCTCTTTTGGACATTTATTGCCAACTTCTACAAAGAAATTCAGTTTCATTTATAGCCGTCTGTTAGGAATGTGTATATTAAAGTGGTCAATTTTGGAGTTTGCAATAATCCATCGACCTAAAGTAATTTTGTTATATTAAAATGTAATTTGAAATGTCGCCATTGCATAACTGGGCAACGATAATGTTTAATTGTCGTTACTTAACTTCCGCCGAGTAAACTGTAAAGTACTTTCTCTCATCTGATGAAGATTGCATGTAAGAATGGAAATGGAATTATTCGGTGGAAATTTCCATTAAATATCGCGCAAAAATTCTACAAAAAAAAGGTTTTCTTTTGTTGCTTTGGTTAAGTAATTTGAAATTTCGTGTGTATAAAAATAAATAAAACGGAATCAAAAATTTAAGTTCGCATATAAAAAATACATAGGCAACATCAATTTCAAAATAACGTATACAATTACACGTATTCCATTTAAAACTAATCTACACACACGTACGCAGTACACTGGTAAATTGTATCACGCTTAATAGCAATAAAATTACACTTTGCTCGTTGTTTATTTATTAAAAGTAAATTTCCAGATCATCGCCGTAAAAATAATCATTACCTTTTTTCCTGTAAGTAAGTACGTTAGTATACGTTAAAAAATTTCATATTTATCGAAAAATTTTATCTTATCTGGTCGATCCTTTCGATGTTCGTGTAAATCGGCTTTTTGGGTTAACTTGCTGCGCGAGTCGAACGTGAGAAAATACTGAAAATAGGTTAAATTGGGCGATTATGAGGGAAATAGTGCACGTACAGGCCGGTCAATGCGGAAACCAAATCGGTTGTAAAGTGAGTTTTTAGTTTTCTATTTATATCGACTATTGTAATTTCGTGTTGAAAAATTGATACTGTGAAGGTTAGGTTAGATAATTCAATGCGAAATAATCGTGTAATGCTTGGAAAATGGCTATTTTATTCGCTAAATAACACCTCCGATAATTTTTCAGTTAATTTTTATTAACTAAAAGTGCATTATCTAATTTCCGTTTAATTATGTAATAAAATACTTGTAAGTACTGATAATACTAAATTTATAGTAACGACTAGATGCATTTGCAATTCAATTAAAAAAACATTCGGTGTATGTACAGGGCGTTGGCTTGATATTGCTATTTTATTATTTCACATCAATCCGGACCTGGCTTTTTAAAATTTTGCGATCGGTTCGATAAATCGTCCAAAAATTCAAACATTGTACTGGATTTTTTTTTGGGCATGACCTCTCCATTGCCAATTCCAAATGAAACACCCCGTATACAAAGTTATTGCATAATCTCTATCGCAGTTTTGGGAAGTGGTCTCCGACGAGCACGGCATCCAGCCCGACGGCAAATACGCCGGCGACTCCCCGCTGCAATTGGAACGCATCAATGTCTACTACAACGAAGCCTCCGGCGGCAACTACGTCCCGCGGGCGGTGCTCGTCGACCTCGAACCGGGCACCATGGACTCGGCCCGATCCGGCCCCTACGGCCGCCTCTTCCGCCCCGACAACTTCGTCTTCGGCCAGTCGGGGGCGGGCAACAACTGGGCCAAGGGCCACTACACCGAAGGCGCCGAGCTCGTCGACCAGGTGATGGAGGTCATCCGCAAGGAGGCGGAGGGCTGCGACTGCCTGCAGGGCTTCCAGCTGACCCACTCGCTGGGCGGCGGCACCGGCTCCGGCATGGGGACGCTGCTCATCGCCAAAATACGCGAGGAGTACCCCGACAGGATCATGGCGACCTTCTCGATCGTACCGTCGCCGAAGGTCTCCGACGCCGTCGTGGAGCCCTACAACGCTACTTTATCGATGCACCAGCTCATCGAAAACACCGACGAGACCTTCTGCATAGACAACGAGGCTTTATACGATATCGGCATTAGGACGTTGAAGATTCCGGCTCCTTCTTACGGCGATCTCAATTATTTGGTATCCCTCACCATGTCAGGTGAATACTTATTGCGATTCTCCATCTTCCTACAATCTTTTCACTAACGCATATTGCAGGTGTGACGACTTGCCTGCGATTCCCGGGCCAATTGAACGCCGATCTGCGCAAACTGGCCGTCAACATGGTGCCGTTCCCGCGGCTGCACTTCTTCGTGCCCGGCTTCGCGCCGCTCACGCCCAAAGCGAGCCAACAATACAGGGCGGTCACCGTCGCCGAGATCACCCAGCAGATGTTCGACGCCAAGAACATGATGGCGGCCTGCGATCCGCGCAACGGCCGCTACCTGACCGCCGCCTGCATCTTCAGGGGCCGCATGTCGATGCGGCAGGTCGACGAGCAGATGCTCAACATCCAGAACAAGAACAGCAGCTACTTCGTCGAGTGGATACCGAACAACGTGAAGGTGGCCGTCTGCGACATACCGCCCAGGGGGCTGAAGATATCCGGCACGTTCATCGGGAATTCGACGGCCATACAGGAGATATTCAAGCGCGTCAGCGAGCAATTCTCGGCGATGTTCCGCCGGAAGGCGTTCGTGCATTGGTACACCGGCGAGGGCATGGACGAGATGGAATTCACCGAGGCCGAATCGAACATGAACGATTTGATATCCGAGTACCAGCAGTACGAGAGCGCCTCTATCGATGAGGACTATTACGAGGAGGATGACGGTCGCGAGGAAGATGAGATGATAGAAGAAACGAAAGAGATGTAATTTTTTTAAGTATGTAATTTTTTTTCCATTAAAATTATCCATTTTATTAAACTAAACAAATTTCCGTCCGTTTCTCCAGCACGTCTCTAGATAAAAGTTACTGTATATTTCACCTTCGTATATACAAAATATTTACTTTTGATAGTATATATCGATGATATTATGAGATTAATCGTTGATTAATTGATAAACAAGTTGTGTAACGTGAAAATTACGAACAAATCCCACTATCATCAATAAACCAAACGTCCAACTTAAATATATCAATTATTACAATACTCCTAAAGCCAATTTAAACGTATCTAAAACGAAAATTAGCTTCGGAATAATTACACGCACAAAAAAATTTATCAAGTAGAATTACTTTTAGGTTTCCTACCCTTTCTGGCTTTCAAAACGAACCCACCGCTCTCGTCCATAACAGCGTCCATAATAACCTGCTCCCCGTCCATTTCCTCCTCGCCGTCCTCCCCGTTTTCGTTCTGTTGCATCTCCTCCGATTCCCCCACGTCGTCGGTGGACTCCCCGCCGTCGACGGCCCCCTCGGTCTCGTCCACGTCGCAGATGATCGAGAAATTGGCGGCGTTGATCAGCTCGTCGGTCACCTCGCCTTTGTACCGATAGAAACCCCAAATCCACAGCTGGTTCTCCATGCACTTGATGTAGCCCAGCACGCGCGAAAAGAAATTGTTGATGTTTATCTTCGGGTGGGACTCGATGAACTGCCAGGCCTTCAGCACGTTCTTCTTGTGCGTGCTGCTCAAGTCCCTCGAGAAGCACTTCTTGTTGCCCGACGTGTACGTGACGTGCAGGAATTGCTCCAGCTCGATGATTTTCTCGATGACGATCAACACGTCCGGCGAGGACTTCTGCGATTTGCCTTTCGACAACATTATGTAATCCCTCAATTTCTTGAACGGCGCTATCACGTTCTCGTTGATTCGGTTCTCCAAGCGGTGTACGCAGAACAAATCCGGCGTGACCTTCTTCAACCACTCGTTCTCTATGTGGGCGAACACGTGCTTGATCAAACCGTAAATGCCCATCTGCTGGGCCTGCGCTTGGATGTTCTTGAAGCCGTCGGCGATGGTGTTGACGGGCAACAGGGGCAGCATCAGCAGCATGTGATAGATGTTCCTGAAGTAGGTGTTGGTCTCCAAGCTCTTCGCCAGATCGGTGTTGCATATCTTCTTGTAGATGTTCTGCGTGTAGTAGAACACCGAACCGCCGATGCTCGAATCCACGTAGATCTCGCCCAGGGCGTAGTAGAGATTCGATTCGTATTCGGTGACGATTTCGTCGGGTCGCAGGTGCGGCGCGAGCGTGTCGTGGAGGAATTCGAATATCTTCTTGTAGATTTCCTGCGTTTTGTAGTTCACCAAGGCGTACATGATCGGATAGTACTGTAACGAATACAACATATCACTCAATAAGTAACTAAGAAATAATGACTGTTTATGTTTGGCACTTACGCTTTCATCGATCCACACCAAAACTGTAACTAATTGATAAGAGAACGGTTCGTTGGTTTCGATTCTAAACGAAGCATCGATGTACATCAGATCGCTGTCGGACATTTCTTCGATTATGTCCAGATTAGCGAAGACGATGGCCTTGGCATTGTCTTCCGTCGAGAATCTTTCCTGGTAGAATTGAGTGCCTTCGAGCGTGAATTGGTACTTTTGGAACGAATCGTCCTCGATGTAATTGTACAGGACGTCGAACGACGTGATCGGTACTAGTTTGTGGTTGAATTGGTGACGGCAGATTTCGTTTATTACGTTCCTCAGAGGAATTAGTTGCTTGATTTCGGAATCCCTTAAAAGATACGCAATAAATTAGATAACATTAGTGTGTGGGATAAAGATGTGCGACTTACTTCTGACAAATTTCGTCGTATATATTCTTGAATTTCAGCGATTTATCGCTGTGCATTTTCCTCTTCATGATGTAGAAGAATATATGTTTCTTCTTCTCGGCCTCGGTGGGGCATTTGTGATTATGAGGCGTCGTTATAGTGACATCGTTTCCGAACACGAAACTACCCAAATGGGTTTGCATCCCTCTAGCGGCGCAGTACGGCATTAGACATCTCATATATCTAAAACAAACGGTAGTTAGTGTACCGTACAAACGTAGGCCATTCATGGATTTAAACAAAAGTTAAAACAAACTATTTTGCTTGGCGTACCTAACGTTTTGCTTGCACAATCTGTACTCGAACAGGTAATTGTCGACTTCGCAGAATTGCATGTCGTAAAACGAGGTTATATTCGTTCCCTCGTAAATGCCGAGCGTCGATTGAATGGTTTTCCCCGATTTCACGTTAACCGTTTTTTCCGAATAAACTTCATGCGATGAGGCCCTACCGCGCTTTTGCCTCGGAGATTTTTGCATTTCGCTATCGTCCAATTGTTCATCCGAATCTTCGGCGCTTTCGTCGTCATTTTGTATTTGTATTATTATGTTATCGGCGCTCGCCTGTTCTTCGGATAACGTTCCTTCTAAAACCTGCGGAATATAAGGAACGCAATGATTATTTAAACAATTCATAATTTTATTTAAATTTTCAAATATTCAAATAACGCTAACGACGCCATCTTGCATACAAAAATCGTATTAAATATGACAATATTGACAGTTGACACACACGATATGGATATATTTTTGAATTGTATTGTAATTTTAATACTGAAGCTTCCCAAAGTGTATGTTGACTAAATATCTAGCGTTACTTTTTTTAATATAATTATTAATTCACATTATTCTCATGCTAACAAATTTTAAATCCGGAAGAAAAAATACAGACAAACTGCACAAAACAACAAACGTAAATGACGTATGACGCATCAACCGCGCCAACTTCAAACCGTACTAACGAAATTTCTACAAACCTTACGAAGTTCCTCTTCCATAATATTGGTGGAATCGTTTCGACTCGACGGGTCGTCTTTCTCCGCTTTAACCGCCGACTGTTTGACGTCTTTTTTAACGAGAAATTCGTTGATGGCCTCGAGTTCGTCGTAGTTGTCTTTGGCTTCGGAGGTTTTGGCTTTCTTGGTGGGTTCGGGGGTATCGGTTTCGATGTCCTCCGTTCGTTTCTGCTTCTTCGCGCTCGACGTGACCGGTTGGATTTTACCGCGCGAAGATTGTTTCTGGATTTTGTCGTTTTTCAAGCAGACCGATCGGAACTTGAAGCACACCTCGAGGATATTCAGGCAATCTATGCATATCGTTTTGGGTAAGTTGTCCTCGTACGATATCTGAGAATTAATTGAATTAGTATTACTAAGGATAATACTGTTTGAATTTGTTGTTTACCTCAATAGGATGTATACAAGCTAAAATAGCGAATACAATAGGAGTGCTTTCTTCGATTTCTTCGATGAAAATGTTCTTCGTCTCATCTTTGTGTTCCATGCATAATCTACATATTTCTGCAATGGAATATTATCAGTAATTTAACCTAAATTTTATTAAAGAAATGTAGAATATACCTAAATTTCCTGATGTTACAGGCTGTTTAATATGCTTCTCATCCGGTTTATCACCATCTGTCTTGCCTTCGATAGATATTCGATTGGACTTTGGTTTTAATTCGGTGCCGATTTTTCCATTTTCTACAAAATTACATACAGTAAATTCAAATGAAACAAAGCAAATTCGCAATACTAACCAATATTTGATAAATCATCGGCGTCCCCATCATCTTGGAAATGGTCTAAACAAACAAAGCTTGACGGTTTCGGTTTCATATGCGGAATGCCCAGAATTTCCAGCCATTTCTGCTTGATGTCCTCGTCGTCCGGAAAAGCGATCCCAACCTTGTTTTTACAACTAGGAACGAAGCATTTAGCGCTCATATTTATTACACGAATCTTTATGTATTGACGGGTAGTCTTTTCGGCATATTATAACCGATGGGAAAAAAGTGACGCTTCCTTCTTCGATGAGCTTTTTCGCCAGTGGGAAAATCGAATGGGTGCTAACTTCACGCTTGTAGTCAAGGCCGTTGACATTTAACGCTCTGGACTCGTTCTGATCGCAAATTCAACTACTAAATGCAAAAAATTTTACAAAAAGACAAAAATATAATATATGATTACTTATTATAAAACGAATAGAACCTAAAAGAACTATTTAGTTGAATTATACAACGAGGATTTAAATTTTATTTAAAATCCAGTACGTATTTTTATTTACACTAGTACAGTTTAGATGTAAATTCAAATAATGACGTTAACTGTCAATTGTCAAAACTGTCATGCTTTTCCGGCGTTCGTTTAATTTACGAAAATGATAAATAATATAATATAATATTAAGAATTAATTAAATAATAATGTTGGACAATTAATGCTTGGTTTAAATTGTACATAACCATTTCTTATAATGGCGAACGGACCGATAGCTGAAAGAAATAGAGGTAAGTGTTTGATTCATAACCTAACATTTCTGCAATGATTTACTTTTGGTGTTATTTCAGACGCTACGATATACGTCGGTGGTTTAGACGATAAAGTATCAGAATCCTTACTATGGGAACTCTTCGTACAAGCGGGGCCATTAGGTAAAACATCGCCCAAGTGTTATTTACGCATCTAATTTATTATTTTTAGTGAACGTACATATGCCCAAAGATCGCGTCACCATGATGCACCAGGGCTACGGTTTCGTCGAATTCATGGGCGAAGAGGACGCCGATTACGCTATAAAAATAATGAACATGATAAAATTGTACGGGAAACCCATAAGAGTCAACAAGGCTTCCGCTCACCAAAAGAACTTGGACGTCGGCGCGAACATTTTCATAGGGAACTTGGATCCAGAAGTCGATGAGAAACTCTTGTACGATACGTTTTCGGCCTTCGGTGTAATATTACAAACGCCCAAGATAATGAGAGATCCGGAGACTGGAAATTCCAAAGGGTTCGCGTTCATAAACTTCGCCAGTTTCGAAGCCTCCGATGCCTCCATCGAGGCGATGAACGGCCAGTACCTTTGCAATCGACCGATATCCGTCTCTTACGCGTTCAAGAAGGATTCCAAGGGCGAGAGACACGGCTCGGCGGCCGAGCGATTATTGGCCGCCCAGAATCCATTATCGCAGGCCGACAGGCCCCATCAGTTGTTCGCAGACGCCCCACCGATAGGTAAAAATTATCTCGCAATTGTCTTTTATCAAGTACTATTCGTATTCGATTCGTTCGCAGGAATGATGCCGATGAGCATGGCGCCGCCACCTCCGCCTCTAATCACCGGCATGATGCCGCCCCCACCGCCTACGCCGGGCGGAATGCCGCCGCCTCCTCCGCCGGTTCCGCCGCCGAGTTCATTCCCCGCGGGCATCCCGCCGCCGCCGTTGCCGCCCTCCCAACCGCCGCTGCCGCCGGGCGCGCCGCCCGCGATGGCGCCGGTGCCGGGCGGCGCCGCCAGACCGCCGCCGCCGCCTCCGTGGGCCGGTGCGGCGGCCAACGTGCCGATGCCGCCGGGCCCGCCTGCGGCGAACGCTGGCGGCGGCTTCGGGGGAATGCTACCGCCTCCGCCGCCGCCGGGCGGGAGGCCTTTACCGCCTAATTGGAGACCGCCGCCTCCGCCGCCGCCGAATTTCGGCGGTGCCAGGCCGCCTTTCCCGCCGCGGGGGCCGCCTCCTCCGCCGCCGACGTTCGAAGGGTAACTAGTTAAGAATGGTGTGTGCTTGAGAAGTTCTGCATTTTTTTATCGGAACTTATTAGATTAACGATAATTTTTGTAATATTAAATATAATTATTTGGATTACGAATAGATTTATTCATTAAACATAATTAAAGCAATATAAAATCAAGTAATAAATAAATATAACGTGAAAAATGTGGAAATTAAGCGACTGATAGTTTAAAAATCTTAAATTAATTTTTTTTATTCTTAATGGCTTTAATTCGCGCATCTAAATTAGTAACGGTCGAATTGATTTCGTTCAGGTTGACTGCGAAACTTTCCTGCACCCCTTGCAGGAGCATTTTGTTGTTTTGCACGTGTCCGGCCATCTCAGTTTGGGTCAATTCGATTTGGGTTAGCGTCTTTGTGAAATCGATGGCTAAAACGAACAAATATAAGATTAATTATGATTAAAAAAAAGTACATGTAAACATTATCATACCTTTATCGTGCATTTGCTCCAAAGCTTTAAGCCTCGCTATCGTTTGGGGTAGCAACTTCGAAACGCCTTCTGTGTTTTTGACCAATTCGTACAATTCCAATATCTACAAGGAATTAATTTCTCAATTAATCATAAGGAGGGTAAGGTGGAAAAATTTTACCATTTTATCTTTATCATCGTCCTTTTGTGATGACTTTTTCTTTTCGGCGATTGTCTCCAATTTTTGCGCTAAATTACCCAATCTCCCTTCGATATGGTCCAATTGGGCTGAATCTAACAAACTAGCGGTAGCGCTCAATTGTTCGGCCACTTCGAATAAGCTCCCTGAAACCCAAAAATTATAAATTGTGAGTATATTTAATAGTCAAATTATGTACCTTTAACGAAACCCGCTGTTAATCTGGTTAATTTATCGCTAGGTTCGCCAATAACGGTTTCTAGTTTGCGAATTCTGGATTCCAAGTCAGCTACTCTAGACATTTGAGCCATACTGGCTTGTTGCGGTCTGTAATCCAGTTTGTAAGTTATGCCGGATTCTTCGCCCGATACTTCCGATTCCGGACGTTCGTTAATGGACGATTTAAATTGCTCCAGTTGGGATAAAAGTATTCTAAAAATAGAGTAGAATTAGTGTGAAATAATATTGTTTTTCACGAGTTTATTGTACTTGATTTGGGTTCCTTCCGGATCGGATAATTTCTGTACGATTTGTTCACCTAACGTATCCTCGAGTTTCAGATCTGCTAGCTGCTTAATCGACTGTTCGATTTTCTGACTGGAAACGGCGCAATTCTCGTTCGCCTTCTCGTTTTTGCCGGCCTTCAACTCGTTGATTTCCTCGAGCACTTCCTTCATTTCGCACAACAGCCGATTGTACTTTTGCACGAGGTTTTCGGGCTCGCCGGAGCCGCGCAGTTCCCATTCGCCGCTGACGGCGTCGTAGCCCGTTCTCGATCGTTTGCCCAATCTCGTCGAGAAGTCCACGTTAGCAGAGTCCAAGTACTTGCCTTTGAATTTGTCGAAAGCCTCGCCGGACGAGATGTGGATGCGTTCGATCGGATCGGTTTCGTCTTCGAAAAAGTCCGCCGATTGCTCGGATTCCGGGAGATCGGTGGTCTCGTAGACGTCGGGCTCGTCGTGGGCCTGAAAATATGCGCAATTATCATCTACTTTTACTAGAAATATGTGTAATGGTGTACTCACGATTCCGGGTAGATCGGCGTACTTCGGATTTGCCATTTCTATTATTCTTATCAAAGAGTTATTAGAAAGTATAATAATACTGTTAAACTTACAGTTATGATGATATTTACTTATTAATTATTAGAATAAGATGTAAAAAAATTTTAATTAAGATGACAAACCGTCAATTTTGACAGGTGACGTTGATGATTTTTTTATTAAATGTGGTCTTTTACTTTGATGAACTATATCTATTAACCGAATAACTTCTGTAGGTAAAGGTTAAAACAGAATGACATATGTGACAGTAGAAGAAAATATAAGGTTAGGATTCCTATCCTTCAACTACTTAAAAGGCAAAAAAGTGGTATTGTAGAGAGTTCTCGTCTTTGACTAATTTATTTATTATACGCAATTTTCTAAATAATCGTACGAAATGCTTCCAAGTTGCGTTAGAGCGGTGTCTAAACAGAGCGCCATTCCCAAAGTAAGTACCGAATAAATATCGATTTTGATCTCCAATGACACGGAAATCCGCAAGGTGAAATTGAAGTCACGCGAGAAAACCCTTTCTAGTACTCGTATCAGAGCATTTAATTAGCTTTCGTGATATACATTATGGCAAAAAGATTGGGGTGTTTGTTAAATGTAAATAACGTCAATTAAACACTAATTAATTAAAGGAAATTATTATTAATGAATAGATTTTTTTTCAGAAGTACTTGGGCGGGATTCTCTCGAAAAATAATTACGCCAGCGAAGCCACGTTCGAAACTAAGGTAAGTACATTCATTGTGCATGTGAAGTATTACATAACATACACTACTACTGTTAAGAAATATGTTTTGATCTGTAATCCATTCATGAGAAGTTATACTAATGACGTCAACACATATGTAACGTTGTCGACTAGTAATTGGTTTTCGTACATCCGACGATTAATCAATAATTGCATTATTTTTCAGCCCTATAAGCTACACAAACTCGAAGAGTCTCCCTCGACTACAGTAACAGTGAGCAAAGAAGATGCCATCGACATGTACACAAAAATGCACACTATCAGGAGGATGGAAACATCGGCTGGCAATCTCTACAAAGAGAAAATCATCCGGGGCTTCTGTCACCTTTACTCCGGCCAAGTAATGCACCTTCACTCCATCAATGTTGCCAAATAAAAAAAAATCCCCGACTCGATCGAAACCTCCAACCATCTGGCAACGTTGTACCCGTTATATTAATTCGCGATTTTGTTTTAGGAAGCAGTAGCCGTCGGTATTAAAGCGGCCCTTCGGCCCCACGATGCTGTTATAACAGCCTACAGGGCGCACGGTTGGACCCACTTGATGGGGGTGTCCCCTCTGGGAGTCCTGGCGGAATTGTGCGGTCGAAAGGAAGGCTGCGCTAAAGGGAAGGGCGGTTCGATGCACATGTACTGCGAGAACTTCTACGGGGGCAACGGAATCGTCGGAGCTCAGGTGAGTTTTACTTGTATATGTTCAGTACGAATTTATGTATTATATTCTACGTTTTAGGTACCGCTAGGTGTGGGTATAGCTCTGGCTGCTCAGTATAAAGGTACCGATGGTGTGTGTATAGCTTTGTACGGTGATGGTGCTGCCAATCAGGGTCAAGTGTTCGAAGTTTACAACATGGCGAAATTGTGGAACATCCCTTGTATATTCGTTTGCGAAAACAACGGATACGGTATGGGTACGAGCGCCGAACGAGCTGCTGCTTGCACTAATTACTACTCCAGGTAAGCGTCAAATCGTGTTATAAAATGTATTAGTTAACGTAGATTATCGATTTTGTTGTAGAGGTGATTACGTTCCCGGCATTTGGGTGGACGGTATGGATGTGTTAGCAGTGAGAGAATGTTTCCGGTACGCAGTAAATTACGCCGCGAGCGGTAAAGGTCCGCTCGTCATCGAAGCTGCTACATATAGGTGAGTACTTTGAAGGTTTTCGGTTGGGTAACATCACTATTAAGCTGCTCTTATTCGTAGGTATTCCGGCCACTCGATGTCCGATCCGGGTACGAGTTACAGAACCAGAGACGAAATCCAGGAGGTGAGACAAACCAGAGATCCGATAACGTCTTTCAAAGAGAAGATTATCCAAACGAATTTGGCAACGGCGGAGGAGATTAAGGTGCGTTAATCGATTTGTTCCTGCTTTCTTGGAAAGTAATTTTTTTGTGTATAGAAAATCGATGGGGAAATTCGTACGCAAGTCGATGAGGCGACGAAACAGGCCAAAACCGATTCCGAAATTCCCATGGAGGAATTATCGGCGGATATCTACTCCGTGAATTTGGAACAGCAAATTAGGAACGTCGATCCTTTTACCAGTTTGGTACACAAAAGAATAGGAGCGGCCGTTAATATGTAAATAACGTTGTTGAATAGGATGTATTATTTAATTCTGTGCGGTTTCAAAACTCATCAACCGTCATTTATTTTTTTTAATAAGACGAGTTGAGAATAATAGTAAGGTAAAAACGTCCTTTCGAAAACCTTTCAATTTTCATGTATATACAATTTTATTAATTTGTTAAAATAAACGTTCCTTTTTTTTGTTATAAATCTATTTGAAAATGCAAATAAAACTATTTTTATATTAAAATTAGCAAAAAACCCGGTTTGCGTAACTTACAGAAATCTGTAATTGGAAAACACTACTTCGCGATATCACTCACAAGATGGCGCTAACATTTGTTTGTTTATGCAACTCACATTACATGTATCAACAAGAGAGGAATTTCTCGATACCTCCTCGCTCGGCTGGCGTCCTGTTACGAGGAAACGCCATGAAAGTCCGTTGAGAACGTTCCCAGCATTCTATATCGTCGATTTTTAGTCGTGCGTAGCGAATTAATTCGCTCGTACTTGTTATAAATTCAGACGATTAAACCCGCCGGACTTCATCGATTCTTCCTCGTTTTATTTTACGCCGGACGGTTCTCTCGCCCGGTCAGTCGCGCATTCGACTCGTTTTCCAATCCGAACGCGGGGATATCCCGCTTAAAAAAACCGCCTCGAAAGCAAAAGAAATCTGAGGAAAATTCTCTATAATAGAATAGCAAAGGAATGTCCTGGTTTACAATTTAAAGAAAAATAAGCGTGAAAAGTCATTCAGTACACTCGAGAAGAGTAGAAAATGATTAATTTACGGCATTCGAAAGCTTTAAAGCGCGCTCGAATCGCCGGAAAATGTAGTTTTAATATTCGGAATAGCCGGGCAAAGGGAATTGCTCGCTGTATTTGGCCACTTCGTCCTTCAAAGCGGCCACTTTCTTCGCCACATCGGCGTTTTCGTGGATCGTTTTCTTGAAATTCACAAACGAAGGTCCCGACACGGTTTCGATTTCTTTGGCCAACTTCAAACCCCTATCGATGAAATCCACGACGACGTCGATGTCTTTCTCTTTCAAATTCCGGGTAGTCAAAGCGGGGGTTCCTAAAAACGAATAAATAATTAGCTCTTTATTCAAGCTTCGTAAAATTGGCTACAACCAAGCTAGAGATGTGAAATTTTCAACAAGAATAGCCTAATGTCTTGTCTTTACGTTCACCAAGTAGCATAATCTCTACTCAACTCAAAGGGGCCCGTTCGCCCATTTCAACGAGACCAACATTTCCAATCTCTAGCTAAGCTCCAGTCAGAATATTTGTACATACCTAACCGAATACCAGACGGGTTCAAGGCACTTTTATCACCGGGCACGGTGTTTTTATTGCAAGCTATATTGATCTCCTCCAATATGTATTCCCCTTGGGCCCCCGTCAGACCGACCGATCTCAAATCCACCAACAACAAATGCAGGTCCGTACCGCCCGTCACGATTTTGTAGCCCCTTTTGCCGAGCCCATCGCTCAGCCTGCTGGCGTTCACCATAATCTGCTTGGCGTACTCGACGAATTCTTTGGTTTGGGTCTGTTTCATGGCCGTCGCTATGGCTGCTATGGCGTGATTGTGAGGACCGCCTGAAAATCACATAATTTCTAAATCCACAATTCTACAGGGTTATTAATTCATTACCTTGCAGTCCCGGAAAGACGGCCTGATTGATTTTGTTTTCGAAGTTGTACATAACTTTCTCCCCTTTGGCGTTGACAGTTCGAAGGCCTTTCCTGAAGAATATCACAGCAGCCCTGGGGCCCCGGAGGCTTTTGTGCGTGGTCGTCGTTACGATGTCGCTGTGTTCGAACGGAGTAGCTGTAACACCTAAACAGCGGCGTTTCGCAGTTTATTTAAATCATTCGGGGCGTGTGGCTGGCTTACCTGCGGCTACCAGACCGGAAATGTGCGCCATATCCGAGAACAAGTAGGCCCCGACGTCGTCGCAAATCTCCCTGAATTTCTTGTAGTCTAACGCTCTCGAATAGCAACTCATGCCGGCTATTATTATCTTCGGCTTGAACAGTCTTGCGGTTTGTAGTAGTTTGTCGTAGTCCAATAGACCCGTCTGGGGATCCACCTGGAAACCAACCGGACACGTCAGTTCGAATTGGACTATTTCAAGAACGATTGGGGAACAATTCGATAACAAAATACTTACTTTGTATGGCATAGATTCGAAGAAAATGGACGTGGCGGAAACCTTTTTCGTAGGGGTGAAGAAACCGTGAGTTAAATGACCACCGTCTGGCAAATCCAAGCCCATTATTCTACCGTGCGGACCAATTAAACCTGTAAAAAAGAAATGTAAGCTTTAATATACAGAGTGAATCTTTATAAGCGAAATGAGTTAAGTATAACTTGTAAATGAGCCTTTTTTTAATAGAATCTACAGTCTAATTGTCTAGCCTATTCGAAAGGCTTTGATATTGTACTTAATTTAGGCATTCTAATAGACAATGAGACATATGAAATCACCTGTATAGACGGCAAAATTAGCAGGAGAACCGGAATAAGGTTGTACATTCACTCCCCATTTCTCCGGATCCAAACCGAACGCCTCCAATGATCTTTTCTGCGCCAACAATTCGATTTGATCGATGTACTCGTTACCCCCATAATACCTAAAACGAAGGTCATTTTATCAATAAATTCTAAACAAAACTACTTAAAAAGTGCATATAACTCTGTTAATTACGAATTACAATACTCAACCACTACTGGTCTCGAACAAGGTATGTATCCAGTACACATCCTTGTGTACATTGCAAATTAGGTACACCTGCATTAGACCTTTACCTTTGGCCGGGCAGCCCCTCGGAGTACTTGTTGTGCAAACAGGAGCCGAGCAACTGGAGCACGGGCATCGTGGTGAAGTTCTCGGAGGCGATGAGCTCGAGCCCGGAGCGCTGGCGGCGCTTCTCCTTCTGCACCAGGTCCCAGAGCTCGGGATCGGAGTCCCAGACGTTGGCGTTGAGCGATTCCATGGCGGCGGCGCTGCTGGCGGTGGACAGTCGCGTGACGAGCGCTCTCTGCACCTGCGGTAGCGAAAACAACTTGTAAATTCTCATCGTTCGGGCCGCGTCGATGCGACGATGCGGATTCGTAGGTTATGGGGCGCTTACTAACCTCAAATCGGACACGTTAGGTTGTATTAAAGGCGATTAGAGGAAATTGGAGCGCGGTACGTTTAACGCGTTTATACGTTATCGACTCGTTAGTGTTATAAATGAAATAACGTTTAAATACTGGTGAGTAAACAAACGTTCGCCGGGTCAATGGGGTCGTTGTTTCTTCGATTTCTCGCTCTTACCAAATAGGTCAACATTTACGTAATTGACAAACTAATCTAACAAACAAGTTGGAATCTTCGTCTTTGTTCAACGGCGCTCGACAATATTTGTTTTATGTATTTTTTTATAAATTTGTAAAAAACATCACGTTACCTTTGCGCGGATCAACAGGTGGCCGATTTCGATGACAGCGCGCGAAAACATGGCGGATTTGAAAAAATTTCCGCGGAATTGCAACATTACCTGATAAATGTGACGAAACGTCGCTGGGGGGCTGTTATTTATAAACCGGCGATGCGATAAAACTAAACGCTTTTACTACTAATTTATTTTATCGAATGAATAATAAAACGACGGCCGGCGATTGTCTCGCATGTTTGGTTCGGATTGTAAAACAAATTGGACTTATCGGACGTAAAGAACGTTTTTTTCTAACGATAACATTTTAACGCGCACTTGTTGCTAAGCCCGTTAAATGCATGGTGTAATTATTTCATAAATTAACTACATAATGTTGAACTAAACAAATTTTCGTGAATTACATTAATTTCTAGAACGATGTAGGGGAGAGTTGGGAAGAAACTCTTAAGAGAATGTCCATACATATTTGCTTTTATCAAATAAGAAAACTATTTTAAATTGAATAAATGAAAATTCAATTGATACATAATAAAACTAGTAAAATGTTCTTGAAAGGTTTATATATGAGTTTTTTGTAATGGTTTTTATTGGTTTAATTGCACATATTTACAATTGCAGTTCTCTTTGATATAGGAGATTTAATTGACTATTTCAAAAGAATAATTCGCAATGAATTCGTTTATGAAAATATAAGCAAAAAGTACTGATGCGTTTTTAAAATAATTATTATATCGTCACCCAAAATATACATAGATAATAACATTATGATAATGTATTGGGGAATAATAATTACGACAGAAAATTATTTATTTTAAACGAAAACAAAACAGCAATTATTTCATAATGAATTATATTATTATTTGTATTCAAAAATACAAAAAGCAATTTCTATTGTAAAAAAAAGTCTAGACGTAAAAATTAAATCTAAAAGGTTTTTATATATTCAAACAGCATTCGTTTGAATTATACATTGAATATTATCATACATTTTAAAAAACATTGACTAAAATCACAAAAAATATCAAACAAAATTTTATAATGTATGAGTTTATTCAAGATGCAATTACAAAAGGAAATAGTGTGGAAATAGATCGTTTTCATTTTTTCAGTTCTAGATAATTGCATCACTAACATCATAGTAAGAGTCCTTTTAAATAACCGTATAAAACCGGCAGTAAAGGACACTGAGTACTTTACAGGCTACAGCACAAGAAGAAGACCTGTCAATGTCAACAAAACCGTCACGGTCACGTCAATATTCAATATTTACATAGATTTTATTTTGCAATTACCATTATTTTGTTTGTAAATAACTAACGAGTGTCGTTAATATCCTTATTATTTATCCACAATGATCAAGTTATTGGTTATTTTTCGTAAAATCTAAGCGTTTACGCCTACGAAACGGATTCATCTTGGCGTAAAATCATTACATATGGAGTAAAACTGTTAACAACTAACGGTGCTTCGAGCTTAGGAAACAATGTTCTCGGCAATTAAAAGATTAGCGAGCAAGGGCGATGGGCCGATTAACAACGGCCCCGCGTCTCGCCCTTCCAGCCACCAAACCATGTCTTCGTCGTTGCAGAAAAAATTCGCCAGAGGCGTTCAATATAACAGTGAGTAATATATTCCACCAAATATGCATACTAATAGTAATTATTTGCAGTGAAAATCGTTATCAAAGGCGACAGGAATGTCGGTAAAACGTGTCTATTCCACCGATTGCAAGGCAAAAAATTCGTCGAGGAATACATTCCGACCGATGAAATCCAAGTAACGTCCATACAATGGAACTACAAGGCTACAGATGATATCGTGAAAGTGGAGGTGTGGGATGTTGTGGATAAAGGCAAGAAGAAGAAGCATTTCGAGGGTTTGAAATTGGAGAATACTCAAATCGAAGTCGAGGAAGAGCACGCCTTAGACGCGGAATTTTTAGACGTTTACAAAGGAACTAACGGAGTAAATACAATCGATTAAATTCGTGTAATAATCCACGTAATTACATATCATTTTAGGTCATCATGATAATGGATTTAACGAAAAATTGGACGTTCGATTACATTCAACGAGAACTGCCGAAAATTCCAGAACACATTCCCGTTATCATTCTATCGAATCATTGCGACATGTCTCATCACAGAACCGTTACGACCGATCACGTTAACTACTACATTGAATCTATAGCGAGGTGAGTAATTTCAATCAAAAACTTTTCGTTTTAACATAACACAAATCTGTATGTTTCAGTACTAGATCAGCCCAAGTTCGTCACTCGGAATCGTCGATGCGGAACGGCTTCGGCTTGAAAATCCTGCATAAATTTTTCAACCTGCCGTTCCTGCAACTCCAAAAGGAGACGCTGCTGAAGCAATTGGAACGAAACGACGTGGAAACCGAAGCTACAATTCAAGAATTGGACATGTACTGCCACTCGGACGAGGCCAATTACGGGAAATTTTTGGAAAACCTCGTCAAAAAGAGGAGAGAAGTGGCCGATTCCAACGCCAACATTCCACCACCTCTGGTCAAACCTCTTCCGAATTCCGGCACCGATATGAAGAGGTCCCAAAGTGCTTCCATAGTAATAGGCGCCGGTGGGTTTAATTCAATTAATTAATAGTGATACATTTTACTAAAGTAACATTCGCAGGTAAACCGATTCCGTACGGCAACGTCGCATTGGCGGTAAAAAAACCGATTCCCCAACAGATATCGAAGAGTTCCAGTATGAGTTCTGGTTTTGTGTCGAAATGGGGAACTGACACGAAAATTGCAGAGAGCACGCCCGATATAAAATCCCTGCAAATAAGCCCTATAAAATCAGTCGAGGAGTTTTGCCCCGACAACGGCCAGTTGGGAGGTTTCCTGGACGACGTCCAAATAGCTTCATCTCAAATCAACGAAGAAGACGATTCAGGCACGTAAGTACTCACCAAATACAGACCAAATGGAACATTAACGAATAATTATTCCAGCGACACCGATACCGGCAACCCTCTGGTCTCGGAATTCCAAGACGATTTCGAAGAGGAGATGCCCAAACCGCTGAAACACTCGAAGAAGGTCGAATCCTCTAACGGGGCGCCGAAATTGCCGAAATCCGACGAGAGCAAGGAGAACGAAGGCGACAAAAGTTTGCCCGAGGATTACGATATGAAGCAAACGACCGATGAGTTCGATTCGACTATCAACTCGGAAATATCGGAGCTCACCTCTGACGCGTACGATGCTTGGATTGGAGTTGATACGAAATGGCGTCGATCGCCGGAAGGTAACGAACTATACTCGGAGTAGAATAAATCGATTTTAACGCAATAAATCTCCAGGTGGCGAAGACAATTCTGTGGTGAGTCAAACGTTAGATTATAGCAACAGCAACAGCACCGTTTACGACGATAGCAACAGCGTTAATTCCTCCAACGTGCACATGGAACTGTTGAGTTCCAGGGCGAGTTTCCCGACGAAGTCCAGCGGCAATAGCGAGGCCGAAGACGGCGGGCCGTCTTCTAATTCCGCGGTGAAAGAGAAGAAACAGAAAGCGAAGGTAAACGAGAATTTTACAAAGCGAATTGCGAATTGTAGCGCGTTTATTTCCAGAGCGTAAAGAAGCACAAGAAGAAAGATAAAGAGAAGGAGAAGCCCAAAGATAGCGATAAGAAGGCGGACAAGAAGAACAAGAGGCGGTCGAGAGACGAGGCGTTCAATTCGCACAAAGATGAGCTGGAAGAATTTTTAAACGGCACTACTAGTCCTCCGCTAGAGGCCGATTACGAGGCTATCTAGCGCATGATGCATTTCAACAGACACATAATGGATTTCTAAACATATTTGCGCTTTTTTCGAATCTTCAAAAGCCGCAGGGGTTTGAAGTAACTATGCCAAAACGTAATTTTTAGCTAATGTAATTTCAATGAGTCTGATCACATCCATTTAGATTTTGTTCATGACAAATCGAGATCTCTTGTAGGATATTATTTACGTAAATCACAACGTGCGATTGTGGAAGATTTCGAGTCCTAAAATAACGTTGTTTCTTATTTATTGTTTTGTATTTACAATAATTCTACTTAATATGTTATCTTTAGTCTGTTGGGCCTCTATTTAACGCAGGAATTCGAACAATTGTTGCGTTCAATACCCGCCTAAGGAGTTTATAGTAATTGTTAATTTTATTAGGTAATTATAACAATTTATGTTTTTATATTAAAATATGTCGTTAAATAATAAATGCTTTAAAAAAGTTGGTTTTTTTATCTAAATTTCGTTGCAAAGACGAAGTACGAGCCTGTATGTCCTTATAAGAAGAGATCAAATTGACAAATTTAGAGGTGTCAGTTATCCGTACCAGCCAAAGGCCAAATTGACACTAAACGTCAATGGTCAATGTCAATAACATAACCTCATTATTATTATTACAAAACAATTTACATAAAACAAACATAAATACTTGAAGAAGAAATAATTTAAACTAACTAATTTACTAGCACTTTTAAAACATTACTCACAATGTCCAGTGAAGAGGAGGAAGAAAATTTCTGTTTCTTCGGCAAGCCATTAGACCCGTACGATGAAGGTAAGTACATATCACCAATTCAATACATTTTCAAACCAACAATACACCTCTTGTAGATTCGATACCGAAGAAAAGACCGATAAGCGTGGAGGAGCAGATCGCCACGGACGCGCAGGGGCGGCGTAGATTCCATGGGGCCTTTACGGGAGGCTTTTCCGCGGGGTTCTTCAACACGGTGGGCTCGCTGGAGGGATGGACGCCCAGCGATTTCAAAAGCTCGCGCGTCGAGAAGGCCAAGCAATTCGTGCAGAATCCCGTGGATTTTATGGACCAGGAGGACCTCGGCGAGTACGGGATAGCGCCTCAAACGATTCGAGCCACGAAAGACTATTCTACATCGAAGAAACGAAGGAGACAGGTTAGTTCAATTAAAGAAGGTTTGAATTTAACTGATTTGGTAACTTTTTAGGTGTTCTCCGAAGGTCCTATTCCAGGTGAACCGGTGTTAGAGACGTTACTAACTTCAGGTAACGAGACAATCGGGTATTTACTCCTCAAGAAAATAGGAATTAGAGATAAAATTAAAGCGCGCGATGATGAATTTACCGATACAAAAACGTACGGTTGTCAGAAACCGGACCAGTTTAAAGTACCAGAAGTAATTAAGAACAAACAGTACAAGATCCCCGCCATTTACACCGATTGCTTGAGGTCCCCCAAGTCGAACACCTTCGGTCTGGAATACAAAGGATTGGAAAAAACCCACGTGAATCTATTCGCATCCTCCAATCTGGTAATCAGGGATAAAAACGACAAGAAATTCTCCATCGGAGGGCAAGCCTTCGGTGTGGGGGCGTTCGAAGAAGACGACGACGACATATACGTGAAAGAAGACATGAGCAATTACGATTTCGAGTTGACTAAAGAAAAGAAAACCGATCAGAGTCGAAATAAAGAAGTCACCCTTATATTGGGGATGTTCAAGCGATCTAATGTACCGTTGATTGCGAAAAAATCGTTTCCGCCTCCCGTCATTCCTCACAGTTTCACCGGAAAGCATAAAGTCAAAAAATCCCGATTCGAACAAATCGAAGTAAAAACCGAACCCGAAGTAGAAACCAGCAGAAACGAAATAAACCCTGCTATCAGAGCTCGGTATCTAGGAGAGGAAGTACCGGAGAATTACACGTCATCGAAGCGAGCTTTACCTAGTGAAAACGATAATAAAACTAAAAAACGAGAATCAAATACCGATAAAAACGAAACCAAGCAATCGAAAACCGACTCTTTCATGGCTTCTCTGATGGAAGACAAATTCGTTTCGGCTTCTCATCAAGGCGACCTGGATATTTCGGAACCCGATAAGAAGGACGAAATACTGCACGGTACAAAAGACATGCGAGATGCGGCTAAAATGAAAATGTACGGGCCAATCACGAGAATCTCCGTCGATTGGGCGCCTTGTTCTCTTTTATGCAAGAGGTTCAACGTTCCCGAACCTTCGACGGAGCCTCAGGAATTGAAGAACAGGAAACGAACTAAGAATTTGATATTCGAAAGTCAGAAAACCTTCGACGACACCTCCGCGTTGTTTAAACCGGGGTGTTCGGTACCTTCGACTTCCATCGAAGAACCTCCATCGAACGTGACCGGTACTGAAGATATCGTTGTGGTTAAAACCGAACGAACGTCTCCGAAACCGAGCGAATCCGAAACTAGCGAGAATACGAACAAACCCGAGACTGTTTTCGTTGATATCACAGATAAAATCGGTGTTGAAGAGAACGTGGATCTTTTCAAAGCTGTATTTCAAAGCAGCGATTCGGAAAGCGAAGAAGAACAACAAGAGGAAGAGAAACAAACAGAAGAACAGAAGAAACAAAATGAAGACTTCAAAGAAAGTATATTATTCGATTTAGTACCGAAAATTAGACCTTTAAAGCAAGGCATTTTATCCAATATCTCGTTTCAACCGAAGCAGAAAACAACAGACGCAATTATCGAAATTGAGAATACTGAAAGTGAAACAAGTTCATACGGGCCCCAATTGCCTAGCAATTCCAATATACTCCCTACTACATCTAGTAAGATAGCAGCAACTAATTCTAATTCAAATCACAGCGATGACGAATGGATAGAAAAGGATTCCAAACGCGAACGCAAGAAATCCAAACACAAAAAGGACAAAAAGAAGAAACACAAACATAAGAAGAGTAGAGATAAATAAAAATGCATTATTGTTTAGTTAGTAATCTTTTTATTTATCACCTATTAACAACGTAACATACATTAATCAACGCGACAATCTATTTTTTGTTAAAGTTATTATCGATCCAGGAGTTCAGCTTGTCTTCATCTTGCAGCCCGATCAAGCGTTCTTTGACTTCACCATTTTGGAAAACATACAAAGCAGGAATCGAACTAACCTGAATAGGAAATCGTTTTTAATACACCAATTAATAACAAAATATTAAAAATTACTTCGTATTTAGCGGCCAGCTCTCCCAAATCGTCTATATCAACTTTAGCCAGTGTTATTTCGCCTTTCCTCTGGGCTATAACGTTCTGTAATCTCGGCTCTAAAATCTTGCAGGGTCCACACCATCTACAAAGAAATTAGATATTTCAAAAATTCCTCTCGGAGATTGTTATAGTACGTACGTAGCGAAGAAATCGACCAGGATGGGCTCCTTGCTCTTTTCCACTTTTTCGAAGAAATCCTTATCGTCTTGCACTTTAAACGAGGCGCTCCTGCATTGCGACAGCCCGATGAATCGCTTGGCGAGTAGATTACATTTAGAAATGTGTTGGGGTCTGTACAATGAATTCATATCGACAATTACGCACGAACTAAAATAAATAATAAATATGTTTCTATATATATCGTACTTAGAGTTACGAACAATCACAATGACACTTATTTTTTTTTATTCAATTATATAATTATAGCAATATTTTTGCTAATAAACAATTATTCCACAAAAAATGTCATTGACTGTCATTCAAAAGTGTCAAAAGAAAATTAACTACTTAATACAAAAGAAATAGTCCACAAACTAATTAGAAGAAGAAACTAACCTTTCTAATAACTGTCACTTGTATTGTCGACGAATTCTTGAAGAGGCGAGCGAAAGTAAACCTGTATGTTTTATTTAATTGCATTCGTTCAAAATGAAATTAGCATTTGTGATAGTCGTATTTTTGAAATTCCTCCTAGTCCGAGGCAATCTCGAAGTCGTACAAGATGATGAGCTGATGAACCTCATCAGGACTGAAAAATATGTTGTAGTTTTGTTTTCAAGAAAATACTGTGAATCATGTGATAACTACGAAAACGAGTTGATTTCTCTCAGGGAAGAATTAGTAGACGCTCTGAACGCTTGGGTTGTGAAGGTAGAGGACAGTCAAATGACTAGGTTATACAGCCAGGATAAGGAGCCTGTTATAGTGTTTTTCCGGCACGGCGTTCCGTTGCTTTACAACGGCCCCTTAAACGACGAACTGATTCTGCATACGTTAACTTCGAACAAGGAGCCGGTGTCGAAGGAATTAACCGACAACACGTTCGAGCATTTAACGCAGGCCGCCACAGGAGCCACGACCGGTGACTGGTTCGTTATGTTCTACACGCCGGATTGCGTGGATTGCACTCGAATGCAAGCCCGCTGGGAAGCCGTAGGAGCTAAAATAAAATCCAGGATCAACATCGCTCGAGTGAATAAAGCAGGAAGCGGGGCGGCTACAGCCAGACGTTTCGAAGTACTCGCCATACCTTCTTTCATACTGTTCAGGCAAGGGAAGATGTATCGATACAACATCCAGAAGTTCGATGTCGCTTCCCTATCGGACTTCGCCCTGACTTGGTACAAGAACGTCACTCCCGAGAAGGTGCCGCTCCCTAAGACGCCGTTTGATGATTTTGTTACTATGGTGGCCATGTACATGAAGGAGAACCCTTGGTTGTGGCAACTCGGCTTCGGGACCTTTGTTTTGGGGCTGTTCGCTTCCCTCATAACCCGATTCACCAGGAAGGCGCCGGCGGAGAAGAAAAAGTCCGCTAAGAAAGATAAGAAAGAGAAGTCGAAGACTAAATAGATTTGTGAATATTAAGTTTTTTAAATAAATTTATCTTTATTTCTTAGATACAATTGTTTTGATTCCTTATAACGTAAAAGGCCGATTTAAATTTGTGAGAAGAGGATATGTCGTTTGTCAAATGTCAAAACTGTCAGTTTTGTCGAAAGTCCCAGAATTTTTTTATGTCGTGATCGTTTCTCGTAGCATTTTTTAAAGAATTAGGAACTGGATAATTTATTTATTTAAAAAACATATTGACTATAAGAGTAAGTTAATTTCAAATATCCCAAAACTACCCAAGGTTGTTTATTATACATTTTTTTTTCCGATGTGACAAGCGCGTCTCATCCACCGGTGGTTTGAACGACAATACAATTCCAAATAAACATATTAATTCGTTATTCGAAGCATCTTACAAGCTTCCCGTTACATTTCGTATCTGATGATTTGATTGTTTGCAGGTAGAATGTCTGGAATAGCAAGTACTCGTCTAACAGAAGAGCGAAAAGCGTGGAGAAAGGACCATCCTTTCGGTTTCGTGGCAAGGCCGTCGAAAAACCCGGACGGCACGTTGAACCTGATGAACTGGGAGTGCTCGATCCCCGGCAAAAAGGGCACCCCTTGGGAAGAGGGCCACTACAAATTGAGGATGCTGTTCAAAGAAGATTACCCGTCTAGTCCCCCGAAATGCAAATTCGAGCCCCCGCTGTTCCACCCGAACGTCTACCCATCAGGTACGCCTCAACTATTATTGCCCCTCGATTATCCTTTATAAAATGTTTTATCGTTGCAGGAACCGTTTGTTTGTCTCTATTAGACGAAGAAAAAGACTGGCGACCGGCCATAACCATCAAGCAGATTCTATTGGGCATACAGGATCTGCTGAACGAACCCAACGTAAAAGACCCCGCCCAGGCCGAAGCTTACACCATTTACTGTCAGAACCGCTTAGAATACGAGAAGAGAGTGCGAGCCCAAGCGAGAGCCATGAGCCATCAGGAGAGTTAAATGTATTTCTTTTAGATTGCTACGCGTTCTTTGGGTTTAACTGAATTTTATTATATCATTACTGCTAGGGTCTCATTTCTTTTGTATTACGTTTCTTGGTAAATATATTAAATGTCCGTATTTCTATTTGGGTGTTTTTATTCCTATTCCTCTACGAATAACAATATGAAAAAGATAGACGAAATTAATTTAACGTAATTTTTATTCTAATATCCACCAACAAACTGTTATACTTTGAGAAAGACAAAATGAAAAGTATTAATATGGTTATTAAATAAAATAAGCGGATATGACAATTCTTACAAGCATCCTTACAGCTCGTTTAAATAATAATCATAAAAATATAAGAAATATGTTAAAATCGGAAGTATTTGTGTATCGGAAATTCGAAATGCTTAGACCTTAAACGGTACGTAGAATAATGTGTACGCCGGAATCCGTGAACACAGGATCGGATAATTCGCCGACCTTCAACGCGAACGCGGCCTCTTCGAAGGGCTTCTGCATGGCCCCTTTGCCGAACGGCCCCAAATCGCCGCCTCTCTTCGCCGACGAGCAATCCGAGTATTTCGAAGCCAGCTCCGCGAACGAGGTCTTACCTTGAGCAATTTGTTCTCGATAAGCTGGAAAAAGATGGATAATTACGTGGAATCGATTCGTCGCGTTGCCGCTTACTTATTACTAAATCTAAGGCTTCGTCTTTCGTGCGGGTAATGTTTTCCTCTCGCCAAGAGGACGGCCGCCTGGAGTCCTTGTGTTTTACCAATAAATGCGAGCATTGTACTTGTTCTGGTCCGCTGGATGAGACGGGCTCCGCTGGTTTGTCCGGCACGTCCCATTGGGACTCCTTTGTGTAAATATTTAAGTAGTAATGTTGGCCTACAAACACATCGATTTTATAAATAACCTAAAATCGCATTGGTACAGCGTGGGCGTTTCGCCGAAATACTGGATGCGTGTATTTCTATTATAAATATGGTGGTATTATCAGCGATTCGATTGTAAAATAACTCACCGGTTGACCTGCTGAGACGTTTTTCCCAACCGGCAGGTAACTGATCGTCCGCCATTTTTGTTATGTTGATAGAAAATTAAAAACAACGGTTTTTTTGTCGAAAGAAGAGTTCCCTCTTGAAATCGTATGCTCTATCACTGTCTTTTACATACAACAAACAATGAAGAAACACTTCTCATATTGACATAAGTTGGTGTTGTAGCTAACTTCACACTATACGATTCGGTTGTTTCCGTTGAAATCAATACCGCTTCGATTACCATCGTTAATACCATTAATTTTGATTGGTGATGAGTACATTTTAAACAGGAAAATGTAATATGTTAGCCAATAAAAAATAAGAAAGACCTATCGAATTGGGAATCATGATATCCTGTTAAGTTAGATACAAATCGATATGACAATCAGCTGGAGGAATGTCATTTTTGTATACGCTGTCATTTTATTTCAGTGCAATTTTGATACGCCGTGAGAGTATTTCGTGCGACACGTATTTGCCGTTTTTTACGTGCGATTTATTAGATACACTTGCGATTTTCGGTAATTTGTCGGTACATTTCACGCGAAATCTCACGAACGATCGCCCTAAGGTTAGTTATGAGTGAAAAACCGCATTTCGAGGCGTAAACAGGATTTTATTGTTGCGGGGGAGTAGCTAACAGGTGAGCAATACCCAATCACTCGATATTGAATTCTTTAGATGGGATGCGTATTAATATTCCTCAATATATCGAATATTAAAGATTCGTAAGCTGATTTGCGTACGCACTTGTAATTATTAATACTCGAAAGTAGGTCGCAAAATTCACACCAATTAACAGATTGTTTTTTTATTTGTGATTGTTTCCACAAAAATTAAACGTGTAATTATTTATTTTGAACGGATTGTTTGCCGAAAACAGTGGGATATTCAACAAATTAAACCACCTGTTCGAAATATAACGGTTATTAACAGGTAGAATAGAGTTTTCCCTTTTAGGTAAGAGCCATTGGAACTCGATGGTTCAATAACAGGTACATTTACCTGAAGTATGAATCACCCGAAGCGGTAATGGTAGTGGCTACTAATACGAACTCTGAGACTCGGATGTATAACTTTTGATGTTTTTTTTTTAAGTATAGGGAGAATTTGTTTTATAATATTGACCTCGTTTTCCACAGAAAACCAACCCTCTAGTTAGGCTTGGCCCATTAACAAATAGGGGCGTGCGGTGCGAATATTTATACACCATTAGGTCGTATATTATCCTGTAAAAATTCTATCGGCATGAACATGCGGTTATGTAAAATTTAAATGCAACAACTAACATTATTCTTCCAACTTTCCGCTTTCCACCGAAATGATAACTGCTTATTGTCTTCATAATTTTCCCGAATAGACCATCGGATGGCGGAGAAGGTCGTAAAATATTTCTACAACGGTTATTGGTTAATAATGGAAAAGGTTTTTTTCCCAATAGAAGACAGGAGTTGGTATTAATATGCCCATTTGGATAGGGGAAATTTATATATGGCTCAATTTTCCTAATAGAACATTTATCATAAAAGTAAGGAATCGAGTTGGATTCAAATGCGAACACTTTCTGATATTAATATAAGTTTTGTGTAAATTTTGTAGTTTAAAAACGGTAAAAATTAAAGAAATGAAGTTAAATTTTAATAATATGACGGCCAGTTCGTCGACTGTTCCGCTCTAAATTCCTTAATATTTCGTTTTAAATAATCATTAAAATGTTCAAGTTCAACGAGTGATTTACCATTTCGAAATTTCAATTTCCTTTCGTTCGATATTTTACCGCAAAACCGGCAACGACAAAAATTTGCATGCAAAAGTATACGAAAATCCCATCAAATTTCGACGAAAAAGAAACAAAGCAAGACAAATAATTCATTATGTAGCAGTTTCTCGCATTTCCATTAAACCGGAGTGTTTCGAGAAAAAAAGTCGGTGCCATATTTCACTAAAAATGGGATAGTAAATAGAATTTGATATCCTCTCGTGCAACATTAATGCGACCTTATCGATCTGGTCCTGACCGGGGAGGAGGACGATTCGCGGAGATGCCGCATCGAATGGCAAACGCAATCGATTCCTATTATCGAAATTTGATTCATCTAATCGCATTGAAATATCCGAGTTTTATTTGCGGTGATTACGCGCGAGATTATGCACACCGAGCAGTTCTTCCTCGTTGGCCATTTCCAACCGCCATTCGTGGCTAATGCATTGCGAAATTCTCTCGATTTTAACCTTCGCAATCGATTCCGAATCGATTGCGTGGGCATCCCGGTTTCCTCGGCTTCCATCCTGGATTGGATTCGCTCAGTTCTGTTTCGGGATTGTCGAGGCGTCGGGAGTGCATGTCCCGATTTCGGCAAATCGCCGTAACCCGCCTAAAATAGTAGCGAATAAATGCGAAATTCGTTAGCGTTATCTAAATTAAAAAATACCGAACGGTCGTGTCATTAAAACAATTAAAATAAAAACAATTCGACGGTAATAATAATTCGTTGTTATTGTTTTTTTTTTTTCGTGAATTATTCGTTCGAATGTCGATGTAATTGGGTCAGTTGGAAATGCTGAAAGAATTAGTTTTTTTTGTCCTCGTCGTATATTGAAAAAATTTGCATATTGTTAACATGATTGTTTAGTAAACTTACCAGTAAAATTGTTGAATTTCTTTCGCGTAGGCGCGATTTTGTTGTTAAACAGAAGGACGAATTTAACCAGTTTCCAAAATTTTGCGCAACTCGACAACAATTTAATTGTTTATCTATCGAAGCGAAATTTAATTATGGCATTATTATCGCCTCTTTCGAATGAATTGATTAGCAGGATAATTCATTCTCGTTCTAATTGATTCGAATCGACATCCAAACACGAACATGCATTAGTATGTTAAGCAAAACGGTCGATTTAATGACTTAACCCTACCCGAGTTAATTAATTTGTAATTTATACCCGCAGAATTGAGCTCTAACTTTGATTAAATTAGATTTCCTTACCGAAACCACCTTTTTTTACTTATAATTGCACCTACAACGAAGTATCAAACGATGATTAAACGGCCTAAAGTGCGACATTAGAGTAATATGGTGTATAAATTCGTCTCTTCGAGGTACTGGTATTCGAGAAGATCGAGCAAAAGGTAAATTATTTCAATAATGAATGTTTATCCATATTCATTGTAGTTTAACGAAAAAATATAGTGTCCCACTTTCCCTACTAATAAGCATTAATTACAATGATAGATAAGAGCAATACTTATAATTCTAATTAGCTTTCTATCTTTATCCATCGCATATCTTATATATTGGTAGATTGATCTTCTATCTCTTTATATGTTATTAGTGTTAGGAATCTAGTAGGCCGTAGTTGTCAAATGAATTTATTGGATTCGAAACGTCATATGTCAATTTAAGTACTTTTAATAAAAAGGTGAGAATATTTCGTGGAAAATTAAGAAATAGCATTAGTTAGGAATAATTTAGATCGTATTATTTATAAATAGGATCGTCTTGTATACGTGAAGTGCTTCAACTGCAACGCTAAAATCAAAAATAAACTCTAGACGTTCCAATCAAGCAACCCGGTAGGCTGTAAGTGCAACAATAAAATGCATTCGAGTTGGTAATTTTCGTGTTCTGTTTTTCCTTTATTTAACGGGCCTGTAACAGGATACACCGGTGTAGATACGAAACCAGAACGTCGGACGATAAAATCGTATATTTATTTTATCATCTTCCTATTTGCGTCTCTTAAATTTACATAAAGAGGCGCTCTAATACGAGCCCGAATCGACGAAAACCAGATTTCCCAAAACCGAAAAGCTCGTTTGGAGAAGGAACTTTTAGGCATAAAGATAAATCGGTTCTTATGGGTTCAGAGTTTGTGTATTTTTATAAGGTACAAGCTATTTAAAATCATTGGCTGGATATGCCCGTAAGCGAGAGGCCACCATTTATAAACTCTTTCATTACCGTTGAAATTTCCGTGTATTTTCAGAGTTGTTTCGCTAAGTTGCCTGGTGTCATTCGATGCCGATGGCGGCTACGATCCGGCGATGCCGCCCTCAGCAGCCATGAGGCTCCAGCAAGGGGACAGCCCGCCTGCCACGAGAGGCCCTCACCTGATAGAAACCAACAACAACAACAACAACAACAACAACGACGACGACGGCAAAGTCACCGGCTCCGAGCTGGAGTTACTGGCCAAATTGGAAGAGGCGAATCGGCTCTACGAGTCCGACGCCAAGTCGTTGAATTCGCTGAGCGGCGCCTCCGCCACGTCGGGGCACTCGCGCAAAAGCTCCGACACCTCGCAGATATCCTTGACGTCCGGTAAATAGCGGCCTACGTAGCGTCGGTTATTCGGATATATTTAAGGTGTTTCAGGGACGAGTTCGACGCAGGAGCGCGCCGACGATGGCGGCGAGGAGGATTTGTGGGTCACCTGGGGCCACATCGTCAACGATTGGGAGAACAACTGGAAGAAGCAGAACGTTCAAATACGCGAACTGGTGCGCAGGGGGATACCGTTGCATTTCAGGGCGATCGTTTGGCAGCTGCTCTGCCGGGCGACGGAGTCCCCGGAGAAGAAATTATACGCCGAATACATAAAAGTGAGTCGATTTCAAGAGCGTTTCCACCAGCGGAATCGGTTAATTATAGAGTTTTATTTTTTATGTAATATCGTTCGCTTGCTTTAGCGAGACGCTACATGTAATTATTGCCGAAGCGTGATTCTTATTAGAGCGAAATTGCATTTCTGCCATGTCGGATATCGCTAATCGGATCTGATAAAATAGCGTTAATAATTAATCGGTAGTTTATAATTTTTGCAGTAATTATAAATCGCGTTTTCCTAACACTTGCATGCGTACTAAACGCGTTTCTTCGCTGTTATTACAATTTATTGCAATATTCAATTCTTTGGTTAGCATTAACATTAACAATCGGCGCATTTTATTCGCCCAACGAATTGCGGAAAACTTCTCTACAAACAAACACTATCGAATCATTTCGTTTAATTCCGATTCTCTTTAACAGACGAAATCGCCGTGCGAGAAAGTGATCCGAAGAGACATCGCCCGCACCTATCCCGAGCACGATTTCTTCAAGGAGAAAGACGGCCTCGGCCAAGAATCGCTCTTCAACGTCATCAAGGCGTACTCGCTGCACGACCGAGAGGTCGGATACTGCCAAGGTTCCGGCTTCATCGTCGGCTTGCTGCTGATGCAGGTGACCCGACACAGGCGAGTTGCCGAGATGCAACGATCGTTAATCGTTTATATGTTTCAAGATGCCGGAAGAGGAGGCGTTCGCGGTGCTGGTGAAGATCATGGAGGACTACAGGATGCGCGACATGTTCAAGCCGAGCATGGCCGAGCTCGGCCTGTGCATGTACCAATTGGAGAACCTGGTGGCCGAACACCTGCCCGATTTGAACCAGCACTTCCAGTCGCAGAACTTCCACACGTCGATGTACGCGTCCAGCTGGTTCCTGACGTTGTTCACGACGGCGCTGTCGTTGCCGTTGGCCTGTCGCATCATGGACGTGTTTCTTTCAGAAGGCATGGAGATCATCTTCAAGGTGGCCTTGGCGATGCTGACGTTGGGCAAGGACGAGCTGATGTCGTTGGATATGGAGGGAATGTTGAAGGTAATTCGAATCTATTTCCGAAGCGCCCTGTCGATAGGCGAAAATAGACTATTATCAGTTCGAATTTGCAAATATGATAATAGAGCGAGTTTAAAAAAATAAACTCGATAAGATATAATTGTTTCTATCATAATGGTATCGCGTTGTAGTTTTCGAATATTACCGCGCGTTTTGTTTTTTTTTTTTATTATTCGTGTGTTAGATAACGTTCTAACGTGTTTATCGCGAAAATAAATTGCGTTGTATACTACTGGAAAATTTGTACGAAAAATAAAATAAAATAACGTATGCAATTTTTTAATGCAAACACCGTGATTAATACCCTCCTCTTTCCGCTTTAATTTTATTATCTCGCGATCAGATAAACAAAACAAACACGAAAAATGTTGATAATTAATGATCATATGGAATTGAATTTTCTCAGTATTTCCAAAAAGAACTGCCCGTACACGCCGAAAATGACCCGGAGGCGTTGATGCAGACGGCCTACGAAATCAAATACAACGCCAAGAAGATGAAAAAACTAGAAAAGGAGTACATAGTCATCAAAACTAAAGAACAAGAGGAAATGACGGAACTAAAGGTAACCTATTAATTAACTTCCGTTTGCAACAAACAAACGTTTACATTCCCAGAGATTGCGCCAGGAGAACAAACAGTTGCGACACCGCTGCGAAATGTTGGAGGAGGAAAGCAAAGCGCTGGCCGACCGACTAGTCAAAGGCCAGGTGAGCAGAGCCGAGGAGGAAGAGACCACTTTCGTCGTCCAAAGGGAACTGGACGCCCTGAGGCACACGCATTTAGAAACCACCCACCAACTCGCCCTCGCCAACGAGAAAATCAGAGCCCTGTCATTGATGATGGAAGAAACCGTAAGTTTTAATCATCCCTCCCGTTTGATTTTTTTCCAAATCGTCGCTTCTCCAGCACACGTCCCGCCAATCGTCGATCGAAGAGATCACGCTGAAGCAGGAGCAGTTGCAGCAGCGCGAAGAGATGATCGAGTGCCTGCAGGAGGAGCTGGTGAAGGTGAGGCTGCGCGAGGCGGAGAACGACGCGCTCATACGCGACCTGCGATCGCGCATCCACGAATTGGAGGAGGACAAGAAGACGCTGCGCGAGACGACGCCCGACAACAGCGTCGCCCATCTGCAAGAGGAGCTGATCGCCGTGAAGCTGAGAGAGGCCGAGGCGAATCTGTCGCTGAAGGACCTCAGACAGAGGGTGGCCGAATTGGCCGAGCAATGGCAGAGGCACTTGCAGGTAATTTCGCAAATCGATACATCCTATGTAGCTAATTTTATAATGCGAATGTATTTAGGATCACAAACAAGACCCTCCGCCGGCGCCGGATCCGTTGAGCACCCCCAAGAAGTTACTGTTCGGCAAATTGGGCCACAACGAAACGCAGAAACTCGAAGAGGAACTCATGACAACTAGAATAAGGGAAATGGAGACTCTAACCGAAGTGAAAGAGCTCCGATTAAAGGTACAATTCGAATCGATCGATTCACCCGTTAACTCACTAACGTATTTATCTGGATTATCGAAGGTGATGGAGCTGGAGACGCAAGTGCAGGTGAGCACGAACCAGCTGCGCCGGCAGGACGACGAGATGAAGAAGTACTTGGAGTCGATCGAGGCGGCGGAGGGGCGAGACAAGGAGGCGGCGGCGCGGATATTGGAGGAGCAGCGTCGCTACGCCGATCTCGAGACCAAGATGAAGGACGAATTGATGCGGGCGAAGATCAGCGACGCCGAAAAGACGCAGTCTTTGGCCGAGCTGATGCAGAAAATCGGCCAGTTGGAGCTTAAAGTACGATTTTTTTTTGGGTGCGTTTAAAGTCGAGTGGTTTGAATTTGGTTGGTTTTTTAGAGTCAAGAAATCGCCACCGAAGGCGAATTGAGGATCCATTCGGTCGAGGCGAGCGATAAAGTTAGAGATCTCCAGGATAAAGTAGCGGATTTACAAGCGGAAGTGAGTCGATATTGCGATATTAATGATACATTAACCGAGAAGAGTACATAATTGATAGGTCTACGATAATAACAAATCACTGGTGATGGTGTTTATGTCAATAAGCACACGCTTTTCGCTTGAAATTTTCTGTAAATAATCTACATTAACACCGTCGGCGGGTGGATAAATCGTATTTTTTCCGAACCGCCGATCGGATTTTTTTTCGCGCACATTACATGTATGCTAATAACAATTTTGATTAGTTTCCCACGCCTATCACAAGCCCGGACACCGAGCCCTGGAGATGGCTCGAATAAGCGTAAGAAACGTTGCTTTTAACTTTATCGTATATGTATTAGTTTACACGCATAATTCGCATTTCAGAATGTACAAAACAGGTTTTTTTTTTGCTAAAAAACAAACACGTAAGATATTTGCTTATCGGATTGTAATAACGGGCGACTTCATCGCGGAATTATGCGTGTAATATTTGATCGTTTCCGCATGGTTTGTGTAAAATATCGCTTTGTTAAACGCATCCATATTTTGTACATAATTAAATTTATCCCTATCAGAATTATAAGTGAACTATAGTCCTAACTAGGGCCCCATTCACGTATCGATACCGATCTTATACACTATCGCCCGTATTCAGCGCCCTATTTTTAACTGTATGTGGATGAGGATAGAAAATTAGTATACAAAGTTGAAATTTGATATTAAAAAGGAATATACGGCCGTGCTTTAACGTACACAAAGTCCCTAGTTACTCCATAACAACAATGTAAATCTGTCAATTTGAAAGAATCTCCTTAGTTACTCCATAACAACAATGTAAATCTGTCAATTTGAAAAAATCTCCTTAGTTACTCCATAACAACAATGTAAATCTGTCAAGTTAGAGACGCGACTTTAAAGTCACAGAACGCAGAATGTCCAAGTTCTGTATTCTGTGTTTAAAGTCGCGTTTAAGGTTAAAATGTGGCGGTGAATGCGGGCCTTCGAGGGTCTTCGAATATCTTTGTACGACTTTAAACGTACAAAATTCCGCAGGTGATGCGCTTGGAGCGGAGCAAAGGGCCGTTTTGCCGCGGGCGGCTGTCGGGCGACAGGTCTTCGTCGATCGACAGCACCGACGAGGATTCGAAATTGGCGCTGGACGATCCGGCGTTGCGTTTGAGCATCGACGATTCGTCGAACGGGCCGGATCCTTTCGCTGGGAACGTGTGACGGGCGGAGAATTCGAGGCGGTCGTTTCGCCGCGCTTTAGTTAAGTAGGTAAATTTACCTTATAATATTGTCTTTATCGTTTGTAAAAATTTTATGTATGAGGTAAATCGAGTGGGTGCCCTTTTTGAATTGTGATTTGTTTTGAAATTCGTAGTTGTGATTTGAAAATTTATTATATTGTATGGATATAGAAATGTTTTATATTGAATTGTTTGCACGATTCGCACGTTAAATTTCCTTATATATCAACATAGAGTGAATATTTTTTATTATTTATTTGTGAATATCGTAAAAATGACCGTTTTTTTTTATTTTAATTTTGTTGGATTATTGTTTCGGATTTTATTGATATCTATAATTGGTGCAGGGTTTATTAATACATATAACTAAAATTGAAGGCAAAGTAAAGCCGTAGAAATAAAAAAATACTCCGTAATAAGCGGGATGTAATCCTTGTATTATGAATTATTCGCGACTTTCCTTTGTACTTTTCGTCATTAGTGAAAAGAAAAAAACCAATAAACATTAGATAAATCTAGAGGTTTGATAAAGTTATATAATACTTGTTAGTAGTGTGCATTAGAATTTGATATAAAAATATTGGGCCACGGAATTTTTACGAACTTGTACGAATTATTGTGTAAAATTGCGCGTCGGCTTTCAATTAGCAAAAAAAAAGGGTTATTAGATTTTAAGTTGTGTGATTTACGATTTACGAAACCTTAGTCAATGCAGCCGCACAGGACGTTAAATGATTTCCTTTTTAGCGTATTTTTTAGAAATGTGTATTCACCGAAATATCGTTCCTATACGGTTTCCGTTTGGGTGATCAAAAATTTTCAAACTATTTTTTATTCAATGTTTTAGCTTTGTAAAATTAGTTTATTTTTCCTAAACAACAACAAAAAAAAAAACGAATTTTTTGCGCGTTTAAACAGTGTGTCAAGTGCCAACGTATACAAAATTTTCTAATAGACTTTTAAATAAAAACAAGAACGATTAACGTTATAAGTGTGCAATAATCTATCATCTTTTAGTTTTAATTTTTTTTTGTTCTGTTGGTAATTTGACTACTATTACTATTGTATTAACAAGAAACATTCCGTATGAAATACTCCATTTAATTTCGCGAGATAAGTGCAATACAAGCACGTAACTGTGAGCATAACGTGTTCCAAAGGCATTTGCAACACGTCGTGCGGATTTTTGCGCATTTTTTACTTAAGCAATAAAGTATTATAATTACGTATTAAGTACCTACAAGTTTTCTAATTTGCGTCAAAAGTTACGATGTTATTTATTTTCTTTATATTTTGTATTTATTTTTAAAAATATAATTGTTTAACAAAACCCATCGGACTCTCATTAGTTCCCGTTAAATCCCATTCTATCGCCGGCGTTGTTAATAACAAGATTTCGAATCGGTTAATTATTGAATTAGCGCCGTAACGGTACCGGCATATCAATTCAATTTTTATTTGTCGCTTCGAAAATAATAGACGCTAATTAAGATGATGCGACAATGCGCAATTTCATGTGTTAGTGAGCCCGTTTTTTTCGCAGAACGTTGAACTTCCGCGTTCGATACACCCGATAGATATCGGTTAATAATCAGCGATTTCATCCACTCATAAAATAGGGGTTTTCTTGATTTTAATCATGGAAGAAATACATTAACAGAAGATACGTAAGGCAACAAAATCATCGCTGATTTAAGTAATTTTTTTTTAAATTTTGTTCTTCAAAAAAACGAGAAACTTTTTCGACCTACGTTTCCAAACCTTAGAAATATACGACCGCGATTTTAAGTTAACGCGTTTCGGATATGTTCAGAACATTTTATCGGCGTTGCGTTTTGATTGTAATAAGTACCTGTTATTCACGCTCTGAAAGTTTCTGTCCTTGCAATGGCGACGAATCGCATTTATCTCACACACCGATTCGAAGCGATGGCATCAATTCGGATAACCTTTGTTCCATTTTATTCAAAAATATGCAAAATATTCGCCAAATTAACCTCTAATTAAGGTCGCTGGTACACAAAAGATACCCAGCCAGCTTCCTATAACTCGCTTCAAGCGTTATACTAATTCCTGCAACGAGTAAAATTGCTGTTGTGAACTTCTAAGACAAGCTACTGTAGATCTAGCTTTATAGGCTACCAGCAGCAGGAAAAAGCTTTCTATAACTCGCTTCAAGCAGTATACTATTTCCTGCAAGTGGTAGAATTGCTGTTGTAAACAAGCGATCAAATTTATTAAACACCTCTCTGCGCTCGTTTTTGTATCGCCATCATTAACACCTCCATCAGGAAGGTTGGTTCGTGTAAAAATCCAACGGCTACAAACGTTATGTTGCAAAATCGCGCGTACATTAGTGAGCAATGACCATCCAATGACCCGAACCGATTCGGATGCTTTCCCGGAAACTGGACAAAAGAACATCCGCTCTCGGCGCGGTCACCAAGGCCTCCGGAGCCCTAGCGAGCGAATTCGATTCTCGGACGGGCAGTTCGTGTGTGCTGGTGCCACAGTGAATACGACGCCTTTCCGTGCAAATAATCTCAACCGGACTATACTGTAAGTACTAAACACTTCTTCAGCGATTGCTTAGATCCGTAATACAGCGAATATTAATTGACAATTCCGAGTCGTTGTCAATACGATTATGGCGCTCGTCGCTCGATTACTGAGGAATTTAACCAAAGGCAAACGCTTCGTTAACACCAACAGGAGTATAAGTTATCTAGCTGTGCAAGACGAGAGCGTGGAGGAAATGATCGCCAGGTAAACGCCGCGACGCGCTGAATATAGATAAAGGTTCAAGGGGGTTCCGATATTCCAGATACAAGTGCATTTTCAAGGAAAAGGACGCCGACGGGTGGGACGTGCGCCAGGCGATGAACGACCTGGCCGGGTACGACGCCGTGCCCGATCCGGCCATCGTCATAGCGGGCCTGAAGGCCTGCCGGCGGCTCAACGACTACGCCATGGCGGTGCGATTCCTCGAAATGGTGAAGTTCAAATGCGGCTCGCAGGTCGACAGGATCTGGCCGTACATAAAGCAGGAGGTGAAGCCGGTGGCGAAGGAGCTGGGCGTCGATTTCCCCGAGGATTTGGGCTACGACGAGCCCGAGTTGCATTTGGTGTCCGTGTTCGATATGTCCGTGATTTAGTTGTATGCTATCATTAAATTGCGCAAAGAATTGCAAAACGTTGTGTATTACATGCATTAGCTGGGTATGTGTCATTGAAGGTTCCGCTTGGTTCCACCTGTATGTATGTAAAATTCGAGCGTAACGTGGGTACCCTCAATTAAATATGTACCGGCAATTAATCTCCGACTGTTTAAATGGAATTTATTTAAATATCCCGCAACGATGCGTTAGTTTTTGGTTAAATTTACAGTAAGATGAAGCTCCATTTTTTATTTCTTTTATTAACCACATTTTAATAACGACCGTTTTGTTCGTGTGGGAAGCCGGAAACCGAATCCGAAAAATTTTATTGTTGCGTTAGATATTTTTACAGTTGGTCGATTATCTATTGATCGACAGATAAAGCGTTAATTATTTCGTTTCAAATTCAAAAACCTATCGTTTTTGTACCGCAGAGTTAAAAGTATGTCCAGATAGTGTCGAAAGCAACGCGATTGGATCAAAATGAAAAGTCACCCATACGTCCCCAGCATGGTACAAGCTATCACAGTCCTCACGGTATTGAAGATGATGACCAAAGGTAACCACAAAACCCCTCGCCAAAAAATTGTCCACCATTAAACCTCTCTGCTCCGATTCCGGCAGCTCAAACGAGCTGCGGCTCCGGCTCGATGAACGGCAAGGTGATGTACGAGCGGCTGCCCAACATCCAGCTGCAGGGCTTCGACGACGACATCGTCCGCGACACGGCGCCCCCGTTCGCCGTGCTCGAAAAGTGCCAGGACCTCTGCCTGCGCGACCGCACCCCCAACAACATCGTCCGCACCTGCCAGTCGTTCGACTTCCAGCCGGGCAGCCGCATCGCCTCCTACGGCGGCTCCGCCGACTACGAGGAGTCCACCTGCTATCTCACGTCGGAGAGCGCCCGGCCCGAGGGCATCGGCAGCCTCATGATCGTCCCCAACAGCGTGCACTTCACCGAAGTCTGCATCACCTGTAAGTTTGTTGAAACTTCCACTAGGTGGATAATTTAAAGTTTCGCTCGTTCCGGCAGCCAGTCGACCGGAAAGGGAATGCCCCAACAGGAAGTACATATTCGAAAGGCATCCGAGGAAGAAGCTGAAGCTGCCGACGCCCGATATGAAGGAGATGCCGGCTTCGAATCGCACCGAGTGCGAGGACAAGTGCCTCAACGAGTTCAGCTTCGTTTGCAGATCGGCCACGTACGATTCGAACATGCGCACGTGCACGTTGAGCCGGTACACGCGCCGGACGCATCCCGAGCTGCTGGTCGACGATCCGGAGTCGGATTATCTGGAAAACACTTGCTTGAATGGTATGATCACAATCGTAGATCAAACAATATAGATGCATAACTCGATGTCACAATTTTAAAGCTATAAAGCGACATCTACAAATTCGAAGGAACTAAAACACAACCATATTGCCAATGAGTACTTTTTTATTACTAAAAATAGGACGACGTACCTAGGTATAAAATAGAACTTAAAATTACTATTAATTCACATTCAATATTACGTAAAGTACTTATATATTACTATTAACAAAATAAAATAACTATAAATTCAAAATGCCTTTTGACAACAAACGCTCAAAACGTTGACATTTGACATTTATAAATCACACGTTTTTCGACGATGCTGTGTTGCCATGTCTCTTTTCTTGACTGAATAAAGGTTTGGTCTAGGATCACAATGCAAAACCCCGTATTGCAACTATCTAATTGGAATGATTTGTATAGCTGAAAGGCGTTGCGATGGTTTAGCTGTATTCATAAAGGAAGAAAACAAACGACTCGGCGGACCGTTCGAGGTGGAAATGTTCACCAATCTAACGCTGGACGATTGCCAAGCGATGTGCGTGCGAGCCGAAAAGTACCTGTGCCGCTCCATCGAGTACGACGAGATGAGCAAGCAATGCACCCTATCCGAAGAGGACTCCATCTCCCAGAAGGACGACATCGGAGTGGCCAGCAGCCCGTCGCATCACTTCTACGACTTCGCCTGCTTGGACAGCCGTAAGTTCCTCTCATAGATATACCGATAATTGCTTCAATTCAGACCGCAACATGGTCGTTTCTATGAGTTGAACAGAGAAAGATTAAGAAATTGACAGTTGTCAGAGTGAAATGTTGCAATGACACAAATGTCACTTTTTCTTTTATAAGTGTCTAATGGAAGTTGTCTTTATCGCACCTATAGCCTATATAACCTATGTTGCGATCTGGAATGAAACAAAGTGTACAACTAAAATAGTTTCCTTTTCACCACGGCCGGATATTTCTAAGGTCTGGAAACAGCCTATGCTTATGCATTAGAGAATTTGTCCCGTTATTTGAAGACTTTTTGAGTTTCACTTTTGCGCCGCACTTATCTCAGCCAATCAGCGTCGCGCTACATATATAAATCGCGGTTGTGTGAGATGACAGTTCGAGCTGTCAAAACTTCAAAAATTATTTTTTGACATTTCGAGGAGAAAATGGAGAAATACATTCACCGAAGATACGCGGGGCATGATGTTAACAACAAAATCATCGCTGATTTAAGTATATTTTTATATTTCGTATCTATTTTTAGTTTGAATAAAACCTATCTTAATGCTAATTCTACATAATTAGTACGCAAAAAACCGCGTTCCTTTACAACGTCGCCTCCTAGCGGCCGTTTTAGGAACCCCGTTTTATCCTCAAATAACGGGACACTTTTTCGACCTGTACCCTTATCAATTCTTCTAATTTATCAACTCGATTTCCAGCGCGCGGCTCGGAATACCCGGACAACTCGGTCACCTCGCACCTGTTCAGCGGCAAGAAACCCGACACCGCCTTCCAGCGGTACCGCAACAGCCGGCTGGGCGGCGAGCACCATTCGGAGATATCGGGCCGGTCGCTCAGCGAGTGCCTCGACGAGTGCCTGCGCCAGCCGAGCTTCCAATGCCGCTCGGCCGAGTACAGCGAACGCTACCGCACCTGCCGCTTGACCCGCTACAACCAAAGGGACGGCATGCGCATCATCTACGACGCCGATTACGATTACTACGAGAATCTCATGCGTACGTTCTAACCTTCCATATCATTCACCTATTAACACCAAGTACCTTCTAGTTGGTGGCGAGAACGACGGTACAGCTCAAAGACCCGTCGATGGTACCAACAGCGTGTATCGACCCGGAGAGGATCGCTACCCTTACAGACCTGGAAGGCCCGGTAACCATCCTTCGAAATATCCCGGTGGTAGATTCCCGCCGAGCAGTTCTGGACACGACGCCGGCGACAGGTATCCAGATTGGCGCCCGCCTCATCGACATCCAGACTTCGACGACAGAGACAGAGACAGATACAACCCGTACGACAGGTACCCGGATCGCGGCGCATCCAGATACCCCGATTACCCCGGATCTAATAGGTACCCAGATTATCCTCCCGACGGAGGATCCAGATACCCCGATAGATACCCCGATAGGTACCCGGATCGATCCAGATATCCCGACAGAGGCGGCTCCAGGTATCCTCCAACGCACGATTACCCCGACAGGTATCCTTACTTCTCCCCATCACCAGCCGGCAAATACCCTGGAGATAGATACGGAGATAGATATGGAGATAGATACGGAGATAGGAACGGAGATAGATACGGAGGAAGTTTGTATGGCAACAAAGACACCTACAACGGATACAGATATGGTAGCAGGTACGGCGAAGACGACTTCGACAGCCGCTACGGAGGCGGCGGAAGCAGGTACAACAACAGATACAACAACAGGCACGATTACTACGGCGACGAGAGGAACGGCGGCAACAGGTGGTTCTTCAGGCCGGACCGGAGGCCCGGCGGGAGGCCGGTGGATCCGGCGAGGCCGCAGGAACCGCCCGGCGGCGGCGGCGGCGGCGGCGGCAGGCCGTACTACAACGACAGAAGGAGGCCGTTGTCGCCAGGCCCCGACGGGCCCATTTACGACAACTACGGCCCGAGCAACAACAACAACAGGCCGTACAATTTCCGGTGCGACGAGGGCGAGGATAATTTCAAGCAGATGGGCTACCGCCAGAGGATGCGCAAGGAGTACATCAAGAGGGCGCTGTACGCGCCGTCGTTGAGGGAATGCGAGAGGGAGTGCATCGAAACCAGGGAGTTTGTTTGCAGGGCTTTCAACTTTCGGTAAAGTTGTCGTTTATGTAACGTTAGGATTAGGTTAAAGAACGAATTGTCGTTTCCGCAGGGATTCCCCGCCGAACGGCTACGATCCGGCGGGCGATCGGGACAACTGCGAGCTGAGCGACAGGGACACCAGAGAATTGGAAATGGACAATCCGCAGTACTTCGACAACAAGGGCATTTACGATTTTTACGAACGCACCGCCAACGACGGCGATTGTCTCGACGGTAAATGCTGCAAATGTTGAACTTCTGTTACACCGATTCGAATAAAACCTACACCACGCTTTTACTCTTTTTCTTTCCCCACACCGCGCATCTTCTCTCTCTAACTGTTTAACGTCTCCATCAGTGACCCAAGTGTGCAACGAAGACGGCATGGAGTTCACCTTGCGCACGCCCGAAGGCTTCTACGGGCGGATCTACACGTACGGCTTCTACGATCGGTGCTTCTTCCGCGGCAACGGCGGCACGCTGAACGTGCTGCGCATCAGCGGCGCCCAGGGGTACCCGGAGTGCGGCACCCAACGGTACGGCGACACCATGACCAACATCGCCGTGGTGCAGTTCAGCGACTACGTCCAGACCGGCAAGGACAAGCGCTTCAATCTGACCTGTCTGTTCCGCGGGCCCGGCGAGGCGGTGGTGTCTTCCGGATTCATCGGAGCCGGGTAAACTTCATCTCTTTGTGTATAACGTTTGGTTGTATTGGTGGTTTTTAGGTCTGGAAGTCCGGTTCCTATAGAGTATCTACCTGCGGAGAACACTCTTAGCTCGAAGGTTAGATTGATGATTCTTTACCAAGGGCGACCCACTACTACAATTGCTGTCGGAGATCCTCTTACGTTCAGATTGGAAGCTCAAGATGGCTACAATTACCTCACGGATATATTCGCTACCAACGTTGTAGCCAGAGATCCTTATTCGGGTAGATCGGTCCAACTGATTGATCGATTCGGGTAAGATTATTGGTGAATTATTGGTGATTCTTTATAAACAAATTGTATTCTTAGATGCCCGGTGGACAGTTTCGTGTTCCCCGAATTGGACAAAGGACGTGGTGATAGTCTAGAAGCGCGTTTCAACGCCTTCAAAATTCCCGAATCGAATTTCTTGGTGTTCGAAGCGACTGTTCGCACGTGCAGGGAGGGTTGCCAACCGGCCTATTGTCAAATGGGCGCCGGTCGATCCGAACCGTCCTTCGGCAGACGCAAGAGAGATGTTAACGCGACTGTAGAAACTACAACAGAAGAATACAACGTTACTAGCGAAACTAGCGTTGAATTAGCGCAGAGCACCACGCAAGAACCGAGCAAAAAAGAGGAATCGTTCGAGGACAAGGAGTTCGTGCGCGAGATGATCGAGGTGTTCGATTCGCGCGAGGAGCTGCAGCAGGAGGCGCGACGGGCCGACTACCTGCCGGAGACGGTGTGCCTGACGCCGGGCGCCTACCACGGCCTCGTCGGCGCCGTCATGGTGCTGGTGGCGGCGCTGCTGACGGGCGCGCTGGTGGCCGGCATGGCCTATCGCAAGTACTGGCTGATCGTGCGCAAGAACGCGCTGGTGGACCGGTCGAATTCGGACGTTTCGACGTCGTACGCGCGCACGCGCAGCTCCGGCTCGTCGATTTTCGGCGTCCAGAAGCGGTTCGCGACGTTCGGTCGGGCGGCCAATCTGGCGAGCTTTCCCAAGGTGGAGTTGGAGTTGCCGGAGCCGGCGCCGGGCGGGTTGTTTGAGGATCCGAGCGAGCCGATTTACACGGACCCGTCGCTGTTCGAGCGGTCGCGGAGCCTGCGCAGCATCGCCATTTCGTCGAAGCGGAGGAAATCGCCCGGCCAGCGGATGTAGGTTTGTTGTTAGGAAAATTTTGCGGTGGGTTTCTATTTTGATCGGTTTAATAACTACCTCTTTTCTCGTGTTTTGAGTATTGTACTACGCGCTAAATTTTTGTTACTAAATTATCTTGTGCTTGTATAAGATTTAATGTAAGTTTGTAGTTGTTAGGTTTAGTTTTTAATAATTTTTCTTTGTTGCAATATTGTTTCACTGCCTCTATATTTTTGTCGCTCATCTGAGTTTTTATGTGATTTTCTTAGCTGCATATTTTGTTTAGAAGTAATTGTATATACAATTAACAAAATACTACAGTTTAATTACAAAAATCCTTAACTAATTATCTATTATCTCATTTTATATATTTTTTAATAAATATTTTAATTACTAGTCATTGCGTTGTTTTGTATCAAAAAAATTTCAGTGAGTATAAGGGAGAAAAATAAATACATTTTTATCTGCAAAGCAAATATTTTAATGATATATATTAATATAAAGTGGTAACTTTTAGCACCACTTTTAGCAAACTCTGTTTCTATAAAAATACTTTCTTAAAATTTAATAATATAAACGTTCTAAAAGAACCGAAGGAATGTTATTATAATACATAGTGAATTTAATCGAGGTGAAAGATAGAAAATGGTCTTAAAAAAACTAATTAAATAATAAATAAATTACAGTTTAAAAAGACTTTTTGTAGTTGATAATATAGCTAAATAAACATTAATCGTTACGAAGTTTTATCTAACCACAGCCAAGCTTCTGTGAGCTCTTTATATTCCAATCTCTAAGTTTTTTTTTTGATATGATAGTGATTTAATACTTGAATCAAATGAGGCCAAAAAGGTCGACCTACAGGGTGTACCAATTTAGCCACAAGGATACAACCTGCCCCAAATTTATTACATCGAAATTAACCACGAATAAGTAGAATATAATCGTTTCCTTCTACAAAATATCCGAGTATTATTTTTAATTTATAAACCAATTGGCTGCCTTACAATACATCCCCGTTACCCGGCAGCAGTCTTAAGTAAACACCAATCATTCAACCAGTCCATCCAGTCAATAACTAAGTACGATTTTAACTCCACAAACTCAGCAGTACCAACAGGAGCAGCGGCAGAACCACTCCCGACCTCCACGCAGTTCCATCCGACCTCGTCCTGGTGATATTCTTCAAATAATAATCGTCCTTGGGCATCTTGGAATCGCACGCGGTGCCCCTGATCGCGTCCTTAACCGTAGCATTGATAATCCTGAAGTTGTAATCGTGGTAATCCAGATAACCGTACATGAAAACCGGCAGCTTATCGGACAGCACCCACAGCGTATCGTCGTCGTCGACTTTGATGTCGTTGGGGAACACCATCACCTCGTCGTTCATGAACACCCTGCCCTGCGACTCCATGGTGTAGTTGGAGAGGCAGGTGCGCCAGCAGAGCACCGCGTTCAGCTGCACCAGCGCGTAGAACAGCACGCCGGTCTTCTGGTGCAGGAACGAGACGCCGCTCTGCGACTTGGGGCCGCGCGTGCCCAGCAGCTTGAAGTGGTTTTTGAAGGCGACGGGGTCGCTCGAGAGGGTCTCGTTGCGCAGGGTCTTCGTGCTGACGGTGAACTCGTTGTAGCTGGTCATCGGGTGGAAGTACAGCGTGCTGTAGCCCTCGGCGTCTTTGTCGGAGAGCGCTAGTCCGAAGATTCCGTCCGACCATTCGAAGGATATCTAACAAACAAATGTATTAATCTATTAGTTAGTAGATACAATAGAAATACTGTTGTGATAACGAGGTTTTTGGTATTTTTTTGTTACATTGACAGGTAAACGGAATGCTTCGAATATTTTTTCGCTTGGCGAAAATATCGCGGAATGGATTTCTTAGCTTAGTAATCGTGTTGATGCAAAAATTTAACGTGCACGCTCCGAGAAATACCTCTGATACTTCGCAGCCTTGAAGGCGCATATACATAATTACATAACGTCGAGTTGTGTGTGATTATAATTGTAATTTTTATGTCGAAATCGAATTTTTCTGTGGAAGCCATGAATAAAAACCCAAATTGGGAATTCCCCACACGAAACAATAGTCTCCTCTTGGGGTCGTACTTTACTCTTAATTCCTTTATTTCTCACCAAAAAGTCAGGATAACTTAATAAGGGGGTAACGGCATTTCGAGGTGGAAGAGGGTTCCATTTTAGTGACGTATGAAAAGTCACAAACGTCAAATTGGCGCGAAAATTTAAATTGTATAGTTCATGTAAACGATGAAAGACCAATATCTTTCTCTTCGTTTATAAATAAATGTCAAATAACACACAACACACATACAGGTTGCTCCATTTTTGATCGCAACATAGGTTATATAGGCCATGGGTGCGATAAAGACAACTTCCATTAGACACTTATATAAAAGAAAAAGTGACATTACAACTTGTCACTCTGACAACTGTCATTTTAATAACCTTTCTTTTTTCCACTCATAGAAATTACCATATTGCAATCGGAAATGGAGCAATACAAAATTTTTGATGCGAAATTTCGATTCCAGATTAACTCAGGCAAATTCCGAGTACTTACATTGGCGACCACCATGTGCCCGGCGGTCGGCGACATGTTGAAGTAAGCGTGCTTGAATATCCACGAAGTGTTCCTCTTGTAATCGTACACCACCAAACCGGGCTGGCCCAAATCGCCCAAATAGGCGAAATTATCCTCGCAACCGTTCTCCTCCACGGCTATGTTGGCGAAGAAGCTGTCCTCGTGCAGCTGATCGTCCGGTATCGTGTACGACCGGATCAGAGAATCCGTCTTCAAATCGTAGATGAGCAACTTGGGCTTGGTCACCTGCTTGAACCCGTCGCGATCCACGATGTTAGCGGAGCCCGTATCGAGCACCCACAGCCGATCGCAGGCGTCCGCCCGCATCCGAAACGGCGACACGATCTCCGGATTCGGCACCCCTTGGTCGTGCGCCCTCCAGTTCGGGTACGGCCTCAGCACCGGCGAATCCTGTTTATCTGCAAATAAACCCCCGTAAAACACACCACGAACAAATTTTGTGGGTTGGTGGGTGTGGGTTGTGGGTTGGTGGGTCGGTGGGTTGTGGGTGGTGGGTTGTGGGTTGGTGGGTGTGGGTTGGTGGGTGTGTGGGTGTGTGGGTTGGTGGGTTACCGACCTGATTTCAAGATGTAGGCCAAGGAGGCGGCGACGCCCTGCTTCCACCTGGGCAAGGTGATGAATATCCGGTCGCCGTGGACCTCGAGGCCCAAGGGGACGTTGTGTTCGGGGATGAAGTTCTTGGAGGTGGTGGCGTCGAGTTTGGCCTGGGTGCTGGGGAAGTGGAAGTCGATTTGTTTCCATTTGAAGGCGACGTTGGGGGCGTCGATGGCGGCGCGGGCGAGGGAGACGAACAGCAGGGAGGCCACCAAAGGCGACATGATGGTGTCTCGATGGCGACTGGGAAATTATAATGGGTGTATTGAAGGTAGCAAAAAGTGATTATTAGAAAAGAGGGAAAACCCTAATTGTATTTTTAACGTTCGAGTCGTTTAGTTTTAAATATAAACAAATTATGTAGATTCTATTTAAATTGGAAAATTATCTGAATAACGATGATTTTAAATAAATTGTCAGTTAATTACCATTACACTTGCTCGTTTATTTATGCAATAATTTAAAATGTAAAAGCCACGGTTATAGCATTGTTTCCTTTACATTTAGTAATTGTTTAATTAGAAGCAGCAAAAACTAATACTAATTTTTTCACTCTTACCCAAAATAGCCAAGTTAAAATGAATAATAGTTCAAAAAAACACTCCACACACTTACAGCGTATTCAGAAAATACTAACATTTATTAAGATAATTTCGCGTTATATTTATACTGAATTTAGATAACGAATTGTTTGACTCAATAAACAACGTCTGCGATGTAATGAATGAAGCAAAACGCGAGCATTATTCGTAATAAATAACAGTAAACAGTGAGCACACACGAGAAAATTACATTAAAGAGTAAAATAAAAACCGAGCATTGCGCAAGAGAAAGCAAACGACAAAAAAACCGCCACTCGATCGGGGTTATTAAGCCACAAGCGCACCTCGCTCGACAACAAATTGGTATTATCGCATCGAAACACTCGGTATATACCTACAATCATAATGGACATCCGCACGAAACCGCACGGATTCTTCGTAAATTCATCACTTGGGAAGATAACCATTCGGAGTAGTTGTAGAAAATTAGTTGACGCATTCTATTAATCCATCGATTAGAATTTAACGAGCGCCCGGCCAGGACCGGCATCGACCAAAAAAACAATTCGAGGATGGAGTTTTCGAATCGCAAAAGCACAAACGACCCGCTGAAACGTGTACGAAGTTTGTCGTGCAATTGCAAAATCGTTCTTCTCCTTTTACAGCAACAACTGCTCTCAATTGATGTAACAAATCAGCGTAATAGGTTAATGGGCTTGTTATGTTTTCTTTGCGAACGATTAGCAGGAACGTCGAAAAAGGAGGTTTTATTGTTAAAAATCCAACTCAATTTCGTTTTCGTTGCCGGTAAATTTGCTAACATACAATTCCTCCAGCGTTAGATAAACGTTTCGATTCGATTCAGAGTTGATCCGATCGAATATGTCGCAATGAATCAATAAAAATAGAGGTTAATGTCGCCCGGTTGTCGGCGCGAATGAAAATCCAATAGCGATCGATTCGCTAGCTTTGGCAATTTCGAAAAAATCATAAAATCCTTTAAGGTCGCAGGAATATTTACCACTAAGGTAACGATTCGACCTCGTCTCCGCAGTTAAATCTCTGTCGACTGCGGAACATCCTTCAAAAAACTAGTCCATATTCGAGCCCGCCAGCAAGGAAAAGTGCACGGTAGGAAATACAATTACACCGCCAGAATCGTTTGTTTGGTGGTCGATAAAATCGCACTGCGATATATTTCGAGTCACGTGAATTTAGATGCAAGAACTCTCTACATTAGCATAATGAATGCCAATCGAATGATTTCTCGGGCGATTCATGCTAATACCCGTGTCGTTATTAATCGAATTGCACGCCTACTGTTTTTCCCGTATAAAAAAATTTAGCGTAAAAACACCTGGTGTCGATGTGGAAACCACAATATTATTCACAAAAATCGTCTGGTAAACCCAAATTAATTGTTTTCTGATAGGTTATTACGTGGGAAGTGATTAGTGACGTAATGTAGTAGAAAAATATTAGTACGGTCCTGGTGAATAATTTTTCGTATTAACTGATTTTTTTACCGTTTAAGAGTCTTTCGAATTTGAATATACAACACCTAATAACAAATTCTTTTTGTTTGTTTTATTATCAGTCGAATTTGCGGTTGAAAAAGGAAAGAAACACTTCGAGGTATTGAAAAATAGCAGGAAAAATATTTCCGCGATAATTTATTTTGCAATTAAAATGTAAGGTAGACTGGGGCAAATGTAAAAATGGTGTAAATGTAATATTTTTACCTATTATGTTAATGTTTTTTATTATTTTTATAGTTCTTTTGTGCATTAGACAGGGTTTGTTTCTTATTTTTTCTTTATTATTTTGTAGCTCTGTTATTTTTTGAATTAAATAAATAAACAGTATATCAAATTTTAGAGGAACCAAATATATATTTACAATTGCCCCATATGTTTTTCTATATAATTGTATTGCACTTTAGAACCGTTTGGTTCGGGGTAAATGTAACATATTGTCAACATTTTAAAAATTATGTAAAATCGTTTTCTTCCTTTTTCAAAAAAACTTTTTAATACCTCGATTCTTTAGTTTAGGAAGTTGTGAATTTAATGATGGTATCAGCATTTCTAATAAGAGAAAAAATAAAGCCACATTTTAGGATTTAATTTGAACTATTCAAATTTTACAACCGATTTGCCCCCAGTCTACCTTAATTATTCCATACGAACACCTTGAATTCTTCATTAGTTCTGTGTACTTGTACTATTTTTCCTAACTCAATAAAATTCATCAATACAATACTCTGTAATGAAAGTATTAATACAGCCTAGTTACATACATGTTTTTAATAAACATTTATTCTATTATTATTAATTTCTTTATCAACAAAACCAGCTAATCTAAATGGGACAAATACCAGCAGAAATATAAATTTCAAAATTCCAAAAAAAAACCACAAACACTTGTATGCAAAACAAGCAAAAATTCCACGAATTTCCCACCAATATATCGGCGTAATTGTACTCGCTCGAAACAAATCACAAATTACCTACAAAACTTCAACAGCACCGATCATCGATAAAAAACACCAAACCCAATTTACCTGCGATTTAAGCACGAACAAAATCCAAAATCCCGGCGATGAAGAGAATCAGGCGCTCGCAGAAAGCGCTCCACACGCTCCCCGGAGGATCTTCGGGCGTCCGCAAAGTCCGGTGAGCGATTCGACTGGACACAGCGCGTTCTCGAGAGGCACCGAGCTTATCGAAGAACCGAATCGAAATGCGGAGTTCGATGCATGATACGAGGATTACGAGGCGCGGCGTTCGGTCGTCATGAAACTGACCTTCGTCACTTCTTTATGGAACGCACGCGATTCGAATCGGTCGAGTGAAAGTGCAAACCCGCCGGTTTGGAAGGCCGGGGGATGGTGATAACGAGAAAATCGTAAAATGCGAAATCCCCATTAGTATTCGACGTCAGTACCAGCGCTGAATAATGCTCGGCATGAGAGTTATTTTTGTTGATTAATTGCCTATCGATTTGGGAGGGCGATTGATTGCTCGGTACAAGCCGATTGGGAATCATCGATGGGTTTTATCGATGGGAATTTTAATGAATCGGAAGTCGTGGAAATTTTATGTAGAGGAAGTGCGCTTTATATGGACCACGATAAGCACTTTTCTCAATAAAAAGTCGAATTTTTAATTTCAAACTATTCCTAAACCATTTAGTTAAGAAAAACTCATAATAGAATTCTCCAAAAAAAAAACAAAATCTTTGAAATAAACAACATTTATTAAAGTATACATTTTTATGAACTCAGAAAGTGAACATAATATGGACCACATCCAGATTTTTCCATTTCTAGAATATAATTAACTAATTTATCATCCAATTCACTCTGATGTATAATATTGATTTTCTCCCAAGTTTTTGGGTGGTGGTGGTGGAAATTTTATGTAGAGGAAGTGCGCTATATATGGACCACTTTTCTCAATAAAAAGTCGAATTTTATTTTAATCAGCTTTATTTATATATCAAATAATTCCTTAACCAATTGGTTAAGAAAAACTCATAATAAAATTATCCAAAAAAAAACAAATCATTTTTATGACCTTTCAGAAAGTGGACCACATCCAGATTTTTCCATTTCTAGAATATAATTAACTAATTCATCATCCAATTCACTCTGATGTATAATATTGATTTTCTCCGAAGCTTTTGGGTGGTGATATCATTAAGTGATTTGTTTTGGAAGCATTGAAAAAGCCCATTTTCTCTTCTCGCGCATTTTGAATTGTCGTTAAACGAGGAATTTTAATGAATCGGCAGTCATAGAAATTTTATGTACATGATACATGAGTATTACAAATAATCTCAATGTTAAAATAAAATCTTGTTAATAATAATATAATAAAACAAAGAACGATTTGTCAATGAAGAGTCAAAGCGCCGATTTCGTAACAGTCTTCTCTATGAAGGCCTATATTTATCGCGACGATAAGTTTCGAGCAAATTAAATTAATTTGAAAAAAAGGCAATTATTTTATAACCGCGCGAAATAATGGAGCACTCTGTAACCGGCTAAGAACAATAAACGTAATTATGCATTTGTCTCACGTCCGTGACCCGTTTCTTATCTCTCGAGACCGAATTGTTAGATATTAACCTCCAAATTGCGATAACCTTTATTTTTCCTAAAACAAACAGCCAATTGGATAAATAATACCTTTGTTTTAATCGCTCGCTAATATACCTGACAATCGGGACGAAATCAGTCGAAGTAGAGAGAAAAGCTGGCGTATTAATAACCGATTTTATAGCCGTTTATTATGTTTACATTCGCCGTGAATACATACATTTTTTCAATAAAGCCGTCGTAACGCGACAATAAAAGCCGATAACGCCGCGATATTGGAAAATTCAAATTTATAACCGATAAAACGGTTACAATCCCGCTGATATGCATTTACTTACTGTTCAAACGCGCTCGAAAATCCATCCGAAATGGGGTTAATACCCGAAAAAAAGTGCTTCAAGCAACCCTCCAAACTGATCAAATTCATCATACTGTTCCTCTGCGCCATATTCACCAGCATGCAGGTAAAACGTTCCAAATACACATGCATCTTTTGCATGAGGTTTATTTTCAGGTAGGCCAATGCTTCCAGAAATTCTTCCACCCCAGCACCTCCACTTACATGTCGTTCATCCTGAACGAAAGCGTGAAATACCCCTGCTTGACCATATGCAGGAGGCCTCCTTACAAAACGGACCTCTACCCGGTAAGTCCATCAGCGCAATAAATGCATCTTGTATAGGAATCGGTTTGGGTTTCCAGAAATTCGGCATTTCGCATTTCCGGCTCGACACCGCCTTCACCTTTCGATTCTTCAACTTCTCCGAGTATTCTCTCAGCGACTTCTTCCACGCCACCACCTACAACTTCACCGAAGTCTTCGCCCAGGTCGCCTACGCCTCCGTGGGGTACCTCCCGCAAGGCGAGGGCTCCTCAGAAAGTAAGTTTATACCCCATCAAATCCAGCTCGGTTGTTGGAATTTTGCGCAATTGATAATCATCCAAGTTCTAAGAGACTCCTTCTTTCTAAATGCGCAATTTTCAACCACCAAGCTACGTTTGCTGAGGTACTAAACTAGACGATGTTGCAGCTGTGAAGGTGACCTCTTCGTTCCACTTCTACCGGGGCAGGTGCTTCACTTTCCAGCCACTAACTACATCGGATATATTCTCGCTGGACGGTGGTTACGCCTTTCTGATGTACCACAACAAAACCACCGAAGTGAACGAAGCTGGGGTATCTGCACATGGGTATCAAATCTACCTGCACGATCCCAACGAAGCTGTCACGTGTGAGTAGCTCTACAAGGAACTAAATAAGGAGTTTTATTGATGCTCGATGTAGATACGGAGGACGAGCGTAACAATTTCCTGGAGATCCTGCACGTCGAGGCCGACGAGGATATGCGGGTTAAATTCGAGATACAGGAGTTCGGAAGGATACCAACTAAAGAGAACCGGTGCGTTGCCAACCCGGATTACAGCAAATCTAAGGTAAGAGTTATTATGATTGTAATTTCTTGCATTTTATTTCCCGTTTGCAGTGCGAGAATATGTGCGTGAACCAACAAATAGCGCAGAGATACAACTGCACGGCTCCTTTTCTGGATCTACCCGAAGGCGTGAGTTTTCCCGAATGTTCCAGTTTCTACAAAGTGCGCTACTTAATCAGAGACATAGTCAGGTAAACGAAAATCCACAAACTTATAACTACTCTAACGCGAAGAAATTGTACAATTGTAATTGTTTAGCAAGACAGTGTGGAAGTCAGTGGTGCAAAATTGCGACTGTCCCATGGCGTGCAATTACACGGTGTACAAAACCTCGATAATCAACAGGAGGGAGGTGCACGAGACGATGGCGCCCAATAGTTTGTTTTATTTGTACAGCACCAATTTGGTGTTTAGGATGACCGAGGTGTTGGGATATGATTTGAACCAGCTGTTGTCGGACGTCGGGGGATCTTTGGGGTTTTTGTTAGGTGCGTTGGTAGTAATTGATAGATTTGGAAGTTAACGCTTTGAAATGCTTCAGGTTTGTCTGTGATCAGCCTCATTTGCCTTTGCGAAGAAATATTCGAGCTGGCGTTCAAGTACATATTCAAGAGGAAAGCCAAAACTGAAACAGGTGATAGTAATCGCGAAATAGTTGGTGCAGAAGAACAAGACGAATCCAAATTTGGTAACGAAATCTACAGGAATGTAGCAGTAAAATATTAACCAAACAGAAGAAATAACAACTATATTTACCTATGTGTGTGATAAATAGATAAATAGATAAAATAAACGTGCGTTAAATTCACCAGCTTTGATTCATCGGAATAGGTGGAACAAACAAAATCGCAGTTAACCCGACAAAATGCAATCTATTAAAAGAATAGCCTTATGAATCAAATGGAAATTAAAAAAACCGCGCACACACAGCGCCTGCCAAAAATTTTCCGCTTTTCTCAATCCCCTGCGGGCTGCACAGTCTACCTATAAACCGAAAAATCTTGACTCACGAGGTGTATTTTCGGCTTCAGCTTAACAAACGCACCTATTACAAACGCAAGTGAGTAACGAGCGCATAATATATTGAATGAAATTCGATTAACCACGCTCGCCCGTTGGAAAACTCGAGCCATTTCCTACACCACAGGTATTACATTGGAAAATGTGAATGAAAACGGTTTGATAGTATTTTGGAATCGTATACAAGATTTGGAAAATGTAGGTTCATTGAGAAAAAATTGCTCTATAAGTGCTTGAACATTTCCTACCTTGCTAGTTTGAATTTACCTACCAGTGTTTAAATAAACTTATCTGTTTAGATAATATTTGTTATTTAAACAAGTATATCCCATATTATAAATCGGTTATTAGCATATATGCTGTAATATACTTTGTTATAAATAACCAGGATTTTATTAATAACCACAAGAATTAACCACCTGTTGTTCTTCTACCAAACATGGTAAGTTTGCTATGCTGCAAACGAGCGAGATTTCCTGCTAGGTGTTTCCAATAATGATCGTTGAATTGGATTATTTTGGCCATACGAGATGGAGATAATTGGTTTTGTCGTCGGAATAAAAATATCGCTAGGCAGACGTTCAAAATCAAAGCTGAAAACGAACTACATTCGCATAACTGTCAGGTTATTGGAACACAAATTCGTTGCCAACTCGCATAACTGACCAGTGGCGTAGCAGCCCGTTCGCGGGTGTTCTCTCGTTCCATTTATCCTAAAGAATAAAATAAAATGTAAATTTAGAATCGACGTCGTAACGACACCGTTGGATCTATTCTAAATTGAGGGCCAAATTTTAAAATGTAATTTATTGCAGGTATATTTCACATGCGTTGTTGTAACACTCGCTAAATATCTATACAAATCTCTTCATCTATAATAGTATTTTTCCACTAACAATGTTCATATTATTCATACAAAATAGTTTCTCATCTACATCCTGTGCATATAAATAGTCTTTCTCTTTTTATTTTAGGTATATATGTTTTGACTGTCATTCAAATGTCAAATTCAACACAACGTCAAACTTTATAACATTTAATTCAAACAAAATTATTTTACAGGATGTATTAAATAATAAACTATTTTCGGATGGTAAATATTAAATAATAGTCGAGAATTTAAAAACATACCCAACACATGTTATCCTTATTACTCATATTAGTCTGTGAAATTGTCGTACTTTTTCTATTTTTTAACATCAGTAATTTATTAGTAGGCGGAAACTGTCAATGGAATGTCAAAAAAGTTTACTTACAAAAGTCAATGCTTGTGGTAAATTAAATGTCAAATAATAAGCTAATAAAAGAATATAGGCATATTAAGTAGATTTAATAAATAAAAATACCTAAAATCCTGCCGAAATCAATTGGAGTGACATTCGGATGGTAAATATCAAATAATATTAGGAGTCGAGAATATAAAAACTATCCAACACATGTTATCCTTATTACTCACATTACTCTGTGAAAATGTCGTACTTTTTCTATGTTTTAACGTCAGTAATTTATTAGTAGGCGAAGCTGTCAATGAAATGTCAAAAAAAGTTTACTGTCAAATGTCAAATAATTATCTAATAACTAACAATAAAAAGAAAATAGGCATATTAAGTACATTTTAATAAATGAAAAATACTTAAAATCCTAATCCCGAAATCAATTGGAGTGACTTCGATGCCACGGCAAGTACGAATCTTTCCATATATTGTACTAAATTGCATCATTTCGGTAGTGATAAAAGCGTACCAATCACCTAATAATAAATACGATTTTTTGACAACAATATACGCATTTTTTCGAGTTATTTCGCCCGACGTGGAATTTCGATGATTGATTGCCGTCCGTGCGATAAAAAACAATCAACTGTTGACGACAGCCCGGGTGTATTTTTTATTTTTCTCCCAAGCCAAGTCGCTTTACTTTACTCGATTAAAAATAGCCGGCTATATTAGATATCAACTAAACTAAAACCTTTACGAATTCCCGTTAGTGCGATTCTTAAATCAGAATGATGGGTTTCGATTCTGGTCTATTTTCGGATTTCCTAAACGCGCTTTTGGTGGGAGTATTCGGGATATTTTTTCGGGATTTACACGCTGAAATTAGTAATGAAGTTGGTTTGCACGGAGTCATTTCACTTCCGGTCCGTTTGCGAAATTTCTCCATACATTTTTGGGTTAATATAAATATTTAACAAATAGTCGGGAAGAAACATTTATCTAGAATCAAACCCATGAACTTGTTCTATTCCGAATGATGCTTTTTCCTATATAGATATTTTCGTGGGTATATAAACGCAATTTCGCAATTACATGATCAATAAATACATGGAGTAGAGTAAAGTTAATTGTTGTTTTTATGAGCAATGCGGGTTATTAAAGTTCTTTCATGTTTCGTCATTTCAAGTGAACGTTATTTATTAATTTAACGATCGCGTTTAGGAAAATAGCCAAAATGAAAAATAATTGCTTTTGTGAAATATTAGTAAATATACCACTTTCTCGAATTTCTCATTTATGCGGGAACATTACCTGGGATACAAGGGCATTGAGTAAATTTCGATAAACAATGCATAATTGTTGCTATTAAGACATCACTAGAACAAAAACAAAGATAAACAAACGTTTCTATATTAATAACTATCATTTATAAGACGAACATGAACTCGCTATTTTAAACTATCAATCCCCGGCATTTATAAGTTTATTACGTTTAATTAATTTGCATGATAAACCAGTAAAACATCCGAATCGTTTATTATTAATGAATCAAATTTTCGACTTGTTGATTTTCCTTGATGAAGTATTTTCAATTCGTAAAGAAGCGATTTATACGGCTTATAAACAGACGAAACGATAGAAGGGTGCCAAATCTCCTCATCTAATATTCAATTTGGAAATTAACATAATACTGGTTTCTGTAAATTCGCGAAATATCTCCACGAAACCAGCCAACATTGAAATTGACTTTTAATGATTTATTTACTTACTTAATTATAGAAAATTGCGCGAAAACAAACATTACCAATTTAGATCGCCCGTTATTTTTTTTAAATAAAAATTTATAAATAAATTGAACAATACTCTCATTAATTAACCCGCAAAACGTTTTCTACTATTTTCGAAACGTGCGAAACCCACCAGAAAAATTCGAGATCCGTGACTCACTTGAGACTATTTTTGAAAGAAAAATATATCTTTCCACTACTTTAAACATGCGGATAATCTGCTACTGTTATTGCCCCAAATCCCCAATTATAATTTACATCAATTTTGCACTAGAAAGGTTTGTAGTATAAAGAATTGCGTAAGGGGAAGTAAAATAATTGATATTTGCATATAGACAAAATAAATCCATCCCCAATACAACTCACCCTTAAATTTCGATCTAACGACTAATGTTAATATTTATAATTATAGTCTTCATGACTGGTTAGAATTTGCCCGTTCGATTAAAACTCACCCCTAAGCAAATAGCAAAATAAATAGAAAAATAAAACCGTATAGATATATCATCTAGGAAGCATTTTCCCCGTTCGACGTCGCCAATCTAATGCGAAGCACTGGGTGAATGTACCTAATTTCTCCCACCATTCCCGCGCCCGAAAATAAGCCATGTGGAATGTATTTCCAGCCGTCCCGCCGCTGTAAGTTGCGCCTAAAAAAGGGACCAGCGTCGCGACGTAACGCCGTCCAAGATTGGTCCTGCGTGAGCGCCAATCGGGCGAGCCGTTACGTTTCGGGATTCGATATCAGACATTTATATTCCCTGTAACGTAGATTCTATCGTCCAGATCGCCTTTCGAACGTAAGTGACCGGTGCGTTGGTTCTGTGTGTCTGTCGCTCATATTGTGTGTGCCCCAATTCGAAGGATTTTTCTCATAATTTTTTTTTCTCCTCTTATACACGATCCTTTTTCGATAGTCGCCTCGCCCTCAGGGACTGTACTCGCGGGTAGATTCGAGTGTGCGATTACTCCGTGTCATACTAGCAATTGTGCGATGTGGTTTTTTTTCTTCTATTCATTAACTAATTAATTATCGTTGGATTTATTTCGATGAGTGGTTGGTGTTGTATACCGGTGCATAAAACGTATGGTTTAGAATTTGTTAACAAGTGCTAGTATGACATTTTGTAGTACTAATTTATTAACAATGATGGCAAAAAATCCGGCCCCCGCGATTTGGTCCAGCGCGCGAATCGGGCTAATCGGGAATTTATGTAACAATCCCGATTGTGGCACCGTTGCCAAATATTTGGACTTTTAATTCGGGTGTATATTTAGCGAAGGATCGAACACCGTTCGATTACGTTACGGGCGCTCTCACTGTGCCACATTCTATTCTATTTTCGTTGCCTGCCTAAATATAGAAATAGAAATCATCTCGAATACTTTTACGAATTTCTCAAACCTCCCGTTTTTCCTCCCGGCCCGTGACCCAATATTAAATACTTTGCGCTCGGATCAAAGACATTTTCTATCACTTTTTTCTTCTCAACGATATTAAACCGAAAGCTTCGCGATTCTCCAAATCGAATCAAATCCAATTACCCCTCCCATCTGCCGACTATCAAACTTGTTTAGCGCAGATACTAAATACAGCACGAGTTTGAGTTAATTTACCAATCTAAAAATAAACCAGCTGCGTAGATCAACCAAATTCCTCCCAATTGCAGAGGAAACTATATAACGGAATTGTTGCGTTTCAGGAAGGCTCTAGGGCTGATTTACGTGTCTCGATAGCCCCCGATACAGTCCGTACGCCATGCCTAAACCGGTGAAACAGGATGGAGATGATCCCGATCCAACTCCGTACTTGTTCGTTTCGCTCGAACAGAAACGTATCGATCAGACCAAGCCCTACGATGCCAAGAAAACGTGCTGGGTACCGGACGAGAAGGAAGGTTTCGTACTTGGAGAAATCAAGGGGACCAAGGGCGACCTCGTCAGCGTCGGCGTTCCCGGAGGAGAGGTAATAATATCGCATTATCTCGCCTATCTTACGATATATTTTTTTCATCCTGAAGTACCAATGAATAGTCGAGTTGTTAAACTCGTTTGTGTTTGTATTAATCGTTTTTTTAATGAGAGTAGGAAAGAACAGTAAAAAAAGAGAACGTTCACCAAGTCAACCCTCCGAAATACGAAAAAGTCGAAGATATGGCCGATTTAACGTACCTAAACGACGCCGCTGTATTGCATAATTTAAAGCAACGTTACTACGCCAAACTCATCTACGTAAGTACCAGCCACAAACGATTCTAATGCCGGTTTTTTTTTTCTTCCCGCCCCCGATTAGGAGAAGCAATTCAAAAAGGATCAAGTCACTCAGGTCAACCCTCCCAAGTACGAAAAAGCCGAGGATATGTCGAATTTGACTTACCTCAACGACGCTTCCGTACTCCATAACTTAAAACAACGTTATTACAATAAGCTTATCTACGTAAGTCGATGATTTTTTGGGGGGCGGTCCTCGATCAGAGGCGGCCCGCGCAGAGCATTGCGAGTCTTCAAGTCTTTGGACAAACCGGATTACCGCCGCCAAAGCAAATCGATTTTTCTCATCGACTTTCTCCCAATTCACATTGGAACGTTGAATGCGGGAATCTCATCTATCATAATTCTATCGCCATACGCATCGTTCCCAACTCTAAACGAACATAGACAGTGGGACGCGTTTTTATTTTTTTTTGGATTTTTTTCTAATTTCCATCCCGTTTCTAAACGAAACGAGACAACGGGATACTATTTTTCGTGCATGCTCTTTCATCTCTTCTTCTTTGCGTTTTCTTCTTCTTTACGCCGAGTCATTACAGAAAAATAACCCGGAGGATTCTTCTTTTTTTTTTTGTAGACATACTCAGGTCTCTTCTGTGTCGCCATTAACCCTTACAAACGTTTCCCCGTATACACCAACCGCTGCGCCAAATTGTACAGAGGCAAAAGACGTAACGAAGTACCGCCGCACATTTTCGCCATTTCTGATGGAGCCTACGTCAACATGTTAACCAGTAAGTACCTTCCAACGAACCTCGAAGTTCCAATTCCAACTCCAAGTAAAGCGAGATATACTAATCTTACAATTTTCCTCTTCTTACAGACCACGAGAATCAATCTATGTTGATTACGTAAGTATTCGTAAGAGTCGGATTAGCGCTGGTGTGTATTTACGATAGATTTTTCGATCGACAGCGGTGAGTCTGGTGCTGGTAAAACTGAGAACACGAAGAAGGTAATCGCCTACTTCGCCACCGTCGGTGCCTCGACGAAGAAGGACGCCGATCCGGCCCAGAAGAAGAGCAACTTGGAGGACCAGGTCGTTCAGACCAATCCGGTACTGGAAGCGTTCGGTAACGCCAAGACCGTGAGAAACGACAACTCTTCTCGTTTCGTAAGTTTACTTATATCTTGTATCGATTTCGTTGTACTGATGTACGTGTTTCAGGGTAAATTCATCCGTATCCACTTCGGTCCCACCGGTAAATTGGCTGGTGCTGATATCGAAACTTGTAAGTTGATTGGTGTATTAATTCGAGTGTTTTTAACTAACGTTGCTCGTTCGTAGATCTGCTGGAGAAAGCTCGTGTCATCTCCCAACAGCCGTTGGAAAGATCTTACCACATTTTCTACCAGATCATGTCTGGTTCCGTTGCCGGAGTCAAAGGTGAAGTAATTTTTCTATCTATTTACACATACAATTTATCACTACACGAAATTGAATAATCGAAACGTACATACAACATTTTATTTATCCACACTATTCTCCGATGAAACATATTTGTTTGCATGATACACGTTTAATTGTTAAATATCGTATTGTCGTATGCAGAAAAGACTTTATTGTCGAATGACATCTACCAATATCACTACGTATCCCAAGGGAAAATAACGGTGCCCAATATGGACGATGGCGAAGAATTCGCATTGACAGACGTAAGTGGGTGGTAAAAAAGATGGAATAAAAGACACCCACTGGAACATATGTGTCTCTGTTTCGAAATGTAGTTTAATCAGTAGAAACGTTTATCCCTGTATTATAGCGTAGCGAGTAGAACGACAATCAAAAAATAAGTCACGATCGAGACATTGGCTTATTTAAAAATATCGTTTTTTGGTCCTTTAGATAAATGTTTGTTGTCTAATAACATCCAAGAGTACAACTTCGTTGCACAGGGAAAAACCACCATTCCTAACGTGGACGATGCTGAAGAATTGAGAATCACCGACGTAAGTGCCTTCGAACAGGCCACTTCACGTTATTAATGTTGTTTATGTGTTGTAATTTCGTTAATTTACAGTAGTTTTGTTCTAAACTAACAAACCGAAATATTCATCCGGTGCGACGATGCCTATAATATCCGTATCATCTATCAATGTATCTACACGAAAAAGCAACAATAATTATGCAGAATCAAAGAGATTGCACGTTTGTTGCTTTTTCGTAGTAATAATCGAATTTTAATTCGGTAAACTATCACTAGTTTATCTGATTGTAGAGCAATGTATGTTGTCTAATCGAATATCGAATTATCCGTACATTTGCCAAGGCAAAACCAGAATTCCTGGTGTAAATGACAGCAGGGAATCGATCGCGACCGACGTAAGCAATGTGTAAAGCAACTGATTCATATTTGTACGCCCTGTTTTCGGGGAGCGTGCAAATTGCGCACGCGATTTGTTTAAATATACGTTTATTCTAGGCACGGCTCGCTCCCCTGATTTTGAGCCACTTTAACCAATATTTTTGCAGCAACTCAACACTACGCATATCTCTTCAGAATCGCACTGTATATATTACATACCATTTGTATCAGCTGTATATATATATTTCGCTTTAATCACACATTTACACACACGAGCACAAGTAAACAAACTGTTCGAATCGTTATAATTATTAATTTTATATTCCTTGTAACAGAACAATGCTTGTTATCGAACGATATCCATGATTATAATACTGTAGCCCAAGGGAAAACCACCATTCCTAATGTAAATGATGGTGAGGAATTTTCATTGACTGATGTAAGTAACGATGTATTTATCGATTCCGGTACTGTCCCCGTCTTGGAACCGCATGAACAGAAGTTTAAAAAAAATATATCCCCGAAAATGTGTTCGAAAAAATCACTCTCATCACTCACACATCCAGCTTTTTTATATAGCGTTTTGTACAGTTTCACTAACCGTATTGGTAAGTCGCCTTTGTACATGTAAAAAGCTCTAATTCCGTGTTGACCAGCATTCAATTCAATCACTGTATTAATTCAATATTATCGATGATATAGGAAGCCTTCGACATCCTTGGTTTCACCCAAGAAGAGAAAGACAACGTCTACAAAATCACCGCCGCCGTAATGCACATGGGTTGCATGAAGTTCAAGCAAAGAGGTCGCGAAGAACAAGCCGAACCCGATGGTACAGAGGTAAATAAATCAAACTCAACCTACCCCTCAGAGCTAACTGTTAATGTAATTCCGCAGGAGGGTGAGCGCGTGAGCAAGCTCTTGGGAGTGGAGGCTCCGGCGCTCTACCAGGCTCTGGTGAAGCCCAGGATCAAGGTCGGTAACGAATTCGTGACGCAAGGTCGTAACGTCAACCAAGTATCGTACTCGGTGGGCGCCATGTCGAAGGCCATGTTCGACAGGTTGTTCAAGTTCTTGGTGAAGAAATGTAACGAGACGCTGGACACCAAGCAGAAGAGACAGCACTTCATCGGTGTGTTGGATATCGCCGGTTTCGAAATCTTCGACGTAAGTTTCGCTCGGTACAATTGCACAATGAGGTCTCTTAGTAGATTTGATGTATTATACTATTTCCAGTTTCATTTAGTGTTTAGGTATTTCTGCAGTTTTTTCCATTTCACTTATCAAGTTTATCTATGGTGAAGATTCTATGAACTTTTTTTTTAATTTCACCACTTCCTTCATCAGGATTAACTATTGTGAAGATCTGAAATTCCTAATACAATTTGGACATTTTGTTCATTTTATCTAGTTTTGTTCTTTTCGTTAATTTCACTACTTCCTTCATCGAGATTAACTATGGTGAAGATCTGAAATTCCTAATACAATTTGGATTTTGTTCATTTTATCTGGTTTTGTTCTTTTCGTTAATTTCACCAATTCCTTCATCAAGATTATACATACAATGTATTCTTCAATAATAATTTTAATTTCTGCTTCTATGAGAAAATTTCTTACCAATTATTCCACAAGTTTTCTTGTAAATCTACAACGAATTCATTGTGCAGTTGACCAAAAAACCTGATACCTCTTATTAAGCTATACCTATGGTGGAAATCTCGAAACAACCCTCTTATTTATAAAATTAGTTAAAGCTTCGCTTAGTTATTATCGAATCCCACTGCTTTTATTTTTTACCTCGCAATTAATACATACCTTTCGATTAGTATAACGGCTTCGAGCAGCTTTGCATTAACTTTACTAACGAAAAATTGCAACAATTCTTCAACCATCACATGTTCGTGCTGGAACAAGAGGAGTACACCAGAGAGGGTATTCACTGGGAGTTCATCGATTTCGGGATGGACTTGGCCGCTTGCATCGAGCTCATTGAAAAGGTTCGCTTTTGCCATTGCTCTATTATCGAAATTAACCCGCTCTCATCGCATAAAAGGTAGGCTCCGGCGTACTAACGTTGTAGGATTCGAGATGGAGAATTATTTTTTTTGTATTAATCTGTCGTCGTTTGGTCCTGTCTAGTACAACGGTTTTGAACAACTGTGTATTAACTTTACGAATGAAAAATTGCAACAATTCTTTAACCACCACATGTTCGTACTCGAACAAGAAGAGTACAAAACCGAAGGTATCGAATGGACCTTCATCGATTTCGGTATGGACTTGGCCGCTTGTATCGAATTGATCGAAAAGGTAATTTGATCGTCGGCGTTGTCGTGTCTTCCAGCTGCGATATCTGTGTTAAATGTCCACGAATATTCGTCTATTGTGTCCGTCGTAGATATTCGTGTTTGATTAATCCAAAAAAATGTGTCTCGTTAATTACATGTCAGTTGTAATCGTCCTATTTTGATTCCACCAGTGGTACAGGATGCGAATCAAAACGTCCTTTAGTAGTTATTTGTGTTTGTTTTGGATAGTTCAACGGCTTTGAGCAGCTTTGTATCAACTTTACCAACGAAAAATTGCAACAGTTCTTTAACCATCACATGTTCGTACTCGAACAAGAGGAATACCAAAGGGAGGGTATTGAATGGGCTTTTATCGATTTCGGTATGGACTTAGCGGCCTGTATCGAACTTATCGAGAAGGTACAGAACTGTAAAACGGGTTGAATTACGAACCCGCCGATCCCTTTATTAATGCCTGCTAACTTTGTGTATTGGTTTTTTTTGTTTATAATGATTTTGCGATTTTTTTAGAAAATCGCGTATAAATCAATTGCTTTTTATGTTTGGCTAACAGTGTTACTTACAGTACAACGGCTTTGAGCAACTGTGCATAAACTATTCCAACGAAAAAATGCAACAATTTTACAATCACCACATGTTCATATTGGAACAGGAGGAATACGAACGGGAAGGTATTACGTGGAAATTCATCGATTTCGGTATGGATTTGCAACCGTGTATTGATTTAATAGAAAAGGTATACTTTCATTAGCACTCTATTAGTATATGCACAGAACACTTAAATGTTGCTTTCTAAAATTGCACCGTATCCTATGCACTACACACAGGTATTGTATTTATTATTCACATAATTTTATTAGTTGAGAAAAATATTTGTGTTAGAATAGATTGCTAATTTTATACGACAATAAAAAATCAAAATTTAGTTCTAAAATCATAAATATTTTTCAACAACACTATTCCAACTACTAAAAAATATAATCACGCTCTAAAACATAATCAATCCGTATAGCCTATGGGTATCTTGTCCATCCTTGAAGAAGAATCTATGTTCCCGAAAGCCACCGACAAGACTTTCGAGGAGAAATTGAACACCAACCACTTGGGCAAATCGCCCAACTTCCAAAAGCCCAAGCCGCCCAAGCCCGGCCAGGTCGCCGCCCACTTCACCTTGGGCCACTACGCCGGTAACGTAAGTATACCCCCAGGTTCTTCCGTAGACACTAGATGAAGCATCATTGGTTGCCTTTAGGTACCCTACAACATCACCGGTTGGTTGGAGAAGAACAAGGACCCCTTGAACGACACCGTGGTGGATTTGTTCAAGAAAGGTTCCAACGCTTTGGTCATCGAAATCTTCGCCGATCACCCCGGACAATCCGGCGGGGCCGCCGAAAAAGGTGAATATTCGATTCGATAGACCCGTCGAATTATTTTCCCGAGTCGAGATTATTTTAATGATTTGTTCCCGTATGTTAGGTGCAAAGAGAACCAAGGGTTCTGCTTTCCAAACCGTATCCAGTTTATACAGGGTAAATGAACACTGCTTTTAGACGCAGCTCTGGATTACTTAGTCACTTTTACTTCTACCTCGATTAATATTCCCGGTACGATCCTGTTTCCCATTGGACATCTGATCCCTGCGCGATTTTATTTTGTATATTTATTAATACTCTATGCACTATTTTTTTTTATTTATATAATCTAAATCGCTTTATTTGCTGTAAACTAGGTCGTGGTAAGAAGGGTGGTGGTTTTGCCACTGTATCTTCGGCCTACAAGGTACGTTTAAACGGTTTAAAAAGAAATTTACAATAATTTAATCAACGTGTGGAAATTGCCATACCGATTGCAGGTGTTGGACAATTTAAAAAAAACAAATACAAAAAATTTATTTGTAGTTAATCACTTTTTGTGTGGAAACCATACCAGAACACAGTATGGATGTAGATTAGAAAATCGTATATTATACCTACAAAAACAAGGCACAATACACACTGCCTCTTACCCTACAATAATTCGCTTAAAATCTACATAACGTATTAAAAGTTAACCAAGCAGCTTCAAATCCCCTTCTATTAAAAGCGAATAAACGAATTAACGAATTAACCAGCATCAGTTCGCTGAAACTTTACATTTAAACGCGATAATACTTTCAATCAGGAACAACTCAACAACTTGATGACCACCTTGAGATCCACCCAGCCTCACTTCGTCCGTTGTATCATCCCCAACGAGCTCAAGCAGCCCGGAGTCATCGACTCCCACTTGGTCATGCACCAGCTCACCTGTAACGGTGTACTTGAAGGTATCCGTATTTGCCGCAAAGGTTTCCCCAACAGGATGGTCTACCCAGACTTCAAGCTCCGGTAAGATCATCGATCGATTAGTTAATTGTTTCGAATTAGGTGGATGAGCGGGTGTTAGTTTAACGAAACAATCGTGGATAAAAGTATATTTGGTATCTAGCTACATGATCCTGGCGCCGGCGACGATGACCAGGGAGAAGGATCCGAAGGAAGCGGCCAGGAAGTGTTTAGAGGAAGTGGGTTTAGATCCCGATAGTTACCGTGTGGGACACACAAAGGCAAGCGGCGTTTTTTACCCGATTTACCAGCGTAATCGTTGTCCCTTGTATATGATGATGATTCTAGTACTAGTACCAGTGTGCATGATGTTATAAATTTTTAGGTGCAGAAAGTGATTGGTTCCTACTGTACAGTAGCATGCTTGTTAGTTGTACTCCTACAGGTTTTATGACTGTTTATCGTAGCGTAAGAGCATTTGGATTTGTTTTTTTTTTTGATTTGTTACCCCTTTAGTTACAAGATCCTTAACCCGGCTGGTGTTGCCAAAGAGAGCGATCCCAAGAAATGCGCCGCCGTTATTTTGGACGCCTCCGGTTTAGACGCCGAATTGTACCGTCTCGGCCACACGAAGGCATGTTTGTTTCCATTCTAAGCGCTGCCATTTTATACGACTAATCGTTCACGACCCGGTCGATAGACGGACCGGGCGCGCACCGTTTGCATTTTGTGTAATTTGTTGTTGTTTTTCATTGTTTTCTTGCGCGAAACAGATACAAAATTCTGGCCGCAAGCGCCGTTAAACCCGGCCAGACGCCCGAAAAGACGGCGCAAATCATTTTGGAGCATATCCAACTTGATCCGGAGCAATACAGATTGGGTAAAACCAAGGTATAGAACTCCTTTAAATACCCCTATTGTTTGTATAGCTTCGCTTTGATATTTTTCACAATTCGCAGCAGCTCCGGCACTACTATACAAATTGATCGCTTCAGGCTCATATATTGCAAAACAAACAAAAAAATAGTATATCACTAAATTCTAAATTTACTTTCGATATAATCTGGTGCATGATGAATTCTATAATAATACAGCAACGTTTCGAAACGCTTCCAATAAAAATTAACGCTGGATAATTCGCGATTATTACTGCACGAAAAAAAAAATCTACCCAACAATCACGATATGGTGCGCGATCCGCAGGTGTTCTTCCGCGCCGGAGTGTTGGGTCAGATGGAGGAGCTGCGCGACGAGCGTCTCGGCAAGATCGTCACCTGGATGCAGTCCTGGATCAGGGGTTACCTCTCCAGGAAGGAGTTCAAGAAGCTGCAGGAGCAACGATTGGCGCTGCAAGTGTGCCAGCGCAACTTGCGCAAATACCTCAAGCTGCGCACGTGGCCGTGGTACAAGCTCTGGCAGAAGGTCAGGCCCTTGCTCAACGTCACCCGCATCGAGGACGAGATCGCCGTGAGTAGTCGCGATTTTTTTTTGTTTATCTCCAAAATCAATTTAAAAAGTGCAAATTTGTTTGCAATGGAAAAGGGGATGATTTTTTTTATTTTTTTTTATAAAACTACGTGTTCTTATGAAGTCATTGAAGAAATTTTTAATTTTTTCCGTTTCCTATTAAGTCCACAATTATCGAGGCATCATCGAATGTATACTTTGACTTTTTAAACTTGTCAAATTAATATAAACAAAAACTTAACCTCCAAATAAATCAACTACAATTTTAAAATGTTGCATACGAAGGTAGTTAAAACTTGTTTCATACAGTTTTGTGAAAGTTCTTTGTTGTATTCTAAAAAAGTGTTTATTTTTGGCTAAAAAAACTTCAAATAACAAAATTACAATAACATAATCCTAGATATGTCATCTGTCATTTGACATTTAACTTTTGTTCGTTTCTTCTACTCTTCCGAACATTTCTTTCGAATTCTTATGACATTAATGACACAATGTAACTCGTTCGCTTTGTGATTGATTAGTGACTTTACACGTCACCTGTCAAAATTTTAAATTTAATTTTCCTAAAATGTTAAATTTATGTAAAAATAGAAATAGAATCTGACCCAATTTCCACATGATCAAATTGAATTAACGAGCATTACTTAGTAAATTGGTTTTGGAAAATTTATGGCAAAGCCGGTTCTGGTGCACTTTTGATGCAATCCGTGTTGCATAAATTCCGGGTAACGAAATTATCGGGGACCAGCTGGTAATTTTAGTTCGCGCACTCGTTAAATATAAATGCAGTTTGATAAATATTTTCTTATTTTCGGACGAAAAAAAAATCGACTCGTAATTCATAAACCGCCGATAAAATTTCGTCGGCGCTTCCAAAAATATAAAACGAGCGACTAATTTATAATGCGATCCGGTAAATAGCGTAATGCGCTGTTTGCACCTGCCTCCGAAAATTAATAGGAATATTTTGATTTTTCGGGCAGCTGTTCGCATTAAAATCGAATTCGGAACGAGCCCGCGCCCGCTTCTCGCCTCCCCCGCAACGCGTTTTATTTTCGAAAAGCGCTGAAAACATCTCACGAAAAATTCTATCGAAACGATCACCGATAATAATATTTTCGAAACAATTAAAAGAACAACGAAAATAGACGTTCGCAGAAGTGGTTAGAGATATGCACAATAAACAATCCGTCAAAAATCGAAACGTTTGCTAATAAAATAAACGAAATGATTATTTTGATAAACCGTCCGCTTAAAGGAATCCCATAAAATAATAATTACAGTCCTTTTCTACTCGGAATTTTCCAAAAAGCGCGTTTTCCAAACATTCGCTTCGTTTTCATAAACACGCCCGGTATTCATCTAACCCGAATTAAACGGTACAACGCGTAAACACCGATTTTTACGGCCCGCACCGAAAATTACCTGTCCTATATTAATCTAAATATAAAATCCGACTTCCATTAAATCTGTCATCGGATTTATGAAACGCCGCATACTTTTCTAATCTCTCATCGAGTCCTCCCATTCGGCCCACGCGCTCCCGCATGTGCCCGATACATTCGGCGCTCGACTCTCCAGTCTCTATCCGGACGCGGCTCTCGCTTAACCAACGAGCACCCTCCACCGTCCCGAAACGCTCAGTTCGCACGATGGCCGAACCACAAGCCCCTATCGCCCCTAATCCGGAGGATCGTTTGCAGAAATTGGAAGAGAAGGCCCAAAAGGCCCAGGAGGCGTTCGAGCGCGAAGAGAAGGCCAAGAAGGAGCTGGAAGCCCTCTACGCCAAGCTGCTGGCGGAGAAGACCGATCTGTTGAGCAACTTGGAGGGCGAGAAGGGATCGCTGGCCGAGACCCAGGAGAGGGCCAACAAATTGCAGGCTCAAAAGAACGATTTGGAAGCTCAACTTTCCGTAAGTACAGTTTTTTTTTTACTTACTTCTTTAATTAATAATCGTAGGTGTGTTCGGTATAATTTGGAATCGTGCCAGATTCGCTGCATTTTATCGATGTATACGATCGAGTAATTTTCATCGGTACACCGAAGGTGTTGAGAAATTTATTAACCGTTAGGTGAATTTATTGCTTGCACCTTGTGGGTTTTTACTTCGATACTTTTGTTTTGTCTAGCGTGTATATATTTTAATCGCGAATATTCCAGGAAACCCAAGACCGATTGAGCCAAGAGGAGGACGCCCGCAACCAACTGATGCAACAAAAGAAGAAGCTCGAACAAGAAGTGTCCGGCTACAAGAAGGACATCGAAGACTTGGAGCTCAACTTGCAGAAATCCGAGCAAGACAAGGCGACCAAAGACCACCAAATCAGGAACTTGAACGACGAGATCGCCCACCAGGACGAGCTCATCAACAAGCTCAACAAGGAGAAGAAACTCTCCGGCGAGAACAACCAGAAGGTGTCGGAGGAACTCCAAGCGGCCGAAGACAAAGTCAACCACCTCAACAAGGTGAAGGCCAAGCTCGAACAGACCCTCGACGAGCTCGAGGACTCGCTCGAGCGCGAGAAGAAACTCCGCGGCGACGTCGAGAAGTCCAAGCGCAAGGTGGAAGGCGACCTCAAGCTCACCCAGGAAGCCGTCGCCGACTTGGAGCGCAACAAGAAGGAGCTCGAACAGACCATCCAGCGCAAGGACAAGGAGATCTCCTCGCTGACCGCCAAGCTCGAGGACGAACAGTCCGTCGTGGGTAAGCAACAGAAGCAGGTCAAGGAGCTGCAGGCCCGCATCGAGGAGCTCGAAGAGGAGGTGGAAGCCGAGCGACAGGCGCGCGCCAAGGCCGAGAAGCAGCGCGCCGATTTGGCGCGCGAGCTCGAAGAGCTCGGCGAGCGCTTGGAGGAGGCCGGCGGCGCCACGTCGGCTCAGATCGAGCTCAACAAGAAGCGCGAAGCCGAACTGGCCAAGCTCAGACGCGACCTCGAAGAATCGAACATCCAGCACGAAGGCACCCTCGCCAATTTGCGCAAGAAGCACAACGATGCCGTGTCCGAAATGGGCGAGCAAATCGACCAGCTCAACAAGCTCAAAGCCAAGTAAGATACATTTTGTTTTATAATTAATCACTTCTCATTCGAAAGTCCTACTTATTTAGAACAGTGTAAAAGATATTGTTTGGGTAAGATGTTAATTATAATATTTGTGACCCATAGGGCTGAGAGAGACCGTGCAAATATTTATTCAGAACTTCAACAAACTCGTGGTGCTGTAGAGCAAGTTGGACGAGAAAAGGTACAAAAGTCGTTGGGTTTTCGCGTTCATCGGTACAAATTATTTATGCATACACGCCAGTGCGAATTTGCTCGAACTGGTGCATTATGAAAATATTTTATGCCGATGAAATGGTGACTCTTGTACTTGTCGATTTGACCCCCTTGGTATTTTTTTTTTATTTCGACCCGCATCTTCACCCGACCCTCGTATACGTTTGTGTTAAGTCTGTTTATTGTTTTGAATTAAAGGGCTGAAAAAGAGAAGGCTCAATACTTCGGTGAACTCAATGACCTTCGCGCCTCTGTCGACCATTTGGCCAACGAAAAGGTATATACAAAGGACGCTGAAAACTTCATCCGCTCTTCGCTTAATTACTATTGGCTATTATTCGTTTAGAAAATTACAAAAAAAAATATTTATAAAGCTTCCATACATTCACCAAAATGTATATATAATACATGTTTTTAGCACCTTTGTCTTACAAACCGCAGCTTCAAACACTCAACTTTTTAAACAGCTAATTAATACCCGACCTGTTTAACTTTAATGTCGCTTTTTTCGTTAACATCCTAAAACGTACAAACCTAAAATTAACACTCCATTCAATCGTTTAGGCCGCAATCGAAAAGGTATCGAAACAACTGGGACAACAGCTCAACGACGTGCAAGGCAAACTCGACGAGACCAACCGCACTCTCAACGACTTCGACGCCGCCAAGAAGAAGCTGTCGATCGAAAACTCCGACCTCCTCAGGCAATTGGAGGAAGCCGAATCGCAGGTGTCGCAATTGAGCAAGATCAAGGTGTCGCTGACCACCCAGCTCGAAGACACCAAGCGATTGGCCGACGAAGAGAGCAGGGAACGCGCCACGTTGCTCGGCAAGTTCCGCAACCTCGAGCACGACTTGGACAACATCCGCGAACAGGTCGAAGAAGAGGCCGAAGCCAAGGCCGACATCCAACGTCAACTCAGCAAGGCCAACGCCGAGGCGCAATTGTGGAGACAGAAGTACGAATCCGAGGGTGTGGCCCGCTCCGAGGAGCTCGAAGAAGCCAAGAGGAAGCTCCAAGCCCGTCTCGCCGAAGCCGAAGAGACCATCGAATCGCTCAACCAGAAGGTTGTCGCTTTGGAGAAGACCAAGCAACGTTTGGCCACCGAAGTCGAGGATCTGCAACTCGAAGTCGACCGCGCCAACGCCATCGCCAACGCCGCCGAGAAGAAACAGAAGGCCTTCGACAAGATCATCGGCGAATGGAAGCTCAAGGTCGACGATTTGGCCGCCGAGCTCGACGCCAGCCAGAAGGAATGCAGGAACTACTCCACCGAATTGTTCAGACTCAAAGGAGCCTACGAAGAGGGCCAGGAACAGCTCGAGGCCGTCCGTCGCGAGAACAAGAACCTCGCCGACGAAGTCAAGGATCTCCTCGACCAAATCGGCGAAGGCGGTCGCAACATTCACGAAATCGAAAAGGCCAGGAAGCGCTTGGAAGCCGAGAAGGACGAACTCCAAGCCGCCCTCGAAGAGGCCGAGGCCGCCCTCGAACAGGAAGAGAACAAGGTTCTCCGCAGCCAATTGGAACTCTCCCAAGTCCGTCAAGAAATCGACAGACGCATCCAAGAGAAGGAAGAGGAATTCGAAAACACCCGCAAGAACCACCAGCGCGCCCTCGACTCCATGCAAGCCTCCCTCGAAGCCGAAGCCAAAGGCAAGGCTGAGGCGCTGCGCATGAAGAAGAAGTTGGAAGCCGACATCAACGAATTGGAAATCGCTTTGGACCACGCTAACAAAGTAAACTATAAAATACGTTATTTGAATTGTAAATTTCAACTAATTTCGTTACCCTTTGCAGGCTAACGCCGAAGCCCAAAAGACCATCAAACGCTACCAACAACAACTCAAGGACACCCAGACCGCCCTCGAGGAAGAACAGAGAGCGCGCGACGAGGCCCGCGAACAGCTCGGCATCTCCGAGCGTCGCGCCAACGCCTTGCAGAACGAGCTCGAAGAGTCGCGCACCCTTCTCGAACAGGCCGACCGCGCCCGTCGCCAAGCCGAACAGGAACTGGGCGACGCCCACGAGCAACTCAACGACCTCGGCGCCCAAAACGCCTCGCTCTCCGCCGCCAAGAGGAAACTCGAAACCGAACTGCAAACGTTGCACTCCGACCTCGACGAGCTCCTCAACGAGGCCAAGAACTCCGAGGAGAAGGCCAAGAAGGCCATGGTGGACGCCGCCCGTCTGGCCGACGAGCTGCGCGCCGAACAAGACCACGCCCAAAACCAAGAGAAACTCCGCAAGGCGCTCGAGGCCCAGATCAAGGACCTCCAAGTGCGCTTGGACGAGGCCGAGGCGAACGCCCTCAAAGGCGGCAAGAAGGCCATCGCCAAGCTGGAGCAGCGCGTCAGAGAATTGGAGAACGAATTGGACGGCGAACAAAGGCGGCACGCGGACGCCCAGAAGAACCTGAGGAAGTCGGAGCGTCGCATCAAGGAGCTCAGCTTCCAGGCGGAAGAGGACCGCAAGAACCACGAGAGAATGCAGGACCTCGTCGACAAACTGCAACAGAAGATCAAGACGTACAAGAGGCAGATCGAAGAGGCGGAGGAGATCGCCGCATTGAATTTGGCCAAATTCCGCAAGGCGCAACAGGAACTCGAAGAGGCCGAGGAGAGAGCCGACCTCGCCGAGCAAGCCATCGCCAAATTCCGCGCCAAAGGACGCTCAGGATCGGCGGCTAGAGGAATGAGCCCGGCGGTAAGTTTACTTTCTTACTAGTCGTTTATTAATTATAGCGGGTTAGGATTGGTGGTAGAGACGCGAAATTTTAAAAACGATTTTTCTTTAAAGCCGCAGAAACCGCAAGCGGCATCACGTTTACCCATTTCTTTGGAATAACGTCATAGTTCAATAGTAAGTTTTGATATCAATGTCCCTTGTTCGTTTTTAATTTTCTCTTAGTTTTCCTTATGTAATTTATAATTCCTCCTGCGTTAGGCGTATTCGTCTTACTTTTTGGTAGATTAAATTAACTATAAGGATGTAATATCCTGCATGGTTACACGAATATCAAATAAATGGACTATTTGAACTGTTACACCGACGGGCAAATTTGGACAATGCTCTCTTTACATACACACTTACTAATATTTCGACTTTTGAATTTTAGTTTAATGGTTTTTTGTTATTTTTTTTAGCCCCAAAAACAGCGCCCCACTTTCGGAATGGGAGACGCACTCGGCGGCCCATTCCCCCCGAGATTCGACCTAGCACCTGATTTCGAGTGATGGGTAACAGCGCTGTGTTTATAAAATCCTCTAACGAACTGTTGTTTTACGTCGCAATACACAAAAAAAAACCAACTAAAAATGCGAATATTAAACTTTTATTAATTTTTTATTTTCGTTTTTTGAATATTAGAGTTGTATGATTCCGTTATATATTATATATTGTATATGTATGAGAAGTTGGGGAACGAAGGGAATTTCAGAGACACGTACTTACCATCAAAGCAGCCCTTTGATCTCTTCTTTCTCGAAATGCCAATTATTTTGTTATGAAACAGTAGGTTGTAAAATGATTATGTATGTATGAAAATGTTGTATGATATAAGGCACCAATAAATAATATAAAAGTTATATTTTGTTTTTTTATGTACAACTATTTATAACCTCCTTATTTTCACATAAAAGTACCTACTGATTAGACATTACCATCTCCGTGTTATCTACCTGATCATTTTCTGTAATTGCACTGCTAGAATAAGACTCCTCATCGACATTCTCTTCAATATCCTCTAAAACTTCTTCCACATACCGCTCCCCTTCGTCTTCATTACCATTCTCGTCTAAATACTCCAATTTCTTCACATCATCACCACCACCATAACCGTTCGCATCATTCTTACTATCATCATACGAAACATAATTAAACTCCATCGAACCCCATTCCTTCTTCAAAATGCCAAGCAACCGATTGGCCTCCACCGAAACCTCCTGCAAGTTTTCCACTTCCACCGCCTTCGTCTCCAAGTAACTGGACACTTCCATCTGCTGCGCTTGGTCCGAACGCGCCTCCATTACGTTCAACTCGTAAACACTTCGCGATAGCGGTTGGGTCAATATCAACGGCAACCCTTCGGCGTTTTCCTTCGACTTGCTCTCGAAGATGCTCTTCAATTTCAACACCGACACCGAGTACCTTTCTTCGTTGTTATCGGGTTGTTTGAATGTTTCTGGTCGAAGGTTTTGTGTTGTAACATCTTCATCTAACTTGTTGTTGTTTGGTAGAGGCGCCTTGTTGAGTGGAGGGAAACGGGAGGTGAATGTATTGCGTTGGTTAAGGTTAATTGTATCGTTTTGTGTTGTAACAACTTCAACTGCTATCTGGTTTTTGTTTGGAAGAGGCGCCTTCTTGGGTGGAGGAAAACGTTGTTTGGTTTGAGTTTCGGCGACTTGGAATCTTTCTTTCAAACGCCTCACGGTTGATCCAGATTTCGCTGCGTCGATTTCATCATCTTGTACCGGTTTGGAAGAGTTTGTCGTCGCCAGGCGATCTGCGTAAACGCTCGATCCGTTTTTGTTCGACGGTAATTTCGTGTTCAAAAACGACACGTAGTCCTTGGTGCGTTGTATCAACGCTTTAGCCTCTTCGGGATCGTCGTTGTCGATGTTAATGATGCTGGTCAGCGTGTTGAAGAGCTCCTCCTGTATGGCGACGTGTTTCTCCTTGTTGTAGATTTCGTATTGCTGCAAACGGCGCTCGACCACGTCCAAAACTCTGTAAGCATCGTCTAACGTTCTGATGGTGGTTTCTCTAACTACTACGTCGTTGTTTAAGGCGTTTCCCAGCGAATTCGCCCTGGGTCTTTTGATCTGGTGTTCCGAGGAGATGTTCTCGTAAGCGGAGATCAACGCGCGGATGTTCACCGATTTTTTTAAATCCTCGACACTGGAACTGGCCTGAATGGTATAAAAACGAAAAATTACGCTGTAAACGAGGCGAGTTAATACACACTTACTTTCATTTTTTTTTGAGGAAAAACTTCGCATTCGATACGAACGAAAACCCACCGTTCGATTGATAAATAATCGAAAGTAGATCGAATTTGCAGGATTAGATAAGGCGAAGATTAGAGCGCGTATCTTGCACGATACGTGGGTAAATAGAAATAGAAATTACACGTTATCGATGCGTTAGGTGCGTCGATATTAATTGGGTGATTCGCGGTCGGTTAATCCCGAGAATTTTGTTATCTTTAGCGAAGGTAGCGCTACCGTTAACTCCATAAAATCCGTTTTAAAATAGGAAAAACATGTCGAATTAATTCGGTCGTACAAAGGTGGCATTTGCGAAACAGCACATAGGTAAAATTAATATATTTACAACAGACGTAATGGATTTAGATACATGGCAGTAAAAAAAAAATGTTAAACAGATTAAAAAATAACGCAGGTATAAAAGTTGAAACGCAATAACTACTACATTGTTCCGAAAAAATATAGATTACCAATCATTAGATAAACGTTCGCAATTGATGGGAAGCTTCTTCTAATGATTGGTACAAAAAAAAATAACGTGATGTGATGAGATCATGAGACGTAAAAAACGGGAAATGAAGACTAGGTTACACAAAATTCAGTACAGTAACAAAATATTGACCCTCTTACCAATCGTATTTACACTTAAAACGGGATAGAAAAAAATTAAATGCACACCATATAGTAAAATTATAGAACTAGGCAACGAAATTGCTTTCGAATCGAAAATTCAATTCGTTTATTACAACGCAATTTAGCGATGAAAAATACATTCTCAATACAAAAGCAATGTATCGTGTGTAGTCGGAATAAAAAAAATAGCATGATATTCCAATATCTTAATAGGAAATGGAAAAATTTCACCAATCACTACATAAAAATACTCCTCTCCTCTACTGTAATTAGAATATCATACTTCAAATACCTTGGAATCCCTACAATATAAAACAATACGATGAAGAATATGAAGAAAATGATATTATGGGGGTGAATAAACTCAGTCTCGCAAACATGAACTATATCGAAACTAAATCAGCGTTGAAAAAAAAAGCGAAAGCTAAGCTAAACTATTTACAAACAAAAAAATCTCTGTCGCAAATTGAAATTCACATGCATTTACTTGTAAATCGGATAAAGTAAAGAGTGATTGTTAAAACTCAAAAGGTCGATAAATATGCAGAACGATAAATCAAAACATACAATTTTGTTATCGTTCCAATGAACTTAAAAATTTATTTCTTGTTCCTCATTAAACGTTCCATTAATTTTGATTCGTACTCTTTATAAATACACGTCTGATGAATTTAATAATGTTCGGGAATGACTCCATGTTTACAACTTATTGTCGATATTAAAAAAAAAAGCAGACTTTTAAACATCCATAAAATACCATGTAGAAAATCACATGCGGTATACATAACTACTTTTGAAGTTAAGATATTTTTTTTTCTGAAAAGCTCTGAAATTATACGTTTGACCTATTACAAAAGTTTATTTCATTTTATCACATTCGAACTCTAAAACGCTAGGACAATTTAATTTTTAACTATACTTAGGTCACATACAAAAAACACTTTATATAAAACGAGTATTGAACAAGAAGTGTTGAGAATTTCATAAAAAAAGTGTCTTTTTTAGCAAATTTGTAACATTTTTCATTAAACACTCGTCATAGTAGTATACACATTAAACTGGTAAATAGTCAATATAATTAATTAATTATTAAAGAATCATTTCTTACTAACGTGTAATATTCAAGAAACTCGAGATCCAATAAAGTATATAATATCAAGAGCATCTCAACGTCCCGCATTGAAACATCAAAAGCACCAAAAAAAAAACAATTTCTGTTCGAGACAAGTTAAAATTACACAATAAAAAAAATTAAACACTATTAATACGTCAAATACAAATTATTGTCAATCATTGTTTAAGAGAATTACGCGGAAAATCGATCTCGAAATCCTCGAAACAAGACGGAGGAAATTTTTATTCGATTACTTCTATTCGAAACTGAAATCGAGTAGCCCACGGTCGAAGAAAGATAGCAAAACAAATCAACAAGCAGTCTTCGCAGTAATTTTGGCAACATTTCACTTAACAAACTTTCCGAAGCGACTTCTAAAACAACATTCGATTAAAATTAAAGCTTAATACTATTTTTTTTTCGAGTTAAAATGTAAAAAAATATACACGCCCCTGCTTCCCCGATAGATCCTCTTAACATACAAATAAATAGCCTTATACATAATAATCTAAATCGCTTGCTATCCCTCTTAGACGAGGCCATTACCATTCGATGTCCGTGAACATTTGCAAGACATGGATCCTACCCTGTACTACTTTCGCATCGCCCTTTTTTTTTCTTTCATCGAAACTAAACAAAACGAACCAATTAGAAAAAATCAAACAAATCCAAACGGAACCCGTTCACAGGCAACTGTCCGGATGCTGGCTCTGCGACTTGCGAATCTTCCCGCCTTTGGCATCCGCCTTCACTTGGTCTATGCTAATCTTCCGGGGATTCCCCAACGTCACCAAAGCGCTCGCTATGGCCAAACCGGCCGACTGGCCTTTCACTGTATAAGGCTCGCCACCTTTACAATAATCTTTAAATTACAAACGAATAAACAATCGATGCAAATCCAAAAAGTCGCACGGTACTTTAAGCGCTGCAATTACCAACAAAACAGTCCAAAAGACAATCCTACAAGTGTATAGTTGTGTTCAAATTCAAAGCCTACTTACCCAATATTGATGTTTCTTGCAGATTATTTCATTCAAATCACTTTGTATTTCCAATTCGCACGCCTAGAGGAAACTACCAGACAATTTACGGGAAATTTGTGTTTCGTTGAATGTTGATTAAACCTTGTTAAAAACTGGCCTTACTTTTGTAGATTTTTTACTTTTTCGAGTAGTCATTTTTCAGTTGACGTTTGAACGGAAAAGTTGACTTTAAAGTGTGATTCTATTTTAAAGATTAATTTTAGAGTTCTATTTGCGTTGCGAATGTTACTATTAAATTGTTTTATTCATAAACAAATTATTTCAGATTAAATATAAACCAAATTAAAATTTAAATGAATCAAACGTCAACTGTCAACTTCATTGTAAGCAAGATCCCTTCATTACCGACCGTGTCGACTAGCGCCATCTATCGGCTCCAATCGGTATTACATTTTCATTTTAACCCCCCAAAGCATTGGCATTCTTTTGTTGTATTCTGGCTAGTACAGCAGCGCTTAAGGTACCTTTAAGGTGTATTTAAATTAAACCTACCGGTGGGCAGCCTGACGAGCAGGCTGAGCACGGCCGCTCGATTCCCGTAGCAGGGCTCCAAGGCGATGGGGCTGGGCGCGTCCCGTTTCTTGCGCTTCGCCTCGCCGGCCGTCAGTCCGTTTTTCAAGTCTACAGTCTCTTTGACCTCCAATTCGACCAGCACCTGGGAGAACGGTCGCGACGCCATCTGTTCCATTTCGACGAAGAGCCGCTGCCGACGGCGGTACATGTCGTAGCGCTGCTTGATCTTCCACAGGACGGCGGCGACCAGCAACAGCAGGAGGAAGCACCTGGAACGGAACGATTAATTTTTCGGCGTAGTGGTAAAGTTGCGCGAGACGAGCGAAGGGGGCGCTTACGATGAAAACGTGATGAAAAACTGCTGCAAATTCAACTTGGGATACTGGCTGAAGGAGATCTGTATCCAAAGGGGCGTTTGGAAATCGTACACGTACACGTAGAACGTCGTCAGGCTGACGTTCTCTTCGGCGCCGAATTTGTACTGCGATTTGAAGAACTTCGAACGGAACGTGGTGCAATTCGTATTCTCGAAAATCGGCTTCTCTTCGGAGTTCTCCGTCCGCACCGTTATGTTCATTTTCGCCAACACCGAACAGGTGATGAGAAAATCGGCGTCGATGTCCGGCTTTATGGGAGAATTCCTGAAATTTATCTGAGTGTAATGCCTGTCCTCCTTCTTCGATAGATTGAACGTGAACTGGTAATCGATCGTCAACTCATCTACAAAAAACAAACATTAATTCTCGCGATACTCGCTCGAACATCGACCTACAATAGCACGATTTATTGTTCGGATCGGGATGATAGTGATTCCCCGTGTCGCACTTCTCGCACTGATCGCCGACGATCCCTTTGGTCGTGCAATAACATTTCCCCGTCTCCCTGTGACAATCCTCCGCCTGTCGGTTGCATTGGCACGGCGCGCACTTGCCCCCGTTCACCGGATTGCCCCAGTAGCTTTTCACGCAGTGCTCGCACCGCGGCCCCGTCGTCAGATCGCCGCAATTCGAGCACGTGCTCGTGTTCGCCCTGCAGCTGGCGTGCCCGTTGCACTGGCACTGCGGACAGTTGGTGAAGTGCCAACGCTCCGGCGGGCACGTCGACGACGGCAACGATTGCGTATGCAACGTAGGACCTAACAAAATAATCGCTTAGAAAAGAGTCGTATAGTGAGTAGTGTAGTGGTGGTTTCACCTCTGTTTCCGCCGGGCATGCAAGCGCCCAGTCCGGTTTTGGACCCGTCGTCGCACCATCCGCACGCCGGATCGTCGCGGCACTTCGCGCAGGTCTTGTAGAAGCCGCATTGGGAGTGCTCGTCGAGGCCGCGCGTGCGGCACTTCGTCTGCACGGTGGTCCACTCTCTGCATTGGCCGTAGGGGAAGCTCGACGTGTAGGCGTTCTTGTCGACGCACCGGCCCTCGTTCTGGCACCAGATGCACTCCTCCGTCGTGCAGTTCAGGCACGAGTTGAACTCCGAACAGACGCTCTGGCATTGGTTCTGTTCGAGCGCCTCGGCCGAACCACCGGCGGTGGCGTTCGAGTAGGCGTGGGGTACGCACTTGGCGTGCTCGAAGCGCCATCTGCAAGAGGGTTGCGAGGTGCACGCCTTGCAGGTGTGCAACTGGCGACAGACGGGCGTCGGATCGGGCGACGGGCACGGCGCTTGGAACTTGCCCGACGGGTGGAATTCCGTCGAGTTGCCCGTCGTACCCTTGGGGCATTTCTTCGAAGAATGAATGCACGCGCTGCCGCACCACACGCAACCGTTGGTGGTGTGCAAGCAACTCAAACAATCCTCCATTTCCTCGCATCGCAACTCGTTGCGAATGATAGTCGATGTGGCTGTAGAACGGTTGAGTTTCGGACATTTGATGATGTGGCTCTCTTCCTTTTTCAACACTAGATCTTTCGGAACGCGCAGTACCGGCGTACAAAGGCTAGATTTGGAATCCCATACGCACTTAACGCCGGCTTTGCTGTTCAAACAGGCCGATTCGTTGGGTAATCTGCAATCGCCCGCCGTGTATTTCAGCATATCGGACAACATTTGCCCGTCGAAGCCGCCGTAAACGTACAACGAATCGGCGAATACGACGGCCGAATGGCCGAATCTGGATAGATCGGTATGCAAATCCTTGGGTACGTTCATAACGTGCCACGTGTCGCACAGAACGTCGTACGCCAGGAGCTCGTTGCTGTAGCATTTCGCTCCTAAACTGTGCGAAGTATCGTTGTGAGTGTTCCCGCCGAACACCAACATCAAACCGGCCGATACGAACGTGGACGTGTGGAGGTACCTGGCGGACGGGGCGTCCGCGAGCAGCGTCCACATCCGTTCGTTGGGCTCGTACGAATAGAGGTTTTTGCTCAGAAATTGCGAGGATTCGCTCTCCGATATCACGCCGCCGTAGACGTATATCTTCGCGGTGAGCGGATCCCAAGCGGCCGTGTGACCGTAACCGCCTTTCACCGGATAACCCTGCGTGTTGACGATGTGCCATTCTCTCGTACCGAAATAGTATTCCTGCACGGTGTTCAAGTAGCCCAAACGCGGCGAGTGGCCGAATATCACGATCATCCTATCGACTTTTTTGTTGATGTTGTTGTTTACTATGGTGGCCGTGTGACCGGCCGATTTCAACGGGCCGCACATGATGTAACTATCGTTGCACGAATCGGCTTTGACGGTGATATTCTCCCACGTTTTGGCGCTGATATCGAACGCCCACAATTCGGATGTGGGGCCTCTGTTACCCACCACTCCGCCGTACAAAAATATTTTATCGCCGTACAACACCGTAGAATGTCCGTACCGGAGCGTCGGTTCTTCCAAGATATGCGGAGTTTCCCATACGTTACCTAAAACGAAACGAATCGTTTACAAACTTTAGATGTTATCGAAATGGATTTACCGTTGAAATCGTAGACGGAGAGCAGGTTGCCTCTGTTGTAACTCTCCCCGGCTATCACGTACATGGAATCTCGCCATACGGCCGCTCCGTGAGAGGCCGAACCGGGCGGTGTGAAACCATGATAGTTAACTGTCTCCCAGTACCCTTCGTTGGCTAATTGGCTGCAATCTTCCCCTTTGTAATTACCGATGCACGAGCATCCCTTCTCCGGCTCGCAAATCCCCCTATCCTCCGAAGCCCCGCAGTTGCCGGGGCACTTCTCCAAATGGCAGGCGGCGCCGTCCCAATGCCCGTCGCACGTGCACAAACCCTCGATGCAAATCCCGTGCCCCGAGCAATTCACCCCAGACACCTACATCGAAATAAACGAGAAATTAGTTCTACGTACAAACGATAGTTCTAACTACTAACTGTAGATGGACAAGCGTTTAATCTGTAGGTGACGTTAAAGCCGGACATGTTGTAAGCGTCGTCGCTGAAGAAGTGAATCAAGGCGGCGCCCGAATGGGCGACTACCTCGGGTATTCGTCGGATGTTGTAGGAGTCTTTGTACATGAGGCCGCTGAGGACGGCGAGCAGCGGCGATTCGACGCTGTCGCCGTCGAAGATGTACAGGTGATCCCAGCCGCATTCGGTGGCGAATTCCTCGATGTGAAGGGTGATGGTGGTGTTGGGGGCGTCGATGAGCCAGCTGCATTTGCTCGTCAACGAGTAGTTGCCCAAGCCGTCGTGTATCGTTCCGGATTTGTTGCCGAGTCTGAAATCGGTTTGGATTTACAGTTATGGCATTGAGAATGAGGAAAGTGGGCCGTTCGTTGGGTTATTGCGGATTTTGGGTAAACGAAAAGCGGTTTATTTGGGGTGAAAATTACCTGACTTTTCCGCCGCAAAACTGGCACTGGGGCCCCTGCCAGCCGTCGAAACAAACGCAAGTATCGTTTTTGCAAAGTCCATTGCCACTGCAATTGGTGCTGTTGCATTTCGTCGACGCGTTGGAGACTAAAGAAACGGCACCGAGAAGCACTAGAGCGCAAATTAAGAACCTCCTAAAGCAGCATTTTCGTCGGTATTTGGATTTGAACAAGAACAAGAACATTTGCAAAATTTCTATCATGTTTCTTGCATTTTCATACGTCACGAACAAAAATTTCGGATTCACATTGTGTTATCAGCCGATATTGGTGGTTTGTTCGATAATTAACATAATATTATTGGGTTTCGATGAATAAAATTGCGGGTAGTATTCAAAAAATTGCGATATCTTCAAAATTTATGCACAAAAATTAGATAAATGTATATTATTTTGACGTTTAATGATTAAACCACGAAATGCACAATTATTGACAATAATGACGTACGTCAAAAGTCAATACAGGCATACAACATAAAACAAGTTAACCAACACCATGAAATTTTTTATGTAAAAGTTGTTGCCTATCTATTATTAGCGCGCATTTTTTTAATTCATAAAATACCTTGATTTACTTCATTTTAATTTGATAGAAATTTTACTCGGTTTGGATTTGTTTGATAAATAACGCAGGATAACGCCCAATTATAAATAGTACCTACAATAATAAAATAAGCTTATCACTTCAGATAATATAATTGTCCAAGACAAATGGCTCACAATTAGTACCTACCATTAAGTTAAATTACTGATTAAATTTGCGGCTAATAAAAAAAAGTAGAGATGGAATTACGGTGGTACTGGCGGTACTCTCGCGGCCTCCTGCGTTTAGAGTTTTGCAAGAAATACACGCATAAGCGGTCGAGTTGCTCGCTAAACCTACAGAAAAATATCCAAACAACATTAGTGTACAATTAGTTACATATTAACTATAATATTGTATACGTAATTGTGAGTGCGGTGACCATGAGGATGGTACTTTGATATTTTAGCGCGATTTTCACAAGGGTAAGTGAAATAATTTCTGGTTTATTAATTAATGAATCAGTGCAGATTTCAAATAAATCGTTATGTTTGTACCTCACGTACTCGCATAAACTAATTTTTATGGAATTATTCATTGGTAATATTTGAAATATTTTTGTAAAATGTATTAGAATAAATATGGTGAAATATTCTGCAGTTTTAATGGCATGATAGAATTAAAAAGGTGTTATTAAATCTGAATTACTTGTGCGATAATTTCTTAATCAAGCTTCTCTAATAAAGTTTAAAATATTTTATCTACTGGTATCTAGGTAAGGCAAGTGTATATTTCTCAATGGGTTTTTACTTCTTTAGAATGCAGATTTATCTCGAATAGTAAAATCTACTTTCATCAGCTATTTTTGTATTAGGTAACTTCACTAAATCCTCTATCATAAGACTAATTAAGTTGATTCCATAAATCGAATTTTAATGAGCTTTTTATATCATAGGTAAAAGCAACAACTGTAAAGCCAAAACAAACACCCGATTTAACACAAGGTTATTTTATAATATTACTGTTATGGGTATGTTTTTGAATCGTCAAGTAAACAATGCAATTTCGAATTGAAAGTTTAAACATCAGTCAATAAATTAATATAGGCGTTTTGATAAGGCACCTGTATGTTGTTTTAATTAAATTTGTTAACTACGTAAATGTTGAATTGAAATGGCTTTAAAGGAACACGGGAGAATTTACAATTACATTAATTGCATAACGGTTTTTTATTGTTATGTTTTGCAAACCTAACATTTTAGTATTGTACTAATAAACTTTATTCTCAGTACCATAAATTACGATATCTTAATGTGTTATGGAAAATCGTATGAAACATACAATGGAACGCTGATTTTTTATTACATACCATTTTTTTAAAAACAATTATTCAATAAACTGTTAAAATTAACATTTTTGCCGATCAAAAACCAGATTTTTCTACATTTCTCATACTCCTGACATTGTTGTTATACCCGTTAATTACTTACTTACATAACGAAGCGAAACTAATTGTATATGTAAAGTACATCAAACATCGAACATACCGGATTGCAAATTTTAATGAATTTATTTTATTGAAATCAAATTCGATCCGTCGCGCATATTGATAGGAAAAGTGAAATTCACGGGTGACCTTCTTTTTAAAATAATGCCGAATACAATCCGGCCCGAAATCGATGACCATTGATCGATGAATATCAACAAAATCGCGATCGGTATTGTCGCAATCACAGCGGAGGAAACCGATCATTATGCCTGTCGTTTAGCGTTTCACGCAGGAATTCCGAAATTACAAACTAGCAAGAGAAAGCCATGCAAACGACGATAAAATAATACTCCAGCTCGCGTTTACTCGCGAATTAAAAACTAACTAATACACGCTTATTTCTACGATGTATCCGCTCGATCAGGTTTCCATGACCTTAGCTTTTGGCAAATTTTTCAGCTAACGGATCTCCAAACGACCGTTACCTCCATTTCTCATCGAATAAACTTCATTGCAGATTTAGCATGCGAAATTGAAATTGGCGCTAAAAAAATGAAACGCGGGTCGATCAAAAGTAAGTACTTACATACCTTCTTGTATAGGCTTCAGTAAACTTATAATTTTTCAACAGATTGCATTCCAACCAGAGCCACGATATGGGTAATGTGCTTCACCTGCACGCTGTTCCTTTACATGATAAGGATAAACTTATCCATCATACTGCTCGCAATGGTGGAGCCCCAAGCCGGTAACGAATCCTCCGTCCCCGAATGCATTCGAATCCAACAAACCCAAGCAACGCAAAACTCCACCGCACTTCCACTAGTCGCCCAGCCAGATGTAAGAATTTTCACAATACCCATTCAATAGTAAACGATAACGCTGATGATACAATCAGAGAAGGATTATAGGTATCTTTTAGAACGATCCGGAGGTTAATAAAATCGGTATATTTTCAGTACGGCACGAGGTACGATTGGGACAAGAAGCTCCAAGGGCTGATCCTGAGCGCCTACTTCTGGGGATTCACCCTCAACGGCATTCCCGGCGGGGCTTTGGCCGAAAAATTCGGTCCTGCTAGATGCGTGACCGTCTCGTTCCTGCTCAGCGGCCTTCTCACCCTGCTGGCCCCCTGGGCGGCCTCCCTGCACTACACCCTCTTCATCATATCCAGATTCCTGGTCGGATTGTTAGGCGTAAGTAAATCCCCGCAACGGAAAACGTTCCGTTTGCCATATAAAACTATTTATTACTCACGCATAATTGCATCGTTCGAACGTCACGGCACGATTCTCGATGCGAAGTAAACAACAATTAGAGATGCATTCGATGTTGTCGGGATTCCACAGGGCATGGTGTTCCCGAGCTTGCACTGTTTGGTGGCCCGCTGGGCGCCGCCCGACGAGAAGGGCAAGTTCATCGGGGCGCTGCTCGGCGGCTCGCTGGGCACCATCATCACCTGGCCCCTGCTGGGCGCCGTCATCGAGAAATTCGGCTGGGCGTGGGCGTTCTTCAGTTCGGGGAGTTTGGTCATCGCGTGGACGGTGTCCTGGTGGTTCTGCGTGACGGATTCGCCCGAGCAGCACCCGAGGATCTCCGAGGAGGAGAAGAGGCACATCGTGGATAGTTTGAAGGGGAGGATATCGAAAGTTAAAGTAGGTTGAAGGGTGTGTTTGTAGACGGTAATAAATTGAATGGTTTGCAGGCTCTTCCGCCTTATAAGGATATATTTTTGTGCGTGCCATTTTGGGCGTTGATTTGCCTCCATTTCGGCAACCTTTGGGGATTGTTTTTCCTCATGACAGCCGGACCGAATTTCTTATCTACTGTACTAGGTTTCACGCTAGGTCATACCGGTGTACTAGCAGCCCTACCCTACCTAGCTCGACTAGTTTTCGGGATTATATTCGGGCAACTAGGCGACTACATAATCAAGAGGAACCTAATGCAAAAAACCACCATACGAAAAAGCTTCGTACTCGTCTGTAAGTCAATTTCCTAACTAGCGCAGAATAAAATAAATAATGCTTTATTATCATCATACAGCGCACATTCTACCGGGAGTGCTATTGCTCGTTCAAACTCTAACCGGCTGCAACGTGACTTGGGCCATGGTTTTGATAACCATGTCGCTCGGTTTGAACGGGGCCTCGACCCTCACCAACCTGCAGAACTCGCAGGATCTCTCGCCGAACTTCGCCGGTACTTTGTACGGCATCATGAACTGCATAGGAAGCACCACGGGCTTCATTAATCCCACTATAGTGGGATACATCACGGCCGAAAAAGTGAGTATACTATATGTTTAATCGGTGAAGTTAATTGTTGTAATTTTAGAACGGTTTGAGCGAGTGGAGGACGATATTTTATTTGGGTTCCTCCGTGTATATAGCCTCAGGGATATTGTTCTATTTGTTCGGTACAGGCGAGACTCAATCTTGGAACGAAGCGGAGAGTAAAGGAAGCGATGAAAACAACGAAAGCGCTGGAGATGGTATAGAAAACATCGGATTCGATGGAATCGATAGCGAGAAACCGGATGTGGTAGAAAACACAAAGATATAAATGAATAAAACGCTACCAGAAGATTCAATTGTGTTTAATTACTCCCTCGGTTCGAACCACAATTTGCTGCCGTGTGTATAAGTCAAGACCAGTTCGCAGTTCAGTTTGATGTCCTCTACTGATTGGTAACCGGTGAATACTTTTACTTCTCGTATTATTCCCGCGATGGCGGTTTTCAAGTTCCACATGGCGTGTTGCCAGCCTGCAAATGTGGATTTTGATGGTATTTATTCTACGGGATTGATGGAAATTTCCTCACCGATGCAATTTCTGACGCCGTGGGAAAACGGCACGAAAGCGTACGGGCTGCGTTGGGCCATCTCGTCCGGCAGGAATCGATCCGGATCGAACTTCAAAGGATCGTTCCAGACTGTCGGGTTTCGATGAATAACCAGAGGGAATATAACAACAGCGCCATCTTTCGGTAGAACGTACTCGCCTAAAATGACTCACTAAAAACTGTTACAGGAGGTGTCGAGTTGTTGTACCTAAATTAACAGCGCCGGTGGAGTCTCTGGCGAAAATTATAGTCGGGGGGAACAGGCGCATCGATTCCTTGATCGCCATTTCTGTGTAGCGGAAATGCTGCAAATCGGTGTGTTCGATTTGGCGGTGTCCCACCACTTCCATTACCTCTTCGTATACTTTTTGCTAGGGAATTTGGCATTAAGTTAATTGTTTAGGTAATTTGTATTAATATTACCTGAGCATCGGGGTGAAGAGCGAGCATCATTAATGTGGAGCACAAAACCGATGCGGCTGTATCGACGCCCTGGAATTTGTAGAACAAGTCGGGAGGAAATTAGTAATGAGGTGGAAAAGTGTTAGAAACTTACAGCGGAAAAGAGCGATTTGATTGTATCGACGATTTCTTCTTCGGTATATTCGGAACCTCTAATAAAAGACTTGAAAAAATCCGATTCGTATTTACTATTGCCGTTCTTCGAGTCTTCGCTGTTCGTTTGGATTTCCTGGAGCCTTCTGGCGGTACTAATCATCTAAATAATTAAAATTTTTCAACTGCAATTCGACTAAAATTCAGGCTAATAAAGCTCACCGATAAAATGTGAGCGTGGATCAAATTATTCCACTTATCTATCTCCTGCTTGGTTCGACTCATGTTGTAGATCAATTTCACGTTGAACCAAATTCGAACGAAACGATAAGTACTGATTTCCGCGACTCTGTAAAATAGAAAATTTTAACTCGAAAAATTGTGGATTTTTTTTCTATTAACGCGTCATCTACTTATAGAAATTATCAACAAGTAATTAAAATTTTTTTCTATAATAATTGGCAAGCAATCGAATTAATTGATTGTTAATTTATCTAACGAGGGACTCACTTTCGCAAGCAATACCCGTAATCGTGCTCTCCGGCTTCAGAGCCACTCACGGGTACACCGAATCCAAAAATACTCTCTAAAAAAACTTAAAATTAGAACATTTTTAGCATCGTAGCGTTGTTTCTCTTACTGCAAGTCGTATCCAAAGTGTACCTCAAACAGAGCATTTCCACGTCGAGGTCCTTCCTGCCCGCCAGGCTTCGCAGGACCTTCGCGAAATCCGCGCTGCTCTCAGCAAACCCCTTCACGTAGGAGTCTATCGCGTTTTTGTAGAATATCGGAGCCACTGCCCGGCGATACCTCTTCGATTTCTTCACTGGCAATCAAATAATTATACTCCGTTCGCCATCAGGAGATAGTACACAACAAAACCTTCTTGCACTAAACTCTAGGCGTGTCAATAAGGTCGCAGTTTGCGTGCAAATTGAGGTTGTTATTACTATCTTCTGATAGCGAACGGAGTATAGGAATAAATACCTGACGGTGTGAATATAGTGTCCCCGATTATATCGGTGAGCCTCTTGTAATCGTGTGGTTTCTCCAGCAAATCGGGGGAGGTGAACACCTTTTCGAGGTACTTGGGTTCGAATACGACGTACCAAAGTTTCGTGCTGAACCACACTTTTATGATCCCCGGGTATTCGTAGAATTCGTTGAAGACTTCGATGAGTCCTTAAGATGTTCGTTTGAGCGGGTGTGTTAGTTAGGTTTTGGTGGAATTTACCTGCGTTCGAGCGTAGAGCTTTGTAGGCTGATCCTACGATGGGAAAGGCCAGAGGGCCTGGAACGTTCCAGGCGTGCAGGTACAAGTGTCTTCTGGACCACAGGAATTTCACGTACCAAGTGGATAATGTCGTTAGGAAAATTGCGAGTAAAATATCGCTTAAGTTATCCATTTAAGTTACTGGTTAAGTTAACAGCTTGGAATATACTGGTTGGTTTTTTTTTGAGAAAACGAGTTCGATTGTGGCGAAAATATGATGGTAATTGCGATTGCAATTTTCATCGGTGCGTTTAGTTGGAGCGGTTGCGCGAAAATTGGAATTTTTCGGGTATTATCAATTTGTATCGATTTTTCTTACAATGCAGGATGTTTCTGAAATAAATTGTCAAACTTTCGGAGCAAGTAGATAACCTTAAAATATGACAGAAACTTAAATGTCATTTTATCGAAATGTCAAGTATTTGAAAGAATTCATTCCTACAGCCTACTAGATTTTTAAAGAGAATAGTTTAATAATTTTGTGTATCAGAATTTTAAAAGCCATTTTTCCTGAAAACGGTACACTTGCTCACAAATTTTGACCACTTATTTCAGAAACACCCTGTAATAGTAGTATTTCCGATATCTCCGCGACTACAAAAGCTGAAATTGATTGCATCATGTGGGCATCTCCAATTTATTTATAATATTGTCCAATTTAATATCGATAATAAAAAGTCGAGAAGCAATTAAATAAGGAGCCATTTTAGTGGAGAATCGAAGCATAAATTATTTCCAAAATTTCTCAAAAAAAAGGGTAAAGTGAAAGTGAACGAAATGAAACAAGCATCTTATATTTATTACTTTATTATTAAAATTCTATGCGACAATAAAAACGTATAAATATAGCAATAGCAAATAAGCGATGGAATAATTGCAAATGTTAGTGAAAATATATTTTTATTAGTACAAAAATTTCCCATCGAAAGCCCATCGAGAAATCCAATACACTCAATAGAAAATTAACGATTCGACGTATACCTTTAGTTCAGTCTAATCTACGATGGACAATTTCATCGCCTTTTACATCATCGTCTTCGGGCGCTGATCGATGTACGCCTTAATCTCGGGAATCCCGCGCACTTTCTCGTAGAGAGCCTTCATCTGCGGAGCCTCCTCGAGCAGATCTTTGCCCAACATCCAGTTCAAGTAGTCCAATATACCCACCAGGTACAAATCGGCCCAAGTCAACTGCAAGAAAACCAATTAGTTTCCTCAATGATCGTCTCGATAACACACCTTCCCGGCTGCCAAGTAGCCGTTGTTGTTCTTGATCTGCTCCTCCAATTTCTCGACGTAGTACGGCAGGATTTCGCCGAAGAGCGCCTCCTTTTTCTTCTCTTTAACGTCGGGGTCTTTTTCGTACGAGAACTGGCCGATTTTCTGGCGGAAATCGTTCACCGTATCGGCGGCGGCGTCGATTTCCAAGTTCTCCCAATCGTTTTCTCCGACCAATTTCGCCAATTTGGCGACGTATCTGCAGATGGCTAGCGATTGATGGGCGAGTTTCCCGTCGTGTTCGAGAATCGGCATTTGCCCGTAAGGCAGCGGCAACGCTGGATAAAAAAAATATATTAAAAACACATCAAATTGTATTAAAACTTAGAGAACGAGTGCAGTTGGTATTCACCCTAACGCTAGGTGGATATCCGATTTTTCGGTGCGTAAATTACAATCGCCAATTGCACTCGAGTTGTTCAAGTTAATCCTCAAAATGGATTTTGTATGTTTTTATGAGTATTACTTTGTTTAACGGTGGGCCAGTCGTCTCCGTATTCGATGCGGTTGTCTTCGAAGTTAATCTTGCCATAATGCAGGATCAACCTGATGGGTTCGCCCAAAGCGGTGAGATTGAAGTAGGTCAATTTGTACGACATTTTCTGTAAAAATCAATTCTAGAGTGTATTTTAGATAACGAAAACATCGCTTTATCTATCGCCTAATTCGTATTCTCGTTTGTTTGTAGAGCGATATTGAATATCCTGCACCTTTTCGGTACCCGAATGAATTTAATTGTCTCCAAGGTTATCGATGTTCGGCATGACGAATGTGAAAATTGTTTACGATTCGCGTTATTTACTAATTGCTCGGGCGATAAACCGATGCATTTGTGCATCGATTGGGCGATTTATCGAAGCCGGTTTCTATTCCAATTATCTAAAAAGCGATACGGGACAATAAAGAGTTCGTTCGTGTGGAGATACCGAAGAGAAAAATAACGATAACGGTATATCGGTTGATGGTTAAGAATTTTAAAGAGATATATTTTTTTTATCGGTAATTGAATGACTCTCGAAAGTTGATACAAATTCGAATGATTGCATAATGAAGCAGCTCCGTTGTTTTCGGTTAAATAAAACTGGAAAGTAAGCGTACTTAATGTACCCATTTTGTTATGAATTATTATGAAATATTACGAACAATTATGAATTATTATGAAAAGTTATGAAATTTCGTACACAAGCTCGATTCGAATGAATTATTGCATTAAATTAATCGACAATAGAAGCTTTGTCGATTTTTTTAATCCAAAATTAGTGTGTCGATTTAATCGAGTTAATCGATTGTTTGCGCTTAATCAACGCTAATTGATTTAGATGCGGATGTACTGGCAATAATCTAATTTAAAAATCTAATTAGCGTTGTTTGTATTTTATAAAAACGTTTATTATGTAATAAACTAAATAGTTGTAATAAAATAATGCGATGTAAAAATTTCCATGATAAAAATTTATAAGAATGTTGTACGTGGGTATTGTCAATGTGACCTTAATTATCGGGAATATGTAAGTCTAATATTTCATTTAAATAAGTGTAAATGATACAAATTTCGTGGTTTTAATGAGATAATAATGTAAAAAGCCTCAGGGCCTGAAAGCCTTCAATTAATACACCTGCTCTGACCCACTGAAATTATTTTACACTCTCTTAGATATAAATACGTGCTAGATGTATTTTTTTTAATTCTTCTCGAATTTAAAAAAAAATAATATTTCAGTAGGTCTAATATGAAAAAAATATTTTTAAAATCCGATTGTTCCCTTATGTAATTTAAATTCAATCGAACTAATAATTTCTGTAATAAAGCAAAAACTATTCGACCCATCGAAATTAGCAAAATAAAACAATTTAAAGTTTTTAAAAAAACTACATTAATTTAAAAATTTTACTTGTTGATCTAGAAAGCCGGCCGGCAAATAACAAATAATAGCACGAAAAATTAGCGCATCGTCGCAATAAAAAGAACAAATTGAATTATATAAATAGAATTAATTATGGTAATTTCATTTCCTCTTACCTATTCAAATTTAAGTGCTACACACCCAACCGGTCGGGATAAATAACTGCTCAAATCTAATTCAATTTCTAAATTGGTCGTCGCTGGTTGATCCTCGATTCTCTCTGGGTGACGTGGAAAGGGAAATTATTTGTTTTATGTTGGTATGAACTTGACACCAAGAGCAACATTGCATGATACCAACGTTGCCACGTGTTGTGACAGAATATCTGACATTTGACATAATTGTCAATTTTATACAATTTTCTATTCAAATGTTGAATTTTTAATTTTTGCTCCAAATAATTCGATTCAAACAAAATGGGTATAACAAAAGAAACGTTTGTCGATTTATACGAAAAATACTCCAAAGTCCTCAAACTATTGGGAGACAATAAACCAGATCCTGATACTGAGCCATATTTATCCCAGTATTCGGCTAGGCAAATTTTAATCGGCATGAAAGCGAGCATTGAAAATCTAATGAGACACCACTCTGACAACGTCGGCCTATCAAAGAAATTAAAAGGTACACTTTACTACATCCCCCTTACCCACAATACGATTAATTTAATTTGTAGCGATGCTAGCCTGGACTTACTTGTACTTGGGCATGATCGGACTGTCCACCGAAGAAATATCCGCGGGAAAGAAACATTTAGAAAAATGCAACGAAATCATCGATGACACCTCTTTAGAACCCGAAATGATCCTAATCGCTGTGAACATGTACAACCAATTCGGAATCCAATCTCACTGCGAAGCGGAGGAATCGCACAAATACCTCGTTAAAGCAGAAAAATTGTACATGGACTTCAAACGGAAAACCGAACCTCCTATCGATACAGACGATTTATTTCAAGAAAACTTGGAATCATACAACACCGAAGCAGCCGTTAGGAACCTCGAAAAAATCCACACTCTCACCTTATATTATCTAGCTCAAATCTACGTAGCCATGAAGGAGCCTCTAAAGAGCATCGTATACTTCCATTTAACGCTCCAAAGACAACTAGAATTGCAAGAGTTCGATGATATAGATTGGGCCCTAAATGCCGCTACACTTTCCCAGTTTTTGATTGAAAAAGACGGGTTCAAACAAGGCCGCCATCATCTAGCAGCCAGTTCTTGCATACTGGACAAATACAAGCAAAAATTAGACCTTATGGAAAGCAGCGAAGCGCACGATGCTCTAGTCGAAACATTCAAACACAGAAGCGCAGATGTAGCTAGATGTTGGATGAAATACGGGTTATTGTTGTTATCGAAATCAAAAGAAAGGCTTCTAAAACGCGCCGATGATGATGATGATGATGATGATGGTGATAAAGAAACCGATCGATTGTCAACCGATTTCAGCCATTTAGATATCGGTTTAAGCAGCAATATTTCCGAATACGATCCGAGAGATTTGTACTTTAAAAACATCGATGTGAGCCACTACGAGAATCAGATAACCGATCAGTTTATACTAACACTTCCAGATGCTAAAAAAGTGTTCCTGAACGCCCAACAATGGTCTCAGAAAGCTCAGGAGTATTACACGTTGGAAACATTAGCGTCGGATTTCATACAAATAATGCTGGATCAAACGCAGTTGTATCTTAATTTGGTTTTCTTCGAAGACGATCCCGAAACGCAAGCGAAGCTTCACAAAAGGAGGATTAAATTACTCGAGCACGTTTTGAACAGCATTAATCCTCAGTATTATTTGAACTACTGTAGGCAAATTTGGTTCGAATTGGCTACAACTTACTCGGATATTTCCGATATTAAATCTGATGTGTTGAAAGAAACCGAAGGCCGGCCCGCTCCTCACAGCTTAGTTAAAATCAACAATTTAATCGAAAATGGAATTTTACATTACTCCAATTTCATAGATTCTTTCGAGGATAAACTCACGAAGAAGTTGCCCGATAAAATAGAGGAGGATTTGGAGAAGCCTTTCCTTAGGGCCGCTTTCCACAGAGCGGCTTTGTATGGACGTTACATTTCGTTAGATAAACAGGTGAAATTGAAAAACACCGAATTAAGCTTGGAAAATTACAAATTTGTTTACGATTATTGCGAGAGAAACTCGAAAGCGAAGGATTTGATGCCCATGGAGTACGGCATATGCAAGGAAATGGTGTTGTTGTTGCCTATTAAAATACTCAAGTTGAAAACTTAATTAGATTGCATATAATTTATTTAATTGAAGCACGCCTGTAATGCTTTATACATTGTTTTGTTATATATTTCTTAAAAATCTAGTTAGCACAATAAAACTATATGTAATAAAATATTTCTTTGTTGTACTTAATTAACTTCCTGAGATTATTGAACACATAATAATAAGAATACAAATATTTTATATAATTAATAGAAAATGTATCCATATAACATGTATTTTACTTCTTAATTACCTTCTGGAGGTAATTAAGTTTCAACTGCTAGTGGTGTATCAGTTACTTGTTTATTTGTATAAAAATCACTAACATCAGGGAAAAAGAAATATCCACCATTCGTAGTGCGAGATAAGAAGCCGATGGTTAAGTAGAAAATCAATTCGTGACAGGAAAACATAGGCGTATATACGTGGTATAGTTGCACTGCAATATAACCAATTATAAATAACAAATAAAGTGAGAAACAAACGATACAAATGTTTATAACAACTAAGATCACAAAGAGAAGCTGACCGAGTGTCTTCCAAAGTAGCATTTTGGCAGAATCTGAAACAGTTTTGAAATACAAATATACGGTAAATTTAAAAATCAAATTACATTCTTACGCAGATTTTTGAATTCAAATTTCGCGATTAAAGTGTGTAAACAATAAACAAATTTAAGCACACTTTTGCCAATGCTGTACCTATTAGGTGTGCCAACTTCATTTGGTGGGTCATTTGGCAACAGCGCCAGGTATTTGTTTTCAAATTTGCAAGTTTAAATAGAATGGCAGGGACTTTATGTTGATTAAACGCGTTACAAAATGATGATTGTTTTCTTTTTTATGTTGTAATTTAGGATATTTTCATTACTTAAATAATCTAATAGTAATTTTTAGATTTCTAAATTGGCAGCAATGGTATTTTTTGCTCTCTCTTTATCTATCTTTCTCTTTCCTGTTCATTTGTTCATTTTAGTCTTCTTTATTAAATGCGATTGTAAAAGCGTTTATATCGGAAGTCGAAGGTATTTATAAAACGTTAACATTTTCCTATAAGTTTTGAGAAAGAAATGTATCAGTATTTGATGATACATTAATTCTTCGTTGATAGTTATATTCAGGTAAAATATTGTAATATGCGTTTTTTTTATTTTATATGAAATTGGAATAGGTCCTGATAAGAGTAGCCATTTTGTTACATTTTCCTATAATATTTATCCACTTTAATTCCAAACATCCATTGACGTTACTGCTATTGGTAATTTTAATCGGTATTTTCTTTCATTCGAGTAATCCATAGTATTTGTATTGTTATAAATTGTTGCCTTAAATCGCTCGGTACGTTTTATTTTTAGACATTGATTAAAGTACTCAGTGTCTATTTTTACATTTTCAGATTCCCAAGTCTAACTGCGAATAACAATTAAACGAACACTGCGAATCTTATCCTACACATTGTAGAATTTTTGGGTTTTATAAACCCCTTTTTCCTGCAAATTTGACGTTCAACAATGATGACCGATACATTGAAATCAAATAACCATGTCATGGGACTACCTAGTTCAGTGTAAGTACCACTAACCCTTTTCTCTTCATTATAATATTAATATTAATTCGTGATTTTTTTCCTTTTTCTAGAGACTTTGACAATAAAGGTGATGACTTGGGATGGAAAGCCAAACTGAAAATTCCACCAAAAGACAGAAGAATACAGACAAGTGTAAGTTACGTTTATTACATTTTAAATTAATCGTTTGGGGTACTTGTAATTTAATTTTACTCTTTTAAATTCTGCTAGAAATAAAAAGTAGATTCTCATTGGTATTTGGGTTCTGGTTTTTAAGGTGGTATAAAAAACATTATTACTGATTAGTTTTAAATTTATTTGAAGTTGTGGAATATTTTTTCCAATTACTCTACGCTTAATAAATTTATTAATTTAGTCACGTATCAAATATTTCATAGTTTCGCTCATTAATCAGCCAATCGGCTATGCTAATATGAATAGTACATTATATTTTAATAGTTTAATTAGCTACACATGCTTTGGGTACTCGAATACATCCCATAGCATTAAATGCATGTTTATTAACCGGTGACATGATGAATAGTTTGGATTCCCCTTCATTTTCTACTAATAAATGACACATCCACGTCTGATTAAGTATTACACGCTTTCATAAAGATTATGTTAGTTTTAAACGATCAAATAACGCAAACTTTATGTCTAGGATGTCACTGATACGAGAGGAAACGAATTCGAAGAATTTTGCTTGAAACGTGAGCTGCTGATGGGAATATTCGAGAAAGGTTGGGAGAAACCCTCGCCTATACAGGAAGCCTCCATTCCGATAGCACTTTCCGGCAAAGATGTACTCGCTAGGGCAAAGAATGGAACAGGTAAATTGCTCTCGATTGTAAATAAACTTATTAACCGGCATATTAGTGTTCTGGTTTGAGATTAAATGTCAAGCTAGGGGGACAAATATGCAACAAAAATTAATTGGTTCGTTATCATTCTATTCTAAATTAGCCTATAATTTAGTATAAACACACTTGCCACATACAATTTTATTTGCGAAACGTTTCGATGCATAATATCGGAAGGAATTTATTGATTTGTTTGGACGATTGCAGGAAAGACTGGCGCGTACAGTATTCCCGTACTGGAACAAATCGACCCTAAAAAAGACTGCATCCAGGCGTTAATCATAGTGCCGACGAGAGAATTAGCTTTACAAACGTCACAGATCTGCATCGAATTGGCGAAATACTTGCAAGTGCGCGTCATGGTGACCACCGGCGGGACGAATTTGCGCGACGACATCATGCGCATATACCAAAAGGTCCAGGTCATCATCGCCACGCCCGGCCGCATCTTGGATCTGATGGAGAAAGGCGTCGCCGTGATGGACCAATGTAGGATCCTCGTGCTCGACGAGGCCGATAAATTGCTCTCGCAGGACTTCAAGGTGAGGTTTTTTAGTCGAGTTTGTAGTTTAGAGTGTGACGTATCGGTGTATGTTTGCAGGGAATGTTGGACACGGTTATTAAGAACCTTCCCATGGAAAGACAAATTCTATTGTTCTCTGCTACATTCCCTTTGACCGTCGAACAATTCATGAGAAAGCATCTGCGAGATCCCTACGAGATCAATCTGATGGAGGAGCTCACCTTGAAAGGTGTCACACAGTATTACGCTTTTGTTCAAGAAAGGCAAAAAGTCCATTGTTTGAATACTCTATTTTCCAAGGTAATTCGTTTTTTTTTTGTAATTATACAGATTGCTTCAATTCAGACCGCAACATGGTCGTTTCTATGCATCTACAGCCTATATAACCTATGTTGCGATCTGAAATGAAGCACGCACAATGTATATGATGATAAAGGTACGAGGGTTGTTTCCAAAGTTCTGGGAATTGTTCTCTAATTAAATTGGACTTTTTGGTTACAGTCTTTATATGTTAATGCAACATTGTTCAACAAGATTCAGGTGTTACACTGATTACACTCGTTTTCTTTGATTATAACAACAGTACTATGAACACCTGAATCAGATTAAACAATGTTCTCCTGGATAGTTGCATAAACATGTCAACACTCGTCTGTCACCAATAGCATTGTCTAAAAGTTCTGTCTAATTGAATTAGAGCACAATTCCCAGAAAATCTCTCGTATAAAAGATGTTTGAACAATTTACTAACTCTTTGATAATTTGATTTCAGTTACAAATAAATCAAAGTATTATATTTTGTAATTCCACTCAGCGAGTGGAGTTGCTCGCAAAGAAAATAACGGAACTGGGCTACTCGTGCTATTACATACACGCGAAAATGGCGCAGGCCCACAGGAACAGGGTATTTCACGACTTCAGATCGGGCTTGTGCCGGAACTTGGTCTGTTCTGATCTGTTTACGAGAGGTGAGTTTTAATCATCCGAAAAAATATATATCGATCGATTAATCGAGAAATGTCGTTTCAGGTATCGACGTGCAAGCGGTGAACGTTGTGATAAACTTTGATTTCCCGAAAATGGCGGAGACGTACTTGCACCGCATCGGCAGATCCGGCCGATTCGGCCATTTGGGTATCGCCATTAATTTGATCACCTACGACGATCGATTCTCCCTCCATCGCATCGAACAGGAACTCGGTACGGAGATCAAGCCGATTCCGAAAGTCATCGATCCGAAATTGTACGTTGCCAAAATGGGCGACGACGACATCGAGCTCGGAAAGTAAAACGTTTACGAAGACATAAACGATTTGAAAAAACAAACAAAACGCAAACTTAACTCGTGTACATAGTTTTGAAAAAAAAAGGGAAATGGACTTGATGCAAAAGAACTTTTAATTTCCTTTATAAAAGAAGATATTTTTTTGTTCGAATGTTTTTTTTATACAAAGTGAAAAATTTATGGGATTCGATTTCGTCTAAATAACTATGGAAAAAACAAAAAAGTGCAGTAAATACGATGTGTGATAGTTATTGCAAACGAGGTGGATTCTGCGCGATGGGCAATTCGAATGTCGCGAATTAAACGATGTTAATTGGAGAAAAAAAAATCTACACGAATGATTTTTAATGCTTTAATTCCGAAAAATGAAAAACGTTTATTACAAGTCTCGCGACATTCGAATTATCCAACTAGAGTCTAGATTTCTTTGTAGTAAATATTGTAAATCTAAAAATCGCAACTGGTAATTTTTCCCCGAAGAAATGCGGTATGGATCGAGAGTTTCGGATAGTTTGTTAATCATTCATTTCATCTTGTAACATCTTATCTGTGATAGTAATTGATAATTCAGAATTGACTGTGCGTTCGGAAATTTATGCTGAAGATATTTATGCTCGTTTTTTTATTATTTCTAAATACTTTTTCTCTATACATTTAAAAGTTTTAACACGCAATTTTATATATAAAACGCAAAAAAATATGTTTTAGATTTCTTTTTTCTACAGTTTTTTTTTTATAGATTTAAGGAAATTAATTCATTTGATTTTGCCACGCTCGTAGTAAATGATCATTTTTTTTACTATTTTAAATTAGTCGTTGATTGATATTACATTTTAGATTGTATGATGCTTAATTGACCGTTAAAATAAATTAATCTGGAGGCATAAAACGCGGAGTTTGCGCGACTTTAATTCGTTTTGCATTCAGCATATTTTCTCGTCGTTCGATTCTGAAAAAAAAATATCCGATCTTCGTTTTGAAATGCACCGCTCGTTACCCATGCACTTTCAAACTGTCCATGTCGATTTGCTCGGGGGAAAATTGGCCCGAAACGTCGCTCGAGCTACTCGATAAATTTTTTTTCTACCATCAAAATCTCCGTTTGTTCAGTAGCTCCGGCGACGTTGGTGCGTTTATTGTTTCACTGGAATTTCGAAAGCACAAACTATTCAATTTCGATCGAAAAAATGTTGTAATTTAAGTAATTACTGAAGTGATTTCGGCGCACTACCCCAAAACTTTAATTGCCTATTAGTTGAAGTACGAGAATAAAAGCGATGCTAATAGGCCGGTTAAAGATGTATATTTTTTCTGCAATAATGTATCGAAAGACATCTGAATCTACTGTTGTAAAAAAATAGTCTTATTTTTTTATGACAATAAATGCAAAGCATGTCGAATTACGAATAACCTACTCACGTATTGAAATCAGTTCAGTCGAAACTAACCCGACTTATTTTTGATTTAACGCTTTAGAATTGGAAAACGTTGTGCTTTTGCGGTTCGTTGGTTACATTAGTAATTGATTAGAGATCTCAAAAAGTGTATATGAATATCATAATCTATATAAAAGAAATGGTTTTTTTTTGGTGCCGGGAGAAAAAAGACTCGTCATTAGTGCGGCAAAAGTGACTTTGAAGCTCGGTTATCAGGAAAATTGTGATATTGTACGCTCAAAGTAAATACCTTTATGTAAAAGGAGATTTTCTATTGTTGAATGGCGACCGCCGATCTTCGGTTGCCATAAGAATCTGTTAGTATATGGAAAGATCGCAAATCAAATATGTCCTGTTTATAATTTTTTTTTTTTTTTGATTTGATTTCCGTACGACAACCGCGACATATTTGATTCGAACGATTCGTTGTTTATGTGATATAATTTGGGTGGATTTTCAAAATTGATGGCATACTAAAAATTATTTTCAGACAATCGCAAAACTGATTTGTTTTTAATAAAACTGGGGGGACTATCTTATATATCATTACATTGTTATATGTCTGCTAAAATCAATTCATTATTTATTTTATACATTGGGTAACAATTTTCGCATGCATATAACAACAGTTATTTTGTTATAAAAAAATGTAAAAAAAAATGCGGGGAGTACCTTTATCGAATGTTATTATTAATTTATTGCTGTTTAAGTGTCATTCAAACGAAATATTTATTTATAAAAAAAAACTAGCGGTTTCGGTTCTAGTACTTTCTCTGTAATAGTTATTTTTGAATTGATTGGAATTAAAATATTTGCTCCCTGCGAAAAAAAAAATGCGTTTTATTAACCCCCATCCCGTCCCGGAATCGATACGTTTACCTGACGAAGGGACCGTTCGAATTAAATAAGTTGTCTCGAATTCCGAGCCGCTTGAATATGGATGAGGGACGAGAAACAGCCGTAAACTCGCGCGCAGTTGGTGCAGGACACACAATCTGCTGGTCATATTTCAGGTCCCATGCAAATTTTGTTAATTTATTTCGAACGCCGCGGATCAGAAATCCGAACCGAACCCAAACGCCCGAGTCAACTTTAATTATCATTTCTCCCCCACCACCGGTAACTTTCCGCTAAATTTTATTGTTTATTAATATTATCCATGTTTAGAATAACCTACCATAACCAGAAACGCTCCAGAATCATTTAGAACCATTTAGAACGCTCCAGAATCATTTAGAACCATTTAGAACGCCCCAGAATCATTTAGAACTGTCTACAACTCTCCAGAATCTTTTAGAACTATCTAAAATCATATAGAACTATCTAGAACCGCTTTTAGAACGTTCCAGAATCATTTAGAACTGCCTAGAATTATATAGAACTGTCCAGAATCATTTAGAACTATCTAAAACCGTTTTTAGAACGCCCCAGAATGATGAATTTGGAATAAACACGCCAAAATCTGTGTTAAAGTGTTAAATTTGTAGACTAGCGTAATTAATTGTGTTTTGGGTCTTTTGTCCTTTTTGAATGGCTTTTTATCCAAGGAAACGACATGAGTTTCTGAAGCAGTCATTATAGGGGCAGTTTGTTTAAGTAACGGAAGAGGTCTATCGTAAAAAGATCGAATTACCCCCGTTGGAATATCGTGAATAGCGTTTTGTCTCTTTGTGAAACTAGGACGTTTGACGACCCGAGTCCTTATTTTTTTTTAATCAACCCGTCTGGAGTGCACGAATTCCAATTCAGGTATTTCGAATACAAACCGTCTACGGAATGACACGAATTTAAATTCTAATAAGACGTGCCGCCCTGTATAGATACAAAAAAAATTGACAACGAGAGATTAAATTTAACGCACAAAAAAAACTTGTATATAATAAAAATGACGCGCAAGTGTTAGTGTTATAGAGGAGGGTAGAGCAGATGAACAAGTTGATCTAAATTTGATCTCGGTGTCCCTCTTGCATTGAAGGTGAACTGGACCACTCGGGCACTTCACCTGTACAACTAATAATTGTCGTATAAAAAAACTGACCTTTAACATTCATCTCCCTATAGGGGAGATTTGAATAGCGTGAATTAAATAAAAAAAAATAAATAACCGAAATAATACTCGTAAATTCGTTAGCGATGAGCGATGATGAAATTTAGATCTGCCACACAGCTCTTTTGCATCGAACCATTTACGTGCCCGACTTACTAAAACAATGGGGCCTGATTAAAATTCCGGACGGACGTCTCGCAGCCATTTCGCCGATGCAATGTTTTAGCCATCATAACGGAGCGAAAACGTCCTTAGGGCAACACGAAAGGGGCCGGGACGGGTTCAGAAAGGGCTTACACGTATTCCACATCTGCGGCATGCATTATTCATGTCCAGTTCGGCCGCTGTCCTAACTTCTGGCCCTCGGCTGGTCCCTTTTCCGCGCTCCGACAAGAAATCCGACCCTTGTAAATGGCCAGTGACAAGCCCGAAACGTCGGCGTTCGCTCGAAGAGCCCTCTCCCGGGCCCCCGCTAACAAACGAACGTGTTTCCCCGATAGCAGACATTGGCATCCCTTGATTTATGGCTTCCCGAGTTTATTAGATTATTGCATCTGCTCTAAACAACCGCAAATTCTAATTGCGTTATGTAACATCGAAAATTTCCAACAAACCCTTCAAAAATTTCCAAATAATTCGAGTTATAGAAATAAACAATTTATTTCGACGATTATTTCAACAGGTTTCGTCTACTCAATACTATCAATTTTTCATTTTAAACAATCAAACAATCAAACAATGAAACAATTACACAATTTATCACAAATGACTTAATCTACTCGAATTAAGTGTACCTAAAACGAACGAAAATCGGAAAAAAAATCCCTTTTAGCAGGCGATAACGATGTTACAAATACATTCAAAGCGCATCTGCATACAAATTGTTGTGTATAAATAAAGAGGCGACGTCGGGACGATTTCGAATCACAATAAAATGGATCCTCTTCGAAGAACGATTGCGAATTACAAGTGCATAATAATCCTGTGGGTATCAATTGGAGTTGCAGTTTCTGTCCCACAACCTTCTGCAGTGCATGATTTGGGCACAAACAAGCCGTTAGATTGGTGGCAAAATGCCGTCGTTTACCAAATTTATCCGTTATCCTTTAAGGATAGCGATGGCGATGGAAGCGGAGATTTGAAAGGTATTGTTTATTTTATATAGATAATTTTATTAGCTCCTTTAATTGCTTTCATATATTACATAGTTTTGGGAAGAGAAATGCAACTTTTAATATTTTATAATATTCTTTATTTAGTTATAGGTATAATTCTTACACAAATGTTATCGGTATATGTACATTTTTATTATAATTTGCAATAAACAGTGAGACCTTGGTGCAACTATTATAATATTTCTATAGGTATTTTACCGAGAATGATTAATTTATTGTCACAGTTATGGATGAACAATGTTTACTTATTTACCACTTTTTAGATTCCCTATAATTTAAAAAATTACCAACAAAATTATCGTTATTCCATCAAAACATTTACGTAACCATACCATACTGCTTATAGATAACATTTCCAAACAAAATCAACAAACACTTTCAATAGTAACAGATCAACAACAATTGATAATAACGAAACAATTAATTAATATCCAAAAACTATCATCAAAAACACCTGTGTTATCTGCAATCCATTGAATAATATTTATCGAAAATGAATTAAAGGCATCACCAGCAAATTGCCGTACCTGCAGGACCTCGGCGTCACAGCCATATGGCTGACGCCCATTTACAACTCGTCCCTTTACGACCAAGGCTACGACGTATCCAATTACACCATGATCCTGAAAACATTCGGCACCATGGAAGACTTCGACGAACTCATCGCAGAAGCGAAGAAACTCGGCATCAAGGTGGTGCTCGACTTTGTTCCCAACCACACCAGTTTCGAGCACGAATGGTTCATTAAATCGAAAACCGACGACAATTACAAGGATTACTACATTTGGCGCAATGGTAGTTCCAAAAATTCTCCTCCTAATAACTGGGTAAGGTCTCACCGCAATCTCTTAGTCGGGTTGATTGATGAGGTGATTTCCAGAAATCCACCTTCGGGGGATCGGCTTGGACGTACGATAAAGATGCTAAGATGTACTATTACCACCAGTTCCTCCCTCAACAACCGGACCTAAACTACAACAACTCGAACGTGGTGAAGAAAATGAAAGTAAGCCAATCGATTAATCGCGATTACTCGGCGATATATGCCTAATTTTCCAGGACGTTTTAACCTTCTGGCTGGACAAAGGAGTGTCCGGTTTCCGCATGGACGCCGTTCCCTACCTCTTCGAAGACCCCAGCTTGGTGGACGCCCCTACGCCTGATGGTTGCGACTCTGGCAACTGCCAGAGCCAGTTGCAAATAACCAAGGATTTGCCCAGGACCTACGACATGATTTACCAGTTCAGGGAGCACCTGGACGATTACGTCAAAAAGCATAAACTTAATGAAACCAAGTAAGTGTAACCGTTTATGATGATAACCTGTTGGTTATCGACCAATTGAGTATTTCCAATTTCTAGCCGTATTTGAAGTAACCTAACATGGTGTATTATCAAGATACTAATCATTTAATGTGTTTTGGTTATTACTGATGCATTAAATAGATAAAAGTGTTAGAGATAAAATATATTGGACACTCCAAAATTGTTTATGCTTGATAAATTATGATACAGGGCGATCGCAGTGATTGCTCAAACAACCTTCCATCAGTAGGGAAATCGGGTTAGTAAAGTTGTGCACAAAAATCTTCCAGAGTCATGATGACGGAAGCTTACACGACACCCGAAGACACCGTACTGTACTACCAATCCGAAGACGGCAAAAGAAAAGGCGCCCATTTCACTTTCAACTTCAACCTCATCGTTTATTTGAATTCTAACTTCACGGCATTGGACATCATAAAGGCCGTGGAAAAGTGGCTGGTGTACCTTCCGAGCGGCGCCACCAGCAACTGGGTGGTAAGACCATCCTCTACTCCTCGAAGATCAGCATTCGAAACGCTTTCTGGTGTTTAGATAGGAAACCACGACAACCACAGGGCGGCGTCGCGCGTCGGCGAGCGCAACGTCGACGCCTTCAACATGCTCACCGCCTTCCTGCCGGGCGTCATGGTCACCTACAACGGCGAGGAGATGGGCATGCCCGACGGCGAAGTCACCTGCGCGCAAGGCAAAGACACCAGCGCCACCAAAGATTGCAAGACATTCAACGAAACCAGCCGGGACTTCGAGAGGACGCCGTTCCAATGGGACAACACCACTTACGCGGGTTTCTCCGACCACCAGCCCTTCCTGCCGGTGGGCTCCAGCAAGAGCTACATAAACATTAACGCGGAAAACCAGACGGGAGTGAACAGCCCGTACGAAACGTACAAGAAGCTGATGAAGTTCAGGAAGGAGCACTACAGCTTGGCGTCGGTTAGAGATGCTGTTTCGTTGTTGCAGCTGAGCGATGGCGTGATGCAAATCGTGAGGCAAAGGGACGACGGGGAGTTCGTTTATTTGTTCAATGCAGGCGAGTCTAAGGAGTCGGTAAATTTCTATAGTATGGCTAATCAGGAATATAAAGTGCTGGTGAGCAGTACTAACAGCACCCGCAAAGCTATGTGAGTTAATGAGAGACAGGAAATTCAAAAGTGTATTGATTATCTTCAATTTTTTTAGGGAGACGGTGCAAAGTACTATCAAGCTGGACCCGCATGAATGTTTGATTTTGCAAGGATATCCATCTAAATCATCCAGTACTCCAAACCCCTCGTCTAGTACTCCAAACCCCACGACTACTACTCCAAACCCCTCGCCTAGTACTCCAAACCCCTCGTCTAGTACTCCAAAACCGTCCAATGCAGTCCTATCATCTGTTATATCCATCCAATTCATCCTGATATCCATCGTAATGCACCGCATATTATAGAAATATTTATTTAAAAACCACATCTACAATTAAACCGTTGGTTCGAATCGACTGGCGTTTCATTCCGCAAAAATTCCCCCGGACCGGCGAACTTGGAAATTGAAGTCGAGAAAGTTTTATCGGATACATCCGACGTGGCGCATAAATCAGCCGGGGTCTCCTCGGGGCCCGCCGTCCGCGACAAAACGCAAGAAACTTCTTCGGCTCCGGGCTGGAAGAATGGCCGCGGGGCGGGGGATTCTCTATATTGCCAATATTGCGAAAGTTACGGTCATAAAACTATCCGATGCGAGTTCCAGAGACTGCCGATCGGACCGGCGGTTTTATCCGTTTTTATCGGCCGATTAATCCGCCGGTGCTGGTCGGGATGAAACGAGTAACTCGCCGAAAAAGTAATTCGTATTCCGGCGGGGCGAGAAAGGAGTTTCCGGGTTTCTCCTTCTTCCAGTTTGATCCCGTCTCTGGGGCCATCTTGGTCGCGAGGGTCAAAGACGAACTGTAATGAGTTTTCGATTCCTGCGGGAGCGCCCGTGTCCATATTGTGCGCTCCCGACCGACTTATTCCTTCCTCTTCCTTTCTCCGGTTTTTTTATTTTATTATACTTCTCGCCCATTTCGCGGCGTTACCGGTAATTCTATTTCCGATAGCAAAATCCACCCCACAACGAGTCGATTAAAAATGACCACTAGATATCCTGTTATGTATATATTTTTTTGTAACCACTGACCCTTGACTTATCTTGTAGTATTTAGATGATTGGGTTAGGGTTTGTGTTGCATTACAATGAGATAATTTGGTACAGGGGATGCTTGTAGAGCGTGCTGAAGGTGCAAAGATCAAAAAGGGAGCGAGCAGGTCTCGTGGAATCCGGTTTTGAATTCCGTTCAACTGAAGTGACCCCGTTTTAAATTTATTAGTGCATTTGGAATATTTTTATCAACGTTTTTATATCTATTATTTACTTAACTTTGTTATATAAATGCGTTATTAAATACTTTATCTTTGTTTTTAGTGCAATCAGTGGTAATTTTAATAAAAATGGGTGTATATTTCGAATACTTCTTGCTAGACGTGTTTTCTCTTTTAACCATATTATTAACATCATCATACGTTTATTTTACATCGTGTTACACTTATTGGAAAAGGAGAAACGTTCCGTTTATACAACCGAAATTTCCATACGGAAATTGCGAAAGTTTGGACAGCGAAGGTGTCCATTTCAACGGCCACACCGCCCGCTATTACGGCTTGATCAAAGAAAAAGGGTGGAAATTCGGCGGGGTGTACCTGCTCAACCGTCCCGTTTTGGTCCTGCGAGATCCCGAACTGATCAAGGACGTGCTCGCGAAGGACTTCGACTCGTTTCCCCGCAGGACTGTTTACTACAACGAAAAAAACGATCCCATTTCGGCCCATCTCTTCGCCATCGGCGGCGCCGAATGGAGGACATTGAGGGCCAAATTAACCCCCGCTTTTTCGTCGGGTAAAATGAAGGGGATGTTTCCCACGGTAGTTCAATTAACCGATCACCTTGTACAAGCGCTGATGGAAGCTGAACGAAACCGCGTTGATATCAACGTTGTAGATGTAAGTAAAATGTATTAATACAGTACGGTGAATTATTAATTAACATTATAATCTTTAGTATTCGTTGAATTATACTGCTGATGTGATATCCAGTGTGGCGTTCGGTTTGGATTTGAACAGTTTTCAAAACCCCGATTCCGAGTTTCTGACAAAGATTAAGAGATTGCAGGTTTGCGATAACGTTTTCCAGTATCTAAGCTCTATTATCATCGGTAAAGCGCCGGAATTGGCTGTGAAATTAGGTGGGTAAACTCTTCTTATTTTTAGGGTGTAAAGTTAATTTTCCAGTGCGATTGCAGGACTCGTCGGCACTAGAAAAGAACTGTCCGATTACTTTTTCCAATTGGTAGAAAAAACGTTGGTTTATCGAAAGAAAAACGACGTTTACAGGCCGGATTTGCTGCAGCTGCTCAACGAGTTGATGGAAACCACTGCGAATACCGATGATCCTTTCACATGGAAAGAACTGGTGAGTTTATGCTATGAAAAAATCCTCTTTAATCCCGATTTATAGGTGGCCCAATGTTTTATGTTCTTCTTCGCCGGGTTCGATACATCCGCCACCACGATGGCATTCGCCCTGTACGAACTCAGCAGGAACCCGGAGATCCAGGCTAAAGTGAGGCAGGAAATCGAAGATCTAACCAAAGGAGAATTAACTTACGAATGCCTAGGGGAGCTCAAGTACCTCCAGCAATGCATCGACGGTTAATACAACTCTTCTACAATCTCCCTTTAACATATTTAATATGGTACAAGTTTTTAGAAACTCTCAGGTTGTACCCGCCGGTTTTGAACCTGGATAGAGTGTGTGCGAAGGAGTACCAACTGAACAATACGAAAAGCACCATCGGTAGAGGGGTTACTGTTTTGATACCCATCGTAAGCTTACACAGAGACCCTGTTTATTATCCTGATCCTGAGAAATTCGATCCGGAGCGGTTTGGTCCGGAGCAGAAGAAACTCCGCCATCCTTATTTGCATCTACCGTTCGGACAAGGACCTAAGAATTGCATCGGTACAATTAACGTTAGTGTTAATTATTGATTAATTAATTACAGGGGTTATTTGCAGGTTCTCGTTTCGGTTTGATGCAAGTAAAAATTGGACTTGTCGAGACTCTAAGGAGGTTCAAATTGAGGTTGAGTCCAAAGACTAAGCCGGTTGAAATGTTTAAATATACTTTCGGATTCAAACCGACCAGTCCTATATATTTAGAAGTTGAACAAATTTAATATGAGTACTGTTAACTCGAATGTAGTATGTATATGTAAAGTAATAAAGCTGATGCAGGAACGATTCCGAATTCATACAGTATGTTTATCGATCGGAAAGGGATAGGTAATAATGTGGCCATTCGGGGCAATTTCTTTTTTTTTGTCCTCCTCCCTCCTCGAAACTTTTTACAACAAACGACCGTCTATTTTCCTCTCCGAGAAAAAGAAACAAGAAAACAGAATCGAGGAAAAAAAAAAAAGGAAAACATTCCGCCGCCGAAACAGCGGAAACAGTGATTGCCCCGCGGATCGGTCTCGGGTCAGCAAAGTCGTACCAACAGGGGGGGCGACGGGGGCTCAAAAAACAAATTCCCCGGATATATTTTCTTAGAGAGCGAGCTTCGCGAAGGGGAGCTTTCTCCGCCCGGCGGGAAAACCCGGTAACGCCGTCCCGGCGTCGGTCAGCGTCGCGCGGGGCGTCCCGACGCTCCCGAGGAAACGAGCCCGTCGCTCGGGCATTAGAGGAAGACGGAAGAGGTCCGGAGCGGCCTGACGGCTGATGTATGTTCGGGTCGGGGCTATTCCCCGATATTTATTGTGTACTTAAGTGGAACGAGATACGCCGGCCGCGCCATCTACGCCATTATCCGCACAAAAAGCGGACTCGGACCGCGGGAATTCCCGCAGGACCGGCGAATATACCGCCCCCATGGAATATATAGAAGCCCACAACACCTTGTTGTATATATTAAACTATTTTTTAAGTTTCTTCGATGCGTAATATTTTGATGAATTTTCGATTGAGTCGGAGCGTGGAGAACGAAAAATACAACTGTATTTCAATAAATGCACACTTTCACGAGGTACATTTCCCGACGTTTCAATTTAATATTTTCCATCTGAAAAACGTCATGGATATTGCCGGGGAAACGTCCATATAACGGAACGACGGTTCCCGTCGTCGTCGGGACGCCGGGCGTCCGGCACACGTCACGTTCCGGCGTCCGGATGATTTTTTTTACGTCTTTTATCCGGAAAAAAAAATATCAAAAGAAAAAGTGGAGGCGTTTTTTTTAAACGCGGGAATAAATAAAATTTTCCGGTTGTTAGAAACTCGTTATAATTCAAGCGGCGCTCTCCCGGCCCGCGCGCGAAACGTACAACAGAAGACAAAACCCATAAAAACAGTATCCTGAATAATTGAGCCCCCATATCCGCATCTCCATATGAAAACTGATGATTACATTTTGGCGCCGAAATAGGTATTGCATAATTCATGGCGGCGACGATCGTCGCGGGCGGAAGGTCAAACAGTAGCAGGAAGAGCCCGAAGGGCCGTCGGGGGCGTCGGTTACCGACGCCCGGCTATATCTCAGAAATCAAAAATACGAGAAATTCAACGATTCGCATGCTAACAACGTCGGCTATGATCTGGCATCCGCTTTTACGGCTTTGATCGGTACATAACGGCATATTGGAATGGGCGAGGCGTGATGATTCCGAATTACACACAAAGAAATACATACATATAAACATATTCCTGCTATTGGCGAAAACTTTCCTAATATCGAACGCTACAATATTCATTTCTGCGCTACTAATCGTTTCTTCTTCTTTTTCTTAAGTTTTTTGCCTCAGCTGCCAGGGCTATTCTGCCATTTATAATTTATTTTTTGTATTTCTTAACACAGTTATGATTTATTCGATAAATATAGAGCGAATTTATAATTGTTAAATAATATAATATGCCTTTATTTACGAATTACTGTAAATATCTAAAATTCTAAATTATTGTTTAGTAAAAATGGTAATGTGGCAACATCGAATGTGTACTTTTTAAACTTGTCAAATTAGTAAAAACAAAACCTAACCTCCAACTAAATCAACTTATATAATTTTAAATTATCGCATCCGAAGGTAATTTTAAAACCTGTTTCATACCGTTTTGTGAAAATTCTTCATTGGATTCTAAAAAAGTATTTATTTTTTGCCCGAGAAACTTAAAACAAACAAATTACAATAACCTAACACTAGATCTGTCATCTGTCATTTGATGTTACATTAAACTTTTGTTCGTTTTTTTCTATTCTTCCGAATACCACTCTTATATGCACCTAATTAAATTCCTGTGATAGTAAATAATAGGATACCGGTTAGAAATAAACTAGTAAATTTTTTATAGCGAAATTAAACAACACACGAGCCGTTTTATCGTTGATTACAAGGCAATAAAACGGGCCGGGGTGCGATGTGTCGGCGCTAGTCAAACACAGAAATTCCCATTTTGTAGGGGTAAAACCGTATTGGATATATCACGGGATTCGTTTTGGTAAATTATAGACAATATTCTACCGAACACAGCCAATGTGACAATACGTACGGAGTTTTATGATAGGGCACGTCGGTTTTTATACGCCTTTTATTTCGTTTTGACTTTGATCGCATAATCATGAATATAAGGAACTTTCCACTTCCTTTCTCCCTATATACACACATGTTCTATACACACAAAATTACATCTTTTAATTAAAACAACATTATTTATACATATACAAAACAAATATCGTCTCGACTGAAATAATCCGGGCCGCATCGAAGGACGTTATCCGGTACAATTTACAATCCAAGCAGGAATAAACGGCGACGTTCCGGAGCTATTTCAGAAACAATTTCCCATAAAACGACACTCCGAAATCTTTCTCGAAAAACATTCTCGGCCTTATCTCGTAATATTACGTGTCATATTTCAATTCTGCACGGTGTTATCAAATGAGAATCGCAGAGCAGACGTCGCGCAGGAAAACGTAATAGCGCTGGACAGACGATCAGGCGGGACGCGTCCAAAACGAACGGCAAAAAAATATTCAAATCGAGATTTTTCGATCTAGATGGAATAATACAGGTTGCTCCATTTTTGATCGCAACATAGGTTATGGGTGCGATAAAGACAACTTCCATTAGACACTTACAAAGGAAAAGGAAAGTGACATTTGTGTCATTGCAACTTTTCACTCCGACCTGTCAGACCTGTCACTTGTTCACTCTTAACTGTCATTTTAATAATCTTTCTTTGTTCCACTCATAGAAATGACCATGTTGCATTTAGAACTATTCAAAATCATGTACTTATGCTTGTATAATCACCAAATTTTGGTGCAAAACTATGATAGATATTTAAGGTACGTGTTCTCTAATATAAAGTACAACAAGAATTTCCTTTCAAAAAAAAAAACAAAGCAGCGATCATTCACATTCACCCGGTAATGCAAATATATGAAATAGGATTCCAGAATAGCGATTTACTAAAAAAAAAATGAAAATATTCGAAGCTAGCCCAAGCCGGGGGGGGGGGGGGGGGGGAAAGTAAATACATTCGCGATCCGCGTTTGATTGGCGTTATTTTTCAACGCGACGAATGCCCGCGATTTTTAAGGATTTCGCCCTGGAAATATACACATCGAGTCGAGTTAGGCGGGCCGTGTAAGCGACAGTGACATATAAAGTTCGCCTGGGCGACAAAAACCCGAAACCGCCGCCGTCCCGCCGTCCCCGGTCCGGGCTTATTTAAATCAGGAGAGAGGCCCTCCGAGACGAACGATAGCTTCTGACGCCACAATACCGCGCGTCGCGATGCCTCGACGTCGGGCGAGGGAGCGAGAGAAAGAGAGAGAGGATTACGCCGGCCCTCTGCGTAAATATGCACAAATATGACAGCTATACCCAATTCGAACAGATTTACTTCCCTACACCATAAACAAACTACATCTATACTCCGTTCTATATACACTGCGCTTCATTTCATATCGCAATTTAGGCTATTAGGTGCGATAAAGACAACTTTCATTGACACGTGACATTTCTGTCATTGCAACTTCTCACTCTGACAACTGTCATTTTGTTAGAAAGAACTCATAGAACTCATAGAACTCATAGAAACGACCATGTTTCGGTCTGAATCGAAGCAATCGGTATATTGCACATATATAAATAAAACGCCCTGTATAACGCCTTTTGGGCTTGTTCTAATGCGAAGTTGTAAAAATGCTTGTCAGTTAGTTAGGCCGGCTTCCCGTGTATCGGGATAGAATAACACCGGCCGGACCAATGGAACACGAGGAGTCCTAATCCTGCGGCTGCAGGATCGGAGCCTGTTCGCCTCAGATTACGACTTCCTAATAAAACTTTAAATAGACGGCGACTGCACGCGTATATTACATCTCTTTATTCCACATCCGAAGTTCGTGTATTTATTGTCTTTTGAAAATAAAATTCGCGATTGTATAGTCGATTCTACGGCTCCAAGTTACTACTAAAGATGATGTATGTATGCGTAACTGGTCTCGAAGGTTTCTGTAGAATTATGTAAAACAAATAAATTGACTGTGATTCCACCATCTTCTCCCCTATAAAAGGCGCTTTCGATCGCTTAGTCATATGTGGATTGAGAATGGGGTGGAATAATAAGGTCCGGCGGTGGATGGGGGAGGGTCGTCGCGAAATAGCCACTCCCTGGTCAACTGAGAGGAAACCGTTTGGTTTTTTTCGTCCCCGGCGATTCCGCTCCCTCGACATATTCGTTTTACTACGCCAATTTCCTCGAATGGAATATATATGGCAAAATTTAAACCTGCTGTAGAAGACGAGAATATTAATGGTGCAGTATGCTTGGATGTCTAAATAATTCCGCTGTGATTGGGATTTGGTCCGCGAAGAAAGAATTTAGATGGAATTAGAGTCTAAATTTAACAGAATTTAAGCTTGCTAAAGAGAATATTAATGAAATAATAGTTGCGAATGATGATTATGCTGATAACTAAATAATTCTATTTAACTACGATTTGGTTCATATAAAGAAAGAATTTAGGTTGAAGAAAATGAAGCAAGTATAGTTTTTTATGAAACTAAATTGTCAAAAATTAAGCTTGCCGAATAAGAGGATATGAATATTAATTACACAAGACACTAGATTTCTAAATATTTCTAAAATTTTTAATCATTTTGTACTAAAAAAACTGCCTAAATTATCGCTTTATAAACCGCCAATTCGCACATAAACTACAAACCTTCCATCTCAACAAAACTAACAAATTTCATCACAATAAAGTTACTCATAAATTACACAAACTTTACCTGTAGTTAATTCATAAATTAACCAATTTTTCAACTCGACATTTCAAATTCCAACCACACTCGGCCCCGAATCCTCGAACAACCTTCAACCGACTAAACCCCGAGCGGCTCTTCGACAACACGCACCGGTAATTGTTGGAAAATTCGGTGCAACACATGACATCTGCACGAGAAAGGTTTATAGGTAAATTCAAGCGGCCCTTTTTTTTTTCGGGATCCGGCTAACCCTTTTCATTTTTCGCTTTGACTCTTTCCAATTCCAACCCCCCCGGCGCGCTCTAATATTCTCTTCCCGTAAACGCCAGACACTCCATACGGCCGCAAAACCCTACGGAGATCCGATTATTTTTTCGCATTATTATATTTTTTTTGTGCATCTCCCTTCGAAAGGGCGGCGAGTTTACGGAAAAATTGGTATTTTCGGTCATTAAGAGCGAATAGGGTGAGAATAACGAGTCCTCCGTAAAATTAGAGTTGTTTTTTAGTATACAATTCGTCTATAAAACGCCTGACAGTAGCGACAGTTGAGCGAATCAAATGGAATGTCTCGCGTAAAAAATGGCATTTTCAAGCTGTTCGAGCCGAAGAAGAGAAACAAGGAATTCTCGACGAAGAAACTGCTGGGGTATTCCTGCGAGGAGCTCTACTCGGTGGTGGCCGACGTGAAACACTACGATAAATTCCTGCCGTTTTGCAAGAAATCCACCGTGCTGGCCCAACCGCCGGGGAAAATCGTGGCGAATTTGGAAATCGGTTTCCCGCCGGTATCGGACAACTACACCTCCACGGTGTTCCTGAGCGAGCCGCACCTGGTGCAGGCCATCTCCTGCGACGGGCGGCTGTTCGACTACCTGGAGTCCTGCTGGTGCATCAACCGCGGCTTGAAGAGCAACCCGCAGTCCTGCATCGTCGACTATTCGATCAAGTTCAGTTTCAAGTCGGTTTTCTACTCGCGCTTGGCAGGTTTGTTCTTCGACAGCATCGTCTGGCAGATGCAGGAGGCTTTTCTCGACGAGGTCGGCAGGAGGTACGGTAAACCCTCTATAGACACCAAGGAGCTAAAGTTGCTCAACTTCGATAAGTAATTTTTTTTACTATACAATATACAAGCGAATTCGTGCGAATTTATTTCGATTCGACCTCGTATATTTCGATGTTCCGAAAAATCGTATATTCGCATCAGAAGCCCGAGCAGATTGGTTCGGAGATGGGTTAGAAGGTCTAATCCCGCGCCCCGATATTATACATCATCTTCCTTCGGATGGATTCATATTCTCTCAAAGGACACCGATAATACTGGCTTGATACTTTTTGCGTTCGGATTTTCCCGTCGCGAAATTGAATTAGGAAAGTTATCGATAAAGGGAGCCCGACTGCTCCATATCCTAAAAACGCTAAAGGCCCTAATTAGAAAAAAATATCACCTATAGTACATATACTCACGTTTATCTAGTCGTGATGTCATCAGATGAATTAATTTAAAAGCGAAATGAAGAATAGAATTTTTGTGACACACATTTTAAGGGTAGGAAACCCATCAGCATATGCTCGCAACCCTCTCGCGTCCCGACCTCAATTAGACGAATATTCAAATAAAAAACTCCAGTCATCAAGATAAACTTTCGAAAGCACTAGATTGAAGAGTCGTTACTAGTTTATCGGATCCGATGAGACGGGACACTTAATCCTTTTTTATTTTTTTGGGTGAGTACGAGGGTCGATCTAACCTTTTCCAGGTAGGCGGTTTTTTAACCGGGGGACCGCTGCATAATTTTCGGCACATTATAATATTCTGCATATGGGGTAGCATTTTTGTATTAGCATGCCGTTTCGCGCAGATGTTCGCGACGAGGAATTAAATTGAACCCCTCTAGTGTATCGATTCCTCTCTATTTTTTTTCTATCTAATGCAAACTCTAAAATTTTACCGGTGTAAAACCTCGCGAGATATTAATAAATAAATAAATAGCTAATGGAGTTCGATTGCGGTGTTATTATGTCGAGTGATATCTATTATCTACCCCAAAATCCGAGCCGAAGGGACCCTTTTTTTTATATTTTAGGTAAACACTCCGCCCGTCGATTTTGCCCCGGAATGGTGTTTTTTCAACAAACGCCGAACGTCACAATAGACATCCCGTGTCGAAACACGCCGTTTTTGGGGTTAAAATCGGTCTCAATTACACGCGATTATCGATGGCGCTTAACAGGTGCCTCTGAGTAACTAACAGGAGGATTATATATTTTTTTTTGCCGTGCACCGTCGTGAAATTGATTTTTTTTTTCTTTCGCCCTCGGGACGGCGTCTTTCCGTCTCTCCCGTTTCATTGATGCACATAAAGAAGAGAAGGACCAGCCATTAGAGCGAAATATCGGCTATTCCCGGGTCGGTATGGTAATACCTCCAAAGGCTGGCCGCTCGCTGATAACAGAGGGTCGTCGCTAGTACTTCGCTCGCAGGAACGGACCTGCACCAATCCGCCTTCCTCGAATTTCCTGTCTTTCACTACTATTTTTCGTTACAAACCTCCAAGATTAACCAAGATGTGGACTTTCTAGTTTGTAGAATTTTCTCTCTAGTTTGAATAATTTTCTTCCTAGTTTGAACAATTCATAATTGTCTCCCTAGTTTGATTCATTCTCTTTGTAGTTTGAACAATTTTCTCCCTAGTTTAATTAATTTTCTTCCTAGTTTAATTCTTTTCAATTTACCTAATGTTCTCTCCAGTTTATATAATGTTCTTCCTAGTTTAATTATTCTTTTCAATTTACTTAATGTTCTCTCTAGTTTGTATAATTTTCTTCCTAGTTTGAACAATTCATAATTGTCTCCCTAGTTTGATTCATTCTCTTTGCAGTTTGAACAATTTTCTCCCTAGTTTAATTAATTTTCTTTCTAGTTTAATTCTTTTCAATTTACTTAATGTTCTCTCTAGTTTGTATAATTTTCTTCCTAGTTTGATTCTCCTTCTTTTCAGTTTACTAACGTTCTCCCTACTTTAATTAATTTTCTTTCTACTCGCATTCTACTAACATTTTTAATCCTCGTTTGACAAACTTTTAAATCCATTAACAAGCACCTTACATTTCTACGGGTCAAATAAATTTTTAATTATCATCATAATTTCGTAACGCGAACTGAATCCGGCGCTGGATTTTCCTTTCCCCCCATATCCAAACCGCTACTAATGTCCCCGAAGATCAACTCTACCTTGTGAATCTTTCGCATTAAAGAAAATCCATTAAATTCGTTAATAATTTATGGAAAAATATAAGGCTGTTACAGATAAAAAAAAACGAGTGCGTGCAGAAGGAAGGAAAGGAAGAACAATGTCGAGGCGGATTGATTTAAAAAAAAAAACGCCGGGGATTTAACGAGAATTGGAAATAATGTATGTGTTGCCCCAAAAAAATAATATCCAGTTTTATCATTATTTATGTTAAGTAAAAAGAAGATAATACGTTAATAGTAACAGAACATTGACACAGTGTTAGATTGGATTTAAGCCTATTACTTAGAGTTAATAAGTCCTGTATTTTTAATAGAAACCCAACCCGTGGTGAGGAGGCTCGGAAAAGCCATAAATTCGAAATCGAACGGGTCTCTATAAGCTCGATCTCGTTTAAAGCTCCTCTCTTTTCCATCCCCCGCGAGGAAGCATCATGCATAAAACCATTTCGGGCACGTCTCTTTAAATTCGATATATTTCTTTTTGACCGCCGTCGGTTATTACTATTGGACGCCCAAATATGCCCTTCTGTACCAATTTAATAAGAAATTTATACGCCGGGAATCGGTCGGTTTTCCTTCCATCGCACTTCGAAATATCGCACATTCAAAGCGAACACCCCTCGGGGTTGGGAAAAAAATTAAATAACGGAAATATAAATATGTTGCCAACTAACTGTGCATACCCACGGTTAGCTGCGACAAAAGCCGCATAATGTATGCCATATGTGTACAGGTATAAATTCCTTTTGTGCGCCCTTGGACTTTTTTATTGTGTTAAAATAAAAACTAACCCTTTTCGAATTAATGCGTCGGTACCGGAAGGAAGCAGCAGAAAGGGTTCTGCAGGTAGATTTTTTCCGACACACCGGCTTTCTTTCACGAATCGAAAATTGCTCTTCAGTCGCCTTTTGGCGGTTCCAACGGGCATATCTTGATCGAAACGTGCGATGTGTGAAGTGCTAACCGGGGTAAGTCGAATCCGATGATTGCCCCAATTAGGCGATGTAGAAAGTTTTATGATACTGTTTCGGGTACCTACCCCCCAAAGCGTGAGTCAATAATTATTTTGGATATGTTCAAAACATAGTCGTAGTTGGATTAATTATTTGTTGTTTAAAAAGTTAATCGATTAAATGTAGCTATTGTAGACAAATCAAATCGAGAGTATAGAGCCTCAATTTGAGTACAATTAATCCTAATTCGAAATGGTTTGGAACTAATTCTATTAGACTTAGTTTCAATTTGAAGACGTGGAAGTATAATAGGGTTTTTTTGAGTAAGGTAGACTGGGGCAAATCGGTTGTAAAATTTGAATTGTTCAAATTAAATCCTAAAATGTGGCTTTATTTTTTCTCTTATTAGAAATGCTGATACCACATTAAATTCACAACACAATGTAACAAACGGTTCTAAAGTGAAATACAATTATATAGAAAAACATATGGGGCAATTGTAAAAAAATATTTGGTTCCTCTAAAATTTGATATGCTGTTTAATTATTTATTTCAAAAAATAACAGGGCTACAAAATAATAAAGAAAAAATAAGAAACAAACCCTGTCTAATGCACAAAAGAACTATAAAAATAATAAAAAACATTAACATAATAGGTAAAAATATTACATTTACCCAATTTTTACATTTGCCCCAGTCTACCTTACTTAAAAATATGAGAATAATTATATTACAATGAAGTATGAATTAGTTATGATTTGGGTATCTCCACCAATGGTTTCAGGTAAATATATACCGATGCCAAACTTAGGGAATATAATGCTCGGGCCCAAGGAAACAATAAGTAAAATTTAAATCAATATTAGTAGAAGAGCGATGGAGAGTTAGGTCGGACTTAGGTCTGAACATTAAACTAATCATCCCATTCGGCATTATTCATTCCCTTCCTTGTGTCCTCTAGTCCTTTAGTCCTTTCACCCTAAGCAAACATTTCGCGAACGAAGACCGAACGCCGGGATGAACTCGACCTTATTGTTCCAACACATCAATTACCGTGGATTTTATTTTTCCCCGGGTCCGCGAGAACGCGATTCGTTCGGGCTATTAATCAACCGTTTCCATGTAAAACATCAAAAATCTAGGCCGAATACAACCACCCGCAGTTCATCTATCAAAAATCTCTCATATACAAACGGCCTCGATGATATGTCATTGTAAAAGTCGTAATATTTCAATGTCCGCCGGGACATTCGGAGCGATTTTTCACTGGTCTACCGACGAAACCGGCCTCCACCCCGCGCCCGTTTATTTGCATCCCTTTTCCGCGAGAAAAATATACCCACTCAGCTTTTCGCGAGGTGAGCGCTCCGCCGCCCCCGCCATACATCAACATCCAGTCTGATATTGATGGGCAAAAAAGCGACTGTCAAAATCTCGTAGGCGAATTCCTCGGCGGTTTTGTTCGGAATTCGTTTCGTGCCCCATTTACCCCACCCTCAACCCCCCCATATGCTCCGAACATCACAACAATAAATAATAAATTCTTATAATACGGAACCGTAAATTACGATATTATAGCGGCGTATCGAATACTCTATTAATTAACGAGCCAATTAGGGTAGTTGTTGGTTCTTTTTTTTTCCTATTAGAGCCTTCCAAGATGGCCTCTGTGTATACCGATTCGAACGAAAACAATCCGCGTTTGAGCGGGGCGCGCGCGGATTAAAAAAAATGGAGCTTTGAGAGAAGCTCATCAGGTATAGGGGTGGGTTGAAAGTCTGCACCCTCGGACAATAATTAGTCATAAGGGGGTGGTCGCCATCCGAGCTGCATTCAAATCGCGCCAGCCATGTTGACGCGCTTTCGTCGAGGGTGGGTTTTTGTTCGGGGAGCGCGGGAATTGGAAAAAAAAAATAGATGTTGCTCTTTCGAACGGTGGCTAATGAAACTTTTGTTTACTTTTCCAAACAAACCGTGATTAAAATAAATGTAAGTCTATTGTTTAAAAGAATCCTCTGGTTAAAGGGGAGAATCTGGAATTTGTCGCCAACTGAAAAAAAATATTTGTAAGGTAGATTGGGGCAAATCGGTTGTAAAATTTGAATAGTTCAAGTTAAATTCTAAAATGTGGCTTTATTTTTTCTCTTATTAGAAATGCTGATGCTATATTAAATTTACAACTTCCTAAACTAAAGAATCGAGGTATTAAAAAGTTTTTTTTTTGAAAAAGGAAGAAAATGATTTTACATATTTTTTAAAATGTTGACAATATGTTACATTTACCCCATTACATTTACCCCCGTTCTAAAGTGCAATACAATTATATAGAAAAACATATGAGGCAATTGTAAAAAAATATTTGGTTCCTCTAAAATTAGATATACTGTTCATTTATTTATTTCAAAAAATAACAGAGCTACAAAATAATAAAGAAAAAATAAGAAACAAACCCTGTCTAACGCACAAAAGAACTATAAAAATAATAAAAACATTAACATAATATGTAAAAATATTACATTTACCCCATTTTTACATTTGCCCCAGTCTACCTTATACCTAGTTGGATTGAAAGTTAATTTCGATGATAGAGCGTAGAAGAAAATTCGAGTTTTTTTCCCCGAATTTCTGGAATAAAAATCGGCATGCGAAACGGATTAAGTCTCGCGGCGGCGATTTATCACCGGCGTTCGGCGGGCGAAGAAAAGGACGAAGGACGAAGGACCTTTCTTTGCATTGACTCGCAGGAAAACGCCGTCGTATATTATCCGGAAGAGCTGGCCATTAGTCTATATCGGGATTGTTCGTCGGCCGATCGCGATATGTTTTTCCCGCTGACTGACGTGGAAAATCGACTGGGAAATTCGGCGGGAATTCGACCAGCAAACGAATCCAATTTATACCAATATTCGATAAAAAAAAATTGAAAAAAATACGTGTTATAAGAATATAACAAATTTATTACTTTATATTTCCCCATTTTAAGACTCTTTTAGAAGCTTTCAAAACTACCAATTCTGAATAATAAACGAACAAAAAGGAATTCTTTATACCAAAGAACATTGTTTGTAGAAATAAACACAATTTAGAAATATGCAACTTTATATCTAAGTTGAAAAATATACAGTGTGTCTACTATAAAAACCGCCAAACTTCAAGAGGTTATTATAAAAGTAATTTTGAACAAAAAATGTCCTATAACACTTTTTCGAAAAGTCGATAGTTTCTCTTTTATTTAACGAAGAAAAATTTAACTCAAAATCTGAGTATACCTCTTACAGTAGTTTTTACTAAAAAAAAACTTATCAATTTTATAAAATTGTTGGCTTTACGACCATTAAAAGATACATATAATTATGTTCATTTCTTATTCATAACAATTAAATCTTTTATAACACCCGGTATTGATTTTTTTTACTCTGATAAATACTTTTTTTTATAGCAAATTGAATGCACTTTTACGATATATGATCAAAATTAATGTGACTATACGAATAAATGTGATATTTCGGTCTTTTTGGAAAAAACAAAAAAAAAATTTAAAACAATGAAATGTTAAATAAAAGAGAACCTATCGACTTTTCGAAAAAATGTTATAGGACATTTTTTGTTCAAAATTTCTCGTATAACCACCTCCTAAAGTTTGGCGGTTTTTATAAACCGCCACCCTCTATAAAAGAGTATCAGTTGCAAAACGCGAACATAATTTTATTTTCTGGAAGTTTTCGTGCAAACATTTTCGAGGGACCGTTAGTAAAATATACAAACACCTGAAATCGGGATAAACCGACAAGTATATCCGTACTCGAGGGAGCGAAGGGCAACGAAAAGGGTCCAGGACAAGGAAAGGTTCCATCATCCGTTCCGCAGGAGAGCCAGCGTTAACAAGCAGGACTGCGGCGACCGTAGAGAAAAGGACTAAAAGGAGCTTTCATTAATGCGAAGCAGGATTGATTCGACGGGCGGGGGGCGAGCGGGGCGCGGGGGGAATGGGGGGGCACGTCTACCTGCCACCCTCTGTCCCTTGTCCCTTTTTCCTGCTGGACCGTGCGCGCGCATCTGACCGCCGGAGCTGGACATTGATCAATAATACATAAGAAGATTGCAAAGTAAGCAAAGATTCACCCACACCGGCCGCCTGCGGACATCTCTCTGTCTCTCTCTCTCTCGCTCGTCCTTCGTCCTTCGTCCTTCGTCCTTCCCTCGGTCGCCACCCCTTTACCCGCCGCCCCCTCCCCTGTCCGCACCGGAAACTGTAGCCGCCAGATAGCGGGGGACTCGTTTTCTGGATAAACTTTCCAGCTCACCTACAGGGCGAACGAGTATTAAAAATATTAAAAAAAAAAACTCCAACCCATTTGCGAAATTAACTCGAGCACTCTATTTGTTATTTTTTTTTATATATATATTTCTTCGGGACAATTCAATTCATCCGATAGACATCGAACTAAATTAGATTCATTTGGCGCGTCTGCTGGTCCCACGCGTTCCTCTTTTTCCGGGGAAAATTTAATATTTACGCCCGAGTTAACCGAATTTTAAAGCGAAATGTACTCCGATACGTCCCTTTGAAGTGAAAAGGGCCATCCGGATCGCCAGGAATTGATGTCCCGTCCCGGTAAGAGAGAGTTATGTAGCGTAAAAAAAATCGAAAAAAAAAAAAACCGGGGTAGCTTATGCTGAGTCAGACAAGAGGGACAGAGACGAGGCGAAAAGGAAATTCTCCTAGGCGGGCGACTTTCCTACATAAACCTATTTATCCGAAAAATATATTAATCTACTATAAATTGTTGGGTTACTAATTTTTAACAATTTATTGTACGATTGTATTAAAGGAATTTTTTTAAGGTATTAAAAGCATCGATTAAATTTATTTATCCTGTTTGGAATATCGTTCGGTTACGCCAGTGGGGAAAAAGGATATTGGGCAAAAACTAAGAGTGACTGGTATATTTTATTCTTTGGCGGACTTTAGATTGATGAAACTTTTTTAAGTCCTACAAGAAATGGTAAAAATAAACCTCCCTTTAAATCGAACTGACAAACGTTGACAACGGATAATAAATGAACCCTTTTTGAACTGTCTCCTCTTTCGCCACTCCGCTCGCATATCGACGAACATTCGCCCGATTGTCGTTCCGAGCCTAATATATGAAAATTACCAGTAAGATAATTCTTCCAGTAGATCCAAAAACGTCCCTTAAAAAATGAAATTTTTCAGAGCGTTTCGATTCTTCCTGTTTTCACGCCTCATATAACAGTTGTTTTATACTGGGTGTTTCTGAAATAAGTGGGAGCAAGTAAAGAACCTCAAAATATGTCAAAAAATGTCTTTGGTTATCGGTATACAGGGTGTTAAAGATGGATTCTTGACGAGATATATTTTTATTAATAATTTCATTAATAGCGAAGATAAAATGATGAAATTTGGTATACATACTAAGCAAATGAAATGTCTTACGGTACTATTCAATCGGGCTAAAAAAGTTGTCCGGTGGTGGGTTAAAATGGGGGGTTCGTGGGGTAGTTCTAACCTAACTTTTTTATTTCAACCTTTTCTATTGATTTGTTTAAAGAATATGAAAAAATGAAGTTTTCTACATAAAAAAGGTATACTTGTTGATATTCCGTAAAATGAACCGTTTTCACGAAAAATGACTTTAAAAATTCTTATACACAAAATTATTAAACTTCTGTCATCTTTAAAAATCTAGTAGGCTGGTAGGAATGAATTCTTTCAACAACTTGACATTTCGATGAAATGACATTTAAGTTTCCGTCATATTTCGAGGTTATCTACTTGCTCCCAAACTTCGATTGTATAATTATCGTTTATTTGAATTCATTTTCCAACCCAAACAAAATTTCGCACTCAACCAATCTGCATTAAATAAACAAACGAGCGAATTTAAAAAAAAACTATCACCCAGGTACAGGCAACATTCGGTCGCGGTAATTCCCCGGAACAATCATCAAAAACGGCGGGGAATAGCGCAACGCGAAAAATGAATAATTTATGAATAACGCGCGGAGGATCTCAGGCGGCCGGGGCGCGGGTATCGAATTTCCTAAGATGACCACGTTCCTTACTTTAGTATGTGTCAAAAATTTAAAACAACCCCCCGGGAGCCGTTGAAAATTTGAAAGTGTCCGAGGGAAGCGTCCCTCGACGATCGTGACGCAACGCCGTTAAGGCGTCCCGACGCCGGGCTCCCCAACATTTCTCGCCCCCCATGGTCGATATCTACAGGGTGTATTTCCTTCCAATTTTACCTATTTTTTAAACGCAATGTTTGTTGTGGCTCGAGGAATTTTCCCCTTTATCAGCAACAACTGACCCCTCGTTCGGTATAACGAGCGTTTAACAAGATACCCCAAAATATTATGAAACATTTACAGCATCCCTTTCGGTTAAGCTTGTTAACCGAACTTGACCGGTCCACGCGCTGGCTCGAAAAGGGTCACTTTCCGCGCGGCTCAAACTCAAAACCCAGCGTTCGAATTCCAGCGTTTTTTGGATATTTTTTCCATCTACCCTCGAAATGCTGTACCATTTCTAGACCACCTCAAACTCTATACCGATTCTAGGCCATTCTCTCGAAAGTGGTCTAGAACTGGTATAGCTATCACTACTGTCCTGTATATACGATTAAATGGCGGGGCATTATCGTTATCAATCCCTTCTGGTGTTCTACCGATATTCCTTTTGCGGACGGGTCAGCCCGGTTAGCGGGCTGATAACGGCGATAACGACCAGCCAACGACCGACCGTATGGACCCTGGAAATCCTCTCCAGGCAATTTTCGGATGCGAATCAACCGCCGGGATGCCAGACGATGCTTTTAATGGGCGATACTTAAAGCTGCTCGTTTTGCTAAGTGGCTTTAATTCATACGCCACATTTCTATGATAAAATACAAGTGGCGAGTTTTGTGCACATTCCTCCTTTTCCATTCCTCCACATTCCTCCAATTTTAAATCTTTTACAAGGCGCCGAACTCCTCGAGTTTAGTGGATACTCAGGCGGTTGATCTGATGGTAGATTATTAGATAAACCCAATGAAATGCTTGATTATTTAGGTCGGAGTTTTCGTTGTAACGGGCCGGTCGGGGTGGGATATGTGCGGGGATGATTTCATCCCCATTGTGCATTTTTTGGGTTTCACACGATCGGCTCTAACCCTTTCATGGCGAAACCCTTTTTTTCACTAGATATATTACATTAGTAAAAAATTACCTGAGCGCAGGTATTGGAGTGCTCGACACATATGCTTCGTTTTTTTTTTAGTCATTGGGGTACACTTTAAACTGCAAATATTAACAAATATTAGAAGAATACTCTACCTATTTGCTTTATTTTTATACATTTATCGAATCTTTGGAATTCTGTATTAGTTGGTGAATGAGTTCATTTTTATGCGCACATTCTTATAATTTATAATTCACGAATTTTGGATGTGTTTTATATTTTTTATACCTCGCTGACTAAATATTGGAGTTCGATTTCTAATAGCATGTGGGTATATAGGCCCTTGTGTGAAAAAATAAGGGTGAACCCAATAAATTTCACATGAACTACAAAAGACCTATCTGTCTGGATGTTAATGGAACAATGTTTAACTCGGAATGTTTACATAATCGGTAAAAAATATAAACTTACATTTCCTTTCGCCTCGGAATTTTTCTTCCCTTAAATTTACTCTTTAAATAGAAATAAATCATTACAACTCGAAGCAGTTTTCAGTTGTTGAAAATATTCGATATTTTAAGAAATATTGGCGATTCAATATAAGCGATACGCCCTCTGGTGGCAGAAAATAGAACGCTTCTAACAGGTATTGCACCATTGTTTTGGTTTTGCATCCATTACGTTCGTTCTGTTTTTGTTTTGTTTTCTCTCGTGTTTGTCTTTATTGTCGGTTTCGTCGCTTTTATAAATCTGTTTTTTTCAAGAACGAATAGTATTAGTCATGACAAAATTAAAGAGTGATCTTTCTTATGTAACGTTGTCAGTATTGTTTGCTATTTCCCCCGAATTATGTAAAAAATATATTTTTGAAATGTTGTCTATATTAAGTGCAGTCTTAAAGCCCTGTATAAGGTTCCCCGATTCTTCGGAAATTAAAAGAAACATGCCCCTATGTTTTAATCAATTTGAGGATGTAAGGGTGATTCTGGATTGTACAGAAATAAATGTCCAAACGCCAAAATGCATTTGCTGTAGAATAAAATTTTATTTACATTATAAGTCGAGTACAACAATTAAGTTTATGACCGGTGTATCTCCTGGGGGAATAATAACGTACGTAAGCGAAGCGTACGGTGGAAGGGCATCTGATAAGGCCATTTTTAAGCAAAGCGATATAATCTAAATATAATATAAAGTATTACTAATTTATCAAATCCCATATTAGCAGATACTAGATTCATGTAAAATAACTCAAAAAACCCCTAAAACCACATGGCGATACTTGAAGAATAATTTCTGATAAAAAAAATGTAACAGCTCTCGATCTAAAAAAATAATTTATCAAAATTAGTTGTAATATTATATAGAATTAATACTTTACCATTATTGGAGTAATACTAAACAGAACAAGCGATGTGAAGCGTTTTATGAAAATCCCTTGTCGATACCCGAAGAATAATTTCTGGTAGAAAAAAAATGTAACAGCTCTCGATCTGAATAAAATATTTTATCAAAATTAGTTGTAATATTATATAGAATTAATACTTTACCATTAAGTAATACTAAATGGAACAAACGATGTGAAGCATTTTTTCTCCGGATATTTGATGAGGTTCTTCATTAAGTGCGCTAGTTTGTAGACACAAAGCACAGATTTTAATAAGATCAGAAGTCACCAAATTAAATTTTCCACATACAATTATGTGTCCTGCATTTAAAACTTCTTCGCCCTCTACCACACATCTTGAAGAAACTGTCCCTTCAATGATTCAATGTACGCCATGTAGTCGATTATACTTAATCGAGCCATTTTTCTAAAAATGAAAGATTATAAATTAAAAAAAATAGATTATTAATAAATAGAATAAATAAAAGTATAATTTTTAAGTCATTGAGTAATTTGAATACACCATATTTCATAATTTAATTGAAAGAAACGACAAAAAATATATAACCAAACATAATACAATCTTACATACAAATCAGATTGCTTACCAGATTTTGAATTGACAGTAAATTTAACAACTTAAAAACTACTTAAACTGAAATAAATTGTCTTTTAATATAAAAATTGTTCGGAAGAAATTAAGTTATAACACTAAAAAATCACTTTCAAATTCACAATTCGCACGTTAAAACAAATAACAACAAACGAATGAATGCCTGTTACGAACGTTCCGTTTTTTGCCACGATGGCGCTGCAATCTTAAATTCAGATGCCAATAGCACTTTTAAATTTAAAATTTTGACACCTGACGTCACTAACTAATCACAAAACGAACGAGTTACAATGTGTCATTAGTGTCATAAGAATTTGAACGAAATGTTCGGAAGATTAGAAGAAACGAACAAAAGTTAAATGTACCATCAAATGACAGATGACAATTGCAATTTCTTTTTTCTTTGTTTTAAAAGTTTCTTGGGTCAAAAATAAACACATTTTTTGGCCACATTACCATTTTACTAAATAATAATAAAAAAAATTCGTACTCTCCATTTTTTTATTACTTCTCTTATAATTTTGTTAATAAAGCACATTCAAAGTAATGTATAACCAACCTTGGATACCTATCTAACTATTTATGTTTCAACTGTAAGAGTTTTCTAGCTGTGTGAAGTTATATACACAAAAATAATGGGTAATCTATCAATTGGTTTCGTGAGAAAAAGCCGGTGGTCCCTTCGCACCTATATTTCGCTCTTTAACCTGATCCGAGACGGGGCTGGAAAAAAAATCAGAGCGAAAAACTTTTCTGAAGAGCATCCCTTTTTTATACCTGCGCTGGGGCGCTGTTTAGACACAATAGCTATGTTTTTTTGTTAATAAATTTAATCCTAAAAACTGCCATTGAAAGTCAATGACTAGTCCAATGTTATACGGCGCATTGAAAAAAAAATCCAATCCCTCTTATTTTATTTTCTATTTGACTTACAACTGTAATGCTATAATGTTTTGGTTAACTTAACATTGATAAAAATGGATGGATCCGGATCGCATTCAATTGGGAATTTATTTCATTTCGTTTAGGTACTATTAATCATTTGATTGTGTCGCGCTTCAAAGGGTTTTTTAAAGAAATTTAAACCGTTACGCATCCGAATTGTCTGTGAAATTAATAAAAATTTAACACCATTACTTTCAAATCGCGTATATGTGGGTTTTCATCAAAAAAAGAGGGTTAATTAACTGGTAATTCACCCAACACAATTCTAATAAACCGGCGTTCAATATTACATGATGTAGAATTTATGAGGATTCTGGTGGATTTCGTGTCCGAAAAGCGAATAAGGAAATCGAATGCCCCAAACGTCACTCGCACGATCCGGTTATAAATAAGGATTACGTCGGTAATTTCCACCCTGCAGGCCCATTCGTCCCTTTTAAACTTATTTATTTTAAAATATTGGCATCGCCTCGGACCCGGAAAGTCCGCGTGACAGACCGAGTGAAATACGATACGGTCCGCTTATTTTAATTTTATGTGTAGGGTGAAATTGGAATTTTTTTCCCTCCCTTCCTCAGCGTCGCGACGCCGACGACGTTTCGCGTGCATCCAGCTTTCGATTAAATTAAGTGCTGGATGTGTCGCGATTGTTGTTTGGCATCGCGAGATTAGGACCGGCGATTTATCGGCGAATTTTTCACAGAAAACCGAAAACCGACTGTAGGGGTATTCAAATGAAGTGCCATTGTCGAGCCCCGAAGGCGATGAATGGAATTTCTTATGCTTGTTAGGTCGAATCTTGCCGGGGAAAACGGGCCCCGTTTATCTCGAAGACGCGTGCCGGGCATTGTGCCGGACTGGGGAGGAGCCCTGTGGGGCGCGGTCGGGTTGACTGACCACCCTCTGATGGTCATTTCTGTCTCACGACGATCGATGAATCTCAATTTCATCTTCCCTAACGCTTTATATTGCTTGGACGAAGTTTTAAGACTGCTGGAGACTGGCATTATTTTTTTGTACCAGTTTCTTTGCTATAGTTTAGTTTAATTTACAGGCAATATTCTACCTTTTTCTATACCACTTTCTATAGACATTTTTTTAATAAATAGCATTTCAAGGTATCCTCATCTTGCATCTACTTATTCTCCTATAGATCTGTACAACATTAGAGACTAATAGAGATTCAATAGAGACTCGAATTATTTTCTTGTCCAGTTTCATAGCTGGTTAATTTTATTAAGAGACAACATTCCTCTATAGCTCGAGAGATCTGTCATTTTTTCTACTAAATCTCATTACCGAGTATGCTATTCTAGCATCTACAGCTATTCCTGTCGATCTGTAGATCATTAGAGACTAATAGAGACTCAATAGAGATTCGAATTATTTTCTTGTTCCTCAGTTTCATTGCATATTCTAGCATCTACAGCTATTCCTATCGATCTGTAGATAACTACGCCATAACATTATTCACTTAATGGAGACCCGAAGAAATTTTTTGGTCCAGTTTTATTGCCAGTTTAGTTTCACTAAACAGACAATAACCGAGCCATATAGCCGGCCCGGGGTCCTTCTGGTTTATTTTCCGGTTATACGGCGCTCCCGACGGGCAATTCCGCGTTTCGCACCCTCTGAACCTCTTTCGTGCATTTGTAAATGTCAACCGTTCCCCTTTTACGGCGCGTTATCTCGCCCGTTCCGGCATTCGGACAATGGTCGACGGGCCGTCTCGTTAGCTCGTCGGGCCCCGCAAAAACTTATCGTCCTTCGGCTCCTTCTCCGGGAGTTTATCTCGGCGGCATCTGCACCTCCTGCGATATTTCCTTAGATCATATACCACCTTGTTCCATTTTCGATTGCAACATGGTCGTTTCTATGAGTGGAACAAGGAAAGATTATTAAAATGACAGCTGTCAGAGTGAAAAGTTGCAATGACATAAATGTCACTCTTTGCTTGTCTAATGGAAGTTGTCTTTATCGCACCCATGGCATATGTTGCGATCAAAAATGGAGCAAGCTGTATACTAAAGTGGATGCATCAATGCCATAAGAATTACATTTATTTATTACTCTAGAGAGGAAAAAGAAAGAGTGACATTTATGTCATTGTAACTTTTCACTCTGACAACTGTCATTTTAATCATCTTTCTTTGTTCCACTCATAGAAACGACCATATTGCAATCGGAAATAGAGCACAGTGTATATGATCTAAGGATATTTCAAAGTCGATGGGTTTTTGCACAAGAATTGCCCCCCAACTCTCGTTCGCCTAGCTGATTTAAATAACCAAAATACTATTATTTTTTTTGTATTATAAATGCGTTGGATTGGATTGGAGATCATAGAAGTATACGTGGGTGTTAGGATAAGTTCGGCAATTAATACAAGTCGGTTATAAGCCGGGCGTTTTGGGTGATTTACCGGATTCCGGTGGCGCGCTTGGCAGAGGCCAGTTCAGTTCGAATCTCCCCCGTTCTGACCCCTACACGGCGAAAGGACCACAATAAGCGCCATTACAGTTCCGCGTCACATTTAATCCGCCTGTTCAAACAGAACTGTTTAATTAAGGGATACGTTCGGGTCCGTAACTTAAACACAAGTGTCCGCGGGCTTAGGCGATTTAGGCGAATATCTGAAGCACCTTCGGGGAGAAGTTTGAGAGATACTATGGCTCGGCCCTCGTATAATCGACTTTTAATTTAATGGGTATTTAAATGGGGATGTCTATTCGTGCCGACTTAAATTTACGTTGGCATTATTAAGTAAAAAATATTCAATATTTTTGGAAATATAGCCGTTTTAAATTTAATATTTTGACACGGGACGTCACTCACTAATCACAAAACGCTTTCGTTACAATGTGTCATTAGTGTCATGAATTCGAACGAAACGTTCGGAAGAGTAGAAGAAACGAACCAAAGCGAAATGTACCATCAAATGACAGATGACATATCTAGGGTTAAGTTAATTTCTTTGTTTTAAAAGTTTCTTGTGCCAAAAACAAACACTTTTTCCGAATACAACCGCCGCTCGTAAGGATTATCGACTTTCAATTTAATGGTTAATTAAAAGGGGGCCCCTATTCGTGCCGGCTTAGAATTACGTTGGCATTTATTAGCAAAAAAATTCGACCATTTTGTGGCAACCAGGTAAACGGTTCGGTGCGGGACAAAACCCGTAACGCAGAAGGGTGGGCGAGGGTGAAAATGTCCAGTCGTTCGTTCGGGGTGTGCCAATCACTACCGGTCCATCCACTCCAGAACAACTTTCGGCGCCCCCCCCCCCGCCCCGCACGCTCTCGCCCTTTCGTGTGCTGCCCATCGCGACCCTTCGGTTATGAATGTTGGCATCAGTTGGCGGTACACTCCGTGTAAAAAAGCCCTAGGTGGATTGTTGTACGCCGGGGCCCTTTATGATGTTGTTTTTTTACAGGGTGGAACGCGAGGGAATTGTTATTTTGTCGCGTTTTATCTATGCAATGTTTGGTTAAAATTATGAGGAAATTTTGATTGGTTTTTATGGAGTATTTTTTGTGGTTTTATAAGAGTTCTTTAAAAATTAGTATCTACTAGTTGTAATTTCTTATATAAATTATTTTTTATTACTTTAGATGTTTTTTCTAGACTTTTTTGCTAAAAATATTAATAGTATTACTTTTGTAATAAAGAAACTTTTTCTTGTAGAATGAATGATCTTAAAATTTTTATTCCATCGGTTAAAAATGGTTTTTATATTTAATTCTATTTTCCTCAATTTATTACACTATCTTTTCAAATATTTTCCAACTTATTCTTCTAAAATACATTAAATTTTAGTGCAAAAATGCTAATAATAGTATTACTGTTATAATAAAATAACATTTTTTGTAGAATGAGTGATTTTTAATAATTAAAAAATGATTTTTTGATTTAATTCTATTTTCCTCAATTTATTACACTATCTTTTCAAATATTTTCCAATTTATTTTTCCAAAATACATTAAATTTTAGTGCAAAAATGCTAATTATAGTATTACTGTTTTAATAAAGAAACATTTTTTGTAGAACGAGTGATTTTTAATAATTAAAAAATGAATTTTTTGATTTAATTCTATGTTCCTCAATTTATTACACAATCTTTCCAATATATTCTTCCAAAACACATCAAATTAGTGCAAAAAAATCATGCACAAAATCCCCAAATTTCTCTTTAAAAAAACACCATTCTAAACCATCCCTTTTATTACCAAACCATCAAATACAAAACGAAAAAAATATATTTATCAATCGAAGCGCAACACAAACACAGCCTATTACCTAAAACAACAGCCAATACTCATACATAACATTAGGCATACGGTATTTATTCAACCTCCCCCGAAATCATAAAGCAGATTTCGCATCTGACTCTCCAGTTTTTACTTAGGGGAAAACAGGGATTCGAATAACGCGTATATCGGAACATACTCCAACAATACACGGTAAAAAAATATACTCCGGGGGGTGAATCGTTAGCCCGGTTTTGCACCCCGCTCTTCAGCGCCCTCTAGCGAGGGGTAGCGATTACTTGTAGTTCGACTACAGCGAATCGCCCCGACTGCAGATGGTTGGAAACCCTGCTGATGGGGATGGAAACGATGGGTTTAGTTCGGGGGCTCGATTTGTTGAAGTGCATTTATAGAAATTGTAAATTTTGTAATTATAGAAATTTAATGTGTCATGATGTAATTAGGAAGAATGGTTTTGGAAAGTGAATTGATATGGAAAAGTGGAGATTTTTGTTACTAGTATAAAATGTAAAATAAATTAGTATATAGTAAAGTTTGTATGAGTTCTTGTAGTTATGTTTGAATATAAAATGAGAGAAATAAAGTGTAGTAGAAATTAGTGGGTTTTGTTATGAAGGAGTAGGAATAGGAAATAGGAAAACTGGTAAGAATTATATGCAATATATGCATATTCGAGTCGAATTTCTGGCGGTTTACGTAACGCGAACGGAACATATACTTCTTAATTGAATAGAAAAGACGGGTTATACAACATTTTGAGAACAAAGATCAATTAAACTTCCCGATTCCATTAATAGGAAAGCCCGTATAGTCGTAGTCGAGCAACTCGGAATACATTTAACATTATAAACTTGGCATTTCAAAGCGTCATGTATGAGTTTATAAAGTTTCAGTGGACCACTCATCAAAGACCTCCGCCCGCCCGTCTCCGCTACACTACGCCCGCCAACTTTCAAACAAAAGCTTCCGAGGAGTTTGCCAACAAAATTTCGAAATTCCCGGTTTACAGAGAGACTCTCGATTCCCCCGCCCACCGCTCGTCCTTCCCGGCCAATTCCCCGCCGCCCCCCGCCCTTTTAAAATTCACACATCCATCAATTACAAACTCAATTTTTCTTCTACCAAAATTTGGTCCATTTCGCTGCATACAGCATATCACAGCATATCACGGTTATTACTGTAGCATATCACAGCATATCACGGTTATTACTGTAGCATATCACAGCATATCACAGTTATTACTGTAGCATATCACAGCATATCTTATAAGTGAATTTTGTAGTATTCGCTTATAAATTGGCGTTAATTAAAACGCGTTTTAGCATACGCCAACGGCCATATCGGATCGGAATGAATGTGAAAATAGATTCGAGTAGGCCCGCGAAAGGCCGGGAAGATGGGGTGTTAGATAACGTCGCGACGTCGGATCGCCATTGGCGAGGAGAGCAACCCTTTCGCCGAGCCTACCCTTATTTCGAGATACATTTGATACGAATTGTTAACGATGCGATTACGTATTAAAATGTCCGCTAATTTAATATCTAACGGGACGCTTTAGTTGGTATAATGTTAATGCGACGTCGCGCGGAATATTAATAATGGAGTGCGAGGTGATTAATGGAAGTTTAGAGGCAGTTTTCCGCTGGGGAAGGTGGCGAAAAATCGCGAAATCGACGGATATAGTTTGAAATAATATTTTTAAGCTTACCGTTTCGTGATATTTTGAATAATATTCGTATTTTTTTCGAGTATAGAAAGTATAGAGCAGCGTATAGGAGGGTAAAGAAAGTATACAATAGAGAAAAAAGAATAAAGATTAGAGAATGGAGAGTAGAGAACAGAGAGTATCAACGGCTATAGTTTGAAATAATATTTTTAAGCTTACTGTTTGGTGAAATTTTGAGATAGAACTTGCATAAAGAATATAGAGAGTAAGGTAGACTGGGGCAAATGTAAAAATGGGGTAAATGTAATATTTTTACCTATTATGTTAATGTTTTTTATTATTTTTATAGTTCTTTTGTGCATTAGACAGGATTTGTTTCTTATTTTTTCTTAATTATTTTGTAGCTCTGTTATTTTTTGAAATAAATAAATAAACAACATATCAAATTTTAGAGGAACCAAATATTTTTTTACAATTGCCCCATATGTTTTTCTATATAATTGTATTGCACTTTAGAACCGTTTGGTTCGGGGTAAATGTAACATATTGTCAACATTTTAAAAAATATGTAAAATCATTTTCTTCCTTTTTCAAAAAAAAACTTTTTAATACCTCGATTCTTTAGTTTAGAAAGTTGTGAATTTAATGTGGTATCAGCATTTCTAATAAGAGAAAAAATAAAGCCACATTTTAGGATTTAATTTGAACTATTCATATTTTACAACCGATTTGCCCCAGTCTACCTTATAGAAAGTATATAATAGAGTCAAGAGATTAGAGAATAGAGACTAGAGAATAGAGTAATAGAGAGTAGAGAACAGTGAGTAGAGAGTAGAGATACACACAGAGTATAGTTATAACATTACGAGTAGAGTTATAAAACGAACTATAGATAGTGAATATATACATTTTGCAACTAAAAGAAACGAAGAAAAGTAAGTATAGTTAATCCATTTCGTAGAGCGACCGTAATCTCATCAATCTCAATGCCGCAGAACGTTATTTCTGAATAATTGATACCGAAAAGCCCTCCCCCCCGAAAAGGAAACACTTCCAGATGGAAAATGTCGCTAGTTCCACCTCCGCGTGTGCGGCCGGGCCGTCATTTCCTTAAATTTACTTAAATTAAATTCGCAACTTTCGCCTACCACGCCCCCGGGAAATGTACATTCACGCATTTTCATTTCCGCACTGGAAACTATGGCTACGGAATTTTGATGAAAGCGAAACGGCCGGGCGCGCTTTTTGATATGCCCCCGCGAATTCCGCTAACCCCGAAACTAAACACAATCGAATATATCTTTCGAACAACGATCAGAATCGACCCAGAAATTTGTTGTAAATAGAGCAGAATGGAGCAATTTTCTATACATTCTATATACGCTGGTTTATCGCGCTTGATCCGTCGGTTTCCAACCATTTTTTCCAACAAGAACAGTTTACAACCATTTAAAATGCTCTAGAAACATTTAGAACTCTCTACAACTATTTAGAATGGTCTAGAAACATTTAGAACTCTCTACAACCATTTAGAATTCTTCAAAATATTTAGAACAGTCAACGACCATTTAGAATACTCTAGAAACATTTAGAACTCTCTCTACAACCATTAAGAATGCTCTAAAACCATTTGCACCTGTCTACAACCATTTAGAATGCTTCAGAAATATTTAGAACAGTCTACAACCATTTAGAATGCTCTAGAAACATTTAGAACTCTCTCTACAACCATTTAAAATGCTCTAGAAACATTTAGAACTCTCTCTACAACCATTTAGAATGCTCTAGAAACATTTAGAACTCTCTCTACAACCATTTAGAATGCTCTAAAACCATTTGCACCTGTCTACAACCATTTAGAATGCTTCAGAAATATTTAGAACAGTCTACAACCATTTATATATAATTCTTTAGAAACATTTAGAACTCTCTACAACCATTTAAAATGCTCTAGAAACATTTAGAACTCTCTACAACCATTTATATATAATTCTTTAGAAACATTTAGAACTCTCTACAACCATTTAGAACGCTCTAGAAACATTTAGAACTCTCTACAACCATTTAGAACGCTCTAGAAACATTTAGAACTCTCTACAACCATTTAGAACACAATCGAATATATTCGAATATATCTTTCGAACAACGATCAGAATCACCCCAGAAATTTGTTGTAAATAGAGCAGAATGGAGCAATTTTCTATACATATTCTAAATACGCTGGTGTGTCGCGCTTGATCCGTCGGTTTCGGGCGAATTTCCTGCAATCACGGCCGTTAACCGAGGATGATTAAGATAGCTGTGAGGCCAGTAAATGAGAACAAAATAGGAATCGAAAGCTAGGCGGCGCGCTAACTCGTTCTATCGAGTTTAGACTTAGCCTGGTGGCGGGCGCCCGAGGTGTACCCGAGCTCGATGCGAGTATAATTTTAGCTCTCTCCGATTGCCAATATGCATGTATTATTGCAATTTGTACGATAATTTCCAAAGGCAATCCAGCCCCGTCGAATTTCAAGAACTTCTATAATGCAATTCTACTATACGTTTCACCGTATTTCGCCCCGTCATTCGATTATAAAGAGTTTCGTATGAATAAATTTCGAGCGTAAATTTCACGCGAGCGAGAAAAAAATAAATGGTGTATTCGAGACGCGCCGGTATATAGTTTAAGGGTCGCAACCCTTTGCACCCTCGACATTGTAATTTTAGCGGCAGACCACTCGAGCTCTGACGTCTCGGAGAATCCACCCCCCCGATCCTCCGGAGCGCTTTCTGACGGACCCTCGTTGAATAATTACCGGAGAGGACAGCCTGACCTCCAGAGAGACCAAAACGTTAAGGGATAATGTTATGCCTTTGCAGCAGCGTCGCCTTAGCAACGGCTACAACTATGTATACTAGGCGATGGAGATCGTCCGGTTAAATGGGAGGATTTCGCTTTAATTGCTCGGCGTAATTTTGTTAATTTTAGGGAATTTTGTGTTAGGGCGACAGCCTGCGTAATTGTAGTTGTAGGAATAAAATTACCGTTCGAATTCGTTGGGAAAATGGAGAAAATTTTGGAAATATTCGCACGTTCTTGTCATCAAAAAATATTCAAATAGCTCCAATCTCTTATACAACTACAGATATCAGATGTATCTTGCATTTAGAATTTAGAATTTAGATGCATTTAGAATGCTTAAGAATCATTTGGACTTGTCTACAACCATTTAGAATTTAGAACCCTTTAGAAACATTTAGAACTCTCTACAGAATGCTTTAGAAATATTTAGAATAGCCTACAATCATTTAGAATGCTCTAGAAACATTTAAAACTCTCTACAACCATTTAGAATGCTTTAGAAATATTTAGAACACTCTCTACAACCATTTAGAATGCTCTAGAACCATTTGCACCTGTCTACAACCATTTAGAATGCTTCAGAAGTATTTAGAACAGTCCACAACCATTTAGAATTCTCTAGAAACATTTAGAACCCTTAAGAACCATTTAGAATGCACCAGAACAATTTAGAACAGTCCGGAACACTCACTGTATACACGGAAGGTATAGTATAAATGCGAACCATTCCGCCTGTAAATCGTAAACATATCTTTAGAGTAATCGAAAACACAACAACCCCCAAAACTCTATCTGTTGGTTATTTAGAAATCCGAACGTCTCGCGGCCGCCCCCGCGCCCTTTTCTCGGGGTGGGGGCGGGTGATATAGACATGAGTACGTTTCGCGTGCAAAACTCCTCGCGCGAACGTCACGAACAAAGAAATACACGAGACAGTTTGTAATGAAACGCTAAGCGACAATAGCGAAGGGCTCTCGCAAGGAATGCAAATAACCGCGCATACCGTCGGGGTAATTGTAAATAGTTGGGCCGATGAAGCGCGTCCGGCGCTCGATTTTTTTCCTCCCATCGCGAAACTATTTCGTTCGGACCGAAGCGAAACTTCCGCTGCCGCTGCGGCAGCGATTCCGCAGCGAAACATTAGATTCGCAATAGTAGCGAAAACGTCTTCGTGACTTAAATCGTAAATGATGGGATACTTTTTCACAAACTCGATTAATTTTTCGACAACTGTCATTTTCATAGGTACCAAATTCCGCTGCAGAATCGCTGCAGAATCGCTGCAGAATCGCTGCGGAATCGCTGCGGAATCGCTGCGAAATCGCTGCGGAATCGCTGCGAAAGTTTCGCCTTGGTCTGCGGGATCCTTTTTATTCGGCAGACACCGCTAGGGCCCCGCGGCCGTTCCGGAACGAGGCCGGGCGGCGAGAATAAAGGGAAAAGGGTTGGTTTTGGAAAGGGATTCGGAGAGTTAGAATCGTTAATCAAAAGACCGGAGTGCGGAATTTAACCGGAGGAGAGTTCCTGCAGGCTGGCGGTGTGTCCGCGCCATCGCCGGACCGACATGGCCGCCTCTTCGACACCCTCCCGGGCGCCCCCCCCGCGCCCCCGCCCCCCTTCGACCGAAGGACCCGTAATTTATTATTCACAACTTCCGTAATGGAATTCTGTTATATAGCGGGCTAATAATCGCGTCGAGGATCGCACTCTACTCGAGCCGCAGGATCGAATCACTACTGATGCATTTTTTTGTATTATTTTCCAGTGTTTCTCGTCCAAAAATAACAATTTTATATCGAGTAGGTACACCAGAAAAGTTTGATTTAATTTCTTCTATACAAACTAGGAAATTTGGGATTAAGAGTAGCTCTGTAACATTTTTAGTGAACGTTGAAAACTAAATTTAGTCTATAAAAACTGGGATAGAGTGTAGAGAGTAGAGTATAGAGAGTATAGTGTAGAGAGTGGAAAATAGAGTGCAGAGAGTAGAGTAGCAGTAATAAATAAATTGCTCCACAAAAGTTAAGGAAGTTCGCAAATTTTGCTATTATTTTAAAAGTTACACACTTTTTGATAACCAAATTTTCAAATATGCAAAATTAAATGTTTCCTCTCATATCTGAGTGGATTTTTTGTCCCTTCATCTACAACTCATACAAAATTTGGCGATCAAAAAACCTGCAACTTTTAAATTAATCTCAATATTTGTGAACTTCCCTAACTTTTGTGGAGCAGTATTTACTTACTTATACACTCTAGGTACAACTTTTTAACACTTATTATAATCATATCTAAACATGTATTGAATATTATAATCTCAACCCTTATAAAACCATTGAAAAATGACTAGTAAAACGCGGCAACAATCAATTTGCTAATTCGCGTCGAATCCGGGTTTTTCTTAAGAGCACACCCGATACATATTTTCCATAAATAAATCCCCGTTCGAAAACTTTAAATCTTTAATGTTCCGGGTATATATCGTTCGAAGAGAGCGGCTTATTTTTCCCCGCGTATATACAAAACGTGCACGCTTCATGTATCCGAAACTCGGCGCGTTTCGTATCAGTTTCTTTGATCGAATATCTCTCACTTCAAAGAGTACACTTTATAATATGTTGCCAGTTACATTACCAAATAAATATCCATAACAACGCAACTTGCTCGAAAAGTATTATCGATTCGTGTACCTTAAACGGGGCGACAGTAACGGACTTAGAACAACTCTATACAACAACTAATTTATACAACATTATATAAAAATATACATATTTTTTAATATAAACATTGTAATATAATTATATAGGGTGTTAATTAATAAGTGCGACAAACTTCAGGGGGTGATTCTGTATGAAAAAATAATGATATTTTGCTATATAAAGATATATCTGCAAATGCTTCGTTTTTGAGATACGAGGTGTTAAAATTTCTTGTTAAAAACCGAAGATTTATAATTTATTTCTCTGGAACCAGACGAGATATTCAAATGAAATTTGGTGGGTATTGAGAGGTAACTATTACGCATTTTTTGACATAAAATTGAAAATTTTATGTTCATCATTGACGCGCGTACGGGTAATAATAACATTTTTTTAAAGAAAAAAATAATATTGCTACACCACTGAGGCATTTTTATTAAAAATTCAATTATGAACAAATTCCTCGTTTAATTTGTGACAAAAAAACTCTCTTGCGTTTTTTTCGTACGGCCCGCCGTTTTCGAGTAAAAAAATAAAACATATTGACCTGCATTTTTCATTTCCTCAATATATCTAATAGTGAACAAACTTTAACACCCTATATCTCTACAACGAAGCATTTACGAACATATCTTTATATAACAAAATATCATCATTTTTTCATGCAGAATCACCCCCTAAAGTTTCTCGCACTTATTAATTAACACCCTGTAAAATATAAACCTTTATACTAACAACCGCTCGACGTCATAACGTAGTTAGATTAAACACACTATACCTGCTGTTATATTTATACACCGACACAATCGATTAACATGTTGAATATTGTTGTAATTAAAGCGACGTCGATTGCAGGATGCGTCTCTGGAAGCACCACTGTATTTAAATACGCGGAGCGTGAAGAGAAAATTTTCCAGAAGAGAAATTTATTAGAGAACACATCCTTGACCAAAATCGTCCCAATCACCGTGAAGGCTTCGACTGCGATGTATCGGAGAGGAACAGATTATATTATACACCGGTACAAATTGGATTTATTATTACTTTATTACACTGCATCAATTCGGGGTTGTGGCGGAGATGAAAGAAAAACTCGTTTTTATTATTTTTTTTTGTAGGTTCGAAAAGGTTAACGAGCGTCGCGTGCCGGGTTCATCTCCCTGTATATGCGATGAATCGCTCCATTAAGGCGACACCGGCTTACATGCCGGTGAACTATTAAGTCACGTTTGTTGACTCTGGACCAACGGGAATCACAAACAGGATTTACGTTTTCGAGGTGAGAGGTCATTATCTCGTTTCGGGGATAATAACGCGCCGGTTTATTATAATGTAATGTCGGGGAAAGTGGCCGTGAAATGTTATTGAATGCATGCAGAATATGTTGTACCAATTTATTTAATTACTTTATTCGATAGTTGCAAAATGGAAGGAGAAATTTACAAAGGATTTTGTGCATTATATATTTGAAAATTAGATTTAATAAAACGACTAATTTTTTGTATAATCCTTTGAAAGAAACTCTACAATTTTAACTGTATTATTGAAATTATTAATAGGATTCATCACTTTATTCAATCGATACAGAATGTAAAATTTGTGGGCGCGAAATGTTATTGAATTCATACAGAAAATGTTGTACCAATTTATTTAATTACTTTACTCGATAGTTGCAAAATGGAAGGAGAAATTTACAAAGGATTTTCTGCATTATATATTTGAAAATTAGATGGAATAAAACGACTAATTTTTTGTGTAATCTTTTGAAAGAAACTCTACAATTTTAACTGTATTATTGATATTGTTAATAGAATTCATCACTTCATTCAATCGATACAGAAGTATGAAAAATTCAAAATAAAACCAAAAAAAGTCATAAACCTACCTACCTACTAATAAATTATAAACACTGATTTCATCAGTATTATAACTTACATACTCTAGTAGAGTATTTAATAATACCGTTAACTTTAACATCGTTTCTTTTACTCACCACTACCTCCATACAAAACTCCACAATAGATACATTACGATCCTACAATTGCCCGATGGTCAATAAATTTTTACCTGGCTCTCCCGTCTCCAGCGTCCCTTTTCCCAGGTAGAAAACCCTTTTTTGCGCGATCCCTCGACCGGACCGCCGGCAAACCTTCCCTGAGGGATTCACCACGCACATTACCAACACGATTCTCGCGGAAAAACCCCCGGAAAATCCCTCGGCGAAAATCCATTTGTTTACCCACGACGCGTTTCCGTGATTAATATCGGGAATGTGTTGACAGATAACTAACTATTAGGGTTTTTTTGCGGCGTGCTCACTCCCTTGTCGTACGCGACCCGGTCGATCCCTGACCTCAGGTGAGCCCGCGACCGGTCAAACTGGTCTACTACACGCTATAATTTACCAACAAATAACTCCCTATACTGATATACACCCTTTTGTACCTTCTACATTAACGGTTCTTCATCATTTACTGTGCATACTACATCGGTATCAGCTAGAAACATTTTACTCTATACTGATGTGTACTACAACCATTTAGAATGCTTCGAAATATTTAGAACATTCAACAACCATTTAGAATGCTCTAGAAACATTTAGAACTCTCTACAACCATTTACAATGCTCTAGAAATATTAAGAACTGTCTACAATCATTTGGAAATGCTCTAGAAACATTTAGAACTCTTAAGAACCATTTAGAATGGACCAGAACAATTTAGAACTACACGCTATAATTTACCAACAAATAACTCCCTATATACCATCATACACCCTTTTGTACCTTCTACATTAACGGTTCTTCATCATTTACTGTGCATACTACATCGGTATCAGCTAGAAACATTCTACTATATACTGATGTGTTGATCGATTCGTATAGATTTTCCAACGTAAAAATACCATCTGTACTCGACGTTTTGTTTTTTTTTTCCTTCAACACATCAACCAACAACCCCCGCGGTCGCCTCCAAACCTACTCATTAACCAAAACAGCCGGTTCCTCCAAGTAGTGCAAGTATACATAGAGAATCGTCCAGACAATGCTCTACTAAGGCAACGAAAGAGATTCGTCTCTGCATTTGTCATGTACACGAGGGGCTCCGCGAGGGGCGCGCGGGGGGGTCGGTCGGGGGGTGTTCGACGGGTGCGGGAGGGGGGAGTGGGGGCGCTTTCGACTCTCTCTCAGCGAAACTGGAAACTCTCTCGGGCCGGCCGAGAGTGTCATTACAAGCAGCGGCCATGGCTCGGCCCCCGTCCACCCGCTCCGCCGCAGGGGTGAAACAAAAGACGGAATAATCCATAAGGGCCGTTGACCAATGGCGTGCCGGCTGGCGAAGCGGGCCTCAACCGAGCGGTTATTCGGCCTCTCGTGTGCATTCTCTAATTTTCTATACGGCGCTTCTCTCGGCTGATAGTGGAGCTCTTATTTAGGTGAATTTAATATTACCTAAAGTACAACTCTCAGTTTTCTTCTTCTTCTTCCTCCTAGGTGTTCTGCTACATCAACAAAAAAATCTATTAATACATATCACCTACATAATCAACAGTTACTAAACCTTATCTACATAACATTATCTCGAGTCCGTTTCCCCCGTTTGCTTATCTCTTATCGCTTTTATCGGCGATAAGTCGGAGTAAACTGTAGCGTTTAGTTTGGGTTGGAATTCTTGAAGATGCGTTTCAAAGGTTTCTTGTTCTGCATATTGCTGTTCTATGAAACAGAATCGGCCATCCGTCGGTATCGGTCCGTTTGTCCGGATTACTGCGAATGCGATGTGTTCGAGAAGTACCAGCGAGCTGTATGTCAGAGCAAAAAGCTGGTATCTGCCGAAGTCGGGGTGCCCCCGCAGGTGGAGATCCTGGATCTGTCTTTCAACCAGATCTACGAGTTGGGGAATAGAGTTTTTTATGTACGATCGACGAGGACTCATCGAGTGTTGTTATTGTTATGAATCGTTGGTAATTATTTGCAGGATAACGGCCTGACGGATTTGAAGCTGTTGAATTTGTCGAACAACAAGATCAGCCAGATACACATGTTCGCTTTCCGAGGAGCGGAGAAACTGAAATCGCTGGATTTGTCGTACAACATCATCGAGTATTTTTTGGAGCAATGGTATCCGCATTGGGCGAATTTGGAAGAGCTGTACTTGCAAGGGAACAATTTGGTGTTGATCAACAAACAACCTGTATTGAATATACCAACGTTGAATGTAAGTTACATTTCGTACACCTATAGTCCTCTATATGCTTCTAATTTTTCCAGATTCTCGATTTAAGTCGAAGCAAAATCGAGCACTTCGATTCTAATTTGTTCACGAAACTTCCACAGCTGGAAGTACTCGATATATCCCACAATTACATGCAAAGTTTAAACTCTGAAGTGATTTTACCAATCGAAAATCTATATGTATTGATAGCTAATGGAAATCATCTAGAATGCAGGGACAAATCCATGTCGCTACTAAGAAAGCTGATTAAGAAAAGGAATATTTTATACTATGGACCTTGCATGAAAACTCATAAGAGACTTACGAGTACTACAATAAAACCAACTGATGGTACAATTATTGAAGAAACGTCTAATAGTGTGGAGTTACATAAAGAAGCGAAAGTATTAGAAGTAACTGGAGAATTGAATAAAACTCTAATGGATGCTGAAAATCTGGATAAACCTTTAGTCGTAGTAGAACTAGCCGAAAAGCAGGAAAATGATGGTAAGGAAATCGAAGTTCTCGACGAAACATCCACCGTTTTTCCAGTGCAATTCGAAAAAATGATGATGGAAACCATGAAACCTGTTGAAACATTACCAAAAAGCGAGGAAATTTCACCAAACGAGGCGAAAGCTAAAGCCCTAGACAAATTACTGAAAGATTTGGAGAGGTTAATAGAAAATCAATCAACTAAAAAACCAGAAGTACAGAAAATTGCGAAATCTTTTATCCATTTTCCGAAAAATTCATGGCTAACAGAAGATAAAGACGACAGCGTTGATTACGACGACGAATCTACAGAAAACATTTTCGAAAGCGGCAAAAATTGCACCATAATCGGATTATACCCCAACGAAATCGACAAATGGATCATGAAAATCATGGACGTGTCCCCGATACTAATGGCAATTTCCATTCTAGTCGCCGGCATTTTACTTGGTAGGTAATTAACCAACATTTCCAATTCCAAATTAACCCATTCGCTACTTCCAGGATTGATTATCGGCTGTTCCACCAACATCAAGCAACTATCGAAGAAACTCCCCAAGGAGCTGCCGAAGGAGTTTGACAAAGGCAACAAAATCTTGGACTGGTTCAAGAAGAAAAAGGATAACCCGTCGCAGCAAGGACGACCCGTCAATAAGAACAAAGAAGATCCTGTGAAGAATTTCGACGAGGAGATGGGGCAGAGAGAAGTGGATGATGATTTCTCGGATAATGATGAAGGAAATAGTAGAGGGAAGAAGAAGATAGGTAGTGGTAAAATTACGATGAGGAGTCCGAGATCCAGGAGTCCCATCGAGGACCAGTCTGTGCTTTTAGATAACGAATTCCAGGACGAATCCACCCCGGTTTTGGGGAAGAAGAAGGGATTCTCCGAAAATGACGATTAAGGGTTCATTTGAGGTTTTTTTACTGTTAAATTTGTACTGATAATTTCTGACAATTAATTCTAATTATGTTTGTTTGCGTAAACTATTGTAAAATTTAAATCTAATCTGTGTACGAAGGTGCCGATTGATTTGTTTGTTCTTATCGAATATTTTTATCAATCTATTTTAAAACTTATCGATAAGCGTTAAATATATTTTAAATTTGTGTTGTACCAATTGAATGTTTTAATTTATTTCAAAATATATATTTTTTAATTTCGTTGTAAAGAGTATGCAATTAAAATTGAATTTGTAGTTTCCATTTTTAGTAATTTGATTTTTTTCGACTGCAATAAAATATATTTTTCCGGTGGTGTTTTTTTCTCCTCGCAATATTCCTTAAACTCCAATAAAATAAAGACTCGCGACCAAGACAACAATCTCATTCGCGAGCAAAGGTATATTATACACACACACAGAGGCAAAAATTTCCCATATTCCCCGCAGAAATATTTCATAAAATGTCAATAATTTAATATCGCAAAAGGAATTTGTATATTTCTCTATTCTAATATAGTACTTTTTAAGAGCAATCGCCCAAGCCAGGCGCTCCCTTCGAACTGAAATAACCGACCAACGCGAGTTTTTTGGTCGACTGCTTTGATATCCTGATACTGCGAAGCAACTCTTCAGAGGCCGAGGGATTGGTAGCTGGGCAACAGACGCTTTGTGACGTCACCCAGGTAACAGTCTACCTCATGTGTATTGTATATTTTACATCTGTATAAAATGCTTTACGTTTCCCAACTTTGATGCTCGGAAAATCGGTCAATTACGAGGGAGATTTGTAAAGTAACTGATAAGAAATATACACATACATAAATGCAAAATTGTTTGCAACAAAGTTGAATAAAGAGTTGAATAAAGAAGGATTATAAAAATAACTGTAGTTGGAGTGAGATATTTGCAATTCCATAATATCACTCTTTATTTTTCTATCCCATTTTTCATTCCATCAACAGATCATGACAAGAATGATATTTTTTTAATAGTTAGTTAATTATGGAATTAAAAATCTTACTAAATATTTTGTATGATTGGTTTTGCCCTCATCTTTTCGTTGTTAGTTTTTTTAAAACATTATTCACATCGGTAATTTTTCAATTTTTTTTTCATTTTTGTCAATTTTAGTATCAGTAAAATGGGCAATTAAGAAGCAATTTTCACAGTAGAATTTGCTCTTTTAAAGCGAATAAACTATTTCCTACATAATTTTTTGAGTCGAATAAAGAAAGATTATTAAAATAACAGATAGTTGGAATGAGAAATTTGTAATTCCATAATATCACTCTTTATTTTTCTATCCCATTTTTCATCCCATCAAAAGATCATGACAAGAATGATATTTTTTTTAATAGTTAGCCAATTATGGAATTAAAAATCGTACTAAATATTTTGCATGATTGGTTTTGCCCTACCTATATAATTTTTCAATTTTTGTTTTACTTGTGTCAATTTTAGTATCAGTAAAACGGGCAATTATGAGCCAATTTTCACAGTAGAAATTACTCCAATAAACCACTACATAATCTTCAAACAAAAAAAACCAACAATTTAAAATTTAAATTTTTCAATCAAGCCCATCAACAACGAACGAAAGCGACGGCGAAATCGCGCAAACCGCCGACTAATTTTTATGCAAACGACGAAAATGCCGAAACACAGAGATAGATATAAGAAAATATTTCGTCGCGAAAACTTCCCAGTTTTAATTTGGCTCCGGCAAAGAGTAGAGTACGCTGGCGTTTAAAAACGAAAATCAATACCCCACGCCAAATGAAACCCACCCTTCGGATGCACCGTCCACGTTTACATTCATCCCCCAATCAACTTTAAAATCATCAATCGCGACCGATCGCCGGTGAAATAATACCTACAAACGCGACTCGAGTGCCACATACGTGCGTTTTACACAGTACATCCCTTATCAGGAGCGAAACATCAACCCTTCCAGCGTCAATCGCGCTGCCGCCTCGCGCCCGAATAAAAGAAAAGGGTTGTTTAGGGGGTGCTATGAAGTGACCGTCGATGGACAGTGGCCAATGAGTGAGAGACTCAGACACACCCCGCTTGGAGGGGATGAGTGCTGTGATAAGGAGAAGCGAGTTGACCGGAGGAGAAAATATATATACGAGGGTCGCGCGACTAATAAATACTCCAACGGTAAGGCGCTTTATTGTATTTAATATCTCCGAAATCGCTTGTTCGAATTAATTACCCCGCGGGGTGAGTATGTGCATGTATATTCGGCATCGACTTAATAATAATGCGGAATAAATCATCTCGGGCGGGAGCGGGATTTAGCCAGGAACAAATGCAAGTGGTTATTTAACAAAACCGCACGGTATGCCAGTCAAGTGGGCCGTGAGCGGAGCGGCGCAGCCATTGTGATCCATTCATCTAATTAGCGAAGTCGGGAGCATTCGCATGGTAAGAGTTATCGCTCTCACACTCATTAGGGCCGGATTAATTTATCACGGATTTCTCCGGCAAGACCTACGGATCCAGAAGGCCCCGCCGATAGGCGCTCGTCGCGATAAACAATAACAAAATGGGGCCGCGGGAGGCCCGACTTCGGCTCGGTTTTTGCCCGATGGGATTTGATAAATGAATTTTACATTTGCAAGTCGATGGCTAACACCGAAATATCTGCCAGGTGCATCCGCCAAAATTTCGAAACTTAGTTATAATGACATTGTTTACACCAAATTATCGGTGATTTTTACCAGGTGCATCCACCAAAATTTCGAAACTTAGTAATGACATTATTTACACCAAATTATTGGTGATTTTTACCAGACGCATCCGCCAAAATTTCGAATTATTTCAAGCATAGTTTGAGCGTAATTTAGTCGCTTGATTTTTGCACCCATCCACGTATAAACCTCTTGAGCTCATTATGAAAATATTAAACCGAACAATCGAACAGTACAAACACACACACGCGAGAGTATTAGAGAGGAAACGGGGAATGAAAAGCGGCCGGGAACAAGGGGATGAACGCTAAACGCCTGATAGGTAAACAAAGCGAGAACAATCAGGGCTCCGCTACGAATCCATCTAGCAGTCATCAACCATAATAGGTGGGTAGGTTTTTACCGGAGAAGTTGCCGTGCTGTTCCAGACAGCTCCAGATTAAGTATTACACATTCGAATGAAGCCCCGGCGCGTTTCGTTCGATCACCGCGTGATCTTGGCACGCTTCTTTCGAACTCATTAAAACTCCCTTTAATTAACTTGAAAATCACTTGAAAATTAACATTAATCAATTGGTAAAAGGCCCTTGAACTGGTCAAGAAGAAGTGAATTCCAGAATTGTTATCAACCGCTTAGTAAGAGAGTAGTTTAGAGTTGTTAACTGGGACAACCGGTACAACAAAAAAAACGCAGTTATGCAGTTATGCAACTCAATTTACATCCAGGTATGCCTACGTACATCGCCAGGTAAACAAATCGCCCCTCGTTCGGGGTGGACCCTCCAACCCCTGCGGGGTCCTTGCACTTCGTCATCATAATTGATTCGCAGTCGGAGCGTTCGTTCAACGACATCTAGCGAGGGGTAGTTCACTTAGCGGACGCGCGGTCGAATTTCGAGCAATTAGTTTCGGGGGATGAAGGATAGGGGCGAGCGGCGCAAATTTGTTGTTTTAAATGGGAATGAACGGGCGAGGAAAATTGTGATAGGGGTGGTTTTCGTAATTCGTTTTTATTGCTAGTTTACTGTATTTGCTACTTGCATTTAATTTTTTTTAATGGTGTAAATAAAACGCATTTGAATTGTAATAGATTTTATTTTTTAAATACACACTGAGATGTGATGTCAGTATAGGAACACATTTATATTAAGTACCGGTGTAGCCCATACGAACACCCGTAGTGCTACAGCCATATCTTCAAATAAATAAAAAATAGTCATTCGAAATAACATATTAACATTAATAATAGATACAATTACATTAAATCGCAATCGGGCAATGTTTTCTCTGAACGAAAGTTCGGAGTTTCCGTGCGGTACAATCGAGATCAATTGAATTTATTAATTTTTTTTGTGTGATTAGGAAACTCCGAATGTAGAAAAAATGTTGGCCGATTATTTCGTTTAAATACCTACTACTTGGAGACCCTGGTCCGCTTTTTAATACTAAACATTTCCGCGATATTGCATATTAAATATAGTCGAATACTGAAAATAAAGGTAGGTATGACACAATAAATATGAAAAGGTTTTTAATACTATCGATCCGACCCCAAAAATCGTAACAATTTCAACAAATTTCACGGTAATATCCCGACGACTTTACCGAATGTCGATCGAAAAATAAATGAAACAAATTTTGATTTTTTTTTGTATTTATTGGATAATTTTTGTCGGCAAAATCTCGGGTTGTTTGATCAAAATTTTGACAATTTTCATAACGGCAAACAAACAAAAAAACGTTGCTTAATTAACCTGAGTTTACATTTTCGATAAGAGAAAAACACCTAGAAGTTCCGGTAAATTATTAGGTAATTCTCTGTACACGGTATATTTTTCAAATCGTTCCCAACACACGAAAATACCAATTATTTCATAGCAATTTCTAAATGAAATCAGTTCTTTATAAGCTAAGTACATAAAATTGAAATAAACTCTCTACCAGATATCTAAAAAAAAAGTACTGAATTCATTCCATCTTGAGCCCAAAAATTAAAAATTACCAACGATATTTTCCAACTTTTGCAACTTCTACTATAATCGATAAAATCAAAATAAAATCGATGATTAGAATTTTGTGGTTTGGAAACGACAAGAGAATCACATCCGGAAGAATACTTATTTCGAAACATTTTCTATAATACACTGGGGATATCTCAGCAATAAATAATAGATTACAGGGTGTCCAGTAAAAGTGGGTCATTCAATTTTTTTGTACACGACAATAAAATAAAATAAAAAATAAAATAAATTCGTCTTTGGCCAACGGTAAACATTCACGTAAAAATAACTTTCGACTGGGACAACCTGCATATCGGAATATATACTTATATACAATTCTGGCTGTTACTGGCCAATAAAAAAGGTGATATGATAGGGAATGTACACGGGGCTAAAATATTCATCGGGCGCTAGGATATCGCGCCTAAATTAATATAAAAAAAAACGAAATATAGCCCCATCAGTCTCAACATATAGCTAATTACAAATGTACAAATAATTTCTCAATTAATAAACTCAATAATTAATAATTAGGAAAAAAAGAACATTGCTTTGGTATCAGTTACAAAGAACAATACGAGTTCCCCTTAAAACTGCATTTATTTTATCGGGAAACGTTTCTTTTAAATATAGTAATACTATACAATTTAACTTATAACACGAAAAGATTAGCGCGATCAATACGATTCAAAAAAAGATTGCTTCGTATTGCAAACTAACCGGTAATTTTTTTTCAACATATTGACAACACCAGCTAATCTTAACCAACAGTCCTAGTTAATCGCATTTATTGTTGGCGAAAAGTACGATAGAGCCACCAAAAAATCGAATTACCCTAGACTAGAACCAACAGAGGCGAAATAATAATAATATTAATAAAAAAAAAAAAAAACCATCACTGTTCACAACAACAAATTCGCCTAGCAGATTAGGAGACATCAGTTCGTTTAGCGACTAGTAAGTCAAACCCGGTGGCGGCGGCGGCAGCCTCACGCCGCCCCACGGAAAGAGTCATACGGCCTCCTTCGACGTCAAGCTCGTCGACGAATCGTCGTCGCCGGACAGCATCGGCATCGAGCCGAGCAGATGGCCCTTGCCCTGGTTCACCACGCACTTGCGCATGTGCTTCTCGAGCGTCGACGGCACCGAGAACGGCATCTCGCAGAACCGGCACCGGTACACGTCCTTCCCCACCCGCCCGTGCGTCTTCATGTGCCTGGTCAGCTTCGAGCTCTGCGCGCACGCGTACGAGCACAGCTCGCACTTGTACGGCTTCTCGCCGGTGTGCGACCGCCGGTGCACCGTCAAATTCGAACAGTTCTTGAACACCTTGCCGCAGAACTCGCAGGTGTCGTTCCGCCGGCTCTCCTTCTTGATCAGCGGATTGGGCAGCAACGCGCTCGGTCCGGGCGCGCCTTTGCCGTCGCGCTGCAGCCCCGGCAGCCACCAATCGTTCCTGTCCAGCTCCAGTTTGATGCGCTTCGAAGGGTCGAAGGAGTCGTTGAACGGCGGAAAGAGCGGCATCGGCTGCGGCGCCACCGGTAGAAGATTCTTGGCGAAGTCCTCGCGTTTGATGAGGTGCGACGAGAGGCTGTTGTTGTTGTCCCTGTCTTTGCATATTTGCAGCTTGAGAGCGGTGTTGGATTCCTGCAAGGCCTGCTTGTAGGCCTCGCTGTATTGCGCTATGTTGTTGAGACCAAATTTGTCCATCAGTTCACCTACGAGTGAAGCTGATGGACTCGACGCGTTTTTTGGAATCTGGCTCGATGGGATGCTCAAATCTTCGGCTTCTTCTTCGTCGTCGTCGTCGTCTTTCATATCGTCCTCGTCCTCGTCATCTTCATCGTCTAAATCCTCGTCGTCTTCGCTGTCTAGCGTTTCGACGGATCCGGCGTTGCTGGCTCTATCGTCTAGCGTTCGATGTATTCTCATGTGTTTCTTCAGCTTCGAGCTTTGCGCGTAGGCGTGATCGCACGCCGAGCATTTGTACGGCAGCTCGCCCGTGTGCGTTCTGCGGTGCATCTCCAACTTGCTCTGATAGCGGAACTTCTTGCCGCAGTAATCGCAAGTATCGTTCGACGATGATGTCTTCGGCGATCCCGGCTTGCCGGGCGGCGTGCTGGCGAGCCGGTGCTCGACGTCGAGCTTCGTCGGCGGCGAGGCGCTCGGCGGGCGGCTGCTGGCGCCGCTGACGTTGTTGTTGTTGGTGCTGCTGCTGCTCGAGCTGAGGTTATTGGGAAGGGTAGTTGGCGGCATCTGTGAGGGAGAAGGGCTCGCGAAAGGCGGTGAGTGCTTGCGGGGTAACGGCGAGCCTGCCTGTGCCGTGCCCGGGCTGGTGGTACCTGCCAATTGCCTCAACCGCTGCGAGTAAAAATCCAACTGTGGTTCGAGTGATAGTGGTTGGTTCGGCGTGCATCTATCGCGCTGTGGTAGGTTATTAGAGGGGTTCGCGCGGTCCGCCGGCGAGGGGAAGTTGGTGTGCGGCGGCGGCGGCGGCGGCACGTTACCGGCGGCGACGGCGGCGGCGGCGGCCGCCAGGTTGAGCCCGTGGTGGCGGAACTGCTCGCTGACCAGCTGATCGATGCGATAGTGGTGGTCGGGCCGCGAGAAGAGCGGCGCCGGCGGCACCGGCCCGTGCTGGAGCGGCGGCAGCGGCAGGCGCAGCAGGCCGCCGACGCCGAACGGATTGTGGAGGTCGGGCGGCGGCAGCAGATGGTGGCGCATGTTGGGCGGCGGCGGCGGCGCCGCGCCCGACGACGCGCCCGAGCTCGAGCTGCTCGAGCTGCTGCCGCTGTGGTTGTTGCTGTTGTTGATGGTCTTCGGGCCGCCCGGCGAGCTCTCAGCGTAGATTTTGATGCCGTGCGAGTTCTGCGCGTGCTGGATCAACCGCCAGGCGGAGTGCAGGCGGATTTTGCACGTGCTGCACACGTAGTTGCTCGGTTCTGGAAATATTTAAAAACAAACAATCACTAAACTAATAGATACACGTTTACAGGTTGCTCTATTTTGCTCCATGGGTGCGATAAAGGCAACTTTCATTAGACACTTGGTGTCTAATGAAAGAGTGACATTGTGTCATTACAACTTTTGTCACTCTGACAGCTGTCATTCTAATAATCTTTCTTTGTACTCATAATAATGACCATATTGATATCAAAAATGAAGCAATATGTATGTAAATACTCGTACAAATTGAGACCACAATGAAACAAAAAACAACCTCTAACTAAAGAAACCTCTGCAGTGTTGCCACGTTTCAAAAAAAATCCCAAATAACACGGATATACATAAAAATCGCGACGATTGGAGGCGGTATTACCAAGCGCGCTGTTTAACCGAATCGCTCGTGAAATTGTCCCGGTATCAGAACAATGGCGGTGGAGAAAAGAAGCTTTCTGATCGTACCGCGCCCCCCTCAGTGATTACGCGACGCCGTTTCCGCTTCTCCGGCGATTCGTAGAGGCTTTGCTTGACCTCGGTAGATGCTCAGTTACCCGTAGATCCGAACTATTGTCATCTTTTGGTCCTTCGACTGGTGTTCGAACGGCGATTTTTCATACCGTGTAGAATACCACGCTTGACGGACCGTCGATCGGTTTCGAATTTTACAGGCGATTCGCGACGACCCGGGTAAATCAGGCGAATAAAAGAAATGCAAAAAATAGGTGGAAAAGATGTGAGTGAAATCGAATGCTTGGAGTGATTTTGAGTGGTACAAATATAGTTCTGGTATGCTCTGGAGTCATTCAAAGTTGTATTTGTACCATTCTTGAGTCGCTACGATTAGTTTGGAGTAGTTCGAAAGGTTCTATTAGGTCCAGAATAATCCCAAAAACCAATCGAAATAATCCATATTTATTGCTCAGATAAAACACAAAAAATAGATTGAAAAAAATGTAAGTAAAATCGAATGCTTGGAGTGATTTTGAGTGGTACAAATATAGTTCTGATATGCTCTGGAGTCATTCAAACTTGTACTAGTACCCTTCTTGAGTCGCTACGATTAGTTCGGAATTAGTTCGAAAGGTTCTATTAGGTCCAGAACAATCCCGAAAACCATTCAAGATAAAACACATTTAACCTTCTCATTGACATCGCGATTGCATCTACGACATATGCAGCATGCGTGTCGAAAACACCGTCCACTTATTAACCCTTCCGGGGGCCGACCCTTCCTTTTTTTTCAATTCAATTCAATATCTAATAGAACCGGCGATGCGTGGCTGAAAATTTTAAAGTTCTTTATACCCGTACGGGGGTTGATATCGACGGTCATCTCTCACATGTGCGCCTCCGCGGGGATCGCAAGACAAAAGCACTTTTCGGACGGATATATCTCGCATATGCACCGGCATTGTCCACTATTTTTTTTTTATTTTCACTTCGCCTACTCTCCGGTTCGAATTTAGCTTCGTACAGAACGTCCCAACACAAACGGTTACAGTAAAAGGTAGAGAAAAAGGTTCTAAAATTTTATACAAAAATTTTAAAACCATAAAAGTTTTCGGTTTGAAGCCACAGCAGGGTCCTCGAGGCAACACCTCTTCTTTTTGTGAAGCAATTCCTTGATTTTTGCGAGGCAAAAATGTTGTGTTTCTTTTTATAAATACAGCAAATTTGTTTAGTATTGGGGAAGATCTAAGCACTAAAATTGGGCCACCCTATCTATAGGTACGTTCTAAGATTACAATATTAATATAATCTTCTTTGTAAACATCGCCAGCTCGATGGAAAAACATCATTTCGAGTACCTACCTGATTTTTTGCTCTGGTGCGATATTAATCACGACCACGCGTTGGGCTCGCGTCCGGTCCCCTTCCCGTCTAATTAATTATTCGAAAACCAACCCTTGAGCTATCTTGTCCTCGCGCCGACGAGCGCCCGACCGAATGAAAAAAAAAAAAGCCCGGGCATAAAAAGCGGATCGAGATCAGCCCGGAGAGAGAACTTTAAATCGGAAACCGGTACAATGCCGATACCTGGATTAATCCCTTCCTGACCTATTAATCAGCTGATGGGCGCTTTATCTTTTTTTTTTTTAGTACCCGCGGCGATGGTCGTCATGACGACGCGCGTCCTCCGGAGAAGGAGGATTAAAAATGATTTTATTAGGGATTAGTATAGTGGTGTAGAACTAAGTAATAATCTTAGATCATGTATACTAACGTGGATGCATCAATGCCATAAGAATTACATTTATACGGTCCTGTTGGCAACATCTACAACATGCCTAAATTATACTCTCTTTTTTTGTTCTATGGTATTCAGCATAGATTTATCTTTGTTTTGGTCTGCTAATTGAACATGCGTTTTAAAAATCTGAACGTATTTATTAGTATACAACAGATACATTAGGAAACTCGCCATTGTTGCCAGGTTCACACATTTGTTGTAATTTTTCACTCTTTCAATATGTACGATGTACGATAAAAGTATTTTTATTTATTATCTAAAATAATTGTTTTGAAATGTAGTAATACTATTTAAATGCGTATACATTTTAATAAACTAATTATTGTACAAAACAGCTGCTCGATTACTTATTTGTAGTAAACGAAAAGTAGAAATAAGAAATAGTTATTAGACATTTGGCAATGTTGATGCGTCCTTTTCTGGCACTGGCGTTGACACTATGACATTTGACATCTGCTTCATAACTGTCATGGCGTCGTATTATTATTAAATTTGGATTTTTGATTATTGGATTGGTTTGTGTTTAGTGTTTGCGGTTTATACATAACACTGAGGTAAATAACAAGCATCTTAAAATAGTTTCGAAACATGAATATTTAAATTTGACGCTAACTATATACGTCAAAATTGTCAAAAGCTCCAAGACAAAGACACACCGTTAGAAACCAGCGAGTGTCAAACAATGAAGAGACAAACCGTAGAATCCCCCTTGGGGGGCAAAATGCGCCGGGAGGGCCATCAGTCATCAAAAGATTCTTCAATACATCATTTTTCTTTTTTAACGCGGGGCGAGATAAAAACCCGGAATGACCGCGATATTCAAATTTTTAAGCTCGGTCTCTTTCAAAGCCGCGCCGCGTATTCAAGAGGAGCCTCTCCTGTGCCGGCGCTGCCCCCATTTCCAACGGGGGCCCCGCGATATACGGGCGCTCGAATGGCCTATCGATTTTCGATTAAAAAAAAAATATTTTAAACCAAGCACTAGAGTAGTTCAGTTCGAATTCCCGCGCCGCCCCCGCCGTCGGGATTATAAATAATCGCCGGGCTCCGTGATGTCCTTTGTGCTCCGGTCGCGGTCACATTTTAAGCATATGCAAATGCGCCTAAGCCTCCCGCGTTGACCGTGATCTGAAACTGAAATTCTGAAAAGGCTGCGGACGTTCGTTGTGCCACCGCGGACCGCTCTAAAAAGAACAGAGTGAAAGGAGTCGAGAATAAATGGCCATCTCCATTCTGCTTCCTTGAAAAATACTAACATCGCCGCTCGAATATATATTCCTAAAGTGCTATACAGCTCGGTTTCCTGCGAATTATCCAGATGCACTATATTTTACTCGAATATTATACACCTTGCTCCATTTCCGATTGCAACATGCAGTCATTTCTATGAATATAACAAAGAAAGATTATTAAAATGACAGCTGTCAGAGTGAAAAGTCGCAATGACATAAATGTCACTCTCAATTTTTCCTTTATTATAAATGTCTAATTGAAGTTATCACAGCCTACGTTGCAATGAAAAATGGAGCAACCTGTATGTAGCAAGATTATAAAAAAACTTGCTTGGGTAATTGGTGAAATAATATAGCGCATATAAGAAGAAAATACCGCGAAAAGTGGCCATAGTAGACACGTGTCAAGCTGATAATACACTGGCGGTAGCCGAAATTCTTCGTAACACGGGGGAAAAAAATATATAGGAGGAAGGAGGAATGAAAAATCGCTCGGACGTTCGCCGTAGAAGGAGGAAAGTTTCAGGTTTTGCCGGTCCAGGGTGTGCCGGACGTGACCGGATTCGACAAAACGCCTAGGCTATTTAGATCATTGTCGCAGACTGTCGTTGCGAAATTCCAAATTTACTACACATTTTACAGCATCTAAAGAAAAACGTTACAACCTGGCAACGCCGCTCAACTATTAACTACCGTTAATACAATACGACTCTTTAATAAGATGATTATTGATCGTTTATTTTAAGTACTTAGATTGTTACTTATTGTTAAATTCTTCAGAGGACGGCACTGGAAGGGTGGGAATTTTCGATTCCGGGGAAAATGTTATTCGGATCGTGGGTTAATATTGATAACGGTCGCCGCCTTTGGAAAAACGTAAATTACCCGGAAAAATACCACGGGACCCAATTTCGGGATTATTTTCGCTAAAATGTTGACTCAAAACTCGCAAACATTGTTGCATTGTAAATAATTCTTCGGAGTTTCGCGGAAGAAAGAAACTTCCGCGGCATCTGGTGCGATAGTTTCTTCCAATAAATAACTTCGGAGACCTGCCCGATGGAAATTCCAATAGAAAATGACGTGAAAACCCCTTGACAAAGGAACCGAAGGATTTTATTAAAACAGAGACATCAGTCCTGTCGCCGCGCTCGAGCCGTATTTATTAAAAAAATCTCGATCCGTATATTATATTCCTTATTTTCGCCGAGCCGTGATTGATTTAGTCCCGAGCGGGGTGGGTATCGATGGCTGTTGACATTTGCGGCGAAATTCATAATCTTGTATTGTATTTCCCCGTTTAAAATTCAATATGCAGGGGGGATTTCACAAACTGAAAACTATCCGGGCATCGTTATCGCGTATAGGGGACAGTTTTCGTTTTCGATATCGCTCGAGAGCTGAATACAAATACGGTTTAGGGTCATTTTAAACACTTGTTACTGCGGTAATTATTGGAGATTTCGAGGGAACCGCCGCTTTTTATGTTATATACCTTCCGCCTTCGGTTTATTCGCACTTTTTATTACCATCACCGCAAAGCCTTCCGTCTAATAACGGGGGAGGAAAGATTAATTATATAGCTCATATAGGGACACAATTATGATAAATACTAAAATAACTGATGATATATGCGCACAACACATCACTTAGAATAGATAATAAGGTCGTATTTATAAAAAAAAAGCACAACTTTTTGATTCAAAATGCCTAAAAAGAAGAGAAGGAAAAGAGGTTTTACTTTTAGGATCCTGCTGTTGCTTTAAAGCGAAAGGTTTTCTAATTTTTGTATAAGATTTTAGAACCTTTTTCTCTTATTTTTTTGCCTCTACCTTTCAAAGTTAATGCTTCATTTTTATAAATATGAACTAATCGATATTCAAAATAACTATAAAGCTGCAGAGGTATCTTCAACAACAAACTGCCTCATCTGCAGTTACAATAAGAATGTTAGAATAAGATTTTAGAACCTTTTTCTCTTATTTTTTGCCTCTACTTTTCAAAGTTAATGCTTTATATTTATAAATATGAACTAATCGATATTCGAAATAACTATAAAGCTGCAGAGGTATCTTCAACAACAAACTGCCTCATCTGTTACAATAAGAATGTTAGAATAAGATTTTAGAACCTTTTTCTCTTATTTTTTTGCCTCTACCTTTCAAAATAACTATAAATCTGCAGACGCTAATTGAATACCAAACCGCCTCATTGATTAACTTACCGCTGTGGGTGGTATTTGACTCGGCGTCGGCCACTTCGGTCCTGGACCGTTTGCAGCTGTTCTCCTCCGACGAGGTGGTGTTGTCCATCTTCTCCTGCTTGATGAGCGGCCGCAGGTCCTCTTCGGGGCTGGAGCTCGTCAGCGGCGACGACGCCCGGCGCTTGGGCGTCGACGAGGCGGCGCCGTCCACGCACAGATCGCCCGGCGCCGGCAGCCTGGGCGACGCCGGAGGCGGCGTGTGGACTCGGCTGCCTGCCGATTTTTTACCTGCAATCGACGGTTTCGGAATTACTATACAAGTTCGATTAGCTTCTACTAGTTATTAATGGCCTTTTGCGCTAGTAAATGTGCAGCTAGGAATATGGAAATTCGATTAGCTTCTACTTATAGTCAGTGGTCTTTTGCACTATTGCACTAGTAAGTATACAGCTACAAATTAGTATACAAATTCAAATAGCTTCTACTTATAGTTAGTTGCCTTTTGCACTAGTAAATGTACAGCTAGGAATATGGAAATTCGATTAGCTTCTACTTATAGTTAGTGGCCTTTTGCACTATTGCACTAGTAAGTATACAGCTACAAATTAGTATACAAATTCAAATAGCTTCTACTTATAGTTAGTTGCCTTTTGCACTAGTAAATGTACAGCTAGGAATATGGAAATTCAATTAGCTTCTACTTATAGTTAATGGCCTTTTGCACTAGTAAGTGTACAGCTTAAGAATATGGAAATTCAATTAGCTTCTACTTGTAGTTAGTGGCCTTTTGCGCTAATAAATGTACAGCTAGGAATGTGGAAATTAAAGGAAAATTTCGAGATTCGTACAGGATTTAAGGCTCGGTACTTTTGGTTGATTAAATTGGGTACTTAAAATGTCGAGTACCACGCCGTACAGCACGTAGTTGATAAAGTATTGTAATCAACTGAAGTATTTGTTTGAATTGGACTTGACCGAAAATAAACTCCGTTGCGAATATTTACATTAGGTTTACGAACAACGAAATGTGATTAAAAATTTTCGGTGAATTAGCAATTTATAACTTATTTTAGTGCCTCGAGATGATGTGTCGAAAGGTAAGTTTATACAGGGTGTTCCATAATGACATGCTAATATTTAAAGGTGAGAATCTTGAGCTCATTAAATAAGTTATTATTTTTTTTTACAAATGAATGCATTTATTTTTTTTAATGCGAAACGATGAGTTGTACGAAAAAAAGTCAAGATATCAAATTTGTTCTAAATTGAATGAGGATTCCGAAAATAATTTTTATTTCAATATTAGGCAGTGGCGTATCTCAAAAATTAAGACCTTTAGGACACACGTTCACATAAAGTTTACTCCTTAAAACAGCTCCAAGAATCCCCCCCTAAAATCTTAGCACATCATTTAGAAACACCCTGTAAAACAGTAAGAAAAAATACCAAAATTTACCGGAAATGGGCGCCGATATGCTGGGCCTTTTCGTATTAATCGTCGACAGCGGCAAATTCCCATCATCCTCGTCCCTGTCCTTCTCGCTGTTGCCGTAACACTGACCGAAGTTCTCTTTGTTGCAGGACGTGATCTTGTGCTGGATGAACCGGACGATGTCCGAGAGGGCGAAGGGTTTCTTGCACACGCCGCAGGTCAGGATGTCCTGGTGCGGATCGCCTTCAACTCCATCTGCGTCTGCTGGGTACAAACAAATACCGTGGAATTAGCGCAATTTGGACGTGTTCGTTTTCGTTCTAATTACTCGCCGTAAACGGCGGAAGGAGCGAATTGTCGCAGCTCGGGTTTTTTGTTCGGACCCGACGGAGGGTTCGCTTTTGATCGGGAGAGTAAAAGGGGTGGTTCGGGCGCTTGTCGAGTGTCATTAGGACACCCGGTGGCGGCGGAGGGTGGTTAAACCCTAATACTTCGCAGCTGTTTTCCGCCAGCAATCGATACCGTTAAGATGCAAACTAACGTTTGTGTATTAAAAAAAAAATCATTCCGATAGCCGTAAATTTACCCGGGGTTAGGGAAATGGATGGCCCTCGAAACGGAAATCCGTACTCGGGGTTTGTTAAAGAGCAATCAACCGCCGGCGATTTTCTATTTTCCGATCGAAACCGAGCCTCATTACTATGTATTAAAACGGAACCCAATCGGAGAATCAATCATCGGCGCTATCTGCCTCTAATAAAACTCCTATCGAACGAATTGTAATACATATCGACGGAGAAAATAGCCAATTTGATATCTTTTATCCGTTGCAATTTTCGCTCTGTTTCACCCCACGACTTCTCTATCGACCTAAACAGAGGCGGAAATACAAAACAAATATCAAAATATTCTCATACACCGACATTAATAACAACTATTTGTAGATAAACGAACAAGAAGCTACCCTGCTACTGGTATTTTCCTTAAAAACAGCGCCTCAATAAAGAATTCCCTATACATAAAGTTCCCGAAGAGGATGTATATAAAGCGATTGTCCGGTATTGACCAATGGAAAGCCCACCCGGAAATACCTTGCGCAGACCATTGGTCAATAAGGGAGTGGTCAGCAAGGGGTGATAACCGTTTAGGTTCCGGTTGGACGGATTTCTTTACATTGAAACTCTCCCTTTTCACCATTATTACCTGCACTCGGAGAATTCGGACTGGATAATATGCATTAAAAGTCGCAGTAATCTAAAATTCGAGAGTCAACAAAACTCTTGTACAAAGAGAAAGCGAAAGGGAAATAACCTACAAATAGCCTTGTTTGCTACCCTGTTATGTTATTGTTGTTTTCGGACGAAATCGTAGTCGTAAGGGTGAGAATACACCGAACACGATCTACAAGTCAATTCCCTGTTTTGGATATTATTCACTATGTTTGTTGGAAAATAAAAATCATTTATACACTCAAAAAATCATCTTATTTACTAATCGCAAAGCAGCAAAAGTACATGTTTAATAATAGTTAAACAGTTAACTAAACAGTTGTTTTTCTGGTTGATTTTTCTATATATTTCTAAGGGCATGTCTCGAGGTGCCCTGGAGACACGTCTGGGCGTCCTGTAATCGGATTTGGCCTTTTGTTTTTTTTTCTCGGATGCCCAAAGGAGGTCAGTAATCACATTTTTTGGTCTAGCTTGTCACACGAACGTCGCCTAATCCAATGAAAAGATCGACGAAACCCTCGCGCTAATGGAATTTGGCTAGTCAGACGGGCGAAAGGGGATCTAATAATCGCGATTTGCGTAAATTCTTCGAGCAGAAATCGACGAAAAAAAAAAACTCGCGTTTAACGAGCATAACGAGCCCGATGGTTCATTAATGCTGTGTTTCCTGGACGCCGAAAAAAACACCTCATAACGGGGGATAAAGGGACAAAGCCCGGCGGAGATGTCCGTTGTTTTCGGGCTTTGTAGTGGAGATGCAATAATAAGGGCGCACCTGGACGTTTGTTAGCCGAAAATGGCGCTTTCGAAAAGGGTTGTTCAATTGATCGTGAATAATCGCGCAGCCTCCGGACCTACACTAAAATGACCACAGAACAACAATCCCCATTTTATCTAAACCCGATTTGTTGCTACAATTTTACAAGTTCCTAAAGTCATCACTCGATTATTATAAACGTACTATAAATATTAAAGAATTGTACAAGAAATAACAATTCAAATTTTATACATCTAAACCCAATTCATTACTTAATTTGTTGTGACAATAATAAAGAATTGTACAAGAAATAACAATCCAAATTTTATATATCTAAACCCAATTCATTATTTAATTTGTTGTGATAATAATAAAGAATTGTACAAGAAATAACAATCCAAATTTTATATATCTAAACCCAATTCATTACTTAATTTGTTGTGACAATAATCAAGAATTGTACAAGAAATAACAAATCAAATTTTATACACCTAAACCCAATTCATTACTTAATTTGTTGTGACAATAATAAAGAATTGTACAAGAAATAACAATCCAAATTTTATACACCTAAACCCAATTCATTACTTAATTTGTTGTGATATTAATAAAGAATTGTACAAGAAATAACAAATCAAATTTTATACACCTAAACCCAATTCATTACTTAATTTGTTGTGACAATAATAAAGAATTGTACAAGAAATAACAAATAAAATTTTATACACCTAAACCCAATTCATTACTTAATTTGTTGTGACAATAATAAAGAATTGTACAAGAAATAACAATCCAAATTTTATACACCTAAACCCAATTCATTACTTAATTTGTTGTGACAATAATAAAGAATCGTACAAGAAATAACAATCCAAATTTTATACACCTAAACCCAATTCATTACTTAATTTGTTGTGATATTAATAAAGAATAGTACAAGAAATAACAAATCAAATTTTATACACCTAAACCCAATTCATTACTTAATTTGTTGTGACAATAATCAAGAATAGTACAAGAAATAACAATCCAAATTTTATATACCTAAACCCGATTCATTACTTAATTTGTTGTGACAATAATAAAGAATCGTACAAGAAATAAGGCGCAAAAAAACCAATCGAGTTAATTAGATACATTTAATAATCGTCCGCGTTTATCCGGTCGGAGTTAGTAGCTAATCCTCGGGAGTTAAAAGGCCCCCTAAAAAGTCCGCGAAAGGTCGAAACGCGACCGTTTCGTCGGATTCGGGGCAATAAACGTCGCGACCCGGTCTTCATCCGTCTCTACGAGAGCCAATAAAATAATGCGCAGGGGATGCTCCTGGACATTACGGTCGAGCAAAAGTTTTAATCAGCCGAGAGGCCACTTCCAATCAAGAGGCCTGCTCCTAATAGCCCCGCAACGAATTGCCTATATATTTTATCAAACGCTAGATACATTGAAATCGACTTACTGAGAAGGTGTTCGTAGAAAAACCGCATCTTCAAATACAACTCCGACATCACTTAACATATTAACTTTGACTCGATGTAGCGCTAGGGGATGCTGACCATTCGGCTGAGTTATGATGACTATTTTAAATTCTCTACGCGAGCCTCCTTCCAGTCCACAGGTAGTTCGAGGGTAGAGGGTAGGCCGGGTGGGGGTAGCGCGCTACCCTCGAGAGTTCTCGCAAAAAACGCGCCTCTAATCTCGGTTAATGAATAAAAAAACGGCGAGAGAATGGATGGAGAAAAAAAACGTTAACGAGCGAAAGTGGCGCAGTCGGCGGATGAAATTCCAGCGTTCGATTCGAATTCGACCGATGTAAACGAAACGGAATGAAATTTGCATGAAGCGCTCGCGTTTCCTCGTCGTTCGACATGCGCATTTGCATTTACCAACAACAGCAAAAACTAACGATGTCCATTTAATTGATGTCGAGTCGTCGTGGATTTTATTTTTCTCCGATGAATCTCAATCGGCTCGTTGTGCGGTCGCGGAGATTCTCACAATACATTTCGCTATATCTGGACGCAAAACTCTCACATCCGATAGAAATGCATTTTTTTTTTCATTCGATAACCGTAAACAAATTGTAGATGATTGAAAAAATAACCGATAACGGTTGCGTGCAATTTCAATTAACATTAAAACCCTCGAAGTCATTTTTTAGACGGTGTAGAAAAAAAAAGTAACCGAGAATCTCGAGGGGTAAGGATTTTTTCCCAGGACTCGCACCCCTCGAAGAGACTCATTTGCAAATAGCATCGATGCACCGTTGGAGGAAAAAAAATCGTGAGATTTTTTTACACCTTTTTTTAGCGCAGCTGCCTGCCCGGAGATGTGCCTTTTTTGCGACGCCCTACCTGCGATAAATCGCGCTTTATCATATACACTGACGATTCCGATGCACGAAATAACGAAATGCCAATTGTCCTTTCTATGTATATAGTAACTGCGTGGAGCCTTACGTTGTAAACCTTGGAGAATTTAGCGAATAAAAATTTATGAATGCTTGAGGTAAGCGCTCAATGACGATGGAAATGCCACGAAATTATAAAGGTTACCGAACGGTATTAGAAAAAGAAATACGGACAATTCGAAATGCCAAAGAGTTAGGACATACCGAGGTGAAATATTGATTAATTTTTTAGATGTTCCTTTCGTTTTGCTCGTCCCAAAAAAACGTTTTTATTTCGCAGCATTTAGAAGAGTTAGTTTCTAACGTTATAGATAAGCACCTTTAATTGACAATGGTTTGTTCGAGGAGCCGGTTAAGTATCGGCGAAGAGAGGTTTCCCATGGACACCGATTAATTCATTGCTCAGTTTCGTACTTATTTAGACTGATTTATAGAGGCTGGCGTCTATTCCGTCGAGGCGAAACTTTACTCTTTACTCTCCGGCAACGTATAACGAGATTGTTGGGAATCTTCGCCTTGTTTTCTCTTGTCAATATTTGATAAATCTGCAAAGTGTTCGAGTACTCGAAGGATGAAAATTTCTTTCCACATTAATTAAGAATACAATTGCATCGATGTTTCGCGGAGTATACGGATGATCGGTTTGTTTACTAGGTAAATTGGATTTTTTTTTCGTTCGGAAAAAGTCGTAAAATATGCTAAACAGTCAACAAAATACGTGCTGCAATAAAAAAAACCGCATTTTTACAACTTTTACAATAGCAATTCGTTTGGTCACTTCGTGCTTTATCAACATCGTGACAGTCCGAAAATTTACGGCCGCAATTTTTATTATGTGACTCATTTCCACTATTGATTAAACGGCGAGGTTTACGGGAAATTATTTTCGCCATTTTACCGATCGATTATCGATTCAATCAATCTATTAACATCGCACTTACTACAACAGGAAATGGATTATACAGATAACTGCAACATCTATCGTACAGTATATTATTGTTGCAGGAGACTTTCGTTTTAGGAATCCATCGATGTAATTGAATCGTTTCGAAAAACCAACACGAAAAACCGCGACTAATTCGCGGCACGGATAAAAAAAAATGTTTCGTTCAACCAGCGCTGTTTAGATTCGGCTTCGCGCATTCGACGTTTAACAGTCCACGATTTTTTCGCTCTCCGTTAGACGAAAAGGCGAAGAAATCGTTCTTCCGGGTGCGTTTCGCGCCGCTGACCGTGTCGCGGAAACTAAAAGCGTAGCTCCTGCGGCATTGTCCACTCGCTGAGGCAATTTCCACGACGAAATTCTCCGGCCGTTCGGCTAATTAGGCGATTTCGCGGCGCCCCGTTCTCTCCACCTTTACGGCGTTCCCGTTCTCTCCACCTTTGCGGCGATAATTAATCTCGCACTGGAAAATACCAGGGGATTTGATCGTGAAATATTTCGACGAGCGAAATGTAATATAATAAAAGATAATACAAAGAAACGTTGTGATATTGTGATATAACGTAAATTGAGTACATGCGATTCTCCCATCACTTTTTCGATGCGAGTACACGATGTAGATTATTGTTGTATTCGAGGCACTTCCTATTTTCTTATTTTCTATTGCTATTGTGAACGGCATCGAGAGAGATTGGGATCACTATGCCGTTTTTTTTTTTCAACTATTCCATATCGATATTATCGAAGATAAATTTTTATTGAATATGTAATTTTAATGGGTACTTCTAATCTTCTTCGAAAGCATTGAGAAATTGATATTTCTTGATTAAAATGTGTTTCTAATAAATTTGATAAAGTACAGAATTTTGCTATTTAATCCAAAAAAAAAACGTATCAGAACAGTTACTCATCCAGTAGATGTTACCAAAAAAAAAAAAACACAACTAAAAAAAAGTAGATTAAACATTCTCAATTAAATTATTACATTAATCAGGCCGGTGGAATTTTCGAATGCGAATTGCATTCGCGTTGTTGTCGAAAAATTTCCCGATATAATTAAAATGTTAAAATAATTCGCAAACAAAACGAAAATGCCGGCGTAATCTAATGGATTTCCAACTTGTTTGCTGAAATGCCATTTTTCGAATAAAAGTTCGGCCAGAAAATCCGAAGTGGTGACTAATTGGATTCCGGAAAGTTACGCACAAAAGCCCCGGTGAGCTGGTGTACCGAACATCCGAGTCCATTTTCCACATGCATATAAATATCAAAACATTGCACCAGCGTATGCAATTAATTCGATTGTAATCGAACGGAATATTACAACACTCCTTATTAAATCGACAAGCTGGGAAACCTAAACGACAACCTTTAGTAGATGGCGCTGGCGAAAATGTTGGCAGCGCTGGCTCCTCATTTTGACATATCTCAAACGGATTCGTTTTGTTTTTCGTTCCGCGATCGCCCGTTATAATGACGGTCAGAGATACATAAAAGCCAGAAAAGTTTTATTTCGACGTCCCGTGATTGTGGTTAACGACGCGAACGCTCAACGGTTTTTTCATTGACAATCATTTATGCCAAGAAACACTCCGGCGGAGCAAAAATGGTCGTGTTCGTTTCGGACGCATATCTGTCATCGTATATTACAATGCGCCGTAAATTGTAAATTTCTCGTTCCGGCGCAAACCAATTTGCCTAGATTTCGTGAAATTGTTATTCGGAAAAAGGGGGCCGCGTCCATTGTCGATCTCTCCAACTAAAACTCACCGCTAATGGAGAGGAGTATATACGATATTATTTTTTGTATAAAACTACGCACTTTTATGAAGTTATTGGTGAAATTTTTTATTTTTTCCGTTTTCTATTAACGCCACAATTAATTTTTAAAGTTCAAACAACTTAAAACAAAGATACCCTAGATATGTCATCTGTCATTTGATGTTACATTTCACTTTTGTTCGTTTTTTCTACTCTTCCGAACATTTCTATCGAATTGACACTAATGACACAATGTAAATCGTTCGTTTTGTGATTAACTAGTGACTTTACACGTCACCTGTCAAAATTTTAAATAAAAAAAGGGCTACATTTCCTATAAAATATCGAATAATTGTGTATACCTACACGCCTCCTAGTACCTACTCGCTTATTTAGGTTATCCGTACGATGAATATATTAAAGTTGTTGTAATAAATAACGAACGTGGCCAGTCTGGCGGTTATTATTTTTATCTTATCATTCCGTGCCCCGTACACGGGTTCTTATCTAAGGTAAATATTGCTCACCTATTTCGAAAAAACTCATTATCACATCCGCCATGTGTTATTCGCCGTATTCGTACCTTCTAAGCTCGTTTAAATAGGGGCTCGCTTTCATACCACGAAATCTCCCATCCACCTATCCATAAAAATCTAATCAAAACGCTGCATACAGCTCAATTATGCGATGGTTAATTTACTTCGATTACATTCGCATATCTACAGACGGGACGTCGTAAAGGCACAACCGCGCTTAACCATCAGATAAAATAACATGACCTGCGGCTAACGGTAGCAGTACCAGCACCCAGTACCGGCTGAGAAATACGTGCAAGGTGTTAAATCTCGGATTCTCCCACGCTTTTACTCCACATAAAGCGGCGATCCGGATAGAAGAGAAGAGAGAAGAGGAAAAAAAAAGGGTCAATTCACGGTCCATTCACCGGACGATCTTTTCATGCTCTCCGGACAATGGATCGGATCGCCCACTGGCCGGTTTTCGGGCGCGATTTTCCGCTTCGAACTTCGCGAATGCGATTTCTATAAACCGCGGCGATTCGACGTTAATAATGTGTATCACGCCGGGCGATTGTCGCTCGATTGGTCGAATTATAATTTGTCTTGCAGAGAACAAGTATAATTCCTACCAATGATCGTTGAGACTGTACAATACAATGATTCATTCACCGTTTCGAGGCGTTTATTCGATAATTAGAAGCGCAAAAACTGCAAAAAGGTGGCCAATTAATCGAACATTTTGCGCTCTGGGAAAATACTGTTTATGTATGGTTGATTATTATTCCTTTATTGGATAAACTTGGGACAATTCGCTTATAAATTTGTTCATATAATAGGATGTAGGAATCCGTAAAGCGCGTTGTATAGTGCGTTTTATCACTATTATCTGCTCAAAAGGAGATTTATCGACGGAGCTCGGCCAGTTTTCAATTAGATCGATATCGGGTAATCCGAGATCGGTATCTGGGAAGCTACTGTGTCTTCTATGCCATACGTTTGTTCAGCGATATTTATTTATGCTGCATTTTGTACGTTGTAATAGTTCGATTCTATGTATATTATGGGAAATTAATTTTCTAATGCACGTACGAGAATTATCCGGAATATTCTTGGCTTGACCGTAAAATTGTATTCTTGTATCTCGCAGGCGAAATCGTGCTTTTCATTACTCGCGACTGATAACAGCGTTTCAACCTAATTGTTGTGCGAGTTTTATGGGACCTAAATTATTGTTTTGTTTACCTCGATTTTGCTTTTATTGAATGTTCTCGATCAGGACCGCATTCGCTCGAAGGCGAATATTATAAAAAAATATTGTCGAGCACTTATTATGACGATTCGCGGCGTAGATGAAATTTTTTAATTCTCTTAATTTCATCTGAAAAATGTTATCGGCAAGCGTTCCGCGTATCGAAATTATAAGCTGTTTTACCAGGAAAATCGTTCTCGTCTACATCGAACTTAAATAAACAAATATTTTGTCAATATTGTTCTTAATCGCCCATACAATAAAACCAATCGAAAATATATTAGATACTTATCGATAAATCGGTTAATAAAACGCGTTATACACCTATATACTAAATTTTTCTATACTATAAGATGCGAAAAGTTATTGGTATATGCTGTTAGTGTTTCTATACAAGTACTTGTAAGTAATGTAAGTAGGTATAAGATTTTTTTTAGCGAATCCCCTTGAATTGAATTAGAAATCTTCCTCTATTAGTAGGCGAGAAAACAAACGTAAAACACGGTCTTCGTGAGGCTATACATTACGACATTACTATACGTTGATTTCGAGACTTTACGACGCCATTCAAGCCAGTTTCACCTTTGGTCGAATTAAGAAGAGCACAAATTAAGCGTTTTCTTTGATATCGCAAAGGCCAAGCGCCCGTTATACCCATAAACGAACAACCTACAACACCTGGTTTAGTGTTTTATCGGTGTTCGTTTGCCGTTCAGCCGCCTTTCAACCGGCTAATTGGACGTGGAAATATCGCCGGAGCAAAAAAATCCGGCGATAAATTAATTAAATTACCTGCGACAACCCTTACACGAGCCGCTAATTGTCGACTCATCTTCTTTATAAAGCGGCAATAAATCTCGGAATCACAACACGCTTTAAGGCTACATATACCTGTGCTCGGGGTGGTTTTTTCCTGAAGGTTTGCTCACGGAAAAGGGTTGAAGACGACTCCGAGTTTTTTGCCGAATGGTCAATGTTTGGCCGAAGAAAAGGGGTTGTTAGGGTCAGCGCGAAAGGGGTGGATAATTGCCAGTATTGTGGCTTTTAAGTGGATCGCTCGATGGCAACAAACTGACCGTATAACAGGAAATTATTTCATAAAGGGTGTGGGAATTTGGAACGTTCATTTTTTCGTTTAATTTTTTAACAGTGTAATTGTGTTGGTTTTAGTGCAATTAATGGAATCGAGGGCGGCATGTAAAAAAATATATTGTTATCTACAAACGTTTTAAACGTAAGGTCAGTACAGTTATTATTATTATTATTATTAGCATTATTTATTAACGACTAGTACATGCAAAATGGTAAAAAGTAATTTATATTGCGGTATTATTTATAGACTATTCAACATTTTATTATTTTCAAGAAAACTACCGGAAAAATCAGCGTATCTACAACAATATTAATTACACTGAAAATTCGAGTATTTTTCTAAATAATTAATTTATAACAACAACACAAAAATTTATCGGTTTGTTTACATTTTACTCGCCTTAATACATTCACCTTTCCATCCAAAAACGTACAACGATTCAATTTAAAAATATTCACGGTGAGTTTAACCCGCAATCTCCCACACCGATGCCCATCAAGCCCAGACCAGCAGCGCTCTAATTAAAGTCTTTATGCTCGCTTACGATGATAAAAAAAAAAAAAAATATGCCGAATCGGAATCAGAGAAGCGATCGTTATCCCGAATGTTTGTGCCCCGGCTCTCGATGTTGATGCGCCGATGTCCAGATAAGATTCTTCGAATTCACAAAGTGATTCCCGGTGACCTGTGAGCAGATGTGGGTGCTGTGTGGGAACGCGTTTCTCGGACTGGACGCGGCCCTTTCAACCCTTTTGTCAAACCAACAATGCGTTTTCGGTTGTCGCTCCAATACATTTCGATGTGTACCACGGTTTTATCGTATACAGGTGCTTGGCGATTTGGGAATTTTCTCGATTTTTTTGGATTTTTGGAGAGACAAGTTGCGAGCAATTTATTAGATGGATTATTAGAAAAAGGGGTGTTCAGCAGGCCATAACATGCGGTGAAGCTCGTTTAACAGTCCAGTTGGTGCGTAATGCATAATACCTAATCGATATAAATGCTCGAATTTACACCGTATAGATGTCTAATTTTGTAATATTTATTTATTAAAGTACATACAATTAGATCACGAATACAAACACCTGAGGTATAACTAGATAAAACTATACAACGATAACGATATTTTAGTACATACAAAAGTACAATTTTCCTACTTCCACACTACAGATATTATTAAATTATTTTCGTTTGATGTGTATAACGATTGTTTGAACAACATCGAATAATCCCCGCTGATAATGGCAGCGAATTTACAAGCCGCCTTATAAACGAAATTTTTTTATAAAAAGATGTGACATATCCTCGAGAAACAATTACGAACCGAAATCGTTTACGACGTCAACCTTAATTCCTAACGGTCTAGATTTTTACGACATCTTTTTATCTAATCTGTTCGTACGAAAAATAAATTTACTTTGATAGCCTTACCTGTGTAACGAAACAAATATTTACAGTTCCGTGCGATTTATACATCGGTTCGAAATAATTTAATGCGACACATTTCTGTACCACAACGTCCAATTATTTGCGGATTAATAAATCGCAACTTGACCAATTTATAAGCTACTACACGAAGCGTCTAAAAGCTCAATTAATTAGCTAGTTTTTTTTATTGAAGCTTAATGGATGGTTAAATTCTACTTAAATTCGACTTTTTACTGCAATTTTATCATCTAATATTTTAAGTTGCAACCCAGATATTTGTATCTCACTATTACCAAATAATCGAGTACCGGTTAAATAATTTTCACGGCGATAAAACCGCGCACTAAGGAACTTCCTGCGTGGATAATTCGGTAAAAAATCCTCGGTTATTTACGATATTAGCGTCTCGGATATCGACATTACCAGCCTGCAATAATCCGCGTTGTGGCATTTTAAATGTCAGAGGGTCATTCCATTGCTCATTCCGCGATATATTCGCAGGCATTAAAACGCTTTTTGCGAAATTTCGAATGTCCCGTACGACGGCAAAAACCGGGAATCGTGCGTGCGAGTGTAATCGGTTTTTCGTATCATTCCCACGAATTTTCGATTTCCGATCGAATCGAATTTATCGGGCATCTCGAAGCTTTACTCCTCGTTAACGTGGGCGGGTTATTTAAAGCTCGCTAATCCCCGACGAAGGGATTTTTTTCCGCGAAGACAAAACGCCGTTTAATTGCTCTTTGTTTGTTTATTTCACCGTTATGCATTGAACATTATAAATGTCTTCATCATCAACAACTACAAGCTGCTCATTGTGCACCAGTAATGTAAATACATCGCAGTGAAAGAAAGTTAAAAAGGTTAAAATCGCATCCACTCTTTATTTTTTTAATTAAGTCCTTTTTTTCCCCGCCAGACTGTGTAATAACGAAAAGTTTCGCTAATGATTCTTTCCCGGTTTTAAAAAGACTCGCGCCGTCCGCGTTTTTCGCGGCGGTTTCGCGCTTTTCCTCCGGTTAGTTCGACGCCGGGATCGCGGAGAGGCGCGTCGCGACGCCCCTTTTTATTTCTCGACGGTGTTTCCGATTCGAATGACGTCGTTTGGAGGATTAATTAACGCGTCGAAAAGTGCGATTCCTGCGGAATTCCTGCTTGCGACGCTGAACGAAATGTATTGTAATTTTGTAAGGCGGTATTTGAAAACAGAGATTAAATGTTTACATGTTAATGCAAATGATCAGTAAATTGTTTTCGTACTACAAGTGAAATTTATTTTGCTGTTGTACGGGAAGATACTGTGATTAATTTTGGAGTTGCAGGAATTTGTGTTTTGATGAATTTTTCGAGGAATCCCGAATAATAGAAACTGTTTCGACAATATTACTGCCGTGAATTCGATAATTCCTGCATATTTTCCGACGCAAACACTGTGCATTGTATTGTGTTCAATTTTCGTAATGAATTTGGTGATAAATATGCACGAGTGTTGACTAATTTTTTGAAAATTCGCTCAAAATAATGAGAAATTTTTTTAATACAAAATGCGAAATCCTGCTGATAATTTGCAGGAATTTTTTGAAGAGTTAAATTTGTTGTAAAAAATAAATTTTCGTTCATTCAAAGCGAGTAATAAGTCGAGTAAATTTTCCTGCTACACCGCAGGAACGGATTTAAAGAAAACTGGTACGTACCTTGGGCGATTCTGACCGCTGGCATTTTAATTCTCATTTTGGAAATGTTTGAGCTGCAAGTCCGACCCGCACTAAAAATGTTCCATCATTCTCGATATACCAACCAACCGGGAAATCCCCGCACTAAATCATTTTCACCAAAAAAAAAAATCGAGTCACAAAATAAATCCCAAAAAAAAAAACAAACAAAATCAGCTTCTAAAATACTAATCACTCGTCGAGTCCCATGCCGGAAAATCCCATTCGACTTTCACCCGCGTCTCGTCGCAGATCGGAAACTGACCGGCAGCCAAAAAGGGGGACCACCGATAAAGGACCCAAATGGAAGCTGTGTGGTCACCGCACCGGTCCAAGCGCGTGTGTTCCACGGCCGAGCGCGATTCAGGCGAGCCTCGTCCGTCTGCCGTTCGGGCCCCGTCGGGGCTGTTCGCGCGCCGTCGTGGCTACTCGCTAGCCAGCGGTCCTAAAAGCACCCCGCTAGGTAGGGGATGATGCGCGTCGCGAAGCTGCCGCCGTGTGTGTGTATGTGGGTCTAAGTGTGCTGTGGATGTGTGCATGTGTGCAGGAGTGGGGGCCGTCCTGCTGCCCTCCGGATCCGTTCGGGCGTTCGGATGCGTATGGTACAGTTTTTTTTTTTTTTTTTTTTTTTTTTTTCGGTTTCGTCGAATCGGTCGCAGGAATTTTGCCCTGTGGTCAAGAATAGGCGTAAACTGGAGCTTATATCCTGCTCTTTTTTGTGTGAAATATTGAGTCTGGAAAGAGAGCGTGAACAGATCGTTGCAGGAATTTGCCCTGTGGTCAAGAATAGGCGTAAACTGGAGCTTATATCCTGCTCTTTTTTGTAGGAAATATTGAGTCTGGAAAGAGAGCGTGAACGAATCGTTGCAGGAATGCAGGAATTTGCCCTGTGGTCAAGAATAGGCGTAAACTGGAGCTTATCCTGGTTCTTATTGTATGAAATATTCAGTCTGGAAAGAGAACGTGAACGAATCGTTGCAGGAATTTGCCCTGTGGTCAAGAATAGGCGTAAACTGGAGCTTATATCCTGCTCTCTTTTGTATAAAATATTGAGTCTGGAAAGAGAGCGCTGCAGGAATTTGTCATGCGAGTGAAGGAATGGTCAATAACAGGAGTTTATCTTGAAAATTTTTAAGAGTCTGGATGAATAGTTGAAGAATTAACCAAGGAAAGTTCTTTTTTAGAGAGCCTACAGGAATGAAACTTGTATCAATTATGAATGATTTTGTCCAGTGGAATCCTGCACCTATTTTGACAAATATAGTACCTGGATGAATCACAGCAGGAATTGGAATTTTGTCAAATGTCAGAGAAGCAACTTAGAAGGGCTTTGATAGAGTTTGGAATGGCAGGAATTAATCTTGTAGATAGATCAGAAGATAGTACAATAAGAAGTTTATCCTCTGTTCTAGAGGAAGAGATTAAACGAATCATCGCAGGAATTCAACCAAAAATGACAAAGAAAAAGCGCAAAAATCTTATTTTCCGGTTGCAAGAAATATTTTGCATTTAACAATTCCGATTTTTCCAACAATTTTCCACAATAGCCAATTAATTGCACCTACTCATTACTCGAAAATTTATACCGACTTTTCGGATTATTTTTTTATGATTTGGTGCAGTTGACACGTTCCCTTTGTATAGAAGATTAAAAAAAAAGAGTTGGTGCAATTGATCCATTTTACACGAATTCGAGAGAATCAAATTACCGACTATTGGACACGAAATACAATCGTTTGCCGTCGTTTTATTATTTTATTTTCTCACAAGCGTTGTTTGTGGACAGTATATTATTCTCCTATGGTTACATACAGACCTTATCTTTATTTTCCTAGGTTATCAATGTTTGTATGATAATCTTATCTTCGTACCTACAAGCTGGTGGACTTAACACACAGGTACAGCCTGACGATAATTATATCATTCGACGCGATATACTTTATACAGGAAGGCGCGAAAATTAACTCCGCGAATGAAATTCCTCGCGGTACAAAATCCTAAAACAAACCTTCAAAACAGCTGTTCGGCAGCGACGTTTCCGAGCCGAAAAGAAAATCTAATAAATAAAGTCGGGAAAGTTTTCCGCCAACTTTTCGCATTATCATTCAAAAGGGAAATCGTGCTCAAGCACATTCCAAACTGTTTAAAATAATTAATTAACTTTTCCGACTTTTTAAGTATACATTACGCGGCGGGTGGGGGGGGCGGCTGGTGCGCCGTTGCGCCGCCGAGAGGCGCCACTTGTAGCGTCGGCGGCGTCGCGGCGGTGCCTTCAACGGGGGCGGTTTTACGCAAACGATGTTTCTTCCATTTCCTCGTTTGTCATCGCGGGATTAATTAATTTTTTTCGACGAATAGTGACGAAATAGGTCGAGGAACTCGCCACACATGTGTTCGCAATGAAGGATATCCAATTTCGTTAGACTATTTGGTAATTTTTAGTAATTTCCGCGCAGTTCGAAATGTCCCTAGTGCCAATGTTAATTCTCCTATTTGACTTGGGGAATTTTACGATGTGCAGTTGAAGTTCCGAAGCGATGTTGTCTTGCGTTAGTCTTAAAATTCCGCGCTTTTATGTTGAGAGGTTATGTTTACAATTTGTTGTTTTTGCTACTTTTTATGCGATTTTTGCATTTTTCTTGCAATTTATGCAAGTTTATGAGTAGATTTTGTGTTTTCCGTTCGTTTTAGAGAGTTTTTCGTGCGGTTTTCGGTTTGTTTTTCGACCTATTTCGATAAATAACGGTGAAGGGGAAGAAGACTATTGTAATAATTAACCTAATCGTAAAAAAATCACATAATATTCGGTTAAATCAATGCTAGCAATCTCACATCTCCTCCTGATCTACTTTTTCATGTTCAAATTCTACTATTTAAGACTTTTAATTTGTAAACAACGAAAGTAAACATAACCTCAAATCGAATATATCTGTCACATCAAGGATATCAATTACAACCCGGCAACGTTGCCCGATATCCACTAATCTAACGAAAATGGACAGCCTTTATGAATTAGTTTATGGTAAATGAGTAATATTTTTTGTTGGTCATCCGATACCGAAACAATGCGTATGTACTCAACGTGAGACAATTTTATTATTCGATGGGTAGTATTAGAAAGAAAAAAAGAAAGCGCCCGCCTCTCCTTCAGCCAGTCTCGATGGAACTTCGAGAGTTCTGCGGACCAGATGGCCCATACGGGGCCCTGACCGTTTTTTTTTTTTCTTCTATAAGCCGCCTTTTTTATGCGTCCTTAGACCCCGAGCGCTTTTTTCTCTTCTTCTTCTTCCACTCCGCAACGCTACGCACACACACACAGGAAAGGGGCAGATTTTTTTAGAGGAACCCTACACCGAGTTCCGTTCGGAGATTAATTCGAAACAACACAAAAAAAAATCGGTTTTTTTACCTGGACAATAAGGTGCATTCGGGTTTGCACGAGATGTATCTACGCATTGGCGAGGCTCGCATAATGCCTTACATGTGTCGCGGAACGGAGAGAAAATAGAGGTCGATGCACATGTGCCTGTATCGACGTGGGAAAAATTCGGATAAAAAAAAAATCGAGCTCGGACTGTTTTCTGTTAAGATAGGTAGGCGATTTTTTGGGGTCCGCTAGAAGCAATCGTTGATGGGTGGTGTTTTTTTTTTCTATCTTTTACTGTTCGGTAAATATTTGCGTTTTTAATGAAACTGTCGTGGAGGATTCTCACGATATTCTCGAATTTCAACGAGCCTAACTGTTCTTAAAACAAAAAAAATTGGATCAATTTCTAGATTTACATCGCCGAAATTTTACCGAAATGTATAGGAAGCTTTATCATTTAAAATGATTAATTATCATTTAGTATATACTGTCCAATACCATTTTAGAACTGACCTGCACCATTTGAAACAGTTCAGAACTAATTGGAACTGTTCAGTAATACAGGATGACCCAATAAAAAGTAGCCACTTGAGGGAGCTAAAAATTTTTAAACATCTAATCATAAAAACATACGATTTTCGCAGATATTTTGCTATAACTTTTTGCTACAGTGACACAAACAATTTGAAACAGTTCAGAACTAATTGGAACTGTTCAATAATACAGGATGACCCAATAAAAAGTAGCCACTTGAGGGAGCTAAAAATTTTTAAACATCTAATCATAAAAACATGCGATTTTCGCAGATATTTTGCTATAACTTTTTGCTACAGTGACACAAACAATTTGAAACAGTTCAGAACTAATTGGAACTGTTCAATAATACAGGATGTCCCAATGAAAAGTAGCCCCTTGAGAGAGCTAAATATTTTTAAACGCCTAATCATAAAAACATGCGATTTTCGCAGATATTGTGCTCTAAATTTTGGTTACAGTGACACAAAAATTTTGTGTCGACTATACAGGGTGTTTCATAAAAATACCCTCTTTTAAATTCACATTAACCGTCTTCTTCTGTAGAATAACATGTTCAAATTTTTGAAAAGTAAAATAGTATATCTTATTACTTATCAATAATACATTTTTGAAAAGTAAAAGAGTATATCTTATTCTGCACATTCTAGAAAACTCTTTTAAAGCTACTTAGATTCTTTTTCCACTTTTGAAAGACTAATTAGAATTCCCATTAACCACAAATTTTATGAATTAGAACGTCTTCTTTCGTAGAATAACATCTTCAAACAATACATTTTTTAGAGTATATCTTATTCTGCACATTCTAGAAAACCCTTTTAAAGCTACTTAGAATCTTTTTCCACTTTTTAGAATAAATAGACTAATTAGAATATGTCTTCTGATATATTCCAACAATTGATCGAATTTACTAGCAAAACCCTGCAACGAATAAACGCATTTTACACATCCTCGCAGCTCGATCGAGTCCACTAAAATCCACCATTACGAAATTAGGCTAATAAACCAACTAAAAACACCCAGCAAAACACGATCGAGCGGAGTGCAAGAAGCATTTAGTACCGCTGAAACGAATCGTGCGAAGCCCAAACCCGGGTCACGGCGAGAGAGAGCCAACATTTTCCTCTCTCGCCCGAACGAGAGAAGAAGAAAAAAAAATCCAGCGAGCTCATAATACTATTAATTACCGTCTCGCAGATTGACGTCTCTGACACGTGACCCCTTCATCGACACTCGCAATAGCCCGGGGAACCTTTGACATCGCGCTCGAGAGCAACACCTCGACATATTCCACCAAGTCCTGCCTAACGGATTTTTTTTCCTCCGCCGAGAGAGCTCCGTTCAGGTGGATACCATTTCCTGGACGCGCCGCAATCGATGGGTAATTCAATCTAAAACGGGCGAGCGGATGTGCTACAATGAGACCGATGGTCCGCGTCCGGTCAATATTTTTTCGTGTATCGCGCGCACGAAATCCGATCGCCTTGTATACAAACGGAGCACAATAGGTAACGCAAGAATGTGGGTGGATCGGATGGAGATTATCTATTCGCGTTCGGAAATTACGGCAGAATTTCGGTCGAAATCAGAAGTGGGATTTTTCGGTGGAAATCAGAAGTGGGATTTTCGGATGGGTTCGAAAACAGCCGCCGTCGATGGAGCGTTTTTAGAAAGGCGAGAGAGGGCGGGCGGGATTTAGTGACAGATTGAAACCATCAGGCGAGAGGAGACCGTCTCAACATGTGGAAACATCCCTCTGCTCGTCTGCTCTCCCGACGACGTGTTTAGTCTGGACCTACAAGGGTTATACGAGTGGATGTAAAGCAACAAACTATTATTTTCGCCTAATCTTCGTTCGGGCTTGAATTATGTAAGTTTCTAGTGGGTCGAAGTGGTTTTTGAACGTTCGTTAGACGACGATTTTGTAGAAATTTCCCGTAAATAGCGCCATAAATCACCGCTAACGAAATCTCTTTACGCGGAATTAGTCGAGTTTATCTCCGAATTGGAGAATCGCTCACGAACGGACCACACGCAAAATATTCACCGAGCACTCTATTTACAAACAAAAAAAAAAACCTCTTTTACGCCCTACTTTATTAGCAGTTTTCTAGCATCGCCCCGTATATTCCGAATTCCTTCGTATAAATCTCGCCGAGATCCGAAGAAAGGAAGCCACTCAGACGAGGGAGGTTCATCGGTCAAGGTAAAGATTAGAACACCCCAACGAAATCTACAGTTAGTTTCGCCAAGTTCGTCGCCGGCGTTGCCGCTCCTCCGGATATTCCCAACTCGGCGATGGAAATGGAAAAGTGAATTTCATTTTCACGCCCATTCCAATCCGAGCAAAATAATCCAACTCGCTTGTTTAACTCTTGTAACACGACGAATAGTTTAAAGAGAAGACAGTCACATACAGAGAAGTCATCGAGAGGAGATGAAGAGGACGCGGCAACGCCGCTTCGGGTCGGTTTTTCTGATTTACGGCCCTGTTGAATTTGGAACTGACCGCAAGGATATTCAGAAAAACCTGTCACAACATTCCGTTGTTGCGTTGACCAGCCCCCGGGGTCGGCGAAAGGGCCGGAAATGCGAGGTGCCTGTTCGGTAAAAATAAAGCGGTGCCTGCGGTCAGTCGCAAGATTATTACCTAACGTTGCCGATTCCATCGATACACCTGTACAAAGCCCTCCGACGACTCGCCGTAAAATCCCCACAAATCGTTTTTAATTGTGTCTAAACGCAAACCTGTTGATGGGGGAGTGTATTACTGAGTAGTTAGAGGCCATCAAAGTGGAGCAAAAATGCAATGGTGGAGTGTACTACTGAGTAGTTAAAGGCCATCAAAGTGGAGCAAAAATGCAATGGTGGAGTGTACTGAGTAGTTAGAGGCCATCAAAGTGGATCAAAAATGCAATGGTGGAGTGTACTACTGAGTAGTTAAAGGCCATCAAAGTGGAGCAAAAATGCAATGGTGGAGTGTACTACTGAGTAGTTAAAGGCCATCAAAGTGGAGCAAAAATGCAATGGTGGAGTGTACTACTGAGTAGTTAAAGGCCATCAAAGTGGATCAAAAATGCAACCACCACCTTGGTGGAGTGTACAACTGAGTAGTTAGAGGCCATCAAAGTGAATTAAAAATACAACCACCACCTTGTATATAGATGTATAGCGAGTAGTTGGTGTAAAACAGAAATGTTTACCAGTTGCTACGTTTAGAAGAAATAATTTCATAGTACCGCCTTGTGGACGGTACATCAGGTGTGGATAATGATACTTATAATCGTAGCGCATTGTGTTGTTGTGTGAAAAGTACCACTTATGTAGAAGCGGACAATAGAGGAAAGAGGTCAGTTTGTACCCTGGGTCAAAATGAGAGTTTTTGTGGCTGTATAGTTAATAGCACAGGCGATTGACAGGGTGTGTTATTTCGTTATCGTTTGCTGGAGGAATTCCGCCGAAACGGCGGAAAAATTCGCTAAATTTCGTCGAGTTGGAGTTCTCTTCTGACGCAACGGTTCCAGTTCCAGATTTTTATCTCGAAATCTCGAAATCTCGAAATTGAATGGGTTCATATGGAGCACCGAGCACAATAAACCTCTCGTTTGGTCGCATACCTAGACTTCAAAATTGACCTTAACACATGTCAATTTCATTTACAATTAGACAAATAAACACAAAGGGCGCATTGTGCGCCCTTTTCGCCGGGTCCTCGGCGAGCGAAAAATATATATATAAATGCCATTATGGGGCGCAGGGTGGTGTCTGATATATCGCATAACAGTAAACACCGGCGATTTCGATTTCGATCTGAGCCGTTGAAAAAACGGCCTGGGTCCGTTCGAGATGAGTGGACGCTACCTGGGGATTTTTTTTTTGAATTAGTGAAAAAACTAAAGTTGGAATAATTAATACACGGGTAGGTACTAGAGAACTGCAGCGTAGGGTATATTATTCTTCTCGATATTCTTTTAATCGGTTATCTGATCCCATACCATCCTAGGACAAAGATGACCGTGGAGGCCCTCGATAATGCAGGTAATTTTTTTAAGGTCTTTTTTTATGCCCGTGAGATTTTCACAAGATCGCATAATAGCCATTTTTTGGGGTAGAATTAAGTTACGTATTTAGTGGAAGAGTCCCTTTTTATTGTACCTCGAACAATCCGATACCATTTTTATACTTAACTGAACGCGAAAAGAAACTCATTCGCCGATTCGTGCGCTTTAATTAACGCGAATTTCGCAAACGACAAACAATGAAGTCGCAAGCTTGTCATTACATCGCATCCCGAAGCTCACATCTTCGAAAAAAAATATTTTTTCCTCCTCGACAAGGACACAAATTCACAATCTCCAATCGACCTATGTATGGGCAAATACGAAACGTTCTCGGTTCTCATAGTGTTGCGAAACAAAGTGCACCAAACGTTTAGACTGTTAGGCCAGTATACCAGTATTCACTAAAAACGATGAGGCGAAGAAATGAAGGAAGATAAGAGCTTGTATAGATTGGAGAATCTTGATGAAAACATTGTGAAAACAACAGTAAAAGTAGAAGAGAGTATGAATGGAGAATTTTGATGAAAGCATTGTGAAAACAACAGTAAAAGTAGAAGAAAGTATGAATGGAGAATTTTGATGAAAGCATTGTGAAAACAACAGTAGAAGTAGAAGAGAGTATGAATGGAGAATTTTGATGAAAGCATTGTGAAAACAACAGTAGAAATAGAAGAGAGTATGGATGGAGAATTTTGATGAAAGCATTGTGAAAACAACAGTAGAAGTAGAAGAGAGTATGGATGGAGAATTTTGATGAAAGCATTGTGAAAACAACAGTAGAAGTAGAAGAAAGTGCAGGAGGTTGAAGAAAATGCTATAAAAGTAGTTAAATAAGAATGGTTGTTGTACGAATCTGATTAAGAAAAGAACATGAAGAAGATGTAGAAAAACATAAGTAAGAAAGTGGCCTATTTTGTACACATTCAGCTCATTACATAACAATATTCCGCTGCAATTCTCGCGCTGTGCACCGGCCTACGAGCAAGAGTTAAAGAGCATAAGTAAAGACGCCGCAGGTATCTGACCTACGACCCGATTTCTATTGCGAGTTACTCGCGAGGCGGTCCCGTTCGGCCTCGAGCCGACCATTTTTTCCCTAAATTACGGCAACCGCCGCGCAATTTCGGCTCGCCAGAAGTTAAATATCATCGAAGGGTCGCCAGTTTATTTACATCAGCCCGAGAGAGCCACATGTGGACGCCTGCGAAGCGATCGCTCTCGCACGAAAAAACCACGTGGACATCCGCCGAGACTAGCGAGAGGGTTACCGATGATATTTTTAACCGCACACCACACGTACGCTCCTCGCCGAGACGCTTATAAATTATCCTGGACATCCCGTCACCGGTTTTTTCTTCCCATTACTTCGAAGGCAACAAAAAACTACTCCAAATAAACGCGCTCATGAAACCGTATATCGCGTTTGTTTGTTTGATTTTTACATTATCTTACGTACTCACCACAATATGCTATACCATTACAGAGTGGTTCCGCGTTAGTTCGTTCGAACCACCCTGTATAAACAGAACGTAACGGTACACACATGTTATGAGATATGTTATATAAGACGGGCCATCGGTTTACGATGCGATGCTTCCTCACCAAACCGAAATGTAATGTCGCATGTAAACAAGTCTTCGGTTTACATTACTGGTAGAAAACTGAGCGAGTGGCCTAGACCATGCCAGTTGTTTCCAAGAAAGCGCTTTGTTTATAATAAAACTCGGATAGAATGTGTACACAAATGGGCCACACATTGCACATGTAATAATCGAAATTATTTCGCGTCTCGAATCTCTAGTCCCTTTCTGGTGGTCCATTATCAGAATGCGTCCGAATATAGATGCGTTTGGAGCTCATTTTCATTGCCATCAAAAGGTTCAATAATCTTTTAACACTGACCAGACGGTCCGGACGTCGAGTAAGGGGCTATTTTTGCATTGAAGTCTGTCCAAATAGAAGCGAACCCGACGAGTCATTGGCCACGTGGACACGATTTAGAGACCTTCGGCTCGAAGATAGAAATAATTCGAGCGCTCGCTCGGGATGTTCATCATCGATTGATTAGAATTGAAATTCGCGCGATTATTTAAAATACGACCTAGACCTAAGAGGAATGTTTTTGCGGATTTTTTATGTAACAATTGCGAAATCCGCCGTGGATCCGTGCCGAAATTAGAATATTAATGCCAAAATATTAATGTTTGTAAATGAAACCGAAAGTGGTCCACCTGTTTCGTATAAAAACCCGCGAATTTTATCTCAAACGCATCAGTTCCTCCTACTGTTCTACACCAACAACATGGCATTCAAAGTAAGTTGAAATCTAACAATCATTAACATTTCAATTAATAATTGTTTCTCACCAGGCACTTTTCTTCATCGCCACTCTAGCTTGCGCTAGAGCAGGAATCTTATCCGAACCATCACTAGCCAGTCCAGTGATATCATCTTACTCTCTACCTTTAAATCCCCTCAGTCTAGCTTCGACCCCGCTCAGATCCCTATCGGTAGCTCCGGTATCAATCAGCTCCCCGCCGGCTCTACTCAGAGCCGCTCCGCTCGCTCTAGCCAGCCCGTTGAGCTACGCTCCGGCTCATCTTTCCCTAGCACCACAAGCTCTACCGCTCTCCATCGGCGCCGTTTCTCCTCTCAGCTACTCCGCTCCTTCCATCATCCGAACCGTTCCAGCTCCGGTGCAGGTAGTTAACACCATCGCTGCTCCGGCTCCGCTGCTCAGAAGCGTTCCTCTGACTTTGGCTGCTGCTGCTCCGGTTATTAGAGCTCTACCGTCGCCTGTGCTTACCAGAACTGTGGCTGCTGCTCCTTTGAGCTACGCTGCAGCTGCTCCGTTGACTTACGCTGCTGCTGCTCCGGTTATTAGAGCTCTACCATCGCCTGTGCTTACCAGAACTGTGGCTGCTGCTCCTTTGAGCTACGCTGCAGCTGCTCCGTTGACTTACGCTGCTTCTGCTCCGGTTCTGGCGGCTTCTCCGGTGCTGAGGAGTGTCGGTCCGATCATCAGAAGCAACCCTTGGTGATTGTAATGATATTGTTTTTGTACAAGCGTTTTAGATGCAATTATATGTTTTTGTGTTGATGTAATTTTTGTGTACATTTCTTCTGCGAGTATTTGGTGTATCTAACTGTGTTTAGGCGACTTCCACGCCTACGGATTCATCGGAATTGAATGTGCTTTGTCAGTGCTCGGTCTCCGTAGGAGATTCTTCGTCTTTTGAATTGATTATTATAATGCCGGCGATGACCACACCAAATTGGACAGAATGGTATTAGTTTGGGCTCGGCCAGCGGTCGATAGTCGAGCGCCAACTGGCCCGTTTGCACTTTGAACTTTTACCAAAACATCCCGAGCGGATTCGTTAGGTAATTAATTCGGAATTCGTTGCGTAAACGGTTCGCTAAATTTCGTAATCGGCGATTCTAATAATTAAATATTGATAATGTGACTTGGTGATAGTTTTTGAAATGATTTCCTCGGCTCCCGGGCTATAATATGACGAGTCGCTGCGATGCACAATCTACATAATAATATTATCTTTGTGTAATGTCGCTTCATTCGAATATGACAATGTGATTTGACCCATACAGGTAAGTCACCTTTTTCATCGAAGGATAAATTTTCTTCAAACTTATACAGTGTGTAACGATTTTTTGAATACCTCTCTATATACAGTCAAAAGTTCATCGATACTAAAATAGCTCAAAATTACCCATTTTCGATCTGCATAAAAGTGTATTTATTTTATCTCGCTTATTAAAGTACTCTGTGTATCTACAGGACATCCTGTATAAACGAATAATTCCTTCGTTACTCATGTAATGGAGATTTGCACAACTTTCAACATTCGCAAATATCCACGGGGGTCATTCGGAAAGGTTAATTAACATTTAATCGAATACAAACATACTTATCAATTAATTATCAGATATATTACATCTGTCGAATAAATCTCGTGACGTCACCGCCTGATTATCTCGAACAATACTTCCACCGCGCGTTATTCATACCGGCAGGACTAATATGGAGCTAATAGAAGTTAATACGCAAACGGGAATCACGTTCGCTTGTAAAATACATCCTTCTATTCAAACGATATGCCTTTTGTAGGTCCACGACGTCGAGTGTTTATGCAGATATTCGAAAATTTGCTGTGCGAACGAGACCGAGTCGAGTCCCATTCGGGTTTTGATAAGTGGTAAAAGCTTCGTGAGGTCCTACTCGTGTTAATTGTTACCGTTAGAATCGTTATATACAGGGCGCTTCGGATCGTTTTTTAATAGCTATATAAAAATGTAGCCAACACTGTGACGGTTTGTAAGCTAATTTAATAGATGATATGTATAGGAGAGTGGATTATAATGGATTCGCTATTAGACTTCCTGTTATTATCCAGCGCATCTTCCGGATCCGGTTAAGATGTAGAATTAATTCGCGGGGATTGTCTTGTTATCAGTACGGGATTTTCTGTATGCGGTAGTGGAAAAGAATCGTCGAATTGAATGAGAAAAGTCGGGACGCGCGGCGCATACAATGCACCGGCATCGCCGGCCACCTTTGTGACTCTTCGAAGTTTCGAAAGTCGCCGAAACTTTATTATCTGCCAGATAATTTCTAAATTAGGTTTCGCGCCGCCGGTCAGAGGAAACAATTCGCGGAGCCCCCTTCTTCTGCGGAGCGCCGAGCGCATCCAGATTAGCCGAAACTTGGAACAAGCGGAGCGCGAATTTTCCGGGGAAACTTTCCGTGAGCCGGGTTCAAACCGGCCCGATTTGAGGACCTAATACGGTCCTGTTATCGCAGCCGTAGAGTGATTTTGCAATTTTTTTTTGTATGCAGTTGCATCGCTGTTGCAGACGTGTCACTTAGAATATTATAAATGGTGCGAATTCTGTTTTTCGGACGGAATAATGCGATCAAACGGGGCTTTTAGGAAGGTGATACTTTTTTCGAAATCGATTCTTATCTGTTCGAGTAATTCGACACTTAAATAGGCACAACAATTTATTCAATACCTGCGTAATGCGTTTTATGCAGTGTTGAAAATGATGTTAAATTTATTATAAAAGTTGTGTTCCATCAAAACAAATTACTAGTGCTAATTTGGTGGATTTTAAATGATTTTTCTAAGTAAGTTTGATGATTTTTTTAGATGAGAGATAGTATTCTAAAAGTTCTAACTAGTCTACTAAATGATTCTAGTTTACCCTAAGCAGTTCCAAATAGTTCTAAATCAATTCTAAATGATTTTAGACAGTACTAAATAGCTTTGAACAGTTCTAAACTGTCGGGAATAATTAATTCTTGTTTCTGAATCATACACTGCTAGAACAAAAGAGCAAAACTTACAAAATCCGGCAATCAAATAATAAATATACCGATAAATATTGCCTTATAAAACACCTGTTGTAATAACTTTAGGCGAAGATTTCAGCATCGCGCGAGGACTAAAAAGCCGAGTTATGGCCTAGGCGAAGTTAATGTTATGTTAATGAGACGATTCATGACCTTCTTTAAATAGAACCATGACAAATAAATCGTCGGAAGAGTTTTATCTGAATCGAGATGAAAAATTTCGCATGAAATAATTCCTAGTCGAACACGCTCGGCGTTAGAGAAAGGCCACTAACGATGTTCTTTTACCGTATTTATCGGTTCATGGGTAATATGTAACAGGTCGCCTTTTACCAGTCGAACTGGTTGAAAATATTGTTGATGGAAATTAAAATTTACCTATTCGCCATTAACGAGAACGCTCGAATCAACAACGCTTTTCGTTGTTTAAGAAATATAGGTACTCGAAGTTTTCTCCAAACATCGATTAGGTCACGACGATTCGATAATGAACTCTGAAATAGTGTACAGTCATTGTCTATGTGTGTTCTCCCAGACTTCGAGAACTGTTAATATATTTATATATGCGAAATTGTCTGTAAACCAAATGATATATTAGTCGCGAGTACCAACCAAACTGACCATTGTTGTTTCGCCCACTGGGTCTCGTAATGGTATCGAAAACAATTGCGAAGGTGGAAGAGACGGCCAAGCCCGTGCCGTGAGACTCTCGGTTGCGCCTATATTGAATAATTACGAATAATCGACAATTATTATGTACACCTTCGAAAAAAAAAAAACGGTTTGATAATTTTTAATTGGAACCGGCTAGTTATCGGCTTGCTTCGATGGCGTTTTAATTTCTTTATTAACTCGCTGGAATATTAGGAAAATTCATCGATTGTTGCGAGTAGTGTGAGAAAACCAACGAGGAACTCTGACAAACTGGTTGATGATTTTTTTCGAGCGTTTCCGTTGTGTAATTATGAGAGTAATAATTGTTTTTGATGGACTATCGTTGACCATCGAAATCACTTTCTAACCTGCCATGGGCGCATCACAAGGGCGTTAAAAAAAGCGAAATTTACACTCTTTAAATTTAGAAATAATTCCTCTAGTGGAGTTACTAGAAATCTACATTTATCCCACCGCTTTTGAGTAAATTTGAGTAGATATTATGAAGATTTAAAAAAACATTAAAAACCTATGTATTCATTAACTTCGAATAACGAAATTTACACCCTTTAAATTTAGAAATAATTCCTCTAGTGGAGTTACTAGAAATCTACATTTATCCCACCGCTTTTGAGTAAATTTGAGTAGATATTATGAAGATTAAAAAAAAAAAACATTAAAACGCCTATGTATTCATTAACTTCATTATAATTAGTCGTAATTTCTCAGTCTATTGTTGCGTCTGCTAATTAATGTAAACAATACTAACAACCTTTCTTTTGCGAAAACGAACCTTTCGTAGATACAAATAAAAATAAAACTGTCTCTTCGGAATATAAGAGCGTTGTTTATGTAGCTTTCCGGTGGAAAAAAATCGCTTATATAAGTAATATTCGATGCACCGATACTGTTAACAATTCGTATCGAACGCACCGTTAAATTTCTCATCACGTTTCACATAATTTTTTTATCAGCTTGCAAGAGGAGTACTGTTGGTTGTATCATGCTGGTTAAACACCATCGAATTCGTCACTTTACGCCCGCATTTCGTTTCGAAAACACGTCCTACAATGAAATTTGCATGTTTTTTTCCTCAAACAATTAATTGTACCGGATTTTTTAGTCCGAAATCGATTCGTTCGGGGGTACCAGACGTTCGATTCCTCTTTTTTACCGGTCGCCCAAATTGATTTTTAACCCACCTTTCGCCGGATATGCTTTAGCCAAATACATGACAACAAAAAAAAGTCGATTAGCTCGCCGAAATCTGGCCGAAGGCGGCGGCTTTTCGTCACGGCAAATCTCGCACGTTTCCCTCGAATTGTATAAGCGATGTTTGCGATGCATTTACGCCGATTTCCATCGTTCGATGCAACTTCACAATGCCTGCCGAACTTATGACGAATGATGCGCCCGTCAAAACGCGCCTAACGGGTGTTTTCGCTGACCATTCGGCCGCTTTTGTGGGCCCCCCCTTACAGGGCCGGATCCGCGAGAACGCCGGATTCCCACTCGAATAAACGCACGGTGTATAAGGAGTTTTGTAGGCGAGATGAATTGTTTTATGCAGGATAGTTTTATAACTGTTTAAAACCATTTAGAACTCTGCAGATTCGTTTAGAATTGACTAGGTGCTTTTCAAACAATTCAGAATGGTCTTTAGAAACGTTTCTCGAAGAAAATCTTGATGTAAATATTAGATTTCATGGGAAAACTCCGGCTCGCTTTCCGCTTCGAATTGCGTAAGAAAATCCAGAAATGTAGGTACGAACGAAATTAAGTTAATCGATACGACGAGGGCAATAAAACAACCAAACTTATCCCATCGGATCTCGCGTTTCCGCGAAGCGACTCCTTCGGATGTATTCTCATGGATGATGTCGAGTTTATCTGTGACGTGCCTGCACGCGTCTACCCTATCGCGAGCGGTCATCGCGCTTCGGAAATCGCGAGAGAATTCCTCTATAGTTCGAAAAAATATCCGAAAAAAAAGCTCTGTACGAAATATCGGTAGCGAGCGTTGCTGAACGAGGCGCATGCTGGAAACAAATAGGTGAAAAAACGTCTACCCCTGAGTGGTTTTTTTCCACCACCTGGTGGAGGTCTTGCGATGGTCTTCATGCGGGTACCGGAAGGGTTGAATTGAATATATAAAAAAAGCTTCAGGGGACGTTCGCTTCTGTTATCGCCCGGTTTTTTGTGTATCGCGCGGTTCATTAGAGCGATGAAGAACAAAAAAATTTGTTAATCTTTAGTCGAATCGTACCGGGAAAGGTTAAAACGCACTACAACGGGTCAACGATTGTCCGACGAAAATCTCAACGATCTACATATTCTTAACAAGCACACACATTGTATATACAAAGAGCTAGTTTTTAGGTCATTACAAACACCCACGAAACCTAAACGTTTCTGTTTTATAAAATTTGTTGCAATATATACCACTATTTATCTATTTATACACATTGTATAGTGGATATAAAATACACAATAAATTTTCAACCCTGTTAATACCACGCGGGATTTCACAGTTGAGCTTCGCATTAAAAACTAATTATAGAGATGTTAATTTTTTTGGTAGTTCTAACGGTCTACCGCCGAGCCTTTCCTATCCTGAAAAATTACATACAATTTATCGTTGTTTTTTTTAACGGAGGATTTGCATGCGACCCCGTCACCCATAAATAATATCCTTTAATCATCCCGAAGTGAAAAAACTTGGGGTATGACTATTTCCCACATGAGCATCCTCGGCCTAGGTCTAGGTAGAGTTTTTTAGGATTAGCATTACAAAAAAAAAAGATATTGCACCGTTCCGTCCGCAGGTTTTTTTTTATTGTTATTCTCCGGGGTGATACCCCTCGTTTTTTACCAAACGTTCTCACGTTCATTTCGATTTTTTTATAGAGGTGTATAGTTTTCCGGGCGATTTGCATACTTGTTTAATTTGACGCAGATACGTTAAGCATCCGAAAAAACGATTGAAAAAATATACGCGCTCATTATTTCAAATTTATTGTTTGTTATAACCGTTATAACCCTATAACTTCGTTCCTCTTTGCTGAGATATGTCAGTATTTGATTCGTAAAATGCTGTATATTTTTCGCAAAGATGTTCTTAAATACAGATGCGGATATCTGGACCCGAATCGTGCAAATTTATGCATATTTCCGTCCCCACATATGTGAATCAGAAAAGTATTTTCGGACGGAATTCACGCAATTGTGGTGGAAAAAAATGGGGTGTCCGTACAACAAAAGTTACTCGGACGTGGTGGAACGGCGGAATGCTCGGCGAGAACTCGAGGGGATCGGTTTTAATAACGAGAAGGGCCGCTGTAGGACGGGGATAGAAATAGCGGAAAGGAATTAAGGTCAAAGATTAACTTTTTCACTGGACGCTCGGACGATCAAAGACGTGCGAACAAGGGTGATGTTTGTTTGATAATTTCTTTGTATAAAAAGCGATTTGGTTTGTTTAATATTTATTTTTTAAATTGCGAATTAATTGGTGAAAGTTTCGTATTAATTTATTCAAGTTAGTGTGGTATTATCGTAAGTAATAATTCCTTTAAAAAATAAAATATGCACGCCTTTGGTTTAGCATAAAATACGCCAAAAATGACCATCGTAGTATTATGCATACGTCATTTATATCTTTTGTGATTGCGACAATATTTATTTGCTCGAGGGTCAGTTTATTTTTATGGTGTGTGTGCCATACGCTGTTCGTACAAAATATTAGCGAAACTTCGACTACATTTTTCCATTGCACCCTTAAAATTCATCCCTGATTATCTTCGAACAAGCAAACAAAAATAGAAACTCGAAAAATAGAACTCGAATATACCAATCGAGTCGACTTTCACCGGCTCTATGTATATTTCTATCGCGCATTTGAACAGAAAAATCCGCAGTAAGGTGTGCGTACGTTTGTCAATAATAAATTAATAAAAGACACAGACCGCCCGTCGAGCATTGTACATTTTAACCAACAACGAGTATATCGCACATCTATAATTTACTTTACATATCAAACAAACCGACGCGCCGGAGAAAGCTGTATAGATGTATAAACGGCGCGTTAGAATCGATATAGGAAAAAAAATCTCTATCATCGCATTCGCGGATTTAATTGGCTGGATTAGCAGGGCTATTAACGGCCCGATTCGTAATCGAAACTTGTCGAATTTTAGAATGTATCGGTTGCAGCTTTGCAGGCAATTAGTTCAGGAAATTAATCACCAATTTTTCGCGCGGGATTAATAATTTCGCAAACACCCGCGCGGATTTTTCCTATAATAACGGGCCCATCGGCTATTAAGCTAATTGATGCGAAATCGGCGCGTTCGCGAAAGGCGAAATTAACGTAATTACGACCGTTAGCGACCGGGAGAGCTACAGAGAAGGAATAATATTAATAATAAAAAAAAATAGCATCCGTATCGGTGTCAGCCGATGCGATGCATCATCGACGGGGATTCATTAGTGGAAGTACGGAAGTGGCCCGGGGGCCTCCATGAGCCGTTTGACCCCTGGCCAGGGGAGCCCCTTTTCCTATGGCGATGCTCGATTTAGTTACAGCGGTACTCAAAAAAACAACCTTCCCACAACGCGACCTCTTCCGCGAGATTTAGCTACTAACACCAAGCGCTATGTGCGCTCTTAGGAGGTGCTTGATTGCGATTTAAAATTCCTTTTAGGTACCGTCGCGACTAATTAGGGGAGCATATTCTCCGATGTCTGATATGTAATCGCTACATCCGCGTTCGCGTTGGTTATTTCGCGTCCGCAATGCACTAATACCGAGCCGGATTGCCGTTAATTGCGGATAATAATAATGGACCCGGTACCGGGACGGTCGAAATAACGCTAGGAAAAAAAAACGTTTCGGCGATTTATTATTCATGGTCTAGATTCGAGGGGGTGCGCGCCGGCTTTGCTGGGGGTCGAGGGTGGTTTTGCGAAAAACGGTTAATCGCAGTAAAACCGACAAAAAGGGGCCACGCGTCCGTACAATCTTTTTTATAGGGGTGCGATTGACCTATTTCTATTTCAATAACATCTAATGTCCAGCGCACCGTTCGTATATAACAGATGCAATCCGGAGCGGAGGGATGAATTAGAATAGAAGAAAAAGTTACAGGGTGAGATACAGCACGAAATAACCTACAGATCGATGTGAATAGCATGAACCATTACCTCATATATATCCATCGACTTTCTCTATGTTCATCGCGAGTTAAATACAGCGATTGTATGGTAAATCCACCAGTGGGCGTCTAATAGCCGGTTGATAAGTCGAAGCGCGTTTTTCCGGGTAAATTCTCCGGGTATATAATACATAGATAAGCCGATTCCGATCGACGCGGACGGATCGCGCGATTGACATTGCGCTGGAAATTTTTTGAGAGCGAAATTGAAGACGGTGCACGTGGGCAGAAATCACGGCCCGCCGGCTGGAGGATGTACAACGTCAACCATTTCGATATCATCGCTCGAAGACTAGTTGGCGGGTTCAGTTCGTGACACGTGACGAGGCCCGAACAGGCCTCGTGACACACGAATGCACTACCACCATTTCCTTACTCTCATCTCATCTCATCTCATCTCATCTCGTCTGATCATCCGCGCTTTTATCGATTTCGCTATTTTTATGCGATTTTTTTTATCAGTGTAGCGAAAAGGTTGTACCAAACTTAAGGAGGTTATAGGTGATGTTAGTGTAAAATGACCCGTTTCTTTTCCAGAGTCATTTTAGTTGAAAAAGTTGTTCTTAACTTCTCTGAATGCTTAGATCATATCGTTTGTTCCATTTCCGATTGCAACATGGTACATTTCTATGAGTGGAACAAAGAAAGATTAACAAAATGACAGTTGTCAGAGTGAAAAATTGCAATGACACAAATGTCATTCTTTCCTTTTCCTTTGTAAATATCTAATGGAAGTTGTCTTTATAGCATCAAAAATGGAGCAACCTGTAAATGATCTAAGTTTGAATGTAAAAAAACGTCAACCTTTTCGAAACGCCCTGTATATAACGCGTTAATTAGAAGAGCTGTTAGAGTAGTACGTGACTAGCCAACGGATTTAAGGATAAAAAAAAAACCCGAAAGGTCCTTAAAACAATCACCAGCGCGAGGGGACATCGATGGCATTCATTAAATTAACAGCACCCGGGGCTACTACTTACCAATATTGCTTTATACAAACGTTGAACAACCACAAAAAACTCGTCCACATATTGCTTTACAAACATTACAAAAACTCATCCACCGATCGATCAATGTAATAAACAATCCCATCGATACATAGTACTACTTTTGCACCCATTCGGTCCACGTGACCAACACGTTCTTGCCCTTCTTGTAGAGCTCGTCCTTCCCTTTGACGGTGACCACCGTCCCGTCGAGCTTGCACACCACCACCTGGGGCAGGCAGGTGATGTTGTGCCGCCAGCGCAGCTCGTCGTTGCTGGCCTCCTTGAAGGGCAGCGCGCACCAACGGCCCTGCTTCTGCATGTAGCCGTCGTACTCGCTCTGCTCGTTGTCCGCCGACACGTAGATGATCTCGATCTTGAGCCGCTGCTTCCTGATCTCGTCGTGGATCATCTTGATCTTGTCGATCAGCTCCTCGGTGTTGTTCACCCAGCCGGCCGAGAAGAAGAACACGATGACTTTGGTCTTCTGCAGGTGCTCCTGCGCGCTGATGATCTTCCCGTCCGGTAAACGGAGCTTCTTGTCGTACAAAACGTCCATGAAGAGGATAACTACATGTCTTGTGGTGTGGATTAATTTGACGTGTTCGGTGATTACTGTCGAGTATCTAGTTCACTTGTTGGGATCTTCTTTTTTATTTAATTCGTACACCTACAGTGCGATAACGGTTCATCTTACGCTGAGCAGTTTTTTTCGGACCACCTTGTAGATGTTAATAGGCATTTCTCGGGTTTTGTTTGGGTAAGCGTTCGTCGGTTCACATGGAGGAGGAGAAAGAGAGCGGCGAGCGTAACAATGGGAGCCGTGCGATAGCTCCCACGCGACGGTGACCACGGGAATGACCACTGACCCCTGCAGTTCGACTTTCCTGACCCCGAGTTGGCGAACGCGATGCGATCAGAACGCGACCTCCGGATGTCCCGGGCCGGAAGAGGCCGCGCTGGTTCGCTCTTCACTTCAATCGCACCGGCACAAAGACATTGCTGTTAGTGAGTTTGTTGTAATAAACGAAGAAATCGCTCGGAAGGATTAGAATTAACGAACGGTTTTTGGGATTTTTCTGATGTTCTTTTGATTATTATTAGGGGAAATTTCTCAGGTAAAATGCAGATTCGATTCGGAAACGACCAGTTGTCAGCCCTTAGAGGAAGGGCACATGTTTCGCTGACCAAGGGTTGTTCCGTTCGATCGGACAGGTTGCAGGCGTACCGAATATAAAGGTACCGAAATTAACAACATTGATGAGGGTCGAGGAATTAATGCGCGCTTATATATAGCTTGGAATATCTTATACACTATTGAGTTAGTAATTTATTTTCACCCTTGAGGGTGCGCGAATTTCAACAGGTGGTACCTAGCACCTTCAAACTCGCTTCGGTACTATCTATAGTGCGTTTGAAACAATTCTATTTGTTATTTTGGATGGTATGGAGCGATATAAACCGGCGCATGGGAACGAAAACGAGGCGATATTATAATAAGAGGGAATGGATGTGAGTTATTCGGTCCATTTAAGTACGAATGGGCGATCGCTGACCAACTTTTACCATCGAATTACATCTTTTCAAACGTCAATCATTTTGTGTATGCAAAAAGCGGGAAATAAATAACGCCGAATGCGGTAAAACGAGCTCGCTTATACGAGGGGGAGAATATATCGGATAATTAAAGATTAGTATTGCGCATACAGGGTGTACAATATATACTTATAGTGGAAGAAACGTGCGTATACCTGGCCGGTGGTGGATTTTTCTCAATAAAATCGCACAATGCGAAATCGAATCTCCGTGGATAATTTCCTAAATGGGCCTTATTATTCGGCGCTTTTCTCGACCGGACCGCCCGGATGGATTTGCATCAAACAGGTCAATGTGTGTTCAGGTGTGGTGCGTTTCGTTTTTGTGCTGGAAAGAAATGAAAAAAAAACACATCTTTATCCGTGATGGTCGATTCAATTCGCCGGATTAGCGGTCGAAGATTCGGTTGCGGTGATAAACATTGCGCGTTAAATCGCTATATATATATATCGCAAGGATTTTCCATCGTTTGTCCGGGCTAACGATTTCTTGGCTGTATATGCCGTGCAAAAAGGTCCGCCTTTGTGCCGACGCCGACGAAAGATAAGATAAAACGAAAATTCATTTATTATACGAGAGAAACAATGCGGTGGGGCTTTTGTGTCCGGGCGACTCGCTGCTCAGATTAGGCGTCAATGGGAATAATAGTCTCGATATTACGTTTTTTTCCGCAATACCTAGTAGTTTACATCAGTTTTTCCACCACTCGCTGATGATCGGGGAATCCCAGCTACTGTATAATACTGCAATCAACATTGCAAACCGAAGAAACTGATACATTTACCATCGATAGAACCAAATATTGTAGTTTCTTTAGGTACAACCACTTTCCTATATTTCTATCTGGAATCATGGGTCGAAAAAGTGTCCCGTTATTTGAGGATAAAACAGCATTAGCACAGAATTAGCATTAAGAAAGGTTTGATTCAAACTAAAAATAGATAGAAAATACAAAAATATACTTAAATCAGCGATGATTTTGTTGTAGAGATCATGCCTCACGTGTCTTCGGTTTATGTATTTCTCCATTTTCTCCTCGAAATGTCAAAAAATAATTTTTGACACTTTTGACAGCTCGAACTGTCGTTTCATAGAAAATACAGGACCGTGGGTACAACAAACCAAAAATATACCCTCCTCCTATTCGGTTATTTGGTAAACACCCAAATACAGCAAAAAAACCTGGTCTCTTGCTATTCAGTCATCGCTCCAACCGCTTTATTTTCGATAAAATCGCAGGAATCGGCGGCGATGGAAGCGTTTTTCGGTGTCAACCGAACGTTTGATCGATAGATGATTGTGACCTCTGGCTATTGCCGTACCAGCGTGGCGAAAGCGACGGTGCCACTTGGCGATTGCTCGACGCAAGGGACCCTTCGTGACCCTTGGCCACTCGCGTGAGCCCCGAAAGGCCTAAAAATTTCCGCAGGACCGCGGCTCCTGGCACCGGCGTTTCGCAATATATGCATACCAAGTGTACGGTGTAGAACTGTTATAGGGAAAAATAGATTTCCGTTGTAGATAAAAAATATACAAGGTGGCACAGAACTCACGCCCCACCGGGAAATGCCTTATTGAAACGACAATGGAGATGCCAAAGCCGCAGTCGAAAACATAAAAAAGTTATTCCGTTGATAAATAAAGAAGTTCAAAATCGACCAATCCCAGTAGAAATTCAAATCCACGAAAATGACGTGAATTACAGAACTAAAGAAAACGTCAACTGTCAAATATGTCAACGTTTGACTGTATTCAACACTGAATGCAGGCCCAGAATTACAGAACATAGAATCTTTCAATAATGTCAAATTGGTGTATATAGTTAATTCACCTCATTTTCGTGGATATGAATTCCTATTGGAATTGGTCGATTTTGAATCTCTTTATTTACCAAAGGAATAATTTTTTCCTGCCTTCGACTGCAGTTTTGGCATCTCCATTATCGTTTCCATAAGGAATTTTCCGGTGGGGCGTGAGTTCTGGGCCACCCTGTATACTGATGGGTTTCGTTAAATGCATTCGATAGTTTTTTGTTGTAATTGACCTTGTGCAGAGATAATTACAGGTAGCGTTATAAAGAGCGAGGGTGGATAATGGATAATGAACCCCGTTATTTATTCATGCTCGTTTTAATCCACAAAAGAATTAATTTTAATGCTCGTGTTGGTGAGTTTATTAGCGACGATTCTATTGATTATATTTTAATAGCGACTGTTGTAAAGCTGTAGCATAGACGAGCAGCCTGAAATATATCGAAATATGTTCAAATACATCGATAATTCGCAATTTACTCGTCACTTACTGATACAATCATAGCGTAATTTAGCGTAAACAGTCCGGATAAGGTGATTTTGAACGGGTCTTTCGCGTTCACCAGCATCATTAGCATCATATTTTGGTTGTTTCTGTTCCAGTATATCCAAGGCGATTTGTTCAAAATGCCGTAGAAACCTTCGCTCTATAAAATTCGAAAATCAATACCAATCCCAAATTCTTCATGTATAATTAATCACTCGCCTCGTTTATGAGAAGTTGTCCATAAATCGAAGCTATTACCGTTTGGATGCCTATATGGAATATAACCATCACCATCAGAGGATCGTACAAAGGATCTATTCGCTGTATAAAAAAATTAATAAATAAATCGAATAAAATTGCATAAAATTACATACGTTAAACAAATGGTAGAAACATGCTATGCACACGATTAAACCAGTAGTACACAAAGCCAGCATCGGCATGTCCGCCAATTTACTAATTTGGTATTTATGAGCGCTAAAAAATTATCAATATACATACAAGTTGTTAATTGATAAGTTCGACAAACTTTAAGGGGTGATTGTGCGTGAAAAAATAATATTTTGCTATATAAAGATAAGTTCGAAAATGCTTCGTTTCTTCTTAAATATCGAAGATTTATTTATTTCTCTGAAACCAGACGAGATATTCAAATGAAATTTGGTGGGTTTTGAGAGGTAACTATTACGCATTTTTTGATATAAAATTGAAAATTTTATGTTCATCATTGACGCGCCTACGGGTAATAATAACATTATTTTAAAGAAAAAAATAATATTAGTACGCCACTGAAGCATTTTTATAAAAATTCAATGATGAATGAACTTCTCGTTCAATTTGTGACAAAAAAGCTCTCTTGTATTTTTTTCGTACAGCCCGCCGTTTTCGAGTAAAAAAATAAAACATATTGACCTGCATTTTTCATTTCCTCAAAATCTAATAGTGAAGAAACTTTAACACCTCATATCTCAAAAACGAAGCATTTGCAGACACATCTTTACATACCAAAATCTCATTATTTTATCACGCAGAATCACCCCCTAAAGTTTCTCTCACTTATTAATCAACACCCTGTACAACGAATCTCAAATAAACCATCACCGACTATACCTCTTCAAAACAACGTGATGCTTAACGCAAAACAACAATCTCTCCCTTATCGCCTCCTGATAACCCTCCTCTCCTATATCGAGCCCCTTAACCTCCCTATCCAAATAATCGTTCAAATACTGGAACTGCAACTGCAGATGCACCACGATATAAACAGCAGCTACGACTGGATAAACCACTATATAAGCAGAAGCTGCAGCTACAGCGTAAGTTACAACCACAAACAGCACGTACACCGGGTAGAAATCCTGCAGCAACAGGACGTACTGGAAGTGGTACATCGCGGATCGATCGATGTGCAGATGATTGACCGCCACGAAAACCAATTGGACGGCCAGCGAGAGGACGAAGAGGATCGAACAGACGATTTTGGTGGAGAGTATCTTCGAGGCGTTGAAACCGCCGCGGGGCGTCTTCGGCGAGGCGTAGTACTCGAAGTAGAAGTCCTGCACGGTGCTGAGGTACTTGAGGAAGTACGGCCGGATTGCGAACATCAAACAAGCCTGTTGTAGGAAACGTAAAGAGGGAGTTGTTGGTGGTTTATTGCGTTGAGTACTTACTGGTTGTTGGCAGATGATGGTGACTAAATATCGTTTGAGTAGAGCGGTGTTTCGCGTCATGGCGAATTCGAGTAGAAAGAGGAGGTTGTAGAATTCGATGAGTCCGAAGAGGGTGTAGCAAATTATTTGGCTGGTTCTCTTGTGTTTGTAGGAGAGTTTGTACATGGAGAATTTCTCGATGAAATCGAGAGGATCATCTGTGAAATAACTGTTTTAGTACTTGTAGAATTGTTTTGGAATATTATTTACCTTTCATGGAATTATCGGAGCAAACAGCAGGCTGGACGTTGTTCATTTTAATACTAACTAATAATCTATTTCTCTTTGAACTGCATTCCATTAAAATGTACTCATTAAAGTTTCTGTTTAATTAGAATAAACGTATCGGTTTAACGATTTATACAAAAAAAAATCTCTTTAAATATTAAACAGCGCAATCATGCTACGAGTCGAGAATTCCGTAGACAATTCGAATTTCGAATTTGTAACAAACGATTAACAGAAATAAGACATCGACTTCCGAGCATCTGCATAATAATCACCCTCTCGACGGTGCTATTTTCGGCGTTTCCACCCTCCCGATGTATTCCCGTATAGGAAATTTATCGCCGGCTAGCGTCTGGACGGCGGACCGACTGCATTTAGTGCGTATATTTCAATCTTGAAATTCGTCTTGACGCGCGCTATATTTAGTTCTTCGATGGCTCCCCCAGAAGCCCGTCGGCGACCTTGGAAGATAAACCGGGCGCTCGAAAATCGGGAAGAATTAGATTAATCCATTGGCGCATCCGGATGATGCAGTTTTGTTCGTACGAATTTTTTGGAAATTTTTAAATGTTTTTAAAATTACGAAAGTTTGTAAATTGAAAAATTTTACGTGAAGTTTTCGAACGCCCTCGTATATTTTTTAGCTATTACTTCTTATAATATAGTAGAAAACGTATAATAGTAGAAAAACAGAACGTTTACTCGGCAAAAAATCGCAGTAATCATTCCTTAATTCCTACTTCTTTGAGAAAATTTACGCGAAAACATAACGACAACCAAAGAAGTAGGAATGACCAAAAAAGGGGTGATTCCCAGCGGAATTTAATTAAGGTGAAATTTGAAAAGTTTTTATCGACAATTTAATTTTTTTGCTACATTTCGACAAGATTTAACTACTAGAATGCACAAATATCGACTTTTTTTATACATACAATTTTAGCGACTAAATTCGGCTAAACCTAATGCACAAATCAAAAGTCCATTCAAGCGCATCGAAAGGCTACAAACTAGTTTCCAGTTTGCGTAACGTGGGCCCCATTGAAGCGCGCCCTATCCGGCAAATAGTGGCATCGTAAACGGACGGAATAGTTCCACTACCATCCGCGCGATGGAGATACCTATCGGGTTAATATCCCCTCGAATATAGGCAGTTCTTTTGCACCGACGAGAGGGTGCAATTGAATTACCCTTACAACATAAAATCCGTTTAATTACAGCTCAAACCTTCCATTATGAACAGTTAGTAGCATAATTCCAATTCCATTTCGTCAGGAAATATCGGCGATTCGCGAATAAGGCGATGTATATTAAGGAGCAGCGCTCGAGCTCCGGCATGTGGCTTAGTTAATGTTTCTATTTCGAAAATGCGCCAACCGATTGCAAAAGAGAAACGATCGCAATTAATCTCCTTACCTCCGGGAGAGATATCCGCTGGCGCTGTCACATCGTTTCTATGGCGACCGAAAGTCTCCGACCTTATCCTGCGAAATCCTGCGAACGTTCCATCGGCGGTACAAAAAGGTCTCCTTCGCGGGCCGTTTCTGCCCCCAGCCGGGCGAGAAGGGCGGAATTTATCTCAATCCCTCATGTTCGATACTAGCGCAAGTGAAAACTTCATATTCGATTAGAAAACATTTTTCTGTGCGAGAGCATTCCCCGGATACGCCGTTGTTTCGCCGTGATGCGGGATTTGAATACGTAAGTGTATTATCGAGGCGGCGGAGAGAGAAAAGAGCCGCGTCCGGAGGAAAGAGTAATCCGGGGTTAGAGCCTTTTAAATGTCTCATTTCGGGAGAAAAATCCCTGTTCTCGCGAAAAAGCCCGACGTGCAAATAAAGCGCGGAACCGTGTTCGCCGCCTCTTCGAATAAACGCGATACATCCACACAGTTCCATCGAAAATTATATGCTCTTGTTAACCCAGTTCCTCCGCCAAAAACTAGAATAATTAAACTATCATCTAATGGTGAGCTCCTCCGCCAAAATTTCAAGTTCCTTCCGCTTTTTGGGATTCCCGGAGGGCCTTCGTCGGGGATTAGCGCGGGTCCGAGATAGCGCGAAAGGACGGCGGGACGATGCGGAAGGGGAGCGGCGCGAAGGGGGCGGCGGCGGAGGCGGCCATTTTGGCAGCGTGTGGTAGAAACGTGTGTGCCTCTCTCTGTATTTAATTAGCAGAGTGCTAGTCGCAGTAGTCGCTTAATTACGGGGGCAGGACCGCGGGGTTGGAACCGTTATTAGAGCACAAACTTACTTCGGAGATGCCCCAGCGGCGTCCTAACAACACCCGTCTTCGAACGTTTTGGATTAGATGGAAAAACATAGTGTACTTATACACTAGAAGTTGTTGCGTTTGTAATTATTGTAGGATGAGATTTTCGTGAAATTGAGCGACTTGAAAGGGCTTTAGAGCGAGTATTTGTCGTAAGGGGGACCCGCCAATGGGCGAAGTGCTCTATATGTGGTCTTGATAGTCGGGCAAAGGGATGGGCGAGCCGGCGAATTCGACGCCCCCGATGTAGCGACGTCTTGGAGGGAATTTCCGGCGAACGTTTTCATTAATTTACAGGTGTTACAAATGGTGTTCAACATGACGGTGCCTGGAGGCAATAACGCCGGATCGGGGCCGTATTCGAACCGTCTTCGATCTTTATTTAATTGAATTACGTCAATCAATGTTTTAACATACATCGGGAATTTGCATGGGTGTGTTGCTTTGTTCCGGTTGCCGCGCGATGGTATCGATTTTAGGTCGAAATTGTACCGTGGAGTATTCTCTTCATAATTAAGATCGTATTCGTTATTATGGACTGATTAATATCGAAGGGTTGCGTGAAATAAAATTCATATTCATCCACCAAAATTTCGAATATCTTAAAACTATCAGCGAGTTTATTAATAGGTTCCTCCGCCAAAAATTAGAATATCTTAGTGAGTCTACTCCTTCGCCAAAATTTAAAATAATAAATAGTTCAAAGTAGGGAGAATCGATACAAGCGGTGCGAAATGAGCAACATCGGACCGGAAATCCGCGGTAAAAAGTTCCCGTTGAAAAGTTCATCGGCGAAAATCTGAGCGCGAAATGAACTAATAACATTAACCTTGAACTTGTTTCAAAGAGAGCGGCCCCGTAAAAATAAATTACAAGAAAAGTTAAAAAGGGGAAAGCGTCGGCGGCGCGGCGCGGCGCGGCGAACAGCTCACTGAACTCTATAAATGATGCATTATTCATTTGAAGTTCTCGCGAGAGCGCCGAAGAAGTTGCTTCTAAAAATAATAAAATGCTGATGAGCGGCAATCTGTTGAATGCGCCATTATTTACCGGCGGCGGGCGCGTAGCAGGGAAAGTAAAGTACGAAAAGAAAAGAGAGCAGAAATACTAGCAGACTCCGCGAGTGCTCAGATCGATTTTTAATTGCAGCCTTCGCCTTGACTTACTTTAGATTTTCATTAACACACTCCGCTGAAAAATAGGACGCGCCTCCAGTCGTCGCGACGCGATTATTCACTATTTTATTTACTCTACCAACAAAACGATAATACTTCTTCCTTATTCCTATATATATAAATCTATTATAATAATTTTAATATATACCTAATACAGTATTATATTAGTGCAAGGAATATTAATCAACAAATTGTAACAAGAACGGTGTATTCGAGCGCCGACAAAGCGCACACACACATCCGAGCAGGAGAGTGAATCCTGGATCCTGGAAGGTTCCCTGCAACTAATTAAAGTTCCAAACTATGAAAGGCTTAGCGTGCCCGTAGCTACAAGAACACGAAGCGGGCTGGTGCCACCCCAAAAACCGCGCTTCGCCCCCCCCGCCTCGCCGCCCCCCCAGCCGCAATACGCTTATAGCTTTAGGATACTGTAAAGCCGGAATGGGGGGCGGCTAGGGGGGGAGGCGCGCGGGCGGCCGGGAGGAGCATGTAGGGAATGTTCAAACTATCTAGTCTCTCCGCTAAATATCTCCTTAGCCGTCCTGCTCGTTGTTGGAATGGGTTTACGAGCGCTGGAAATTAGAAGTAAGACCTACCGGGAGGGTTGTATAAAACTTGAGCTATATCGGATGGAGTTTAATTGAAAATTCGCCTCTGTAGAATCGTATTGAAAATGGTTCGAAAAAATGGTGGATGCACCCGGTCGAATGTTTTATATTGTGGACAGAAAAATAATTGTAGCGCATTTCTGGTGAATAAATTTAGAAATATACAGGTAGTGTGGGCAAATTTTAAAGGGTGTAGCATATAGAGGGCGCTACTTACGCTCTATCATTATTTATTTTAATTTCTCTATTTTTTAACAGCAAATTTTTGGGATTTTTCATGATTAAATCTTATTCCTTCCAGGGTAGCTTAAAAGCAAAAAATATATATGTACTTACTACTTAATATAAACTTAAATATGTACTTAATGAATAGCCTGAATAAAATTAAATAAAACCTGTTGGATGTAGTTTTAATTCGGAGTAAACTAGAGCAGGTTTGTTGGCTTTCGAACGAAAAAGAAACCAACTTTCGATGGAAACTCCTCGAAAAGTAACAAGAATTCGCCCGACCCAGTTACAAAACTTTCGCATAACCGAAGGTAATAAATGCATTCGAAATAAAAAAAAAGGTTCACCGTCTACCTGGAATCCCTTCGCATTGTGAAGCTAATTCAAAAAATCGGGATTAGCCGGCAAAATCCTTTCCGCCGATAAGGAACAGGAAATCCCGAAATTACAACGCATTCCCGTCCGACTGGTTTGTATATTTTTACAGGAAATAACGGGAATCATTTCTATATATCGCCTCGAAATCCGACACCCGTCTAACCGAAAAATAAAATTAAAACTTCCAGGCCGGCGCATAAATTTCGATATGCATCTTATTCTTCACGCCTCTACGCACAACGAGTACATAAATATTTAGGTCGCCCAACAATGGAGCCCGAGCATTCGTAGGTACATCTAACTGTATACGAAAAAAGGGTTACCGAGGACTGATAAATCGCAGATAACGCCGTTAGATTCGACGCAATCGTTACAATAAAATCTCGAGTGGCGACTTCGCCGATCGCGATTAATACAAAAGTCCTCGAAAAATCACTTGATGCATCTGTTCGATTCCATCTCGACGAGTTTATTAATTCGATGGTTAAGTCAAGAGGCCGAGATAACGTTTAACCGGGGGTTAACGTTAACGTTAACGTTAACGTTAACGTTCCGCTCGTCTCGTGTATTTTTCGGCAGAATTGATGTCTGTTATTTTAATTAACTCGAACCGGAATGGAGGAAACATTCCGCAATAAACAACTCCCGGTACGGAGTTCTCGAAGCGAACAAAACAATTTAAATAGCACGTACCCGGGCAATACGATTCCTATTTCTTTGTGTCAACCCAAATAACCCATTCATTCGACCTTTTTTTTTTTCGTCAACCCTTTCCCCGATTGAAGGGCAGGTATGCGGATAGAAGGAAAAAGAAATAGGAAGAGATCCCGCATGTGAATAATGCATAAATTATTAGTGGAATACAAATCACACGCATGCATATGTTCGTTGTAATAATAAAAAAAATGGTTAGTGTTTATGGGATGTTTAAGTGTAGCGGAAGCGCCCAGTTCGTACCAGTTTTGGTATCGGTTTAGATGTGTTTGTGATGGTGTATTATATAGGAAGTTTATTTAGCAGTAAGTACTTGCAATTAGATAGTTTTTTGTAATTAAATTTGGTGCAATTGTTGTGGTAGCAAAGGGAATTTTTATAATTAGATGTGTGTGTGTTCAATATTTTTAAAATTAATATTATTTAGCGTTTGTGGTTATTAGAAGTAAAATAATTATAAATGTTTGATATCAAATATATTTTGTATATAACTAGGTTGTTAATTAATGAAATGCCGATACTTTAGGATGTGAATATTTGGAAGATTTTAAAAAGAAAAGTTTATATTAATATATGTCCTAAACCTATTAGTTTTTGAACTATACAGGGTATTAAAATTTTAGAAAAAAAATTACTTCTTTCATAATTGTCTTTGTATTACTCAAGATATTTTTATGAAATTTTGTATACACTTAAATATTAATTAAAATAATACATTTAAATATTAATTACACTGACATCCACATCCGAAATTTCATACAAATTACTACAATAATAAGAAAATTATGATAGAAAAATTTTCCAAAATTTTAAAACCCCGTAGCTCGAAAACTAAGAGATTTAGAACATAATTTGATATAAACTTTTTATCTTAAAATCACCTAAATATCACATTCTGGAGTATCGACACTCCATTAATTAACACCCTGTATATAGTAGAAAGGTACATACAATTAAGCATCCAGAAAATTATATACAAGAATAAAAGCCGATTCGAAATTATCGCGTTTACTGGAAAAACAAATAAATTTCTCAATGAATGAATTAAAATGAAATTAATAGACAACTAAAAGTTGGCCGTAAATCCGGCCCGGCGGAAGGAAATTCAATTTCTCGCGGAAAAAAAATTAGATTCGCCTTTGGACAAACAAACTAGGAAAGAGCGCCAGTTCCTTAGATAAAGCTTTAAATCCCTTTACACGAAATGCGCATAAAAATCATGTTCCAGTTTAATATTTTATTTGATCATCCCCGGCTTCGAGGAGATAAGCGCTGGAATTTCAACACTCTAAAATTCTAAAATCCCGCCGACGACGGCGGAGCTCCACACAAATATTGTCCTTTTCGCTCATTCACCAGTAATGTACTTGCTCTAGAAACTCAATTTTCAAAAAAAAAATCAACTAATTCCTACTAACATTACCAAATAAAAAAGCTTCATAATTCTACCAACAAAAGCTCAATTTATTACTATTCATTATTACAAGCGGCGTTGTCATGTTGTAATTTATTTCAGCAGCATCAACGATTTTCGCAAAAATTAAATATATTCTAATAATTGTTATTACGGTCCTGGTAGACCCATCGATGGAAAAACAAAGACGCACATACAGCACCTTTAGAAGGCGTCCTTTGTTAAAATTTGATGCGTGAAATCATGACATACTAAGATTCCGGGCACGTTCTTTCTGAATTGCGAGCTACTTTGGCGCTTTAAAATTCATTACGAATTATATCAGCTGTAAAAATGAGCTTTTCGCTCGACACAAAAGGAATTCTCCGGTCGATTCTGATTTTACACCGACATTACGAGCCGCCCAAGTGGATTCTCCTCCATTCTTTTAATAAATTTTTAACTTTAACTTCCTCTACCTGAGCATCTAATAAGTAATCGCTGTCGTGTAAAAACTAATGTAAGGGACTGTATTTATTGACCAGTGGCCGAAGGGCGGCCAATTATGGCGCACAGCGGGCCCCCGGCTCGCCGTCATTGGTCGATTCTGGTCAATCGACCCTTCTGCGAAGGGATGCTGTGTGTATAGGGGCTTCCCCGCGCTCGCCCCCGTTCCGGGGGACGAATTTATAATATAAAATCGCCATCTAAAGGCGCGACGCGGCTGCGAGATATTCGAATTGGCTGGGATTTAATAATAAAAAAAAAATACACCGGAATCCTGGAGGAGATTGTTCGGGGAAGGTGCGGAACGGGAGGGTGTTTATTCGATGTGGGGATTTGGGAGATGTGTTTAATGTTGTCGATTTCATTTTATATTTCCAATCGTATAAGTTGTAAATTTTTTAGTACAAAAGTATTGAGAATAAGTTCCTAAATGCTTAAATAGTGATATTGTTGTGCTTTATAGTGTACTGATTTATTCACTAATGTTCATTATACTTATTTGAAATTCATCATCAGTTTTGTTACTCGGCAATTTGAAATAATAATTTACTAATTCTCCTAATTTATTTCTGATTCAATAACTTCCTTACTGATCTTTTTCATGAATTGCAGATGAAGTTGCTGATGAAGATGCTAAAATTTCAACTGAAATTCCCTTTAAAAGTTAATGTATTAATGTAATAACTACCATTATTTGACAATAATGCATATAGTACATTCAATAATTAATGGCGTGACGTCATCACTCAGTTAACATAAGTATACTTATTTATAGTGGATTAATTGGTGTTTTTTGTGCATTTAAGCATATAGGTAACTTAATTACGTTAATTTAGGTATCAATTTTAATGTATACCTAACTTTACATGGTAAGAAAGTAGAAATTCCATTATAGAACCACCATTATTTTATAATAATGCATATAGTGCATTCAATAATTAATGGCGTGACGTCATCACTCAGTTAACATAAGTATACTTATTTATAGTGAATTAATTGTTGTTTTTTTGTGCATTTAAGCATACAGGTAACTTAATTACGTTAATTTAGCTATCAATTTTAATGTACACCAAACTTTATATGGTATAAGAAAGTAGAAATTCCCTTTATTCGAAGCATCATGGAAACCTTTCGGAATCGAAATCTGACCGACCCGACTGGTACACGCTCGCTTCTCCCCCGTTTCTCCCCCGTTTCTCCCACATTCGCCCTCTCATTCCTTAAACCGCGCGAGCCAAGGAGAGCGAGCGAGACGGCCATACACACCCGCGAAGCGTGAGTGCTTCATCTCGCTAAACTCGAATATGCATGTATCAAGTGTCCGCGCGTCGGTGGAGTATAGGCCGGCGAGGCGGCGGCGGCGGGGCGGGGGCGGCTGGGGGGGGGGGGGGCGGCGGCGGCCCGCTTGATCAATAAGTATCCGCGGCTAGTGGCTAGCCGTTGCTAGGGCGCGAGGGCGGGTTGCTAGGCGCTGTGGTCGCTAACAACCCTCGGGGGTAGCACTCGCTCTACGCCGTGATGGCGTCATGGCTACCGCGGGCGCCATGTTTACCCACCTGCTTCTCATGTGTTCGGGCGTATGGGCTTGTTTGTTTTCAATTTAACGTACGTGAGCTTTCGATGCGAGCGAACCGGTAAAGCTCCGGCGAGCTTTCGCGGTGCTAAAGATCGATTTGTCGAATCCAAACAATCGGAAATTTATCCAATAAACTTAAGCTGCTAACCAACAAAAAATGTTCTATATAAGCTATATTTAAGTATATTAATTCTTCTGCAATCAAAGAACACTGTAATTGAAACAAATAATTACCAAAAGTCTCTCCAAAACCAACCAAAACCATCTTCAAAAGCAAACAAACTTAACCATTTTAAGTTATTATAACCCACATATTATCCTTCTTTGATACATCTACATATCACAAAAGTGTAATACTATCAGTTATTGAAAACTTTTAATTTAAAGCTTTTAAACTAAAGCTTCTAACCATCGAAAATATTCTACATAAGCTATCTTTAAGTATATTAATTCTTCTGCAATCAAAGAAGACTCTAATTGAAACAAATAATTACCAAAAGTCTCTCCAGTCAAAGCAGAAATTGATTAAAACCAATTTATAACCATCCTCAAAAGCAACCAAACCTAACCATTTTAAGTTATTATAACCACATATTATCGTCGAAATACGTTAAAATAACCTTCTTTGATACATCTACATATCACAAAAGCGTAATACTATCAGTTAATGAAAACTTTTAACCTAAAGCTTTTAAACTGAAGCTTCTAACCATCGAAAATATTTTACATAAGCTATCTTCAAATAAATTAATTCTTCTGCAATCAAAAAACACTGTAATTGAAACAAATAATTACCAAAAGTCTCTCCAGTCAAAGCAGAAATTAATTCAAACCAATTTATAACCATCCTCAAAAGCAACCAAACCTAACCATTTTAAGTTATTATAACCCACATATTATCATCGAAATATGTAAAAATAACCTTCTTTGATACATCTACATATCACAAAAGTGTAAAATCATCAGTTAATGGAAACTTTTAACCTGTTATTGGAGGCTACAAACAATCAGTTACAATTCAGAAGAAAATTTAAGCATTTTCGCTGACTAAAGGGAACGGGTATGGGGAAAATTCCTGGGGCGTTCGAGCGGGGATTTTCCGCGGGGAAAGGCGCAAATGGAGTCGTGGGGGAGATGGTGTGGTGCGGTGGCTATCTAGCTAGTTTCGGATGTAAACGTCAAGGATGTTCTTCGAAGGGAAACACACTTCCTTATCTATCTCCTTGCGCCTCGTCGTATTATGTTCGAGCCCCGGGGAATGTCAAATAAAAATATATAGAGGGTTGATGGCGAGAGGACGGCGGGCGGAGGCGGGCGGACGGTGACGGGGCGAGGGAAAATGGACTTTACGGTCGGCCATATGTAACTAAATGATAGGAGAGATAGGTGCTTTTTTAAAAGTAATCTTGTGTAGAATCTATTCTTTGTTGCTTCTATGTATGGTATAAATTTTTCGAATGTTGGTTTGGTTGCTAAAGAATCGAAATTGTTAAATGGATTGAAATTGCACAAATTAGTGACAAGTTACAAGAGAGAAATTAGTGATAATTCGTTACTACAGTTGTGCAAAAGTTTTGATTTTTGCAAAGGAATAACAATCATTCAAAAAAATCGATCGAAAACAACTCCAATAAGAAATTTTAATATAACGAAATCATAGAAGATGAATGCATGAAATATTGTCCCATAGTTTTTAAATTCTCTTAAAATTAATGAACTTTTTCAAACGTTTCATATTTTAAATCAAAAATTCGCTGAATAAAAGCTTCTTTGCAACTCGAATTAGCCAATAAAAAAGCTCCCTAATCAAACTGTATAGCATATAATACTACTCATAATTCTTTATACAGCAAAAATTGCAAAAATTAGTGACAAGTGACAAGAGAAAAATTAGTGATAATTCGTAACTACAGTTGTGCAAAAGTTTTGATTTTTGCAAAGGAATAACAATCATTCAAAAAAATCAATTGAAAACAACTCCAATAAGATATGTTAATATAACGAAATCATAGAAGATGAATGCATGAAATATTGTCCCATAGTTTTTAAATTCTCTTAAAATTAATGAACGTTTTCAAAAGTTTCATATTTTAAATCAAAAATCCGCTGAATAAAAGCTTCTTTACAACTCGAATTAGCCAATAAACAAGCTCCCTAATCAATCTTTAAAGGCTATAATATTACTCATAATTCTTTATACCATTATACTGTTAACAGAATTAAAGAAATACCTACTAATTATCAAGGTATTGATAAATCCTATACAAAACTTTTACTCGTAAATTTCATGAAGACCTACTAACTAAAAAATATAATAACTTAGTTATCTAGAAGTATCTACTTATGATACATTAAAAAACTATTAATCTACTTCAATAACGAACATAATGATACAACAACTGAAAATTTTTATTCGCCACCATTCCCATCCAGCAACAAGAAGGCGATCCATAAAACTAAAAAAAAAAAAAATCCAACACAATCGGTCCATCGACTTCATCCAAACACCATCCGAAGAACACGTAGAGCGCGAGGGGGCGCAGCGCGCGGGGGGCGAAACCTCCCCGATCCGCTGCACGGCATTTCCCCATACATACGCTCGCGACGTGGGGGGGGGCGGCGGCTCACGTCCACCCCCCAGCTAACTCCGGATAAGCATTGACATTTTGGGTGTGCTGTTAGAATGTGATAGACGTATGTGACAGGGCGAGGGGGCGAGAGCTCGGGGTGCCCGCGGGACATTCCTCTCCTCGTCTTCCGCCCCCTCGCCCGTCGCCCCGTCCTCTTCGAGCCAGCGGCTCGCCGGGGTAATTTTCGTGATTATTGTTTGCTGCAATTTGGAGGAAAATTTAGGGGTCGCACTAAATCCGCGAAATGGCATGCTGGTATTTAAAAGGGTGATTTCTGGTACTGTTTTAAGAAAAAAACTTTATATGAAATTATCTTCTTAATGTCAAAACTTTTGAGATATAAGGGTTTTAAAGTTTTAAGAAAACGGTCAATTTTTTTGTAATAACTGTGAAACTATTGTAGATGTCTTAATGAAATTTGGTACACGTTTTGTATGAATTAAGAAGCATTTTCTGATGTATAAATAATTTTATTATTTTCACCAGTGGCGTCCGTACGGGTTTCGCGTTGTATATTTTTGGAGAAAAAAATGGTACGCCACTGCCTGATATTGAAATAAAAGTTATTTTCGGAATCCTCATTCAATTTAGAACAAATTTGATCTCTTGACTTTTTTTCGTACGACTTATCGTTTCGCGTTAAAAAATTAAATACATTCATTTGCACGATACCATTACATAATGCTCTATGCTTAGGGTTTTAAAGTTTTAAGAAAACAATCAATTTCTTTGTAATAGCTGTGATACTATTCTAGATATCGTAATGAAATTTTTCACACGTCTTCTATGAATTAAAATGCATTTTCTGATGTATAAATAATTTTATTATTTTCACCAATGGCGTCCGTACGGGTTTCGCGTTGTATATTTTTGGATAAAAAAATGGCACGCCACTGTCTAATATTGAAACAAAAATTATTTTCGGAATCCTCATTCAATTTACAACAAATTTGTATTCTCGACTTTTTTTCATACGACTCATCGTTTCGCGTTAAAAAAAATTAAATGCATTAATTTGTACACTCTACCATTACATAAACTTCTACGCTAAAATTAAATTAAAAAATAACAAATTTTAGATTTACGCCATATCCTCATATGAAGTTTTTTCCTTAAAACAGCTCCAAGAATCACCCCCTTAAATATTAGAACACAATTACGAAACACCCTCTATATTTCCATATTTTTCCGAGGGGGGGAGGATATACCAAACGAACTCCCGCTCTTACACCGGTGTACAAAAGTAGCTCGCATGGCAGTCGATGTGGCGGGACGAACGGGGGGGAAATGACCATAACACAGTGTGCGTGGGCATTTGCGCCACACCCTGTTGACTTCGATCGGTTTTGCCCGGTCGTTTCTCACGTTTAAGGGTCGCTACTTCATCCCCCTTTTGGACCGAGCTTTTCCCGAAAAAGGGGACGGGGGAGAACATCCGACTCTGTCCCCCCCCAACAAATGGAGGTATACGCGATTTACCGTCTTGATATATATATACCATTAGAGAGTTTCTTGGTGTATATATTATACAGGGTGTTTGTATATGACATGTATCAAGAGTTTATCTATATCTGGTGTTTTATTGGTTTTTTTTAATAGGATTTTTGTGTAAATGCAGCAAATGTACTGTACGTATCTCTTAAATGAATAAAAGTGCATTTAAACGTCAGTAAAACTAACGATAAAGCAGTAATGAAGAGGATTTGTAGGAATGGAAAAAAAAAAGGTTGAAGAATTAAGCCAAAAACCCCCTAACAAGGTTTATACGTTAACCGTTTAGAATTTATACGTAACATAAATAGGGTCTCCCGAGTTTAAAACGCGTCTCGAGTGGATTTTAGAATTTTAGTGCTCGGTAGTAAAATGTTTTTACGTGTTTCGTGTAATTGTTCATGAGCTTTCGTGAATATTCAAACGCCGATTCCACCGAAACTTTCGAGCTACATTCCGATTAAATAATCGCTCCCAATTACCTCCGCGATGCATAACTAACATAACAGGCTATGAAATAAACGTTTTTTAATCGCCCCGCCGAGCGACGCCGGCGCTCCCCCGCGTCGACCTTAATAATTTGCCCCAAAACAGCCCCGAGTGTGAATCCCCTCGATACCGAACGATACATACAATGTTTGGCGTCGGAACGCAATAAATAATATGCAAGTCTTTGAGCGAAGCCGGCGTGCCTCCCAGGTATCAACTACAGCCGACCAGCGGCGTCGACGACGCCGGCCGGCGTCGGCGTCGGCGTCGCGGCGACTGCTCGATCCGGTCCGCGGTTCCGCGGAAAATGTCTCGGATCAAACAGAAAGCATATAGAGGGTGGTTACCGCTACGTGGGATTCGCAGAATGTGAAACTATCTCGCAGGACCGGACCGAGGTTCGCACAAAAATTTCATCGAACCACCCCTAATTAATGCAATATTAAATATAACGGTCTACTTGAAGTGCCTTGAGATGTATTTTTTATTCGGTGAAAGTATAATAGTCGTTTTAAAATAATCCGGTATGAAATTATACACTTAAATTTGAATTCAATGAATCCTTTTTAACTACAATACTTTGTGTATAACAAACTCTGCTTCTTTCTGCTAAATTTGGGTAATAAAACATGGAATTTGGGAGACATTATAGAGAAAAAATTTCATCAAACCACCCCTAATTAATGCAATATTAAATATAACGCTCTACTTGAAGTGCCTCGAGATGTATTTTTAATTCGCTGAAAGTATAATAGTCGTTTTAAAATAATCCAGTATGAAATTATACACTTAAATTTGAATTCAATGAATCCTTTTTAACTACAATACTTTGTGTATAACAAACTCTGCTTCTTTCCGCTAAATTTGTGTAATAAAATATGGAATTTGGGAGACATTATAGAGAAAAAATTTCATCAAACCACCCCTAATTAATGCAATATTAAATATAACGCTCTACTTGAAGTGCCTCGAGGTGTATTTTTTATTCGGTGAAAGTATAATAGTCGTTTTAAAAATAATCCAGTATGAAATTATACACTTAAATTTGAATTCAATGAATCCTTTTTAACTACAATACTTTGTGTATAACAAACTCTGCTTCTTACTGCTAAATTTGGGTAATAAAACATGGAATTTGGGAGACATTATGGAGTCCGTTTCTGTGCAATTCGACCGGGATTCTTGCAGGGTAACATTCTAATGTCCCGCGTGCTTCGGGGATAACAAAGGAATTGCTGGTGCGACGTCTTCAACGTGGGGTCAGCGATGTCTTGTTAGGAAAGGGGAAACTCCGGGATATATATTTGCTTTTGTAGCGGGATTATTCGGGAGCGAGAGTTCGCCTTTCGGCCGGGGGAATATGCCGGAGAAATATTTTCCAACAAAGGTGGATTAATTGGAGAGAGGAGAGAAAGAGAGAGAATTTCGGCTTTGTTAGGCGCTCAAATGAACCGTGTATATATCCCTGTGACGTGTTTAAACAAGTCTCTTAAACTAATATACAACGTTGCGGGGAAATTTATAATGCTGTAATTTGTATAAAAAAAAATATTTACTTCACTAGTTTCTATCCAAATGAGGTTTATTTGCGATGAATTTTTGTGTTTTTTGGGCAAGAACAGTCGGGATAGAAGAGGAATTTGTTTTATTTGAGGTTTATTTGCGATGATTTTTTGTGTTTTTTAGGCAAGAACAGTCGGGATAGAAGAAAAATTTGTTTTATTTGAGGTTTATTTGCGACGAATTTTTGTATTTTTCGGGCAAGAACAGTCTGAATAGAAGAGGAATTTGTTTTATTTGAGGTTTATTTGCGATGATTTTTTGTGTTCTTTAGGCAAGAACAGTCGGGATAGAAGAGGAATTTGTTTTATTTGAGGTTTATTCGCGATATTTCCAATTAAAAGTGTTTTTTGGTTGCCAAATTGCCAACTGAAGTCCACCAAACGAACCAAAAATTGTGCTTCGAGTGCACTTTCAGTGCGCACTATTTCACCTTACGGAAAACGCCAATATATAGAGAGGTGTTTCTCGGCGCACTTCCGCACAACCCCCTGTATATCCGAAGATGACAAGTAAGCACGAAATTGACGTAACACAAACCGCACGAGCGGTAGAATTTAAACGGCCAGGCCGGTCGCGCAACGGACTCAATCAAAAACCCGTTTCGGGCGGCCCGCGACCCGTCGGTAAACCGGCCATCAGGAACGAAAGGGTGGCCGGCCGGCCGGCGACGTCGCGGGCCAATTGACCCGGAGGTCGCGCCCCATCGTGCATTACGTTGACCGACACACCTCCCCTGACCTTTGTGTCCTTCGCCACTCGCCATATAAACACGCCATCCATCAAGCGAGGGCCGGTTGTCGGGGGAGAATTATAGGAATTAGAAAACGAACGGGGGCCATCAGGTATATAGCCCGATAAATCAACCGAGCGGCTGAGTTTCGGCTGTCGCAATTAGCCGATCGGGGTTAGGAGCGGAAAAATTTTTCGGGGATAATTGAAGAGTTAAAAAAGGGCCACCTGTTGAGCGTCGAGACGACGTCGACGGCGTCGGATCGGCGTCGAGACGGGAAGATCAAAACAAAAATTAGGTTAGCTGTAAACACCTCGAAGTTCCGCGCTTTAATGTAAGTCGCTCGGTAATTGAATTTCTTTCTCTTTTCCGCTTTTGCGCTATAACGAACGAACTCCTAATAACCGCTTACAATTATTTAATAAACCCTCTAAACTTTTTAACTGCATAAAATATAAGCTATAATGTTCGTTGGAATTAGAATCGGTTTTGACAAAAGTGTGACCCGCGTATCTGGAAACCTGACGCGAAATAAATTAAAGTGACACGGCAAGAGGAAGTTCCTGCGGTGACACGCCAGGTTGATTTGTGTTCGGATATGCCTCCTGCAACTCCGGCTTTCCTGCCTCCCTTAATTCAATGTTGTTTCCAGTCCGACTGACATCCGAATCGACTCTCTACCGTCCTTTAAATAAAACAAATTCCTCTGCCATCCCGACCGTTCCACCGGATTTTTATTGCTATTGTCCAAAAAAACACAAAAATTCGTCGCGAATAAACCTCAAATAAAACAAATTCCTCTTCTATCCCGACTGTTCTTGCCCGAAAAATACAAACTCATTTGGTGGACTGTGCGAGTGTTTTGATTTCCATCGGCAATTCGGCAACCAAAAAACACTTTTAATTGGAAATCAAATCAATCGCACAGTCCACCAAACGAACCAAAAATTGTGCTTCGAGTGCACTTTCAGTGCGCACTATTTTACCAATGGAAAACGCCATATATTAAACCTAATAATCCGGGATGATAATAAACCGTTTAGTTTTCGTAGTAAAATTCACGATGGCGTTGAGCTCTAAAATGGAATAGAAGGAGAGTCCGAGAAAGAAAAAAACCATGTGACGAATATTCGATGGAGCGGGAGGGTCGATTGATTCGAAGGACTCCTGCAAGGGCTCCTGCGACGGGGGGGGCGCGGGAGGACGAGGCGCGTATCCTGAATAATAACAAGGAGCGAGGATCTCGAAGTAAAATATCAGAAACCTAAAATGTTGGCGGCACGTGACGCACGCCAATTGATTTTGTTCTATATGGAGGACCCAGGAGTAATGGATTTTTTTCGTATTGTATACAGGATGTCGCAAAAAAAACCTTTTGCATATTCTAAGAGAAAACGTTTGGGGGAATTGTCGTGTGTAATTTATCAGTCGGTAATCTAGCGAGAATATTACCATCAACATTATTATAAGACTATAACGGTGTTATGAAATTTAGTGGGAGTTAATATATATGTTAATAAGGGCGTATAAGGCATCGAATAAACTGTTACTCGTCCTATTAAAACGGCTAATGCGAGTCGACAACTAATATAATGTCGAAGACATAATTTAATTTTGATATACGCCATAATGAGCGATATTTACGAGAAACTGATGTAGAAAAAAAAGTGTAAAGGAATTTTATTAACTAAATTAAAAAATATAACAGCGATGTAAAAGCGCGCCCGAATTTACTGCAATAACGAAACGAACTCGATTTTAATCGCTATTAATTAAAATCCTTTCCCATCGACAAAACATCCCTTGAATAAATAAACCGACGATTAACCCCTTTTATACCCAACTGTCGCGGCGAATATTCGCTAAAACTCCCCGCCTAATTGTGCTCGAATTCAATCGGGCATTTTTCCTGTTTACTCCCGATTTTACTAAAACAATTAACCCCGCTGGGCCATGCAGAAGAATTCCAATGGAATCGAATTCGAACAAAACGGAATCCCATCGACCCGTCCATAAATCACGCCGTATGGGATCGGCTTTTTTTTCCCATTAATTTATGATGTTTGCTTTCGATAAGTCAAGAACGGAAACTATACGGGGAGCGTGTTTGTGTTTTCGAACTCGAGCTCTTCAACGTCATCCCCGAAAGGTAATGCGAAAGTTATAATTTCGCAGGTATCCCGTCCAGCGGACCAGCCGATTGTTGCCCTGGCTTGATCTAAATTGACGGCGACGCCCGAATTGGGCGACGCCGAACAAAGCCCGGATTAAATGCTCATCCCATAGAAACACATAAGATGGATTATAATGTGTAGCGTTCACTTTGCCCGGGCATCATTTGCGGTTTTATATACAGTTCATAACGATGCGTGTATAAAAGTCTCGCCGGGATATTTATCGCTTGTGACAGGAATTCTCGTAGTTTTATAAATCGATTTTTGATTGCCGCGACCGGATTTAATTGTGATCGGTTGCGTGGAATTTTCTCGAGTGTTCGATGTTGTAATCGATTGTTATTGAGTGTTCGATGCGATCATTAATTGTAGAAATTAGGATAAATAGGAGGGTATTATTGTTGGAAGATTATAGGGAATGGAGACTTCTTTATTTTTGGCAAAATTTCTATTTTTGTGCCGAAAATGGCAACATCGAATGTATACTTTTGACTTTTGACTTTTTAAAGTTGTCAAATTAATACAAACAAAAACTTAACCTCCAACTAAATTAATTTGTACTTACAATTTTAAAATGTCGCATCCGAAGGTAGTTAAAACTTGGTTCATACCGTTTTGTAAAAATTCTTCATAGTATTCTAAAAAAAAGTCTTTATTTTTGTTCCTTATAACAAAGAAATTACAATAACATAACCCTAGTTATGTCATCTGTCATTTGATGTTACATTTCACTTTTGTTCGTTTTTTCTGTTCTTACGAACATTTCATTCGAATTTTTTTAACACTAATGACACATTGTAACTCTTTCGTTCTGTGATTGGTTAATGACTATACGTCAAAAGTCAAAATTTTAAATTTAAAAGTGCTACATTTCCTAAAATATCGAATATTTTCAGCAACTAAAAACTGATATAAGTTCTAATGACTTATTTCCGTATGTATATCTCACATCGTACTCCTTTCCATTTCTTTTAATTGCGATTTATTCACGCAGTTAAATCACAAAAAAAAAATAAATTACACTTACGCTCTTTACCCTTGCATAATATATTCGATTCGTTCGAAAACCCGTGACGTCTGAACGGCCCATTTTTCAATATTTATGCACGTTTTATGATTTGTATAAGGTCGGGACGACATGGGACAACAAAAGGCCCAGACACGGAAATCAATGATTGTCGCTAAAATCCCGACCATCAATTCGTTATTGATTACCGTTCAGTTATGACATTCCCGTTCCCGTTACTGAATGCACCTAGTTAACCATTCATGATACAACAATGCGGAATATCCCGTATATATTAAAACCCTTCGCAAATAAAGAGAATTTCGCTTTTTGCATACGCAACGTCTCTTCTAATCACAAATCCAGTGGCGTGCTTTATATACCCACAACATTTTAATATCACATTTTCTATATACCAATGTATAAGATTATACCTAGTATTTATTTCGTTTATTGTGTAGAATAAAATTAATATACCTACACCAATTTCGTTATGATATATAGAATATAAAGATACCTAATTAAAATATGTAAATAAAAAAAATATTTGTTACGTTATTGATTCTATGCATTCTGCATACATCCCGCGATATATCAAACTTCCTTAACAATACCTTCGACCCTTTTTTGCATAGTTTTTTTCGTAACCCTTTCTCACCCCATAATATATTCCTGTCACCCTCAGCATGTCTTCAGGGTGTTTTTCATTGTAGTCAGGTAACCCTTCGCCCCAGAATATGACACCGTTCCATTATTTATAAAACGCAAAAAATGGAACAAACGAACTGTGTCAAGATTTCTTAATTCGGGATGCTGGGATGCGAACGCCAGGTTACCCATGTGACCTTTTTGCATCGCTTGTAATCTTATATTGGGAAAGCCGTTAACTTGTTTCCGACCCCCGACGTTTTACATACACAAGCAACCCTTTTACCGTTTTGCATGAATATACATTTCGGATTCATTTACCTGCATGCCGGCTACGTACGAGGCCTAATTTATTATCTATACCCTTAGATCATTTATACTAACGTGGATGCATCAATGCCATAAGAATTACATTTAAACGTTCTTGTTGGCAACATCTACAACATGCCTAAATTATACTCTCTTTTTTTGTTCTATGGTATTCAGTATAGATTTATCTTTGTTTTGGTCTGCTAATTGAGCATACGCTTTAAAAATCTGAACGTGTTTATTAGTATACAACAGATACATTAGAAAAGTCGTCATTGTTGCCAGGTTCACACATTTGTTGTAATTTTTCACTCTTTTAATATGTTCGATGTACGGCAAAAATATTTTTATTTATTATCTAAAATAATTGTTTTGAAATGCAGTAATACTATTTAAATGCGTATACATTTTAATTAACTAATTATTGTACAAAACAGCTGCTCGATTACTTATTTGTAGTAAAAGAAAAGTAGAAATAAGAAATAGCTATAAGACATTTGGCAATGTTGATGCGTCCTTTTCTGGCACTGGAATTGACACTATGACATTTGACATCTGTTTCATAACTGTCATGACGTCGTATTATTATTAAATTTGGATATTTGATTATTGGATTGGTTTGTGTTTAGTGTTTGCGGTTTATACATAACACTGAGGTAAACAACAAGCATCTTAAAATAGTTTCGAAACATGAATATTTAAATTTGACGCTAACTATATACGTCAAAATTGTCAAAGACTCCAAGACAAAGACACACCGTTAGTAACTAGCGAGTGTCAAACAAGGACAGGTCATCAAAGTACGTCGTGAATATGTTGGCAACAGAATTTACCACTGTCGACTCATCCACGTTAGTATAAATGATCTAAGTTTTTTTTTATCTTTTAAATTCCCCGATATATCGGGCGGTATCGGCAATCTATTTCGCCCCAAAACGGATTCCGCACGGCTAGCAAATAAAAGTATCCCTCTTCGGTCTTTATCCTCCTTTTCGGATATAAATTTTCCAATTTCGCTCGTCCCCCTATATCGGAACATCCGCATCCGCGTAGTTCATTCTCCCCGCGAAGACGAAGAAGAAGACCCTCGTCGACGGGAGAGGAACTAGTCGGGAAAACTAAATTAAGGCCCCCGAGGAGGCATCTGTGACCACACCCTAGATGTTGCCGACATTTGCATGTGACGTATTTTATTACCGGCGCCCCCCCCGACGTCCCCCGACGTCCCTCGCCCACATCCATCCGATGAACTTCGCCTTCATTTGGGATTTCGGGAAACGGGAACGGGAATTCGCCGGCCGATAAATTCGGCTCGAACGGCGTTTGGTTTAACCCCGAGCCAGCGAATATCGATGAAATACTAAACATAAGACACTATTATAGAGAAGGGAGCCGATTCTCTGTAAATGCGCACGAAGCATTTTGATATACTGCTCCACAAAAGTTCACAAATATTGAGAGTAATTTGAAAGTTGCCAGGGTTTTTGATCGCCAAATTTAGTGTGAGTTGTAGAGGTAGTGGCAAAAAATCCACTCGGATATGAGAGGAAACATTTAATTTCGCATATTTGAAAATTTGGTGATCAAAAAGTGTGTAACTTTTAAAATAATCGCAAATATTGCGAACTTCCTTAACTTTTGTGGAGCAGTTTATATTAGATTGATCCCAACTACATGTCTTGCTTCATTCAAACGTTATTAAAAAATTGCGACGTTGCCTAATAACTATAAAAATAACTAATTTGTATACTTAACAACTTCGTTCCTCATTTAACTATAGAAAAAAAAGTCTCCTATCGAACCAAACTGCGGTCAAAACGGCTACCTACAAGCTAGTTACTAGTTAATAAAAAGGCCCGGTATTTTTATTAAATTATCCTCCGGTGTACAAACGAGTATGCCTTAGGTAATATATCATATAATACACGGTCGAGGGAATTTCGGCACGCCCTGTGCCCACGTGTTTATCCATAATATTTGTTCGGGCTGTCCACTATACACCCCGGCTTGGCCATCGGTCGAAGGGGTAGCAAATTAACCGGACAATTTTTTTCTTCCGCCATTAATTCCGGCTTAGAATGCATTTCGAACGCGATTTTGTCGAACCGCCGATGATAGAGAGTGTCCCAAATGTATAAAGTTGAATAATAAAGTTGCCCAGTTGAAAAGTGCAAGATTAAATAAACGGGTCAGGTAGACTGGGGCAAATGTAAAAATGGTGTAAATGTAATATTTTTATCTATTATGTTAATGTTTTTATTATTTTTATAGTTCTTTTGTGCATTAGACAGGGTTTGTTTCTTATTTTTTCTTTGTTATTTTGTAGCTCTGTTATTTTTTGAAATAAATAAATAAACAGCATATCAAATTTTAGAGGAACCAAATATTTTTTTACAATTGCCCCATATGTTTTTCTATATAATTGTATTGCACTTTAGAACCGTTTGGTTCGGGGTAAATGTAACATATTGTCAACATTTTAAAAAATATGTAAAATCGTTTTCTTCCTTTTTCAAAAAAAAACTTTTTAATACCTCGATTCTTTAGTTTAGGAAGTTGTGAATTTAATGTGGTATCAGCATTTCTAATAAGAGAAAAAATAAAGCCACATTTTAGAATTTAATTTGAACTATTCAAATTTTACAACCGATTTGCCCAGTCTACCTTATAGAAATTGTAAAATTTGTGAAAATTTATTAGAGATTTAAACGAAAAGAATTGAAATCTTTCATATGTATAGGTACCTATTTGAAACCATCCTTAATCCTATGAAGATTTATTAATCCTATTTCATCGATTTTCAACACCATTAACTAGTAAAAACAACCAATTAGCAATACTCGAAGAAGGATTGTTAATAGTGGGATCTTAAATAGGATCGCTCGCGCCACGTTTGAGGTCTCAATTATTTTCGAAAAATTAGCGTTAACTCGTTTCGGAGCGACCGAAAGCGTGTACAAACCAGTTCGAGCACGCGATTGCTCCTTTACACGAGTACTCGCCTGAAAAATCTCGTTTGACCACCGTCCACTGGCCGAATATATGGCTTTTTAATGACTGGAAATTGGCCGGCGTGTCGCAACAGGTCGTCGAACACCGCCCTTGTTCCATCGAGTTCAATCGAGCGAAGGATTATTTTCTAAACGAAGGATTTTTATTAATAAATCTACGCGGGATTAATGCTTCGAGTTATTATTATTAATATCGTCGCGTATTAAGTAGATAAAAGGTCGTGGAAGAGGAGTTTATGTTTTATATTCCTGCGTATATCCGTCAAGTTAGTGCTTTTCTAGGTTAACGGTTTTGGTTAATAAATTTTAATTAACCGGAGTTGTATGCGCGTTTTATACGCGCGTATAATCCATTAAAACCGGTTTTAATTATTGTAATAATACCGACGAGATTGCGACTGTCTAGGTTGATTAAAAAATTCAAAATTACCCCCTCAAAAATTCTACCAAAAACCTGTATTCTAACGTGGATAAGTCGACAGTGGTAAACTCTGATGCATCCACGTTAGTATACCTATATGATCTATAAGAAAAAAAACTTTGATCGTCCATCAGATCGAATCGGAGTAAATTTCGTCGAATTTCGGTCACGAATAAGTATCAAAATATAGTCGGGCGTTGATATTCAAGCGATATGCAGACAAATCGAATCTCGCCAGGTTGAAATGACGCGCCATTTCACCGCGAAAATCGAATCACCGCACAACTCCGACTCTAACTCAATATCCAACACAACACCCGTTATAATTTAGGTACCAAACACATGCGATTCATCCTCATCCATCCACCTTTATTAGACACATCGCATTACAACCCCCGATCTCTCCGCCTTTCCGGACTCCTCCGGAACCTTACTCTATTTTCCACAAACACCGATAACTGATGGATGGCTTTTCGCGAAATTATAGCGATCTCTGGAATGGAAAGCGAGAAGGTTTTTCACGCGCGAACGACCCCGCGACATCGTTAATAAGTTATATTTCGCATTAGGCATATACCCGCCACATCCACTTACGACCGACGCCAAAACGAGCGTCCCGACGCCTCGAATCACCGGGCCCATCATTCACACGCTGTATTAGAAACGTTCGGAAAAGCGTTTGAAATATTCAACGCCCAAAGTAATCCCGTAAATGGTATGCGGAATTAATACCTAGGTGATGTTTCGTGTAAAAATTACGACGTGGCAACGTCGCCTTATAATAATTTAGAAATTTCGATTCAACTTCGTTTTCTACTTTGCTTATTTGCCCCAACTATAATCTGGCTTGTTCTGCTTTTTTCTATTCTACTCTACTTTGCTCTGGTTTCTTCTATTGTACTCTATTTTCATCTATTCTACTTTGTTTCACTCCAACTATACTCTGATTTGCTCTGCTTTCTTCTATTCTATTCTTCTTTCCTCTATTCTATTTTGTTTCACTTCAACTATACTCTGCTTTGCTCTGGATTCTTCTATTCTACTCTACTTTCCTCTAGTCTACTTTGCTTTGCTCTACTCTATTCTACTTCACATAGCTCTGAGCTGTCCTATTTAACTGCACTTTTTTCTGCTAAACCATGCTCTACTCTGCTCTTATCTAATACTCTACTCTACTCTGTGTTCCTCTACTCTTCTCTGTTATGCTCACTTCTACTCTACTTTACTATTAAATCTAGAGCCAACACCAGCATGAAAATTACACGATTTTGCATACAAAAAAAATCTGAAATATCTTCACGCCCGCTTGGTGTATCGAATGCAACCTTTTGCGGCTGGAAAAGCGAGCTGGAAAATCGGATTTTGGCCGCCACTGGCTATACATATAGTAGAAAATTTCCCTCGACAAGCGCGGGGCTTTTCCAGCAGCGGCCCAGCGGCACTCGTGCGTGGTTGGGAGGCCCGAGAACGTCGAAGTCGGGCCATTAGGCGATATTTCAAGACATCGTTTTTAGCGCTAAACTTTCCTGACGCACCGTCTCATGGCTGGCGGCGCTTCCGGAGAGGCGATGGGAGAGATGGGAGAATGCAAAAAAGAAAAAATGTAGATAGGGATTGGCAATGTCGATTGACAACGTCGAAACGGCTGAAGCTGTTTTAATGCGGCGGGATTTTGGAATTTATTTAATGAAAATTCGGTGTGGCTTTGGTTGACGCGCGGTGGTGGTTTTTTTTTGGTGCATTTTGCAAGATGTATAAAAAGTTGCGATTTTTGTTGGAGCTTTAAAATGTGTTGGAGAAGTAACAGGAGTTTTATTTGGGTTTTATTTGATGGGTTTATTTAACTTAATTTGTTTCAAAATCTTATTCGAAATTACTCTTTTTTTCGTTAAAGCCATCACCAAAGCACATTTCATTTATGAAAATACTTTTCTTTCTTTTAACTCTTCAAAAGTGAAAGTTTCATTACAATACTTTACCCTATTTTACTTTCCTCTATTCTACTTTACTTTTCTCCACAATTATACTCTGCTTTACTCTGGTTTCTTTAATTCTACTCTACTTTCCTCTATTCTACTCTGCTTTGCTCTGGTTTCTTCTATTCTACTCTACTTTCCTCTATTCTACTCTGAGAATAATTCGAGAACAAAATCTTCGAAATCAGAAATTTTTTAGAACAATAAATATATTTATAAGAATCATAAAATGTATGTACCTATTTACTATCCACATTAATCTTCTCAAAAAACGACCAATTTAAAAGTTGTTGTATTACTAACTTCATTACTAACAATTTTAATTTTTTTTTACAGGTTAAATTGGAGACAATATCAGAGTCATCGGAGTCAAAAAAAATGTATATCTAAAGCATGTATCTATACTGTTATAATAAATTTTATTTATAAATAAATTTCATTACAATTCATACAGAAAATTGTATACACAATTTCAATTCGAACAACTCCAGAGCGTACACAAAACATACAAATAATACACAAAGTGTATAACTCTTGCAACCATCAGAAGATATTAAAATAAACGAAGTTTATAACGCAGAAGATCCGGGTTAATACAAATACGGTTATCTAACATAAGCCACGTTCGAGCAATGCTAATTCGAGCACAACCCGAATTGACAGTCCGCTCCTGCATTTGATAAAAGTCCTCTACGGGGTTAAAACCGCATCCCCGAGAGCGGAGTTAGAGCTGTTGCCTCCGCCATATGCAAATTCCGCGCCCGAATTATATACTCGCATCACGCGTGCATAATTCCCTCCGCTTAGACTGTGACCGAAGCCTGACGGCGTCCCAACGCCCTGTATATATATCTCCGAACATCTGTAATTCAAATTCGTATGTAGGTACTTCATTCAAATCGTATAACCCTTTTTTTTCACCAGCCCAGGTACACAGCTGGCGGGGACCCGAATTGTAAATTGTATGCAAATTCGAATCAATACAAAAATTGTTACATATTACTACTGATGCCGAAACCGTCTGTCTACCTGGCCTCGACCCGCGCCCGGTAAAAAATTTACCTAAACAATGGTCGTGTTGTTGCTACAGCTAGAAAAAAAAAACGCGAAATGAATCGATGTATACTTGGCGCGTTTGGAAGACGGAGTAATAAAAATGTCAGGCGGTTCCAAAATATCCCTACCCCTGTACGGCAAAACCCTGTACAATGATCGATTCGATCGATAGAAATTTCGCACATCGCCTACAATTACTCAAAACCATTCACAGAGTATCAACTTTTAGGCCGGCCAATGGGGAGTGAGTGATATCGGCGACTCGTTTACACCCCGGGTGGACTTCGGCTGATTAATGTGTTTATTACTCCGTCTTCCAAACGCGTCAAGTATAGATATAAAGAGTGAAAAAGTGCAACAACATCGGCCATAGTGGTGTAGAATGCAGAGAGATCAACCCCTGAGATCAACCCCCGAGAGCATCCCCCGGCTGACCAGAGTCCTACTCTACGTTCCTCTATTTTACTTTGTTTTGCTCCAATTATACTCTGCTTTGCTCTGGTTTCTTCTATTCTACTCTATTTTCCTCTATTCTACTTTGCTTTGCTCCAACTATACTCTGCTTTGCTCTGGTTTCTTCTATTCTACTTTGCTTTGCTCTGGTTTCTTCTATTTTACTCTACTTTCCTCTATAATATTCAACTTTTCTTTGCTCTAACTATATTCTGCTTTGCTCCGGATTTGCTAGAAAAAAAAACCGCGAAATGAATCGATGTAGATATAAAGAGCTGCACAACATCGGCCATAGCGGTGTAGAATGCAGAGAGATCAACCCCCGAGAGCCTCCCCCGATAGCATCCCGCGGTTGACCAGAGTCCGGCCGGGGCGGCAGGGGCGCCTGCGCGCCCCCCGGAATCGATAACGGGGCGACGAGGGTGGGCGCCGGCGGCGCGCCATTGGTCCGGGCGTGGTCTCCGCATCCTCCGGTGTAATTACCCTGGACCGGGGACGCGCGACTCCCCTTCGCCGGTGAGAGAGCGCCCCGCGCGCGCGCCCCCCGCGCCCGGTTGCTTGTCTCCGGGTGATAAATAACGGGGGCCCCCGAACGACAGGAAAACGCTCTCAATACCCGAGAAATGATTAATTAGCGACTCCGCGGGCTCGCGTTCGGATGCAGCTCTCGCTCTCTTGTTGTTCTATAACCGACTCGCTGCGCGGGGTTTCGTATTACTTTGAAGTTGATGTTAGGTGAAAATCGACGGGTTGTTTTAATGGGGAGGGGGGGGGTAGGGGGGAGGGGAACTCTGCTACCGGATTATTTCTTATATGGTGCTTATTATATATGCTTGAATTTCACGAGTTATTTATTTTTCATTTAATATACTCGCTTTTACACTCTACTTTTAGACAATTTTCTGTATAAAAAGAACTATTTTATATAGTAAAATGATATACACACATTGTTGTATAATAATGTAATACAAATTGTTATAGAAATTGAGAATGATTCGAGAACAAAATCTTCGAAATCAGAAATTTATTAGAACAATAAATATGTGTATATAAGAATCATAAAATGTTTGTACATATTTACTATATCCACATTAATCTTCTCAAAAAATTACCGATTTTAAAGTTGTTGTATTACTAACTTCATTACTAACAATTTTAATTTTTTTGTTTCACAGGTTAAATAGAGAATATTCATATGCGGAAATACGTAGGTGTTTGGTGTAAAAATTACGACGTGGCAACGTTGCGTTATTTCAATTTGGAAATTTTGATTCAACTCCATTTTACTTTACTCTATTCTACTTTGCTTTGCTCTAACTATACTCTGCTTTGCTTTGGTTTCTTCTATTCTACTCTACTTTCCTCTATTCTATTTTTCTTTGCTCTAACTATACTCTGATTTGCTCTGGATTCTTCTATTCTACTCTACTTTGCTCTGGTTTCTTCTATTCTACTCTACTTTCCTCTATTCTACTCTGAGATTAATTCGAGAACAAAATCTTCGAAATCGGAAATTTATTAGAACAATAAATATATTTATAAGAATCATAAAATGTATATGTACCTATTTACTATCCACATTAATCTTCTCAAAAAACGACCAATTTAAAAGTTGTTGTATTACTAACTTCATTACTAACAATTTTAATTTTTTTTACAGGTTAAATTGGAGAGAATATCAGAGTCATCGGAGTCACAAAAAAAAGTATATCTAAAGAATGTACTGATATAATAAATTTGATTTATAAATAAATGTTATTTTAATGAAATTTCCAACACCAAGTTTCTCCTCCATCTCCCGTTTTTCGCGTCTCCGGGAATCTTTTATTTAGAGCCTCTCTGTCGGCGGGCGATGCACGCGCGCGAGGAGGGAATGAATCGCTCTCTCGCTAAAAAGTGCTCTAATTATGAATGAGAATCCGCTCGTAGCGTATCGTAAAGTAAGGTCATGGTTTCTTGTAGCTTTTTCTTATTTTCCTCTTTTTGGAAAAAGGGAAAAAACTCCGGCGGAGTTGGCGCGCTCGTCGAGGCGCTCTCGCTGCACGCGAACACCCGCAGAGAGGATTAATTTTCGCGTTTAGTTATGGAAAATTGGGATGAGTCGCCGGGCGATGTTTTTCCAAGGTTTTGGAGGAATTTTCCAACCGGTTTTATTTCGCATGGTTATACAAAAATTCAATGGAGAAATAGATTACCTATAAGGTAGGTACAAATTGCACCAGTTTGTAGATACTTTTATAGTCTACAAAATTGGAGACCTAATAGTAATTTAGAAAAGTCTAAAGTCGCCTTTAATAGAGCTTTTTAAATGGTTTATAAAAGAAGCTTTATAAAAAAAATAAAGTGTATTGTAGAATTTATGTAATTTTATTATAAAAATAGAATTTGATGTGCAATCAGGAAAGCTATGAACTGTTATTAATATTAGTAAAAAAAAGGGTAAAAAAGGTGTTTTTAAAAAAGGCTTGTCTACTCTTAAAAAATGGACAAAAATTAATAAAATATTGAACATGGTGAAAAATCTATCAAGAAAGAAAAGTAGGATAGTTTTTATTGAATCAATGTACAGGGTGTTAATTAATTGAAAAAAATATTTAGAGATCCAGATATTTATTCATAAAAATATCTAGAGTAATAAGAAAGTTATAAAAAAAGTTTATTTTTTCTAATACTGTAGCACCCTGTAGCACTAAGAGCTTTAGGACATATTTTGAATATAAACTTTTCTTCTTAAAATCATCCAAATATTCACATCCTGAAGTATCGACACTCAATTAATTTACATCCTGTATACAGTAAATTACAAAGGTAAGTCAATTTTTTGTATTTCTATATGCAGAGTAAATAAAACTTTTATTCCCATTATTATCTCCGTAAACCCCATTTCTCTACAATACATAAGTTTGATAAATAACGTACACTGAAAAAAATTGTCTCGTTCAGCCTCCATTTTGAGTCAAAATAATTCAAAATGAACGTCGAGTAGGGTTCTGTAAAATTCGAGAACACTCGCGACCTCTATGAGTCGAATTTATAACTTACATGTTAGGCTACTCTCGTATAGATGGCAGCACATTCTTCCAAAAATCCATTTTTAATCATTACTTTGTTGCAAAATTTAAACAATTTGATCACAAAAATACGCGCACTCTAATTTTACAAGTGTTTTATTCAATACAGTACAAGAAAAATCAATAAATATGAGATAAAATGAGGAAATAACTAATTAGAATGTCTCATAAATTTTTGTTATCAATTCATCAGCGATTTATCATTCTTAAACAAGTGTTTTTCTTCAATCTGCGATCATTTGAATATTCAAAAAGAATCTTATCAATTTTATTGATGTCATCCCGGCAAAATCTCGCTTATTTCACAAACAATCTTAGAAATCTAAGCAAAAAATTCAACGCTCGTTTAAAAAAAATATTTATTACAAATAAGCTTGTGATATTTAACACTCAAAATGGAAACATTTGTATAAAATTTTAAGCCTTAATTGTGCTCGATTCCGCTTCGACTAATTCAAATAAACCATCACATGTTATGTCCTTAAGTACGATTTAGGCACATATTTGGTTCACAATAAATAATTTAATATAATCACTACGTATCTTCATTGGACGGAGTATCTAAAAATCGAAAATAAAATTAATAATTTTACACACTAAACAACACTATACTCACTTATCATAATAATTAATTACTAACTAATCGAATCTATCTCGATGGCATCGAGTAATTCGTTTTGGAACAATCCTCGTTCTGGAACAAATTCGTCATGGATTTGGCCGATTTCAACACCCCGTTGGCCCCGTTCAATTGGGCCTCTTCCAATTCCAAGGCGGCCATGAGATCGGGCTGGGACTTCATCCGTTCGTTCCGCAGCTCCGTCTCGCGCATCTGGAAATCGATCACTTCCCTCACGATTTTCTCTTCGGCGGGCACGTACCCGTTCCGCAGGCATTTGCCCTTCTCCACTCTAAACCTCAGCGGGAAATACCCGGCGTTGTGGGGCTCGGGGGAGTCCGAAGAGCTCACTTTTCCTCGAGCTTTGAAGAACTTCTGCATCAGCCCTTTGGCGTTCTGGTTGGGCACGAACCTTCGGGTGAAGCCGTTCGAATTGGCCGGCCCGTCGGGCTTCGATTTCGCTGTACCGTTACCTGTCGTTTCGCTCTCGTCGCTGGTTTTGGGGACCGCCCGTCGCAGCTCCTTCTCGCGCCGGATGTTCTCCTGGATTTCCTTCTGGATGCGCTCCAGGGTCGAGCCGGTGCCGTTCATGTCTCGTCGCCGGCGGTGCTTGTCGCGAAATTCGAACCGAACCGACCGCAAAAAGTTCATATAAACATTAAAAAGTTTTTTGATTTGACAGTTGTGACGTTCGGCGCACCGTTATCTGATCGTATCTGTTCGTCTAACGGAACTGGTGCAACGGCGTTGCGAAATGTACAAACGTTGTAAAAGTGCAATAAAATTAGACTTACGGTGATGGATTAGTGGATTTGTTTACGATATGTTTCGAAATTATGAACTACTGTTTTTTTACGTAGTAAAGTTTTGATGTTAGTAATAGGTGTATGAGATGTATTTTAAATAATGGCAACAGTGTAACAATCGAACGGCGTTGCTCGAACAAGTATGTCGCTAACCGTGACGTTGTTGACAGTTGAAGCAACAGGTAAATTTAAAACTTGGGTCTCTAACTATATGATTATTTGTAAAATTTTGAAATTCTAAATGTTATTTCGTTACGAAATATCAATAATAGAAAGTTATTATGATATCTGTAATCACATTGATAATATCTACCGTAAACTACAAGAATTCTAATTAAATATAAATAAATCTTCGAGAAAACTTTGGATTTTCAAGTTGGTGCAACTGAAGTTACTAACATTACGTCGTTTTCAAACAAAGCGACAGTTGACGTTTCTTACTTAAATTAAATGCCAAACAAAAAGTTCGTTAAAAGAACTTAAAAGCTAACAGTTTCTTGAAGTTTTTCGTTATATTTTTAAGTTGTTATAAATGTTACTTGTACATATTACGAGTTGTGACAATAATAAGCGCGCAGATTTTCTAGTTTTTTATGTTTAGGCCCCATAGCGACTATGGCAGAAAGCGACTCATCCAGGTACGCCCGTTAATTCGTAGGTAAATTTCAGCAAGTTTAACAATAATTCAACCAAAACATTTCACAGCGCTTAAAGAGACATCGGCATGGACTATTCAACACTCCCGAGATTAAATATCCGCGTCGTTCGTTCCTCGAAAAAGTATTGCACCCGAAGAACAAGTGTAACGTTATAAGCAGCACTCCGTTACCTAATAGGAAGAGGCCATTAGCTGTGTCGAGCGCTGAATTCAGTCCGATCGCCAATGGATCGTACAATAATGGTGTTACTAACAGCCCGAGTCATACAGAAACATTTAAAAAACCAGAAGCATCGATTAGATCTTGCTCTAATAAGGCGAATAACAGAAGCAAGCTTCTTAAGCAGGTTTCAATTGCATCTACAAGTACAGAAGATGAAAGCGGTAGTATTCGTAAGAATGCCGCTTGCGCATCGAATAATAATGTTAATTTAGGAGAATTAGAAGAGGACTCGAGCGATTCGGACGGAAATAACGAAGATATATTCGAGAATCGGCCTCGATCAAACCACTCGAGGAATTCGAATAAAGAAGTTTCATTGAATGGTATAAATAACTTCTTAAAACGGAATATTTCCAAATCCATCAAATCGTGCACTTCGACTAAATCTAGGACGCCATCTCGGTTGAGTTTACACGATTGCATTAATCGTTTACACGAACAGAAGAATATGGAAGTGCAAACGTCGCTTAGCCGATACAACGATCAGCCGGCGTCTATAGACAAGAATGCGAACATTTTCGAACGGAATTTGTTCAACAGTTTGCAAGACGGGCCTTTGATCGATAGCATGGGCAGCTACGCGGATTACAACGTGTTGAGGAAACCCAGTACTGATGCGGGTTGGAGGATGCCTTCGAGAAGCGGACTTAATAATACTACCGGTTTGTGCTACAATGTAACCGATTGGAGCAATAACAACAAACGCTATCAGCGGGGCGTGAAGAATAATTTGAAAACGTACAGGAGATTGGGAGGAAATGCAAACCTTGGCGATTTCCGAAGGAGTATTGGTTTTGGTCAGAATTCGAATCGAGAAACGGACAGTTCGAGTATCGACGATGATGATGATTTTATCCCTAAATCAACTTCCAAGAATCGAACTAACGATGTACCTACACATATACATACGAATAATAACGGCCGAGATCACGAAATGGAAAGTTCTAGTAGCGATGGAGATGTTAACGATAGCTCGAATATGTTATCAAAATCAACTACTAATATCAGAAAGTGGATAAGCAATAATAGTAAACGTACAAATAATGAATCGGAAATGGAAAATTGTACCATCAACAGGATATCTCTACGTGAAAGAACTAATCTTGTTAACAACGCGGACCAAGAAAAGGAAAATTTTAATATCGATGAGAATAATGAGTACTTAAATGTTAACGGAGTTAGAAAATCGACCTCGAAGCTCAACAATGGCAGAAAATCTGCACACAAGAAAGTTAAACACACAAATAATGAATCAGAAATTGACAATTATAACAATATTAGGATGTCTCTACATGAGAAAACTAGTGTTATTAACGACCCAGATCAAGATATGGAAAATTTGGGTAATGATGAGGAGGATGATGAGTACTTGAAAGTTAAAGGAGTTACAAAATCGACCTCGAAGCTCAGCAATGGCAGAAAGTCTGTACACAAAAGAGGTAAACATACAAATAACGATTCAAATCATGAAATGGTTGATCAGGTTGATGATAGTAGAGTTAATACAGATCCCAAATCAACCTCGAAGCTTAGCAATGGCAGAAAGTCTGGACACAAGAAAGATAATAAACACACAAATAATGCATCAGTAATGGAAAATTATAACAATAACAGGACGTCTCTACATGTAGAAACTAATGTTATTAATAACACAGAGCAAGAAATGGAGAATTTGAGTACCGGTGAGGATGGTGATGAGTACTCGAATGTTAACGGAGTTACAAAATCGCCCTCGAAGCTTCTTAATGGCAGAAAATCTGTACACAAAAGCGCAAAACGTACAAATAACGATTCAGATCATGAAATGGTTGATCAGGTTGATGATAATAGAGTTAATACAGATCCCAAATCAATCTCGAAGCTTAGCAATAGCAGAAAGTCTGTACACGAAAAGGATAAACGTACAAATAACGAATCAGATCATGAAATCGTTAATCAGGTTGATGATAATAGAGTTAATACAGATCCCAAATCAACCTCGAAGCTTAGCAATAGCAGAAAGTCTGTACACGAAAAGGATAAAAGTACAAATAACGGATCAGAAATGGAAAATTCCAACATTACCAGGAGGTCTCTACGTGTACACATTAAAGCTATCAACGACCTACGCAAAGAAACGGAAAATTTGAATCCTCATGAGGATAATAACGATCACACTGTTTCGAAGCCGACCTCGAAGCGTAGAAATGGCGAGAATTCAGTTCGAAATAAGAGTAACGTTCCAAACGATAAAGAATCGGATTCTTTGGATTGCGAAAGGGCTCATCGTTCGAAGCAGATCGTTTCGATATCGGAACAAACGACTTCTTCGATGCTCGAAACAATAAGGGAACATAACGAGGAACAATCAGAAATTGCTGGTCCGTCAAGAAGAACTATCAAAAAAATAAAACGAACTGGATTGCGTAAAACATTTGATGGAATCGATTTAGCGCCACAAGAAGGTAAGTTTTCCGTATTTAATTAATTCGCTTTGCTAATTCCATTTTTTTTACAGTTACAAATAATGGCAGGCCCGTAAGAAACAGAAGACCACCACCTGCGAAGGTTTATGACAATCTTTTTAATTTTGTATATAAGGGAGGGAGTAAGTATATTTTTAATGAATAATCGATTTATTTTTAATAAAATGTTTCTAGAGTTTTGTCAAAAAAGTGCGTACCAAGAAGATGAAACGGTTCTCTTTAAGAAACCAGCGGTTAAAAGAGTAACTCAAGCGAAACCGAAGAAATCTGTTACTAAAACGAATAAGAATAAATCTGTTACTAAAACGAATAAGAATAAATCTAAGGCGCAGAAGATTTCCGATGAAACCACCGAAGATGCAGGTAATGAGGTGCAGAATGAAAGAGTTTCCGAAGACCCCGGCCCATCCGTAACAGAGTAAGTTTATTCAATCGACTATAAACTTAATTCTAAGTAAACTTATTCCAGAAATAATGTATATATGGACGTGACCGAACGTGATGCAGGGAGTTCCGGCTTGTCTAATTCAACTGACCGTAGCAGGTATAATTTGAAACCCGGTGAAATGATTTCCAGCTCGGCCGTGGAAGAAAATTGGGTGAGTTTTATTTTTATATTACGTTCGATGTTTTGTTTTGAACTACTCCTTGAATTGCAGTCTCTTATTGTGAGGAGGGGACACGGTACACTTATCGTAAACGGCACAAACGTAAAAATCAAGCAATTCGATTCGTTTGAATTACCTCGTGGTAAGTATTGTTAATTTATTTAACTGCGCAAATAAATAATTATACAATTTCTTTTAGGTACTAAGTATGCAATACGTAACGACAGTAAGGGAGAATTGTTGAATATAATTGTATTACCACGAGTTCTTAGTTGTTTAATTAATGGTTAAAAGTGAATTTGTTGTATATAACTATATTATTTTGTCAATTATAAAACTATTGTTCAACCTTAAAAAAATAAAACTAACTTAAGACATATTATTTGAGCCGTTACAACAACACTGTTTCTGCATCTGGGTCCTATCCAAAGGTTAACAAATATTACCAAGGAATGGCAAATAAATTTCGAATATAAAATTAGATAACGCCCGAGTACGTTTAGTTTATAAAGGATATACCTACTTGAGGAACGATAATTTTCAAGGGGCGCATTTTTATTTAGTAAAATTTGGCTTTAAATACAAAGGAAATTAGAATTCTTCGGATACAATAATAATGGATTCACAATTTTATTCAACTTACACAGAATGATATAAACATATAGAAAAAATGTAATTTTATTAAAATTAAAATTATGGTCTAGTTGACAATAAATAGAAACTGTCTAAATTACAAAAAATCTCATCTTTCAAGCATTCCATTCAAATTCAAAGCATCTTATATTAAGCTAATTTTAACAAATTTCGAAAAAACAGATATAAAAATACCAACAGTTCCTCAAAGTATGCACACCGATAAATTTAACATAAGTCTTGTTTTCGTCTTGTATATATTTTTACAATGTAATTTAACTTCTAAACATACATTTACAAATCCTCATCGTCATCTGGCAGGGCCGTTTCCGAAGCCTCTTTCAAATCCTTCTCCAACTGTTGTTGCCACTGCGGGTCCATTTGCACTTCCGGAGGCAACAGGGCCGATTCCGCCACGAAATCTAAATTGGGATCGCCGATCAGTTTCCTCGCCAGCCACAAGAAGGGCTTCTCGAAGTTGTAGTTCGATTTTGCAGATATGTCGTAATACTGTAAATATTAAACAATTAATAAATTGTACGATTGTGTCATCTGTCACTAATCTGTTGTCATAATTGTCACTTCTTTCTACCTTTATAAGGTTATCTAATAACCTACAGGTTATTGGTAAATAACCCAACGTATTGTAAACAATACGAGTAAATTTAGAATGAACGAACCGGTTAAGGTTTAAAGGAAATAATCTAAGTAAAGGTAACAAACCTGAAGATTCTTCTTTCTATGGAACACGATACTTTTAGCCTTAACCTTCCTATCCTTGATGTCGACCTTGTTTCCGCACAGTACGATCGGTATGTTTTCGCACACCCTGACAATGTCCCTGTGCCAATTGGGGACGTTTTTGTAGGTAACCCTGGACGTGACGTCGAACATAATAATGGCACATTGTCCCTGAATGTAATAACCGTCTCTGAGGCCGCCGAATTTCTCCTGGCCCGCCGTATCCCACACGTTGAAACAGATTTTACCTCTGTTCGTTGTGAACACTAAAGGGTGCACTTCGACGCCCAATGTGGCGACGTACTTTTTCTCGAATTCGCCGGTCATGTGGCGCTTGACGAAGGTCGTTTTGCCGGTACCACCGTCGCCGACTAGGACGCATTTGAATGTGGGCATGTCTTTCGCTGCCATGGCTATTTTCGAGTAGAATTACACCTAAAATATAAGAACAAAACGATGAGTGGATCGTTTCCCGCGTATTTAAACGCGATACGAGTGCGCTTTCGAAGCACGTTTCAAAACTTTTTAATTTTGATGTCGAATGGCGTTTTCGATATCGTTACAAACGATTTTGGTATTAGTATACCGGCTTTAGGGTCGATTATATTCGCAACGATCGAGCAAATCGAAAAAATTATAAACGAGAACTAATCTACGACGGAAATAATACTTACCGCTTTAAAATAAACGCTACAAATCGAACGATGGCACAAATTTTCGCCGATTAGTTTCCTCGACAATGTCGTTAGAGTTCACAATGGCGTTCACAAGAACATACGAGAAGGTGTCGATTGTGCGCCGTTGAAATTTCCTAATAACGGGAGTTTATCCGAATCGCCGGTACGAGAAAAACGCAAATAATTCCTCTAAAATATTTTTGACACTCAAAATTCAAACGCAGTTATTATTCGCGAGTAAATAGCGAATAAATGTTGAAATCTTTCTGTGACGTCACGCGAAAATCGTACGTCATCGGCGCATGCGCTTCCGGGTATCCGTACTGCAGAACTCTATCGATTTTTATGTGGAAAACTGGTGGTCGGTCGCTTGCTTCAAGTTTTCTCGGTAGTCGTGCTCGTATTTATATTAACAGTGTGAATGGGATTATTTCGTGAAACTCGAATTTTCGGCGTTTTGTGATACTCATACTGGATTAAAATGACAAAGGATAGATTAGCAGCTCTTGTTGCGGTAGGTCCCGAATCTCTTCCACTATCTTATTGATGTATCGCTCGTAAAGTTTAATTGGAAAAAAAACAGTCGAAATTCACGTTTGCGTTTAATGACAGCCCACTCTGCTAATTACTATTAATAATTGGACGTAATTAATAACGGGCATGTCTAATTTCCAACGGTAGTTTAGGTGAAATACGAACAATTAGGTTAGGTGGGTGAAAAACTGTTATTTAAATGTCATGCATTTGCCCCACCTCTGTACTTGTCAAAAATTTCGATGAGTATTTTTTTAAATCGAATTTAAATAAATTCCGATTTCAGGCCCAAAGCGATGATGATGATGTCGGCCCCGACGATGTCGCCGTCAACGTCGAAGGCAGAGACGGCTTCATGGAGGCCTTTTTCGGGGAGGTTTGTATCAAATTTTTTAATCAATCCTCTTCCATTCTCATTTTTTGACAGTTACGTCATTTACGATAGACATAAAACAGACGTTTACTAGATTAGTCATCATCCCGTCTTCCCGACTTCATTCCAATTAATTTCTTTCAAAGAGTCACAACAATTAACAATGTTGCCGGTTGTCGTGAAAATTCGCTAGATTAAAAATTAATGTTATCAATAAAAATTTTTATCTTAAGTTACTAAAACCTCGTGATACATTGTATTTTTTTCCCAACAAATTTCTCACTAATGATATTTAATATTCATAACTGGCAACCTTGGGTTATAATAATAATTCATTACCTAAACAAATTTACTTGGGATGAAACTTGAGTAATGTTGAATAATTAACAATTTTTATTCTCTGATTCGGTTTTACCATTTTTGTTAAACAATTCGATATTATGACCTAAATAAAATTCCTATTGATTACCTTTATTTTGCAAAATTGCTTGTGTAATCCATTGAAGGGCCACAATTATGAATAAATATCTAAATTCTCCAATATTTCCAGGTGGAAGAAATACGAGACATGGTGGATAAAATACAAGCTAATGTGGAAGAAGTGAAGAAAAAGCACAGTGCTATTTTATCCGCACCTCAGAGCGATGAGAGTAAGATAATTTTCATTTAAAGACACATATAGAGCACTAAAATAAACTCGTTAAACAATACTCACTTCCTCATAAAACACGCAAAACATCATCGAATAAATTTACTTTTCTACCCAGTACAAAACGAATTATATACAAGCGCAAAACCGTTTCATTCGTCGCCTTCTAAGCAATTCAACAGCGATCTGGAGCTGCCGTGATTCTCTGTATTCTTGTTGTGCTCCAAATAGAGGAAAAAAGTGGCTATTAGAGCAGCTACCAGAGCGGACAAGGCCACCAAAAAGGGACCTTTGGACTCCAAACTTCTACAAGTGCATTGGTCATCGTAATCCATTTTGCGCCGGAGAAATAATCCAAAAAAAAAACACACACAAACAATTTGGAAATGTGTAAGAGGAAAACTTTCGACTTTCCTACTGCCGCATTGTCAGAATTTTTGCAATATGACAACTTTGATAATCGCAATGTAGAGGTTGACAAGTAATATGGTTCGTTTTTTTTGCATAGAACAAACAATAAGGTACAGTTAAAAAGTGTAATGGACGATTATAGGAAAACTTGCACATAAAAATATTAGTAATTGTTACATTATACGAGGTACGTTTGTTAAACAACCGTTTAGCTTCTTCTGTTGCAAATCATTTCGCTTTCGTCGGAACTGCTCGAAAAGTAGAAGTAACACAACAGGGCTAATATAACAATGGCGGCACATATCAGGTACTTTTGGTCTATGAAATTTAAGAACGAAAACCAGTCACCGGTTGCACCTCGGCTCGATCTCGATTCGTGGTAGGGACAACCGAGGGAACATTGACAGGCCACATTGCACCGCCGCATTTCATGTGTTAATTTTCCTCGAAAATCGATAAATTATTTGGGATGATTTTAACTTTAACGTGCCATTTTGAAATGTGTCTTTGGATTTCTTCTTATTTATGTCATTCGCACGTCATTCGTCTTGTCATTCAACAGGATTGCTATTGGATAGTTGGTAGAAATGGAAATATTTTAAAGTTATCTAGTTTTAGATGCAAAATTGTTTGCGATATAGGCTACAGGTGCAACAAAGACGACTTCTATTAGTCTCATATAAAGGAAAAAGAAAGTGATATTGATCGGATTACAACTTTCTCACTTTAACCACTGTTATTTTAATAATCTTTCTTTGTTTAACTCATAGAATAGCTGATTACGAAAATTCGCTGGCTAAATTCGTTTTTTTTTTTTCGTAAATCGAAATTAAAAGTAAAATTTTTGACAGATCTCCAAATAAATTATTTGACGGATGTTGCCCGTTCGTTTGGTTTAAACGGAACTACACCGAAACGAGAGAATTTTTCGTTATTTAGATAATTTCATAGCTTTTAATGGACGAGAATAATAGGAATTGAAATAATTCGCAAAAATATATATTTCTCGGTCATTTGTACTTACCAAAAACGGAGAAAAGATTAAAGTGTTGTTAAAAAAACCTACACTAATGACAGCGGCGATGAACAAATTTCGAACTGTCAAAGTTGTCATTTCCGTTACTACGGGATACGTTGACATTTGACATTTAATTTGACCTACAGGGTGTTTTTTCATTAAGGAAATCGGAAAAATTGATAATTACATAAAAAACAAAGTAATTTTATAGATAGTTTTTTAATGTATTTTGAAATATTTGCAGAAACGAAACAAGAACTGGAAGACCTGATGGCCGATATCAAGAAAACTGCCAACAAAGTCCGTGCCAAGCTAAAGGGTGAGCGATCGAATATGCCCGATTAACATAACACGAAATAAATTCCGCTTACAGTTATAGAACAAAAGATAGAACAAGAAGAACAAAATACGAAATCGTCGGCCGATTTGAGGATACGAAAGACCCAACATTCCACGTTATCGAGGAAGTTCGTCGAAGTAATGACTGAATACAACCGAACGCAAACGGACTACAGAGAACGATGTAAAGGGAGGATACAAAGACAATTAGAAATCAGTAAGTTATCACTCCAATTATCTCTTGATTAGATATTAATGATGATATTTTTTTTTGTACATTTCTAGCGGGTAGACAAACGACTAACGAGGAGCTAGAAGAGATGTTAGAACAGGGAAACCCTGCGGTGTTTACCCAAGGGGTAAGTAGCTTTAGATTATTCGAAAAGAAAGCTCCTGAAAAAGCTTTAAAACGAATCGATTATTTCTAAAGTTTTAGTTTAAAACGTATTGTTCTTGTTTTGTAAGATTATAATGGAAACTCAGCAAGCCAAGCAAACGTTGGCGGATATCGAAGCGCGACACGCCGATATAATCAAGTTAGAAAATTCAATTAGAGAATTGCACGACATGTTCATGGATATGGCGATGCTGGTGGAGAATCAGGTAATTTTCGATTCGTATTTATCAATCGCGTTTTAAAACCCGATCTATCTAGTGTTTTCGTTCGTTGAAAGTTCTAAATCTGTTTTAGAATCTTTTTGTCTTAGTGTATTTGTTCAATATCGAACGAAAACATTGGAATTGTCGGTGATTGAAAATTCATAAACGATTAGTTATCCAGAAGAAGATATTAAACGACGAATCATTCTAATTCTATGAGCAAATGTGCGATATTATTTATTACGATATTAGCCTGTGTTTTCCCAGCGGAAAATTTACTTCTCACTAAAACTAGCATGCGATATAATAATTATCTGTTATCTGGGATTTCAAATTCATCGTTACTAAAAGTTCCCTCGCTTACACGACCTCTCTAAACCGTAGAAATCATCTTGAACTCAATCAGAACTAGACTAGATATTAGAGAACTAGAATTTACCTAATAAATCGAAAGGTTTTTATTTCCACAAGTCCGCAACACATTCATCCACTTGTCTCATGTATGTTACGGGTAAAAGTACGACTAAACCTAGGTTTCTAAGCTGGCCGGATGCGACATAACGCAAGAGGCCATGCGAAGAAAAAGAAGAAGAAACCTAGGTTTAGTCGATTTGCGTGCGTAGAACCTTTTCGAATAGGTACTAATAGAACCCATTAACAATCGGTGGATAAAAATTGCATGCGGTCTATACTCTATTCTATTTTTTTTAAAACGATTAACCGTAACATTTTCCGTAACCGCTGGGATTTACAGGGCGAGATGATCGATCGTATCGAGTACCATGTCGAGCACGCCGTGGATTACGTGCAAACGGCCACGCAAGACACTAAAAAGGCTCTACGGTACCAAAGCCGCGCCAGGCGGGTGAGTTAATACAGCCTTTTTAATACCCTATTTTTATTATTATTATTATTATTACTACATAACCGTCGTTTTAAGATCGCTTCTATGTTAAATGGTTCATTTCGTTTACATTTACTTATTGTTTTTTTTTTGTTTTTATTCCCGCCCTATTACTTACCCCGTACCGATTCTCTATTTATTGGACATTTATATATATCGCTTGCACCCTCCGTATTTTTTTTTTAATTAACAACTAACTACTTACATGTGCCTATTTGTCACTAACTGGTGTTTAATTGTGCGTTTTATCGTTTTTATTTTATATTTTTGTACATACGATATTGTTGTGATGCGTGTGTTTACTACTGTCTTAAATCCCTTCTCGACACAAACCGCCCCCTTCTTTGCCTCCGCCCCCCTTTTTTACCCTTCGATTAGGGCGAATTGGTAGACACGATCGCGTTCCACGTGGACAGCACGCAAATTCACGTGCAAGAAGGTCGTAGCCAGCTCAAGCAAGCGGAGAGCTACCAAACGAAGGCCAGAAAGGTAAGGAATTCCAGGTGGAGAATTAGAGAATGGTCGAGTTGGTGGATGAAGGCGTTTTGAGGCTCTGAATCCGCATTAGAACCGGGTTGGAGCGTTTTAACGATGATCGCGGCCTCTTTTCGCCGGCTAAATTCGTTTATTTTTTTCGTAAATCGAAATTAAATGTAAAATTTTTGACAGATGTGTAAATAAATTAATTGACGGATGTTGTCCGTTCGTTTGGTTTGAACGGAACTACACCGAAACGAGAGAATTTTTCGTTATTTAGACAATTTCGTCGCTTTTAATGGAAGAAAATAAAAGAAATTGAGATAATTCGCAAAAATATATATTTTTAGATCATTTGTACTTACTAAAAATCGAGAAACGATCAAATAATTCTAAAAAAACTTACACTAATGACAGCGGCGATGAAAAAATTTCGAACTGTCAAAGTTGTCATTAAGGAAATCAAAAACATTGATATACGGGGCGTTTTTTTTTAATCTTAAATGAAAAAATTATTTTAATTTAAATTGAAATATAGTACAGGGCGGGAGGATACTAAACGAGTGTACTTTCAGGCATTTACCAACTCAGTTATAAATATATTTATAAACAATTATAAATTGTTATTATGCGAAGGTAAATTCTCTAATTCTTCAAATGCTAGTAAATTAGTCTTCATCCTTTTTTTTTGTCAATGAATAGATGTCGCTTTTGGTGTTTAGTCGCTTAGAAGCTGTTATTTTTAATTATGTTATTTTCTAAAGTAATAAAGTGGTTGTAGATTTGTTCATTTATGTTTTTTTTTATTACAACCACTTCATTATTTATATTCGAACAGGGTTCGTTTTGTAAATATCACAGATTGTTCCAATCGAATTAGTTTTAAATGGCAATTTAATTGGAATATAAAATTTAGGAGCACCTTGTAATTTTACCCGATACACGAACCCTGTTGTTCCGTTTTATTTTCCGTTTTCGGTTTTTCTTTTATTTACATCGTTTTTCGTTTGTTTCTTTTTTCAGAAAAAGATCTTCATCATAATCTGCCTCGTAGTATGTCTCATCATTCTTGTTATAGCATTAGCAGTATCATTGTAAGTTGAACGGTAAATATCAAAGAGAGAAAAAATGAAATAATCGGCCATTTGAGCATGCTCTATCTTTCGATCGCGGGCCATAAAATAAGGTGTTTTTATTTTAATAAAATGGCTATTTAATGGCGATTTTGGATGTGTTTAATATGCAAAATGAATCTATCTGCACGTTTATTATTTGGCTCGCGATGTGGATTCGAACCGGGCGCGCGTTGTTGACTCTAAAAAAGGTAAATTTATTTTCTAGGAAATGAGTATTTTAAATGAAACCGGGATAGACGGACTAGTAGGATATTTTTTTAATACACCATCCAACTCCGGTATCCATCCTAGTTTTTTTTTTTTAGATTTAGTTTATTTACGTTATATTTTTCTAACGCATTTCTTCCAAACACACCACATCACCTGATTTTTTTTGTTATTTTTTTATGAGATTACTTCGTACAGGGTATTAAAAAAAAACGGTCGTTAATTTTAACAATAACCTTTTTGTATCGATTTTATCAAACGAGGGCCATGGGAGATGAAAAAAAGGGCTGGGCGAGAATGCACAAAAGCAATGAAAGACCGAAAAAAAGTATATATAAATATCGAGATTTCTTTCGGATACTCAGTAATAAGGATAAGGAAAGGCGGAAATTTATCAAAAAAAAAATCTATCAAACTCCAACGGGATATTAAAGTTGGTGAAATATGTGCAATATGTGTTAAATGTAAATATTTTAATTATTCGCAGAATGATTCGATAAAAAGTCGCGTTATCCTTGATTCTATAAGCAAATAATAATCGATTTACCCTCGTATAAAAAATAAACGCATCATACTTGCCTATTCTACTTGTTTTTTTTTTAATTAAAATTATTATTATAGGATAAATGCTATTTACTAACCACACGCAACTTTTTCTGAATCAATCTGTACATAAGTGTATCATATAGATATAGAAAATTGTAATTATTCTCCGGAATTTTCGAAATTCGACGGTAATTAATTTGAATTGTAGATGTCTCAGAGACCAGTGTACGATTTCCTTCCTCTTTTTTTTTTGTAATAAAACAATATTGTGAAGTAATTTTGTAACTCGTGATTTCATCAGGTTTTTTTTTTTTTCGTTATCTCGTTCTTCCATATCGCTGAAACGTAGGCTTTTATACGGGGTGTTCATAAAATAGACGGAGATATTTTAGAGTATTTAATGTGTATTTTATGAACCGCCCTGTATGTTGTAGTTGAGTAGAACAATTCGAGTTTTTTTGGATAAATTTATTAAGCTTGCGCATTTATTTAGGTTTCACTGTTTTATTGTTCGGTGAAAACTGGTTGGGAAATTCGAATTTTTTTTCGAATTCTCTTGGAAATTTTTATTGTATTTTACAGCTTTCGATGGTAAATCGGGGGGTGTGAATTTGATTTATAAACTCGCTTGTCTGAAGCCTACCTAATATACCAATTTCACTATAAACTTATTATTTTTTTTATAAATATTCGCAATTACATTTGTATATATTTGTTTTTTTTTCTAATTTATACAATTGATCTATGAAAACTGTGTTAAACACTACCAAAGAAAACACACGTAAAACTTTTTATTATTATGTATATATAATTTGAAATTGTACGATTATTTTTATTTATATATTATTATTTATGATTTGCACACTATTAAAATTACTTTTTTTTTATATTTTTCGTTTTAATTTAACTCAACAGCACTTTACTAAAATTTTACAGCACCTACACCTTACACGTTTTTGCTTTTTTAGAAACAAATTATGATTATAGTATGCGTTTCGATACTACTCGTGATAGGGGCGACGATGATTTACGAAATGGTACCCGGAATTTAAGTAAGTACCCTTCCAGATTCCACTCATCTAAATCAAAATACTCTAAACAGTAAGTATTAAAAATCGATCCTTCCGCGAGAGATGTCCAGATGAGATCAGCGAAGTACCAGCCTGCCCAGTCGTAACAAAAAAAGGCTGCAGGCTTCAGGAATTCGATCCTGAGTAAACCGATCATCATCTCTCATCTGAACAATCAGAAGGATCGGTTTTACAACGCCGATATTCCCTTCGAATGTAGTGTATTGTATGAGAAAACGATAGTGGAGCGTAAGTGTCGCCATCTACGCGGTGAACTGATAAGTACAGAGAGTTTGGTAACACTGGAGGTTTACAGTTTGCTGTAAAACTAATCGCGAGTGAAGATAAACTTTCTTAATTGTATACAGGGTGATCAATTTTTGTTGTTGTTGGGTAGCTACAAACAGGATGAAGGTAGGATTGGGTTTTGGTGAAAACAATGTGAAAAAGAGCAACAATTTCAGTAGAAAAACACCTTATTAAGGCGCATCTGTAAAATTCCTCCAATTTTATTTGTTTTTTGTAGGTAAAATCCAGTCGATGCAATACCAACACAAATACCAATAACCACACATTAGATAGAAATACCAATGCACTACATATACATAAATATTCCAACACTGACACTACATATTTTTTTGATACAATCGGCGTGACAAAGGCACATTGTGTAGTATAGTTTAATGTAGAAGAAGATGCTAATATAATTTATGTGTTTGGTCAATTTTCAGAAGAAAATTATGATTTTAATCTGTTTAACAATCTTGGCAATAATTATCACTTGTACTATCGGAGGATACCTTGGATTGGTGTAAATTTTCATCGGTAAGTAAACCCTATAACCATTCTAACAAATTAATTCATCTCCCCCCGTAACTTTATTTCAGGATTTTCTGTTATTTACTACTATTAGAAGGATTAGTATATCACGACAACGTGGTGTATTCAGTTCGAATAACAAAAAAAAAATTGTAAATTATCTAGTCGTAGTGAATTTACCTAGTCAAGCTGTAATATAGAGAGCTATAAATGAAAAAAAAAATGTTTTAAGTCATATTCTTGTTCGCAATAAAAAAAAAACAAACTTCTGTTCTTTCATGTGATATTCGAGGAAAATTTTTAACTTGCGTTAGTTCGTTCGATCCGCCGGATTTTTCCGGCTTTCTATGAAAATTCGGCGCTCTTTTAATTCGTCTGGTAGAGCCGGAAAAGTCCCCCAATCGAACTATGTTTAATTAATTAGTAATGTATAAATGAATCTGTAGCGTTTCCTAAGACTGGGGCGCCTATTTTTCTGGCATTTAACGAAGGACTTTCCATTTTTTCCGCAATCGATTAAATGGTTGTTCTCTATTTACCGCAAAATCGAGTTGTAATTAATTAGTTTTTGTATGAATTACCCATTAAATTAAATCTCCGATGCAAAATCGTCTCGCGACTTCAGTTGTGCGAATTTAATTTCAACAATCAATTAGTCAATGAATTAAATGTGTTGCGATTTAACGACCTGTTTAAATAACGAATTAGTTAACGGCACGTTCGATTACAACTGGCGTTATCTTGACGATTTGTTAGGTTTTAGAAGGAGTAAATTTCTACAAAATTTCGTGTATTTACAATCAGTAGCGTCGAGAGGCCTAAACTGTAAAAAAATATAGAGAAAACAGTACCTAATACCTTACATTAAGTACCTGTTATTTGAAATTAAATTTCTATCTTGATATTTTAATGAACTGTTAATACCTAACGGGTACTGTGTTCTTGCGGTTGATTTTTGTTCGCTAACATTTCGAAATTGTCGCGTTATTTTATTCAAAACAGGCGGAAAATTAGCGGATAATTTCGAAATGTTACCGGCTAAATCGTAGATTTTCTTATCGTTGTTGTAAAGAAAAATTTATACATGGTCTTCCGCTGAATGAAATTCCACCTCCTGAATTCGTATCGAGTTTCACTTTTGGTTAAATTTGTTATTCTCGTAGGCTTTCAAGGATCTCTGTAATAATGAACATACATTTTTCGTCGGTTTTTCGGCGTGTAAACAGCGGCGTTTGCTGGTGAAACTGGCGGGATTTTTTGTACTGAGCGACGATGAAAAATATTTAATTACCCTTTTCGGTTCATTCGAAAATACCTCGTTTAATTTGTCTGATCTTCTCCGATATTCCAACTTCAAATTGCTCAATTTGATTGTAAAATATCCTTCGATTGTGTCGCTGAGTAGAGACATATCCCACGTTCGCTCGAAACGCCCTGTATATACGGATATATAGATATGTAGATAATTTTATACATTCAAATATTAGCTTAGCATTTTTTGGATTAGAAATCTATTTTTTGAAAGACTTAAATCATTAGTGGCGCGTCGGAATCCAAAATGTTATTCGATTCTCTTCTTTCTTTACCATTACAACTCTTTGAGGGAGTTTCAAATGATTGGAAAATTTGACCAATTTGTGGGCAAAATTGAGCGTTTCGGGTTCGGTCGCGCCGTCTGCCACCAGAATATACTTCACGTTTATAAGTGTCAATTCAATTTGAAATATCTTTCATCTATTAACTGTAATTAATTAAAAGAAAATTGCATCAAATTTGTGAACGATGCAAACAAGTGAGATTTGAGTAGTTCGATATATTTTATGCGGCGCGTTTCGGAAAAATCGCTCTATTCTATATGAAAAAATAAAATGCAGTACAACCAACTTATATAAATTCATTGTTGCCAACTTAACTTGGATTTTTTAGTTAGGCACTGGCGGGTTTTTCGAAAGGCCCCGCATAAGTAGTTATACTAAACATAAATGTAGAATATTATAGATTAATTCGAAAAATATGTGGTGTTTCGCAATCTTACGATGTATGTTATGGAAAAAATTTATTTCTAAAATGGCGATTGTCTCGTTAAAGTTATTGCGGATGAAATGCCGAAACTAAAAACACCAAATTTAGCAATAATGCGCGTATTTATTGATGAAGATAAAAATATCTTATATAGTATTAAAAAAAAAACAAATCAATTACATAATTCGTTAAGTATATAAAGTAGGTGATATTTCCATTTTCAGCGATAACTATTAGGGGGTTTACCTAAGTAGGCAAAGAATTATTGACGAAAAAATGACAATAATTATTTATTTTGTGGTTTTTTCGAATTTCTAATAGAGTACCTATCGGAATCCTTTTCCAAGTCCGCGATATTTCGCCTGGAAAAAATTTTGTGGCGCTTTCCAATGAAATTGGAGCAAAAAATATTTTTTCTAATATAATGCATTTTATTCCAATAACTTTGTAATCGCTAAATAGTCTGTAAGTAATTCACACTGTACAAGTAATAGCAATATTTGTGCATACTTCTCAATTCTCGTTAACAGTTTATTTTTTATCAACACGGGATATTTTAGAATATCATTTATTGAAGCTGAAGACCGTTTATTGTTATATCGATATTGTGATAAATAATACTCTGTATAAAAGGTGTATAGAAAATAAAATAGGGATATTACGATATTTTTTGCCGAAAATAACGTCGATTGAGAAGAATGAACTCGTTTTAATTAATATAATGTTATCTTTTAAAAAGCAGCACAAAAATAAAATAAAATAGATAGAAAATTATTCGTTGTGATTATAATCATTGGAATCTAATAGAAATAAATTATTGGTTCGAACCCATAAAAATACTATTTTGATTAAATGAACGCAAATTTGCTTCATATTAAAAAAAAAAGAAATAATTATCTACTAAAAAAAAAACGGAACCAAAATTTATTTCGTTTGTTGACAATTACATTAATTAGGATTATATATTTCAAATTGTACACAGTATAAATAAATAAAAGATTGCTTTTAACACGACTACTTTCACTATCCCGTAAAACCCACGCAAAAAATAACTTATCGAAAAAAAAAACCCGATGACAACCCGTCATACGTCACATCCGACGTCCCACGTTGGCAGCATTGACGACCTATCGATATAAACAAACGAAACCCAACAACTACGCGACGACGAAGTTACCAAATCGAAGCCGCTCCGATCAGGAGAACATGAACGAACCGGTTCGTTATCGAGTCGAGCGCGTTCCTCGAACGGCCGCAAGTCGGCATCCCCGTCGAGACATGTTCGCCTGATACGAAGGCCGCCAATTTCGCGCCCAAACCGACACCGAAAAGCACGTGATTTATTTGCCGATGTTCTCGTTTAATATTGTGGCGGTTCCTGCTCCACCTGATCCGGTAACGACTCTGCCGCTAGCCCCGAGAGGGCGTGTGAGTCGCCGAAAACAGCTGTTGACAGTTCGTACTGAATGTTAGAAAAAAGAAGATCCGAAGTCAACTGTCATCTGTCAACCAGAGCCGAAAAGAACCGCTCAATGCTCAACTCATGATTTTTCTTGTTTATTCCAATAATAATTACGTGTTTTTCTTGTGGATACAACAATAAAGTTTGTACATCGTTAAAAGCAGTTTTATGGGACCCCTGTAAACCCATAATTGGTGACCCCGAAAGAACTTAGAAACTCTAAAATACGTGTTGACCTGTGACGTGCCACGTGCTACAAACAAGACAAAACTATAACAATTTCGTGCAATAGTGTGCATCGTGTGCCGGTCAATTGGCCCACTCCAGCCGCTTCGTACTGCAAACAAGAACTTATATACCTTTTTTTATTTTTGTCTCGAACAACTAAACTTATACGCAAATTTACAGATTCGAGTGAAACAATAATTATGTCTCGCGAACAACAAGCAGATCCTGTTCCGGAGGATGACTGCCCGTTTCTTCCTGCCTCAAACACAAACCCGGGAGAGCAAGCACAAGGTCACAATCAAAGCTTAATAGGCGAACCACTACTTTTGAGTTCGTACGTACCTTCTATGAATGTCGACGCTGTAGCTACCTGCAGACTGCCTCCTTTTTGGAAGAATCATCCTAACATGTGGTTTATACAAATTGAAGCACAATTTCAATGCAACAAAATCATTTCGGACGGTGCTAAATATAATCAGCTTATCACGGCGTTAGATGCTGAGACGATGATAGAGGTATCGGATGTTTTAAGGAATCCTCCCAGGACGAACAAATACGATCATTTAAAATCTGAAATCATCAACAGATTCACCGATTCAGCTGATCGACAGCTGCATAAAGCTTTAACAGAATTGCAACTCGGAGATAAGAAACCGAGCCAGCTTCTTCGACAAATGACAGCCTTGGCGGGTGACCGAGCAACTGAAGACGTACTACGCGTGCGTTGGTTGGCATTGCTTCCCCCAAGCACTCAAAAACTTTTAAAAATCCTTCGTTCGACAACGCTGGACGAGCAAGCCAGATTCGCAGATGAGCTATTGGAAACTCAATCAGGTTCTTATGTAATGTCTACCAGCAGGGCCGATAATCGATCATATTCACCCAGCAATGGATTTACAACTTCAATTTTGAACAATCTAGCTCAGGACATGGCGGCGATTAAACTCTCATTATCGGAGCTCATTTCGCTAACCAAAGAACGTGCTGACTTTCGGAATCAAAGAGGCCGCAGTTACAGCCGTGCAAGCTCCAGACCTGCATCACCAGCTCCCAGTCGTATATGCTATTATCACCGCAGATTCAAGGAGAGAGCCAACATGTGTACACAACCGTGCTCCTTCGTACCGCAACCTCAGCCGGAAAACTAAAAAAGCTGTCGTCAATTCAGGCGGTTGGCGACAGCAATAACAACATCCTGAAACAGGAACACCGTCTTCACCTCCACGATAAAAAAACGAATATGAGATTTCTTATTGATTCTGGGTCGGTGATATCATTGGTTCCAAAATCATCTTTTAATACAAGGCTAAAGCAGGATGACGTTCTTCTGTACGCTGCAAATGGTACAACGATTCATACTTACGGTCAAAAAACATTAACTCTTGACTTCGGTTTACGACGGGCATTCAAATGGTCCTTCATTATCGCTGACGTGCAATCTGCCATCATTGGTGCGGATTTCCTCACTTATCATGCCTTACTCTTGGACTTGAAGGGTGGTCGACTCATAGACCCGATCACCTCTTTCACCACAAAGGGCCAAATTTTCCAGGCAGCAGTACATAGTGTTTCGACAATCGACCAAATTAATTCCTCTTCTGTGGAATACAAACCTTACACAGATTTACTGAACGACTACATCGATATAACTAGACCTAACGCTGCACCCACCACCTGCGCAGATAGCTCTGTGGCTCATCATATCATCACAAAAGGACCACCAGTTTTTGAAAGATTCCGCAGGCTAACTGGCGACAAACTAAAAATAGCGAGAGAAGACCTCGACATGTTACTACTCCATGGAATTATCCGTCCCTCCAGTAGCCAGTGGGCCAGCCCGATTCATATGGTACCAAAGAAACTTGGCGGCTGGCGTACCACCGGGGATTATAGAAGCTTAAACTCACTTACTGTTCCAGACCGCTACCCAGTTCCACACTGCGAGGATATTCTTCAGCGACTCCATGGCTCCAAGATCTTCTCCACTATTGATTTGGTGCGGGCTTACCATCAAATACCTGTGAACCCAGACGACGTACCGAAAACCGCCGTAACAACCCCATTTGGACTTTTTGAATTCCTGGGGATGCCGATGGGTCTCCGTAACGCCACACAAACCTTTCAGAGGCATATGGATAACCTTTTTAGGGGTTTGGATTTCGTGGGTTGCTATATTGATGACTTGATAGTGCATTCCGTTTCGCATGAGGATCATCTCAAACACCTTTCTATCGTTTTTTCTATTCTACGAGCAAACAGACTGACCATCAACCCGTCAAAATGCCAATTTGGCAGGACAGAGGTGGCATACCTGGGTCATACGGTGAGCAAAGACGGTTTCCGCCCACCGGAGGAGAGAATCCGGGCCATTGTTGATTTCCCAAAACCTGCGACCGTCAATGACCTACGCCGTTTCCTTGGACTGATGAACTATTATCGCAAGTCTATCAAGGGGGCTGCGAAACTCCAGGCCCCGCTAACCAATTTTTTGAGTGACGCCAAAAAGAAAGACAAACGCCCGATCCCTTGGACAGGAGAGGCCGAGGAAGCTCTAGAGGCTTGCAAGCGTGGCATCATAGAGGCCGTAAGAATTCCATTTTTGGCACCAAACTCGCCTTTGATGCTTAAGACGGATGCGTCTGACACGGCAATTGGTGCAGCCGTTGAACAACTTCAGGACGGAGAGTGGTTACCAATAGCCTTCTTTTCGAGAAAACTTAGCCAGACAGAAACTCGCTATAGCACCTATGACAGGGAGTTGCTGGCAATATTTGCCTCCATCAAATTCTTCCGCTATATACTTGAAGGTAGGTCTTTTGTCATTCAAACGGACCACAAACCGCTGACCTACGCATTTTTACAACGCGCTGATAAAGCCTCCCCGCGACAGCTCAGACAATTAGACTACATTTCGCAATTCACGACTGAAATTATTTACACTAAGGGAGAAGAAAATGTAGTAGCCGACGCGCTTTCTCGAATTAATGTAATAAATATGCCCACAAAGCTAGATGCCGAAACAATAGCCAACGCTCAACGGAACGATGACCAGTTAGCCGATCTGCTGGAAAACACGTCGCTTACCTTACAGAAACTGACAATTGATGGTCACACTATACTGTGCGACGTTTCCAGTGGCCGCATTCGTCCATTTATTCCGTCCAACCTCAGGCAGGAAGCCTTTAAAACCGTTCACGATTCATCTCACCCAAGTGGCAGATCTACGGTCAAACAAATCAGAGAGAGGTACGTCTGGCCAGGAATTAAAAAGGACACTCTTCTCTGGGCTAGGCAATGCATAGCCTGCCAACGTTCGAAAGTACATCGCCATAACCGCACTATCCCAATGCACATCGACGTACCAGATAATCGCTTCGATCATGTTCATCTTGACTTGATCGAACTACCGACCGTCGGAGGCCTACGTTACTGTTTAACCATGATAGATCGTTTCAGTAGATGGCCTGCTGCTGTTCCTCTCGCTAACATATCCGCCGACACTGTAGCTTCAGCTTTTTACAACCAATGGGTTTGTCAATATGGAACTCCGCTCACAATCACCACAGATCAAGGGACCCAATTTGAATCCGCACTTTTCAGGGCCCTTGCCAAGTTAATTGGAGCAAACAGAATTCATACGTCGCCTTATCATCCGCAAGCAAATGGCTTAATTGAACGCTGGCACCGTGCGCTAAAAGCTGCTCTAATGTGTAATTCTCAAACGCCGTGGCCAGACCTTCTGCCAACCGCTCTCCTGGGACTGCGTACAGCTTATAAAGAAGACCTCAAGGCTTCTCCAGCGGAGATGCTATTCGGTGCCCCATTACGTATACCGGGCGAATTTTTTATTTCGGAGGAAACCGAAGCGGACCCACAGTTCTTTTTAGAAAAATTTCGAGAACACATTCGAACCTTAAGACCCACCCCGACAGCCCACCACACGAAGTCCAGACTGTTCATTCTAAAGGACCTGAATACCTGCAGCCACGTCTTCAGAAAAATCGAGGCTGTTAGAAAGCCTCTTGAACACCCCTATTCAGGCCCGCATGAGATCATCAAGCGTCTAAACGACAAAGTATTTATCATCCGCATTAAGGGGGAGGATAAAGCAATTTCTACCAGTCTACTGAAGCCCGCCTACATTACCAAGACTGATGACAACTCCAACCGATCAGACGAGCAAATCACTCCGCAGATCAACCCCACCACGGATATCGACAGGCCAACGAGAACATACGCCCGTGCCAAGAAGGTTTCGTTCCTTACTCCTTCGCAACCTCCTTCGCCGTCTTCTTCGCAGCCTCCTTCGCCGTCTTCTTCGCAAGCTCCCTCGCAAGTCACTGGAGGGGGAGTGGATGTGGCGGTTCCTGCTCCACCTGATCCGGTAACGACTCTGCCGCTAGCCCCGAGAGGGCGTGTGAGTCGCCGAAAACAGCTGTTGACAGTTCGTACTGAATGTTAGAAAAAAGAAGATCCGAAGTCAACTGTCATCTGTCAACCAGAGCCGAAAAGAACCGCTCAATGCTCAACTCATGATTTTTCTTGTTTATTCCAATAATAATTACGTGTTTTTCTTGTGGATACAACAATAAAGTTTGTACATCGTTAAAAGCAGTTTTATGGGACCCCTGTAAACCCATAATATCAAACGACCAGCGCCATCTGTTAGCCGCTATCACAGCTTCGTACAGATTCCTGTAATAATGACGTGTGGCTAACAGCTTGTTACGTTCAAGACCTTAAAGAAAAATGAAGAGTTTAAAGTTGTTAAATGACAGATGACAGGTGTAATGTTAGGTTAGGAAAGTTTCAAAGTGAATTGTTTGTTAAGTTTATTGTTTTATTTGGTTAATAACGTGAATTATGTTTATATTGATAGCAAGTTGTACAATGTAAGTATTTCCTTTAATTCAGCCTACTTAAAATAACATTTGGTGGATTTTTCTTTTTATAAATTGTCTCTTACCAGGTTCTTTGTATTGTTTGATAATTTCGTAATGAAACAATTTTTAACGTAAATATACTTCATATATTTTTCACATCTTAGTCCATTAATTACATCTTTTTTTTTGGTCAAAGTATTTGCCCCAAAAACTTAAATATGCACGTTTTGTAATGGTTTAAGCAAATCGATTGAGGTTAGAATTTTTCTAATTAAATCGAACAAATCCTGCAATAAATTTCACTAAAATAAATTGAACTTTAAGAAAATGTTCTTTTTGCCTAAACCACTACCAAAAATCAACGTAATTTAAATCAAATTGCAGCGAAATAACCAAAAACATCCACAAGCGATACATCGATTATAAAAATACCTCCGATTAGCAACTTACAAAAGTATTTCCTTAGTTTTCATAAACTTCCAAATCATCATATTTTTAGAACAACAAATAATCCCATCACTTATTTGTTTACTCTTGTAAGTTACTTGCAATTACTGCTTTCCTTCCAATAGAAATATTATAACATTAATTTATCCTACTAAAGTGATTTATAGGGACGCGAACAAATTAATACTGCCACAATTCAAGCAGAAATCAACCTCCCTATAAAAGCACTTATGTACATACAATACAGCGAGTCCATTAAAGTAGGAAAATATAAAACCATATAAAATTAAGTTACATGCCACTGTTGCGCCTCGTTAACTAAAAGGTAAAAGGAACAATTAAGGATAATTAGGGCACCGGTTTTTGCAAGGACCTTACGACCAATTCACGCGAGGACTAGACGTTTCAACAATTCGTAAAAGGATTCGACTTAGGATTAATTCACATGTTTAAGGATTCGATGGTGATGCGGTGAGAAAGTAGGCTAATTTTAATTTGGTACAATCGACTCATTCTCTTATCAATACCACACGAAGAGAGTAGATAATTATTTGGAATATAATCCTATAAAAGTAGTTCAATCGAAATCGTGATGTCAACGAACAATTCTTGAGCAAAAAAATCCGAAAGTTTTCATAATATTGTCTGTATATCTTGATATATATTTGGCATCAGTTTGTTAAACAGTCTTATACATATAAAATTCAACAATTGTACTGTTATAACAATCCAAGAAAATTTACTAAACCGTCTTCGAAATTATTACTAATTAATACTGATCCAAACAGATATGTATAACAACATTGATATCGTTGTAAATTTTGAGCCCAATTTCGGCAACCAAAAACCTCCATTCATCGCCACAAAAACGATATCGAACAAACAGACCAACAATCCAGAAATTCAGACAGACAGAATCGGTTTATCGAATAAAACCAGAGAGAACGAAGCCCCCCATTTTAAACGAGGTTCTCCTTCGAAGAACAGAACTCGTGAGGCTCCTTCGGACTAACCTTCTTCAACACGATGGTGAAAGTAAAAGAATGAGCCGGCGAGGATTGCGGCGTCGACGACGGCGACGACGACGACACCGTGACGGCGGGCGGGGGAGGGGGCGGGGGCGGCGGCGGCCGACGCTTCGGCGACGGCGACACCGATATAGAAGGAGGCGGTTGAGGCGCAACGGTGGCCTTATGTTAGTTGGAGGAATGCTTGCCGTCGGAGGAGGCCAGCTCGCTCGATTGGCTGCTGCTCAGGGTCGTGTTAGAGCCGTACGGATCGGAGCTCTGCACCGACATGGAGCGCCCCTGCGCCTGTCGCCTTACCCGATTTGGAGAGAGCTTTCCGGGGTCGACACTCGTTGGGTCTGCCTGCAACATTACGTTCTTGATTATCTTCGAAATGGCTGCCGAAACGATTCCGATACATTTATGCCGCGACCGTTCGATGCAGACCTGGATATTAACTGCAACTGTTGATGCTTTTATCCCCAACCTGGATAATTAACTGCAACAGTTGATGCTTTTATCCCCAACCTGGATATTAACTGCAACAGTTGATGCTTTTATCCCCAACCTGGATATTAACTGCAACTGTTGATGCTTTTATCCCCAACCTGGATATTAACTGCAACTGTTGCTTGAGGCTTGAGGCTTTTATCCAGGTCTGCACGCGTTTCTACTACACTTAAAAACGGTTGAAGCGATTCAATTTGCGGTGGAACGGAAAAACTTCGGTCGGATTTGCGGCGGGAAGTGTTTCCGTTTCGAACGCAAGTCTAAACATCGATGGAACATGTAGAGGACGAAATGGTCGAAAAGTTACTTCCTACCTATCCACTTGGCGCGATTAAAGGGAAGTTCTAATGGGGTGCTCGTCGAAGGATTTGTTGAATTGAATGGTGGAGTTGGAGTAACTTTTTTCTATTTGGTCGTGTATGATGAAGCATGGAAACAGGATACTTATTCAGTTTTTTTACCATTGCTTTGTCGAACAATATCCATACGATTCCATTATGTTTGTGCCTATAGGAAGATTATTTTTTTGGAATAGAACTCAATTAGGCGAGAAATGGAGTTATAGGAAGATACAAAGAGATTGGAAAGCTTAATTAAGATGGTTCTACAAGCTCAAAATAATGAAGATATTAGAAAGATGAATTTTAGTTGAAGCAATGCACCAACAGGGCGCGATTATCTTATAATTTAATTGAACGTTTTTGATTGCATATTGCCTAACAGCAATTACATGAAGCTATAAAATACACCATGCACCATTAAAGTCCAATAACTACCAAGCACACCAACACAAATCATACTTACTAACGTCGTTTTCGCGAATTTAACTTCTGCGTAACAATTACTTTTCGGAAAAATGAAAAATTTCTTTTTTTTTTGGAGGGGTACTTCTACTCAAAAGCCTTTACACGCTGCCAACAATTAATTTACTCTGCCCATTTACGAGGAATTTCGTCCACAAACCATCGGATAAGAAGCGACTGTCTAAACTAATTTTTAATTCACTTATTATCCGATACATTTGCGATTAACACGTCGACTGCCGCGCTTACTTTAATTTAAAAAAAATCAAGTAGTAGACAAAATTTCAATGAAATCTACAAAGCTAATTTCCTGCTCTGCTTCTCGTTCTATAAAGTTCTTTATCTTCCTCAGTTTTGCTCCGATTTGTTTCAAATTTCGACACGACAATCTCAAGATATTATACAGTGAAATGAAACAATAAAAAACGGCGGTCGACGTGTTAAAAAGGGCGCTATACAACATTTTTGTTACTGCACCTGATAGGCGAGCGCGTTAACGATAATATCGTTAGGCACCAAACCCAGCGGATTGACCTCCTTCATCAGCAGATTAGCCGGTATTTTATAAAATGCGATATATTCCGAAAAGTTTGTCATCACCTCCCTTATGTTGGTGCTAGGATTATTGTCGCAGTATTTCTTACCTAATAGAAGTTTGAAAAAAGAGAAAAAAAAAATCAACGTTTAAAATTGTATGTACAGTGCGTTAGATTCATCTTCAGATTCAATTATTTACAATATATTACAATGTGAGTCTCTTTCACCTACTTTTATACATAGATTATTAAAGTGCACAAGAAAACTTGCTAATAAGCTAATCCAACAAGTTTTCTTACGCATTATTATTAAGAGATTGTGAGAGAAAAATAGGAAAAAGAAGCTGTTAAGATACCATTAACAACCAAAACTAAATGTTAATAACGCAATAATTTACAAGCATTCGGTTTGGTTTTAACGATTCAATAAGCGAGTAACGAGTATATACAAGTATCCTGTTACCATACCGTGAGAAACGGAAGAAATGAGAAAAGAAATTAGAAGTAAATAATAAATAGAGCCAAAAAAAAAAATAGTGTATCTACTGCACCTGGAACGCCAAGGCGTTAACAAATATCGCGTCCGGTAACAAGCCTAGAGGATAGATTTCGTTCATAAGAATATTCGTAGGTATTTTATGGAATTCAATGTACTCCGAGAAGTTGCCGATCAGTTCCTTTATGTTGATGTGGGGATTATTGTCGCAATACTTCTTACCTACGTAAGTCAAAGTATCGCAATGGTAAATACTAAAAAAATTACACGCTTTGTCGAATTTTTTGCCTTTCAAATTCGATTCGAATGCGATGAAGGAAATGTTACTAGAGCGCATCGAATTTGAAATGCATTAACAATTAACAAAATGAATAAGTATCCTGCTGCCCGTTTGATTTAAAATAGTCCGTCCAAAGTCAATTTGTAAATTCAAAACTTAAAGTGACCCTGGAAAGACTATATATGCGTTTAGTTGTTGCAATTAAATCCGATCGAGCATTTGATGTGATTAAAAACTGTTATGACTAAAGGAATATATCGGAATTTAATTGAACCACCTTGTATATTTAATGAATTTGAAGTGATAAATAATGAATTTTACTGCACCTGATAGGCCAGAGCGTTTACAAAGAGATTTTGCGGCAGCAAACCGAGAGGGTAAATTTCTCTCATTAGCACGTTGGTCGGTATCTTATGGAATTGAATGTATTCCATAAAATTTCCAACCACCTCCTTTATGCTCGTATTGGGATTATTGTCGCAATATTTTTTACCTATCGAATATATATAGATCAATAAAAAAATAATAATATCATTAATTAAAGCGAATTTAATAACGAAGTTCAACATGTTGAGGATAAATACTGAAACGCCTACTGGTATATTGGCGAAATTGAATTGAGAAATAAATTATATTAATCGTTTATAAAAAAATTAAGTACATTTTTAAATTTTCTATTGTCACTCACTGGTGTTACGGTCGAGAAATTTAATAACAAACTATAAGAGAATAATTTTAACGGTATGAATTTATCCAAAAAAAATCCAATGTACCATTTGTATAAAAGAAATTTTCTTACCCCACATCAGAGCCGCTTGAAACTTGGTAAATTCGTCCGCCTGTAATTCCTCCCTCGCCAAAATCAATCGAACAACGTGCTGCGGCAACAGCGTAAACGATCCCAAATTCAACACTTCGTTTCCATGCTCATCCACGAACTCCAACACCTGCCATAAAACACCATTTTTCAACTGTCAAACGTCACCTACTACCGCTCAACTGTCATCTGTCAATTGTCGTCTGTCGAATGTCGGTTGTCAAATGTACATTTTGCTTACTTTTTGTACGAGGGATTTGGTGCACTTGTACTGGATGTACCGTTCGGCGGAGGCCAAAAGTGCGCAAACGGTGTCCACGTTGATGCAGCATTGCACGAAGCCTGCGCAGGCCCTGCGCAATTCGTCGAGGCCGTAATAATCCGCCGCGTTCATCACGCCTGTCGAAGATAAAATTAAAAAAAAAACCGAGATTAGAGCTTTCCATTTTCGATTTGAGAGTTTGAGCGGAACTGACCTAGCAAAGTTCTGGGTTGCAGGGTGACGCAACCGGTGTGGATGTACTCGATGAGCTGTCGAAAGACGTCCGGCTCGAATTCCTCGATGATGAGGGTCTGGTGTTGCTGGGACGTCGGCTAGAAAACCAGACTGTCGATGAGAATGTAGATGAGGAAATATATACAAAAATATCTACTGTAATATAAAGTGTAAATAAATACGTGCGCTCTAACTCTAAAGTTTAAAGATTGGGTGCACTTCTCGAAGCATTATTGTACGATAGAAACTGTGATTCGAACGAAGCGAAATTGATTATTTTCGTACCAGTAATCCAATATCTAATTCCTAATAATTTACGAGTTATCTGCGTAATAGTACAAAATTACTCTACTCAATTAATAAACTAAACAACATGCTACCAACTAAATGAATTCAATAATCATTCAGCATTGCACTAATCAGGATCGAAATGTGTAATAAGTCATATAAATTGCTCAAAAAAAATGTGCTTATATCGGTTGCTTCAATTCAGACCGCAACATGGTCGTTTCTATGAGTGGAACAAAGATGGATTATTAAAATGACAGTTGTCAGAGTGCAAAAGTTGCAATGACACAAATGTCACTATTTCCTTTTCCTTCGTAAGCGTCTAATGGAAGTTGTCTTTATCGCACCCATGGCTTATATAACCTATGTTGCGATCAAAAATGGAGCAACCTGTATATCTCCTCATACACAATTCTACAAGGCAAGCACTATAATCGGTAAAGAGGATGGTTGATGTTTTCTTTTTGTATTTCTCTTAAGCGTTTACCTCTTGGATAGGAGCCAGCTGCTGGGTGAAGCCTCTCTATTTATAAAGCATATAGTCATCATGTACTCGATGCGATTCTAAATCGTCTAAATAAAATATTTCCCGCGAGCAATTCGGCCGAAGAATTGCTCACGGGAAACGCCGCAACGAAAGCGCTTACAAACCTGCTGGCTGGCGTTTTGCAAATTCAACAGCGGCTCCGACGATCGCTTCAGGAACAAGCGCAGCTTGTTCTCCCTGGGCGGCGGGTCCTTCCTGCGCTGCGGACTCGGCGCCTGCGAAAACACCGTTGAGGTAAAGCCTATGTACAAGCCGGATTTTGATCAGCCTTCACTCACTTGGTAGAGCATCTTGTGGAACACCCTCGATCGGGCGGCGAGCACCGCCTTCACGGCGCAAACGGGCTCCCTGGTGTCGCCCACCAGGAAGGTGACGTCGCACAGCTCCGGCATCGAGGCCAGGAACTTCATGTCCTCCGCCAGGCCGGTCTTGTTCTCGAAGGTGCTCAGGTCGGGCTCGGCTTCCGCCATTATGATGTAGTTGACTGGTACTAACAGGTTGTCCGGCATCTGGAAATGCGTTTGGCCAGAGTTATGTTGGGGGCCGGGGAGGTGTATGAGAAGATGGAAACGGGTGTGCTGATTACGAATTAGATCATCGTTTTACTGGCTGAATTCGTTTCGGCTCGCAATCGCGATTTAAAAATGCTAATCGTCCGCCATTTTGGATGTTATGCAAGTTGACGTATTGTTCTGTCATTTTTTGCGTGGATCCGAATTGTTCCGAACTTGCACTCGGCGAACGCATCACTTGTGGCCTTTTACTACGATTGTGTCCAATACGGGGGGTTGAATGTTAATGTTTGATTATGATGCAAAGGGAAATTTCTTGATAAAAGGTAGAGGAGAATTTTAGAGCGGTTTGTTATGGAGAGGAAATTGGTGATGGTGGGTTAATAATATTGGAAAAAAATCTACATACCTATTTTTTAACGCATACAAAAATAATTTGATGAGGAAATTGGCGAATAAAACGTACAAGAATGAATGACATTACGATTAAAACTACGACAAAATGCGCTGTAAATTCTAGCAAACATTTAACCGCACAAATTCGTCAGCGGTGCGGTTTATTAATTAGTAATTCATCCGTTTAGAATTAAATAATCTCGTACTCTAGCCGACGAAACAATGGAAAACACGAAAGTTTATCAGAAAATGCATATTTACGAGAAATCCTTCGCATAAAAAAACATTACCTTCACCGATCGAATTCCCCGCTAACGAACACACAACAATTCGCGGAAACCCAAACGCAAACATCGATCGATATTCTCTTACCTGTTGAGCGGCTTCGAACGGTTTTCGAAAACTGGAAACGAGAAGAGGACCGCGAAGGCGACGCCTCGATCGGAATCGAAAAAAACCGAAACCAAAAAAAGGAAAATTCCGCGGCGAATTGCGACGTTAATGGTCGATGAAATCGGCGGCTGGTCGACTGGATGCGGCGACTTCGGAGCCTGGATAGGCCTGGAAAGGCGCGACAGGTGCGCAAGCTCTCGCCGAATTATCGATCTGGAAGGCTAAATATAGAGTGATACGAGCGCTCGAAGGGAACGCGGAAATGGAATAACCTGATTATTTAATCCTGGATAACCGTTATAATGAGTGATGCGCTTGCGTTGTAGCCTAAAAACAATTTTTTCTAGTGTAATTGACGCGGTAAAGTTTTCTCTGTGTAGCTGGCTTAATGGTGCGTTGCACGTTTCGTGCATAAATCAAAGGATTTGGGGGGAAATGCTATTATTACTAAAGTTGGGTGGTAATTTAATTTTTGGGTAATAAATCGGAGGGAGGATTAAAAGTTATTTAACACTGATGCTTTTTATTGATTCCATCTATTAACAGGCTATATTTACATATTTTTTTCTGAAGGAAATAAACAACAATTGATATGATTAACAATAATAGGGTTTTTACTTATTGTCAAAAAGTTTTAACATTATTTACCTACTATTTTTTTTACACATATTTATCGCTTATTAATAACATATGTATATTATTTATATAGGCTTTTTTAAACATACATATATCTAACTAGAAAATAAATGCTATAAAAATTGTTTTTGTGCATTCGTAAAATATAATTAGGCAATGGAAATACAATTTATTGTCTTTTGTAAAGGTAATTTGGACGTTAATTATGAATTTTGGTAAATTTATTAACTAAATGGGTAATTAAAGCGTGTTTGATTCCGATCAAATTGTATTATTATTTTGCAAATTTCGAATAATTCATACCCATTCGAAAACATTTCCAAAATTCGATAAAAAATCGCCCAAAAATATTTGGCCTCTTCTATCAATCAGAATACAAAAAAAAAATACTACTCACATCCAAATATTACCGAGGAATCAATCGAATTACACCGACAGTCGTCTAATTAAAATACTTTTGTCTTAATCCTAGATTTATTGTCTAAATTATTATTGATTTTAAAATTGACTAAATGTAATGGCGACGTTCCAATACGAACTATCTAAGCGCCCCATAAAATTACATAAATTTCAATTTATGCATACAGGGTGATACAAATATCTAATATTTTCGTAATTTAATGATATACCCAGTATTGATATGCATATGAAGATATGCGGAACATTCGATGATATTAATTTAAATTCAGTTTAATTAGACGTTTTCTCCGATATGATTAATTAAATAGACAAAAATTCACCCTGTGCTTAATATAATATTATAAGTAGCATGTAGCATAATTAACAATAACAAACACATAAATATCGAAAGAAAAAAAATATTAGATATTATTAATCTCATTTCGATTATTGTCGGATTAATATTGATTAATCAATTCCATTGATATGAGTTACTCATAACTTGTTATGATTTTTTTACTAATTCGTTTTTCCAGCAACAACCGTTATTTTCATTAATTATACTCGCATGAAGGCGTTAAATTTCGATGACAATTTATTACTATTCTTCCAAACAATCCATTCCTGCAATTCCAATTCAATTTCCCACTTTATCGGCAATTCAATACAAGCTATACGCCCTCTGGTGGTAGAAAATAGAACGCTACTAACTAGCACCATTATTTTAATTTCGTTTACTCATATTAAAACTTCATTGTATACCTTTCAATAATTCCTCTTCAAAATTTAAAGCGCCCTCTACCGGTTACTCGTCCAGCCGGAATCTTATTTAAGCGCCATCGTCGTCGTCTTCGTCATAGGCGTACCTCGTGGGGCAACACAACCCCTCCGACCCGTCGGCCCTTATGCAAAACAACATCCTCTCGGCGGCGGTCACCTCGTGCGGCATTATCCCGTGGAAGTCCTTCAACTCGTCGGCGGGAAACCAAGCCTTCTCGTTGTCATCGATCACCACGTAACCGAACAACCTACAACGTAAAAGACCACCTATTTTAATACCTCCATGTACATACTGGTTTACTAGGTTTTACCTTGCTATAGCCGAACCCGGTATCCACAAAACAGAAGCCAATACCAGTACAGTGATTAACGATATAGCCCAAACGGGCCACGGTTGTCGAACGGTTTCCCCTTTGGACGCCACCCAAGCCGAGTATCCGCTACCATCGACCGCTATTTCCACGAAACTCGCCACCAATATAGACAGCATCGCCAAAGGCGACAGGTATTTCCAGCACACCAGCCAATATAGACCAGGTCTACTACCGGTCATCATCTCAATATCATCGGCGAATCTATTCAGACGACACAATTATAGTAATGCTTTGCTGGGTTTTTGGATTGCTTCAGTACCTTCTTAATCCGTAGACGTAGGACACGGCGATGCACTCGAAGAAGGCGATGATCAACAGCGGATAGTTGCCGCAGAAGCCGTCGAAGAGGACGAACACGTAGCTGCCGGCGCCGTGGGCGAAGCCCATCGAGATGAGACAACAGGCGACGCACAGACCGCCGGTCAGCATCTCCTTGGGCACGCCGGGCAACAGTTTCATGTCGACCAACGACGTGACGACGCCCTCGAGCGTGCCGAATTGCGAGTCGATGCCCAACGTGAACAGCATGAGAAAGAACAACACCGACCAGAATTGGGCGCCGGGGAATTGGTTGATCGCCTCGGTGAAGATTATAAACGCCAATCCGGTACCGGACGCCGACTATTCGAAACAAAAATTTAGTAGATACATTATAAATAATCTCATATGGGACATCACCTTGTCCAATTCCTGCTGGAGATCGCACACCGGCAGCTCGGGCATCATTTTCCTCACCAACTCCCCGCCCAAGCTGAAATTAACGATCGTCTTCGCTTCGGGTAGAATCGTACCGTTAAACGCCCCGCCGAAGAACTCCCTCAACGTGTGATTCCTCAGCTCCAAGCAACGTTCGAACGCCATCGTCGCCTTGAAGCCGATCACCGAGAAGACGACGATGCCGGCGAACATGCTCGTGAAGCAATTCGTGAACGACACCATGATGGCGTCCCTGTAGCAATTGTTGTTGATGGGATTGTAGGAGGAGAAGGCGATGAGGCCGCCGAAGGCGAGCCCCAGCGAGAAGAAGATCTGCGTGCCCGCCTCCAGCCACACCACCGGATCGAGGATGGTGTGCCAGCTGGGCGTGAACAGGTGCCTGATGCCGTCGCCGGCGCCCTTCAGCGTGATGCCGCGGAAGAAGAACACGATGAGCACCAGGTAGGGAAACGTGGCCGTCACGTAGACGACTTTTCCCGACGAAGCGATGCCTTTGATCATGCATAAATACACCAGAATCCAGGCTACTAGAAGAGCCAGGGCGATTTTCCAGTTGAAGCTCTCCGGCGTGTTGATGTCTTCCGATATCATCAACGTGGTTCTGTACCAGAAGAATTGCGTTGGACTGCTCACCTGGAAATCTACAATTAGTATCTCCAAAGCGAGTTAGATGTTACAAATGTACTTCGCATTCTTTTTCTGTGGTGTATGAACCGTTGGGGAAATAAACGTTAGGACATTCGGCCCAAGGTAGTTGGCTTTGGAAACTCTGCACGAAGTAGAACAGACACCAAGCTATGATGGTGTTGTAGTATAGGGCTACGTTGAATGATACAACGGCGCTACTTATTCCAATTCCTATTGAAACGAGAGTTGTTAAGATGAATTTGGTGAATATTTTTGAAGTGTATACCTGCTAGAAATGGGGAAACTTGGTTCCAAACGCCGATGGCGCCCTTCCTCAGTCTCTGGCCAATTGCCAGCTCCAAATAGAAGATTGGTATACCTTCAATGGCCAGCATAACGAAGTAAGGAATGAGGAAGGCTCCACCACCGTTTTTCTGCGCTAAATAAGGAAACCTCCACACGTTACCCAAACCAACAGCATACCCGATGGTAGCCAACAAGAAGGTGAGCTTGCTATCCCAGGATTCACGCTCGTCTTCACCGCATTCCGGCTTGAAGATGCCTTTACCGTCGGTGGAATTCCTACAAACAACCACTCGCATCACCAAAAATCGTTTAGTTGATCGATTTCGCTCACCTTTTGCTGCTCAAATTCGACTTGGCCTTGCTGCCCGGACTGGACTCCTCGATGAAGGCGGCGTTGGTGGCGCCGTAGGCGCCGCCGCCGGCGCCGTTCTCGGAGACGAGCCGGCCCCGCATCTCGCGCAATTCGAGCCGGTCGAGGGAGCGCTGGGGGTTGAGGTCGCGCGAGCTCTGCCTGCGCACCAAATGGGCCACGTTCGCCATGGTTGTTGCTCGTCCGGTGGGGGCGCTTCAGCGGATTTCCCGGCGCAGCGGCATAACAGGGGCCCTAGGAGGCGGTCATGGCGCTCTGGAACAAGTAAACAGTTCACATTTCGCATCGCCAACGGGCTAACCGGTCATTTGTAAATTCAAACGTTTTTGACACCCGTCAACGTCAACCGTCATTGAAAAATTGTCTGTCACTTATTAAGTAAACGGGGCAGAAAAGGTAAGAGAGACAAATAGAGGTAACATGGCGGATCCAATCAGGCGCCTCGAGAGTAGGCAAATATATTTTAAATAAGAATTTAATTACGTTAGGAATTGTTGTGGTAAAAATATAACATTATTTAGTATTACGTATGAATATTTTGTTGATATTGCATGAAAAAACAGTGACAACTGCTTCCCGATATTTGCTATTATTCGCTGGGAAAATGAGATAGATACTGTTCTCTTCTCCGATCTCTCTTTAGTCGAAATCGTCTAAAAATTTTAACGAGCGATAGTACACCGTTGCCAAATTTCTAAGAGTTTATCTACTACAGGAATTTTGAAATATATAATTCGTAACATTTTGAAACTATATTTCTTAAAGAATGTAAATAACATTAGCTTTTAGTATTAAGAACAAGCTTGGGGCTTTGAGAAATACCTGCGCGCGCAGCAGAGCGGTGTTGCTAAATCGTTCGATTAATAACAAGATGTTGGAATTGTGGATTATGAAGATGGTGGTGTATTAATGAGTGGTGAATTGTTGATTACAGCGAAATAATAACGCGAGATATCTACAATAGGTGACTAGAATGATTGAATAAAAAGCGATTTTAGAAGCGATCGTGCGGGGATCAGAGGAAGATGAAGACATAATAGTGTTTTGGGGTGGAGGTGAGAAACTTAAAATTCCTCTCGTTGAATTTTCGTTAATATTTTCACGTACCTGTCGATTGAGAGGACGGAAAAAACGTCCTTACGTCACTCACGACACTCGCGAACTCACGACGTGGAAACAATCGATATCGGCGTCGGCGCCCTTTTAATGCCCAGCGCCGGAAAATAGACTTGGTTTTAAATTACGTAACCGATGCAATTTCTGTGCGAATTTCGACTCGCCGAAGATTACAAAGGCGGTTTATTTGAATTTGAAAGTCAATTTTAATTACTACAAGTACCTATATTAACATTATCAACTATTATACTAATTATTGTATACAGGTTGCTCCATTTTTGATCGCAACATACACTTGTAAAGGAAAAAGAAAGAGTGACATTTGTGTCACTTTTTACTATGACAACTGTCATTTTAATAATCTTTCTTTGTTCCACTCATAACAACCATATTGCAATCGGAAATGGAGGAAGAGGTGTATGTTTACTTGGTAATGATGTTACTAGATTCAACAGGGTGGCAACTTGTTTCTAGGCAATGTTGCCATTATCACCGAAAGATCAAATTATTAGATAAGTACTTAACATTGTTATAGAACCTAAACACTTACGAAAGAGTTGCTAATAACACATTCGATGTGATTACGCAACATCCAATACTTTTTTCCGAAATTCTTTCAAACCCCGAACAAAATCGTTCGGAACGAATCGACCGTGAAATTCCCATTCCTCTCGTTTCCTGCTAGAAAGTGAAGAGATAACATTATAAAAGTGCGCCGAAGATCGCCGTCGGAGCGCATTTATCAGCGACATGTCCGGCCTGATCGTCGCCATATTGGTTTCGGTTTTCCTCGATTCCTCTCTGGCCCTTCCCCATCGATACATCAGCGAATTTTCGCTCAACAACCGCGATCTGTTCGGCGTCTCGCCGCCCCCGCCCGCCGACTTGATCGTCTCCCAAGCCCTAGTCGAAGAAAGTGAGTAACCAATTCCTCGAATTAATCGTTTATTTTTCTAATTTCGATTGCAGTTACCGAAGAAACTACAACGAAACACGAAGCAGAAGATGTCGCTCTAACCGAATCACCTACAGAACAACAAGAAGTAATAGAAGACAAACCGGTAGCTGAGGCTAAAGATGGTAAAGAAGAGGATAGATTAGATGAAGTGAAGAAGCAGTACAAAGGTAAAAAAGGCCACAAATCGGCCAAGTTCGGCGAGAAAAAGGGTCACAAGAAAGGCCACAAGACCAAAGGCTACAACAACCGGTTCCACAAGGACGAGTACCACAAGCAGCACAAGTTGTACGGGGACAAGTACAGGGATCGTTCGCGAAGCAGGTACCAGGATCAGCAGGATAAATCGGCCAAAAAGGAGAATGGTTACAAGAGATCCAAGCAGAAGACGCGCGGTGAGGATGTTAGTAGATTCGCCAGTAAAGGTTTCGACGATGTCGATAAATTCGATAAAAGAGACGAAGATTTCGATAAGAAATCGTCGCAACTCAGCAAAAACGTCCATCGCGCTAGAAGAATAAAGTTCGAGCAAAAGGAACTTCCTCCAAATCATAAGGATGCTTCTAGTTTGTACCCAAATCACAGGCCATATTAAAATTGTGTAAAAAATTACAAGTAAATTGAATAAAATAATTTATTTCGCAATTTTACATGTTTAATCTGTCCATTAGGCATATAATTAAATATAATTCAATAAGAAACACACCGATATCATCAGAGTAGGTTACAATAAATTTCGTTTCGACGCATCCGCAAGACTGTTACCCGGATCAATTTCTAAACAATTTCATTATAATAAGATTCGTTTTTTGTTTTCCATAGACTTTAGTACGTATTTGAAGCGCAAGCAAAGGCTTTTACATCATTTATATATATTCATAAGTATTTCAAAGGGGATTTATTTAACCTATTTTAAAGATTGGAGTATTCGATTAAAACGTTTCTACCAGTCGACAGTGACCAACTGTCAATTGCAAGTCATCCCAAATAATAAACGAGAATTATTCCGCCGGTCCGTTCAGCAAACAGGCCATCATAACTTCTCTCTTGATTCTCCCATTTCCCTACCAAATAAAAAGGTTAAGCGTGGCGGCGGGATATGCCATATGGATCCAGGACAGGTTTTTTTCGTTAATGAAGCGCTAAAAATTCTATTATCGACTTTATTGATTTGTGAGCAATTTATTCCCCCTGATAGACGTGCGTAAAATTTTCTTCCTTTATATAGTTTATAGACCAGCTCTCTAAGCGGCTAGTCGTCCAGACGTTTCGCCTCACAGGCGAACCATCATCACGGAATATGACTGTACATTTTAAGTTACATTACCGCGCGATTCGTCTTCAAATCATACAGAAGGAGTCAATTTTTTATTTGTCTCTCGAGTAACGGTCCTTTTGGCGCCTGTTCATAATTGTAACCTATTTTTTTTTTAGTTTCCTTTTAGTTGCGTCGACCACCGCGGTTGACCAAAATTATCATCGAACTTCTTCTTTCCATCGTTCTGAAATTACACCAAAAATATATCAGAGTTTCGCTCGAGCCGGGTTAGAGATTAGTTGCTCCATTTCCGATTGCAACATGGTCATTTCTATGAGTGGAACAAAGAAAGATTATTAAAATGACAGGTGTCAAAGTGAAAAGTTGCAATGACACAAATGTCACTATTTCCTTTTCCTTTATAAGTGTCTAATGGAAGTTGTCTTTATCGTACCCATGCCATATATATTCTATGTTGCAATCAAAAATGGAGCAACCTGTATTTCGCATTATTTAATTCTATTAAGCTCTGATTTGACTGTCTTTTGACTCATACAAATTACCAATTAATCTCACTATGAACTGTGAATTGAGCTTAATTTTACGGATTACTTCTGCCAATTTACTGCTCGAAACAATCAAATTTCCCTCCACTTTACCCGCGAATTTGCATCGATTCAAATCGCAAAAGATCAATTCGAGATGGGATAATCAATTCGAAGGGATATTTACCTTTAATTTAGCCGCAGTCGCCGACGTCGAAATTTCCGATTAGCTTTGGTAATAGACATTTTTCTTTTGGAATTTGGATTTTGGCGCGCCGGGCGCCGAGTCGCGCCTAAATGAGGGGCCGTCGGGCGCGCGCCCGTCGCGGTACCGAAACACTTTCGAAATTTTGGCGCATAATTTTTAACGTCGAATTTTTACGTGTGCGTTTGATTGGTATTTATTGTCTGTCTGGTTTTTTTTAGATAACAGTTTCCACTGTTTAGTTTACATCGTCGCCTTGACAACGAGCAGTCTCTTTTTTGGCACTCTTCGATTCAACAACTGTTACATGTAACCGTTACTGTATCGTGTAAGAGGACACGCACGCTGTACTCACTTTAAGTAAAAGGCCGGATAAAAACGAAGAAGGACTAATGACGCTTTGTAGAGAGGTATAGAAGATGCTTCTTGATTCTTGTATAAAAAACCTTGCGAATGCCAATGAAATAATCTTTTATGCATTATTCCGAGAACGGTGCGTTGTTGTTAACCTTTCGAATTGATTATACGAAAAGGTAGGGTGACGACCTTGTATTTTGTTGATCGGTTTTCTTCCACATAAAGAGCGTTGCTTGGCTTTTTGGATTGGAATGTCGTTTCAAATAACCAACCGGATCCAACGAAGAGCGGAGCAATTATGTAAAAGTTACTGATTCGCTTATGTGGCCTCTTATCCAATCATGTATTCAGCCAGCTTTCTCGCGCAATTATTTTAATACGCCCTATTATTTGCAATATTCAAATTCTATAACTTTTTTATAATGGAATTGGTTAACACAAAAACGGAAGAAGTTGATGTTAATCAGTTGTTCCCGTACAATTCTTCTTCTTTTAATATTAATTTCAACTAGAATTTTCAACCAGATTTTCTTGTAATTAAAGGGTGATTAATACATTTTTTTTGCATCGATCCGATCGCCCCTACTACGCCCAATCGGTTATTTCTTCACGCCGTCTGTTTTATCCATTTCTCGTCGCATAATAAGAATATGTATGAGGATTGCGGTCGAATACACTTGCACTTTCTACGGCCTCGAACGGGAACGAGATAGAGTCGTCGAATGTTGAATCGAACTTTCAGTTTAGATTTGAACTTCTGCCGGTCTCAGTCTCATTTCGAATTTAGCCATATAAACACGATCTAATCCGGTGCAATGAAATTTTTAATCCTCGGTTTTTGTCTAACGATCGCAAGTAAGTAGATTCTAATTGTAAGATTTGAGTGGATTTGTTGGTAGGTAAAAAAACATTTCGGTGCTTGCAATATGTTGGGATTTTTTTTTCTTCTGTTAATTCATACGTGTTATGTGTGAAATGATATTTTGTGCTTTCACCGAATGCAAATCGATTGTGCAATCGATCTTACCTAATCGACAGACGGTAATGTAATTTTTTGCGGTTTGCTAATTGATTTGCGAGAGCTGTAACAGACGATTTTCTAATTAATTTGCATCTATGGGGAATGTAAAAGGTGAACAAAAACGCCTGGTGAGTTCAGCAATTTTCCCAGTTAGCGAAATCTTTCGAATAATCCAAGGGGTTCAAATCAGGGGAGCGAGCTGGTCGTGATTGAAGGCCACTCCTCGATCACTAGATTGGTGGAATTATAAAAATGTTGTATTTTTATAACAAAGAAGGTTTTCAAAACCATGTTTGGACTTGTTGTGAGTTTATCTTTTTTTGCGCTATTATCTTAATTATTTCCTATCGAAAGCAATTATACGAATCACGAATTACGAATTTTTCACCTGCAATCGCCCAATCATTTTTATATCATGTTTTTAATGAGTCATTTATAATCCACGAAGAATTTCCTTAATTTAGGTAAAATTTCACTGTGTAAGATGAGCTCACCCGAAACTGTACATTTTGCACAACATTTTCTAAATTCTGTTAGAAAAATTCGACAAATCCTAGATACTGATGATTACCGATGATACCGATTCGACAAATTTAAAACCAAATTCTTGATAATGTCCACATAACATTGCAACACAAAATTGGCAAATAATCACTTAACATGCAATTTAAATTTGTTAATTTCCAGGTGCACAATTCATATGCCCGCCCAAGGACGACCAATATCCAGACGAGATACAATGCGACAAATTCTACGAATGCAAAGACGGCCAAGCCAAAACTAAACTATGCCCAGATGGACTGGTGTTCAATCCAGAAATCAGGAAAAGGAACAAATGCGACCAGCCCTTCAACGTCGATTGCGGCGACAGAACGGAATTACGTAGGTCCTTCCACAACCACCAGAAGACCCTTCCTTTTTTTCTACCTGGTCCTTCCACAACCACCAGAAGACCCATTTAACCTTCCTCTTTTCTCCCTGGTCCTTCCACAACCACCAGAAGACCCATTTAACCTTCCTCTTTTCTCCCTCAACCGCAAACCTTAGAAGAAACCTCTATTTACACTGCCTCTTTCAGAACCGCCGCAACCGAAAGGCGTCTGTCCGCGCCAGAACGGCTTCTTCGCCCACGAGAACCCCAAGATCTGCAACAGGTTCTACAATTGCATCCACGGCGAGCACATCGAGGTGACCTGCACGGCGGGGCTCTACTTCGACGAGTACTCGGGCATCTGCGTGTGGCCGGAGAGCTCCGAGAGGACCGGTTGCGACGTCAGCAACAGTAAGATAACGTCCGGGGGTTCCTCCGTTAATAGAAACTTCGAATGTTGATTTGTTTTAGATCAATTGACGGACGGTTTCAGTTGCCCCACGGAGAGCCAGAAGGACAACAACGGGAACCTGGTGATCCATCCGAAGTTCGCCCATCCGTCGGATTGCCAGAAGTTCTACGTTTGCTTGAACGGCATCGAAGCTAGAGAATTGGGTTGTCAAGTCGGAGAGGTTTATAACGAGGAGTTGCAAAAGTGCGATGCGCCGGAAAACGTGCAAGGATGGTACGATTGATTTTTTTAACGAGTTTATAAATATTATTAATATGTTCTATTTCTATTCCAGCGAGGATTGGTACATGAGCGAACCGCCGCCGTCGCCGCCGAAGGCGACGAAAAAATCCTAACGGTTTAATTAGAATGTACATTTAGGTGATAGTTTTTTCTAAATATCAAAACTAAAATCATCTAAAAACGTTTATTTTTAACTTACATACCCACCAAGCGCGACAATCAAACTCCATAACTCTTAAGTTGCTCGAAGGTGAGTTCTCTGATCGACTTCGAATCGAATTCCAACTGGAAGTTCCTGTACAAAGTCTGCTTGACTTCGGCCACCATCAACGAGTCCAATCCGAATTCGTACAGTTTCCTCGTCGAATCGATGGAATCTGATAACCAACTCAATGATAAACCATGCAGATTTGAACGAAAATTACTTGCCTGAATATTCCATTCCCAGAACACGCGCCACGACGCTCGCCGGCGTCTTCACCTCCCTCTCATCCTCCGACGATCGGACGTTTCTCAAAATCGAGCTACTTCCCACTACAACGTTTTGTACCAGGAACGTTTCCAGAGCGTCCAAGCACGATTCGATCGACTGTCTCTCGAATCCACCAGATCCAAACTTCGGATAAATCTCACCACATAAACATCTCAAACACTAAAGCGCTAAATCTCACCTTGATGTTACTGTTACCGTCGTTTCCTAAGACCCCGACGTCTCCTACGGGGCCCCATTGGACGGCCAAGCCGGGCAAATCGCAGGCCCTGCGATTCTCGCAGAGCTTCTCCATGGCCGCGTTGGACATTCCGTAGTTGGTTTGTCCCAAGTTCCCTCTACCTGCTGCTACCGACGAGAACACCACGAAGTGGTCTAAATTTGGGCAGGATCGCCTGGTGATGGCGTCCAAGTGTTCGCAGGAGCGCAGTTTCGGTTCGAAGACGGCTTCGAAGTATTCTGCGGTTTGGTTGAAGATGTTGTCGTCTCGTAGAACTAAAGCTGTGTTGAATATCCCGCCGATGTCGCCTAATTGTTGCGATTCGGTGATGAGTTTCTGGGCTTCTTCGTATTTGGAGGTGTCTTGTAAGTTGATTTTTATTGTTGTGTTTTTGTAGTTGCTCCATTTGGCGATGTTGGAGGTTTGGTAGCCGTTCCAGACGTTTCGTCTGGAGTTTAAGATGATTTTTTTGGCTCCTTTCGTTATTAACCAGTAGGCCAACTCTAATCCCATACCGCCAAGACCTCCGACGATTATGAATACTTTATCTGGAAGAATTAACAGTTGTAGTGGAGTAATTTGTTGGATTCAATACGCACCTGGATTAAATTTAATTCTTGGTGTAGCTAAGAATGATGATGGTCCAGGTTGATCACCATCCGCAAGTTTAATTAGTACCTTCCCTTTATGTTTACCCGAAGCCAAATATCTCCAAGCCTCTTCCAACTGATTCTTCTCGAAAATCGTCGTTGGTAACGGTTTAACAACACCAGATTCGATACCTTAACACTCATCATTACAACAATCTTCCGCTATCAGTACCATCAAATTACCTTTTTGCACCATCCGAAAAATCTCCTTCTTCGTCTTCGAGTCGCCTTCCATGATACGATCGAGCATGATGCCGTGCATGCTGCAATTTTTTAGAAACATCTCCGGGTCCACTGCCGTTCCGGCTTCGAAATCCCTTTTACCCAGCTCCACGAACCGCCCCTCCGGAGCCAGAAGAGCCAGAGAAAACCGCAGGAAATCCCCGGCCAACGAATTCAGCACCACGTCCACTCCTCGACCGTCCGTTCTCGCCATCACCAAGTTATAAAACGACAGATCCCTGGAATTTCCTGAAGCAAACAACGATTACAACGATGTCGAAGTGTAAGAGTGGGTTATGTTTACCGATATTAGCGCTTGGTAGTCGCGGGAAGGTCTTCAAGAGGAAGTTTTTCTTCGCTTGGGAGCTGACCGTGGTGAAAATCGTAGCTTTGAGGCTAAGAGCTATGTGGATTGCTGCTAAACCAACGCCTCCTGCTCCTGCGTGGATCAAAATCGAATCGCCTTCTCTCATTTGCGCTCTTACAATCAACCCGTAGTAACACTAACAAAGAAATGAATAACATAACCTACACCAAATTAATTACTAACAAACACCTACAGTGGAATAAACAATAGGTACTGTAGCAGCATCTTCCAAGCTCCAATCGTCTGGCACATTCCAAGTCAATCCGCTTTCATTCTGCAATTCCGTGTTGAAGGGATCTGTAAACCTCATGCCCATTACCCTTTTTCCGGATTTGGTGACGCCGGAGAATTCGTAACCGATGTTGATTTTATCATCGGTGGGTGCCAATTCCTTCACTTGTAATTCCCCGGTGGCTATTAGAGTGTCGCGGAAATTCAGAGCTAGATATTTGACGTCGATGATGCTGGAGAACTTCGCTGGATCGCTGGAAGAGCGGCGTAATTTTTGTATACTTGTTTAGAAGGGTACTTACTTGGGTGGAAATCCAGGCATTTCTGTCCAGGTCAATGTGGATAGATCTCCAACGGTTTTTAATGAAACTTTGGCGTTTTTTACTAGTTTGTTTTCGGTTGGTTTTAGTAGAACGTGGGCGTAGGTGTACCAAGCGTCGTTTTTGAGAATATTGATGGCGAGATTTTTGGATAATTGGTTTCTGTATAGCTCCACGTCGGTGGAGAATATTTCGGCTGGTTGATCGATTAATATAGCTTTGAAATCGACGTTGGTGTCTTCGGTCATTAGGCATTTGGTGAGGCCGATTATACCGCTGGATTGTTCGTTTTGGCTGAAAAGGAAGACGGTTTTCCTTCGAGGACTTTTCGACACCTCCTGCACTTTCTTCAACCAACTGAAATCGTTGTTTCTTACGTTTATAGTGTCGTATAGAGTAGGAAAAGCGCTTTTACAACGCAGTAGAGTCAAGCAGGGTGTTCGGAAAATCACGTCATATCCATCCGCATAATCTAATTTCCCGAGGTAAATTACAAAACCGTTTTCCTTCAAACTTCTTCTAAACACTTCTGCATTCGATCCAATTACTATCACATCAAACAATCCTTCGAAGTTGCTCTTCACCAGCTTAACATACTCGACTTCAGCCAGAACTAATCTCTCTAAAGCTTTCTCCATTACACCAGCGGAATTCGAAGCTTCCACGACTTCGCCTACCCTCGCGAATTTCACCAAGCCGTTCAAGTTCTGCAGGATTATCTGCACGGAGATGTACAGAGAAGTCTCCAGATCGTAATCCGCGTTGGAGGAATCGTATTCGATCAACTCGTAGGATTCCAGCAACGGATCGGCGTGGGTTTTGTGCCGAATGGAGGTCAAATCGAATTTCACATCGAACAACTCGGCTCCCTTCGAACCGGCCATCTTGGAATGCGGATCGAAGGACACCTGCAGATCTGGAAATGGTGAAGATGATGACTTGGAGTGGTGTTTTATAAGTTTATTTGACTTACGATTGTCGTAAATTTTCAGTAATTCCCTCGGATCGATTACCATCCTCTTAAGTTTGGAGACTAAGAACAGATCTCTGTTGACGTTGTCGTGTTTCATGAAAATCTGGATGAAGGAGTCGATGAGGGTCGTGAAGTTTTTGCACCAATCGACTTCTATTCGTCTGCCATCGAGGTCTATTCGGCGGATGGATTGGAAAGCACCCTTAAAATCATCGGTTGTTTGAAGACACCAGAAGAAGACTGAAGGTACAGAAGGGATTGAAGAGAAGAAGTAGAAGAACGACAGGAAGAAGTAGTGAGAGGAGAATAGAAACCAAACTAATATACAAACTGACTTTAAAACTGTAACGATCCATTCTCCATTCTTTGTATAAATCTTCTCGTTGCATTATCGGTGTGGTTTCGCTCGATTTGCTGGACGATTCCATCAAATACATCTTAGAGGTGTCTTCTACTGGCGCGATTTTTCCCGAACAAACAACGGACTTTCCTTCGAAAATTTCGAAACGTCCCGTTTCCCTGAAGATGTTAACCAGAAAATAAACGTTTTCTTCATCGGGTAATACAGTGCTTCGAATGAACTTCACATCTTCGTAAATCACCGGTAAATGCTCCTGCGGTACTTGCATGATGTCTGAGAGAACCATCCAAGCTAGTTCCTAGAAAATTGAAATATTCTCGATCATTTAAATACTGATGAAATTGCTCTAAAGTACCTACCATGTAACCAGAAGCCGGCATTATTACTCTCCCGTCCAATTCGTGCCCTTTTAGAAATTGGTAGTCCTCTTTGGACACGTTTATCGGTACGATTTGACCGAAGTGCGTCGGTTTCACGTCCGGTACAAAGTAGGAAGTACTGTGGTCCCATTTGATCAGAGGCGATAGCATTTTGGTACCTCTGCTAACGGGAAACGATACTTCCTTATACAACTCTCTCAAGTTCGGTTGAGCGCCGTTCAAAAAAATCCTACAACGGTACTACTTTAAGTTTATCTTACAAAACAATAAACTCCCATTACCTTCCGATGGAAGTCAAAAGGAACTCCTCTTGATCTCCGGCGTTTCTGTTCATTAGACTGATAAGCGAATTATCCGGACCCAGTTCCCTTCTAAGTATCGGGCATAATAACCCGTGTGGGGCCACTTCTATTACAATTGCATTGCTTTGTATGTGTTGGTAGACTTCATCGAAGAGTACAGTGTTGTTGAAGTTGTTCACGTGGTACTCGGCGCAATTGTACTTCGCCCAATCGGCGTTCCTTTGATCGACTGGTACAGAAGTCGATATCCATTTGCTCAACCTCGGCCGGGGATCCACCAAAACGTCCTTCAGAAAGTCCAGCATGTATTTGTCGGCGCTCATGAGGTACTTGGTGTGGAAGGCGATGCCAGACGTCTCCACTAGCTTGTTGAATACCTTCCTGTTGGTTAATTCTTCGGTGAACTCCAACACGGACTGCTTGGGGCCGGAGATGGTGATGCTGTCCCTGCTGTTCTGGCAGGCGATGTAAACATCTTCCGGAATGATCTTCTGCATGTCCTGCTTCGACATTCCCACTGCAGCCATTTGACCTGGCGGTAGGTCGACCTGTTTGCAGGCGTACGCTCGAGCGTACGCCACCAGTACCGCTTGTTCCACGGTTATATCTCCATTAGCGTAGGCGCAACCTGGAACTCCGTTGAATTATCGAAAAATATTGATCACCAGGCGGTGATTTACCGATTTCTCCGAACGAATGCCCGGCCATATAATCCGGTTCGATCCCCAACGAAGCCAGCAGCTCCGTGAGCGATAAACTCACGGCCACCAACGAGCAGAAGCAATTCTCTATATCAGCCATATCCTCGGCGGTTCCGCGCATGATGAGCCCCTCCAAATCCACCCCGTAGGGCTTCAGAACCTCATCGCATCGCCTGAAAGTGTCCCGAAACGCCGGTATATGCATCAAACTTCTACCCATTCCCGACCATTGGGACCCCATTCCGCTGTAGATGAACCACACCGGTCGCTTTCCCGCCGGTACCTTCGATATCTCCCGTTTGGTGGACTCGCCGAGGACGGCGTAGCCTCTGTAAGGATGTCCTTCGACGTTGCGCTTGTGGATTTCGTCCACCAGACCGAGGAACTCCTCGTCGGAGCGGTGCAGCTCGGTTTGGTCGAGGAAATGCGCCACGGATTCTTCGGTACGGCCGGATACTTGGACTAATCTTCGTTTTCTATCGCTGGTGGGCTTCTTGGCTAGTTTACCGAGAGGTCGGAGCGCCACGTGGGCGTTGGCTCCGCCGAAACCGAAGGAGTTCACACCGAGGATGCCGTCGGAGTAGGGAACGTGGGCGTCGATGAGCTGCAAGAATGCCGAATTGAATTTAATCGGTAGATCAAAATAGGTGAATAGTTACTCGAAGGCGACCGCTGGATACTCCTGGTAACGTTGTATCGATGTTATCCACGTATAAATTGCGCGGGATTATTCCAGTTTCCATTGATAGAAGTAGTTTCGTCATACCGACCAGACCTGAGGCTTGTAGGGAATGTCCGGTGTTGGTTTTGGCGGATCCGACGAGTAGAGGTTGTTTCTTTCCATCTATTCCTGCTAGTATGCTTTGGCATTCCATTATATCACCAACTTTAGTACCTTAAATTGTTCGATTATTAAATTGTAGCCTAATTTTGTACCTAATAGAGTACCAGTTCCGTGCATTTCTATATACACCAAATCATCCAACGATACTCCGGCCTCCTTGTAGACGCTTTCGATGAGCTGCGCCTGCGCCGCAGGCGACGGGGAACCCACTCCTTCTTTTTTGAAACCGTCGACGTTCATTTGAGCGCTCAACACCTCGGCGTAGATTCTTCTACTGGCGCTTTTCCTAAATTTATACGAAAGCTCTTGGTATATTGGCTGTACGAAATGCGAATGAGGTACCTCGTGATAAAATGGCCGACGACGGCTTCGCCTAAAGCGAAACCGTTTCTGTCGACGTTGAACACTTTGCAAGCATCGCTCAAGACGTGGAGCTTCACGAACTCCTCGGCTTCGTCGAGGTTGATGATCAAGTGAGCTCCTGGAATGGTGTTTATTTACATGGAAGGAAGTACTACTAAGGAAAGTGTTGTTTACCCAAAACCAAAGCGTAATCGACTTCACCAGACCTCAATTGACCGATGGCGTTGCAGAAAGCGTACAAGGAACTGGAACAAGCTGAGTCAACGCAATAACTTGGACCTTTGAAATCGAAGTTGTAGGATATCCTGTTGGCTGCTTGGAAAGCGCTTTGGCCTAAGTAGGAGAAGCCATAGCTGTCTTCTCTGTCTTCCCTTTCGGGGAGGTTGCGGCTCATCGGGGTAGCGACGTAGACTCCTGGGAGGAATTGAATTTAGAAGGATTTGAGGGATTAGCAGGAAGTTAGTTACCGGTTCTGGTTCCTTTGAGCTCTTCCGGGTTGAATCCTGCGTCGAGAATCGACTCGAAGGCGGTTTCTAGGAGGATCCTGTGGCGGGGGTTGGTGAATTTTACCTCCTTGGAGGTCATGCCGAAGAAGGAGGCGTCGAATTTGTCCATGTCGTGTATGATTCCGGTTTTTTCCGGTAAGTTTCTGTAGCCTACCGGCGAATTTTTCACATTTTTTTTTGTTGTTAGAAATTGTGAGATTGTTTACCTTTGGGATACCTCTCGTGGTTTTCGGTGACCAAATTCTCGCCGTTGAGTAGGGCCTCTTTGAATTCCTCGACGTTCCTGCAACGGGGAAATCGCCCGGAAATTCCTGCTATCACGATTGAATCGCTGCCGGTGCTCATGGTGATCGATTGCAGGAGCTCTTTCGAATGGTTACTGCCCAGCAGGATGGACTCGGCTGCTTTTATATAAACGAAAACGTTTTTTCCGAGGTCGGTTAGTCAATAATTTCGGTTTGGGTGCTCCAAATTTTTTTCGAAAAAACACAATCGAAGATTCCCAAGAATCGTAAAACTGTTTACGATGGATAACACGAAAATTTGTTTTGTTTTGTTCGTATTAATTTTTACAACCGATGCGGTTGTAAAAATTAATTAATCGCCGAAAAAGCGCAATTAGTACAAAAGAGGATGTTCGATAGACAAAATAACCGAAAAATATTATTCAAAAGAAGCTACTCGGTGGAAGAGTTCCATAGATATCGAACATAATCGAAGATAAAAGTTAGGTAAGATACAAACTAGAATTATTTTTTTGCACTACGCTTTATTAGATCTAAATTTCTCATCCTCCAAAAACCAATCCCTTCTACTCAACAACTTCTCGTTCCAAAACCCAATCAACTCATCGAGCGTACCATCAGTACCACCATACTCTTCCGGCAACAGCGCTTTATCAACCACCTGGTGCAACCCCTCCAATCCCTTGGAGTGCACTCTAATACTCCTCTTCATCTCCTCCTTCATGAAACTTTTAAATATCTTCAGTATAACGTTCAGGTAAGTCGGGGACCTGATAAACTCGAAGCTCTTCGACTCCACGTGGTAGTTCTCCCACGCCGCCACCGCCCTCTTCACGATCCCCGGCGTCAGAGCCCTCGCGTGCCCCAAACTCACCCCTTGCATATCAAACACGGAGACCACCCCGTAGATTTGGGCGGCCTCGAACTCGAAGAGCCCAGCCACATCGAGCAACATATGATCGAGCTTAAAAACATCCTCCTGGCTGTGCCTACTCGGATCGTGGGCGGCCGTTCTGATGAGCACCACCAGCTGGTTCCGGTGCAGCTTCCGCAGGGGGACGAACACGCCGAGCTTCACCAGCTGCTGGATGGAGGGCGCTGCGGGGTCGCGGTCGACGAACCACTTGGGGTCGTCGCGGCGCAGGTTGTAGTAGTTCGTCAGCTTGGTTTTGGCGAGGTCCGGGTCGAATTTGGCGCTGCGCAGGAACGGCAGGATGTACCTGGAAGAGGAGGTTCCGATTGAGTTGGCTGAATGGTGAGTAAAAGTTTTCGGTTTGGTACGCGGAGAGGGAGCTACGATCGGTTTCCTTGGTTCCTCTTTGGGACGTTTATAATTAATCCTGGAACTATATATAATCATTTAGAAAGCTTCGTAGTCGTTTAGAACGATCCAGAATCATTTGGAACTGTTTAGAACGTTCCAGAATCATTTGGAACTGTTTAGAACGTTCCAGAATCATTTGGAACTGTTTAGAACGTTCCAGAACCATGTGAAACTGTTTGGAACCATTTAGAAAGCTTCATAGTCATTTAGAACGATCCAGAATCATTTGGAACTGTTTAGAACGTTCCAGAATCATTTGGAACTGTTTGGAACCATTTAGAAAGCTCCAGAAACATTTGGAACACTCTAGAACCGTTTGGAACGCTTCGTACTCATTTAGAACGATCCAGAATCATTTCTAACTGTTTATTCCCAAGTGACCTAAAAATTTATGCAACCAAAAATGCACAGTTGTTGTTATATTCAAAAAATATCCCTATTTTCAATACAAACCAACACAGTGGGCTAAGAACATTAATCCACTAGGTTGTTCATTATTTTTATCTATCATTAATGTTGATATACACAGTTTTCTTCGGGAAAAGCACAGGAAAAACGAGGAAAAATAAACAAAACACGTTATTTCTTTCGAGATTTAAAAGCAGAATGATCAAGTTGACGTTGACTTGACATTAATGACAGTATTCTAGTAACTTATTTTTTGGGTACCAACATAAACATAACAAATTTACTAGGTTCATTTTGAATTCGGTCCTGTGGGAATCAAACATTTGTAAAGACCGTCATGAGGTATGAAATTAAACAAGTACTTGTAGATACTATACAAAAATTAATATTCCAAGGTAAATTAGTTTGAATTATCAGATGTCGTAGATAAATTAGTATATTCTACTCTCTGATTGATCGATAATGTTTGAAGGGTATATTCGTCTATTGAATATATTATATTTTTACACTACGCGTGTTGGAATGATACTCAAAATCCATTTCGAATGATAATAAATTTGCATTCGTTATTTTTAAAATGATAAACAATATTGCCTATTAGATAATAAAAAATGTTAACCGCACGCATAGAGATTTTGATTTAATACAAATCGATTAGATTTGATTCATTTTAATCAAACGCACATATTTTTTCCATTGTTTAAATATTTTATAAACAAAAAAAAACTACACAATAGCGCTACAAACAAAACACCAGTTTAATAATTTACACGAAAAATTTGTTCGAAATTTAGTTATTTAAATTAATGCTAATTAGCCAATTAATTTTTAACTCACCTATCCTCGATTCGAGCGTTCAAAATCGCCCCGTCCTCGTTCAACCAACGCTTCATCTCCTCCAAACATCTCTCTCTCGATTCTTCTGTCTCGTTCAGATTTTCCTCCGCGTATTTCTCCACCTCCGGTCCCAAAGTAAAAACGTATTTCTCCGCCATTGTCCCGAGTGCATCTAACTCCAAACAACGCTCGATTATTATATAATTAATCAGATAATAATCGTACGGATTAAGTAGCAACGATAAGTACAGTCGACCTTTCGACCGCAGAGTGATTCACAGATTACAAGAAACTTTAAACAAACGGAAATGTTGATAGATTATTTATAAGTATAGTGTATTCATTATAAGTTTGATGTTACGTCATCAAATGTATTTTTATTGGTGCAATTTACGTTTTAATTCGTGGTGTAATTTTTTTTTAATTGAATTATAAGTAGTGGGTTATTAAGAAATTGAATATGTTTGTATAATGTTACATTGTATTAACTTACAGTTAATATCTATTTATTTATAGGTGAAAAAGACCTTGATACTATGACTGTACTATCTCAAAAAGTATTAGTAGGAAATTAAAATTAAAAAATATTATATTTAAAAGATTTTATTATCGATACACCTACTATACATATAACAAAACATACATCACAATACCACTATAACAATATGAAAAAAAAATTAAATTGAGCACATTTTTATAAACTATTTGCACATAATCGACTCGTCAGCTTAATCGATACAATTCGTTGTTAACAAAAATTAGTCTCGTATGCGCAATAAGTAAAAATATCAAATTAATTTAATACTAAAACTAACAAAAAAAAATTCTTACAGTATTTTTAAAGGACAGGAATAAGTGAATGGGAGCGGGATGGGGGGGGGGGGGGCAAGTAAAAAACATCTAAACATAAATAAAAGACTCGAAACGGATAAAAAAAAATAAGAAAAAACAAACCGGATTCTTACAACTTGTTCCTAACACGAAATTTCCCAAACAAACAAAATTCGCCTACAAAATAAACACCGCCGATCGTCAAAACGGGGGGTCTCAAATTCCCCGTCAACCATCAACCCCTCTTCATCTTCAACACCACCAAACTGATCGTCAGAAACAGCACAATCCAAATAACAGTGGCTATATAACCATAAAACACATCCGGCTCGCCGATGCCCCATCCTCTCGTCATCATCGATCGCAGCGACGTCGTCGCCAGCGTCAACGGCAAGAACGTCGATATGTACCTCAATATCGTCGGCATGCCCTCTATCGGCCAAATCACGCCGCTCAACAGCAACGTCGGATAGAAGCTGCCCAAGGCCAATTGGATGGCGTTCCTCTCCAGCTCGCAGATCGCCGATATGACGAAGCCGAAGCACATGCCGCACAGCCCCTGCAAGATCGTGATCACGATCACCAGGAAGATGTCCCCTTTGCACTCGACTTTGAACACCAGTATCATGAAGATCAGCACCAGCGTCGTCTGGCCGCACATCACCACGAATTGGGTCACCACGTGCGAGAACAGGATCTCCCCCGGGGTTACACCTTCAAACAGATAATAATGTAGATGTATGTAAGTGTAGAGGTTGAAAGGAACTTACCAGCAACCCATGATCTGTCCAACAATCCTTCCATGCGTTCGATGATCAATGCAGAAGATGTCAACGCAACAGCCAAGAAGAAGACGATGCTGTAAACATAACGATTAACACTACTAGAGAATGTATTAACGATTGTAATACTAACGTTAGAATGACACCAGGTGCTACGAAATCGGTGAAAGATGGTTGATTAGAACCGTAAATAGGTTTCTTAAAGGATATCGGTATTTCGGCCAGTTCCTCGTTGTACTCGCACGCCCTAAATATATCTTTCGTGAAATTCTGAAACGCCAGTTGCAAGTCCCTCTGGAGTATTATACCGATTTGTTGATCTACAACGAACATTTATGCAATTACACAATTCATTTTTATAAAGCGAGGTACTTACTGGACATGTCCAGCCAAACGCGCACCTCGCTCTGGTCGAGCGTCTCCTCGTCGGCGTCCTTCCCCAGCGCCATTCTGGCCACCAAGGCGTCGGTGAAGTTCTCGGTGAAGTACAGAGCGCCCCAGGCCTCGCCCATGCGCACCGCGTCCCTGGCCTCGTCCGGCGTGCGATAGTACTCTTTCACGATCGTAGATGTATTCACAGCGTCCAGATATCGACAGCTCAAGTTCTCGAACGAACAACCCGGCTTCCAATCGCAGCTCTACCATCGAAAACGAAACGTCCAGTAACTCAGGGCGATGCAATGAAGGTTTATTACCTGGTAGGTGAGATTGGTGTAGTTCTTTTCGTGATTGACGATGGCCAGTTTGAGTCCTTTGGGATCGCCGCCGATGGCCAAACAGAAGAGTATCACCTGCATGACGGGCAGCGCGAAGATGAACAACATGACGCCGACGTTTCGCCACATTCTGAGGAAGTTCTTTTGGAGTAGAGCGCGGAGTTTGCCGGTGGTGGTGAATTCCGAGCAATTGGTGCAATCGTCGCAGGCCTCTTTGATACCGTTGCTCGTCGATGCCGTTCTATTCATCTATACAACCACCAATGTATTTATTTAACTACATAATTATCGGGTTAACTCACGTCTAAGTGTCCGTTGCTGTCGCTGACGAGGACCTCTTTGCTTTGGTGGAAATTCAAGCCGACGACGCCGCTCTCTTCGGTGACGGAGACGAGGTCCTTTTTGGACCAGTTCAACGAGGCCAGGCTGATGTTGTTGGTGAGATTTTGATCGTTGTTGGCGCCGACTTGGACCTGCTTCCTGGACAGCTTCAGGAAGACGTCCTCGAGCGAGGTGCATTGGTACATCGTGAGCAGCGCCTGCGGTGATTCTTCGGCCAGCAGCTTGCCGTTTCTCATCAGGCCGATCTGCACCAGAAGAAAGTTGGATGAAGCAATTAGGAAAATTGGTGGTTCGATTGATATTAATGCATCGTAAGATGAAACTATTAAACCTATTATATCTAAAAAACTACTCCAAAACCAATAACAATATAATTGAATGGAGTATTTGCTGGTATTTTTTCTATTGTTAGAGGTTGCGAGTTTAACGTTCGTTCGGTCATTTAGCAGGTCTCCTTGCACGTGTTTGTTAATTAAAAGCTTTAATTTACGCTACACGGGTAATTTATTTATTTATTTATTTCGGAAAATACGGTTGGCTTCCTCTTGATGAGTAATTAAATGCTCGATTTAATGGACAATCGTGGTCGTTTCGAGACAAAAGAAACCTCCGCGAAACAAGCGAAATTTCGAATTAGTTTTTTTTTTCTCGGTTTAATTACTTTTTTTGCGGGGATTGTAAATTTTCGAACATAACAGGTCGATAATTTGCGATTAAATTGTCGAAGGGATTAAAAAATGTTTTGTTGGAACAATCGAGTACAAAAATTTGTGAATATACAGCGTGAGTCACCTTAAACGAGAGAAACCTGATGGTATTGGTATTGGTGATGGTACTGAACTCAATTTAGACAAAAAATCTCCAGAATTCCAAATTTAGGAGTATAAAAATGTTTGGTTTGAACAATAGACTCTTTCCCATGTACAAAAGTCTGTGAATATACAGGGTGAGTCGCCTTCAACGAGAGGAGCCTGATGGTATTGGTATTGGTATTGGTGATGGATACTATACTCAATTTTGACAAAAAAAAAATCCCCAGAATTCAAAATTGAGGAAAACTTTTAGTAGTATTACCGTATGCGCTTGTCTGGCTTCTTCGATGTAATGCGTCGTAATGATCACCGTTTTATTACCGTCTTTGGTAATTTGTACTAGATGATTCCATATGCTTTGTCTAAGTAAAGGATCGACGCCCACCGTCGGTTCGTCTAAAATTAAAAGTTCCGGATCGTGCATCAGAGCTACAGCGAACGAGACCCTTCGTTGTTGACCACCACTGGAAAAAAATCGATTGGATAAATGGCAAATTAGAAAAATTAATGCATATTAATTGCGCTACGATTTTTTATTTCTTTCCAATTTTATCCGATTTGAATAAGAATGACGGCGATTACGTGCGCATTGTCAAGGCTATACGATCGGATTTTTTTATTTTAACTTAATTAGAACGAAGCACGTTCTATTTGTTCGTAATTATCAATCGAACGAATTGCATAATTTATTGTTACATGTGCAACAAGCCATTTTGAAGCCAGTTCGATATTACGATTCATAACAAAAACGGCCATTTTGAATCGTTCGATCTTACCATTCCAAGCAAAAACGGCCATTTTGTATATCGATTGACGCGAAGTCTTACCTAAGATTCTTAACCATACGATTTTGACTAGGTAAATCCAAAAAGTTAAGTAAAAACTGCAGTCTTTCGTTAATCTCTCTGGACTCCATACCGAAGATCCACCCGAAGTACATCATGGTCTCTTTGATGGTGAATTCCCCGTAGAGGGCTATCTCCTGCGGCATGTAACCCACCCTTTTGCCGGGCACCCCGGATCCTTTCGAACCTATATATTTACAAATTATTTATTGATAATTTGGTGATAATGCCAGAGAATTATATACAAGGTGTTGATTAATAAGTGCGAGAAACTTTAGGGGGTGAGTCAATTCTATTATGAGTCAATTCCTCATTCAATTTGTGACAAAAAAACTCCCTTGTGTTTTTTTCGCACAGGTCGCCGTTTTCGAGTAAAAAAATAAAACATCTCGACATGCATTTTTCATTTCCTCAAAACTAGTAGTGAAGAAACTTTACTACCCCGTATCTCTAAAACGAAGCATTTCCAGAAAAATGTTTATAGAGCAAAATATCTTTATTCCTTCATGAAGAATCACCCCCTAAAGTTTCTCACACTTATTAATCAACACCCTGTATATAATCTTTGATAATACACTTACCGGGTCTTCCGCCCAACACCCAAATCTCCCCGGTGTTCAATCTCCTCCTGCCCACGATGCAGGAGAGCAAAGTGGTTTTCCCGCAACCAGATGCACCTAATAAACCGTATCTGAAAAAAAAAGCGAATTCTTCGATCAATTTTCTTTACGTAACTAAATAAAAAAAATAATAATACGCTTCATGCAAATCGCGCAAATAACGAGATTCTTGCAATTACGCTACAAAGATGGAAAAATGTCGATGGTATGACGAAAAAATTGAACAAAACACCCGCCAATTTGACGGGCCATTACCGGCAATTTACGAAAATTTACTTGCCAATAACCGGTGTTTACGATTTCAAACTACACGAACGCGGCTAATGATCGGAACGAATTTTTTTAATAGGTAAATGAAAAAATTTTTATCCAACCTGTAATATTAGGCGGTTTGTATCATTAGCTAATTACCGCTTTTATCGCACGCGAAATTATTATATTATCGTCGATCGCATCGAATCTTGTAACAAAACTGCTTCGAAACAATATTTGTCATCATCACAACTCCCGCTCCTTTACTATCTACATCGAATAGAAAAGGAGCGCAACTTCACCATGGAACATCAGATCGTAACCGAAACCGATCATGGAATGAAAAATATGGGTTATAATTCATCTGTCAACCAGATCCATCCTCTTCAAAATCCGATTAATCAGATGACTAATCGCTGTTTCATCGATGTGAAAAAGATCGTTGACAGATGACAAAAGTTAAAAAAATCGCTGAATAAATGAATAGTTTCATGACATTGGTTGTTCAACCGTTGAATAAAAGATCACACCTTCTTACATTAGACACTTACAAAGGAAAAAAGAAAGAGTGACTGATTTGTGTGATTGCAACATTTCACTCTGACTGACAGCTGTCATTTTAATAATCTTTCTTTGTTCCACTCATTGAAATGACCATGTTGCAATCCGAAATGAAGTAATGCGCTTTACACAAGAACCAATTTCGCATATCAAATTCCACTTACATCGTCCCTTTTCCAACGGTCATGTTCAGATCGCTCAGCACCAAATTGGGCTTCTTCTTCGAGCCGTACTGCTTGCAGGCGTGCCTCACGCTCACCGCCTGCTGCCTGCGATTCCACACCGTCGATTGCTGGTGGATCAGGGGCGGCCTCTCCACGTTCACCCCGACCAAATCGGGCCCCGGCCCCGAGGCCTCCACCCTTTCCCCCATCGCGTTGCTTTCACTAGAACAAACCGAAAAAAAAAATCAATCAGCAGATCCGCGATATTGTACACGATGTGGCAACGTCGCGCGGTATTTTTTTGTGAGAAATATGAACCTAGGAATTCCTCAATGTATGAATTGTATTGATTGTTGAAAGAAGAATTGATTGTTGAGAGAAATATGAACCTAGGAATTCTTCTTAGATCATATACAGGTTGCTCCACATAGGTTATATAGGCAATGGGTGCGATAAAGACAACTTCAATTAGACACTTATAAAGGACAAAGAGTGACATTTGCGTCATTGCAACTTTTCACTTTGACACCTGTCATTTTAATAATCTTTCTTTGTTCTCACAATCGGAAATGGAGCACAGTGTACGTGATCTAAGGAATTCTTCAATGATGTATATTGTATTGATGTTGTATAAATTGTAGTACCCTTTGTGGATGGTACCCTTTGTTGCGGACATCCAGTCACTGGTGGTGAATGGGCAAAACAAAATAGCTGGGTTAGTCAAGTGTTTGTCGAAACGAAAAATGGCGCATCTGGCGAAGGAGGTGAGTCACGGCGTTTAATGACAGGTGCATATTTTGCAACTTTCGTTTTTGTTGAACAATAAAACGTCTCTTTGAAACGAGCCAAGGTTGAACGTCGGACGAATAAATTCGTCGTCGGCTTATCCTTGTTCTCCAATCGCCGGTTTGAGTTAATTAATTTGATTAACATGAGGCGTTGGAAACTAATGTAATGTTGTAGATACTGATGAAGATACCGTTATAAATGAAGTAGAAGAAACCAATTATACACTAGACAAAATAGCACAGAGTACAGATCGTATTAGTAGTGCTTATACTTGAATAAAAAAAAAGCTTTAGAGTAGCTTCTTAGTGAATACATTAACAATAATTCAAAGCATTAGAACTGCTACAATCGAATGCTCTTGTTGATGATTCAGTTGTATCAGCTTGAAACTGGTTAGGTTTTTTCACGTTTATGTAAATTTACTTACATTCCCTGTATATTATTGTAAAATCCTAACAACCTGAGCACCACGTTCACCAAACTGTTCCAATTTATCATGGATAATCGCGTAAATTTAGCGCTGAAATTCACGACATCGGTAACTGTACGGTGTGGACGAATCGTGGCGATTAAATCGAGTCGGGTAGGAAAATTTAAAAAATAAAAACAAATAGAATATAACTAATTAAAAAATTTACAAGAAAATGTAATTGATGTAGCTTGTTACGCTTGACAGTTATCATTAGATTGTGTGTATTAATGATAGGCTATTTGATTGTAATTGTTTTTTAGCTAATAGTAATTTTTTTTAATGTTGGATCTAAACTTTGGAATCGTTGTGTCGTTGTGTTTTGTTGCTTGAAGGTGAAAAAAAAGTTTAGAACTAAACGGAGAATTTATCCTTTTTTAAACACCACATAAACTAATCGATAAATTATGTAGTAGAGACTAGACTAGAGAGGTTAAATCGAAATACTAAAAATATCTTATTATATTAAAAAAGCTTCAATTAACGTAAATATTTCGCCTATTAGTTAGTTAAATTAACCAATTTGATAATTATTCCTAATTTACATAACTTGAAAAAAAACAGGGAAGTTATAATATTCTGCACATAATTTATCATTTAATATTTTTAACAACACGTCTAACAAAATAAATAAATTACAATTTTGGTTATAGCAAAACGAAAACTAAATTAGATTTTGTAGACAAAACAATATTATTCAAAAACTAATTTAATTAAAACTGCATTAATTAATTAGAGTTAGTTAATGAAGCGTTAGAGATAAGATGGTAAAAATTTTATTATCATCATCATCATCATCTCGATTGAGCCTTTAGAAAATTTACATGAAGCACAGGTAATTTAAATAAATTATAATTTAATGGATTTTTCTCGACATTTACGCAGCCGGTTAATTGATTGTCGTAAAAAATATGAATTTTGATCCCGCGTTTAAATAAAAAAATTATTAGCGTTTTGTAATTATTAATCGAAGCCGATTCGATGTAGAAAATAAAAATACATTCCTACCTGCTCGTTAACGACGCTCATCGAGAAATAAAAAAAAACAGTACATAATTAATAATGACGTCTACACACATTTCCCAATTCGGTTCTTTTTAAGCAACCTAAAACTTCTTCTAACCTTGACAAAAAAATATTTCTTAACGCAACAAGGCTGCACGTAATCCCGTACACACGCAGAATACTCGCAATCGACATGAATTTCGTCGAAAATTCCAGCCTAATCGCACTTTCTGTTCCACATTACCGATTTTTCCACGCGATACAAACAATTCCTCAAACCTGCCACATCTCGCGAGCATCGGCAACGCCGCTCGCTCCATTACTATCGTATATTACACTGAGAAAAGTAACGCGATTTATTTGTTCGGTAATTACAAAGGTGGTGAATGCATTTTTTAGAATTTTGAATGTACTTACTACCCTCCTAGAATGATTTGTTTGAACACGAATCGAAAACACATTTCGCTCGAAGCTGGAAGAATCGAAATAACACCTCGTCAAAGCGAGCCGTCGGGAAACTAAATAAATATTGCAAATTACAGTTGATGTCCTCAGTTTTGTTTGCCAATTAAAATGAGCATAAATTCGATATTTACCGGGCGATCGAGATGGTTGTTGAGCAGCGGCGGCGCCGAAAAGGGGAACAATGGGATTAATTTATTAATTTATTTATTTAATTTATTAATTCCGATTGTTTCTTACAACGAAGAAAAGCAAGGACTCGTGCATATATAAAAGCAGTCGATCGAAAATACAAAGTTCAACTTGCGAATGTTGAGTAATGCGTTTGATATGAATTGCACATTGGTGCATAATGCAATTTACTCTAATTGGAGGTTTTAATTCGATGCATAAGCGACAGGTAACGCTCGGATAGGTTAGTTTGTTTTGCGAATTTGTAAAGCTGAATTAAAAAGAATGGAGTAAATAATTATTTGAGTAAAGATATAATGTAAATGAAAATGTTTATGGAATTTGGTGAGAAACTCGATAAGTACTCTACTTTTATAATTGCTTCTCGTTAAATCGGAAAAAAAATTAAAAATTAATTATCCTAATTCATGGAAATAATTAGATACTAAAATTAATAACAAGAATATTTACATGGAATTTTTTATTCATTTATTCTTCCGCTATACTAAAATATTAATAAAATCGTTATTTCTCCCAATAATCTAGATCCTAATAGAGCTCGTTTCTCTCTAGTTAAACAGTAAAAAAAAATAGTTTTAAACCCTCTAATTTATCGCGACTTTTTCCTACCATGTTTAGTCAACGAATCCACTTTGTATATTAATGAAGACCATCACTAAGTCAGCCGTACATGGAGCTCGAAAATCCTTGTCCCAGTTGCACAGAAACCAATTATCCACTATTCCACGTAATGTTGCGAATATCATCAAATAACGATCGAATATAAAACAAACAAAATCCGCTGTTTGGTAAATATCTACGAGCAAATTGCCATACTCAAAATGGGCGCGTTAATGAAATTACATAAAAAAAACAAACCGAGAATAATACAAATACACGAAATTATCTAACAATTCCCCGGCTCGATTTTTTCCAGCCAACAATGCTAAAAGCGCCGATCGAAAGAATTATGTCATTTGGAAAGCTCCGGTCGATCATTTCACTTTCTACGAATGTGTAACACTTGTAACGTTGAACTTGTAACACTTATCAATTGCACCGTTGGTGCATTCATCAGCGCGGCGGTCGACGTGTTAAACAAAAAGCCGCGAAAATTGGTGGTTCGAGAATCCGAAAACTGGTCGTCGATTAAACATCACTTTTATTTTCGTTATCAATTAGACGGCGAGCTCGTTATAACGTTTTATTTTCGCTTACGAGGTGCATTTTCGATAAATTCTGTTTGTTTTTAACACGTCGGCTGTATAAAATAATAAAATAAAGTTGGTAAATCGGTAAAAAACCCCCCATTCGATGGCGTATTTCGTTGCGAAATCTTTCTCAATTTCCTCTAATTTCCTTTCACGTAATAATTTGTTATTATTCCCATTTTTTACGTGAATTTATTAGCGATTATTACAAAAGAGCTAATTTAATTACATCGAAACGAACGCGGCGCGTTTCGCAATTTTTTTTATTAATCCTCGAACCAGAGCGAGTTTCGACCAAAACCAAGAAAATAACCAGAAGATGTAAAAATATGCGAATAGTATTTCAAATAACCATAAAAGAGCGCAAGAAAGACCTTACTATGAATGATTTCTGAATGATTTCCACATCGATTTTGCTTAATTTATAATTTTCTATGAATTACCTATTCCGAATCTATGTTAATTGGTACCACAAATATCTAAATAAAAATCTTATTATGTAGTAACGCAATAATTCCAAAAATTAATCAACAAATCACCTCTACAACTAAATTAATAACGCTTAAATATAGTACCTCAATTAAATCAGTAACCGATCCAATTCAATCGATTAATCCAATGAACAAAATTCGCGGCAGATCCATCCACTTAACATGCACAACGAGCACTAATTCGTTTCGCAATGCGTTTGTATCATAACAAATTATTTTGCTAGTTTGATATATTGTATACCTGGTGGATACTCGACACTCGACCGCGCTTACGCCGATCACAATACTGCCGTTAACTTTAAACAATCGGTTGAAAAAGCGGTGGAAAAATCGAAACTTTCGCGCGGGGGGATCCGAACGACGCCTCGGGCCGGTCCTGCGAACTGGACTCGAGTTGGTTGTCTTTCGCTTCGTTTCGGGCCCCCTACCGGCGGTCGAAAGCGACAGTTCTGGTGAATTAATCCGACAAATAATTCGGTTCTTCGAGCCGGACAAATCAAAGAGATTTGTGTTATGATTTGCTGGTCTACAAAAGTTGAGAAAGTTCTCAGATATTGAGATTATTTTAAAAAATTTGGTGATCAAAAAGTGTGTAACTTTTAAAATAATCGCAAATATTGCGAAGTTCCTTAAGTTTTGTGGAGCAGTTTATATTCTGATAAGCTGCATAAAAATAAAACTGCTCAAAAGTCTCCACAAAAGTTAAGGAAGTATTGAGATCAATTTAAAAGTTGCAGGTTTTTTTCTCGCCAAATTAGGATGAGTTGTAGAGGTATATAGGGACAAAAAATCCACTCTGATATGAGAGATAACATTTAATTTCGCTTATTCGAAAATTTGGTGATCAAAAAGTCTGTAACTTTTAAAATAATCGCAAATATTGCGAACTTCCTTAACTTTTGTGGAGCAGTTTATATTCTGATAAACTGCATAAAAATAAAACTGCTCAAAAGTCTCCACAAAAGTTAAGGAAGTATTGAGATCAATTTAAAAGTTGCAGGTTTTTTTATCGCCAAATTTAGTATGAGTTGTAGAAGTAGGGACAAAAAATCCATTCTGATATGAGAGATAACATTTAATTTCGCTTATTCGAAAATTTGGTGATCAAAAAGTCTGTAACTTTTAAAATAATCGCAAAATTTGCGAACTTACTTAACTTTTGTGGAACAGTTTAGATTATAAATTGAGAAATGAACTAGAAATTGCTTATCATGTTTCTTGAAACACTAAAGTTAACAGGGCTTTAATAACCAGTGAAATTTTCGTTGTGAACTTAACACTAGCCGATTTTATGGCTGTTATAATTGTCGTTTAAGTGTTGTATTGGCGATTTTAGTTTTCTTTCATTGCCAAACGAGTAGCTATTTATTCTGAGTCAAGTAGATGTACAAAGGAAGTTTCTATTCCATTATACTTATTTGTGATACATGGAATCGCGTGCGATTCCGGTTTGAGTAAATTATATGTTTTTACGAAAATTTAATATCGAAATTGTTATGCTAAATTGAGAGAATCTACTCGACAAATTCCGACGGATAGAAAAATTTATCGGTTTCACAAAAATTATGATAGTAAATTATCGTCGAGTGGCTCCGAAAATGCACGCATAGTAGATAAATTTTTGTAAAAAATTTTGATATTTTCACTCGGAGAGTTTTGCGCAATGTAATAATAATTACAGGTTGCTTATCTCAACGGGTTTATTCCGAAGGAGGGCATTTTAATGAAGCATTCTTCGGAGATATTTTGTTTTGATATACATTTTTTTCTGTTTCTTATTCGATCGTTTCTCCCATTACATAATTCCCTTATTAGAAGCGGAGCAAATAGCGCGTAAAGGAATTCTATACGAAAGTTTTCGGACATAATTAATTAATTCCGAATCGATTTATTTGTATTAAAGCATTGCGAATTAATTAAAATCGACGAACAAATTTAGCTATGCGCATAATAAACAATCGGGGTATATCTAAAAGTGGGATCTTAAAGTTTATTACATAAAATGGTTATTTTGTAGTTATAAACACCGTTTTTCCAAATGGAATTATTCTGTACTATAAATTTAAGTGTGTATAAAAAATTGTACGTGTATCGATTATAGCCACATGGAAAAAAAAATAATGTTTTATGGTTTTCGCCTTGAAGTCGCCGTACAAAAAACATCCTAGAAAACGTACAAATATTTAAATAATTTAATAGAATTTCCCATTGTTAGGTATGTTTCGTACAAAGAAACGCCATATAATTTACTCACGCGAAAAAGCGCTAATTAATAACATCATAATTAGCAAAAGTGTCGAAGATTAACTACAAAATAATTAAACAAACAATCATTAATTCGAGACAAACTGTAAGTTTCAACAACAAAATACAGGGTGGCCCAGAACTCACGCCCTACCGAAAAAATGCCTTATGGAAACGACAATGGAGATGCCGAAACTGCAGTCGAAAACTTTTTCTTTTGGTAAATAAAGAGGTTCAAAATCGACCAATCTCAGTAGAAATTTAAATCCACGAAAATGACGTGAATACACCAATTTGACATTATTGAAAGATTTTATGTCATTTTCACTTCCAAAGTTAACAAAAGTTGCCAAAATCAGCTGTAATTATTGATCAAAGATTTGCTTTAAAATCGATCAAAAAAATGCATCATTCGATTCGAACCACTTTTGCAGCAATAAAAAATTCTGAAAGCTTGATGTACAGCACACAAGTCGATTCAAATGATGCATTGCCGAGGTTGCAAACCAGTTGCAAGATCAACCGGTTTGCGATTTTTGTTTCAAAACAGTTGCAACCGAGAGCGGTCGGCCTAAATTTTACTACAATACAAATCGAAAATCATAACAAAATCGACCAGTTTCTCACGATTTACGTCCGTCCGGCGTGTTCTCATCTACATATCGTCCAGCTCTGGTATGTTACAACACATTTAAATGGCGTTCGGCGTTCGCAAACGGGATTTTCCAGCCGATCTTAAACTCGTTTCTCCAACAACGCGAACGATTCGAAGGCGAATAACCTTCGATTCCGTTAGCAATTTCGGATTTACCGACGAGATTTCGTTAATAATATCTCACCTGTACATTTTGCTGGTGGATTTCCCGCATTTTCTCCAACTCACACTGGCCACACGAATGGAGGGAAAACGCGCACGAATCGAAACGATTTTAAATCCACTCGCTCGGGCGAATAAATCGATATGATCTGATTATACCTATTTCGGTTATCAAAAATTTATAGTTCAAGCATTAATTATTAATGTAGTTAATTCGAAAACTAATTTGCTATTACCGTGAATCGGTCTAGTAGAAAAATTCTACCTAATAATGCATTATAAATAACTTGTAATTGTTCTAAGTAGTTCACTGTTTGTTGGAATCAACCCTTCAAAAATTGATAAAATTCATACAGATGGAACAAAATTAATTTCCCTTTAGTTTCATACAAAATCTATTTCTTTCTGTAAGTATTGTATTATCAATTTTTACACAGCCAATTTTACTGCATTTGCACCAATAAAAATTGCATCGAACATTTATAAAATCGAATCTCATCCCGCCTACTTACCACATCATTTAACAGACATTCCTCTGAATAAATTCTGTTATCATTTTTACGAAACCAGACTCGAATTAGACGGCATTTGCAGTCAGGCCTGATCCGCGCGATTATTCAGCCAGCCAAGTGTAATTTTTTCATTAGACTCCGCGATCACGTCGCCGAGGTTCTTTTAGTAATAGGCTTGTTTTCGTACCATATTTTCGCAGTACCATAACGAGTTTTTCTTCACCATAAACAATCGTTTAAATCGCACTCTAAATGCAATTTGCGGAGAAAATCCCGAACCTCCCTCGTAGCTCGCTCGTGTGTGCATACGAGGGAGGTTGCGAATGTAATTGTTGGGTGGGAAATGCGGGAGATTTGTTATCTTATGTTTTTAGCGTAATTTTACAGAAGATAGACGAGACTGGCGGGGATCAAAGATTATATTATAGCATTTAAGTCGTCTCCAGGAAGTAATTTTTTCGTATAATATTTAAACTTACATGCATACATAAAAACTGTTTTGCGTGTACTTAGCGCGGTTTTTTTTATGCGGCTCAAAGTTTAACAATTTCGCGAAAATATCACACAAACCCGTTTCTATCAAGGCAAACGAAGAAAGACGTAAGAGAAAACCGACGAATTTATTCGAATTTTGCCTAATTATTAATCGTATATATTTCAATTTAATTATATGTTAATAATTAATTTATTATATACATACGAGGGACGGACTATAAGAAGGTTAAAATTACCTCCACGTAATCACTTTGTTTTCGATATTTCGATTAGACAAACTGGCTGTAAATTTATTGAAACGAGTAATTTCCAATTCGATTTCCCAATTACCGATCAATAAAATAGATTGACTTTTTTTTTGTCGAACGGAATAAATGAAACGTATTTTATAGAACGAGATGATTAGCTCATAATTCTTAATTGCAATTACCATTTATGCAATTTGTATAAAAATAACTAAGCAGAATTGAAACAAAGGTTTTTTTTATGGAAATATCAGAGCGTGTAGGAAAACCTTGTAATTTTATTGTAATAATTGTTGATTTTTCGTACCTACTTTAATAACATAAAATGTACATAAAACACGTCCCTTAACCCCATAAATATTGTCCTATAATAATAAGTAATTAGTATTAAAGGTTTTAAAAGGAATATTTTCGTAGATAAAAATCGGTGTCTTCAATAATGTTGGATCAATAACTTTCATATGTATATAAGTACGAATGAATGTCGCCTGAAGATATAAGAGAAAGTGAGACAGCTTCCTTACTGTTCAAATTACGTAACTGAAACCTACTTAAGTCGGATTTTGTGTTAAAACGGTGATAATCTCATCGCAAGTAGAATAGTTATGGAGGTTTTTTTTAATGAAGTATCCTCACGAATTTCGCCGAAGAATTATTTCGACTTAACATGTATTAAAAGTTGAATTTTTGCATAGAATTTTTAACAGGTAAATTCCGCTTCAATTTTATTTTACGAGCGATCGATAATTTGGCTCAAAATCACGACGGATTTTAAAAATCTGGACACGTTCGAGTACTAAATGGGAACTTTACGATTTCATGTAAATTACACTTAGAAATTTATTGGCTCGTATCTTCGAATGCGATAAAAAAATTGTTGGTGTAATCGAAATTGTCTGAAACTTGGCATTTGCTTTTATAAATTAATCGGTTAATTAAAAGAACAGATTTACAAATACTTGTAACACACAATAGAATTTTTTAACTTTATTATAAGTTGATGAAAAATCCTATCAAAAACTATTAATTTGATTTTATTTTGTGATAAGAATTTATAGTGAAAAAAAATAGTTACAGATCCTATATCACTGGTTTAAATGGAGATAAATAATTCTGTACTTTGATTAATAAAATAATTTTTTAAAGCAAAACAAAAATGTGTTTTGATTATTCTTCATTTGACAACAAAGTACAAATAACACTTAATATAAATAACATGTTTACTCAATATTATTTGTTTGTTTTCGATATTTTTTTAACATTTTTCGGAAATTTATTCACCATAAATGCAATCTCACTTTAAAGACAATTATTAATGCAATATCGCTTTATAGGTGCATCCTATTACTATTTATAGTAACTAAACCGATGCATTATGCATTAGAATCCAATAATGCAAATTTCCTTTGATTCGTAATGATAGGTATAGTCTGTACTAGAATAATTAAAACCTTTTTCCGCTCATCGAATAATGGTTTTTGTCGAAATTTAGAATAGAAATATTTCCGCGAATTACAAACGAAATTATTGTATAATTACGATATAGATAGCTATTTAATTGTCGTGCATATTAAGGAATTCCGAAAGTGTTTTGACCATCAAACGGGCATGCCCGGTTCTCATGGTAGCCCCCTCGACAATAAAACAAACCGGTTTACACTCGGAAATTATTCAATAATTATTTTTTTGCGCCTAAAATATCTCGAAATTCGGAAAAAAATCCAATCGAATTCCCGACGCGATTGCATCAGAATATTCCTTAATCCAGCGATAGAACCGCATACACATTGGGTACATCTAAACATCCCATTTAGGTCCTTAAAGTGACATTTACAGATCCTTCAAGAGGAATTTTTCCTCTCCAACTCCATCCGAGATACTCACCCGAGCGTCCCGTTGGTCCAAGAGAACATTCTCTTGACGGTCCTCCCTCCAGGTCCGGACACCGCGCTGTTATCCATTATCTATCTCGTTGCTATTCTCGTTTCGTTCACTAATTTATCTATCCACCAGCACTCTTCGAACAGGTTTAAATCATGTTGCAGATGGCACGGCGGGCGAAGTCGAACTGTTGTGGTCGAATTTGAATACTAAACGCGTTGCTTGCGAATCGCGAAGGTGAGATGAGATGGATTCGAATTCGAATTCGAAATCGCACCGGACGCAAAAGTCACGCACACGTTTGCAGGGCCGGAAAAGCGGAAAACTCCCGGGGGGGTGTTTCGAATTTCGAATTTCGGACGGGTTTTTTCTGGTTCGATTTCGACGCGAAACGAACCGATCGGTGCACGTACGCGATTCGAAATAGAAAGTACAATGGCCGGATTCCTTTCTAAACGTAGAAGTCGCTGGCGAGCGCGCCGCGGATTTGATAAAAAAGAAAGTTCTCGGTTCTCGGCTCTTGGTTCTTGGTTCTTGTTCTTACCGGTTGGGCGAGGCGAGGTGCGTAGCGGTACGTGCACGACACACGGTTCGATGTATCGGACGATCGTATTGAATTGGTTTTACCCCACGAAATGCTCCAAGGTACGCCTATGTGCACTAAAGTGCTATTCAAGCGAAATGGTGGTTGCATAAGCATCAGGCGCTCGTACACATAACACCAGATTTATTTAAGTTGGCTACAACAACTGACAGTGACAATTGACATTTGACATTATCAGCAATTTGCGGAGTTGTTTGGTGTATAGATGAAAGGGTAGCTTTCTGGTTAATTAAATAATAATTAGCTACTATTTACAACCAAAATCGTCTTCTCTACGTCTTCCAAGACAACCAAAGGTAAGCCTGTTGAGTAATTGTAACAGTTATTTCATAAAAACTATTTGTTGTGAGTCGGCTTTGAGTGCGACTGCCAGAAAACATGGCGGCCTCTTTAACTTTAACATGGATAATTTTTTGAAATATTTTGTAGATGAGACGGAGAACGCGAAAAACGCAGGTACCTAGCGATATACCTAAAAAGGTGACTAGAAGTTCTACCAGAAGAAAACAACAACAATCTCCGTCATTATCTGAAGAAAATGCGGATTCTTCGATGAACGAAAGCCAAATTTTAGAAACGAGCATCGAAGAACCAGAAAAAGTCGATTCAGGTAACAAAGCGTTAGATAATACCGAAAAAAGCGAAAATAAATCTGAATTAGTTCAACCGTCTGAAGACAAAACAGTAAAAGATCAAGTTAATGCGGATGAGGATGAGGAGAGCCCAAAAGGTAAGTCAACAGGTATAAATGATCAAACTCCAAATAACATTGAACATCAAAATGAAAATAATGAAAATGTACAGGGGTCAGCCCCGTCACCTAAAGATAAAGATGAAAATGTACAGATAAATGAGATTCAAAAAGATGAACAACACGATAGTGCACAAGCACAAGAAGAAAACGTAGTTAAAGAAGAAAACGAACCTAAAGAAGAAGAAAAAGCTGCTGAAGAAACTAAAGAAACTTCTAATGAAACTCAATCGGACGATTTCGAAAGCGAATACAAGAAAGAAGATTCATCGAGTGTAAACGGTTTATCGAAAACCGAAGAATCCAGTGCAGAAGATAAACCGATAGCAAAGAAATGTATTATCTTAAAAAGAACTGCCAATGAACGATCGCAAAGAGTATCCTCGCCTTTAGAGGACGGCGAAATACAAGAATCTAAAGAGAAATCGAGAAAAATCACTCTAAAGAGACACACTATCGAAGAAAGTAACTCGGAAATCGATAAAATCGTCATAAATCGAAGACCGTCCACTAGCGAAGAAAATGGTACTAGAAAAAAGCGATTAAGCAGTGGCGTAGACGAGAATATACTTACAGTAGTCGGTAAGATTTTTCCACATTTACCATTAAAATTCCACTAATAATACGTTTATATTTTAGGTAAACCGAGTAAACCTACTAAAATAATAAAACTCGATAGGACTTTCTCCAGCGAAACTCCTCCGCAACAACCTGAAAACGCTCGTACTCGTAACCAATCCTGGGGCAAATCCGAACTGTCCGACAGCCTTTCTTCGAACACTTACAAAATCGATTTGGAATCGATCAAAACCGTCTGTCCCGCTTTGGAGTTTCTCGCCGAAACCGACATAAAATTGGAGGAACCTCCGAAGGAGAGCGAAATCGAAGAGGAACCGGTCGCGAAGAAATCCGAAGAGGAAGAGGCCAAATCGGACGAGGCCAGCGAGAAGGAACAAAGCGAAGAGGTACAACTAAAGCCCTCACCTAATACTAGCTTATATTATGTTTATTAATTACAGGACGAATCGCAGGAGGAGCAAAAAATAAAAACCAACGCAAACATCATAGCGTTGAATAGAAAAATCAGTATAGTGGATGATACGGCTGCGAAATTGCGACCGCCTCCCAGCCCGGCGAAGAATCCGACGTCCGCCATCTTGTACATCACCAATTTGGTGAGGCCTTTTACTATTAAGCAACTCAGAGAGCTTTTGGAGCGCACGGGGAAGATCAAGGAGGACGGGTTTTGGACCGATCGAATCAAGTCGAAATGCTACGCTCACTACGAATGCATCGAGTAAGTGTAATTGTATTTTATTTTCGCGTGTGTTTGATGTATAATTTTTAGAGAGGCGGAGGCTACGAGGAATGCTCTGCACGGTATTTTCTGGCCGGTGGGCAACGGAAAGCAACTGACAATCGATTATGCGACCGAAGAAGAAATGGAGGTCGCGAAAAATCCCGTACCACCACCGGTTGTTGTTCCCGAAAAGTTACCGGATAAGGAAAACAGGGTAAGTCGAACGAATGCAGTTATTTTAATTTATTGAGTACCTTGTGTATTTGCAGGAGCCCGATTTGATGACTAATAAGCATAGGGAGGATCAGGAAGGGGATTTCGAGCAGGAGGAGAGAAAAAATGATTCAGGACGTGAATGGGACAAGCATAAGGAAGAGCATCGAAGAAGGCATTCTAGAAGCAGGAGCAGAGAAAGGGCGCGAAAACACAGCCACAGATCGTATACTCCCGAAGGTTGGTAATCGATTATTCGAAGTCTGATTATTGTTATAATTATGTCTGTTTGTAGAGCATCGCAAAAGGCAAAAAATGAACGATGATTCGGTGCCGCAAAAGTTGATGGACGATCTATTTTTGAAAACTAAAGCCATGCCGAGTATCTACTGGCAGCCCCTTTCTCCTCAAGAGGTAAACGAGATTATTAACTCGAAAAGAGCTGCTTATTTATCGAGTTGTTTGTTGTAGATTGCGACGAAACAACAACAACGGCTTGTCCGGATGGAAGAGCACAAGCGAAGAATCGAAGAGACGCGGACTAGAAGAGACAAAGAGCGCCGGGGCTCTTTCAGACGTCGCTGACACGGCGGCCGTTTTCCTTCAAATTTTTTAGTTTTTTCAGGAGTTCAATAACAGTTTTTCCTTTTTTCTCTTTAGAATGGCCGATGGAATGAGAGGATTTTATAATAGGACTTTATTTAGCGCTTTTTTTTTGTTCGTAGCGGTATGGATGCGTTTGGTGTGAATGCTTCAGGTTTCAGTAATCTGATTGTTATAGGTCTTCGTTTGTGACGGTCCTAGGAAGGCGTTTAGCGACGAGGGATTTCTGAAAGACGTCAAACAATGACGAAAAGACGGTTTTTTCTATTGATTTATTTTTGTTCGTATTCAGTTGAGTATATACAAACATAGCACAGCGTAACGTAACTTTGTTCATTTATAATGAAAATTGAAAATAAAACGCATTCAAATATATATGAATTTAATTTGTGATTGTCTCTTTTATTTGTATTTTATTATAAAATGTTTACTAATTTAAATTACGCCATATTCGTTTGTAATTAATGTTGCCTAACTTCAGGCATGTTTTCTAACTTTGCTAACAGATGTCACTACGGTTTTCAAATAAAGAAACTGTCATTTACGTTGCCAACCTAAATCGAGATGTTGATTAAATATCCCTAATTTCTTGTATTCTGTTTTGGTTCCGCAGCAAAATGGAGGCAGCTAAAAGTTTTCGGGTTTTTTCGAAATGATAACGTAATAAATAAATAAATTACCGGTTCCTTCGTGCAGCTCAACGCGGGCATTATGTAATTCGCATCGAATTCGTACCAGTGTTTGTGGAAAATGTTACAAAACTTTTCGTATGTGCATCATTCAAAGTTCACTGTGATATTGGTGATTGCTTCTGTTTTGACATCCTTACAGAGTTCAATACAAGGTATGTTCCTTAAATTTTATTTCCTGTTACCCGATATCGCCCTTTGCTTAAAAATAGATTCGATACGCGGTTTAATTCGACGGAAAATTCGATGTTTCGATTGAATTTTCGCATATTTATTGCCCTTCTAATCGCAATCAACAATCACCCCCGTTCATTTTTTCTTATTTACTTATCGTACGAATTCGTGCATTCATAAATTCATCTATAAAGAGAAGGTCATTTACATTTTGTTCGAATTATAAATAGCTCGGCAAAAGTAGATGCGTCGTTAAGTCTAGATAGTTATCTCAAAGGTGTGACAATATTTATTATATCAAAGTAATCTCGCTATTGGGACATGATGATAGTCAAATTTCTTATTTGCTCAATAATACTTAAGTTTTTAATCTATCGATATAGCCTAAATAAATATTTACTTAGTCTGTGGTTATAATATTTTATATCTATTGAAATTAGGGTCTTATTCTTCTTCAATACAAGGTGTATTTCTGAAATAAGTAGAGAACCTCAAAATATGACAAAAACTTAAATGTCATTTTATCGAAATGTCAATGTCAAATAATTCATTCCTACAGCCTACTAGATTTTTATAGACAATAGTTTTAAAATTTAAATTACAGGTTAATTGTAACAACAAATTAAAGCAATATCTTCCCCGTAGGTCATGTGCTAGAATTCACGGTCGAGCCAACAGACACGGTGGTAGAAGCCGGCCAATCGGCAGTCCTCGATTGCGTAGTAAGAGCTTCCCATCACCAATCCAGCGTTCTAATACAATGGCTCGATCAAGACGGCTCCAAATTGAACTTCATCGGCGATTTGTACAGATCCCAATTAACCAACGGTTCCTTATACATAACTAGCGTGATCGAAGGCCAGAGATTAACGGGCAAATACCAATGCATAGCGACCCTACCGAACGTCGGCTCTATAGTGAGTCGCATCGCCAAGCTAAGCATAGCCAGTAAGTTTATACATCGATCGAATTATTATTTCTACAATCGTACCGTTTGCGAACAGATCTAGCGGGCTTCCAAGAAGAACCGAGAGATTTGAGTGTATACATCGGACAACGGGCCTACTTCGCCTGTCTGGTAATCAGCGCGCCCGCGCCGCGCATAAGATGGCTGAAGGACGAGCGGCCTCTTCTCGTCGACGATCTCCGCATGGCCATTCTACCGTCGGGCGCTTTGGAAATCGACGAAGTCGTGGAGTCCGATCAGGGCACTTACAGGTGCAACGCTTCGATTTTGAGCACTCATAAATTGAGCAACAAGGCCGTGTTGCACGTTGGTTTGGATCAAGAGGAGGCTCTGAATGTAGCCGGTCCGAGTTTCGTGGCTCAACCGCTTCCGGGGACTTACGTCGAAGGCCAGAACGTTTCGCTCGATTGCGCTGCTAATGGGTATCCCAAACCGGTGATTACTTGGTTGAAAGACGGATATCCCATCGATATGAAGTGAGTTGTAATGAGTTTGAGTGAGTCGAATTTACGTGTGGTTTTGATTCGTAGCGATCTGGACAGTCGGTTTAAATTCGCCGGTACTACCAATTCCCTCAGGATCACTAACATTAAGGAAGAAGATGATGGTACTTACCAATGTCGGGCTGAGAATAAGGAAGATAGTTTGGATGCGTCTGCTGTTATTCACGTACAAGTAAGAGGATATTTCGATAATTGTTTCCGAATAATTAACAAATTTGCGGTTTTCCATAGGTGCCTCCTAGATTTATAAAGAAACCCCAAGATATCGTCGAACATTCCACTAAAGATATAGAATTCAAATGCGCCGTTTCCGGTATACCGGAGCCCGAAGTGCAATGGTTCAAAAACGGCGAGCTCGTTAAATATTCTGAATATTATAAATTAGTTAATGGGTATGAGATGGTTATTGTTTGTATAGCTGTTACTGAAAGCTTAATTTGTAGTTACAATTTGAAAATAATGGGATTGATGCCCAGCGATTCCGGTTTATTCCAATGCTTCGCCACCAATCAAGCGGGAAACATCCAAGCCGTGGCCAATTTGAAAGTACAAACCAATCCAGGTATGTTAGGTTTATTTGTATACATTTATTTATTATTATTATTTTTTTTTTTGTATTGAGATTAATTTCGTTTATTTTTCTTTCACCTCATCCCGTTCGCTTCCTTTCGTTTGCATGTAAACCATCTAGAAAAACGTAGAAAACACCATTCGAAAAAAGTCCCATCGGAACACTCGATATCGCTCTTCACCTCCCTCAAATCGGATTCCCGCGGGAAATTGTCCGACATCCCTCAATCGCATGCCGCCAAAACGCCCGAAACGCACGCCTTCGATCCCCATTCCGTTTTTAACGCTTTGAAAAGTAGCGAATCTAACGATACCAATACTAACCTCGGCGACGTTCAATTTGCTTTCACCCCCTCGCCCCGCAAATCCGCAGCCGATTCGGAGCGGACGAAAGAAGAGGGTTTGCCCGGCCCGCCGCTGGAACTGAAGGCGCCCATCGTCAAGGCCAGATTCGTCATACTCAGCTGGAAACCGCCGATCGAGAACGGGGACAATATCCTGTCTTATTCCATTTACTACAGACAAAATGCTAGCGACAGGTAAGTTGTAAATGAATTTAATATGTATTTCTAATTGTTTGTGTTGTTAGGGAACGATTTTTGAATACTACGAGATCGAAGCTGGAGGAGTACAGCGTGAGCGATTTGTTGCCGGGTCGAGAGTACCACTTTAGGATTGTACCGTATAATGCATTGGGTGCAGGAGAGTCTTCGGAATTGTTAACTATCACCACGCAATCCGAAGAGCATGTAGCTAGTGCCCCGCAGAATTTCAACGTGTACGCCACCACTCCTCGTAACATCCACATTAGCTGGCGCCCGCCCGAACTAACCAACGGGAATATCTTAAAATACACCATCTACTACATGGAGGTGAGATAAAAACGATTAATAGACTCGATGTGTGTGTGTGTAACAAAATGGTTGTTTTTAGACGAGTGCTTCGGTGGAACACAATGTAGACACCACAGATTTGAATTATGATATAAACGGTTTGATGCCTTACACTGAGTACAGTGTATGGGTGGTAGCGGTGAACGAAAACGGGGCCGGTGCTGCTACCGAGGAGAAGCTCGTGAGGACTTTTAGCGCTGCGCCGACTGAACCTCCGATCAACATCACCACGGAACCTTCTAGTACGGTAAGTGAGCTCCAGTTTATTTGTTAATTACAATAGTGGGCTCATTTAAGATAAAAAAAACACCGCTTATATCAATTTTTCTGATTTTTTTAATGGAATAACACCCTGTACGTCAAATTAAATGTCAACTGTCAACGTATCTCTATCTCTCTTAGTGACGGAAATGACAACTTTGACAGTTCGAAGTTTGTTCATCGTCGCTGTCATTAATGTAAGTTTTTTTTTTAAACGATTTTGATCATTTCTCGGTTTTCAGTTAATATAAACGACCAAAAAACATATATTTGTACGAATTATCGCATTTTTCTTTTATTCTCGTCCATTAAAAGCGACGATATTGTCTATTCTCTCACTTCGGTGTAGTTCCGTTTAAACCAAACGAACGTGCAACATCCGCCAACCGTCAACTGTCAAACTGTCAAACTTTTAAATTCGATTTACGAGAAAAATAACGAATTTAGCTAGCGAAAACCGGTCGATTTTCTTCTATTGCTACATTTCCATAACGTATCATCACCGGTTTCTAGAGTATAACGGTGCGCTGGGAACCCCCTCCGGCGGAGTCCCAAAACGGCGTGATACTCGGCTACAGGATCAAATGGCGTCGAATCGCTCGAGGTAAATCCTTCGCTCACACGACACAACCGAGCGAAAGACACTACGTCATCAACGATTTGGAAAAAGGAGTCTTGTACCAGATCAGATTGTGGGTGTTGAACATCAACGGAACGGGTCCCGGTTCGGAATGGGTGGAAGTCGAAACGTTCCAAAACGACGTCGACGAGAGCCAGGTGCCCGACAAACCGGCTTCTATAAGAGGTATTTGGAGAATATTAAACGATAGAAAAATAGTTTGTTTACACGTATCTTTTTAGTCCGTCCCACGTTCGATAAGCTTTACGTGATGTGGTCCCCGCCTAACAACCAGAAAACCCGCGTGCGTCACTACATCCTCGGCTGGGGCAAAGGCATACCCGATATGTACTCGCAGGAATTGGACGAGAGAAATAGAACTTACGTCATCGATAGATTGGGTACTAGTCGCTCGTCGAATTAGCTCCATAAGTACTACTAATTAATCGGTATATTCCAGAACCCAATTCGGAGTACGTGTTGAGTTTAAGAGCGAGCAACCAAGTGGGCGCTGGCGCTCCAATTTACACGCAAGTTCGTACACAAGACGAACCCCCGCCGGAACCCGCTGTCACTCTTTATCCTCCGATGGGACTCAAAGCGCAAGTTTTAAGTACCAGTTCGGTGGTGCTTTATTGGACCGATCAAACGCTAAAGCAATCACAAGTAAGCCTCACACCAATACTATTTCGAGAAGATAGAATAATGCTCTTAATGCTATGTTTTTTTTGCTAGTACGTTCGAGACAACCGATACTACATCGTCAAAATCACCGATGATAAAATGAAAAAACCGAGATTCATCAACGTGACCGATTTGAACGTGATGGTGGACGAGTTGAAGCCGAACACGCTGTACGAATTCTCCGTCAAACTCGTTAAAGGTACCGGTGTAGGTGTAAAACGAACGATTCGCGATGATAATTATCGATGATTTTAAAGGTCGCAAGGAGAGTTCGTGGAGCATGGTGGCCCACAACAGGACGTGGGAACTGCCGTTGAACGTGGCCCCTCGCGAGCTCGACGCGCATTTCAAGGACGAGGATTCGCAGCTGTTGGAGCTGTCCTGGCAACCGCCGAAGACTTACACGGGTCGCATAACGGGATATGTAATATTGTATACGGATAATAGGAGTCTCTCCGATCCCGAATGGAACGCTTCGGTGGTGAAAGGAGACGGTCATTCGAGTATTATTTACAACCTGAAGCCGTTTACGATGTATTATTTCAAAGTGCAGGCGAGGAATAGCAGGGGTTACGGACCGTTTTCCAACGTGATTACCTTCAGGACGGGACAACGTAAGTTTCCGAATGGATTCTAAACGCATCTCGTTAATTGCATTTTGTTATTTTTTTCTTTTTTGTATGCGTTTGTGCGTGTTTTTATTTATTTTTTTTTTGCATTAGGTGTTGCAACTTTCCGTTCAATTCCAAGTCAACAATTAGGTAATTTGTTTTTGTTTAATCGATTTAGCTTTGTACTAACCGATGTAGTTGAATTATTAATTTGATTTGAGCATTTTTTTTGAGATTGACAATACTTGTTAGAATTTAAAAATGCTTACAATACATTTGTATTATTCATGTTGTAGAATCCGACAGCGTCCTATCCAGCGAGACTCAGCTCTATCTAATAATAGGCGGATGCATATTGATCGTAGTAACAATAGCAGGCGTGATATTCTTCCTCTGTTGCCGAAGATCGAACGCCAACGCATCGCCCGATAGAGTGAAGAAGGTGAGCCAAAAAATAATCGCCTCGTTATACATTTAACCGATCGGTTATGCTTCTAGGGTTACCAGAAAGGTTCGCAGAGCATCAAACCGCCGGACCTGTGGATCCACCACGAGCAAATGGAATTGAAAGCCGTCGGCGACAAAAGGCATTCGCACAACGACGAGGCGAGCAGCAGCGGCGCCATGACGTTGCCCCGGAGCTCCGGCAGGAACGACTACGACCATCACGACGGCATCAATACGAATTCTTTGGACAAGCGCGGCTACGTTCCGAATTACGTCGGTGAGTTACGGTCCCTGTTGTGGCCTCTGGAGACACAAACGGGCGTCCATTGAAACGGACCGAGGCCTTCATCGAGGGACTCGGTTTCGTGGATGCATAAGCAGCTAGAGGCCTCACAGTGCTTGAACCTCGAGCTGTCTCGTTATAGAACGAAAGTGTATCGTTAGAGCGATTCTAATTCGTTGTAAATGCATTTTGCAGCGATCGCTACGCCGATCAATTCGACGACGTTGAGCCAATCGAGCAACGATTCGACGCCGTCGAGCCGACAGCCGTTCGTCAGAACTCAATACTCGATGCCGGCTAGAGCACAGATGCCTGTAGATCCGAATTTCCCTCACAATCAAGCCGCCGAGAACGTTTACATCACCCATCCGGTGGCCCACAATCCGCACGACGCCGGCACCCCCTTGAGTTCCGGTTACATAGGGTTAGTACGACGCGAATTGGCTAAAAGTTTTCGTTATTTGCACGTTTGTTATCGTTTGTAGGCATCCCCAGCCCGTACCTACGGGCGGTTACAACACCCCGACGGGGTCCGGTTGGGCCGTAGACGGGACTAAACGAATCCAAGCTCAAGGCCACCCGTTGAAGAGTTTTACCGTGCCAGCGCCGCCGCCTTTATCAGCGCCCGGTACGCCACAAGCCAAGCATATTGGTAAAATTCGGCTTTAGTGCTTCTAAAATTCGTCAAATTATCGCGTATAGTCGTTCCAATGTCGATTGGATACCTCGTTGTCGGGCTACTAATGCTACGAAACGGCTCTCTTTCGGGGAAAGACTATACAACAGATGATAGTAGTTCATAATATCATCTAAAGCTTCCATCTCTCGTTTATAAGCTCGAGCTACTAATGCTACAAAGCTAGCTCTCTTTCATCGAAATTTGTAATTGTAATCAGTATTAAAATGCTATTGGAAAGACTATACACCAAAGACATCTCGTTTACAAGCTTCCTGAGTTGCTGGTCATTATTTTTTTAAACTATTCACCGCTAAATAGAACGGTATTTTAACGCGTTTTCGTTTGTGCAGTAACAGTGAGACCGACGACTTCGCCGTACAAGAAGGCGCCCGCGACGGGCGGGAGCCCGCCGACGGGGACGGGCGTCGCGACGTCGCGGATCAGCGCGTCGAATCCGCCGCCTTACACGGTCGACGAGATCCAGCGATTGAAGCCGTCGCATTCGACGGAGGAACTGAACCAGGAGATGGCGAATTTGGAGGGGTTGATGTTGACTTTGAACGCCATCACGGCCAACGAGTTTGAATGTTGAACTGGTCGATTTCTGGGTGGGAATTTGATGGTGAATTTGATCGATTGGATGTTGTTGCTTTGTTGGATGTTTGTTCGTGTTAAATGGCGGAATGTCTATTCGAATGGCTTGTCGAAAGTATGAAAAGAAAAAGAACTGAATTTGGATTATTAATGTTATGATTAAATGTTTTATCGTCGTGCCATTCTGTATAGACGTTTTAATTAGGCGATAGTATTAATAATTAGACGCATCGATCGTAAATACGTCCATGAAACGGTCATAATGCCTAATACCGATAATGACTAAATTCGTTTATTACTTATCTATTAATCAAAATATCCTTTTTTTATGTATACACGTAATATTTTACAATTTTCTGAACTTTTTATATTTAAAAAGGCGAATTTTAAGACTGATTTTTTTAAAAAGACGTTTGTTACCAAATTTTTTATAGTTATGTTTAGATTTTTTTTTGAATTTGAATTCAAACTAATAAGTAAAATGTGTACAAAAATATACTTATGAATCTCTATATAGACCGACTAATCCTTATTGCATCATTTTTTAAAGTTGTTGAACTTCGTTTTGTTCAGTTGAACACTTGAACTACTCCTTTACGAAATGATATAACAAGGAATTTCTACTTAATACTGTATTCCTATATATTTATATTCAAAAGAGACATGCTCAATTTTTACAACTGTATTCACTTGTTGCAATAACAATTTTTCTAATATTTTTATCTAGCGTAAAAGAAACTAATAATCGTTTAGCCTAGATGATGTGATATTGTCGATTTTTTTAAATATTTTTTGAAAGAATAACGATTTTTTTGTCACTGTCACAGTACATTTTTCTTATCGAAAGTTTTAGGTAATGGTTGGATTTTTTTGAAAGGAAATCTAACGAATTTGTTACCTTTTTTTGTCCATTTTAGTCTTGCCTGGTGTCTTGGTGATATTTAGATGAAATATTTAATATTTAGCATAGATTTCCGTGATTTTTTATTATTAATTAATATAATGTATGATTAGATTTAATTATTTCAAAATACCAGTGCTATTCGTACGTAAATTTCATATTTAGATAATTACAAATATCTAATGGAAATCTAATTAAATATTGAATGTAATTATTTTTCATAGACATAATAGGATTGCTGTCGAATAGTTTTTTTTTTACTTTTAAATAGTTTACTTATTTATTATTTTATTACATTTAAATAGATTAATGGGGTTTTGTGAGTTCTTATAGTGCATACGTTCGAACGGCGATCCTTTTATAAACACAATTAATTTTAATGAATTAATTAATTAATGTTGGCACCTATATTGTTGTTCAATATTTAGAAAACGTATGTATATAAACTGTACATATTATTATTATAAAAGTATGTTAATATTTTGTATTATTGTATATCAACAGCTATTTTATCCACATAAAACAATATTTTTGCTACAGTAGTACAAAATAAGATGCTTTACAATGCTTAAACAAAATAACAGTATTTTCAAATTTTAATAACACCCTGTATATATGATAATGTTTTATGTGTTTTGTAGAATTTATTTTAGTCAATTTTCCATATTTATTTCGGATGTGCGTTATTTTTTTGTGATGTGTGAGATTATACTACATATATGGTTTTAGAATTATAATTCAAAACGGCAGACATAAGCCTTAACAAAACATTTAAATTGTCTAAGAATATTTTATGACTTTTTTCACTCTATGTATGTAATATTTTAAGTGTCGCTAAAATAAATAAACTTTATAAAGAAGTTGATTATTTTTAAATGAGCAAGTATATTTCTGATATGGTCTTTTACTATAAATACAGTTGATTACTGTTGTACTCTTATTATCCGAATACCACTAACGGTCAAGTCAACTTAAATGGTAGAAGACTGACATGACAGTTGACGTTGACATTCCAAAAAAACTGGCTATTTTTGTAGGTTAAGTTTATTTTCCAAAAACTTTTTAGTAAAAACCTTATTGTCTTTTACTTTTATAATCCAATTATGTCTGATGGTAAGTAATTGTGCTAGTGAGATTACAATGGTACGACACACACTTTCCATTTCAGAGGAGGTTATTAAAAGAAGGCTGATATTCGATGGAGACGGCACAGGTGACGATAGACGCTTCAATTTGATGCTGAAAATGATCACGAAATTCATAAACTCCGGCGAAGAAACCGCCGAAGAGTCCCGGCAGCGATACGATAAAATTTCAGCTCAATTGAGTATGATCGAGCACGCTCGAAAACGCTCCGAATTGGTGACGAAATCCAACGATGATCAATTGATAAAATACCAGAAGTTATTCAAAGACTACGAAGGAAAAATACGCGACATAAAGAGCGACATTGCGAAACAACGGACTGAATTAGAAAAAGCCAAGACAATCAAACAGAACAGGTTTGTTCCAACAAACGTTAATTTGAACGTGAAAACTAATCTTATAATTTCTAGAATCGAATATGATCTTCTCGCCAAGCAAATATCCGCCGAACCAGCCAGGACCGAAATGAACAAGAAATTGCTCTCGTTGCAGAAACACCTAAAAGACATCGGGGAAGAAAAGAGGCGTTTAATCCAGAAACTAGCCAAAAGGAAGAAACAATTCCACGTATTGTCCACATCCGCCAATCAACTGCAATTTTATTTAGACGAAGACAACGAATTCATTGATATAAATTCCTCCTTGGACGATGTAAATGTTAATAGTCCCGAACCAATGTCGGAGTAGATTTAGTTAAATAAGAGTATAGAAAATAAGATAATTATGAATTGTGTAAATGTAAAAGTCGGAAGTAAGTATTAAATTTACAACTTTTTGTTTTTTTTACAAGTTTCTTATTAATCGATTCAAACGAAATCCCAAGTGTTTGTATTTATTTATTGACCATTTAACAATACAGATATGTACATTAAAAGGTAATTCAATCGTAAAATAAATTAGTAGAACTTAGATATATGAAAGACTCTATATTATGTAAATATACATATGCCCATATAAGAAAATATATACAAGCATACATACACGCTACCACATGGCGTTTAAGCAAAAATCCGAAAAACCTCCACTGGCGCACTTGCTATTGCTGAGAAAGGCATGTTCAAACGGACTCTCGTTCAATTCGAAAAGAAATATGAGCGAAATCGAGGCGGCTTTGGACGTGTCACGTGTCAAGTACAGCAAACGAACCTTCGGAGTTGCCAACCGCAGTCGTGTCACTGTTACCAACCTTTTTTTAGTGTTTTTTTGTGCGTTACCTCAGTTACTACAGTGAAATAAAAATTATAGGTACGCAAGAATACAAGATAGTATGAAGAAATTGGCACTATTCAGGAAGAAATAAATAATATATTTTAACGAATGCTTGCATAACAAACTGCCCACGTTCGGCTCATATTTCCCTTCTAATTGGAGAGACTTTAGGTTAATTATTACCGAACCCTTTGTATATGAACGCTACACGATTTTAGTGTGCTCGTTACAATAAAATATGGCAAAAATGTTTTAATACAGCGATGGAATACAGATTGTTCAAAAAGTAAGACGTTTGATTAGAGACTTTATGTTGCTAAATTAATCGTAAATATTTATCATTTCTGGTAGTAAATGTGAGAAATAGTCTCTATGTGAATCGCATTCAACTTTGTTCAACCATCGGGGGGTCTATAGTGGAGAAACATTAGAAAAAAATGCCTTTGAATCAGTCTAAAAGATATTTCAGTCTTTAGGTTTCTTAAAAAATAGCATCTTTAGACGAAATTCAAATAAAAACGGGTTAAAATTAAAACTAATACCGTTAAACGTTGTCGAATGCTTCGAAAAAGCTGTTAAATTATAATCGCTTACTTTAAGAGCACTCTGTATATGTAAAAATGGATTAGAAAAGCTTATTTTGACTACACACAAAAATATCAGGAATTCAACGAGTAAAAGCTACCAAATAAGCTTCCTTATGTTCGCAGGAATTTCAAAACGACTACATTTTAATTTCATTCCTAACGAAAATAATGAAAACCAACTCGTTATTAAGAAATTCTACATAATAAATCAACAAAATGAACACTTAAAGCTCTAATTTGTATTTTTACATGCACATTTAGAAGCCATTTTAAATAACAATCGGGAATGAAATTAATGCGGATCAATTTGTTCAACAAAAATACATCGCGGTAGTCGAATGATTCGTAATAAATGTTCAAAAATACACACATAGATTATATTTCTGAAAGTTTCAAACAGGGACTAAGAAATAGAAGTGTAAAAATACAATGAATTCGTCCACGACAAGCTTACGAGTTATTTAGAAAAAACGTTTTTCATTTAGGTATATTTTGGCAATTTTATCGTCTACAAATCTCGAAAATTGCACGAAAAAATTTACTCTTACTAAATAACCAACCATCAATTTTCGAAAACCGCCAAATGCGAAATAAACAAACAACTTTAGACAACAAACCTTAATATAAAACCAACAAATTATTGCCCCTAATGTGTAGATAAACGAAAAAATTCGCTACATATGCACATTAAAAAACGTTACAAAAATCTTAACGTAACACCGGAAAAACAAGGCGATTTTTTCTGCAAACGGACAAAATTATTCAATAATAAGTCCTGTAAGTATGAAATTAACAAGTTTTTGTGATTATATATGCTTTTACACCGCGAATGGAGAGGAGAATCAGTTTACAGTTGTTGAAAATATTCAAAACTTTAGGAAATATAGCCCTTTAAAATTTTGAAAACTAATTGTGGCCTTAATATAAATAAAGCTAAAATAAATCTCATCACTTCTAATACGATAAGCATAAATCAAACACTAAAATACCCATTAATTATAAATATAAAAGCGTATATAATCTTATTAGCAAACAACCTACTAAATTAATTTTGTTGCTCTAGACACTAGACACTTTTCCCGTTTGTTTCCTACGAAAAATATTAACCCAGGATATTTCACGAGTCACAGAAAAAATCTAATAAAGCACAGATAAGCAAACAACAGAATATTAGTATCATCGATTTCGTAAATTTTCTTTCTCTAATCCAGAAAGGCGGATAATACAATGCAAATTTTAAATTGTAGATATCTAAAAAAAACGCGGGAGAAATTCAAAATTCCGCTCGATGATTGTGTACGAAATAAAAAAAAGTTAGTCGATTTTGAATTTCTCCGAACATTTATTCTCACCGTACTAAGCACACGTAAAAATAGTAGTACCCTACATCCGCCTAATATTAATTTTAGTCATTATTGCAAAAGAACCCTCGTTCAGCTTCCATCGAACACGCTGTACATGTACAAGATATAAAAAAATGTGCATTGTTCTTCAATAATCGATTTTACTTCTACGCGGTTTTTTTTTGTCACAATAATTAGATCTATTAGATTTACCGGGTGTCCGATGATTTTGCACTCGCGTTGATTATTTTTTGAACTTGCCCTTAAGTTCACAATATTGATAAAATTCGTACGTGTTTTTGAGATCAATTGAATCAATATTTTGCGAACGATTATAGGCAGGTAGCAGCTGCCTAAATATCCGAAAATAACATTTCTAAATAGATTTGTATTGTGTTCTAGAGAAATTGTTTCCCCTTTTGAATTAAAAAAAACTAAATACGATGCTTTGTTAGGAAAACAATTCGTCTATTTGTAGGACGGAGAGAAGATTTTTTTGCACACATTTAGGTGTATTAAATAGAGATCAGGTGATGGTGGAATCGAGAAAAATCATCAGACACCTTAAAAATATTGCTGCATCCTTAAAAATAACAATTACTTATAATATTAATATTATTAATCGAAAATAAAATGACATTTATTCTATTTATTACTGGCAACTAATGGCACCTGACACAAAAATTACTTTTAAAGCGTTGCAATTGGTGATATCTTCAAAATATATATGTATATATATAGAAGTGGTAATTTGTGTGAAAAAGGCAAAAATAACTATTCACTATTGGTGAAGTAGTCCGAAGCGTCGCCCCGACATATCGGGCAGGTTCTATTTGACTGAAAAAATACAAAAAAAAATTACAATTACAATTATTTCACCACAAATCCTTAAACCGCGAATACACGCTTCTAGTAGCTAAAGCAAATCACTAAATCTAGTTACTTGTATGGTGTGAACAACTCCTGCAAGTACCTAATTTAATAAACTACTAGTTTGCACCATACAAGTAACTAAATATAGTTACTTGAAGCAGTAACTCGCTTTAGCTACTTGATACGTGTATTCTCGCCTTTAAACCAAGCTCCTATATCAAGTGTGGACAACTTGATTTAGTAACTCGTGCAAGTAACCAAATTCAGTTACTCGCTTTCTAGTTAATAAGATACAGTCATGCGACCGACAATCGACTTACTCTCAACCATTTATCGATACATTTGGCGTGGAATTCGTGCGAACACGGCAACACCCTGAGCACCTGACGAGCCTCGAAATCGCACATGCAAACGACGCACGACGTCTGATCGCCCTCGTGCGTCTCCTCGTCGAACTTGTAGCTCACCAGCTGTTCGATCTCCAATTTGCTCAGACCGCGCGGTATCACCTCGCCCAATTGCTCGGCCAGATTCAACAGCGCCTCGTAGTTCTCCGTTTCGGTCGAATCGGAGCTGCTCTGGCTGAACGGCGACATCGGCGAATTCGAAAACATCGTACTAACAAAAACAGGCACACATTTAACTCATTCGTTTCAACGATCGAATAGCGATAGTAGTCTTACAAGAAATGCAACAGGAATCCGGCAGGGGCCGCTATCAGCGGCGGGCTGTGGTGCCAGCGCGTACGAGGCGGCGGCAGGCGGGCGTTGCGGTGTTGCCGCGACCGCGCCGCGTGCAACAAATCCAACGGACCGGCGCGAGTCTCCGTCGACAGGAAGAGCGAGGCCGGCGAGGACATCTGGATGGGGGGCACGTGCAACGACGAGGCGCCGTGCACGGCCGAATGGCCGTGAGCGTGGTGATGGTGATGATGGTGATGGTCGTTGAGCAAATCCAACTCGAACGCATCGGGTCGCTGGAAAACGTTTCGAATAAAGCTCGTTAGTTACTCGTTTCGAGGGGGAGTTGGTGATTGATGTGGGATACTACCTGTTGGGGGATGCGCTGGTGGGCGTAGTGCTGGGCGGGCATCGGGACGGCGGCGTTGGCGGGCGGCGGCGGGCCGAACGCGGCGAACGTCTGATGGGGTATGCAGCCGGGCGGGAACTGTTGCGGCACCAGCGGCGGCACGGCGTGCGCGTAGACGTTGTGCAAATGGCAGTTGTGCATGTGGGGCGGCGCGCTCGGCGGCACCGTGCATATCGAGACGTGCGGCGACGTCGAGTAGCTCCACACCGCCTCGCGGTTCACCGGAATGGTCACCGGTACCTGCGATCGAATTGCCAAATTGATTAAAAGGACGTTCGTTAATTTCCAAGCAGTTCAACAGTTTCCCTAGTGTCAATGGTAATTCTACCATTTAGTAGAGTAGCGTAGTTGAAAGTCGAAAGCTGTCATGTTGTCTTGCATTTAGTCTCAACATTCGCAATATTTAGGGGCGCTTTGTAGTTGACACTTTGACAGGTTACAATTTGGAGGAACTAAGGACTACAATTTGTTGTTTTTGCGCGATTTTCCTGTACGAGTAGGTTTTGTGCTTTTCGTTCGTTCTAGATAGTCTTTCGTGCGGTTTATGTACATTCATCGACAGTTTCTCTCGCGATTTTCGGCGTTTTTTCGATCAATTTCGGGAGGGAACGTGGACGATGTAGAGTCTATAGATTATACCTGCATGGGTTGGTGCGACGTGGACGGCGGATGTTGCCTGGGCGAGCGTCGCGGCGGCGACGGCGGTTGCACGTTCAAATCGATGTGATGGCCGGAGCGCGACAAACGCCTGCGTTTGCACGACGGACTCTCGCTCTTTATGTAATCGTCGCTCGATTGCCGGTAGAACGGCGGCGAATGTTGTTGGAAATGCACCGGGCTAACGCGAACGTCTAACCAAAAAAAAAATGCATTATAATATACAGAATGTCGCAAATTAAAAGCTCCGTACCGATTCCGTGCCGCCTGCGGCCGTGCGAGAAGTCCATCATGGCGCGCTGGTGCATCTGCATGCCGTCAGAGGGCGGCTGGTTCATGTTCATCATGCCGTTGCCGTTCTCGCAGATGTTGATGTGCAATGGCGGCGATATGTGGCGGCGGTCGATCAGGCTCGGCATGTGCCTGCGTTCGGCGTTGTTCGCTAGAGAACTGCCGCCGCCTCCGCCACCTCCGCCGCCTCCGTGGTAGTTCTGGGCGCCGCCGGTGGCGCCGTGGCCGAGCGACATTGGTACCACGCGCACCGCCGGATGCTGGTGTTGAATGCCTTTAGTGGAAATTAAATAGATTAATAGTATATTGGATACTGACATGGTAAAAGGCCGGAATTCGACGAGTGGAATTCGGATCAGCGCAAACGAACGAAAAATGACAGAACGATACGTCAACTTGGATAATTTTCAAAATGGCGGACGATTTTCGATTTTAAATCGCGATTGCGAGTCGAAACGAATGTAGCTGGGAAAATGATGGTCGTATTCGTAATCAGCGGATCCGTTTCCATCTTCCTATACACCTACATGGCCCCAAAATAATTCAAAAAAAGAATAAATCTAGCCAACGGTGGGATATCGCTTCGAGTGTTTAATGAAATTACAACGCAATTACCTGCATCTTAATTAATGGAATTTATTTAAAAAGATAATAGCGCTTCAATTCGAGATACTGAAAATCATGATTGAAGGTTGGCCGGTCGACTAGCAGAATCGAATTTTCAAGGTCGCAATATGTTTGAAACGAAAAAATATAAAAACAAAGAGCCTCGAAATTCTAAATAATCATTAGGAATTCGTTAATAAAATCGCGCTTTGTGCGCGTAACGACCTCGCGTCAATGTCGCTTACCCGAGGCTTCGTTGCCGTAGTGATTGTGGTTGTTGCGGGCCCCCGGACTGAGCTGCGGGTTCTTCGGGTAACTGTGCAGGTGATTGGGCTCCTTGGGGCTGCCGTTCGGAGCGACGAGGCATTCGCTGCGAATGATAAACAACGAGCAACGTTAGAACTAAAACGATACGTGAATCACTTCAAGGACTTACCGACGGGAGAAATTTGTTTCGTACTCTCTATTGTAGTCTTTGGGGTATCTGCTGGGCCATTTTTGGTGGTTGTGGGGATGGTTGATCGGGTGATTGGAGCGATTCGGGTGGTTGTTGTTGTGCCTGTTGAAATTTGAGGAGTTTCTACGATGTGGGTTGTGGTTATTGGAATTCATTATGGTACCTGAAAACAAATAGAGTCTAATAATAACTACAAAGCCACGAACCACGCGAACGGACTTACGATTGTTCCACGCCAATATTGCTTTTTATAATGACGAACTACGAATGTAATGAACGAAATCTATCACCATTCACAATAATCACTAATTATTGAGCAAGAGGGGAAACAGTCATTTCACTATTGTGTATCATGCTATTGATCCATAGCCATTTCATAAGTTTTGCGAAGCTATACGAGCCGAACTTATCGATATTATTGCTAGAATATACTAAAAACGAGCTAAACTCTAAATATAACACTAAATTTTGATTCCTAAAACCAAAAATCGGGAGACGTAGGACACCACTATTTTTTGTTTTATTTATCTTGTGCTTAACTTTCCAGTGTTGCCAATAATGCAACTACTAATTGTCATTTTTTACACCTGCCACACCCGCCAAATTTGAATTTCATCAACAGTATACACTACCGATTGTTGAAAATACAGGATAAAAAACTGTTATAGACTCAATTATTTAGATTTACTGCTTTTTTAATGCGTATCTACACTCGAATTGTCTGATAATTGGTGTATGATTTCAGTTCACAGAGAAAATACGAAAACGTATTTACCAACTTCCTGCGTACAGCGCCCTCTCGTCGCAACCGCCGCAAACAACATCTTGTATGTACTTTTCTATGGATTGGAGGAGTTTAATAAAACACATAAATGCATATTTAATTAATTAATCTTACTTCATTATGACAATTTAATACGTTTTTAGAATACTATTTACTTACTATACTAACATTCGATTGTTTTATAAGTAAAAGTTGTTGAAATGTATAAGGTGTTGCCTAACTTAAGGATTATATTGTAAATCGATTTTTTTATGACCACGGCCGTATATTTCTAAGGTCTGGAAACAGGTTTGCTTATGCACCAACTTATCTCAGCCAATCAGCGTCGCGCTACAAATAAATCGCGTTGTGTGAAACGACAGTTCGAGCTGTCAAAACTTCAAAAATTATTTTTTGACATTTCGAGAAGAAAATGGAGAAATACATTTACCGAAGATACGTGAGGCGTGATGTTAACAACAAAATCATCGTTCATTTAAGTATATTTTTATATTTCGTATCTATTTTTAGTTTGAATAAAACCTTTCTAAGTGCTTAATAAAATTCGTACGCAAAAAACCGTGGTCCTTTACATCGCCTCCAAGCGGACGTTTTAGGAACCCGGTTTTATCCTAAAAAAATTTTTTCTACCTATATTTCCAGACCTTTAGAAACATACGAACCGCGCGATACGGCAACAACGCATCAGTATATCAACCGAGCGTCGTAAAATTCCCCTAATCAAACGCCCGAATTAACATCGACCCTAGGGACATTTCGAACTGCGTGGAAATCACTAAAACCGACGTCATCGCCATTTTAAAACGCACACATACGGCTTCAATTACCGATTTCTAGTCAACGAATCGTTCGCATACTGACATACCGTTCCAAAATAACGATTACCGGCCGGTCCCCAGCTCTATGCAGGTCTTTCTCCCGCCCGTTGAGCATTCGACATCGGCGATCGGGAGGCTTCTCTCCGTGCCCCGTGCCTCGAACTTCCAGTCTCGCTCCGACGTCGCGCGCGAACGGCCGGCCCCGTTTCCGCTGAAAACCGATCGAAACACAAACAAAAAAAGAAAAAAACCCGAGAAAAGAGAGGCGCGAGCGCGCCGGGAAGGGCGCCCTTAAAAATAGTAGCACGAGGGAATTACCGATGTGGTGAGTACCGGGCCTGCATTTCCTGCTCTTCGGGCGTATTAATAGACGCCGTGACGGCGGCTACCTGTGTCGGAGTGGATGGAATATATGGAATGGAAAGTGGAAGGAGTTATCGAGAGGAAAATAATCGTCGAGTGTCCAACGCGCTTCCGCCGTTGCATCACTTAAATAGAATAATTAACGCTATTATTAACGGCGAAGTAGGTGCGTTTGAAACTTAACTTTTAACTGCACGAAACGTGTGTAAATAAGCGTTTTATATTAATAACAATCGGTTGGTTTGAAGCTGGAATAACCCTGTTTTTTTTTTCTTCGTCTTTCGTCGAGTCGACCCACTCAATTACACAGCCTTTTTTTTATGTAGAGAAACGGTGAAGTTTATGAACGAGGAAACTTCGGGGCAAAAGAAGCCGTCCCTTTATCCTGCCATTAATTAAATTCAGGTCCGATTTGAACGCGCAACTCGGTTATAAAAAGATTAAATGTTGCAATTATGTTAATCACGTTAATTACGAAACTCTCTGATTAATGAATCGCGGGCTTAGGGCAAGATATAGCGAAAGCGAGTTGAATATTTCGCTAACTAAAGGGTCGGTTCATAAAGAAGTTTCCTAGTACTTAGCAGATAAATATGATTATATTTAAATGAATAAAATCCGGAACTATGCAATGGAAGTTTCAAAACATCCTACGAACATTTATAGTTACTATAAAATGCGAAAAAATCTGCAATATTCGGCCGATTTTTCGAAATTGTATTATTAGTATGCAGATTACAAAAATCTACAGAATTTTTGTCGATTCTAATAAGCAAATCCTAACAATTTGTCTCGCCTAATTAGTCAACTAGGTTCCTCCCGATAAATCTAATGAATAATTTCTTTATATGTGAGGTCAATAATTTATTGTAATCTACAATTTTCAACACTTCAATGATCTCCTTGCATCTTCGCATTTCCTATATTATAGAGGAAATTGGAATTAATCTCGCATCGCGATTATTTCGATTATTCGGTGGTACAATATTTTATTAATAAACAGTCACGGTTAATGGAATAGTTCATAGGAAATTAGCCGTACCCCGATTAGAGTTCAACGATCGTTTCATCATTTACCTGGATTCGATTCGCTACAATTATTATAATCGCTTGCGAAACCGAATTTCCTCTATCGAATCGCCGCCCCCCCAGAAAACCCAGAAAATAGGTGCAATTTATCCCGCACCGGGTGTTTAGTTATCTTAATCGAAGCACCGTCCATATGGATTTACTCGAGATAGGCGCTTATAAAAAAGATGTCTTGGGTTATGGATTTTATTGACAAATTCCGGTTCGATACAATCGAAAATTCAATCAAACATCTCTTCGAGCCGTTAAATTGGATTATTTTCGTACGCCAATGCTGGTAAATAGACCGGATCGCGTATTTAGTATTACATCAGGAGTTCGCTTTGAAAGCGCCGCTGGTGGTTCCCCCCCAAAAGAGATATTATATATCTTTCGTCGAAGACGGGCGACATCAATGGGCGAGTGCCACCTGAAATTATATATTTATCCGCTGAAATTTTACGAGCGCTTCTACTAAAATAATTCGAAATTTCGTTTAAATTATGAGCATTATTAACGCGAGCGTTTGCGTTGCAATTTTCAATCTAAAGAAGAGTCTTTTGTTGGGGTTGGGATGCATGAAAATAATAAAAAAAATACAACAGAAATTAAAGTACAAAGTAGTATGTTTTGTGGTTGTTTAGAACACATTAAAACGTTAGACTGGGGAGGAAATGAGCAACTAAAAGAATAAATTGGAAAAGTTTGTTGTACAAGCTTTAATGTACTCGCAGGAACGTAGTAAATCGTAACCGTAAGTCACTATATTCGGAATGTTTCCGGTTGTCGCTCGCAGGAATAGCTTTGCGTTTCATCACCTGTTATAATAAATTTGTATTCGAGGTTTTATCAGTACCGTAACGCGGAAATATAAAAAAAAAACACTTTATGCTACGATATCATTTTTTGCGAATTGTAATACAGCCGCTTCGTTCTCCCGATTTGAGTCCATCAGATGGCTCATTAAATCCTCCAATTTCTTGCGATTTTTTCGCAACGCTTGTTCCCCTATATTACAACACTCGACTTTCCCATTATATTCTGCGATACCTCGAAATCGCCCGACTTTTACCTGCTTATTTCAACGATATTTGTTTCGTAGATTACCGCAAGAGAACTGACTATAAAACTGACTCTTTATTTATCGTTCGAGAAACTCTCGAGCCCCGAAGAGAAACCGAATTCGTATATACATACATTCAAACGAATTACCCGGCGAGTTTATCGAGCCGCTTTTACCTGTTCGAAATGCATACAAACAACATTGCGAATGCAGAAATGCAGAAATGCAGAAATGCATCTCGTCTAATTAAGTTTACCAGTTTTACCGGCATATAGTGTGCTCGCTTTAATAAGTTACTGACGTCACGAGATTATAATTTTTTTTAAGATTAAGCCGATTCGAGATGGCTTTGAGAAGGTAAAAGAAAATCGCAAATTCGCCCGGAGAAAATCTGGTCTCATTCGATTACGACCGGGGAATTAAAATGGCCGTTTGGCAACTTCGTAAAAGTCGAATCGAGTTAATCGCAACTTTTCCAACGTCTAAAAGTATCATCTTCGTCTAATAAAACGTTAGTCGATTGATGGAGTTTAATCTAATTATTTGAAAAATCTAATTACTCGTTAATTAATCATCGGTGTTACGCGATATCCGAAGCATCCAAGAGATTTTATCGATTTCCGCGTGTTTTCGCATTTCATTCGCGACTCTTCGCTTAATCAAAAAAAAAAAGCTCTCGAGGATAATAAAACGCGCGGGAATATTCCAACTTCTTGTTCTCGAGTTAATTCCAATCCATGTGATAGTACAGGTCGCGAGAAATAGCATCTTCAACGTTGATTCTACGCTGGCAAAGAGCTATGAAGAAAGAGTCGATAGAGCTGTTTGCACATGCTCAAATATCGCACTATAATCGTGCAATTACTAAACCAGGAATGAGCTGCACGTGTCCCGTCCCATTACGAGGAGTTTAACACCTCTTTATAGTGAGGAACAAATCCGAGTTAATTAAATTTCTCGTCTAATAGATCAAACAGTATCGGATTAACGGCGAGATTGAGTCAACTTTGGACAGGCCCGGAGCATTCGAAGGCTCCTCCGGGCGCTCTCGCCGAAACAATTATCGTTTCCATTCCGGGATTTTTCTCGCAAAGCGAACCCGTTTTCGTACTTTTTATCGGAAAGTTTGCGAAAATCTCGAAATATTTCGCTGCGATATTTCCTTCGAAAAGGGCTAGTAAAACCGCGGGGGAAACGTTGACAGCCCTGTTAGTTACCAGATCGGATATTTATTTACCTACCCCGAAATCGGGCGATCGTGTAAGAATTTACGCTGGGAAAAAAAACTAGAAATTAACGACCGGAATCGCTGCGGTATAGTCTTCACTAGCGATTAGGCTTAATAAATCAATGCTGTGGTGTGAGATGGCGGGAAACCACTCAAGGGACGAACGTGGAAAGACAGTAGATATAAATTTCACGGTTTGCGTTACCCGAGAAGCGTGAATCATAAAATCGCTCGGTATGTACGACGGGTTTCGGGTTTCCCCTATTTTTTTATTCGACATTAAATACATTCTAGTGTGTGGAAAAACGCGTTTAAACAGGTTTTTACCTTCAGAATTTTACATCTGGTAATAACAGTGTAAGTATATACGGTTGGTTTTCGATTTTCACGCCGGGGAGTCGGGAAAGATTGTTGAAAGTTTTTCCCCGCTAATTGGATTGCTTGGTATTTGCCGCGAGGGTTCAACGATAGGTCGAATTGGCGAGTGTAATGAGAAAGTTAGGGATTAGAATATTGAGTAGCCCCGGACGGGATGTGGATAAGATAAATTGAAATTTCCCATCGTATAGTTAGTTTATAAATATGCTAATCCGGCGAATAACTTTCCTCGTATATACGTGTGTATATAACTCAATTTTCTGGCTCGTTTTTTTTGGAGAATTCCAATCATTTCGTACGAAGAAAAGCGCTTGTTCGTTCGATGGATTATCGCGCGATATTTGGTATTTAAATGAAGCCGATTTGTGGACACATTCGCGCCTTTTCGAGCCCACTCGCTTTAATTAAAAACGCCGAAGTGATCCTCAATTAAAATGTGAGAAGCGACGCGTTTCTAAAGAAAACTAATTCCTTATGTTCCTTCCTCTTCTTCTATTTCCTTCGGTACACATCGTTACAAATCGAGCTCGTTTAACGGGGCAAATATTGCCCGACATATTTCCGTTTAGCGAACCTTTTTTTATTCGGGTTTTTCAAGGAAAATTCGCCTTTATTTGCCTACATTTGAGGCAAATTTTTTTTGTTCAACATCAAACTACTATAATCTTTCGCGTGTCGCTGACTGACTGATTGGCGGCGTATTTTCTTCATGAAGCTCATGGAAACAGCGGTATTTCTTTCAACTAGAATTCCTGGCGCTTTTCGAATAGCGCAGGAGATGTTTTATAGCGCGTCAAGTATATCTGCAGGAAAAGCGATGATAAATGCTTCAGTGATGGTTCGTTCCCCGCGAATTCCGGTCCATAAATCAAAAACCTTGTCGGATTGGACTCCTTCAAGTTCCCGGGAATATTTCATTTTTTTTTTCCCAAAAAATTAACCGAAGCGCCGTGGAGCTACCAGGAGCGCTCAAAGGACCAATTAGAGTCTTTGTACTCGCCTCGAAATTCAATTACCAAAGCGCGAAATAATTAGGTACGGACCGAGAGGAATAGCCGGAGCTCCCGTCTTCCGCTACGCTCATCGATCCGTAGAAACTGTTAATTTAATAACGCGGACGTATAAAAAGGATTTAAGGGCGCTATGCCGGGCGTGTAACGGGGGCGCAAAGTGGCCGGGTCCAGATATAATTGCGACCGTATATACAAACGGCTTAAATTTCAATTTTGATGAGCTCCATTCGAAATCCCGGTTGATCCCTTCGTGAAATAATCAGATTTTCCGTTACCAGAGGCGCGTCGATTTCCGACGCTTTAATTTTACAGAGGGCGATCGCAGTCGCCTAATTGATTGCAATTCGCCCATACGTCAATAGCTCGAATTATCCGACTAAACGACGAAAATCTACCGGTATAACGACGTGAAGTTGTCGCTATGGCCGCTTAACCCTCATCGGCAAAGGCCAGCAAAATGATCCTGTTGATTTGATACTAACGCAAATTACAATTTCTTCTTGATATAAATACTAATAATACCTACAAACGATCATTTTTAATGCTAATTAACCGTTTACAGAGTCTCTTTAACATAAACAATGTTTATAGTTGACAATGTAAACTGTCAATTGAAAGATTTTCCTTAGTTACTCCATAACAACAATGTAAAACTGTCAAATAAAAAACTATTAAAAAAAGAGCTCTGGATAATCTAGTGTTCTGATAGTAAATGTTCTGTTCGTTTCGCAGATGGTCGAATGGTTGTGTTAAAGCGATTACATCTAGGCGATGTTACAATCTGATCCGTTAGAGCAGCAGGTCGGCATCGTCTCGAAAAGCGACGGATCAGAAGAGGCTCAGCAGCAGCAGCTCGTCCAAAATGCCTACGACAGCACGCTCAATCACGTGCTCGACTACGCGCCTGCGCCCGGATGGACGCTGCACGTCACCAAAGAGGGACGACTCTACTATTGCAAGTAAGAAAATAAAGTTCGTAAAGCTATTAATTCAAATTTATCACTGAAATTGAGTTCAAGTTTCAAGAAAATCAGTTTTATGTTCCATGTTTTATGTTCCATGAAAAAATTGACGTATTTGACATGTAAATGTCAAAAGAATTGCAGTCGCCTACCTTAGATAATTAAAATTTCCAGGCGAGCCGTCTTTTGCATTTTATAATTTATATCTTTTTATATCTGGTAGAAAATAAAGTTCATAAAGCTATTTTTTCAAATTTATCACCGAAATTGAGTTCAAGTTTCAAGAAAATCAGTTTTATGTTCCATGTTTCACGTTCCATGAAAAAAATTGACATTTGACATGTTACTGTCAAAAGAATTGACGTCGCCTACCTTAGATAATTAAAATTTCCAGGCGAGCCGTCTTTTGCATTTCATTTTTAAATGGGATATTTCGCTTTGAAGAATCCTATAAAAAAAAAAAAAATCCCGTCTCATTATAAGCGCCCCGTCGAACCGAGAGGGCGGTTTTATTTTTAAACGCAACGACGACGTCTCCTCGAAACTGCTCCGCAAAAGAAGCGACCCCCGTCGAAAGTTTCGCGATTTTTCGCATTAAGAAATTAATTCGGCCGGTCGAAAGAGAATAAAAAAAAAAAAGGGGTTCGATTCGTGCGGGTTAATTTAGCGCGAAACGAACTAATAGACGATTTTATTTAGGGTAATTACCGGCGGTTTGGGCACCAAGCGAGGGTCTCGTATATGTATCGTTTAAGTGCAAGGTAAGCCGCTACAAGGCTTCCGCTCGAATTGCTTTTAATTGATTAATCAACTACTCGCATCTGCGGCGTTATAATTATCCTTATATATTTTCTGGAAAACCGTGTCAATGTGACGAACGAGCAAGGATAAATCAATCCTTTCTAACGCGACTTTATTGCTACTAATTAATGTGTTTTTATTAACTCTTGAGCTGATTGCGTAAAAGTTTGCAAATTAACAACGTTTCCGATTTTTTTCTTCAGCCGGTTATTCATTAACCCAAGATGTACAATAAAAAGTTACTCCCGACTTTTATTACCCGGCGATTTTTCCGATTTTTCCGAACGACGAAAACGGCTTTTCCGCTCCCGTAATGGCCGCATTTCGAGACGTTTCCTCGCATTCTCGCCCGAGCCATTTTCCACCCATTTCTCATCCGAAATTATTTAATTACGAATCGTCGAATAAAATGTTGACGAAACGAAACGTCCAAACAACGTTTATTTTTACCTGTATAATAATAAACGTTCGAAAATAGTGAGATTTCGGGGAGTCCCGAAGGATAAATTGTATACAAAGTGTACTCGTAATTAGATGCAGAGTATATAAAAATTCTTCTAGTATACCTTCTACAGTTCGTTAACTATAGGATTAGCACCTGTTAACAAACACCCGTATAGTAAGTGTATTTAATACATTACATGAAATTCGTTGGATTTGGTCCGATCGAGCGTTAACCGAATAATTTATTACCGTTAATTCCATATACGCTTTAAGAGCGTACTCGATTCAAATCGAACAGTACCAGTTCATAACAGTTCATACACAAAATCCTGCTCGAAGAATTAAACATTTAAACGACATTTAAAACGTCCAACTCATCGAGAATATCGCATGTTCGTCGCATAATAAGAAGGAATAAACCGTAATTAAATTTTTGCTCGGGACGTGACCGAAGCCCACGAATGTTTTTCTTCTTTCTTCTTCTTTTCTTCAACGGGGAATATTTCGGCGTATTTTCGCGTCGAAATTTCGCGATGAAGTAGTCGTTAAACTTAATAACGTTACGTTTCGCTTCGATTTCGATTTCGATTCTCTCACGTACATTTCCATCGACATTCGAACTTTCCTTCGCCTCGGTTTCCATATCCATTCAGCGCCGCAGGTATTTCCGAAATCTATCGGAGCTTCGAAATTTCTATCGATAGTTTCTCGTTGCTCGGCGCGATTTAATTTCCACGTTACTTTTACATCAGACAAATTTTTTATCCTTTATTTAGTCTCCAGCAATTTCTGTCGAGCTATAGCTACATCGCGGGGAATTTTGTTAGCTGTTTCGTGGGGATTCTCGGGGTGGAATAGAGTCGCATTCTCGGGGCTCGATCAAATTTTAAGGGTTGTTATGCACGTGCCTAAGGTTGTTTTAGTGGATTTGCGCGCGTAAATAGGACCACGATGTCCTTAAAAGCCGTCCTCGAGAAGGAACTCGAAGTTTCTTCGAATTTTCGGGATGTATCTCGAGCTTTGATAGGGCTAATGAAACCGTTAAGGATTAGAGAATCTCGGCGCGTTTACACCCGCTTGGGAAAGGGAATTTTCGTTTTTCTCGTAAAGTTTAAAAAAAATCCAGCTCGATTTTCAATCAAATTTTTCTATTTACTTATTATAACTCACACAATCCGATTTCCAATCGAACAAAAGCCTGTTTTAATTCGAATCTATTCCGGGCAAAAACAATTAAACTAAACTAAAAAAAAATATATATAAAATTGGCAAACAAAATCGCCAGCATCGCCTTGTTTCGAAATGGGTCATTCAGAGAGATCCGCCGAAGACCCGATAAATCAATAATGGGCAGGATTAAAATACACATGGACATCCCGTCGAGCAGCAAGTGGCTGTGAATAAACCAGGGACGCAGATAGACGAGAGTCCTTGAACTTGCAACAGACACGGGGCTCGATAAAATATTCGAAAATTTACCCAACAAATAGTTTAAGTTCGTTTTCTTGAAGATATTTCGACAGTTTAATGTCGAATTGAACCACTGGGGATACCTGGAAGGATTCTTCTTTGTAACTCAGAATGCTATGAAGAACTGAAGACAGATCCTTCGGAATAACCTTTTCCTCTTTCGCCTGGAGTGTTCTAAATGGTTCTGAACAGTTCTAAATGATTCTGGAGCGTTCTAAATGATTCTGGAGCGTTCTAAACAGTTCTAAATGATTCTGGAGCATTCTAAACAGTTCTAAATGATTCTGGAGCATTCTAAACAGTTCTAAATGATTCTGGAGCATTCTAAACAGTTCTAAATGATTCTGGAGCATTCTAAACAGTTCTAAATGATTCTGGAGCATTCAATACAGTTCTAAATGATTCTGGAGCATTCTAAACAGTTCTAAATGATTCTGGAGCATTCTAAACAGTTCTAAATGATTCTGGAGCATTCTAAACAGTTCGTAATGATCCTGGAATGTTCCAAATTATTCTAGACCAGTTATTTCTATTCCCTCCATCTTTCCCAAACGAAGCAACATTTTCCTCACATCTCCCGGACGCTCCGGGCTCGCGTTATACACCGTTCGGAGCGGCACCTGTTTGAGCCGCCTCCGACGCCGCGACGCCGCTAACGTCCCTCGGGGGGGCGGCGGCGGGGGCGGTTTCGGGGGGCGGTAGGGGGTGGGTGGATGCCATTTCGAGCCGTTTGATGGTAACGATATCAGCGATGTCACCGCCGATTTGAATGCCGCCGCCGAACGGCGGTAATGGTAATGGGTGGCGGTTAATGGCCCGTCCGTGAAAATCCAAGGGGGGTGGATGATAAAATTCGTTTGATGCTCGACGGGGATGTTTCCGATTTGTTATATTGGGGAATTGCAAAAAATATACAGGGTGTGCTTGGTTATCGAGCTGCGGATGTATTCTGCGATTTTTATGACTCTCAGTATACAGTAGTAAAAAAAAGCTATCCGGATACCTACAGTGCAGGAATATATCGAATTAATCAATCTCTATAAGCTTATCCAATCGATCCCGATCGGAGTTATTGAAAGCCAACGGCCCTTTGGACAGATGAAAGGCGATGAAGGGCCCCTTTTATTAGATTCCTGCGAGTATTTACAATAGCCGGAGGAATGCCGGAAGGAATCGCTTATAATTCCATCACCGACCCTCTACATATATCAATCCGACGAAGATTATATTATAACAACCCCGAATGCAACCCCCATTTCCGATTGCAACATGGTAATTTCTATGAGTGGAACAAAGAAAGATTATTAAAATGACAGGTGTCAGAGTGAAAAGTTGCAATGACACAAATGTCACTTTTTCCTGTTCCTTTGTAAGTGTCTAATGGAAGTTGTCTTTGTCGCACCCATGGCCTATATAACCTATAATTGCGATCAAAAATGGAGCAACCTGTATATATTCGTATTGTTCCAGTCACGTTACTCGCACGGCAGGCTGGTTGCCTCCTGCAGAGGCCTGGAAATGCGGCGAAGATGCCCTGCCCTACGGCTGGGAGAGAGCCGTGGACGATTCTGGAAGGACCTATTACATAAAGTAAGTCAAATTCACCTCCGTAATTAAATATAAACCACACCAAACAACATCAATTAACTTTAGAAGTAGCAAATGGTTAGTATAGCATACTCCAGCGTTGCCACGTTGTAGTTATTTTATTGTGGTTTGGTACAAATGACGTTTTTTTCGATCCCGAACACTAATTTCGGTTAATTTGGATGGGAATAAATTGATATAAATAGGGTCTTTAAGTAATTACGCTGCGTCGTTGATGGTTAATTACGGTTAATTTTTAGATTACAGTAATCGAGGAGATTAGGTGGATGTAACTGATGAATGGACGTAGCGAAATTGAAATGGGGAAAAGGAATTCAAGTAGATTGTGTGCCGGTTATTCGGGATAGTTATCAGATAACAAATAGGGAAATTGCTCGACGCAAATGGAATGGGAAACTTTGATTAGTAGAAGCTTTTTGTGTTTGATTAGTTTGATTATGCTGCAGTTTTGCTATTATATTAAATCAGTAGGTATACTCCCTGGTGGTAATATTAAACTCAAATTCCTTATACGATTTAGAAACTGTATACAGAGTTAGTAAATTTATCTACTAAACTACGAAAAGTAAACAAGAAAATCCGAAACTAATGTTAAATTCACGTGGCGTTTTCGTCGTACAAAAAAACCCTTTTCGATCTCCGATTTACGAAAAAAAAAAAAACACATAAATAAACTGCTCCACAAAAGTTAAGGAAGTTCGCAAATTTTGCGATTCTTTTAAAATTACAGACTTTTTGATCACCAAATTTTCAAATATTCTAAATTAAATGTTTCCTCTCATATCTGAGTGGATTTTTTGTCCCTACCTCTACAACTCATACTAAATTTGGCGATCAAAAAACCTTCAACTTTTAAATTAATCTCAATATTTGTGAACTTCCTTAACTTTTGTGGAACAGTATATTTCATCGGACCGTTTTTCCTCGACTTTCTCCTTTACTTGACGAGTCCGTAAGCGATGTGATGCCTTCCGTTTGATTCCAGTCACGTGAACAAAACCACCACGTACGAATCGCCGGTGGTGAGATGTCTGGATCCGGTCCCGAAACCGGAGCCCCGATCGGTCACCCTGGAGAGGTCCCCGTCGTTGGGTTTCGGCTTCGTAGCCGGCTCGGAGAAGCCGGTCATCGTGAGATTCGTCACCGAAGGAGGACCCAGCGTCGATAAGGTGAGTCTGCGATACGCCGCTGGCTGGATGGATAGACTTTTATCAGAGAATATATACAGGGTGTTAATTAATAAGTGCGACAAAGTTTAGAGGGCGATTCTGCACGAAGAAATGATGATGTTTTGGTATATAAACGTTTGTCTGAAAATGCTTCGTTTTAGTGATACGGGGTGTTAAAGTTACTTTAGTAGTAGATAAGGTGTTGAATGAAAAATGCACGTCGATGTGTTTTATTTTTTTACTCGAAAACGGCGGGCCGTACGAAAAAAATACAAGAGAGTTTTTTTGTTATAAATTGAACGAGGAATTCATTCGTAATTGAATTTTCAATAAAAATGCCTCAGTGGCGTACCAATATTATTTTTTTCTTTAAAAAACTGCTATTATTACCCCTACGCGCGTCAATGATGAGCATAAAAGTTTTAATTTTACATCAAAAAATGCGTAATAGTTACCTCTCAAAACCCACCAAATTTCATTCGAATATCTCGTCTAGTTCCAGAGAAATAAATAAATCTTCGGTTTTTAGGAAGAAACGAAGCATTTTGCATTATTTCTTCATGCAGCATCACCCCCTGAAGTTCGTCGCTCTTATTAATCAACACCCTGTATATTCTCTCCGCTTTTATCATAGTTGCACTCCCGCATAATAGCAATTTTCGCTTTGTTTAATCGCCTTCGTTCGCGAAACGTTGCGATATAATAATCTCGCGATGTGCGAAATTAGTTCGAGTACTTTACTTAACGAATCTCTTATACACTTTAGACAGTTCGGTTCAATTTTATCATTACGTAATCGAGTACGTTAAAATAGCGTATTTCGTGCGACGAATAACGGGAGTTCTCCGTTGTTTGGTAATAATTTCTTTGCGGATTCACAATCACAATAACAAAGAGTCTCGAGTAAAAGTGTTTCGTAAAAGCAAAGACGCGGGTCTGTGACTTCGAAACGAAGAGGAAACTTTAAGCTGTTTGTCGATGTATTCTAATTTAAGTGGAAGCAACCCGAAGGGGAACTAAAATATACCAATGCAAGCGCTAAAGGGATTTACGATTATGAAGATTGATGTACGATTTGAATTTTTATTATTTACCTAATGTGTGAGATAGAAATATTGTTTTGATCCTGCAAAGCTCGCGAGCGCTTTCGCGGATTTCTCCAGGAAATTATTACGGGAATGGAAGCGGATTAAATTTTCTCATCTGCTTCTGTCATTTTATCGATCATCGCCGCACTCGGCATTCCTTTAACGTAATTTACCTAACGTATTTCCTCGGCTCTTTTTCCACGAGAACGTGACTTTGTTTTCTACCGAAGGAAAAAAATCGCGTTCTACGAATAAGGGAATACAATCAACCCCCGTCTCGACATTGTTCGTGCAAAACGGACATCAAATATATGAATTTTATGGAATTTTCACCGCGGCTTTTATTTAGGATTCTACGTGAGGATTACCTCGTTTTAAAAAAACGCACGAAATAAGAACGATTAGGTAAGTGGGAATAATGCTACAAATTATGTAAAGAAACATTATCTAGTTCACTAGAATGTGAGACGATTTATCTGTGGGAATTTTCGGTTGAAATAAATTTGCAACACTCTAATTAAAATGGTCTTGTAATCGATTACTCGCGAAGAGAGAGAATATACGTATAAATAATTCCGAATTAATTAGATTCGAATAAACAATTCCTATATACTAGTGCTCGATATATAGGAAACGAATTCGATATCAAAACGCGAAACAATGTTTGTCAAAACAAATCAAAAGCCCTAACTGCACAATGGATACCCGAAGACATGCAAACAATAAAAGCAACGCGAACACATCATGGAAATCGGAAAATTACGGTCGTACGTTCCTAAAAATACGTCCCAAACGAAAATCGAATTAAGCTCGACTTTGATTTATTCCGCATATTTTATCTGTTTGTTCGCCATAAAACGCCCCGTCAATCCCTTCGATAGTCGCCATATTATATATTTTAACATTCGACTCGCTCCTCTCCCGGATTATCCGTCCTCTCAGTCACTGTCTATGTCGCGCGAGGGGATTCCCAAGGGAAAAAAAAGAGGGAACATTACGATTGAAAAATTAAACGTCGAGAACATTGCATCGCAATTATATCCTGCGCTAACTGCACTATCTGTTTTCTGCTCTCTCAACTCTCATCTCTCCTGACTCTCATCTCTCATCTCTCATCTCTCATCTCTCATCTCTCATCTCTCATCTCTCATCTCTCATCTCTCATCTCTCATCTCTCATCTCTCATCTCTCATCTCTCATCTCTCATCTCTCACCTCTCATCTCTCATCTCTCATCTCTCATCTCTCATCTCTCATCTCTCATCTCTCATCTCTCATCTCTCATCTCTCATCTCTCATCTCTCATCTCTCATCTCTCATCTGTGTTTTTTTTTCAGCTACTTCCCGGCGATCAAATCCTGACGGTCAACGGGGAGGACGTCGAATCGGCGCCCCGTGAACACGTCATATCGTTGGTCCGGGCCTGTACGAAGACGGTCAACCTGGTGGTGTGCCAGCCGGCCGAACAGCAAGGGGCCAGGAAATCCACTTTGCTGTCGGCCAGCAAAAGGGCCCGGTTGAGAGACAAGCCGTCGAGGGTGAGATTCGCCGAGAGCGTGTGCGTCAACGGGGCCCCCTTGTTCCCCGTAAGTATATGTTTTTTTTTTTTTTAACAATGATCGATTCTATCTACAGTATTGTTATTTGTAATTCTTGTGTAACAAAAGGAGGGGGTTTTGTTTTGCGGTGGAGTTTCCAGCGATGTTTAGAATGCCGAGTATTTCGACTGTAAATCGAAAGCGGTGTGTTTGAAATCCTGCCAAGAGACAATGGCGAAGTTTTCGACGAAGCTCAAAGGCTAATGAGTGGAGTCGTTGATAGCGACGATAGAGCCGGAATCGCTAAAATATTCGCATAAATTTATTTCCAAGCCGCAGTAATATAACTAGATTTTTTTTTTAAATTTATCAAACGTATATACTATACCGCGTAGTGCGATGTTGCCAGATTGTAACATTTTTCCGAAACAATGGAGCTTTTCATCATCGAATTATGCGGTTCGGCGAACGGCGTATTTCAAAAGGAATCCCCTTAATTTATCATCTTTCGACGCTATTGTTCGGAGGAATCTCCGAAAGACAGGCACACTTCGTGGAGAGTGCTCCTGGATACCGTTGCGCAATTATAAATTCCATCTGGAGGATTAGCGGAGATGGAAAAAAATGGAAATTCAGACAATGCAGACATTACGCGAGCGATCGCTTTCGTGAATATTTAGCGGCGCTTTTTTTTTCGAACTGTCGCACGGAAAAAATAGAAATAGCCGTGGGAATTATATCAACGCGGATCTATTTGGGTACACTAAAACACCTTTAAATAAAATATGAAACGCTGAACTGGGAGCCTTTACAAAATCGATATGTTACGTTCTATTTTGTATATACAATTGTTCTTCGAGAGTTATTAGACTATCTACTTTGCAATTCGATGCCATCTTTTGTTGAATTATTCATATATTCTGTTATTTTATCATCATAAATCGAATGAATTTTCTTGGCCATAGACCAACACATTTTCAATACTGAAAGTTATTTCATCAAAAAAAACTCGCATCAACACGACTAGAGTACATTTTCATTTAATGCAGCTCAAAGCGATCATTAAATAATTACGTTTAGAGGTCTTCTTTTTCAATATCATCGCGAACTAATCCGCTTCATTAAATCCTTTAAACAAAACATGCCGATTAATCACGGCGGGTATCCCTTGAACTCTGCCATATAGGGAGCTTTTCAATAAAGCTCGCCGCTCTCCTGGTTCGTATCAAAGGGAAAATCGATAAACTTTACCGATAAAACTTTGCGTTATTTTATAACGTTACATTTGAACTCGTTGATAGTGTCGATAAATGCGAACAACTTTCTCAGATTAGTATAAATATCGGATAGTAAATGAAATTTGTATCGGGAGGAAATAAATTAGCAGTTAAACCGCTTTTACTGTCTCGATCGAATGCAAATCGAGCGATTAATAATAGCTTTTATTTTGTAAAATACTGCGGTTAATATACCGCTTCTGTTTCATTTTTATAGCCTTTCACTGGAACAGGTTTACCAGAAGCATTTCACCATCGAAGGAAAATGAAAATATCGTTAAACCTATACATGCTTCTGACATTTCACTATATCAACTCTTCAAAATGAAATAAAAAAACTTGTACAGCTTGTACTGATAAGGATTTCATTGGAGGTTTTAACTGGTAAATTCTTTTGTAAAATAAAATTCTCCCCAACTCGAATTTCAATACGTAACTCCAGCATTAAAACCATCCCGACTTTCAAACTTAAACAAGAATTTACCGAGCGAAATGCGCTTTGAAAGAATTCGAAACTCCCATTTTAGCTACTTTCTAACTACTCCATTTACTATTCAAGCCGTCGGCTTTTTCGCTGGGCGAAATGGTGGTGCCTCCGATGGCGAACGTCCTCAAAGTGTTCCTGGAGAACGGCCAGACGAAGTCCTTCAAATACGACGCCTGGACGACGGTGCAGGACGTCGTGGCGTCGCTGGAATCGAAGCTGTGCCTGCAGGCGACCGAGCATTTCAGCCTGGTCGTCGAGCACATCAAATCCCTCAAGAGGAACAAGCTGACCTTGTTGGATCCCCAGGACCTTCTGGCTAGAGTGAGTTTTACGATTTTTTTTTGTTGATATTTCCCGATTAAAAATGAAGTAGGATTTTTTTTGTCGTTGTTTGGACGCCCACATGGAAAAAATCCCATTGCTAAATTACGCTATTGTTGCGTGTAAATGTTTTATTTCAAAAAAGGACGGCGTTAATTACGCTAATATTCGCCGCGTTAATTACCATATTGTTTCGAGTCGTTTATTACGATGCGATGTTCCTTCCACGCTAGAGATTTGTTTGCTGAATGATGTAAGATAATAATTTCGATCGTTACTCATCTAACGTTGTGGGTAATAGAATATCGAGCCCGACTTTTTTTTTTTTAATTTATTCAAATTCGAATTGCGATATCCAATTGATTTATTTATTTATTTACGTCTCATTTTCGAGCAAGACCTTATACATAGAAATTCGATGAATATTCATTAGTTTGGTTTATAGCAGGAATTACTGGCCATTGTAAACATATAGGCAACACATAATCCTGCATATTTTAATCCGATTATAAAATTGTCATTAACGATATCGTTTTTCATGGTTGCGAATATTTAAGAGAGGCAATTAACCACCCAAAAGAGCCATAAATTCACCTAAAAGAGTCGATTAATCGCCCAAAATTGTCAATTAACAACCCAAATGAGACATTTAACCGTCTAAAAGAATCAATTAACCCAAAAGCGTCAATTAACAACCCAAGAGAATCAAATACATACCCTAGGGAATCGATTAACCATATAAGTCAGTCAATTAACTACCTAAAAGAGACAATTAACAACCCAAAAGTGTTATTTAATAACCCAAAGTCACAATTAACAACCCAAAAGGTTCAATTAACAACCTTAAACAGTTAATAAATTTTCTAGTACTGTCAATTAACCCAAAAGGTTTAATTAGCCCAAAAGCGTCAATTAACCACCCAAAATAGACAATTAACAACCCAAAAGTGTCAATTAACAACCTAAATGGATCAATTAACAATCCAAAAGGGTCAATTAATAACCCAAAAGTATCAATTAACAACCCAAAAGGATCAATAACCCCACACAAAAGTTCCAAAAGTAGTTCCGCCTGTTCCGTGTAGCTTCTCAGTTCCTAAAGCTTCTTCACCTATCTAGAAAGCTTCTTCACCTTAGTAGAAAGCTTCTTCACCTTAGTAGAAAGCTTCTTCACCTTAGTAGAAAGCTTCTTCACCTTAGTAGAAAGCTTCTTCGCCTTTCTAGAAAGCTTCTTCACCTTAGTAGAAAGCTTCTTCACCTTTCTAGAAAGCTTCTTCACCTTTCTAGAAAGCTTCTTCACCTTTCTAGAAATCTTCTTCACCTTCCTAGAAACCTTCAACCCAGCCACTATAACAGCTTCGTTTCTGCCTGTTGTAGATAGCTTCGAGGCCGGGCGCGCACAAGCTGCGCTGCCTCTTCCGCGTGGCTTTCGTACCGGCTTCGGCGGCTGCTCTCGCTCAAAAGGACCTCCACGCCTTGGACTATCTGTACACGCAGTGCTGCAACGACGTCATCCAGGAGCGATTCGCCCCCGAGCTCCAGTACGACACGGCCCTGCGGCTAGCCGCCCTTCACATCTACCAGCACGCTCTGGTCCACAACGTCCCAGCTTCGAAGCTCACCGTCAAAGGCATCGAGTAAGTCGAATCGTTAATATCCTTAATAAAATCGTTAATATCGTTGATAAAATCGTTAATATCGTCAACAATATCGTTATAATCGTTGATAGCGTTAATATTATCGTTAATATCGTTAATAATATCGTTAATATCGTCAATATCGTTGTGGATAGGAGGGAGTTCGGCTTGGAGCGGTTCATTCCGGCGTCGTTGCTGGAGAACATCAAGCGCAAGGAGATCCGGAAGCTGATAGGGCACTTTTTGAAGCTGCATTCGAGCATGGCGGGCATGGGGAAGCAGCTGACGGCGTTGCAGGCGAAGCTGCACTATCTGGACATCGTCGGGCAGCTGCCCAGCTACGGGGCCAAGTGTTTCTCGGCGGGGCCGCGTGGGGACGCCTTGGAGAGGGTCATCCTGGTCAGTCCGAAGTTCGGTATCAGCCAGATAACGGGTACGAGAAAATCGGTTGTAAGTATTGAAAAATATCGAATTCTCGTAGAATTTTTTTACGATCGCTTCTCGAGACGCTCCTTATTTTATGTTCCATTGAATCCAACGTAAATTTCCTGCAGACTCTCTCTCTTTCTCTATAGCAGGAAGCGTTCGATCGACTGGACGATTTCAATCGGTTTCGACAAGTAGAAAATAAATCATTTTAATTTTATTGCTACGACTCTCCCAGTTCCGATGCGAAAAAGCGCATTTCTGATTCGATGTAGATGTAATTTGATTGTTAATTCCTGCATTATTGATTTCTCGCCTCAATCCCCGCAGGCATTTTTTACTCGCTGCTACTGTTGCTTATTCCCGTTGTTTTCACAACAAAACCGTTTACAACAAACCGAAGAATTTCGAATTAGTAGCAGAAGAATTTAACGATTTCCAGTTCCAGCCGATCCCCATAGCGAACATAGAAGACATGCGTCGCCTGGAAGTGCGAAGCGAAGACGAGGTGACCAGGACGGTGCTGGTGCACCTCCAAAGCGACAAAATCGTTCCCATTTCGCTGGAGGAGCGCGACGCCTGCGAGCTCGCCCTCGTCCTGCGCGGCTACTTCCGCCTCTCCACCGGCCAGAACCTGCCCGTCGACCAGGAGGAACCGCCGCAAATCGAGGACCTCGCGCCGCCCTATCTCTCCCAACACAAGGTCGTGCCGGAGAAGTGGAGCTTCCTCGACCAGTCGTCGATGAAGACGTCCTGCTTCGCCGCGACGCCCCTCTACAAGCCGATCAACAGGAAAACCAACGGCTTGTACAACACCGTCGGCAGGCAGTCCAAACCGCCGTTGGTCATCCAATACAGCCTCGACAGCAACATGAACAGATCGATGGCCGACAGGAATCGGTTCTACAGCGTCGATGCCGGTAAACCCGATCGCATTGAAAGCGACGCCTACGAGAACGCCATACTGGAAGCCAGAAACGACGAGGCAAGCATCTCTTCACCCTCTTCCAGTACTAGAACTAATAAAATCGCTATTGCAGATACTGAGGCGGGTGCAGGAGATGCAACAACTGGTGGAATACTCCGAGCAGTATCTGACCGAGCAGGAGAACCTGGAGCGGTTGAATTCGCTGGCCGAGTGGCAGGAGACGAGCGTCGATGTGGAGAGCGACGGCGACGAGCCCGGTAAGTTGAAACACAGCGATTCGTTGTTGCTGTTGAACAAAGGCCAGAGCGGCAAGGAGAGGAAGCAGTCCTTCTCGAGCGCCGCCATCGAATTGCTGCGACAGGAAACCGTTTGCTCGGAGAGCGACAACGAATCGCTCTACACGCCCAACGATTCGCCCAAACACAAGACGATGCCCAACAGCTTGGATAATAAGCTCAACAGGTATAAATACGGCGATTTTAGGTGTTCACTTTTGGTGTGACGAGGTGTTGTTTTAGGGTGAGTTTCGGGCTGCGTAGCCCGGACGGTCGTACCGAGAAGGAGCAGGACCTACAGGCGTACCTCCAGTACCTTCGAGAGACCAAAAAGAACGAAGATAACGTCTCGACTGCGGATACCGAATCGATCAATGACATTTACATTTTCGATCCGGATATCATCGATTTGACGCTATTACCTCCACCCAGTACGCCGGATGAACTGGATTGTGCCTTACCGACGCCCATTAACCTTCCGCCGCGCTCGTTCGCCGACTCCATCGATAAATTAAACAAATTAGGTAAATAATAGTGCATCATAACTCGATGTCTATCCATAGAAACGTCTATCAATGTTATAGTATTCGATATCGTAGGTATTTTAGATGAGCACCAAGATTTGGAAGACTTCCTAGCTAGCGTTACGGTCCCTCCGCCGACGCAAAAACTGACTCCATCCGTAGAACTCACCCCCGAAGAGATAATGTCGTACATCATACCGCCTCCACCGGCCCAAACCAGCACTGAGAATTTGACAATAACGCGAAACGGATCGAAACAAGATCAACCGAACGTCATCGAGTACGCCACGTTCGACAGAAAGGGGCCTTTTTCGTGCTGTGCGAAACCGAAGACTGACAAAACCGCCGCCGAACCGCCGCAGCGGCGCGGCTCCGACGACAAACCGCCCGACCGGCCGCCCAAAACCGCCGCCGTCGACCGGCCCAGATCGCATTCTCTGACCGGCGCGCCGCCGAAGCTGCCGCCGCGCCTCGCCCTGCCGCAGAAACCGCCCCTGCCGCCCGTCCCGCCGCTCGACGCGCTGCGCCAGAAGAAAACCGTGCAGCAGATGAAGCAGGCGATCGAGACGCGCACGGCCAGCATCGGCTCGCCGCTGTTCCAGCGCAGCAGGAACGTCTCCAACGATTTGGATGTCCGTCAGGTGGAAGATACATCCACTAGGTACTCTCACGCCACGGCGGTTAGTACTCCGACGTCGCCGCACCTCGGCAGAAACGCGCACTTGAAGCTGGTACCGATCGATTCGCCCGATTACTCCGGTTATAAAGGTATAGAGAATTGTAGCCAGAAACGCAACGGTTGCACGTCCAACAGGGAGGACCTCCTGCAGAAAACCGACGTAGCCATGGCGAATCTACTAGCGAGGTTAAACCAAGTAACCGAGCAGTGTACTACAGCGCAACAACACGGCGGCGGTAGACTCATCGACGAGGATAAATTCCAAGCGGCCAAAGAGGAACTGACAGCGCAGTGTTTGCAATTGGTGACGTCGAGCAAGATGCTGGTGATAGCGATGTCGGAGCCGAGCCTGCCCGAGCTGCCCGAGAACCTGGCCGTGTGCCTGACGATCCTGCGCCGGTTGACCGAGCTGTGCCAGGATCTGGGCGATCACGCGACGGCGCCGCTGCAAACGAGGAACCTGGTGGTGAAGGTGGGCGACGTGACGGCGGCGTTTCGGACGTTGCTCGGCGCCGAGATCGACAGGAGTTCGCGGAAGGCGATCGAGGAACATCTGGCGGCGCAGGCGGAGTCGCTGGCGAACGTGCTGGCGACGTTGCTGCGCAGCTTGAGGGTGTTTTCGCCTTAGAAAAGTCGAAAGCGGAATAGAGGATTTGGTTTGTTCGTTGTTAGGTAGATTTATAAGTTTATAGATTTTTTTTTATTTGTTTTCTTCTTGGCTCGATTGGTACGAATCGCGGTCGTATATTTCTGAGGTCTGGAAATATAAACAAATAGGTTTTTTGAAGGTAAAACAGGGTTCCTAAAACGGCCGCTAGGAGGCGATGTTTGTATAAGCTTTCTTATAATTCTAATTCTATATAATAATTATGTTCGTACGCAAAAAACTGTGATTCTAAAGTCCCTAGATACTATAAATAGCACAATAAATTAGGCCTATAAGATAGAAAAAGATAGCTAGCAAAATCCCAAACATGGCCGCCTTTTGACATTTTTTTTTTGGACAGAAGTAAACATAACTCTTTCAAAGGCGTGCATTTAACCTAACATTTCTGTTGTGTCGGTTTATTAACAATCTGACATGTTTATAGAATGTGTTCAATAAATTTGTTGCAATATTTGAATTTCCCGCTTAAAAAATCCCAAACATGGCGGACGATTGCGCTACTTATAGTATCTAGGGACTTTAAAATCGCGGTTTTTTGCGTAGAAACATAAAATTATTATACAGAATTAGCATTAAGAAAGCTTATACAAACTAAAAATAGATACAAAATATAAAAACATACTTAAATCAGCGATGATTGTGTCGTTAACATCACGCCTCGCGCTTCTTCGGTTAATGTATTCCACCATTTTCTCCTCGAAATGTCAAAAAATGAAGTTTTGACAGCTCGAACTGTCATCTCACAACACAAACGCGATTTATACGCAGCGCGACGCTGATTGGCTGAGATTCTTTCTCTGTTTCCAGACCTTAGAAAATTTAGAAATATAAGGCCGTGGTACGAATGAAAGTTTATCTAATAGAAGTTATCGTATCGAAGTTGAATCGATAATCTGTACAGATTTTATTATAGTTACGGTGATGGGAACATACTATAAAAACGTGCAGTTTTAAGTTACAATCGCACGAGTTTTTCTCAGCAAGTATAAAGTTGAAGGAGTCGTTCTTTGACTGACTGATTGATTATAAAGGTATATAGTATAGAGATGTTTATACTGATCGTTTAAAGCGAATCCTCGTGCGATTGTAGTGCAATGACTGCGCTTTCTGTTGTACTAATTTTTATTGTTAACATAGTTTGTAGTCGAGATGGTTACCGAAATTGATTTTGTTTCTCTCGAAACGGACGTGACTGATTTTTATTTTTTGCTTTACGATGTCCGGTAACGCGAAAATAATGAAATTATATCGATGTACAATAGTGTATTCCTTAGAATAGTGTGAATGTGTATTTTTTATTAACGCGTTTTCTTTCGGTTTTTTTTTTCATAACGTTTTCTAGTCAAATATTCACACGATATTTTAAGTTTATTTTTACGCAATTTAATTTAAATTTCATGAAATCGCGACCAAATGTTTGTGGCATAAGTCTGAAATATGTATCGGTCAGTACACGGTCGTACATACAGGTTTGGAAACTCCACGAAATACTAGCGCCCTCTGTCGAGAGTCATCAGTAACACCTTCTCTAGAGTTTCTCGACCTGTTATGTACGACCATGATCTGGAAAAAGAACGTACTCTTTATGTGATATTACACCCTTTAATACTGTTAGGTTTTTTTCCGTGTTGTTATAGGATTGAATAGGATGAAATATAAACCAAATAATTGTTTTACAGTTCGGATTCGTAATTTTTTTTTTTTGAATTTTTGGAAAACATCGCCTACTGCTTCGGTAGTGACTAGTCAAGAAGTACAATAAACTTGAGATTATCGAGTTACCTCAGATATACCAATTTTTAATCGCTATATAAAACCTACTGTTTCGTGTACAGGGTAGTATCAAAAATTCGTTGTTTAATGAAATGTGTAAATTTCATTAAATGTTTTATATGCTATTTCGATATATAGAAGACATGGCAAATTTATTTAAAGTATAAATTATGTTAAAACGATAATTTGTCAAGTCTTCATTTTTTATCATATATATATTTGTTTTGTTTTAACTGTTTAACTGTTGGTTAATTAATATTAAAGTTAGTTGTACGTTATATTTCTCGTTAAGTGAATAGTTCAAATTTGTTAACATTTAATTAGTATTTTTTTTATCGATGCGTGAATGGTTTTTCTCATATCATGTATTACCAATTTTAAAAGTGATAAAAGTATACAATCGTTCTGCAATATTTTAAATCAATTAGAAACGACTGAATGCAAAAAATATACAGGGTGAAATCATCCAAATATTCACATCCTGAGTATCAGCACTCAATTAATTGACACCCTGTATAGTGGAGATGAAACGGAAAAATTTTCTAATATTTTGAACGTGCCATTTCCAATGTGTGCAGTAACTAAAACTTTTCTGTTTCATCGCTGAAAATTGAAAACTCATCAATGTACCTATGATTTCTCAACACCTGTGTAATATTTCTAACATATCTTATTATGAATGTATTAAACTCTATATAAAAAAATCCATTATTCGTCATATTAGTTTTTTTTAAAAATTCCTACATCATTCTACGTTGTTCCGCTCGATTTGAATACAATAACCAATGGTAAGTTCAAAGTTGAACATTTTGAAATTTACGGTCAGTAACTTAAACCACAGCATAAATAAATATACTTGAATTATAAATTTTTATATTATCACCAACATTGCATATCCAAAAAAACCCTTCTCTCACCCAAACCATCATATACCGATTTTAAAGTTATTTACAAAACGAATCCCCGTCGCATTATAAACCCATTAGAATAGCCAGCAAATCCGATACATCGCTACCTTAACGATACATTTTTATGACCGCCGACAGTCCATCGCAAACAATTTCACCGATTCACATAATTACCATTCAATACGCCATCGATCGTATTAATTACCGACATTCACCTTCCAACCGTCGTGTCGCAAGGGTGCCTGCAAATTACTCTCCAAGATGTCGAACGTCGTCACCGAGACCATCCAGAAAAACGCCAAAGACGAGCTGTCCCATTCCAGGGAAATCAACTGGATGAAAGTCCTCTTCCAGATACAAATCACTTTATCAGCGTTATGCGCTTTCAAATTCATCCTATACGATTCCTATTGGGCCACAATATGGTTCGGTAAGTACTGTTTCTTGGACAGTTTTGTCCTGGAGTAGATATTTCCCAAGTGTGGACTCTCTTGGTGGTGCTTTATCAGATGCACCTGGAGTTTGTGCTCTTCCAGGTTTGAGATCGTCGTAGACTTTGCTGATTTGGTGATTCTTGCTCAGCATATTCTCGATCTTTGCATTTTCTTGATCTTCTTGCAGCGATTCTGGTAATGTTCCTGGGCCACGTGGGTGTAGCAGCCGGAGCTCACAGACTGTGGGCCCATCAAAGCTACCAAGCCAACGGATTATTAAGGTTTTTCCTAATGATATGCCAAACGTTGTCTGGAACGGTAAGTCCTTTAAACCCTCGAAATCTCGCAATAAGCAAATGGTATTGTTTCGTAGGGATCGATATACGATTGGGTGCGATGGCACAGATTGCACCACAAGCACTACAACACCGATTTGGACCCTTACAACTCCACCAGGGGATGGTTTTTCGCTCACTCTCACGGCGCCGTATTAGCTCTCAGTCCCGCCCAGCAGAGGGCGCTCAAAAACATCGACATGAGCGACATCGAAGACGATGAATTGGTCATGTTTCAAAAGAAGTGAGTCCTCACAACGTTTCCTGTAATAATCTATTGAAATTTCCCGCCGTCATTTTAGATGGTACATCCCGATGTATTTGATAATTACATTGTTGTTGCCGATAAACGCGCCGGCCGAGTACTGGGGCGAGAACCTCTATTCGTCCGTATTCATCCTGGGTTGGTTCAGGTGCGCGGTGAATTTGAACCTCTCCGCTCTCATCCACAGCGCCATCATCATCTGGGGACTCAAACCGGGCGAAAAGTGAGTCGCACTCCAACCCGACAAATCTCCGTTTTATCCGCGAATCGTTCCGCAGGTACCCTTGCGATACGAACCTGGTGTTCATACTGAACAAGACCAACTGGATCTCGTACCACTACATCGCGCCGTGGGACTACAAGACGAGCGAATTCGGCCAGTACGGCAGCGATACCATATCGAAGTTCATCCAAATCTGCGAGGTGTTGGACTGCGCTTCGGTGCTGAAGACCATCGACAGCGGCACGGTGAGGAAGGCCCTCACCGCTTCGGTGCTGGAGAAGCGAAACATCACCGAGTGCCTGTTGGAACTCTGCGATTACTCGCCCAAAACTCCAACGTTCTATTAGATTATTTTTTTTCCTATGTTTGTGATGAGATGTATTTTTTATAAGAACTAGCGTTTCGAATAAAGTAAAAGGTGCTTAAAAGATGGCATTTCGAGTTTTCAAAACCGGATTGTGTATCGGCGACGCGAATTTTTTCGTTTATAGGTTCGTCGAACTCGCCGCTAAATCGGACGAGTTTTGAAAATTTTAATAAACAACATTTCGCATCAACTACAAAAGCAACTGCCTTGCAGATTCGTCTTCAACCAATTCACGTACTTGGACACTCTGGTGTAGACGCCGGGGTAGCCGGGTCGGCCGCAACCCACGCCCCACGATACGATCCCCACGATTTCGTATTTGTCGCCGCTGTGCACCAATAGAGGTCCCCCGCTGTCCCCTTGGCAGGAATCCTGCGTACCTTTGCCCGCGCACAACATGTAATTCGTTATCCTCGACGCTCTGTACTTCATGCCCTTGCATTGCGCCTGGGTCAATATGGGCACCTCCACTTCCTGCACCACCGTCGGCAGCATCCCGCCTTCCGAAGTCCTGCCCCATCCTACTACGGTACCTGTCCTGCCCGAAGGATCGCCGGCTGAAACGCCACGATGTGTCGTTAGTACGCTGAAATATTTTTAAGCGGGTTTATATTTACTCTTCGGCAGGCAAACCGGTCGGATTTGTTTGGTGAACTCGACGGGTTTTCGCAGTTTCAACAGCGCTATGTCGTGATTGAACGTGTCCGCGTCGAAGCTCTTGTGTCTGATGATCGACGACACGGCCCTCATCATGGCCGGGATCTCCGTCGTCGTCGAAGCGTCGTGATCGCCGAGGATCACGCGGATCTTCGATTTCTTCAACCTGAAAATGATTCGCCTTAAAATTCCCTTTCGCTATCGCCGGTTAGAGCAAAGGGGAATGAAATGATGTTGTCTGGTGCCTTAACCACGCTATTTTATTGGCAAAAGTTGCTCATTGAAGCACGAAAATGTGCTGGTTCAAAGGGACTACGAACTGATGCAGGAAGTGTTACCAAAAACTTACTTTTCTATGATGTTAAGTAAGGAATTTATGAAGCAGTAACACAATTGGTTTCATGGGACCAAAGGGAATGTAATGAACATGTTCTCTGAAACCTTGCTGGTGTATTAACCACGCTATTTTATTATTAAAGACTGCTCATGGAGCACCAAAATGTGCTGGTTCAAAGGGACTACGAACTGATGCAGGAAGTGTTACCAAAAACTTACTTTTCTATGATGTTAAGTAAGGAATTTATGAAGCAGTAACACAATTGGTTTCATGGGACTAAAGGGAATGTAATGAACATATTCTCTGGAGCCTTGCTGGTGTATTAACCACGCTATTTTATTAGCTAAAGCTGCTCGTGGAGCACCAAAATGTGCTGGTTCAAAGGGACTACGAACTGATGCAGGAAGTGTTACCAAAAACTTACTTTTCTATGATGTTAAGTAAGGAATTTATGAAGCAGTAACACAATTGGTTTCATGGGACCAAAGGGAATGTAATGAACATATTCTCTGGAGCCTCGCTGGTGCATTAACCACACTATTACATTGGTTCAAAAGGACCAGAAACTGGTGGAGGAAACTTACTTTCTCAAGCAATGGGCGGCGGTAAGGACGAAATCTTCGGTGAGAAGGGAAGCCCCGCAATGGTAGTGACCGTCGTAGACGAGCCGGGCCATCCACGGGTACCGGTTGACGCCGGTGGGATGGCCCCCGACGATTCTATTCTCTTGGTTGGACACGCCGCATTCTAAACACGAAATAAAGATCAATCGAAGGTCGCAAAGTAGGTCGGATTTCCGCTCACCGCACGTGCAATTCTTCGCTTTGATCAGCTCGCTGTCGTTGTCATCGTCGTAGGCGGCCTCATCGGCGCCGCCGCCGAACAGATTCGCTATGTTGAACAACTGGTTGAACAAGAACCTACCCTTTTTCGCGTGAGTGCGATTCGATGCGACCTAGAAAGCAAAAGTTCAAGGCCTCGCCGAACGAAAGAGAAATCAGCGAAATCGGCACACTTACGTAATTATCGGATGGTTCCGAACCACATACGACCACCACGAGCACTATTACACCAAACCAAAGCCTCACAACTGACATATTCGACAGTCAGGCGGAATTTGCGTCACCGTTCACGAAACGCCGCGGTTCCTCTGTCACCACCACCCATCACCTTATATAGATTATATTCGAATGGATCGAAAAGCGCCGGCACGCGAGCACTTTCACTGCGCCGTCGGTACTGAAATTCCTCGACCATAACCCTCGGAAAGAAAGTAAGTTAATCGATCGCGCCAGACGCGAATCGAAGCGAAGATGAAAGTAGAAATCGCGGCGGAATTGGCGAGCACCAGAAAGATCGAAGGCGATGATGGAGTAGAAGACGTTTAAAGGCTGTCCATTTTCGTTGGACTGGTGGAGCCGACTGCGACGTTGCCGGGTTGTGATCGATATCCTTGATGTGACAGATATATTCGATTTGAGGTTATGTTTACTTTCGTTGTTTACAAGTTAAAAAAAAGTCTTAAATGGTAGAATTTAAAGATGAAAAAGTAGATCAGGAGGAGATGTGAGCTTGTGAGTATTGATTTAACAGAACGTTATGTGATTTTTTTACGATTAGGTCAATTATTCCAATAGTCTTCTTCCTCTCCACTGTCCCGTTCTCTATCGAAATAGGTCGAAAAAACAAACCGAAAACCGCACGAAAAACTCTCTAAAACGAACGGAAAACACAAAACCTACTCGTAAACTTGCATAAATTGCGAGAAAAACACGAAAAATCGCATAAAAAGTAGCAAAAACAACAAATTGTAAACATAACCTCTCAACATAAAAGAACAAAATTTTTAAGACTAACGCAACGACAACATCGCTTCGGAAGTCCAACTGCTCGTCGTAAAATTCCCCAAGTCAAATGGGAGAATTAACATTGACACTAGGGACATTTCGAACTGCGCGGAAATTACTAAAAACCACCAAATAGTCAAACGAACATGGATATCCTTCAGCAGGCGAGGTTCTGGTTCAAAAAGATGGTACGGTACCGCGCGAGGCGGTTATTAAACGGTACGGGGAGCCGATCGGGCGACAGTGGTACCGTCTTCGCCGGCCGGAGCAGTTGGGATCGTTCGCAGAAGACGAAATGGCCGAGTACGCGAGGATCTTAGGTGTGCTGGTTGGGTTGTCGTGCGTGCTGGGATCGCTTTGCGGAGCTGTAAGTAAGTTTTTTTTTTTGTAGTTTTGTAGTTTTGTCGCGCGTTGATCGGGTTCGGTAACGGTGAGGAATTTTTTTACCGATGAGCGGTTCGTACGTGTTTGCGATGTTTGATTGAGGAAAGTGTGTGGGTTGGAGGTGTTGGTTTTTTTTTGTTTGTTTTGTTGCTAAAATGTTGGAATATGTTGTATGTAAAGAGATGTGTTGTATGAAAGGTGTGAAAATGTAGAAAAATTGGTATATTTTCATGAAAAATCGAGTTTGTTTGCAGATAAAACATTAAACTATCTAGTAATTTGCGCATATAAAGATGAAAATCTATTATTTTACCAAAAAAAGGTGTGAAAATGTACAAAAATTTGCATATTTTTTTGAAATATCGATTTTGTTTGTAGTTAAAACATCAAATTATCTAATAATTTGCGTATATAAAGAGAAAAATCTATTATTTTACCAAAAAAAAGATAAGAAAATGTAGAAAAACCGACACATTAAACTTACTATTCAGCTAAAACCACGAATAATGTAATAATTCCTGCATATAAAGCTAAAAATTGACAAACATTTACAATAAAAAACATCCAAAAATGTTCAGATTAAACCAAAGTTAATAGACACACCAATTTCTACCATTTCAGTCCCAAATGCAGAAAGGCCTCTTGGCCAATTTGAAGGAAACTTTAGCCCCCAAATTGGGCAATTTAGCCAGCAATCGCCCGCCCCCGCGCCACGACACGCCCGCCTCCCCTTGTCATTGCAGTAAGTACCATTCAATAACTTTACCATCAATTTTATCATCAACTACATCGATCATCCATTTCGCCAGCTTGCGGCGAGAAGAACGAGGATAGCAGGATAGTCGGGGGCAGGCCTACCAACGAAAACGAATTCCCCTGGATGGCCAGACTGTCATATTTCAACAGATTCTACTGCGGAGGGATGCTCATCAACGACAGATACGTTTTAACAGCCGCCCATTGCGTCAAAGGGTAAGCTTTTTTAACAATTTTCTATACCAAAAATTCCAGCTCATAGTTCTCCAATCAAACCCATCCAATACTGCTGTTCTGATGGATAAACATTCAGATGGAACTCTTCTTTTCTCACGACTAGCTTAAGATTGTGAGTACGCGGATTGTTTTTCGTTCTTTTTGCGGTTCATCTAGCGTGAAATCGATTCGACTGATGTACAGTTAGGTCGGCTGTAAAAACGCCATGGCGAAAATGGGAATTGCTCGGTAATTATGGTCAAAAGTGGAAGTGAAACACGCTCGATCGGCCGGGCGATTTCCATAATAACAGCTCTCGCGGTACCGGAATGGAGTACCGGGCGAATGAAAAAGTCGCTAGTATTGTTAGCGATTAAAAAAAAAGATTCTCGAGACTTTCTACTCCGCTTGAATCGCGTTTTGAATCGTAAAAATCGCAATTGATCGGATTGCGATTAAAGTTTATAAAGAGGTTTTTTTTATCGGCGTTGCTTTTTATATTCGAAAAATGTGTGCTACTCCGATATGCTAATTAAAATTGCTGTGTTGAATTTGAGAGAAAATCCACTATAACCGGATTGGTCCTTGAGAAATATAAGCAACCATAAATCAACAGTATAGTAGAAATCTGGTTTTTTTTATGAACATTCTGATGCTGGTGTTATAAATAAATTATTATAATGCTGTTGTTTTCACTTTTCTATAAGCAAGGTTTGTGGGTCATCGAACCAACTTATAGAACTATAAAACTGAACCCACAATATAACATTCTACCTGATACATATGCAACCCTTTACACACCGGCCAGCGGTGCAGGAGAAACATCATCTTCCACCTACTCTATTTCTATCAGAGAATTTATCGGGTTCCAGATTCATGTGGTTCATGATAAAAGTGACCTTCGGCGAGCACGACAGATGCAACGACAACAAACGACCGGAGTCCAGGTTCGTGCTCAGAGCCATCGCGGGCGCCTTCAGTTTCCTGAACTTCGACAACGACATCGCCCTGCTGAGGCTCAACGACAGGGTGCCCATCACGCAGTTCATCAAACCGATTTGTTTGCCGAAGAACAAAGGTACACGATTCGAGCCTAACCGGCGGTTTGTTTAATGATAAGCGCTTTTAGATAATCTCTACGTGGGTGCTATGGCGACGGCTTCCGGTTGGGGAACGCTGAAGGAGGACGGAAAACCCACCTGCATCCTGAACAAAGTCGATGTGCCGGTGATTTCGAACGAGGAATGCAGGAGAACTAATTATTCGGTCAATATGATATCGGATAACATGCTGTGCGCTGGTTACCCGCAAGTGGGGCAAAAGGATTCTTGTCAGGTAAACTCATCGTTAATACCATCGCCTAAATCTTCTGTAATTAATGATTTATTTCAGGGAGACAGCGGTGGTCCGTTGATCACCAAGAAACCCGACTCTCGATACGAATTGATCGGTAAGAATCAATTTTTTTTTTATTAATTTCATCGTATAGTACTTTATGAATTACAGGCGTGGTTTCCTGGGGTAACGGCTGCGCTAGGCCGGGATATCCTGGTGTTTACACCAGAATCACCAGATACTTGGACTGGATACTCCAGAACTCTCAGGACGGATGCTTTTGTCAAGACTGAATTAATAGCTTACTAGAATAAATTTATCTCATAGTTATTTCACAATCCAGTAACGCGCAACAATTGCGCTTCTAATTTATTGATTATAGTTTTATTATCGTATAGACTGTGCTGTAGTAAACCGTCTTTTAACTAAATAAAATTAATTCGATGCCTAATACTCAATTGCGGTACTCGAACGGTTGGGCGTTGTTTCTAACCAGAAATTTCACGTAAGTATCGAAATCCAGCTGGGCGTTAATCGCACCAGCGGTATCGGAACCGTTCTGGAACCGTCTCTTCAGATTCCCGCGTATGATCCTGCGTTTCTTCCAAACGCACTCCAACGACATCAGCACCAGACTGGCCATCCAGCCGATCAGCACGATGAAGAAAGCCGTGGATAAATCCGCCAATCTGGCGCTCTGGAACGAGGCGTGCTTCATGCACTGCTTTATAGCCGGATACACCGCGGAATTGATGTACTTGTACACGCCGGTTTCGAACATTTTTATCACGCTGTAACGGCAAAATGTCCAGCACGAGCTTAGCTATGGAATACAGTTTACCTGAGATTGATCAGTTTCTTGTAGGGCGAGTTCTTGGACATGAGGATGGCCATGTACTCGTTGGTGTAGGGTATTTTGATCTCCTGGATTTCGAATTTGCACCGGCCTTTGGTGACGTTGAGAAGGTGAGTTCTGGCCGATTGGCCGGAGGCGAAGAAGGCGAAATGATCGCTGGTGACCTTCATCAGACCTTCGGAGATGTTGATGAGGTCGTGTTGGAGGTAACCGCGCAGGTAGATTTGCTTCAATTCGCTGATGTTCACCGACTGAAGACAAAAATAATCAGATCGACAAGATTAGGAGGTGCCTTATTGGACGTACCCTTAGGTAATCTTCATCTTCTCCGTTCTTGACATACCCGATTTTGTAGTCGCTTTCTAACAAATCCGTAACGCTTTGGATTTTGTACAGTTCAACTGATAGAATCGAAGTGATAAAGGCGGAATAGGAATTGTAGGTGAGCACGGTGAGGAAGAGAGTTATTAGAACGATTATCTTCTCGGTTAACGATCTGGTTTTCCAAATGCTGCCTAAAAAATACATCTTTACATCGGTTTCTCTCTGGGATCTTTTAGTAGCAACCTTGCTGAGTGAATATCCCCACGCACCAGACGATCGACTCGGAGAATTCCCTTCTTCTGCCGCCCAGTTTATGGCGAACCCAATTATTCACCGTCATCCCCAGGGATAATATAAAACCGGTTCCCACCACGCACAGTATCAACCTGGAATCGAACGGCGTGGTGAAAATGTTGCGCAGCTTCTCCGACTCCTGCGGCGTCACGTAGATGTGTCTCCTGCAAAAGAAATGTTACCAACAGAAACACAGAACAATCAACGCTGTTGCCAACTGTACGTTGTACCACTTAGGGCTCTAAAATGACTGTTTATTTACGAGTTTTTCAAAATGTCGAAGCTGAAGGCCATGTCGTTGATCTTCCCGGTGGTTTTGGATATCCCTTGACCGCTGATGTCGACGACTTCGTCGACGAGGGCGTGCAAAAGGTCGGTCCATTCGTTGTTCTCTCGATTGCCTAGCTTGACGAAGCCCACGTAGGATTTGCTGGAAGATGGGTGATTTTTTTGGTGAGAGTAGAAATATGATTTAAATGGTGTTAATTGTAACCTGGAGTTTAGAAATTGGAATATGTAATCGGCGTAGTAGATTTGGGTGGTATCGACTTCTTGTTCTTTCATCGGTCCATCGGAGGGTGTACCGTGAATACCGACCACCAGAGGGTACTGGTGGAAGTTGTCTCTGTCCTCGATTGGCCAGAAGAGTTTTAGATTTTTAGTCGAATTTACCGGATTCCAATCGCCTGAAAAAGTTATGTATGATTTTCTCTCTAGTTGTATGACTGGTTCTCACCCAAAAATCGGACTACAAGGGACGTGTTGTAGTTTCTCCGTATGTTGTATATTTGATAAAGATAACGCGTTTCCTGGGTTTCGTTTGAAGGTAAATTAACGCAAGTTATGGTCGAATTTGTCGCTGTTTTGTTGAAATTATACCTGAACGGTAAGATGGAGTCTTCCTTGTTTGTAGTTATTTCGTATTGGGTGCTATTCAAATCGTCCTAAAACAACAATATATACATTCATTTAATTTTCAACTACTATACCTCGGTATCCATATTGGTGAGAGTATCGAAGACAATAGCAATATCGCTGTCGATTCCGAAATTCCCGTATCTCAGCTCGTTCATTATGTTAGTTTGGAGATGACAATGGGCTAGTAACAACCAAGAGACTTTTCCACCGTAGCGGCCGATGAAATTCGCATCTTCCAGAAGATTTATGACGGTGAAATTATCTTTTAAAAAAGTAACCACAGCTGTCTTGCAACTGGTAATATTCAAAGTGGCTTCTGACGAAGTTAGTAAAGGATACGTTGCGAAGTAAATGTTTTTGTTCATCAACGTTTTCAAGTTGTCTTTGATTGTTTTTATCCCGCAAACTGAAAGATAGTCGAGTGGAAAATATGGAAGGATTGATTTGATTTGTTGGTGTAATTACCAGAGTCTATATCTTCATCTATTATAATCAAATGGTTTATTTCCCTCCAGTGGACGTAATCGCAGATGAAAGCGATGTTTTCGGATATACTGCAATTTCCTGCAGCTTGGGATAAGTAACAAAGGATCAACACAAAATGAACTTTCCTGATGTACATTTTGATCGTTTCTGTTCATAAATTCTACTTATTCAAGTGAGTATGCTATAATTTTTCTTCGTCAATCAAGTCTAGAGTGGTTTTGTTGTAATTGAAATAAAAATTCCATATATGATTGGTTTTTAATTATGCATATTGAAGTGTAATTAGTTTTGAGTTGTACTTTTTTATTGGATAATTAAGAAATGTCGTTTCTAACGAGCCCTTTCTATACGCCTTTAATTAGACCGAAAGGAATCAAAACTTCGATTGAAAATGAGTTAATAATTGGCAATTGATACGATATAATTAATAAAAACAATGTCATAGTGATCATTAATCATCAGATATCTTTTTTGACATTACATCCCCTTGCGGATAATACCTAATAAGTTGTTCAATAATATCTTCAGCTCGATTAGTTCAGTATAAATTAGTTATTACATAAATGAGACAAAATTAATAGATAAAAAGTACGATTTTATTTCAAAATTCTGATACTTATCATACAGAAAAATACCCAACTAACCCTCGAGTCTCAGTAACCAATCAGCGACGAGAATACTTGACAGTTGACATTAAAAACGTCTAAAAGGTCATAGAGATAGAGAAATGACATTTGGTAACTACTCTGTGAATGACGTTTCTACATTACAAGATAGGTGTTTCAATCTAAAATAAAATGATCCATTACTGTGGAAATTTACAAGTAAGTGACAATTTTAATTAACTCAAATATCCTTTTTACATAGTTATACTGATTTTACTTTGTACTTTCAGTTCTAGGTTAGCTTTTGGAGTTTATGTGCAGGGATTATTAATACACTACTACCATGTCGAATTCAACTACTACTGTGATAGATAAGAATAAATCCAAATCGGGGGTAGGTATTCGATTAACGTTTAATAAACAATAATAAATGACACAACATCTAATAAGTGACATTTACATGTTGTAAGTCTCATCATTTGTAAGTTATCATGTAACTGTGTTATTAAACAATGTAAGTAATATTTATATGGTTATTCCAGGAACCTAGGAACCATTTAATGTCCATGTGGGATATATTATTCGGAGATGCGCCCAAGGAATGGATCGGATTCAAACCCACGAAAGGTGCTTTCGTATATCCTTGTTACGCATGTAGAAACTTGTAAGTACATCTATTAAATCTGTCAATTCATAAACATGTCACTATCTATTATTAATACACGTGTTGTTCGATTTCAGGTTTTCATCGTTGGCTTCTTTACAAGATCACGTTAACAGGAGAATATTGATTTTGAAATACAATTGCACTCACTGTTCTACACAAGACATGACGTTCTACAACAGGTGCTCCCTTTTATTACACGCCCGATCCCACTTTACCTCGAACGAAGGCAAAATCAATCTGAGCGACATGAAAACCCTCACTCTACCGTTACAACTAGCAGGTTTCCTACCCGTAGCAGGAGTACCGATGATATACGAACACGAAGAAGAACCAGCAGACGACAGTCGTTACTTGAACGTACAATTCTACGTGCCGAATACCAACGATAAGGGTAAAGAGATAGTCGTACTGAAACCCACCGATTTCGTCTACAACGACACCCACGAAAAACTAGCGTTGAAACAAATCTGCGAAAACGTACCGAAATGCCAATTCATCGCGCTCGACGAACAGGCCCGTTCGAGACAGTCGTTCGTGAAAGTCGAACTGTTCGATTACATCGATCAACTAACCCTACCCGTCATATCGAAGGTGGAATCGCTACACGACAAATCCCAACGAACCCAGCGTTGTTTGGACTGCGACTCGCCGATCGACACCACCATGGCCTCGCACTATCAGGGCGCCAACAAACCCACCGACGACGCCCTCACCTGTCCCGTGTGCAAATTCATCGCGTCGAGCAAGTGCTCGTACAGCGCCCACGCGCGCGTCCACAACCACCAACCGCCCCACGTGTGCCCCGATTGCGGCGATGTCTTCGCCGATGCGCAGGCGCTGCAGCGCCACCTCAACGACGTGTGCTTCCACATCGCCAAGAACGTGAAGTACCGGTGCTCGGGCAAGCGGTGCGGCAAGCTGTTCGCCTCCCTGGGCAACCTGGCGTTGCACTTCAAGCAGCACTTCCAAGCCGCCTTCGCCTGTTCGACGTGCGGCGGGACGTTCTACGATGAAGCATCGGCGGACAAGCACGCGAAGTTCCACGGCGGCCACTGCGACTTTTCGAAGGTGTTCAAGTGTCTCGTTTGCGCCGATAAAGGGCCGTTTGGAGAAGGCGATTTCGCCGAGCACATCGACAGTCACATCAACGCCAGTCGATCGGGGGTTTACGTGTACATGTGCAGAAGATGCAGGAGCTACTTTAGATCCACCGCGACGTTCGCGACGCATTCGTCGCGGTGCTCGAAGCAATGTCCCGACAACGGGATATTCATGGAGTGCGACAATTGCAAGAGCAAGAACTACTGCGACTTCAACAAGACGTTCGGTTGTTGTTGGAAGTGCAAGCGACCGCCCGTCAAGAAAACTACGGTGCTGAAGAGGTACTTGTGCATCTTGTGCAACGAGCACATCCAGTGCGAGGATAAGCTGAGTCACAGGAAGAATTGTAGATACGCTTATCCTATTATACTACTGAGGAACATCAACGACGAGGCGTTGTCGAGCGAGAAGGTGCAGGAGAATCGTAAATCGCCGAGGTCGCGCTACAGCGAATCGCCGAAGTCCGACGAAGGCGCTAATAAGAAGAAGCGGAAGCGGAATTTGTGCGTCAGGCCGAGGCGCGCCGATCGAGACGCCGCGCCGGATCCGATCGCCGAGAATCCCGTCCGATTCGACGGCACCTACTACTGCAAATTGTGCGATTACAGCCAAGCCGTCAGGGCGGCGTTTCACGCGCACGTGAAATCGCACAGGGACATATCGACGGCGTACCAATGCATGGAGTGCGGCGAGTGTTTCGTGGTGAAACCGTCGCTGTGCAAGCACCTGCGCCATTTCCACGGCGTCGCCGACGGCGAGGCGTACTTGAACGAGAACGATTGCTACGACGTGGGCGCCGTGAAGGAGTTGGAGGATAACATGAGGCTGGCGCCGGGCGAAAGCAAGGAACCGGTGAAAGAGAACCAATGCAGGGTGTGCCTGGCTGTATTCGACGACGCCGTCGAATTGAAGACGCATTACAGGAGCCACGGTATGGCGTTTTTGCTTAAGAATGTTAAACAGGTACAATAAAAGTTTCGTTTTTTGTTTGTTTGTGAATTTGGCGTATTAAACGCCGTCGAGTTGCATCACGACGATCAAGTAGGTGAGTTTGATGCCGAGTATGTCCAAGATGGTGGTCCTTTGGATGTCGAAGAAGTTGGCCGACGTGAATTTCGGTGGAAAGTTGGTGATGTATTCGATGAAATCCAGAATGGCGGTCGATACTTCTTCGTTGTTTCGGTGGTTGATCGAATCGTTGTGTAATTTGTAGCAGGTTTTTATGAGATCCCGGCCTTCGCCGGTGGCTAGATCGCAGCACATTATCGAAAATACCAAAGCGATCTGGAAAAAAAATCGCAATACACAAGAGAGACTTTCGATTATAGAGTACTTACGAATGTCGTGGAGAACGGCGCGATCCCGCTAAAAAACACGTAGATTTCATTATCCGAAAATTGAACGTTCGAAATCTTCAAATTCGAAACGATGAAATGCACACCATTAACGAACTGCACGAGCAGAAATAGATGCGCTAGTAGCAAAAAATGCCCGAAAATGCATTCGATATTCTCCACTTGTTCGACGGTGCTCTTGTAGGCCTCCTTCATCTTCAACACATCGTTGACTGTTCGTTTCTGGTGCGGGTATATTCTCAAGCAAACGCTCTTCAAATCGCCGTGGATTCGGCACAATTTCCTCCTGAAAATCAGCACGACGTGCCCGTAGAGCAGAACGGCGAACACCAGCACGTACCAGAAGATCAACGCCAGGCAGAGGACTCCGAGCGATTTGTGCCTCTTGATCTGCGCTTCGAAATTCAACGAGTTGACCAGCAGGAATACCACGTGGAAAAGGATTTGCTCGTAGGGAAAGGGGTTTCGACTGGCCGATAGGAACGTTTCCAAGCGAGCCGACGCCCGGGAACCCCGGAAAAAGTGCGAGGAGAAGATGAGCGCGTCGAGCGGGATAATCGAAGCGAATATCGTTAGAATCATCGCGATTTCGTTGTTTGCTGCTAGAGTGCTAACGAAATAGTACGTGGAGCTGGTGAACGAGCAGATTAGAATCGAGGCGTAGATTTTGTTGAATAAAATGGTGGAGTTTGCGAATGGCAGGAAACCGAACAGTTTGGCGAAGAAAAATAGGAATTTACTGGTGTGTCTGATTCGCATGGTTTTTCTTTGATTCGATGATTCTACTGTAGTAATAGCCATTTTACTTTGGATCGTTAGTACTCACTAACTTATATATCCTAGATTTTTTTCGTTGAAACTTAATGACAAAATCGATAATAATAATTGCTTTGTTTGTTTCATTAATTCCAATACATCTCTCATTAATTATTAGAAGAGATTGTTTGATTATTTCCTAATTTTCTATTGAAAAAAGGGTATATTTCGAAAATGACAGAATAATTACCTCAAACGAGACCTCGAAATATTTATCAAATATTAATCTAGGAGATATCATTTAATTCTCACAAAAATCAATCACGATTGATAAAATTAATTGATTTATATTCTTGAATTACATTTTCGCATTTATATTACCAAAAAAATAGATATTTAACAAAAAAAGAAGAAAATCACTGTAACTTCTTAATGACACTAATGACAGAAGACCGTTATTTCAGTTACTTCAAGAAACCGACTGCTCTACTTTACTCACTTTCTCCCTCTGGCGCGCGCTCGCCGGTATCTCCCGTCCTCGTTTTCTTTTTAAACGATTATTGACAAAATTCGGAGGTCTGGAAGTGTTTAGTACTTATTTATTTAACGCGTTTACGTTAATTCAAATTGCGATTCGAACGTAATTATAACTCAAATTAGTTTCGTCAAGTTAAAACGCAATGAGTCCCATTCAAAAAGTAAGTCGCTCGTTATTATTTAGCACGCTTATGTTTCCAATTCATAAACCTCACTTACGGAATATTTCCGAAATATTTTGTATGAGAATTGTGCTAGTTGTTCGCAGGATTGATGTATTTTTTAATTTGCAGGTAAATCGAATTTGATACAAATTTTCTGCTAAGTAAATTAAATAATAATGTGCACGTTGTGGGTTTAGTTTTACGAAGAGTAGTTCAAATGTACCGAAGCATTAAACCGTACGAAAATAGATCAAATTTTGCATAAAATTGAAATCAGTAGTAGAAAATGTATACTGAATATTAATAAGGTAACACCGAAGAGATAGTAATTAGTAAATGAGTTGTTACAAATAAATATTTATTAATCGAACTCGAGAAGGTAATCGAGTTTTACGTTCGAAAGTAAAAGTCTTCACCGTACGATTACTTATTAATTATATTATTAAATAGAAACGATTTGTAGATTCCTTTGTACTAATCGAATGTAGTTTCGTAACGCTTTGTTCGAATCACGTTTCATTGTTTATAAACTTTTATCCAGTTCGTTCGAACTTCTTTGTAACCCCTAAAATCTAATAAAACGGTAAAGTTCCATCGAACTCGAACCACGTGAATAGTTTAACAGCCGCTTATTTTTAGAACGTGATTCGAAAAAAGCACATGCTCAAATACTGAGGTTAAAATCCACGCTTGTATCTCTAACGTTGCACTTTAGGTAAGCCAATGCGCGTTGATTTCTTCAATAATCTGCATTTACACACAAACATTCTTATCATTTGCATGTTTGCCCAAGTACACGGCTGGCGTGCTTACATAAAGTATCGATTTTTACGAGAAATTATCTAAAAAAACTGCCATTACGCCGCGTAATACGTGATAATTACGAGTGTAGGGTGAGAAGTTCTCGACTGAAATCGTTTAGAACTGTCTAGAGAGCAATTTAGAGTGCTCCAGATTCGTTTAGAACTGTCTAGAACCGTTTGGAACCATCCAGAATCCTTGAGAACTCTCTCAAATCATTCAGAACGCTCTATAGTCATTTAAAAGGCTCCAGAATCATTTAGATTTTATCGTGAGGTCTACAACATTTCACCTTACCCTTGTAATTAATTTCACCACAATTAAACGGGAGCATTGCGCGTCATACTAAAGCTAACGTTAAATTACTACTCTATCGAGTAGATTGTAAAATTACAGTAATAAAAATTAATAATTCGAGCATCGAGCGGTTGTAATTATTGTGCAATAGGTATAAATGTTTAAGCACACTTGGTAAAAAAATTCGATAGGTCGATCAACTCGTTCGCCACCACGTGTTCGTAGGTTTTGTACCTTATTTTTTTTTTATCTGTCGCGTTCGCGTGTCCGTTTCCGTTGCGTTTAATCGATACAGGGTGTTTGTCGGAAAGAATTCGTCTGTAGGTGTTATTCGAGATGAAAAACACCAACAATTTCATTAAAATTTAACGATATAAATTGATGTACAGTCGGACAGATTAATCGGCAATTTACCAATTTAGCGGGATATTTTTTTAGTAAAGCGCTTCTTGCGTACTTTGGAATATCTCCCGACGTGGATACTCCATTGTCTCGGGCGCCGATAAGCGTTTCGTAACGGTGGAAAGGTTTTATTTTACATACTACAAAAATCGTATCCCCGCCGAATTGTATGAACAATTCCGACGATTAAATTTGCCCGGCGATCTCGCGCGAGATATTTCGAAAACGCCAACTCGCAAAATCGTTTATCTTCTCGACGTTTAATGCTGGATAAACACGATAGAAATGCCTAATTTCTTGGTGATTTTCAGGTCTTCGACATGAGCTAGATTAAAGCGCAGCCATGAGTCAGTTCAAAGGATATTACGACGATAAAAACGGCATTGGATATTCGCAAGGTGAGATATACTTATTATAATACTCTATTTATTCTATTTAATTATCGCCGCTACCGATTAAATAAAGTCTACTCGAATATCGAGTGCGATTGTGCCACATGTTCGATTCCATTCATATCGCTAAAGGAATGCAAAAGAAGAAGGTTTTTAGTTGTACTTTTAGAAACGATAATGTTCCTTTCAAGTCAATCGCTCCATTGTTGACGAATATCTAATCAATGAGGGTAATAGCGATGCTTATTCATGAACAAACAACATCATCGTCTTTGTCCCGTTCCGATAAACAAACAAATGTTTTACCTAATTTTCGAGTTTAGTTATTGATATTACGAAATGTATTTTTACAGATACAGTTTCAGTCGACTATATAGTTTTGTTGCTAAATATTAGTGACCTCGGTAGATTAACATTAACATTGTCTTATTACAACAACACGAGATAAACAAAAAAAATGCCAGACGAAACGCAGTTAGAGTCGATTTAATTCACAACAAGCATCGAAATGCTGTTGCAGGACGAGAAGTTCAATTGCTACGGTAGCATCAACGACGATAAAACCGCGAAATCCTCGTTAGGTACAAATCGAATAAATCCAACTCGTTAATAGTGATTTGTGTTCTCGTGTTTTCCCAGGCATGAACAACGAGCTGTCGGAGAAGGCGCGCCTGCACCAACAGCAACAGCCGGTGAAGCTGCAACCGGCTTGGGAGGAGAACAATCTACCCGACGACGAGCTGAATTTCAGGCATCTAACCATGGCGGAAGCGAGCCTGGCCCTTCACGAGCCCCGCGATCGCAACAAATTCATCTACATCACGTTCCTGGTGCACGGCATCGGCGTCCTCACCTCCTGGAACATGTTCATCAACGCCTTCGAGGTACCTATTACATCGAACTAACGTATTAAATAATGTTTTTCGTTCAGTATTTCAGGTTTTACAAGTTCTCCGTCGAGTACATCGGCTTCAGCTTCGATTACAACAGCAACTTCATGCAGTACTTGACGTTTTGCTCGCAAATACCGGCGATCGTGTTCAGCTGGGTGAACGTGTTCCTGCAGCTGGGAGGGAATATCACGGTGCGGATCGTGTGGAGCATCGGCGTCGCCATCGTGGTGTTTATTGTGACCATTTTGCTGGCCATGTTGGACACCAGCGAGATTCCCTACGCTTTTTTCTACGTCACGCTCGTCTGCGTCGTTATTTTGAATAGTGAGTATCTGTTTTTTTGAGTGAGGTGGAATGTTAATGGAGTTTTTAACCGGATGATATGATTAGAAATGGGTTTACAATGCAGTTTTCAGTTGCTGAATATATTCGATATTTTAGGAAATGTAGCCATTTTAAATTTAAAATTTTGACACTTGACGTGTAAAGTCATTAACTAATCACTAAACGAAAGACGAAGACGAAAGACGAAATGTTCGGAAGAGTAGAAGAAACGAACAAAGGTGAAATGTAATATTAAATGACAGATGACATATCTAGGGTTTCTAGATCTAATTTTTGTAATCAAATTTTTTTGTTTGAAGTTTCTTGGGCCAAAAATAAACACTTTTTTTAGAATACAATGACGAATTTTCATAAAACTGTATTACAAACTAATTGTGGCCTTAATAGGAAACGGAGAAAATAAAAAATTTCACCAATGACTTCATAAGAATACGTAGTTTTATAATCGTACTCCTCTCAATTGTATTGTAATTTTAGGTGCCAATGCAATTTACCAAAACACGATTTTCGGTATGGCTGCGAAATTGCCGGGGAAGTACACGGGCGCTATAGTAATAGGAAACAACATTTGCGGATTATTCGCGTCGAGCGTTAGTTCTATTTCGAAATTGAGCGCGAGTAATCTCAAGATGGCGGCGATTTACTATTTCATAACCGCCTTGTTCGTGTTGTTAATTTGCTTCGATACCTACTTCGCTCTACCGTTGAACGTAAGTACCAAACCAATGTATTTAACGTTAACGCAATTAATAATGTTGTTGTAGAAATACTACAGGCACTTCGATTTGAAAGAGAAGAAGGAGAAACAGAAGGCGCTGGCGTCGAGTACCGGCGGCAGGCCGCCATATTGGTACATCTTCCGGAAGGCTCTACCTCAATTGCTCAACGTGTATTTGGTGTTTTTCGTCACCTTATCGATATTCCCCACAATACAAACCGGTAAAAATCATCGCCGGTTATTTACGTGTACAATCGCTGATTATTTCTTTTGATAGGCATCACCAAAAGCGATCCGGGTTTCTTCGTATCGGAGGATTTCTACTCGGAGATAATGTGCTTCATGACCTTCAATCTGTTCGCTTTGATAGGTAGCTGGCTACCTTCGTATTTCATATGGGTAACTTACAGATAACCTTCCGGTTAAAAAAAAACATTTTAATAACGCTTTGTATTCTCCAGCCCGGTCCTAAATGGTTGTGGATTCCTGTGGTTCTTCGACTGGTTTACATACCGCTGTTTCTACTCTGCAATTACAACGTCGAAGGAGTCGATAGAGTACTACCTATTGTTATACAAAATGACTATGTTTACTTCTATTTAAGCGCCACGATGGCCTTAAGTAGCGGTTATTTGAGTTCCTTGGCGATGATGTACGTTCCCAGGTAAGTAGCTGGATAACCGCTACGATAGAGTCCTTATTGTGTTTTATTTGTAGCGCTGTAGAAGAGCGTTACGCCACTACTGCGGGGATGTTCGCCGCAGCGGCCTTAGCCTCGGGGATATTCTCGGGCATCGTGATGACCTTCGGGTGGCCTTGGTTCATATCGCACGTGGGCAACTAGCAAAAATGTTTGGTATATGACACAGATGTGAAGGAGTTCGTCATAAGGTTTAGTTGATTACTCGGAACTGGTCTGGTCATATACCCCGCTAAGGCGAGAAGCGTTAGGTTTTAGTTTTTGTCTATAATTACTATTTTTTTTTTTATAATTAAATTTGATGTTTATTTTTGGCGGTTAGTTGAGTGAATTTGTGTTGAGTTTGATTTCGAATTCGTTTTTTGTTTTAATATTGATCGGTTGTGCTTGTATGTTGTAACCCTACTTAGTACAAAATATGTTACTATAGTGGGATCCATGTTGAAATGTTGGTATTACTGAAATTTGAACGTGGATTTCATTAGAACCGTTGCCAATTTATGAATGATGTGTTGATAAACTTATATGTTGTGGTGAATTAGTGTTAATTTTATGGATTAAATTAATTAATTGTGCTTCCCCCATTAGTTGGTGAATGTTAGATAAACTATATGGGAGATGCACTTCATTTTTTGCCAACTGTACCATCTAAATATTCTTGATATTTTTGCGATTCGAACGTCAGACAATCGGTATTAATATTGAAAATTACTATCGTACTTTCTTTCATTTTAACCAGTATGATAAAGCCTAGTTTATATAGATGCGAATTGCGAATTTCATAATAAAAAATACATTATGAAATATTTAATACAAATTATACTGTGTATTATTCGTAATATTCGTAAAAAGTTACATCTCTAAAATTTTCCGACACTGAAATCGACCAATCAAAACAGAATTCGCATCTATTTGAACTGGGCTTTAGGCGAGTTATATAAACGCTTCGTAACTATTCGAAATAACTGCCAACATTGTAATATATTAGAAACATTGTTAGTTAATTCATAGTCCGTGCGAATTGTATTGTTGAATGTAAAAATGCTATTTATCAACAAAGCGCGTATAAAATAATCATAATCATATCATCAAAATCACCTCACATTAACTATTGGAAAAATTTTATTAGGATGAAAATGTATTAATTTATATTATATGTATAAAACTATTTTATTATATAACAAACAGGGTCTTTTTGACCAATATAGCGGCGTATTAGATATGTAAGTTTATATACAAATAAAAATATACCTTTTATGCACTATCGGTGAGTTGAAAGACCAATGTAAGAAGACTAGTGGTTTTAATCGTGCCTTGGTTGGTTTGTAAAATAACGAGATATGGAATAATGAAATCGATGATGCACAGAAGATTAATAAAAGATGAAAAATCCCGGGAAATAAACTTTGGTTTCAAATTCTATTCATTAAACGAGAAATTTATAAACACGTCCTGGCATTTTCCACCTTGCACCTCATAAAGTAGCGTAAAAATCGTTTCGAAGTTGAAAGAGTTTTTTTTTAAATGATATTTTTTATATCGAAAGTTTGAATTGAATTTTACTAACTTTTATACTTTTTTTGTAAACTGCTGTATACCTACTTATAGTAAACTTAAACACGCGACATAATAACGTATATCTTACCTATGAAGATTATTCTGATTAAAAAAATATATACGAGTATAGGTAATTCCGATTAAATTAAACCAAGAAGACAATAACGTTGTCTTTGTAAGAATAAATAAATAAAAACGTTCACACCAACACATCAACAGACAAGTTTTATTTGCAAAACGCACGAATAAAACAACTTTACACGTAACATTTATTTAAAAATCGGTAACGTACATAAATTAAACAAGATCGTAAACTATAACTAATAAATCGTTCACCTTAAACGTACATTCTTTGGCTTTAAAAAAAATTCGTAATCGCCGCGCTTCTTTACAACGACAAGAACCACAACAGTTGCACCGTTCGTTTTATACAAATAAGGCACTGGAACCTCTTTCGAACAACAATTAGATAAAATTCAAAACACACATCACACCATAGGATCGAGATACGTGACGAGATCCTTCTCGACCGGCTTCAAATACCCTTCAGCGTCCAGCGAATCCCCGCCGGGCATCACCAGCGGCGGCGGTCGCGGCAAACTCCTCGCCCCCTTCGTCCCGCCCGTCCCCCGCGCCGCCTCCGCCTCCAGCCACTCGCAGATCGTCGCGAACGCGATCCTGCCGCGCGGCTCCGCCACCCAACAGCGCCCCATCAGCTCGTAGACCGCCGCCGGACATCCGCCGGGCCGCTCCAGCCGCACGTCGGCCAATATGAAGCGCAACACCTCCTCGTTGCCGTGCCCGTAGTACGGCTGCTTGCCGTAGCTGAAGATCTCCCACAGCACCACGCCGAACGACCACACGTCCGATTCGAGCGTGAAGCGCCCGTAGTGGATGCTCTCCGGCGACATCCAGCGGATCGGCAGCAACCTCGAACCTCCTATCTACGAACCAACTCGTTAAACACCGTCTCTTAGTTAACGTTCGGTTGCTTACTTTGTAGTAGTCGCAGGTGTAAACGTCCCGGCTCATGCCGAAGTCGGCTATCTTCACGACGAGGCCGTCGCCGACGAGGCAATTGCGACAGGCCAGGTCCCTGTGGACGAACCTCTGCGAGGCCAGGTACTCCATGCCTCTGGCTATTTGGAGGGCGGTGGAGAGCAGCTCGGTTCTGCCCAATTCCGGCAGGTCGGAGTCGGGTTTGGATTGAGTTTGGGCGCGCAGCAGCTCGGCCAGGTCGCCCAGCGGCATGAACTCGAACACCATCATGGGGTTCACGTTTTCGTCTAGAGGAAATACACGAGGAAGTAGTCAATTTGTTTGAGTGTAATGAAGGGTTTGGGAGATTGTGGAATGATAGTTTTTGGATGAAGAAGATGTAGTAGAAGATGAAACATTTGTTGTTGGAATGATTGGAGATTACAGGCTTATTGGAGTGCAAGGGAGGATGGGGCATTTTTGGTCTGGAAAGGAATTTGATGAAACAGAAAAAGATGTAGTAGAAGATGAAACATTTGTGGTTGGAGTAGAATTTGGTGGAACAGGAAATTTTTGAGCAATATAAAAGTACCTACCTACGTTGAATTTGGTGGTTTTGTTGAAAAATTCCTGAATAACGATTGTAAATGAAAGTAAGGATAAATAATTACAAATACAAACATTATGATAACTAAATATACTAAATATTTGATGTTTTAGGTGAAAATTTAAAATGTTACGACGATTCAATAAAGAATTTAAAAGCCAATTAAAGAAATTAACGAAGTCAAACCAATTAAAAACATCCAAAACGACTTAATTTCAACATCAACTAATTACCCATCGCTTTTAAAAAAACCCTCAATTCGTTTCGATCTTTATTTCAAATCCACCATTCCCTCCACCCACTCCGCAACCGACCAATTCCTTTGTCAACCCACCTTTCAGGACGACTCCGAGCAACGATAGTATATTCGAATGTTTGAATGCGCTCATTATTTCCACTTCCCTCAAGAAATCCTCTTCGGCCTCTTTGTTTGCGGCGTCTTTCAGCACTTTTATCGCCACTACTCTAGTTTGGTCGTCGTCGCAGTGCAGTTCACCTGCGAATAACCAAAACGAACAACCTCAATAACATTTCTAATAACCGAAGAATATGTTAGAGAAATAGATATTGTGAGTGCAAAGTGTAAATGAACCACCACCCCTGTTACCGGGGTTGTAATTCGAGCGGTGTTATGTTTAGTTTGCTTCCATAAGCGGGTAAGATTATGTTTCTTTGTTGTACAGAATGTGTTGATTTTTGAATGATTTTGTGGTGGTAAAGAAAGGTTGTTTAGAAGTGTTGTTAAAATTGGTAAATGTAGCGAAATGTAAGGAAAATAATTATTTTCGTATGTTTAATACAAAAGTTTTAGGTACGCCTATGGCTAGGGTTTTTGAACCTGCCAAACTAACAATACACGATCGTTCTCAGCAGAAATAAGACCCGACGATTGCGTTTCAAACGGCACAGAGACCGACGATCCGGCGAAATGTACAACATGTACAGGCTCGTCTGCAGACGCTCCTCCACCTTCGGCTTCGGCGACGTCCCGGCGTCGCGACGGCTGCCGCTGCTCGGCGACGCGCTGCCCCTTTTGCTGGCCGGCGGCCCGGCCGCCCTCCATCGCTACATGGACGCCCGCCACCGCCGTTTGGGGCCCATTTTCCGGCACGCCGTCGGCCCCGTCGAGGCCGTTTTCATCGCCGATCCCGACCAAATGAGGCTCGTCTTCGCCAAAGAAGGTTAGATTTTTTTTTTTTTCATAATCCATTGAAAATTCTGTTTGTCGCGGCTATCGCGTTTTAGAATAAACAACCTTGGGTAATTAGATATTATGTGAATTAAATGAATCCGGCGAGATAAAAACGAGCAGTGGTGTAGAATTGTAAATTGTAAATTTGTTTGAGTGTAAAGAAGTGTTTGGGAGATTGTGGAATGGTGGTTTTGGATGAAGAAGATGTAGTAGAAGATGAAACATTTGTTGTTGAGATGATTGTAGATCAGATGAAGAACATATAGTAGAAGATAAAACATTTCTTGTTGGAATGATTGTAGATTGCAAGCTTATTGGAGGATGGGGCATTTTTGGTCTGGAAATGAATTCGGCGAAACAGAAAAAGATGTTGAAGATGTAGTAGTTAGTATCGCGTTTAGAATAAACAACCTTCAGTAATTAGATACGAAATAAAAACGAGCAGCGGTGTAGAAACGATTTTGCTAATTCCAGGGAAACATCCGCAACACATCAAACCGGAATCCTGGCTGGTGTACAACGAAAAACACAACTACACCAGAGGTTTGTTCTTCATGGACGGCGAAGAATGGCTGCACCACAGGAAGACCATGAACACCATCCTGCTGAAAGGCGATTTATCTTGGCTGGAGCGATCCTGCGACGAGTCCACCACCGCCTTCACCGATCGAATCCGCCTGCAAGCCGACCGGGAATTCCCCGACATCGAAAGCGAGTTATACAAATGGTCTTTAGACGTCATCCTATCGATTCTAGTAGGCGCCGGGAGTTACACGAGGTGCAGTCGAAGCGTGAACGAATCAATCAAACGACTATCGAGCATCGTGCATACGATATTCGAAACCACCTGCAAGTTGCAGCTGATTCCCGCCAAACTGGCGATGAAGTACAACATCAAACGTTGGAGGAACTTCGAGGAATCCGTCACGGAATCGCTGCGACTCGCCAATGAGCTACTAGAGGCGATTCGCGAGTACCAAACCGACGACGGGTTGTTGCATAAAATGAACCAAGCGAACATCGATAGAGCGAATTCGATTAGAATTATAGTGGATTTGATATTGAGCGCTGGCGATACCACAGCTTACACGATGGCTTGGTTGTTGTACTCGATCGCGAAGCACCGAAACGTGCAAAACGAGCTCAGAGAATCGCTGGAACTCGATCCGCAAACTCCCTACTTGCGGAATTGCCTTAGAGAAACTCTTAGATTGCACCCGGTGGCTCCGTTTCTAACGCGCATACTGCCCGAGGAGCTCATTCTCTGCGGTTATCGGATACCAGCAGGAACGCTGCTCGTTATGTCTATATACACCAGCGGTCGGGACCCCGAGTACTTCCCCGAACCGCTGGAGTTCGATCCGAAGAGATGGTGCAGGAGCACCGCCGGCGGGCGGAGCTCCAGCAGGCTGGCGAGTTTACCGTTCGGCATCGGCGCCAGATCGTGCATCGGCAGGAGAATCGCCGAGACCCAGCTGCAGATGACGCTGGCGAAGATCGTTAGAAACTTCGACGTGAGTATCCTCAACGCGGATCGGATCGAAGACGTTCTGATGATGGTGTCGAAGCCGTCGGTGCCTCCGCGGTTGGTTTTCAATAAACTTTAGAGCTACTCACCTTTGAATACTTTACCGAAACATCCTTCTCCTACTTCCTTGTGGAAGGATAGCGTTTCTTTTTTCAAAATCGGGATGGTCGTCGCTGGACAGGATGTGTACTGGGGATTCGGAGCGTACCTCTCTGGTATCAGGAAGTTTTGTTTTAGACCTAATGGAGACGACTGAAAAAAATATTCCGTTGTAGTGTAATAGAGTTAGATGTGCCTCACCAAATGTAGCTTGGACACAACACTGGAAATCTTGCGATCTTTACACTTTAGTTCAAGTTCTTAGTATTTTCCCCTGGAGCATCCAGTTTCTCAATTATCGCAACTACCAAGCTACTTTTAATGAGGTATAGATTAAATGTATTGAGAATTGTTTGCATCAAAGAATGGATGCTAAAAGAGCATCCAGTTTCTTTCACTTTTGATGAGGTACAAATTAAAAGTAGTGAGAATTGTTTGCATTAAAGAGGATATTACTAGATATATCATAAAAGCAAGTATATTTCTGAATGGGTGCAAAGTTTATCAGTTCTTTACTTACATTTTCCCTTCTTTTCCGTCGCCTTCGGTTCACGTAGATAAAAAATAAGGTACTAATTAACAAAAGGAACGCTATCACCGAAACCACCGAAACGTAGACGAGATGCTGGTTGAGATCCGGATTGGACACCACCGTCGTGGATTTATCCTCCTGGAAAAACAAACCGGAATTTCGAACGAATTTATCGTTATTAATCCGCCAATTTACGTTACCGTTAACGTTGCCAAATGCGGCTTGGGCGTGTTGTTTAAAGGCATGTGATTTTCATGCGAAGCTATCGGTTGCACCGGAATCCTCCCCGAGCTCTCATCCACTGAAAGATTACCAAAAAAAAAAAACTACTATAACACCTACTGAATAGTTTCTAATTAACCATCCAAATAACCCGATAATAGGTCGACTTACGTAAAGCTTATACACACATTAAAATAAACGTTATTATACATGCAACGTTTGTTGTTGTAGCTCTTCTCTTCCGACGTATACAGAACCAATCCACAAACAATGCTCGTTCGGCCAGTAACAATAAACTCCCCGTCGTTGTGGAAACAAACAGACAGCTTTATAATCGAATAAAACGAGTCCAAAACGCTACAAACCCAAATTTTATGGTGGATGTTACGACGGGCGAGCACCTGGTACTAGCACCATACCGTCGTAAAACCCAACACCGCGAGTTCGAGATTAGATTGGAGGTTTAAAGTGGAGAGAAAAGGGGTGTTCTTACCGGAGGCGACGACCTTCCTGGGACATGTCCCATCTGGGTAGGGTGGCTGGGAGTCGTGGGTGCACACGCAGGTGTGGTTCGCTCCGTTGTCGTACGGTTTGCAGGCGTTCTCTCCGACGCAGGAGCGAGCGTTACAGGGGCCCGGATAGGCCACGAATTTTCTATCGCCTGCGAAAAATAGCAATGAAAATGGATGTAGCAGAAAAATTTTATCGCTTGTACAGGTTGCTGCATTATTTTCATACATTTCTAAGGTCTGGAAACATGGGTCAAAAAAGTGCACCGTTATTTGAGGATGAAACGGGGGTTCCAAAAACGGCCGATAGGTGGCGATGTTGTAAAAGAACCACGGTTTTTTTGCGTACGAATTATATAGAATTAACATTAAAGATTATATTCGAACTAAAAATAGATAGAAAATATAAAAATATACTTAAATCAGCGATGATTTTGTTGTAAACATCATGCCTCACGTACCTTCGGTTAATGTATTTCTCCATTTTCTTCTCGAAATGTCAAAAAATAATTTTTGAAGTTTTGACAGCTCGAACTGTCATTTCACACAACCGCGATTTATATGTAGCGCGACGCTGATTGGTCGAGATAAGTTCAAGTGAAGCTCAAAAAGTCCTCAAATAACGGGACACATTCACATTATATACGTTGAAATAAATACCGAAACGATGGGAAGAAAAAAGTAGCATCTCGATCTCGCGTCAACGTCGATTAGACCGCGTGCATGACATGTGTAAAAAGGCGATTTCCATTGACCCCTTATCAGTTTTCGCTCACACAAAATAGGTCTGTTCGGTCTAATTGAGCGTCGCTCGGAGTTCCGAGTATTTCTCATTAGCTCGGCCACGCCGTATTTGTCGCACACAAGGCTATTTGTTCGGTAGCGTTTTTTTTTTATTTTTATTTTTTACCCGACCGGCCGATCCGATTTGCCGCCGATTTAACTGCGTTTTAACCGCGAACAACTCTGGGCTTTCACGATCGGGATTCGACGCTGTATCGGATGAATAACGCCTGTTCGCTTAAATCCCATAGATCATATACACCTTGCTCTATTTCCGATTGCAACATGGTCATTTCAATGAGCGGAACAAAGAAAGATTATTAAAATGACAGGTGTCAAAGTGAAAAGTTGCAATGACATAAATGTCACTCTTTCCTTTACCTTTATAAGTGTCTAATTCAAGTCTTTGTTGCACCAATAGCCTATGTTGCAATGAAAAATGGATTTGTATATGATCTAAGGCTTTTCCCTACGCGGAAAAATCGAAACATACGCTGGAAATCCGAGTTTTACGAGAGCGTTTATCGGTTATATTTCAGTAGGTCAACGGTAATTTCTTTTTTACATAGTTATTTTCGTCAATACATAAACACAAGTATCGTTTTCCTCTCTAGTGCTTTCTATTGTATTCCCTCGTGCTCGCGCGATTTCCAGTACTCGGCTTCGCCTCGGACCGCAAACTCGCCTCTCTACTGTAAATTTATTCGTCCACACATACGCGATGAATTTATCGCTTCTCGTGGGTACTCGAAACCGGGTAATAAATAATTTAACACGTAATAATACACCTTCGCGGGCAACAAGTAGGCATTAAAAGCGGAATAACTGACGGGCGATTTTTAGATTTTTTTATTGGCAATTGCGGCACTTCCTCGATGCTAATAGCACGCTCAAAGTTAATTTATTGTTATTATTATTATTATTTCTCGTCACAATGTGTACGAAGTTTGTTGAAAAAGTAATTACGGCACGCGTAAATACTTCTGACAATTCCAATTAGTCGCTGCTCTTTTGGCGAATTTAATTAAATACAAGACGATATTGAAATCAAGCCTTTTAGATATATTTATTTGATTTATTACGAGGGATTTCGATTCCTCCTTCGAGTACATTATTGTAACTTGCTCGCGTTCAAATCGCTTTGAATTACTTTTCGAGCGCCCAATTAATTAATATCCGACTAATTAAATCGTCTAATGATGTGTATCGGATTCCGAAATTTGAATAAAGAATTTTTTTTACGCCTGTGTACTTACCGGATTTTATGTACTTTCACTCTTAGCACGTGCACCTTGAGAATTTTTTCATAAATCGAGTTATTTATTCATTCGGAATGTATTAGTGGGTACGTTTGTTTAAGAAAATTAACATTGTTCAGGTAATTAGATAATCAAATGAATTAGTAAATGTGTCTCTATAAATAATGGAAGTTTCTACACCGGTGTGTGTCTAATTATTGATTTTAAATTAACAAGTCTTTTTCCCTAGATTTCAGAAATGATTACCATTCAATGGCAACAATGTACTTATTTAATAACAATAAAATAGGTAAATGGTATGTGAATCTGTTAAGGGAATTTCTCTCGTTAGCATGGCTGGAAATTCAATAAATCGAGGCCGGGGCGCTCTAATAAGGACTGGCAGTACAATTATTGAGTGATTTACGTTCGATGGCGATCGTGTTTTGCATCGACGAACGTTTTCCCTTTTCCCATTCTATATCTTTCCACTTTCCGCCAGTTCAACTTTACACTTTAATTGCCCCGACGGTACGACCGGTACCTTACATAGTTTGTAAATTCCGCCGTCTCTTTATTTCTAATAAACAATCGGAGCTCTCTAACCAAATAAAGACTTATTTCTACCTTTATTTATTAACGAACAATCTAGTTATAGCAAATGTCATAATTACCAATGACGTCATGAGCAATACTCGCCGATATGCGCACCTTGAATTAGACATTTGCTGGAGTGAAATTGAATTGCATAAATATATCGAAGTGGTCTCGTCAATCAAACAATCAATTAACGTCGAATCGGTCGATTTTTGATCATTGCGAATGGTAACGATGTGAAATAAAAAAAAAAGGATCAGGAACACCCATTCTCGCCCTGCGGCCATTTCGAATGGCCTTTTAACGAGCGGGCGTTCGGCCACAACCGAGTGCCTAATGTTACGGAGAACGGAAAAAAGGCGAGATTGGTAGACTTGACTATGATTGATTGTTAATGACGAATACAAATTGTTTGAAATTACTTTGGTTAATTATAGCGCGCTAAAGTAGATCGAGCTGGTGCCTCGGGGGGAACGAATTTACTCGCGAAGGAGATTTTGCGCAAAATTCGCTGTCAAAACTGTCATTTTTCGAATTTGACAGTTCGTATGTCATCCGCGTAAAATGATGTAAAATCACAAGTCTATTATTTAGAGATAAATCGTTGGAGTATAAATATTTTGCCACCGGTATTACCTCAAACATAACTCATGCTCGTCGATTATACACTCTATTTAACAAGAAAGCACTTTACAAATCGATATTTCTAAGTAAACATTCGATTTCGTAAAAGAGGTAAATAGTTTTATGCGCCCGTTTAAGACGCCATTAACTTCACGTTTTGTTTAAAGACACTCTACTTAGGCCGTTGCCTACGTTGTTTGTTTACCGATTAACACGTTCGTTTTAATTAGAAAACTAATGGCGCAAAAATATTCGATTCGAACACGAATCGCAACGCCTACTCTACACAACAAATATATTAAATTTGACAGATATGTCACAGGTGAAAAATATTCCCAAGGGTACTAAAATTCAAAGGATTGCTCGATCGGCACATGTGCGTGACGTCACAAATAGTGTTACGATGGTTTTTGAGCAATCCTTGGGAGTTATAAATGTCCTTGGGTAATGTGGTAAGTATAAAAATAAGAAGGCTTCGACTATTAATCGCATCGGACCTTGAATAGCCGCGGAATGATTAAGTTGTTTTCGAGGATTATGTTAAGTCGATTTGGGAATTTCGAATTGAATATAATCCCGCGGAAAATGTGATATATGATACGCGGCGGGTTCGTTATAAAGCGCGTCAGTTGATCGATTAATCGATAAGAATCTGGTTTTGTCCTGACATCGAATCCGAAAGAAATCTAATCGGGAAAATGAAATATATTGACGTGTTTTTCCGTTGCGACGTAAAAAAGGTTTTTTTTTATATTGGAAAAAGTAGGTAAATGTTGTGGGAATTAATTATCGCGATATGAACAAACTCTGCCGCGTAGAGATTAGATATGAATGGCAAATTTTGGTAAATTTCCCTATTATTATTTCCCTACAGCGAATAAATTACTAAAAATTAATTTACATTCGTATTTACATTTTATCTTACCCTATATCTAAAATAAATAGAAAATTCAACCGAACTTTCGTTTCGAATTAGCGAAGATTTCAAAACGTTGTTGACGAAAACTCGTTTGTTAACCATTAGTTAACGATATTCCAAAAGTTTCTAGATAACTTCCTTTATCAGAAGGATTCATCCAGGTGCTAATAACCTCGATATTTTAATTGAATTTAAAGAAACTACAGGACACTCATCACTTCTGCGGCTTTCCAATTTACAACCTACTACAACGGCATAATAAATATCCTCGTAAAACGTAATTAAAAGTCGAAAAAACTATAAAACTTTCGCAACGAGCAGGTACTTAGTTGTTTAATCTCGCTATCTACCAGGCGACGAGAGAAGTAGTATTCGTTTTTCCTCGATACAATGTCCCGCAAATGCGCGAATAAAAAATTCAAAACACAATACCTTTATCAGCGGCTCTTTTCTTCTCCATCGTATGTTATTCCCCGCGTCCCATGGTGCACAAGTGGTCGAACTTTAGGCGAAAAACCGGCGTCTCGGCGCGCGTCCGGAGCTTTTTCTCGCCGGCCGGTTCGGAGCTTTTCGGTAGCTTTCGAAAAACTGAACGCGGAAACGGAGACCGGAGGCTCCTCGATGTTGGTCGGGTCTCCCACCCGCCTCGACGCCGTCGCTCTTTCGCTCTTTCGCTCGACATCGCCCTCCGGGTTGTCTCTCTCTCGACGCGGATTTTTCGGGCTCCGGGGAGGCCCCGGTGAGGCTTACCTTTTAATCGCTTTTTGCGCTAGTTCTTAATTTTTTTTTTGTAATGTTCGTAATGACTTGGAATATGTCGAAAATTGGGCGATTTTTGAAATTTTTCGGTTCTTCGAAAATTGTAAAGGAATGTTTTTGCTACAAATTGAAATAATCGGGATGCTTGTATCTCAATTGGTTATCGAGATAATTGCGATTGTTAAACGAATTGCTCTAAAAATGGTAGTTTGTATAAACGATGCATAAAAACGCGAAATATCTCGAAAATTAGGTGATTTTTGAAATTTTTCGATTCTTCGAAAATTGTAAAGGAATGTTTTTGCTACAAAATAAAATAATCGCGATGCTTATATCTCAATTGGTTATCGAGATAATTGCGATTGTTAAACGAATTGCACTAAAAATGGTAGTTTGTATAAACGATGCATAAAAACTCGAAATATCTCGTAAATTAAGCGATTTTTGAAATTTTTCGTTTCTTCGAAAATTGTAAAGAAATGCTTTTACTATAAATTAAAATAATCAGGATGCTTATATCTCAATTGGTTTTCGAGATAATTGCGATTGTTAAACGAATTGCACTAAAAATGGTAGTTTGTATAAAGGATGCATAAAAACTCGAAATATCTCGAAAATTAAGCGATTTTTGAAATTTTTCGGTTCTTCGAAAATTGTAAAGGAATGTTTTTGCTACAAATTGAAATAATCGGGAGGCTTGTATCTCAATTGGTTATCGAGATAATTGCGATTGTTAAACGAATTGCACTAAAAATGGTAGTTTGTATAAACGATGCATAAAAACTCGAAATATCTCGAAAATTAAGCGATTTTTGAAATTTTTCGTTTCTTCGAAAATTGTAAAGAAATGCTTTTACTACAAAATAAAACAATCAGGATGCTTATATCTCAATTAGTTTTCGAAATAATTGCGATTGTTAAACGAATTGCACAAAAAATAGTAATTTGTAAACGATGCATCAAAACTCGAAATATCTCGAAAATTAGACGATTTTCGAAAAATTTTCATTCTTCAAAAATTGTAAAAAACCATTTTTCCTACCAAACAAAACAAACAGCTTGTTTTTATCTCAATTAATTTTCAAGAAAATAACAATTTTCATTAGCATTTCCATTTCTCCAAACTCTTACACATATCTATCAATGTTTTCTTCTTCTTCATTATCATCATCATCATTTTTTTTGTGACTTTGTTCGGATTGAATTCTTCTTCGGGCCGAAGGTACTATTATAATAATCGAGTTTTATCTGCGGTTTAATGGGGTACCGATAAGATAGAAGAGATTAATTTCGAGAGGGAAGAGCCGAGGCGTGACCGGACCCCGACTTGAAAAAGGCCGGGTTTATCTCGATGAGTTATGATTTTTTTTTTTTTTTTTTCGTTATTGTTATCTCGAATTCGAAGATTTTAATTCGATATACGCCTACCTAAGCCCCTGCGGGTCGTTAAATCGCCCGAATTATTCATGCACTAAAAATAAACGACGCCATTTTACGTGAAAACGCATCAGTTGACTTGGCACTTGTCACCTGTCAAATTCGAATCGGTATGACCAACATAAACTCATCTTCTGATACGCCTACTGAGCCTATAAAATTAACATTTCTAATTCGACTTCTAATACTTATGTTCGGCCTAAAGAATATCTATGGGATTTTATTTATATCGTATAACGTTACGAAATTTCTCTATATACAGGTTTTCGAGCCGCTAGTTTAATTTATTTTACGTTTACCGCTTTATTGGAATAATAGTAAATAGTCCTAATGATATAAGTTAGGTTTCTTTCGGAGTCCGTTTTAACCGTTGAATAAAGTATTCAATGGGAAAATGGGATTAAAAATGTGAAAGGTTGTATTATGTATAAGGCAATTCATTGTAATTAATTGCGCATAAAGTAGGTAAAAATTACAAATATTACGAAACTGCATTTTTGCTCTAACGAAAGAACCTATATGTAGTATTATTGTTGATATTCCTGCTGGATATATTATAATAATTTAATACTTCTATTGAACTTTTCAACCAATAAAGACCGTTCGCTAGATAACCGATGTCAAAATGTCAATTCTTATCGTAACCCATAAAGATATAATTGTCGAGATAATGGCGTATAAATATTATTTTTTTTTCCTACCATTTAAGCCTCATAATGCGCGCTATATTTCGTGTCGTGATTACCGATGTATTAGACAAATTCGTCGAATACAAGACGAATTAATAAAATTTGTTTTGGGACGACGATAACGTTATAAATAAAAATAATTAAATAACGAAAGGTCAAAAAATTAAAATTAAATTATACGTCAATTATACGGACATTGGATGCATTTGTATGGAATAAACAGAGTTCACTGATTACCAATAGAAAGATTATTACAATTTACAATACAAATTGTTTTCCTGCTATCGAAGCATAAAGACGACAGATTGTGTAATTTAACTTGCTAGTTTACAATACTAATTTTATATTACGTTGATTTTACTTATTTTAAAATCAATTAGTAAGCTTATTAACAAACAAAATAATCGCTTATTGGCTGAAAATAAGTATACGAATAGAGCAATCGCAGTAAATCCGCAGAGATCTAAATAATAAAAAAGAAAAAAACACCCAATTCAATGCTCTATTATCATTCCCATGAATAATTTATGCCCGTTCACCTCACCTATGGATCGTTTCTCTTAAGTGTGCCTTCTTTTAAAAAGAAAAATCACAGCCGCATTCCATCACTAAAATCAAGCCGATCTTTTTGTACCAAACAGTTGCTTCCATTTGGTCCATTTAGTATTTTCATAGTCCGTCCCGCAAACCGGCAAATCTCCATCCTTTGTTCACAAACTTTATTCCCTCGCCTAAAACCATTTGCAAATACAAATAAAACCCTTATTTGCAGATTTTATTCCATTATTAAATTTGAGGAATTTACGCGATAAAATAAATAATTACTCATCTGTTATTTTGTATCTATTATTACTATACTATACAAAGTAGATGTTTATATTTTACAGCGCTTCAAATTGTTATTAGTTCTTTATATGTAAATAATTGATTGTGGTGAAAATTGGAAATTCGTCCGGTTTGCGGGACGGACTATAACCGTTGACGCCTCGTCAGTCGTATTGTTTCAGCGTTTCGGCGATTGTTTGTGTTTTCAGGAGGGCTCTTCGTTTGAAGGCGAGACATTTGGATCGTCTTTGAGCGTAAACGGCATGTCGCGAAAAACGCCGAAAGAAGTAGAGAGAAAAAAAATTTTTGAAAATTTCTGTTTAATTAAATTACATCGCTGCTTCCACTATCGCCGGGAATTTGTAAATATCGTTCGTAATAAGTAGATACAAATCGTTAATTCGAAACGATCTATCAAGAGTACAGCTTGTTCAGAGCTAATTGCCGGACGATATCGTGGAACGGTTGCTTCGGTATCCTCTCGGGGAAGTTCTCCACGATCTCGTGCATTTCCCCGAGAAACTCCTCGGTTCTCCTATCGTGCACATCCTTCAACTTCAAATCCTCGTACACCTGCATCACTTTCCTCGCCGATTCCGCGTCCCCGTTACCGTAATTCTCCTCTATCACCTTCCTCTGCGCCGGATTGGCCATCTTCAAAGCCGTGGTCACCAGCCAGGAGTTCCTCCCGTTCACTATATCAGGACAGCTATTCTGGAACTTGCTTTCCTCCTCGAACACCCCGCTGAAATCGTTCTAACAACAAACTTATTTACATCTACGAATGTATCAATCTTATACACCAACCTGCACTTGAAAGAACCGGCTCATCGGCACCGAAAACTTCTTCATGCAATCGTGGGTTTCCTGGTCTTTTACATTGGCCAAATACAGCCCGCTTCTGGCGCTGCCGTTGAACACGTAGAGGGCCTTGTCGAAGCGATGGCGCACCAGCTTCTGGAAGTCCTTCAAGTCGAGCTTCTTGATGTCCATGTACTGGGCGATGATCATCACGAACATCTCTTCGGCGTATAAATCGAGGATGTCGAGGCAACAGGGATGGCCGGCCAGGCGTTTCGTTAGCACCATGTAGGCTCCGGTGGCTAAATAGTGGCTGTCTAAAATGGTGAGCTCCATCGAGACACCGTCCTTTTTGTACCAGGCCGGTTTGTTGTAGCGCACTTCGGACTTGTCCAGAATGTCGTCGACGATAATCTGGCTGGTTTCCAGCTACAAACAATCGTTAATTGAATAGTAGAGTGTAAAATAAAGATGATAAATTACTGTTCTGTAGGCCCAGGACATTAGGCAGGCTCGTTTGATGTTTTCTTCGGTTAGTTTATCGGATTCTTCGACTGCTTTGTAGAAGTATAATGGTAGTACGGCGGAGGAGAGGAAATATGGATCGTCGTGGGTGACGGTGTAATCCATTAGAACTGGAAATCGTTCCAGGAGGCCTGGGAATTGTTTGTATTGGGAAATGGCGTCGGTGAGGTCTTGCACCATGAGTGGATAGTAGGTTTTTAGTTCGTCCATTTCGTGTTTGAAGAAACCATCATCGTGGGGTGTGGATGAAAAACTTGAAGAACAGTTTGGAATCGAAAAAGGTGTATTAGTGAAATTTTTAGTTAGAGCTTACCTGTTGGATGTTGGTGAAAAGAGTTTTCTTGCTGGTGAATTCGATCTGGTGAAATTTTTCAAACGGGGTAACAAAAACATTGTGTGGAATATGGTAGAGTATTTAGAATTTTGCACTTCTTTATTTATAAAGTGGAGTGTTGTTCAAATTGGGTATATGAAAAAAATTATTATTCTTTTTAATAGAAATACAGGGTGCTTCTTAATAACTCTAATTATGAGTAACACTAATGACGAAATATAACCTTCCTGTACTACACCCTGTATAAAAACCAAACAATATTTTGCAAAACAACTTTTTGTACTTAGAACATTGTATAATTGGTAATCGGTTTTTGTAAGATTAAAAAATTAATGAATCGAGGATTAATTAAGGACAAATTTATTATTATGGAATTCAAATTGGCAACTGTCTAATGAATCGATTAATTTAACAATACTATCGATAAATTTAGCTCAACAGAAACGAGTGCATCAATATAATCACTAAAAGATATTCCATTTTAAATGCTTTCCTTGCTTTGAACAATTTCATATTTTATTGTACATACATGTCATAACATAGAAACCATCATTCTGAAGTAGAAAGAAGTACATGAACCTCATGAATACAAATTATTCATAGCCAACTGCTGCACCAAATCGTGAAAGGGTTGTTTGGGTATCCTCTTCGGGAGCTTCTCCACCACGTCGTGCATCTCCTTGACGAATTCCACCGTTCTTTCGGCGTGCACTTGGTCCAATTTCAACTCCCTGTACACCTCTTTAACCAGCATCGCAGACTCCATCTTGCCGTTACCGTAATGTTCTTCTATAATCTTCTTCTGCGCCGGATTGGCCAATTTCAAAGCAGTCGCCACCAGCCAGCAATTCCTCCCCCACAGGATATCAGGACAATGCCTTTGGAACTTGCTTTCGTCTTGGAACACCCCATTCATATCGTTCTATAAAACGGTCGAAAAGTTTCGCATTGTTACCAACTGTCGTCGATCAAAATACTAACCGTAAGTTGGTAGAACCTGCTCATTGGAACGGTGTATTTCTTGATAGCTTCGTGAGTTTCCGGATCACTGATATTAGCCAAGTACAATCCGGCCCTGACGCTGCCGTCGAAAATGTACAAGGCCTTGTTGAGCACCAGCGGTACCAACCTGACGTACTCCTTCACGCCCACGTTCTGGGTGTCCATGAACTGGGTGACGAACGTCATGAACATGTTCTCCATGTAGAGGTCGGTGATGGGCAGGCAACACGGATGGTCGGCCAGCCGCCTCATCAACAGCAGATAGCCGCCCGTCGCCAGGTAATGGCTGTCCAAGATGGCCGACTCCATCGTGACGCCGGGCGTCTTGAACCACGTGGGTTTGTTGTAGCGCGTGTCCGAATCGTCCATTATGTCGTCGACGATTATTTGGGAGACTTCCAGCTGGAGGGAAATTGAAATCAAGTCAAGTTAGTGGATGTTTGGATGATGTAATCTAGTCGCTTGGAATGTTATTTGACAGTGTTTGAAGTAGGTTTGGCAGGGAGGCAACTTAAAAAAAAGGTAAATTCCCTATCTTCAAGAGAAATAATGTCGTCGACGATTATTTGGGAGACTTCCAGCTGGAGGGAAATTGAAATCAAGTCGGTGTGGTGTTAGTTGATGTTTGGATGATGTAATCTAGTAGCTTGGAATGTTATTTGACAGTGTTTGAAGTAGGTTTGGCAGGGAGGCAACTTAAAAAAAAGGTAAATTCCCTATCTTCAAGAGAAATAATGTCGTCGACGATTATTTGGGAGACTTCCAGCTGGAGGGAAATCGAAATCAAGTCGGTGTGGTGTTAGTTGATGTTTGGATGATGTAATCTAGTAGCTTGGAATGTTATTTGACAGTATTTGAAGTAGGTTTGACAGGGAGGCAACTTAAAAAATGGCGAATTCCCTATCTTCAAGAGAAATAATGTCGTCGACGATTATTTGGGAGACTTCCAGCTGGAGGGAAATTGAAATCAAGTCGGTGTGGTGTTAGTTGATGTTTGGTTGATGTAATCTAGTAGCTTGGAATGTTATTTGATAGTATTTGAAGTAGGATGGGCAGGGAGGCAACTTAAAAAAAGGTAAATTTCCTATCTTCAAGAGAAATAATGTCGTCGACGATTATTTGGGAGACTTCCAGCTGGAGGAAAATCGAAATCAAGTCGGTGTGGTGTTAGTTGATGTTTGATTGATGTAATCTAGTAGCTTGGAATGTTATTTGACAGTGTTTGAAGTAGGTTTGGCAGGGAGAGGCAACTTAAAAAAAGGTGAATTCCCTATCTTCAAGAGAAATAATGTCGCCGACGATTATTTGGGAGACTTCCAGCTGGAGGGAAATTGAAATCAAGTCGGTGTGGTGTTAGTTGATGTTTGGTTGATGTAATCTAGTAGCTTGGAATGTTATTTGATAGTATTTGAAGTAGGATGGGCAGGGAGGCAACTTAAAAAAAGGTAAATTTCCTATCTTCAAGAGAAATAATGTCGTCGACGATTATTTGGGAGACTTCCAGCTGGAGGAAAATCGAAATCAAGTCGGTGTGGTGTTAGTTGATGTTTGATTGATGTAATCTAGTAGCTTGGAATGTTATTTGACAGTGTTTGAAGTAGGTTTGGCAGGGAGAGGCAACTTAAAAAAAGGTGAATTCCCTATCTTCAAGAGAAATAATGTCGTCGACGATTATTTGGGAGACTTTCAGCTGGAGGGAAATCGAAATCAAGTCGGTGTGGTGTTAGTTGATGTTTGGATGATGTAATCTAGTAGCTTGGAATGTTATTTGACAGTGTTTGAAGTAGGTTTGGCAGGGAGAGGCAACTTAAAAAAAGGTAAATTCCCTATCTTCAAGAGAAATAATGTCGTCGACGATTATTTGGGAGACTTCCAGCTGGAGGGAAATCGAAATCAAGTCGGTGTGGTGTTAGTTGATGTTTGGATGATGTAATCTAGTAGCTTGGAATGTTATTTGACAGTGTTTGAAGTAGGTTTGGCAGGGAGGCAACTTAAAAAAAAGTAAATTCCCTATCTTCAAGAGAAATAATGTCGTCGACGATTATTTGGGAGACTTCCAGCTGGAGGGAAATTGAAATCAAGTCATGTAATCTAGTAGCTTGGAATGTTATTTGACAGTATTTGAAGTAGGTTTGGCAGGGAGGCAACTTAAAAAAAAGGTAAATTCCCTATCTTCAAGAGAAATAATTTTTCTATGAACTTAAGAGAGTCGATTTTATTATAATCGACCACTGAAAGCACTAAAATAAAATACCTAAAAATCAGAGTTACCAACACAACATTTGACATTGTTACCAACTTCGTTAACCAAATACAAGACAGGGAGGCAACCTAGAAAAAAAAGTGAATTCCCTATCTTAAAGAGCAATAATTTTTCTATGAACTCAAGACAGTTAATTTCATTATAATCTGCCGCTGAAAGCACTAAAATAAAATCAGCGTTGCCAACAAAAAATTTGACATTGTTACCAACACAAAACTTGACATTATTACCAACTTCCGAACAAAAAAAATTCAATGAAAGCGATAATTACAATTCTGTAGACCCAGGCCATCATGCAGGCCTTCCTGAGGTTGTCCCTGGTGAGTTTATCGGGCTCCTCGACGGCTTTGTAGGTGTAGAGGGGTATCAGGGCGGTGGTGAGAAAGTAGGGATCGTCGTTGGGCACTGTGTAGTCGATCAGAACGGGGAATTTCTCGAGCAATCCGGGGAATTCCTTGTAATGCGAGATGTACTTGGTCAGATCCTCGGCTATCAGCGGATAGAACTCGTTCAAATCGTTCATTTCGTTTTTGAAAAACTCATGGCGATCCGGGGGCGCTGCGGATGATAAACTAGAGAGAAAAAAATGGATAATTTAACAATTTAACACTAATTAATATCGATTAACTTACGTTTTGCGTTCGGAAAGAGAGCGATTTTTGCGCAATAAATTCGATTTTATTAGGCACCTTAAACGCAACATTATTAAAAATAACCACAAACAGCCACGAAATCCGGTATTTATATATTCGCTTTTAATCCTTTTAATCCTTCTTAAAAAGTACTTAATATATTTAAAGTATTAACTCTACTAATCTGGCGCATTATTGGAGTCCAGTCGCGATTATTATTAGAATATTAATATTGGAAAAAATATAATAAAAGGGCAATTAAGTGTAAAATAGTTCGTACTATATAAAATTTAACAAACAATGAGCCGCATTTCTGGCGATTGTCTTACCATTTTATTGCGGGATCCATTTAGATATTTGAACAAAATGGCTAACACAATTAACATGCGCGTAATGTTTGCTAATAATTAACGATATGATTCATAATACTATTCAAGAATTAATGCAAGTTATTCCTAAACCACAAATCTCTTACAAAATCTATACTTTGGATATCCCAGATTGGCTGTTAATAAAACAACTTAAGTAGGGTGCCATTTTTAAATTTCAATATCTACAGGGTGATCTAAAATAATGTACGATTAAGCACCCGTTAAAATCCGTCAATAGGCATCGTAGACAAACAATTAGATAATAAAACAGCCGGTTTAAAAAGAACAATGAGTCGAATTCGCGCGATTCGTTTGATCAAGAATTAAAAAATTCGTAAATCTTATCTCTGCTTTCGTTACATCTTATTTGTTTCTAATTATTTCATTAATATTTAACTTGGCGGTTAAGTTATACAAGAAATCAATTAGTCCGGGGGATCGGCGGAGATTTTACGAGGTGCCCATTGCAATTGTATTCTAAATAACGTTATCAATGGTAAAATAAATCGATTTTCTGTGGGCGCTATTTGAATTTGTAAAACCGGCAAATTATTCGAATTTTTACGATTCGTAAAAAAAACTGTAAAATTACGAGAACATTAAAATATATGCTCGAGATGGAAATGAAACGATTATTGAATAATTCAAGTTTGGTTCGGATAAATCCAGTTGGAAATATATATTTTTCAAATTTCGCCCAAATGAAACAATAACAATTTTCCCACAAAATTCGCAGATTTTCATGGAGGAAACTCCAAAATAAAATACCCACTTTAAACATGCAAATTTCAAGTTACCACGAAATAATAGAAAAGTGGAAGGGTCGCCCCCCCCGAAGCCCCCGCACTATAAATAAACATAACAAAACGAATATTTAGGATGGCCGTGATTAGTACCTATAAGAAGCCTGGATTTAACCTTGCTCCATCTTAGTATAAATCTTATCAGCACAAAGTGAATGCATAATAAAAATATTAATTTTTGTTTACAATACGTAGGTACTTCGAAGCGCGGGTTTTATGTTAAAAATTTATTATTTATAATGCGTTTACATTTCGGCGGCACCGCCAAAAATCTCTTGCTTTTCTGTTTTCTCACCCAAAGCGAAATCCTATGCGGAAAAACCAGGTGAGCACAATTTATCGATATTTAAACCTCTCTAAAATGATCAATATTAACCATCCATTATATCGAGTAACCTCACGCACAATCATATGACTCTATTTTATCGTTAATAAAAAAAGTTATTAATCAATATAATAATTCTAAAAATCACTAATGAATACACGATTTTATTGCTAGGAATATTGAGTCTACAAACGAGCAATTTTTTTTCTAGTTTAGTAGAAATATTTTCGAATTTATTTTGCGGTATAGTCTCAAGAAATAATCCAATTCGTAGAATCTTCTCCTCTCTGGTAAAAACTGGCGTATTTTCCTCGTCGCTGACGAATCGAATTTTCGAAATCGAATATGTAAGTGCTGGTATAAACATGAATAAAACATGCCGGGAGTTTTCCGATCGGATAGAAAAAACTTCCAAGTATCGTCTGTATAACTAATCTAATTGATAACGGACCGTTAATTAATTTTCTTTAATTACGCACGCTTCCCATTATGTAGTTTTACAACTATTTGCCACTTTGTTATTTATTTATCTTAATTACAACGCCTAGTCAATATTTGATTAGCTCAACCTTAAATTCGCCGTGAATGAGGATGCTAAATAGCAGATAGCGCGCCGTAAATTATGGATTTAATTTATTGAACTTTTAATCAATTTACTGAATATTAGGCATGCTCGAATCCCGCCGCATTTCACGCTCAATGGCAACCTTAAAATTTTAATCGATTTGCGGTGACAAAATCGATTACCTAGAGAGCGCAAAAAAAATTAGTTACAATGATAATATTTTCCTCTTCAGTCGCTCCATCGACGATTCCACCGGCTCGTCCATCATGAGCATACCCAAAAAAGAACCAGCCACCACCATTACAACTTATTTATACGAAAATTCCACAGTCGATGCAACGCCCGAAACGTTCACCAACAAAAGTACCGCCACAGTACCATCTAGTACTCCTATAGTTGCTCCACCTGCGGTAAGTACCGCTCGAATCCATCGTTTTCCAACCTTCTACCGAGCGATTGACAATTCCAGGGCGCAATCAACACAGCGAAACCTGTACTAGACGAATGTCCAGACTTGAGCAACATCTCCAATCTGGATAAATCCACCCAGGAGGAATTCACTCAAATACTAACCGACAGCTGTCGCTACGATAGATACATCAAACCGCCCGATAAGCGGGTGGTGGTGAATTTCCGATTCGACATGACCCACGTTGAATCCGCCGATCACTTGGTGAGCACCTAAAATTCCCACAACCAGCACAGCGAATGAATTGTTCCATATTTCTTCCAGCAAATGAAAGCCCACATTCTGGTCCAAATGCGCTACAGAGACGAAAGGCTATCGTACAAAGCCGTGTCCCCAGCGAGGGAGATCATCATGGGCGAGGAGGCGTTGAGGAACAGGATCTGGGTGCCCCATTTGATCCTCTCCAACGAGAAGGAGTCCACGCTGATGGGGCTCAGCGCCAAGGACGTCTTCGTTCGGATATTCCCCGACGGCGAGGTGGTCTACGCCTACCGGATGAGCACGCTCTTCTTCTGCTGGATGAACCTGAAGAAGTTCCCCTTCGACTATCAAGTGTGCGATCTCACATGGGTCAGTTGTGAGTACAGTGCAATGCTCCTTTTGTTCATCGTTGTGTATAGAGGTCTTTATTTATTCCGTTGTTTGTGTCTCCAGGGGCGTATAACGCGACCGATATGCTGTTGAAATGGGAGGAGGACACGCCATTCGTGATAGCGAACAACCTCCATTTAACTGAATTCGTTTTAGAAGATAAATGGACCGAAGAAGGTAATCGATCTATTAATTTTTTTTCAAAACCAACCAACAACTAACTAAGCACCAACAGCTAGCTTTAACCGATACACCAAAACGCTTTAAAACAAATTGTAATAAAACACGATGAACAGCATTATGAACACGAAGCACATGATGACGAATTGAGTCACGATTTCCGCGTCTTTTTTCCTCTGCAACTCGTTGGAGTAGTTCATCAAACGACACAACCTTCGAGCCTCTCTGTACCGATTCCCGCTCAAATGGTTCACACCGGCCATTTTACACTTCCTCTTCGGGTACTTCACAGCATCCAATCTCCCGTTGCGCCTCTTCTTCGACCGCACGCTGCTCGTCGACACCATTCAAACCCGTCATTCTCGACAGCTGTCATCGAGTCAAATAAAAAAGAAGATTTTCGTTTTTTTGGGTTGGCAGGTCTGTCGGGGAACTACAGCGGCATCACGTTCAAGCTGAAGCTGCGCCGCGAGGTCGGCTACTACATCATGGACTACTTCCTGCCGTCGATCCTGCTGGTGTGCACCTCTTGGGTGACGTTCTGGCTGCAGGCGGACGCGGCGCCGCCGCGCGTCACGCTCGGCGCCTCGACGATGCTGTCGTTCATCACGCTGCAGGGCGGCCTGAGCAAGAACCTGCCCAAGGTGTCCTACATCAAGGCGAGCGAGATCTGGTTCTTGGCGTGCGCCAGCTTCATATTCTTCTCGCTGGCCGAGTTCGCGTTCGTCAACGTCATATGGAGGAGGAAGTACGTTTTGGGCTGCTCGGAGCTGCTCGGAATGAGTAAATTGAACGTTGGTGTTTTTGCAGGAAGAAGGTGGAGATGAAGAAGAACAGCAGCGTGCATATTCTGAAAGGGGCTCTGACGCCGAGCTTGGCTAGGAGGCAAGTGAGGAAGGCTAGCTCGATGAACAGCCTGCACAAGGCCAGGTCTTGTTCGAGTTTGGATAAGGAGATCGCCGAAAGGAATACGCAAGCTAATTATTTGACTGTACATGTACGTTTTACGTGTAGTTAAATTTCCTCTATTTCAATAATATTTGTTTTTTTCATCCAGAGTTTTCCAAGCTCGTTGATTGTTCCGACGATAACTCATAGTGATGACGATCTCACGCAGGATAATGAAAGAGTGACTACTATTCCGATACCGGAGGCGTCTAATAATTCAAATAATAATCCTTTGCCGCACGCGTTTACTACGATGACTCCCCAGGAGGTTGCCATATGGATAGATAACAAATCCAGGATCGTCTTTCCGCTCGCATTTGTCGTTTTTAACATATTTTATTGGTCTTTTGTATACGCGCTATAAGAATTAAATCCATTATTTTTTTATTATTTACAGTGTAGATATCGATTTATTTATTTTTTTTATGAAATAAATACGCGCTATGATATTTTTTTTAAGTAATTATCATTAATTTTCGTTTTAATTCTAAACGCGCTGACCATTACCCCTGCTGCTTATACTATCCTTTTTACACGTCACATGTTACATCTCTAACCCGTTGCTAATGTTGTGATTAAAGAACAGTTATTTTAGTTATCCCCAACCTCTATACTTTGTTTAACTAAAATGGAGAATGACAATTGTCATTGTCAATAATAATTATAGGTTATGTTTATATTTATTGTTTTAAAACTTGGTTTATACTTAAAAAACTTGAATTAAAACAGTCACAAATGTGTACGTACATTATTTGCGGCACCTCCGGCGGAGGTTTGCCGTTATTTTCGAGGAAAAAAGGAAATTCTGAAACCGTAAGATTCTCGCGTTACTACATTCATTCAACATAACATTTTCGATTTTTAAGCTCCCTTTTTCGATTGTTGGATCTTTAAACGGCATCCACATGTTCGGTAAACCGCTGGGAATAGAAATTTTGGAAACTTTAACCGACGACTATGCGGTGTGTTGGAGGGAATTCGAAGACAGGTACGTTGATAATTAACTTATTTTTCTCTATTTATACACTAATTTTTAGCATAATTTTAATCGGCGTGGCGAGCGGATGTTCGGTAGAAGTACTAAACCAGTTGCTCGAAGAAATATTCAACACCATCGTACTGGTAGTCGGGATAAAGGAATTGAAAACTCAACGGAATATAGAAAGATTGAAAAGGGAATTGAGACTTTGTTTACCCGTTATCGATCGACTGTTAGATTCCTTAGATAGCGGCGATGCAAATAATCAACACGCTTCCGATATCGTGGGTTTCGTGGAGACCACAATGTGCCAGGAAAACCACCTTATACAGGTAGATTCGTTTTAAAATTTAAAACGTTTGTAATGTAATTTGTGGAGTTTTCAGACAGTTCTGGATTCGTTTTCGGAAAGCGTAGATTCCAGTTTCTGTTGTGTGTTAATCGATGGGAAAATATCAGCGGCTACTGAAAGTTGGTGGTCTCTACATCCGGTCGAGTTGAGATTGTTGTCATTTCTAGCGGTATCAGAGAACACGACAGATTCGAAAGACTTTCCTGTATTCCTGCCGTACAAAAGCCCCACTGTGAGTAATATTATCGTGAAGAATATTTTGTAATTAATGGAGAGGAGTACGAATTTAATCGAATTTGATCCAAAAAAACTCAAAAAAAAATAAACTACAATAACATAACCCTAGATATGTCATCTGTCATTTGATTGTTATATATTTCACTTTTGTTCGTTTCTTCTATTCTTTCGAATTCTTATGTCACTAATGACAGAACTCGTTCGTTTTGTGATTGGTTAGTGACTTTACACGTCACTTGTCAAAATTTTAAATTTAAAAAGGCTATATTTCCTAAAATATTGAATATTTTTAGCAACTGAAAACTGCTTTGAGTTCTAATGACTTATTTCTATCCATATATCTGGTTAAAAACCGTATATCTCACATCGTACTCCTCTCCATTGTGATTCTTTGTAGGTGGCTTTTCGATTTGTCGTATGCTTGCTCGTACCGAACGTGCAAATTTGCTGTCTTTGCGGCCTCACGCCCACTCTACAAGAAATAGAGCATTCCGTTAAGCAGTGCTTCAAAAACTCCACCGATCTACTAACAGCAGCCAAAAACTATTCACCCAATTTCAACGTAGATACTAACATTCTAGGGTAAGTACGTTACATTAACACTACGCCTAATAAACTAACGCTTTTTTTTAGTCATTTACTGATAAACATCACGGCGAAAAAGTACGTGATGTCCAAAAGCCTTCAACAATCCGCGAAGAAATCCAACGCTGGGAACTCCCATCGAATCGACATCCTGCGGACGTTCTTCTACAGGGCCGTGGTCGCCCATTTGGTCGACGATTCCGATGACGAGAACGTCGGTCTCGAAACGTACTGGTGCTCCGAGTACCACAAATGCCACGCCGTTAGAACCAACGATAACGTTCTGTGCGTATTGTACAATTCCACGGTACCCACTCACGCTTTGAATGGAATCACCGAGAAGACTCTTCGGGCGCTGGTTTCCGATAAACAAGTCTGTTGGTAGAACTGAAATGATTCGAAATGATTCGCTAAGTGATACGTCGAAGTTTTTTATCTTTATCTAATATTCATACGAGACATTTCTCTATCTTTGTCTGTTAAAGTGACATTTGACAGTTGTAGATGCAAAAGTCGCGATCGTTGATGGCGAATAATTAGAAATTTGAATTTTCGAATTAATAGATTCGAAAATATGTAGCTCAAATTACGGTAGATAATTAAATTCGATGGGTTTTATATGACTAATTCTAGCAGTTGAAGAGAATTGAAATTGAAGAGAATGAGCGAGGAATGAATTTTAGTGTATAAATAAAAAAAAACTAGTTTACTTATAGGGATTATGTACTTTGTGAATTTACTCTGAATCTCCATACTAATCCGTCCATATTTATATATTTTTGTACTAATATTCGATTAAACGTTTATTTATTGTTTTATTTGTTAAATTTACCCCTCAAAATTAGAACTACCAATCGTAGAATCCAGGTCCAGGTTCTAAATCCAAGTCAAAATAAAGAGGAACAAAAATTCAGAAAACTCCTAAAACTTGCAAGACCTCCAGAAGCTCCTAAACAAAAATCCAAAAAAACCCCAACACTCCTAAATCTCGCAAGACATCCAAAAGCTCCCAAACCCCAAAAAAACGAACACCCATTAGCAGAGCGTCGGCGCCGCCGCTGGCGGAATCTCCTCCGAATCGGGCGATCTGATGGCAAATCGAGCTCGACAGCGCGTCGAATCGCGTCGCGCCGCCTGACTCACTCACTTCACTTCATCCTCCTCCATCTCCTTCAGTCAGCCAGTCAGTCAGGCCGAATCGCTCGGTTTGTTATGTCGTGACGGCCCCCCCGGAGCCCCGACGAGAGGCCGCCGTTTCAGCGATCCCCTTTTCGCGCGACCGCAGCGACAGGCGCCCCATCATCGATGCGACCCGTCCTTCGGATTTGCGAGCAGTGATCGCGGAGATTCTGCACGGAAATGCGCCGGAATGTCAAAGTGCTCGTCCTTTTCTCCGCCGCTTGGATGATCCTGGTCGTGTTCTATCTGCAATCCGGCAAGGATTCGAAGGTAAAACATTTTGAACTATTAAATTGTATCGAGTGTTTCCAGTTCGGGGTTGTCGTGTATATTCGAGGGTGTGTTATATAAACAGCTGATCGTTGAAGGGTGGTGGGTTTGTATAAGGGCGTAGCGTAGGGTTTTGCTTTAAGGGTCGCACGTTTTATAGTTTTATTTCTTATCGATTTTACAGCTGCTTTTCTGCATATTTAACTATTTCGATTGATAGTTATCGAAGTACCTGCATAAAAGTCACTTTCATTTTAGAGTAAATTATAGTAGAAATTTCATGGAAGCGGGTAACATTGATATTGTTTGTACACAATACTATATTTGTAAAGCGATAGTGAAAAGTAATACCGGTAGTGCAAGAGCAATGTCTGATTACATTACCTAGATGGTATACACGTTAATAAATAATTCAACCACCGCTTTTATTTATTCAACATTCCGATATATCCACACATTAGCTTTCTATTAGTTGTTTTATTATCGAGCGTTTTATCTGATTGTTTTCCAGATATTTCGAGCAATTAAAAATAATTTATCCGCAGACTCATGTGTGACTGTTGCGGCGCATTTTTCCGGTTTATCTAATCGGAAAACGAGCCGCTAAGTCGATTAGGAAATTTTATTATTAGATCTCGCGAATTTATTTCGGGATTTTTCCGATTTTTTTGCTTAACTCGCCGCAACATCCGTCGAATTAAATCGAAAGTACACTCCGAAGTCACCTACTTTTACTGACATTCGCATTTTATTTGAATAGTTAATATGCAAAATCGGTGAAATTAAGTTCACGAACAGCCGCTTGATTTTTGACGCCTTTTCAATTCGCCCGCGAATTATGCATTTCTCCGATATTTTACTGTGTAGAAAAAAGTTTGTTCGATTTGTAGAATTCAAATTTATTCCAACTTTACTTACCTGTCAAAACTGTCAAAAGTTGCCCAAATATGGCCTTTTACGTCTCGGAAAATCTACCAATTAAATGACATTTCTAACGCGCAAAAAATCTACTACCTTTACGTTATAAACAATACAAAATTTCTCAATTAGGCAAGTGTCTATTATTACTCTATTCTCTGTTCACTCGCTATTTCGAACTCCCATTGTATCGAATCGACACGTTTCCCACAGAGGGTATTTTGAAGAAAAAAAATCCTTCGGGGCCTACTTTTGTCTAAACAAACAGCCATTAAATTCGCCCGTTTACGAAACGCGAACGCGCTCGACAACCGATGCACGTTAATTTGAAATTTATTAAGTAGAACATGCGAATTATCCGAATTTCTTTTTAATCAAGGCGCTTAATTTGAGCCGCTCGTGTCTTCGGAAATCCGGTTAAAATGCAGAAGAATCGGGGGGGATTTACGGGGATTCAACCGCTGCAAAAGTTAGCATAGAAACAAATCGGAGCGTAGGAGATGTGATGGAATTGCGCAAAAAAGTGAAGGGATTCGAAACTGGAATGCACTCTAAAATTTGCATTAGGCAACGCGAGGAGCATCAATCTAATTCTGCGCTATAAGTATACCTACTCAGATTAGTCTAGTTCCTGATGTAATCCATCGAAATTACGGAAGAGAAAGCGAAATCATTATGTACAATACTCATAGTTAGCGAATTAACTTCCCATCAGCGCTAATAACAGTATCCTTCGGTTACTCGATCATCCCTTTCACTCCGGCAGAAGCTGAATAATATAATGCTCTTTATTTTGTTCTATTTTTAAGCGTATACGCTTTCATTGTTTACTACGAAAAAAAAACAGTTTAAACGCAGGATATGCGTATGGGAATTCGGTAGATAATATCTTATTCTCGATTAAAGCGGTGTGAATTTATTGAACAAAGCTGGTTCACTCCTACGATTTTAATTCATTCAATAGTTACATTCCTAACCTACTAACATTAGGAATAAATTAATTTTGGATTTTACTATACTTGTGCGCGCAATCGTGCAATTTATAAGTGCAAATAACTATCAACCACAACCTTGAAAAACATCCTTTAATAATAATTTACCTGTATACTTTTACTTATGCCATATTTGAAATCTACAAGTACCAATAGAAGTGAAGTATTTGTATCGTGGTGATTCGGTTTCGGCAGTGAAAGTGTTAAATATTCAAGTGGCGATTCGGGCACTTAATAATGTCGTGACAAAGTATTTTTCCCAAATTAAACTCGGTAGGTACTTCTTTAAAATTCCGGCCGTTCGCGATGGAAAAAAAATTACCCATATACATTTATTAGAAGTAATTGCTCGTTTCGACATCCATCGGCGCTGGTTGTGTTTTTTTTTTTCGAGTTATTTTGCAATGTGGATCTGAGGCAATCGATAGAAAGTATAAAACGAATTGAACGAAGAGCCCCGACCAGCGTTATGAATTTTTAATTAGACTTGATTAACTCCCAAACCGCGTTAGTTCTTCTCGAAATATCCAATTGAAAATTACGCAACGAAATAATCCCATTTTTTTTCTAAGCGACTCGAAACGGACTCGTTAAAATTAATAATGTTTAATCAACGCATTTCGAACACAATGCCGCGTAAAAATTCATTATTATTCCGGACGAATCAATCAATCGACGACTTTTACGGTCGAATATACTACCAGAATCGAAAGCTTTACAACCGATAAATTTACCGGTTATTATGTAAAACTGCTGGTATTACGGACAATTACCAGCGTAGCGATGCACCATTAAAATATTCCTTATAAATTCTCTACTCTGCTCTGCTCTCTGCTTTTTGTCCTTTGCTTTCTTCTCTCTGGTCTTTGTCCTCTGCTCTCTACTCTTTGTTCTCTGTTCTCTGCTCTATGCTCTTTGCTTTCTGTTCTCTGCTCTCTACTTTTTGTTCTCTGCTCTCTACTTTTTGTTCTCTGCTCTCTACTTTTTGTTCTCTGCTCTCTACTTTTTGTTCTCTGCTCTCTGCTCTCTGCTCTTTGCTTTCTGTTCTCTGCTACTCGACTTTCCTCTAGGACAAAAGTTTATTCTCGATTTTTTTCCAGAGCGAGAACAAAGCTTTAAGGCTGAAGGAGAGCCCGACGGGGGCGCCGCCGCCGCCGGCGCCTGAAGACCCGGCGGCGGGGCCCGGAGTGCCGATGGCGCTGCAAAGCCTCGAGACCACCGACGGGCGATTGGCTTGGAACTACTTCGACGAGGCCAGTTACGTGTCGAAAGGGCGTTTGCTGGCCAACGAGGATCCCTACGACAGGAACAAGTTCAATCAATTGGCCAGCGACAATTTGCCCAGCAACAGGGAGATTCCTGATACGCGGAACGCCATGTAAGTAGTATATTACTTAATTTGTTGTTGTGATGAAGTCGAGGAAAGTCTCGGTGAGCGGTTTGATTTCGGTTATTTAGGATCGTTTTGAAGCTACCTGGTAATTTGGTGTTTCTAACGACTCGGCAAATGTAAAATTTCAGCGAATAATGGGCTCGTTCGAGTATAAGAACAATAATAATAAAAAAAAACTCGAGAGAGTTCCAGTCGAACGAACTCGTTGTAATTACGCAACGGAACGGTCTAGAGGAGGTCTTTGTGGTGTAGCGCTCGTTTCGAATAAACTGTACCAATTTCTCCGCTATATTAATTTATGTAAATATCAACGGCGACTTAATTATGTAGAAAAAAGTTTGTTCGATTTGTAGAATTCAAATTTATTCCAACTTTACTTACCTGTCAAAACTGTCAAAAGTTGCCCAAATATGGCCTTTTACGTCTCGGAAAATCTACCAATTAAATGACATTTCTAACGTGCAAAAAATCTACTCTCTACCTTTACGTTATAAACAATACAAAATTTCTTAATTAGGCAAGTGTATATTATTACTCTATTCTCTGAACGGTCTAGAGAGGTCTTTGTGGTGTAGCGCTCGTTTCGAATAAACTGTACCAATTTCTCCGCTATATTAATTTAAATATCAACGGCGACTTAATGAAATTGAATACGAAAAGTAAAAACGCGAATTTCTACTCGGCAATTAGCCGGAGAAAGATGGCGTTAATTTCTTATATAAGGTCACTGGACGCGCACGCAATGTTTTTTTAGTACTTTTCCTTATCAATTCCGATTTTTCAGGTGTCGAAAGAGGACTTTCAACACGGCCGAGTTCCCTTCCACCTCGGTGATAATTACATTCCATAACGAAGCCAGATCGACTCTATTAAGGACTGTCGTCAGGTAAGTTTTTTCCACCCAGCAGAAACTAGACGAGTTTATTAAACTTTTAAACATTTAACGCGAACGAGAAAAAAAAATTATACCAATTTACAAACTTTCTATATCGCTAATTATATTTTAATTGGCGTTTTTTTTCAGCGTACTTAATAGAAGTCCGGAACATCTAATCAAAGAAATCATACTCGTCGACGATTTCAGCGATAACCGTGAGTAACCAATAAAAAATTTCAATTAATATTCCCAACGAGCAACAACCATTTCAGCCTCCGACGGCGAGGAACTGTCCAAGATCCAAAAAGTCCGCGTCCTGCGCAACGACAAGCGCGAAGGGCTGATGAGATCCCGAGTAAAAGGCGCCGACGCCGCCACCGCCTCCGTCCTCACCTTCCTCGACAGCCACTGCGAATGCAACGCCAACTGGCTGGAACCCTTGCTGGAAAGAGTCACCGAGGTGAGCACCTCCAACCCTCCTTTCATCCACCTGGAGAAGGTTGCTTTTCTAGACACAAAGATCCTCTCTGACAGAAACAATGACCTCCCATCGATTCCTTCATCAGTTCCATGCTCTTCTAGACACGAAGATCGCCTTGGAACTCCTCTCTGACAGAAACAATGACCTCGCATCGATTCCTTCATCAGTTCCATGCTCTTCTAGACACAAAGATCGCCTTGGAACTCCTCTCTGACAGAAACAATAACCTCGCAATCAGTTCCTTCATCAGTTCCATCATCAGTTACTTAAATTTACTGGTAAATTAACGTTTGGATGGCTTTTGCAGGACCCCACCAGAGTCGTTTGTCCCGTCATCGATGTCATCAGCATGGATACGTTCCAGTACATCGGAGCATCGGCGGATTTGCGGGGCGGTTTCGATTGGAATTTGGTGTTCAAATGGGAGTACTTGAGTTTCGCCGAAAGGGAGAACCGCCAGAGGGATCCCACGCAGGTGACACCTCGATTTGTTTGTCTCTATAAGATAGTTTTAATTGAACTGTTTGATTGTAGATAATCAAAACGCCGATGATAGCCGGCGGGTTGTTCGTAATAGACAAAGCATATTTCGATAAACTGGGCAAATACGATATGAAGATGGACGTGTGGGGTGGCGAGAATCTGGAGATATCGTTCAGGGTGTGGCAGTGCGGTGGTAGCTTAGAAATAATCCCCTGCAGTAGGGTAAGCGAGCTGATGCAATCCTGTTTGTTTTATCTAAAATAAATCGGTTCTAGGTGGGTCATGTGTTCAGGAAGAGACACCCATACACGTTCCCGGGAGGCAGCGGAACGGTCTTCGCCAGGAACACCCGAAGAGCGGCTGAAGTCTGGATGGACGATTACAAGAATTTCTACTACGCCTCCGTTCCGCTGGCCAAAAGCGTACCGTTCGGAGAGTGAGTCCTCTTCCACCTCTACACCAAACACCACCAATAACTTCATTAATGCTTCCAGCATCGGCGAGCGGTTGGAGCTGAAGTCGCGGCTGCGCTGCAAGCCGTTCAAGTGGTACCTGGAGCACGTGTACCCCGATCTGGCGGTGCCGCAGTCGCCGGCCCAGCGCTCCGGCCAGATCCGCCAGGGGCGGCTCTGCTTGGACACGATGGGGCGGCTGCTCGGCGGCGCCGTTTCGCTCTTCCAGTGCCATCAAACCGGCGGCAACCAGGAGTGGGGCCTCACCAACACCGGCCTGCTCAGGCACCACGACATGTGCCTCACTCTCGTGCGCTTCGTTAAAGGTATATAGAGAGAATTGGAGAGTTGTAGGGAGGTTATATGGTGGTTTGTAGTGGGTTCGCAGGTGGTGATGAGGATCTGCGAGGGGTCCGACGAGCAGAAGTGGCAGGTGATCCAGCCCGATGGGTTGCTGCGCAACGGGAAGTACCCGCTGTGTTTGGATTCGAAGTACTCGGACGGGAGGGGCGTCACGGCGGAGCGGTGTAGCAGCAACGCGGCGTCGCAACGGTGGGAATTGATTAGTAGCGCTTGAGGGCGGAAATAAAGAAAGGGAAATTCGAATTCCGCGATGGGAGGTTCGATTGATGGGTGGAAATATGCTCAACATGTTGTCGCGTTTTAGTCGATCGAAGCGTATTTTTATTTTTAATCAGAGGTAAAGTTTAGTAAGTCGGAGCGGGATAATGCGCATGCGCTAATAACGTCAAATTTTGTGTTCTGACAGCGTCAAAAACTGTGTATCGTTGACAGATTGTGTAAATTGTTATTTTATGAAAAATTTAAAGTATATGAACCTTCCCTACCCTCATCTAACCATCCTCTACATCTACATCCCTTCTTCTACACTACCCTTCCTACCTCCTTCTATCCTTCGTACCCCCTTCTACACTATTCTAATCCTCCCTACTTTCTCCTGTACCCTCTTTTACTCCCGTCTAATAATTATTATTTTCTATCTAAAACAAATATTTCTGTTCATTTACTGAAATTAAATACACATTGCCAACTATGACAGTTATTGACGCTGTCAAAACACAGAATTTGACGTTATTGGCGCATGCGCCTTGTCCCGCTCCGATTTGGTAAACTTTGCTTAATCTGCGATTGGTTACCTTGACGTGATGCGTACGTAAAACGAACGATTTATTTTTTTTTTGGTTCGGATTATTTATTTTTGTTGAAAAAACGAACGACGTTTAGATATTTATTTGTATCGTCAATTTTTTTTTTGTAAATATGTACATCTATTAAGAGAGTAAATTAATATATTTTTCGTTATTTAGTTTAGATATAGTTTATGCCAGACTATGTATGTATAATAATTCGAAAAACGTGAAACATTCTCTCGATATATATTGTAATTTCTGAATAAAACATTTTTAGAATCGAACTGTCGAGGCTCTCTTTTATTTCGCTCTTCCCAGAAGTCTACAAAAGGGACAAAAAAAGGACGAAACGTTAGACGGTATTTTTTGGAATTTTGGAATAGCAGGTATTCAAATACCGAACGGTTTCGTTGAAAAATAAATGCTAATTTTGCGGTGGTGCACATTCACAAAAAAAATCTTTAAGAAACTAGTTATTTTTCGATTAAATTAGGCGTTAAAATGGATCTATTTATACTCGAAATCGATTAAGGTATAATTTCAATCGTTTTTGGGGCATCCCCGGTCACTATTAAGTGAGTTATTTTCCCTCCAATTTAATCGATTTTAACAGCACACTTAACTAATTAACGCCAATCCTTTTATTCAACCCAAACCTACAGTACACATCAATACATCGCTTCAATTACTCAACCGCTACATCGAAAATTAGCTGAGTAAAAACGACCGGTTTTATCTACACGACTCGCGACAATTTCCATTTCTCCTCGTCGTTTTCCCGCGCTGTAATAAATACAAATAAAACCGACGGGCCCCCACTAGACCCATCACGCCCCGGGCGCATGGAGCCTTCGAAACAGCCACACGGCAGATAAACCGGCTGAATAAAATCGGCTATCGGTCTTCCAAGTCATTCGAACTTCGAGTCTACCGGCGACACAATCGCATTTGCCCTCAAGAACCCAACAGCACTTCATCAGTTTCAGTAGTTCATTCGAACATGCCGTCGCCCGTTTATCAGGTGAGTCATTTTTTTATTTAAAAGCATCGGAACACGTGGTTGGAATCCGTCGAAACGTGCGAACGATGATATCCTTAATCGTTGAGGTTTAATTGCATCTGTGCCAATTTCGATTGCTCGTTGGGATAGTTCATTTTTCGGGTGCAAATCGGCGCTAATTTTGTCTCATTCGTCCGGATTTTTGGTGATAAATGAGTAAACGTGGCAACGTCGGTTCGGAGGATACGACATGACAGCGTTGTATTTTTAGCTTATACGCTAATGAAGCTGTTTATAAAAATGTATTAGACGCACGTGGTACGTTAACCTACAATATGTTATAGACTATATATATTTTTTTTAATTGAAATACTGTAAAATTCGATTCGGTGATGGCAACGTGGCAAATTTAATTGTTTCGCAATTCCGATGTGGCTTAATTAATTGGGTTAAGGTTGGCCCGCGTTTTTAATTAACTCGCACAATTGGTTAAATGGCGGTTTAAATTGTCAGGTAAAAAAAGTTTGTGGGAAACTAAATTGGATACGAAGGACCAAAAAGTTGGCTAAAATTTTGGAAATATTTCCCGCTAACTTCATTCGTATCAATTAATTCGCATTATAGTAAATATGTTATCTGAATAATAAAATTCGATGTAATTTGGTTGACTTTTCCATTCGGGGTTTTTCCAAAATTGCTAATTAAATTAATTTCCACTAAACGAACTATTTCCGAGTGGGTTACATTTGAAGTAAATTTCACAATTTTGATTAAACAACGCGTGTAGCAACAATTTGTCGAGATAAAAGGTCAATAACCGTATTTAAACGTAACACATTAGTGGAATCGGGTTTGCTTATGAGCATTTTTTTCCATATTCTAATCAATTCGGTTTCCTGTAAAAATAAAAGTGACGATTTTTTGTACTATTTTGGATTACGCAAAACTAAAATGCAGATTGTTTTGAATGCACTAGACCTTGGCAACGAATAATTTATTTTTAACTCACCATTAATTGGGCTGGTGTCAAATCCTTAGTGGTGACAATAATGCTCGATTCGATATCCAATTTTGCTTTATAATCCCGAGTGATAAAAACCAAAAGTAAGTGATCGAAATTTTTGTAGATAAGGAAACTTTTAATTAGGAATTATTTAATCGTAGGTACGTAGGCAATGGATAATTTTTTTTCTCAGTTAATAACTGGCTTTTTAAAATTTAATTAATATTTCCCAGCGAGTCGATGTAAAGTATAATTTTAAGGCATATATTACCATTGTTTCCGACCTTGTGGTTCCGTGATAACGATTTATGTAATCGATAATTTGATGATTCGAAATTTTTTCAAAAAATTTAAATATTTGTTCAACTATCGCCTCGTTTTTTGCATCCTCATTGTAAGGACGAATTTCTGCTAAATTTATAGCTAAATTGTTCGCATACTTAATTTTAATTCCGTATAATCTAATAATTAAATAAAAAAAATAATAATTTTCTATAAATACATCTCCATTTGCGCACTAATTAAGCGCCCTGCAATTTTAATCCTTGTTTAATATTGTGTAACAGATCGCACGATAATTATATTAATTGTACCGCTTCAGTGCCTCGATTTTATCTTAATAATGATTTTATCTATCGATTTGATTTTGAATTGCAATAAAAGTCACTTTTCCTGTTTTCATAAATACTCAAATTAATAAGTACCTACTATAGAAATTCCTAAATTACATCAAGTCAAGGGGGACCTTGAAATTATTGTAATATCATGTAATTTCATATTGTGCAATGTTTCAAAACTTCGTACGTAAAAGTTCAATGGTTTTTAACATGAATTAAATTAATTTCAATTGGCCGATTCATTTCAGATAATTAATCACTAACCGACAATTTTCCTTTAATGTAAGAAAATCGAAACAGATATTTTAAAAAATACGTTTTTGACCTTATTTTTTTGCAACAATTTAACTAAATCTACTCCAAGATAACCTATATAACCGTATTTGCACGTTTCCGATAAAAATTTGTGTAAATTTTAAACATGTCATACGAGCGAAAATAATTCAATAAATTCCTAACCTACGCTTACTACAATTATTTCAACATTTCAATATTACTATCAGCTTGATTTTTTTATATTATTCAGTCCCAATTTCGCACAAAATTATCAATCAAATTAATTGTACTTGTTGCTTTCCCCTCGTACATTCATCTCAATATCTACGCATTATCGCTCACAAGGGCATCAGACATTTTTGATGCTACTTTGCGTTAATTACCAACGACCACAAAATGGTTTTTACATTAACGATTATTCCAAAAAAGGTATTTTAGATAGCCACAGTTCAAAGTTTGCGTTGTTATTCATTTTTAATGGAAAACAATTTTTAAAAAGCCCAGTCCAGACAACGAAAATTCCACCGTCCGTTGTGTAATGGTATTTCCTCCCGCGGCGTAAATAACTCGATTAAATATTCACGGAATAAATTGTTGTTTTCTTTCCACATATTTTTATCGATTTTCCGATTCACAAGGACGCTATCATTGACCATTTGGTCTCTAGATGGTTCACAAGTGACCCTTCAATGATCCTTTGATGGTTCATTGAAGGTCCATTGAAGTTCTGTAGATGGTCCGTTGAAGCTCCATGCATGGCCCATTAAAGGTCCATGCATGGTCCATTAAAGGTCCATAGGTGGCCCATTAAAGGTCCATAGGTGGTCCATTGAAGGTCCATAGGTGGTCCATTGAAGGTTAATAGATGGTCCATTGAAGGTCTATAGATGGTCTATCGAAGGTCCATCACAGATGGTCCATTGAAGGTCCATAGGTGGTCCATTAAAGGTCCATAGGTGGTCCATTGAAGGCCAATAGATGGTCCATCGAATAGATTAATTAGAGTTAAACAAACGGATATCCATTTACTAATTAGATGCAATTAGACCGTTCGAATAATTACATATTCCCCGGCGTTTTCACGGCATTCCAATCGCATTTCGGTTCCTACAATATCAACAGTTGTGACGAAACGCCGACCCTCCGCGCTACATTTTATCGCCGACGTATATACACACCGAGAGTTTATCTATAAAGTTGTTGATCTTCAAAATTAATTCTCAGTTGCTGATAACTCATTCATCTCGGCGTCTGAGCGAGTCGCGATGAAGTAAAAACCGAGGATAGTGTGGTACGAACGCTTCCGGAACGAGAAGTACCAGATATCGAAAGGGGATCAGAAGATTCCGAAGGGTGTTTTATTTGAACATATTCGAGGGTATATAATGGTGGTTGAGAGATTCGAGACGATGGAAAGACAGGAACATTCTACATCGAGTAAGTCTATGTTTCTATATTATTTTTACACCAAGAAATGGTTGGGTTTCATTTAATTTCCACTGATAACTTCTCGTTTTAATTCGCTTTATTAGTTAATAAATTAAATGTTTGCCAAGCAACGTGGATAATTGTTTAGTGCAAAATAATGGGAAGGAGATTTACGACTCGACGCAAATATGTAACTTGAATAAATCAAGTGGAATTATTGTATTTTTTGTTATTTATGAACGTGCATATATGCTTCGAAAAAAAAACCCAATAAATTTCATGTACTAGGAATTGTTATCGTTAATTTCGTCTGTTGCACAAGAGAAAAATTATTGCTAACGACATTTTCGATAGGGATTGTTTGCCGGGACATTTTTAGCTCCGAGCAAACAATATTTAGCATTTGATAGTAATCGATTCTTGCGGATTAATTAGGCCCGTCGCGCGGTAAATATTTTTTTTAAACCGCAATTAAAATTTAACCAACGACTCGAAAATATTTGTGTTTTGCTGGCAACAATCGGGTTTCAGTTTCGTTCGAGGAAAAGCTTAAACGAATTACAACAATAGTTTGCGTATAGCAAAATACATTATTAAATTTTATTGCTCGTTGGACTTTGATCAATTCGTCGTGTCAAACGAATTTGATCAAGCATTTTTTTTAACCTTGACTGAAAAAAGTATATCGCAAGAGTTTTTCGGACGAAGAATTCTTTGTTAAACGTGCTATTTCATAATTAATATTGTAGTACAGATTCATAAACATGGTTTTGATAACAAGAATCGAGGAATTGAAGGCGCATTTCACAATGTAACATACAAATGTAAACAAATCTTGTTGTGCTGGTACTGAGTAAATTACCTAGAAATAGTTGTGTTATAATGAAGAAACTTATTATGTCCGTTAATTGATTGATTAATTAACTTTTTAGAGCCGCTATTCGGGAAAAGACACGTTCAATATCTTCTCCTCTTCAGCGTTACCGCTCTAGCTTATGGACTGAGGAACATTTTGAATTTAGCAGTCCTCGCCATGATCAGCGAAAATCCACCCGAAGGAGTAACAGTGAGTATTTATTAATTCCCAATTAATTCCCAATCAATACGCAATTGATTAGAAACAAAGCCAAAAAAACCCAATAAAACACGAGATATTAACGGCTGATAAACTTAATCTAGATTTTTACAAATATATAGTAGTTTCATTTTACATCGCTACATTATGGAAACTTCTACAGTTTAAAAAGTAAAGGATATCCATTTTCGTTAGACTATTTGGTGGTTTTTAGTAATTTCCGCGCAGTTCAAAATGTCCCTAGTGTCAATGTTAATTCTCCCATTTGACTTGGGGAATTTTACGACGAGCAGTTGAACTTCCGAAGCGATGTTGTCGTTGCGTTAGTCTTAAAAATTTTGTTCTTTTATGTTGAGAGGTTATGTTTACAATTTGTTGTTTTTGCTACTTTTTATGCGATTTTTCGTATTTTTCTCGCAATTCATGCAAGTTTACGAGTAGGTTTTGTGTTTTCCGTTCGTTTTAGAGAGTTTTTCGTGCGGTTTTCGGTTTGTTTTTCGAACTATTTCGATAAAGAACAATGGAGGGGAAGAAGACTATTGGAATAATTGACCTAATCGTAAAAAAATCACATAATGTTCTGTTAAATCGATGCTCGCAAGCTCACATCTCCTCCTGATCTACTTTTTCATGTTCAAATTCTACTATTTAAGACTTTTAATTTGTAAACAATGCAAGTAAACATAACCTCAAATCGAATATATCTGTCACATCAAGGATACCAATCACAACCCGGCAACGTCGCAGCAAGCTAGCCCGACATCCACCAGTCCAACGAAAATGGACAGCCTTTACATTGTTTCATAGCGTTTTTCATTGATAATGTATGTAAACCTACTTAACAACTAATCGCCTCGTTCAACAACCCCATTCCAGACCTACCCGGAGTGGACCGAAAGCAAAAACGTGATCCTGTCGTCGTTCTTCTGGGGCTACGTCCTCACCCAGATCCCCGCCGGTCAGCTGGCCGAGCGCTTCGGCCCCAAGCTGTTCCTCTCGGCCACCGTGATGATCTGCTCGCTCTTCTCCATGCTCATCCCGCCGATGGGCGCCAGATTCGGCCACGGCGGCGTCATGTTCTGCCGCATCGTGCAGGGCCTCACGCAGGGCTTCATCTACCCGTCGATACACCACCTGATCAGCGCTTGGGTGCCGCTGACGAGCCGCGCGAAAATCGCCGGGTTTGTTTACTCCGGCGGGCCACTGGGGACCGTCTTCGCGATGCCTGTGGTGGGGTACATATCGGGGTCGAAGATGGGCTGGCAGGCGGTGTTTTACCTGCTCGGAGGCATCGGGTTCCTTTGGACGGCGTTTTGGGTGTACTTCGGATTGGATTCGCCGACTCTGCATAAGACCATCACGCCGGAGGAGCTGAAGTTCATCCAAGATGGAGTCGTTGGTAAAATGAAGAAGGAGGTATTTGAGTTGGTGGGGTTGTCGGTGGGGTTGTTGATTGGTTTGTTTTGGTGTAGAATTTGCCGACTCCTTGGAAGGACATCGTGAAATCGGTGCCGTTTTGGGCGATATTGATCTGCCATTTCGGCGACTTGTGGGGCTTCTGGACGATGCTGACCGAAATACCGACTTACATGGATAAGATATTAAAATACGACATCGCATCGGTAAGTGTTGGAGAGAAAGGCGATTAGGGATTAGTGCAATACTACTATTGTTTTTTTACAGAACAGTTCTCTGTCCGCTCTTCCATACTTAACCTATTGGCTGTTAAATTTGGTGATGAGTCCTATCGCTGATTACCTTATTATCAATAAGATTACCTCTGTCGGTGCTAGTAGAAAAATATTTAATAGTATAGGTATGAACCTATGCCCTACAAAATGATTTTAATACGCCGGTTTATCGAGTGACAACGAAGCAATTACGATGTCTCGGAAAGATCCGTTTCTTTTAATCGCTAATTGCCTCATTTCTCATCCATTTATTCCAATCTTGTTTTTTTTTTTAGTATTTTGATCTCTAACACGAGTTTTGTCGTCTACCAGTTAATATTTTATGTCTGTATTAATGGTTTCTTTATCCTTATAGTGTAATTATGAGCGGTTTGTGTGTGTGTGTGATTGTATATACCAATTCTGTCATTCTTGACAGTGACGTAATTATTCAGCGAGCGCTCTCATTGGCTAGTTAAACGATCGAATGAAATTTGAGTTCTGTGATTGGTTAGACTCGTTAACGTCACTGTTAAGTGTTGCAGTATAAGTAGAATTTTATAAAGATTGACGTTTTTTTCGGGATAATTCGGTTACTTCGTTGTTATTCTGTATACAGACTGCTCGGTACTCAAAAAGCAAGCATCATTTTATACTACCTTTTATTTGTTACAAAATATTCACTATCTATTGCATAATTTAGTGCACATTGAAATGATGCTGTCGACGTGACAATACTTAGTAGGTCTTCGCGAATTAATAGAAATTTAGTTATTTTTATTCGCTAATTAATTGCACTCGAACATTCACAATTATTTCGCATTGAAAATTCAATTTCACTACAAAATGTTCGGCGGCAATTTTCGAAATCGTATTATATACATCGCGTATTCTATTCTAATGATACCCGATGTATATAAACAACCAATTCTCCTAGAATAATCGTTCTCGTCTTCGTTTTAGGCGTATTCATTCCGGCTGTTGCTCTGCTGGCTCTCGTTTTCATCGGTCCCGAGCAGAGGGCGCTGACGGTGTTCCTGCTGGTGGTGGCGGTCGGTTTCAACACCGCTATACTCTGCGGCTTCCACGTGAATCACATCGACATTGCGCCCAATCACTCGGGCACCCTCATGGGCATCACCAACGCCTTCGGCAACGTGGCCGCCATCTTGGCCCCGTTGGCCGTCGATTTCTTCAAGAGGGTCTGGAAATACGAAGAAGTAAGTAAGATGAATGCAAACGGACGGTTTTTCTACACTAAATTATCGGTTTTAGAATAATATTGTGTAATTTCATCGATTAATATTCATCGACAGTTGACAATGACTTAAGTAATTCTTGGCCTCAGCTAACAGGGCTATTCGGCCAGTGACATAACTTTGGCCGCGTTTTTTATTCAAGTTTCAAGCATCCGCTAGCATTACAAGTTTTTACTGTTTTTAATGCTTAAGGTTTATAAAGGCGTTATAAAGGCACTTCTTGTGATGAAAATAAAAAATTAAAAAAAAAAAAAACGCGACCCAATATCTTTGACAATTGACATTATTTGGTTGTGGCTCTAGCGCCGATACCGTGTGTCTAAGAGGTGTCACCGTGAACTTAACGCTGATGTGTTTTTTTTTTGTCGTTTTAGACGGATAAAGAGCTGTGGAATATCGTTTTTCTGACGGCGTCCGTGCTGTTTTTGACCACCGGCATATTCTACGCCGTGGGGGCGTCCGGGGAAGTACAGCCGTGGAACAACAAGCGATTCGAGAAAGAAGAAACGGTGCTGGAGAGGGAAAAGGAACCGATGTACCAGAACGGTACCGCGTGAGGTTCGAATAGATAGTTGATAGGCCGAAATCGATATTGGTTGTTTTTATTTTGGACATGTTTTTTTTGTAAATATTTTTATCTAGAGTTCTAGAAAGTTAGAGCTGGAAGTTTATTGTATAAGTAAGTCCCTTTAGAAACAATATGTAATTTATTTATTAAATTTTTTTTTATAAAATTTTGCGTTTTATTCGTTGATAGTTAAGATTACGATTCGCAGATTGTCAATTTTTTTAATGATTGATTGAAGGATTAGATAGCAAAAGAATAAATCCACAAACACTCCAGAATGTCACTAAAAATCCCGAAGATTAAAAGAACCGTGTCACACTAATCCTCTACTTACTCAATACATTTGAACACATTCCAAACAATCCTCTTTCGCAAACAATCCCAACAATGGAAACCCTCGAAGCCCGAGCAAACAAAACTAATAACAATGGATTAATCGGCTCTATCGCCGCCATACATCTTGACCCGAGCCCTCCACCTATTTCCCCGATCGAAGATTAGATAAATAAACTACTCGTAAGTACCGCCGTGCATTCGCTGGAACTCGAATTGCAATCGAGGCGTGATCGCGCACTTCACCACAACGATATGTCGAGTACTTGCAACGATAATGTTGCTAAAACCGATGGCGATCCCGCGCCCAAACCAGGTAAATTTCAATGAGTGAAAACCCATCAGCTTCGTAAGTAAATTAATGTTACTTACTCTAGTTTATCAACACATCATTGCATTCTTACTAGTTTATCAACACATCATTGCATTCTTACATTAATAGAATTTGGTTTGCGTTAAATTAAGTTTCCTTCCAGCCGGATTCGGTTACCGCCACGTGCAATACATTTTGATGCTAGCCGCTTGTACTGTAAGCTACGGCATAAGAGGCGTCCTAAGCGTAGCAGTTTTAGCCATGATAGCCGATGATAACAACGAAAAAAGCTACAAAGTAAGTTCATACCATTCCTACGAAGCATCGTTGTATCAGCCTCCTTGCAGACATACCCGGAGTGGAAGAGCAAAAAGAACCTCATGTTGTCATCGTTCTTCTGGGGCTACATCGTGCTACAGGTGGGCGCCGGCCAACTGGCCAAGAACTACGGTCCGAAATTGTTCCTCGGTAGCGCTATATTCATCACTTCTATATCCACCATTCTGGTTCCCATTCTCGGAGACGCCATCGGCTACGGCGGCATCATCTTCTGCAGGGTGCTGCAGGGCCTGTCGCAAGGCTTCCTGGTGCCTTCGGTGCACAATTTACTCGGCCAGTGGGCGCCTCTGTCGGAGCGGGCGACCTTCGGAAGCGCCGTATACGCAGGTAGAATCTCGCTCATCGCCGTTTCCTCTGGAGTTGCATCGTTTTGGTTGCTTTAGGTCAAGCGCTGGGTAACATGCTATCGATGCCCATCACGGGCGTCATGTGCTCGTCGAAGTTCGGCTGGCCGGCCGCTTTTTATTTGTACGGAGCTTTCGGGATGGTTTGGTGCATCTTGTGGTTCTTATTTGGCTCGAATCGGCCGGACGAGCACCGGAGCATCTCGCCGGAGGAGCGGCGGTACATCGAGGCGAGCCTGCCCAACGAGGAGGGCGGCAATTCGGTGAGTAGAAGTGGTAGAAATCGCTTTATAATGCTGTAATTCGGGCGATGTTTAGAAAGTTCCGACGCCGTGGAAATCGATCGCCACCTCTCTGCCGATGATATCGTTGGTGATAGCTCACATGGGCCAAAATTGGGGGTTCTGGACGCTGCTGATGGAAATCCCGAGCTTCATGACTAACATATTCGGCGATAATCTGCCTTTGGTACGGCGCGAGTTGCTAATTAAACTGCAAACTAACATCTACTTTTTTGTAGAATAGTCTTCTATCGTCCATACCGTACTTCATGATGTTTGCGTTAACGTTATTAATAAGTCCGATAGCCGATTACATAATCGATAAAAAATTCGTGAGTTTGATAGTAAGCAGGAAAATCTTCAACACCATCGGTACGATTTACTCAACAGCACGAATTCATCAACTTCTTCGTTAACTTCGATTCGGTTTTTCAGGTTTAGGATTGCCGGGTTTGACGCTAATCGCGCTGTGTTTCGTTGAGAATAAAATAGCAACTGTGGTTCTGTTAGTAATAGCAGTGGGTTTGAATTCAGCCCAATACAGCGGTTTCAACATCAACCACATAGATTTGTCGCCCGTCCACGCTGGCACCATGATGGCTATAACCAACAGCATGGCCACCATAGCTTCGATTATAGCCCCGCTGTACATGGATCTGGTGGAAAATTTGGGAGATTACGATGAGGTAAAGGTGCATTGCGCTTATCTGGGCGATGTTTAGCAATGTGTTTTGATTGCAGAAAGATAAGAGTTTGTGGAACATCGTGTTTTGCACGTCTGCAGGGGTTTACATATTCGCTGCGGCGTTTTTCATTATATTCGCATCGGGGGACCTGCAGCCTTGGAATAGCGGAGTAAAACCCGAGAGTGCCAAGTTGAAAGTCATGAGGAAGTTATCTGTTATATCCGTTAGTTAGGCATTAAATTATTCTCCAATTTCTACTCAGCGTTGTAATAAATTATTTTTATTATTGGTGTTTTGTTCGTTGTATCATTTCCCAACAACATGCAGTATCTATTGTTACAAATATCTACATGCACAAATATTTATCTACAAGTAGCAACTTTTCAAGAGGCTTATCTCTTATACAAACCGATCTAAACAATGTAGTTGATATTTTTTCCAAGAAGATAATACAAATCTAGTGAATCTAGATGTGAATAATGTCCACAAATCCCATCGGTAACAATGTCTCTAATCCTGCTAATCCGGGTAAGTTACCAACCTAATAATTTTAACGCAGTAAATATTTGATACAAGCAGGCTTGGGCATCAGACATTTGCAATACACTCTTCTCTTCACCGGAGCTGTAGTTGTATATGGAATGCGTACAGTTCTAATGGTAGCCATAGTAGCAATGACCGACCAGCACCAACCTAACACAACCTACCCGGTAAGTTCTTAAAAAAAAACTCTATTTACCAGCGATTCAAACAAACCAATTATCCAGACTTACCCCGAATGGATCGACGACAAAAACGTGATAATATCCGCATTCTCCTGGGGCCACGTTTGGTTCCAAATCCTGGCCGGCCAGGTGGCCAAAAACCACGGTCCCAAGTACTTCCTAGCGGCAGCCATAGCTGCATCTTCGATGTGCATCCTGCTGGTGCCTTGGGCGAGCGCCCAGCTGGGCTACAAAGGCGTGATAGCCCTGCGGGCGATCGAGGGCGCCTGCCACGGCGTCCTCTTCCCCTCGGTGCATTACATGCTGAGCAAATGGGCGCCCAAATCGGAGCGCGCCCAATGGGGCAGTTTCGTTTACGCCGGTGAATTGATCCAAAAAAAAATAACGGAATGATTCGTTGTAATTACCGGCGAGTTTGCAGGTCAGGTGTTGGGGAATTGCCTGGCAATGCCGGTGACTGGTTTGTTGTGCGCCAGTAAATTCGGATGGCCTTCTGCTTTTTATTTCTACGGTTCAATTTCGTTGGTTTGGACTGCGTTATGGACGATTGTCGGATCGAACACACCAGCTTCGGATGGTCGGATATCGGCTGAAGAAAAAGCGTGGTTGGAGGTGTTGATGGTGGATAAAGAGCAGATCGAGGTACAGGAACTGGTGATTCTGATGGTTAAATTAATAGTAGTTGGGTTTTAGAGGCCTCCGACGCCGTGGAAATCCATTTTCACTTCGGCGCCGTTTTTGGCTGTTGTGGTTACTCATTGCGGGCAAAATTGGGGATTTTGGACGTTGCTCAGCGAGATACCGAGTTTCATGAAATCCGTGATGCATTATAAAATAGCTTCTGTAAGTGTTTATTACCTAAAAAATAGGAATCTATTAGAAATATTGATTTGTAGAACAGCTTGCTGTCAGCTCTTCCCTACTTCGTAATGTGGATCATGAACCTCGTTCTAAGCCCTATAGCTGATTATATAATTTATAAAGGATATGTGCCTCTGATAACGAGTAGAAAAATCTTCAATTCTATAGGTAAAACAAACCCATTTCGAAATCAAATTCACCCTTCCTTTTTTTACAGGCTTCTTCATACCAGCGTTGGCTCTGATTTCAATAACGTTCATCCAAAGCGATAATAGAGCGTTAATTGAAACTATTTTGGTGATAACAGTAGCATTTAATGCTGGACATTATAGTGGTTTCAACATCAACCACATAGATTTATCACCAACGTTCGCCGGAACTTTAATGGGCATCACCAATAGCATATCTGCTGTGTTCACCATTATGGCACCTTTAGCAGTCGATGGGGTGAAGCATATAAGCGGTTACACCGAGGTGAATGAGTTAATTTTGATAAATTTAAATTATTTATTCGTTGTTGTAGGTGGATAAAGAGTTGTGGAATATAATTTTCGGAATATCCGCCGGGTTTTACTTGATGTCCGGGTGCGTTTTTATCGCCTTCGGTTCCGGGGATGTTCAGAGTTGGAATTATCCTGTTGATTTGTAGGATAAATAAATAAATTTGAGTTAATAATGTAGTGGTGAGATAGCGATTTATTGTAATTTGTGCGTTGTAAAGGTAATTATTCAGTTTTTATCTCGTGGAAAAAATTAACATAATAATCCAATAAATTTGAATGATTTTTTTTGACAATATCTACAAAAACCATTTAAATTATCGAGATTAATTCTGATAAATTACTGATATACGTCACATCAAATATGAAAACGATCATTATTCAATAACACTTAATGCAAATAAATTATTATACTTACTCCTATACAGAAAACATTAATTTTATTAAACATTAGTGATGAATTAAACTATTATAAACATGTAACTATTAAATATTTTAAATCCTTCCTTAACCCAAAAAAAAATAACTAAAATTATCCTCATTCTTCCACCTTCAGTACCATATTAAAGTTGAACTTTACAATATTTTAACACATTATACAACACCTGTGCGTAGCCATTATTTCAATACACCCTGTACATGGAAATAGCGATAGAATTACATCTTAATGTTAAGTGAGCATTTATCTTATCACAAAATACGAACTTCTTATATAGAAAATGTTGGATTTGTCAAATGATTGATCCATTCACGAGCTCACCGTAAACATGGGAACGTCTCTAGAAGAAGGATACAACGATAACGACCAGAAAGAGGTTATCGATGAAAATGAACGCGTTAAAAAATGTAAGCAAATATTTATAAATACTTTTAAATAGTTAATTATTTATTGAATCTATAATATACAGATAAAGTTTGCGATATAGTCAATTCAATGAGTTCAATGAGTCGAAGAAAGAAAGGTTGTTAAGATAACAATGTTGGTTGGAGCGAGAATGTTGCAATCTTACAATATCACTCTTTCTTTTTCTTTTATGTGAGGCTAATTGTAGTTGTCTTTGTTGCACCAATACACACACCACATCTCGTTGAAATTTGCACTTAAAAATTAGATTATACTATGGAGTATCTACCAATTATTTGAGTACAAATTTTTGTTGTTTGATGATTAATCTACCTACGCAGGATTTTAATTTAATATTACCGTTAATTTCGTATTGTATTTTCAGTACCATTATTAGGCGTCAGGCACATCCAAATCGCCCTGCTATTCTCCATGCTAGCCATAATATACGCCATGAGAGTAACTCTATCAGTAGCCATTGTAGCGATGATAGGCAATTCCACCACCGATAACCCAAACATACCCGTTCGTATCAGCACTCGATTTATACTCGACAACAATCCTAACCCAACCCGTTACAGACCTACCAATGGACCAACAAAAACGTCATCCTATCCTCGTTCTTCTGGGGCTACATCTGCCTGCAGATCTTCGCCGGCGAGCTGGGCAAGAAGTACGGCACCAAATGGCTGGCTTTCATCGCCATGTTCATCAACTCCACCGCCTGCGTGATGATCCCTTTCATCGCCGACAACCTCGGCTCCTACGGCGTCATCGGTTGCCGCGTCCTGCAAGGTTTGTCCCAAGGTTTCTTCTTTCCCTCGGTGCACAACATCTTGGGCCAATGGGCGCCGCTGGAGGAGCGATCCGTGCTGGGAACCATCGCATTCGCCGGTAGATTCTTCGATGATACATCGAGGTGTTTGTAGATAATTGTTGGTTTGTAGGTCCTTCGTTTGGTACTATCGTTTCGTTGATTATCAGCGGGATAATATGCTCGTCTTGGGCGGGCTGGCCGGTGGCCTTTTACGTGTTCGGCTCGCTGGGTTACGTCTGGATGCTCGCCTGGATGCTCCTCTGCGCTAACAGCCCAGCCTCGCACAAGTGGATATCCAATGAAGAGCGCCGGTACATCCAGAAGAGTTTGAGCGTGAAAGAAGACGAAGAGGTATTAGCTTCTTCTACATCTTCTACATCTTCTTCTACATCTTCTACATCTTCTTCTACATCTTCTACATCTTCTTCTATATCTTCTACATCTTCTTCTACATCTTCATCTACATCTTCTACATCTTCTTCTACATCTTCTTATGTTGTTCGGTGTGTTGTTTTAGATACCGGCGACTCCTTGGAAGAGCATCTTCACTTCGATGCCGGTTTGGGCGTTTGTGGTGGCGATGTTCGGGCAGAATTGGGGCTACAGTACGATGCTCACCGAAATCCCCAGTTACCTGCATTCCGTTATGAAATTCGAGATGACTCAGGTGAGTAGACTCGCAATCTGCACACGTCCTGGACCTCGAATTGCTTGTGAATTTTCTAGAATAGCGTACTATCCGCTGCTCCGTACATAGCCTCGTTCATCTTGAGCTTCGTGTTCGGTTATCTATCGGATTTCCTGATCAACGGGAATTACATTTCGAGGCGAAACTCCAGGAAGCTCCTTAACTCAATAGGTGAGAGATTTCTTGTAGTTAATTGCATGATTTCTAGTTGTTGGTTGTAGGGACTTTCGTGCCGTCGTTGGCGTTGATAGTTTTGGGTTTCCTGGATAGCAGCCAGAGCGTTTTGGCGGTGAGCATGTTGATTATAGCTGTGGGTGTGAACGCCGCCTGTTTCGCCGGATTCCAAATCAACCCGGTGGATTTGGCGCCGAAATTCTCCGGGATATTGATGGGCATCGGCAACGGGTCCTCTAACATCTTCTCCATCATCGCGCCGTTGATGGTGCAAGTGGTGGTGGGCGATAATGAGGTGGGAGCTAGAGTGGATGTTTGAGAATTGATTTTTGAGGATATGTTTTTTTTTTTTGTAGACGGATAAGACTTTGTGGAGGACGATTTTTATAATAGCTGCTTGCGTTTACACGGCTTCGGATGTGTTTTATGTGTTGTTCGCGAAAGGGGAAGTGCAGGAATGGAACAACATCGAAGTAGCGCCGAAAGTGGATAAAGAACTGGCGGAGCAAAGGAGGAAATCGAAAATGAGTTGTTAATTAAATTTAATTTGTTATCATCCATTTGTAATAGACCTGTGATACTTGTACAACTGTTGTGTTTACTGCAATTATAAAGAAATATAAAAACTCGAATGGTGTTTATCATTTCAGTCCAATTTTGGTAGTTTTTAATTGAATAAAATTCGCGAAAAATGCCGAAAATTCGTTGCGTTGAATTAAAAACAAATTATCCTCTAATCGATGAATTTATGAATACACGTGAAATTAATCAGTCGGAAATGCTTGGCAATTTTTTAAACATTTGTAAGTACAAATAATTAGATAATAACGGGGCGCTCGGCGGAAAACATGTAATTTCGAATTCGCGAAAATTGGATAAATCACAATAGTTTCTAATGCGAATATCGAACGATTTGGAAATACGATTCATTTTCCTGAAAATGTTCCGGCAAAATGGTAGTTAGAACGAGAGTTTCTGTCGTTTCCAAAGACTTTTTGAAACACGGTAAGTTTAGGAAAATCTAATTTTAATAATACCTACTGATTGGTTATAAATTTTCATCGGAATGTAAAGAACTCGTAACTCGAGATAATTCATAATTTTCAACAGGCTAAATTGGAATTTCTAAATCACAGCCGAAACCCCTCTATATCTATTAATGAATGGTTTATTTATCCACTCGAATGGAGCTTCTTATAAGATAAGATGTACAGAGATTCTCGTTATTTCGACGATTAACTAGGTAGTCGTAAATCCATTATATCTAATCGTAATTAACGAATAATAAGGAAACTGTCCGGCAGCAGAAAGATGAATTAAATTCGAATCTGTTATACGTTACTAGAAAAGAAGGAAAATGATTTTTCTTAAGAAATTGTGTTGTGGTGTTAAAGATGAAAATGCCGTACAAAGAACAGGTGAGTGGTTTTTAAATTGCACAAAAATATCTTGTTTATTTATTCGGATGCGTTCCTATTGAGATAAATAATAAATAATTGCGAAATGTTTTTTGAAAATTGGAGCATGCATTGTATTTTAATTCATATTGTTATGCTGAAATAGAATAGTGATTTGATAAAGAAATGTGCTTTTTCAAAATGGTTGCACAAACAACAAAATTGCACCACGTAGAAAAACATAAATTTATGATTACGGGAAGTGGTAATTATTTATTTTCCAAATAAGACAAAAATCGTGTAAAATACAGAATTAATTTACACGTAAAAATACTTTTGTAATTGAAGTATAATTAAACACACGTCACGATAAAAATACCTAACACTTATTATGACCGAGCCAGATTTACAATCCACTTAACGATATCGATTAGAAGGTATTTAATTAATAAATACACAAAAATTAATCTACCTAAAAAAACCTCAACCATTGTTCTATTCGTTTTATTCTTCAATTTCAAGAATTCTTTTAAAATTTAATATATTGTAGTCGTTCAAATAGAAAGACAATAATGACCAAAACTAATACATATATTTACGTGACCTCCACTAAAACTCGATATCGTTTATCAGCAAAAGGATTTAATAGTTTTTTTTATTCGAATTTATAGTACTATTGACAGTGTTCCGAAATTAACATTTAGCGCGTTGTGATTCTCAACGATGTACCAACCACTAACCAGAACCGGTACTAACTCACCCACTTACATACTCAAACCATCACCATCAATAAATCCTTCATCAGGTATACCAACAACTCGTATATTCTTCCAGGTCCTGTGATAGGCATCCGCCATTTGCAAGTACTCTTCTACTTCCTCCTGCTCACCTACACCTACTGCATGCGCACGGTACTCTCGGTATCCGTAGAAGCAATGATCAACAGCACCACCACCAACCCAAACATAGAGGTACACCAATCAATCCGTCTCTTCTAAGCTCAAAAATCACCTGCATTCGCAAAATGTTCCAGACCTACGACTGGGAGAAGAAGCGCAGCGTCCTGCTGTCGTCCTTCTTCTGGGGCTACTTCGTCCTGCAGATACCGGTCGCCTATTTGGGGAAGATGTACGGCCCCAAGTCGATGCTGGTGGTTTGCTCGCTGGTGGACTCCACCTCGTGCTTGCTGATACCCACCATGGCGCGGCGTTTCGACGCCTACGGCGTCATCGCCTGCAGGATCTTCCAAGGACTGGCCCAAGGAGGCATCGCCCCTTTGGTGCACTCGCTTTTGGGGCGTTGGGCGCCTCCTTCCGAGAGATCTGTACTGGGAACGGTGACGTACACCGGTGGGTTTGGGTGGAAGGCGGTGTTGCCGCGTTGGAGTATTTTTCTAGTAGTTTAGGTAATTTTTTTAGGTGCTGTGTTTGGTAATATTCTCGCTCTGCCGATCACAGGGGTGATATGTTCGAGTTGGGCCGGCTGGCCGGCTTCGTTCTATCTGTTCGGGGCGTTGGGCGTGAAATGGGCGATGTTGTGGGCGATTTTCGGCTCGAATACTCCGCGCGATCATAGACGGATCACCGACGAGGAGAGAACTTACATATTGGAATCGCTGGGTCATCAAGAGGAGAAGGTGATTGGGGTGCTTTTTGTTTGATTAGTTATGTTTTTTGTTGGGTTTTGCAGGTGCACGAAACTCCTTGGAAGAGGATTTTAACATCGCCGCCTTTTTGGGCCATCACGCTGGCCTTCATAGGCGCCAATTGGGGCAGTTCGGTCCTGTTGACGCAAACGCCGACGTATCTGAACAAAATTTTAGAGTACGATATCAAAACGGTAAGCGAAAAAAACCAAGTGATAGTTATCGATGTTTTACAAAATGCTACTGAAGTAGCGAGATAAAAAAAACTTGTATCTATTCCACAGAACGGTCTCTTATCCGCTGCTCCTTATCTAGCCATGGGAATTTGCTCCATAGCATTCAGCTCGATATGCGATTGGATTATCAACAGGAGCATCGTCGAAAGAGGAACAGCCAGAAAAATCTTCAACAGCATAGGTACTATAATCAACCAACCAACTAACAAACTCCTCGATTTGGTACCTTCGCAGGAACTCTACTGCCCGCCCTCAGCCTCACCATCGTAGGTTTCATTCCGAAAGGGCACAGCACCCTCTCGGTGGCTCTTTTGATCTTCAACGGTGGCCTCACCGCCGGCGGAATTTGCGGGTTCCAAGTGAACCACGTGGACTTGTCGCCGAACCACTCGGGCATCCTGATGGGCATCACCAACAGCTGGACGAGCATCTTCTCGATCATATCGCCGTTGATAGTGCAGTTTATCGTTACCGATGACGTAAGCGTACTTGCGAATAATCTAATCTCTCGAATTCCTTTATTGGAATGGTTGTTTCAGACTAATCAAACACAATGGAGGACGATTTTTCTGATATCGGCCGGTATATACGCGGTGACCGATTTGTTTTTTATTGTATTCGCCTCGGGCGAGGTGCAGGAGTGGAACAATTGCGAGGATATGGCAGGAGATGCGGAAAATGCCCGAGGAAAATCCGATGAAGATGAACCGATCGAGAACGGTACCATCGAGAGATATTAGACGAATTGATTAAATTATAACCTGTGATCTCGTAATCATACATTTATTAACTGTTGTCTCTTTTTTTTTTAACTATTTTTATCTATTATAGGAATAAAACATTAGGTACATTGTGAATTTCATTATACCCACGAATTAATTAAAGAGGTTACAGCGAACATATACACCTTATCACACAGATATTACGAGTTATCATTCGACGACCGATATTTAACGGATTAATCATTGACCCCGAACTATTCGGTAATTACATTTTAATTAATTACGAACGATAAAGTCTCGGAATGATATTTCTACTAAATTAAACTGCTCTTTTACGCCGCCTCCACCTCTTGGAATGCCCTCATGCCCATCATCGATTGCGGCATTTGAATCACCTTGATCACCAAAGCCCACGTCAGTTTCCACGGCAGAAAACTAAAAAAGAAAAATCTCACAAAACCGCCGGAGAAGATGAAGATGATATCGACTGTTCAAAGTAGTCGCTGAAGAAGATATTAACTATCTAAAGTAGTCGATGAAGAAGATATTAACTATCTAAAGTAGTCGATGAAAAAGATATTAACTATCTAAAGTAGTCGATGAAGAAGATATTGATAGAGAAGTTGATGAAGTAGATATTGACTAGAGAAGTTGCTGATGAAGATATTGACTATGTAAAGTAGTCGATGAAGAAGATATTGATAGAGAAGTTGATGAAGTAGATATTGACTAGAGAAGTTGCTGATGAAGATATCGACTATGTAAAGTAGTCGATGAAGAAGATATTGACTAGAGAAGTTGCTGATGAAGGTATTAACTATGTAAAATAGTTGCTGAAGAAGATATTAACTATGTAAAGTAGTCGATGAAGAAGATATTGACTCGAGTAGTCGATGAAGAAGATACTTACTGTTTGAGAGGTAACGTGTACCTAGCAAATCCGGGTAAAGTAACGAAAACCTCGTCCCTTTTTATAGCTGTGATTATCCTCCTGGCTACATCTTTAGGCTCCAGCATGGGCATGTTTCTGGGCTTGCAGCCGTCGAACATGCCGGTGTTGATGAAGTAGGGACAAATCAAAGACATTTTGATCTTGTGGTGACCGTGTGCCTGAAACAAACCAATCGTAATACATCTGGTAAACGATGAAAGAGGTTTCTGTACTTTTAATTCCGTCATCAGGCTTTCGTGGAAGCCGATGGTGGCGAATTTGGAAGCGCTGTAATCCACGCATTTGTACATTCCAAGTAAACCTGTGAGGCTTCCTACTGTGACAATATGGCCGCTTCTTCGTTTCATCATGTCCGGTAAAAACGATTTCGTCGTCTGGAAATATTTCGCAGTTTATACAGAGATAAGTGCCCATTCACATTCATCTACTTCTACAAGATTCTTACCCAATAATGCGAGATTACGTTGACTTTGAAGGTTTTTTCTATCATGTAATCGGGGATATCCAGGAAGGTTTGTCCACACACCACGCCTGCGTTGTTGATTAGAATATCCACCGGACCGAATTCTTCTTTCACGAATTTAGCGTTTTTGTAAACCAATTCTCTGTCGGATATGTCCACTGTGTAGGTGTGTATGGTGAAATCCTTCTTGCTCAAGTCGCTCTTTAATTTGTCCAAAGCTGAAAAAAAAGTGCATATGGAAAGTCGAATTTTTTGTTTCTGTATATATACTAATTGCAACACGCCTTTTGCAATGTTGCTGCCGGTATTTTACGGTAAATACAATTACCACTCGGTTTCACAATAAGAACATTTTAAGTGGAACGAACTCGGCTAGTATTTTATTATGATATTTTGCATGTACCGAGGGCACTTTACCATAACGCATATTCGTGTTGTTAAATGCATATAATACCTTCGCTAGCTACTTTCTAACGGCTAATTTCGCCTTAATAACGACTAAAAGTGTCAAATTGAGTACAAGATAATTAACTCCCTATAATATTATTTACTGGAATTGTTGATTGTTGCAAAAATTATGAATAATTAATGCGCGATTTCCAATTTTTCGGTAGCATCGTTCAAGCATTACGAAATTTTGAAATGTAATCGATTAGATGCATAAGAAGTTTCCGTGCAACTTTCTCTTTAAATTTACACATTTTTGCGACATCATAAATTACAACAAACAGATTATTTAGCATCTTCTATCATTCCGTATACAAAAAAAAATCCTCTTCTTCCCCATTTCCCATTCTCCTGCGAAACTTTCCCACAATTCATCTCACCTTCTCCATTACTAAACCTCTTCTTCCACATGTCCAATTCTCCTACGAACCTTTCCAACAATTCATCTTACCTTCTCCATTACTAAACCTCTTCTTCCACATGTCCCATTCTCCTACGAACCTTTCCAACAATTCATCTTACCTTCTCCATTACTAAACCTCTTCTTCCACATGTCCCATTCTCCTACGAACCTTTCCAACAATTCATCTTACCTTCTCCATTACTAAACCTCTTCTTCCACATGTCCCATTCTCCTACGAACCTTTCCCACAATTCATCTCACCTTCTCCATTACTAAACCTCTTCTTCCCCATTTCCCATTCTCCTACGAACCTTTCCCACAATTCATCTCACCTTCTCCATTGCTAATCCTCTTCATCCACATTTCCCATTCTCCTACGAACCTTTCCCACAATTCATCTCACCTTCTCCATTACTAAACCTCTTCTTCCACATGTCCCATTCTCCTACGAACCTTTCCAACAATTAATCCCACCTTCTCCATTACTAAACCTCTTCTTCCACATGTCCCATTCTCCTACGAACCTTCCCAACAATTAATCCCACCTTCTCCATTGCTAATCCTCTTCTTCCCCATTTCCCACTCACCTCCTAAACTCTTCGACCTTCGAAAAGAACCCCATCTTACCTTTTTCGTTGTTGTCCCACACGATGACGGTGAGCCCATGCTTGGCCAATCTGAGCACCAGCTCCCTGCCCACTCCGCCGGCTCCGCCGGTGATCAGCGCCGTTTTCCCGGCCAAGTCCTTCTCCGGTACCATGAAGGAGGGGGCCAAGGTCAGCGCGAACGACTCGGCGAAGTAGTAAAGGGCCAGGACGGCCACCACGACCAGCTCCGCCAGTCTGGTGGAGGCCCGGAAAATCCCTTCGGCCGCCGCTTCGTACCAGCACCAGGTGAATCTGTGGAAAATTCGTTTGGAAGTGTAAGTAAAGCGGCTGTTTGAATGATCTTTAAGGCCCCCTGTAAGCTTGTTTTGCATAAAAATAGTTTGTACTACAATGGAGTAAATTATTTAAAAGGTTTACAAAAGAGTGGAATACTTATTAGTAGTAGTTTCTATGCAACAAAATAGTTCGGAAAAAAACCTAGATATTTCGTTCATAATCTAATGCTTAAAAGTATAAATAAACAGCTCTTTTAAGTGTTAAAAAATATTCCAACCAAGTACCAACGCTCCGGTAACCTTATTTTGCATAAAAATAGTTTATACTACAATGGAATAAATATTTGAAAAGTTTTACAAAGGAGTAAATAAATACGCTTTATATACATAGTTTCTAAAATAGATCTCATATTTCAATACTTGTTTTTTTGTAATGTATCTACACTATTAATTCAATACCTCTCAATAAATTAATGAAACCATTTAAACAAATTCCAATTCCCAACAACGCCTGCATGTGCACCATTAATATTCAACAAAAAAAAAGTGCACTCTAAATAACTATCTAATAGTCTATCATTTTTTTTATTCAACCTCATCGGTATTCAACTCACCTCTTGATGAACTCCAAGTAACCCATCTTAAATGCACCGGGAATGAAATAGGTCCGCGTTCGGTAAAAGAACTCACTGCACTATCGCTTCGTTAATTTTAATGACAATTTTCGGCTTTGGTATTTTTATTTTTTTTTTTTCGATCTCGCTCGCTCGTCTATTATGCCGCAGGAATAAGTTACCGGTGTCTTCTTTGCTGTATTATTTTGAACGGTATAGGTAAGTGCCTGTAAGTGCGCTTCCTGCGGCGTTGCCACTAGATCGAGGAATTCCCCGGAAATGGGGAATTCCTTATTTTAGTTTTGTTTAGTGAGGAAATCTGCTGGTGCTAAATCTGGTCGACTAGGAGGTGAGTTTCGTTTCTAATAAACAACGACGATTCTAAAGGGATATTAGGTAGGTAAAGCGAGTGAATTCGATGGGTAGTTATAGGAAGGTTTTTAAAATTTAAAGCGACCTGGGGAAAAAACTAGCCAGCGCTTCGGCAACAATGTTTTGTATTATTGTAGTCGAGTTGTAGGTCATCCGAAGAGAAAACACCGAATCTACCGTATTCTAATGGCTTTCTTTCGGATGCGTTAGAGATCAAATTGATCGATTCGATTCGTAAAAATAAACCCGCTCGGTTATTCGTTGACATATAAGACAAAACGGCTGTTAGAAAGTAATTTCTTTTTATTTTCAATGCGAGTACAAAGCTTCTATTTCGTGCCCGCGTCCTTTCTCCGGTAAGTTGCGCTCCAACACAACGATAACTCTAAAATAAAACGGCGCTCTAAAAGATCTACTAATGGGTTAAATACGATCGGTACTTACAATACGATACCGGCGCTTATAATGTACAATCCCATGGAGATGAAATTGAATAGAGAAGTGTTTATTTCGATGGTGGCGTTGTAAAAAAAAGTGTACGAAGAAGTCGCCGCCAGGCTGGTGATTCCCCCGATGGCGGATATCAATCCGAATATTTTGCCCATTTCTTGGGCCGGTATAAAATCGCCCAATTCCGTTCGCAATAAAGGCGTCACGATCGTTCCGAACAGACCAATGGAAGTTGCTGATAAAACAAATATTAAGTACAGTTAACTTGTTGTACAAAAAAAAGGTTCATTAACATACTGCTAATTACTCGAGCGTGATGGTAAATTAAATTAAACATCTTTTATACCTCCGTAAATGTAACAATCGTTAATGGCGATTCCGAGGAAAAAGCTGCCCATCGCATTCGATATCAATCCGAGGAAACACAAAAGCGAAGCTTGTATATCCAATAACTTGTAGAAGAAATACACTCCAGCCACCGTACTGGCCATGTTTAGCACCATGGAAATGCTGGTGAAAACGTTGTTCTTTACCAAAGTCCAGTGCAGTTTTTCTCTGAGAAACGGGAACTTTACAGTTCTCTCGCCGTTCGTAACGAAATTCGTCGCGGTTAAAACGGCGAGAATCAAAAATAGAAGAGCCCTTTGGCGCCCTTCGCGCTTTTTGAAAGCCGTTTCGAAAATGCCGGTGATGATTTTGTAATGACAAACTCTCTAAAACAAATCTTTAATATATAATGATCCTCGAGGTGTCTAACCACAACGCACTTGATTCGTGTTTTCCTCGAGTTCCTCGAACACCAAGGACTCCGGCAGGAGAAACACCGTGTACAACAAACCCAATCCTATCAATCCTGCTGAGATAAAAAAGCACGTTTGGTAATTCGTCGCGTACAGTAAATAGGAACTCGAAAGTGTTCCGATAAACATACCGACAGTCATAACCGCTTCGAATACAGCCATTCTAAAAACAACCTGTTTTTGACTCGAAACAACCCATGGCGAATCATTACCTAATTCCTCGAGATTCCGCTGTGGATGTATCGTTAATATAAGCTAAAGTAACCGACAGGTAAGTGGGTAAACCCCCGCAAAGCATCGCAGGAATCGAACCAGCTAGGAACAACCACGGCGAAAGTTGTTTGACGCAAATTAATATGCCATACAACACCATGCTTAGAGTCATCCCTAAAAACTCCCGATTGTATTGTAGGTACTACTGCTGGTGCTGGGATAGTTCACCTGATAAAACGAGCAGTAAGACGGGTTTCCTGCCGTAAATGTCCGACCAAGAGCTAATGAACATGTTGGTTGTGATGGGAACGAGGCTTTGCATCATTTCCATCACCATGAGTATAATGTTGCCGGATAATTGGACTTCAGTTTCCAAGCGTTTCACGTCCTTTTCGTTCGTTTCCTTGCCCAATTCGTTGCAGAGGTACTCGTCTTGGCCTAGTATATTATAGCACGTTCTGTAGTAGATCAAGTTGGTCAGTAGCGAACCTGTTTAATGGAATTCTTTAGTGCCTACTTGGAGTTTTCCGATTCTATATACTTTGAAAATTAACTTTCATTTCGTAGATGCGATGGATTTTGAATTGAAAACTTGTTAGGTACTATTTTGGTAGGTACTGCCATCTATTAAATGTATTATAGTATCACGCAAACGATAATTATCACTTACCGATCAACAAATAGCTAAAGAAACAGAGGAAAAGTGGCACTTCAAACGTAATATTCTTATACCAATTCATCGTTACCTATTCATGCACAGTTTAAAGATTAGATTTATATTGAAATTATGTTACTCGCAGAGTGCTGAGCGCATTAAAATGATGATCGTTTAAAAGCGAAAATTTGTTCCAATTAGATAAGATCCGTATCTTAATCCGTTTAGTTTATCGTTATGAAATATAACTATTAGGTGTGTTAAAAAAAAGCTGTAATTTTGTCCAAATGTAATAGGTGGCTATGGATATGTCATCCAAGGAAATCCCCTACAGAGCTGATTGAATTCATATTTAACCCTATGCTAGAATGGCAAAAAATTGAAAATTACAATTAAAAAATAACAAATCAACACCTCTATCATTTTAAATCAATAAAGTAAGAATAAAATGTGAGTATTCCAAGTTTTAAATTTACCTGTTGTTTCAACTGTCAACAACGTCACGGTTACGGTTACGCGACATACTTGTTCGAGCAACGCAGTTCGATTGTTACACTGTTGCCATTATTTAAATACATCTCATACCCCTGCTACTAACATCAAAAATTTACTACTTAAAAAACAGTAGTTCATAATTTCGAAACATATCATAAACTAATCCACTAATCCATTACCGTAAGTCTAATTTTATTGCATTTTTACAACGTTTGCACATTTCGCAACGCCGTTGCACCAGTTCCGTTAGACGAACAACTTAAAACCTCAAACTGACATATGACATTCCAAGTATAAGTAAAAAGAAGAATGTAGATAAAATATAAACAACAAAAAAATCCCGTTTTACAACTTTATAGCGTTTATGTCGTGCTTATTTCATCGAATCTACTGATTCAATATGTCTTCCTACTTGCGGGGCTCCGCTAATTACGTCTGGTCCACGACCAGCATTTTAGGTAAAGGGGCCACAGCCACCGTCCACCAAGGCGTGAATAAAGTCAACGGGGAGCCCGTGGCGGTGAAAACATTCAACCACATCAGCACGCTTCGACCGCAGGAAATCCAATTGCGAGAATTCGAAGTGCTAAAATTGGTAAATCACGAGAACATCGTTAAACTCCTCGCCATCGAAGAGGAGCAGGAGAATAGAGGCAAGGTGATCGTCATGGAATTGTGCACCGGTGGAAGTTTGTTTAATATCCTGGACGATCCCGAGAACACCTACGGATTAGAAGAATCCGAATTCCTGTTGGTTCTGGAGCATTTGTATAAAGGAATGAAGCATTTACGAGACAATAATCTCATACACAGAGATTTGAAACCCGGTAATAATAAATCTGTATGTTAATTAAAGTGTATTGAATGTGGAATTTTGTAGGTAATATAATGAAGTTTATTCGTGACGATGGTACTACGATATATAAATTAACCGATTTCGGAGCTGCTAGGGAACTACAAGAAGGCCAGTATTTTCAGTCTCTATACGGAACAGAAGAATATTTACATCCCGATATGTACGAAAGAGCCGTTCTAAGAAAACACGCCAATAAAACCTTCGGTGCTACCATAGATTTATGGTCCATAGGAGTCACATTATACCATGTAGCTACTGGTAAATTTAAATCCCAACAAAAGAGTATTTTATTTACCTAAAACTGTACACTTTCAGGTAATTTACCGTTCAGGCCTTACGGAGGCAGAAGGAATAAGGAGACAATGCATTACATCACAACCAAAAAGACCAGCGGAGTCATTTCTGGTATCCAAGCGAAAGAAAACGGGCCGATAGATTGGAAACACGAAATGCCCGATAATTGCCAGTTAAGCTACGGTTTGAAAAAGATCATTACACCTCTTCTGGCCGGTTTATTGGAAGCCGATCACAACAAAATATGGTCGTTCGATAAGTTCTTCAACGAAGTCGATGTGGTGCTCTCTCGAAAAGTCTTCAACATATTCCACGTGAACAAAGTTCAACTCATCAAAGTGTACGTGTTGCCCGAGGAAAAGTACGAGCACCTCCAAAACTACGTCAAAGAACAAACCGAAATAGAAGAGGCCAATCAAATTCTGATATACCAAAACAATTTGCTGAAGAGCCTCGTGGAGGATTATACGTTATCGAGCGGTTACCCCAAAACCACCAAAGAAGATCCGCTGTTTTTATTCAACAAAGAAGACAATAATGTTACTGTAGATCCTTATCAGGAATTGCCGAAGTTCAACGAATTTTCGTCGGTGATGTCCGTCGAAAACGACGCCGCTCAAGCCAAATTCGCCTGCAGCATCGGCCACCAATGCAAGAGATTAATCGAAAAGTATTCATTACTAAGCAAAATCATCCGAGACTCCGTAGAGTATTTCACCAAACACAAAATATCGGAATTGAGCCAGCTACACCAGGACACCCAGCACTTGCTCGAGAAGACTTCGATACTAAAAAAAACCTCCGATATCCTCCAGCTATCGCAGGAGATGAGCAGCTACAAAAACAAACTAAACTTCTCCAAAAAACTCGAAGAAATCAGCAAGTACTTCATCACCGTATCGGCCGCCGAGGTGACGAATTTACACAAAGCCCAGTGCATCGATAACACGCTGAAGCTCCAATGGGACAGCACCAGCAGGGACTTGAAGTGCCCCTACAAGACCCGGGCACCCGCCAGAGCCAAAGCTCAAGTCGAGCACCTGCGGGACTCCTGGCAGCATTTGGTGCGCGATAGAGCCACGCGGAATTTGAGCTACAACGACGAGCAGTTCCACATATTAGAGCGGATCAAAATCACGCAGACTCTGAGCAGGCTCAAAGGGCTGTTCGAGAAGGAGGCGTTTCCGCAGTACAAGGACCTGGCGGAGAATCTCGGCGATTGGTACAAAATGGCTCAAAATATTCACCTCAAATCAGAAATACATGAACATGATGTTAGAAGGTACGATGCGAAGTTGGGGGACTTTCAAGAGGAGTTGAACATCGAGAACGGGGAGTATACGGAGTATTTGAAGTCCAACGGTAAATCGAACAATTCCCCGAAGAATATTAAAATTAAGAAGATTAAGAAATTGTTGACGAAAGATATCCTGATGGAATGCGAGAGTACTAGGGAAGTGATCAATATGAATAGCGATTTGTTGCAGAAACTCAACGAACTGACTTTGAAAATTGGAAATAATACTTCCATTAATACTTACAAGGATACCGGATGCGCGGATTGATCTAATCACAGTGATTTTATTTCTTTTTTTTTCGTTTTATTTTATTTACATATTGTTTATTTAAAATAGATCTTTATGCACTACTTCTGTTTATGTATAATACAGTATTTTGATATTATTATTCCCGGCTAAAAGCATATACTAGATTTAGGAATTACATTTATATATATATTTATCATATGTGATATTTTTCTCAATAAAAACGTATTGCAACTGCATTTATTTCGATTATTACAACAACCATTTCACAATGTAATAATTCCTTTTGCCTACCCTAAGTAAAGAAGTGTTATTTTTCAATCTATGTATATTTAAATTCACTATTTCGCTCGGATTGTTCACCCGTTGCTGGTTAATGTAGAAACCCCCTGCCGATATTATCCTTATGGCATCCTCTGCAAAAATTCAACGAGTATCGTCAAGTATTTTATCAAGTATTGTCTGCTTACGTTTGGTAGGAAAACAGCCAGCTTTCATGGCTACATCTAAAATACTTTGACCGGCCTCCGAGAGCACCTCTACGATAGTAGCACCGTGGAAAGTTTCGGATATTTCTTTAGGATGCATTTCACCTAAAGCTGTCACGCTGCCTTCGTAAAGAGCTTTACTGGCTGCCTGAGCTTTCGCTAAACCTTCTTCCCCACGAACTAACAACGTCACCTGGATGTTAAAGTATGAATTAAATAATTGTGGTGAGTACGAAATGTGTTTTACCTGCTCGGCTAAGCGTTTTTGGGGTAACTGCAATTGAGGTTGTTCTTTGTGTTTTCTCATCAAATCGTTTATACTGCCTAGTGTATCGAAAGTGAAGAGTTTTAGGAATTTTTCCACCTCCGAATCCGGTTGTCTTATCCAGAATTGGTAGAATGTAAAATCTGATGTTTGATCGTTACTAAGCCACACCGCGTTACCAGCTGATTTACCAAATTTATCCCCCATTTCTGTTGTAACTAACGGTAGAGTAAGACCTATATAACAATTCGAAAATCACTTAAAGGTTTTATAATCGAATAAAATTTGAACTCACCGTAAACTTGCTTATTGCAAATTTTACTGATCAATTCGTGACCCGACATGATGTTGCCCATTTGATCGTTACCTCCTATCTGCAAGTTACAAATCATAACACTCTGATGATCGATGAATTAATAGAGCTTACCTGAAACGTGCAATTGTGCTTCTTGAACAAATGCAACCAATCGTAGGCTTGGAATAATTGATAGCTGAATTCTGTGAAGCTCATTCCGCTCGACGATTGCAATCTGTTTTGAACGCTGGTCCTCGACAACAGGGTGCCCATTCGTAGGTACTTACCGGCACCGCCTATTAGCTCTACGGGGTTCATTATTTGGTACCAACTTTCGTTGTTTAGTATTCTACGATTTTATTATTATTACTACAAGTAAGTATCGAAAAGGAAGTTGTTTCACCTAAGAGGCTCCAACTTGGTTGTATCTTTCCAAAAGTACTTTTCGTGGTTGTTAAAAATCGCGTTTATGTTACTACAAAGTCCTGTTATATTTTCTTCTATAATTGTTCTTGCGATTTCTTCTCGTTCTTTCGTACGTCCACTAGGGTCTCCTATTTTTGCGGTTGCTCCTCCTACCTATAGAACATTTACTAAAGTACTTATTGAGGTAATTTTACATTAAACATACCACAGCAATAGGGTGATGACCGCCCCGTTGCCAGTGCAATAAATTAATTAGCACTAATAAATTCCCGACGTGTAAACTGTTAGCTGTAGGATCGAATCCAGCGTATACTACTTGAGGACGGGCGTTTAACACGTCTGTTACCACATTCCTGAAATTGAGAATTCGAAAAGAAACCGAAATTTTGCGAAAACGAGCGAAACTTACGCCGCGTTATCTGGAAATATATCCTCGAACATGCCGCGTTCTTTCAATTTCAATACATTCCTATTCGAGTAATGCCTATAACAGAATATCACGCCTGTTTTTCCGTAGTTTAAGAAGTATTTGGTAAACATTTTCGTATTTTTGATGAGATAATTTATAGGTTAAAAAGTAGGGTTATAATCTTCTTCTTTCCTTACATTTTGAAGTATCATATGTCAAAGTTGATCAAAGTCTAGGAAGATTTATTGCGTAAACATTCAAGTTGGCAGTACTGATTCAAATTCAAATTCGTAACTTCAAAGAATTTGAAATAATCATTTATTCAAAAAATATTTTCGAGTTTTCAGCCAACAACGTAGCATTTACCGATCGACAATTACATTATCGAGGCAAATTTCACGTTGAATTGAACAGAAAATGCAATCGTTTATCTCTCGCTAAAAAAAAAGTGCTAGTCATTTTCGTGGTGAAATAATTCGAGAGACATTACTGTATAAAATAATGGCAGCAACCGCCGTAGCCGTGCCCCGAAAACTCGACGAAGAGGTACGATTCAATCAAAACAAACCTCCAATTCATTAATTATTCATCTTTTCCCAGTCCGAAGAAGACAAGGAATTGCAATCCGAACTAAAACTGCTCGTCGATAAGATCACAGTAAGTCCAACATTCACTTCAAATAAACAATAAATCAACTACACGATTATCTCAACAACAAGGGAAAAGACCAGCTACTCATCCCCTCCGCATTGGAGATGATGAAATATTTAATAAGAACATCGACGACTTCGATGACCTCCGTGCCCAAACCTCTCAAATACCTGGCCCCTTTCTACGACGAATTGAAAAAAGCCCACGAGAAAATGTCCAACGACGCCGTAAAGAAAAGCCTCGCCGACATTATATCCTTACTAGCCATGGGAACAGCCGGAGGAGAAGAGGCCAAGAAGAACCGGGATTGCCTGAGATATTGCCTTATGGGTAAGATATTCCAAAGACTAGATGTCATTTACTATCTTTTTCTTACACCCTATATAATGGGGGTCATTCATTTACTGTTTATCAGATACTTATCTTCCTATCTCTACTCTTACCAGGTACTATGAAGAATATAGGCGATTGGGGACACGAATACATCAGGCAATTGGAGAAAGAAATCGTGCAACAATGGAACTTCAACTGCGAAAAAACCACGCGACAAATACTCCCTCTAATCAAAGACATCATGATCTTCAACACCACCCATCACGCCGAAATCCAGGGTAACAAACCAACCGATTACATCAAATTTTCCAAACCTAGTCGTATCGTTATAGGTTGCGATCTGCTGATGGAAATCGACCTGCTGAACGAGCTACCTCAGTACATGAGCAAAAACAACTACCCCAGGATCTGCATGTACCTACATTCCTGCTCGAAGTACGTCGACGACATCGAGCGCATCAAAATCATGAAGCTGGTGAAGGATCAGTATATACAATTCGGCGAATACGCTAAAGCTTTAATAACAGCCATGCAAAGCGACGACGGGGATTTGATCAATAAAATCTTCTCCACCTGCACCGATAAGTCTGTTGAATACTTAACCAACGTGCTTAACTTACTAATGTATTCGTTTTGTGTGTTTGTATAGGATCGTATTGTATCAACTAGCGTTCATCTGCGCCCGACAGAACTACATGATCGATTTGGATCCCAATAATGCTCATTACGACGCCATTATGGGGATATTGAGCAACAGCCATTTGAGCTCCTACTTCGCCACCTTAGCTAGAGAGGTTTGTTATGATTTTCGATAGTACAAATTCGTATATAATCCGATTATTAGCTGGACGTGCTGGAGCCCAAAACGCCCGAAGATGTCTACAAAACCTGGCTGGAACCGGTACCGCCGAGACTCACCATCCTCGGCGAGAACATGAACAGCGCTAGACAAAATTTAGCATCGTCCTTCGTTAATGGCTTCGTCAACGCCGGTTTCGGCAGCGATAAACTTCTTACAGTCGATGGAGGTGAAAGAAACCACTTCTTTAACAAGTAAATAATACTAATTCGATAAAATTGTCGAAGGTAACAAATGGATTTATCGCAACAAAGACCACGGTATGTTGAGCGCGACTGCATCGTTGGGTCTTCTACATCTCTGGGACGTCGATGGCGGTTTGACTCCTATCGATAAATATCTTTATTCCACCGATGATTTCATCAAATCCGGCGCTTTACTGGCGCTAGGCATCGTGAATTGTAGAGTACGAAACGAATGCGATCCAGCTTTAGCTCTGCTAGGCGATTATGTGGCTTCCGACAACGAAACGCTCCAAATCGGCGCCATTTTAGGCATAGCCCTAGCCTACGCAGGTAAACATCCAACACCACCACACCAGCGTAGAACATAATAGAGTAAAATATTGTAAAAGGTTCGCATAGACAAGACGTGGTGGATCTCCTCCTGCCTCTAGTCGGCGCCACCAAATCGATGGAGATCCTCGGCCTGGCGTGCCTCGCCTTGGGTTTCGTATCGTTGGGTAAATTCGACAACGACATCCCGTCGACCATCTTCAACAGAATCATCGAAACCAACAACACCGACGCGCTGAAATCGGCCTTCATGCGACTGGCGGGGCTCGGCCTGTCGCTGTGCTACTTCGGCGCCCGCGACGCCATCGAGGTGCCCAACGAGACGATGAACGTGATGGAGGAACCGTTCAAAACCAACATACAAACCACGTTGTTGATGTGCGCCTACGCCGGCACCGGCGACGTGTTGATCATCCAGGAACTGCTACGGATCGTCGGCGAGAAAGTTGAAGTAGCCAAAAAGGAGAAAACTAAAGAGAGTAACGATGGTAGTAATAGTAGTAAAGGTGATAAGAAGGATAAGAAGGAGAGGAGAGGTAGTTTTACGAGGATCAAAGCGCCGAGACGCGTCGATTGGGATTACGCCAGCGGGCAAGCTCTAGCTACGCTAGCTGTAGCTGTCGTAGCAGTTGGTGAAGATATCGGTAATGAAAACACAATCATTTCGTGATGCTAATAATAGATGTTGGTTGTATTTAGGTGTGGAGATGATCCATCGGATATTCGGACAGGTGTTTCGCTACGGGGAACCGACGGTGCGTCGCGCCGTCTCCTTGGCGATGGCGCTGGCGTCGGTGTCGAATCCGCAGCTGGGCGTCGTCGACGTGCTGACGAAGTATTCGCACGACGCCGACGAGGACGTGGCCGTGAATTCGATTTTCGGTTTGGGCGTCGTCGGGGCCGGTACGAACAACGCCCGCGTGGCGGCGACGCTGCGCCAATTGGCGGTGTTCCACAACAAGAACCCGTCGGAGTTGTTTATGGTGAGATTGGCGCAGGGTTTGGTGCACATGGGCAAAGGTACGCTGACGTTCGATCCGATGCATACCGATAGGATGTTGGTGGATTCGGTCGCTTTGGCTGGTACGAATTTACTGCTACTATAAGTGAAAGATGGGAGTGTGATGGATGTATGTTGTAGGTCTTTTGACTGTGATGGTGGCTCTGTTGGAACCGCAGACGTTGATTTTGGGTCAGATGCACTATTTGGTGTATATGTTGGCGGCGACTATTCAACCGAGGTGGTTGTTGACTTTGGACGAGGATTTGAATCCGGTGCCGGTGACTGTGAGAGTCGGGCAAGCTGTGGATATCGTAGGGAAGGCTGGTACTCCGAAAACTATAGCTGGTATTCATACTCACACGACACCGGTTCTCTTAGCTACTGCCGAAAGAGCTGAACTCGCTACTGATCAGTACGAAATCGTATCGCCCACTTTGGACGGGATTTGCGTTTTGAGGAAAATTGATCAACCAGCATAGATTTTGTTTCTTAATTGATAGATTATCCCTTTATTGTTTTGCATTGTAACAGCTAATAAAACTCATTATTACATCTGCATTCTAACTCTCGACGTGTATATGATATTCCGTTCGAGATTCCCGTAAGCGAATCGATTTTTCCCGGTTGACGTCGCGACGTCGGCGTCCTGCGCCCTGCGGCGTCTCCGTCGCCGAACGTTGTGAGCTTCTCGGGCACGTCCTAGCGAACTGTTATTATGAACAACGGCGATTTATCCGAACTACCAGGTAAGTCGAGAGGATCTACGACGAATGGATCGTTGTGATGACGTTTCTGGTGAGTTTTCTCGACGATTCGATGACCTCAAACCGTCGTTAATCGGTTTCTTCGTGTTGTTTAGATCGTAATTCTGTTGGTGTTGTCGTTGATACCGTGGCCGGGTCCGTCGGTGTTCAAGATATCCTGTCCGAGGGACAGCGCTCGAATCGTGCGGAAGATCGTCCAAACGAAATGGCTGCCGGTGTTGGAGAAGTACAAGGTGGCCCTGCCGTTGGAGTGCCCGTTTCACCCCAAACGCGACATCTTCGGGCCCCAGCAGGCGGCCAAAACGCAGCACCGCGCCTCCCAATGGACCTGCGGCGTGTGCGGCAAGTCCTTCTTCGAGGAGAAGTATCTAGATATGCACTTCGACAATCGGCACAAGGAGTTTATAAACATGGTGGGTGATTGGGGAGTTGTTGGGAGTTGTTTTATGTGGTGGATTTTCAGGCGGAAGATGCGGTTTGTTTGGCGGATTATTGCGATATAATGAGATGCGATGTGTTGAAGACGCAGGATATGAAGGCGGCGTATCAGGAGCAGGAGAATACCGATATAGAAATTTGGCGAGAGGCTTCTTCTTATAGCAAAGCCGTCGCTACTACTGCTCCTCGACACCTGGTTAAATACACGTTTAAAAATGGGAATTATCCACACGCGCAAAAATCGAAAAAGGACCGATGTCAGAAGAACGAATCGCACGACAAGAACGGTAAGTAAACATTTGCGCTATTTATTTATAAAGGCTGTCCATTTTTCGTTAGACTAGTGGATCTCGGGGACAGCCTGTTGCAACGTTGCCGGGCTGTAATTGATATCCTTGATGTGACAGATATATTCAATTTGAGGGAGAATTAACATTGGTACTAGGGACATTTCGAACTGCGCGGAAATTACTAAAAATTAGTCTAACGAAAATGGATATCCTCTATCCCTCGGAACGTTTTTTCCTTAGGCAACGAAGAGGATAAATCTCGCAATTTTTCGAAAAACGTCTGCCAAAACGACCTGGTGGATTCCGCTCTACCGGCTCCCGATAACCGGCAACAACGAATCGCCGAGATGCAGAAACTCAAAGCGAACTGCAAGCCGGAAGAATTGCAAAAAATCAAAACGAAATGCGAGGTACTAGTCAGAGATTGCATAGGGGGATTGATAATCAAATTGTCCACTAAAGACTTCAAAGAAATAGAAGGTGATGTTAATCATTCGATAACGACCAGTAGTAGTGAATTTTCGAGTTCTAGACGAGTTCAACAAAGCGGTATGTTGGTACCTAAGCTGCGACAGGTACTGGGAAGACTCCCACATCGACCTAAGAAGCTTCCCGTGGGGCCTCATCTGCGTGGTTATAATGGCAGCATCTCTGGGAGTATGCCTTTGTTATTACGTCATCTGGGTGCTATTCGAGTAAGTTTACAACAACGAACGAACCGTCTCTATTCTCTAAAACTCTATGGTGATCGGTTACTGTCGGAGCGATTCGCTGTTTATTCGCAAATATAGTTCAATGAGTACTATCGTCCGGCAGTAACCGTTGCTAATCCGTTGAAAGTAAACGATTTTTCAGTACTGATGACAGCAGTGTTACCAGTACTAGCATTACCGACAGGTCGACGCCGTCTCCAGCGCACGCCTTAAAATCACATGAGATGTTCACCACGCCGGACGGGCATCAAATCTATTCGGAAGATTATTATCTGGCGTCCGATAAAGATAACGAGTACATTTACGTGACTTATCCGCCGGATTTGAAGCGGCGGTTACTCGAAAGGTGGGTGTTCTGATATGTGGTAATTCGTAGAATAAGTAGTTGTAATTGTAGGGTAGTTAGTTGAGTAAATTTATCGCTACTAGAATTGGTGCAAAACAAATGTCAATGCGCGTCACTACTGTCGAGCATTGTGAGCGACTTTTAAAAATAAATACACTAAGTAGATTAGGTTTAATACTTGCAGAATTTGATTTAATATTAACAAGGGACGATAGAAATTGTTATAAAGTAGAATTATATCATCCAAAAAAATATACATTATCAAAATTCAACGTTTGACAAGGAAAGAGTGACATTTGTGTCATTGAAACTTTTCACTCTGACAACTGTCATTTTAATAATCTTTCTTTGTTCAACTCATAGAAATGAAAATTATTATTTTCTTATAGTAGGTTGGTAGACACTGACTGTCAAATTGTAAATCATAGGTGGCGTGCGTTGACATTCATTTTGCACCGACAATAGGTAAAAATTATATTTATTGTTCTAGCTGTTACAACAGAACTACTCGCTTGTGAGAATTAGCAACAAATTTAGTTAGACGAGCTATTGTTTGGTATTGTTTCGATAGAAAACGTGTTCGTTTAAAGCACACGAGGGATATATTGAATTATGCCAAAAAAAAAATCAATTTTTTACCCGTCAGACATTCATTAATATTTTAGATCATACGAGTTTCTAGTGCTGGCGTCACCGTTATCGAATTTACGAGATCGTATACCAGTACTGATTATAATTAATTTAAAATTGCATGCACCGAAATTCGACTAGCTAAAATATTACAATTATTTTGTATACTAAAACACAACTCTTATATACCTTCTAGTTCAAAAAATAAATCAATTATACATAAACGCATGGCTAGTTTTTGTACTTATTTAGATAACAGACAAAAAAAACGAGTAGTTAATTAATTCAATACAACGATAATTGTTGATTTTTGTACATAAAATTGGCACAAACGTCTATCTTGGGACTCGAACCGGCCAGGCAAAGCGTATTAAACGGATGCTCCTGATGCGCTATACTGTAAGTAGTTACAGCAGATACTGCAATTTCCGCCACAATTTCCCCAACGAACGACATTTGGTAGAATAATCGCGACTTTCCACCAGCCAGTATCTTCTCCTTATGGATTTCCGCTACATGTATACCCCTATCGTTGATGGGAAACACCGTAGAGTTCGTTAGAAACCGGTAATGCCACAACGAGAGCTTCGGACCTCCACCGCACAACTAAAAACAATCCATTAACAAAATTATAAAGACAAATACACGGAAGAAACTCACTATATAATCTTCGTTAGCGCTGACTCCGCCTATCCATTTACCCAGCTCCGGTCTGGCGACAGCTTCGTTCGAATGAGGTACTATTTTATTTGTTAGTTTGTAAGTTCTAATGTCCCATAAATTCACGACTCCATCTTCTCCGCCGGATATTAAATCGGTTCCACTGCAAATACGTTTGTTTTAATATAATTTATTAGATGTTTGTGTTGATAGAATACTTGTTGCATAAACTGTGCAGGTAATCGGTGTGTTTGTTCAACGTTTTGAGTAGTCTTCTGGTTTCTAAATCGAACACGTAAATGTTGTTGTTGCCGCAACCGATGAATATGTGATTTTTCTCTTTGTCGTGGATCATAACGTTGATGTCGGCGTTTTCGAAGGAGTCTTTTCTGTTGGGTATTTCGATGCGCCAGTCGGGTTGGGGTTTCTGGACTGTTGTGCTTTTGATGGTTTTCCAATTGTAGCCTAAAATGTCGGACACTCCGACTAGTAGAAACGAAGGGGTGCTTAGTAAACTGTTGATTTGACCGTTCTCGTTGATGGTTATTTTATTTCTCGGTGTTAGATCTTCTTTGTTGAGGACGACGTCGGTTTGAACAATTTTAGATAAACTAGAATGATTAATTTTTGGAATTATTCATTAAAATGTACCTACGCTTCTTACTTAAAAACTGATATTCTTCCATAAGTGTCACCTGCTATCAAATAATTACCACAAGGACTAAAAGTTTGTGATAATATTGTAGAGTAAAAGTCTTTAGTTAACATTTTAATTCAGTAAAAACTGTTATTTTATTCGTAAACGATACACACGCTTTGTTTATTATTTTGATTTGCGGCTAAATGACAGTTGACATTGACGTCGATGACAAAAATGCCAACTTATAGATTTAAAAGTCACTAACTAATTTTGTGTTCTGTGCAAAATAGGACCACAACAAACTTCAATTACTTGTCAATTGTCAGTACTGTCATTAGTTTGCTTTGCTTTGCATGTAGAAAAAGCTAATCGAAAAATTCCAAAATAATCAAATCGTTTAATTCGTGTGCCGTTTTTTCTGTTGTATGGTGACTCGCCTTATACCTTGGAGTATTTTTTTTTGAAATACCGTTTTACATGGCTGACCAATGTTTCGGTAAATAATACCGAATGTACAGTAACAGTTAAGCTTTCAAATTTTCGATTTTAGGGTATTATTATGCTATTGAGAAAATCCAATGCCAAAGGAAAGTATAACTCGAAAATTGCTTTCGAGAAGAAATTAGAAAAGTTAAGTAAATCCAAGGCCAAGGGAAACAGCAAAGTAAATTTTCGAAAACTAACAGCCGAGAATCTTACTCTTCGAGAAGTTGCTGTGTGCGACAAAGTGTTGAGGATACACCTTCGAAAAGAGAATTTAAAGAGTAATTAAATGAACATTTAATATTTCTACATAATCGGTTTACCAATTTTTTAGGTGCTTATAAAGGAACATCCGCAGAACTTAACATTTTTAACAAGGAATCCACCGTTGACAAGAAACCTCTACGACACAGCAACAAGACAACCACTAATACAAAACAACCAACCACATTAACTTACAACAAAAGCTCACCCAGAAAGATGGTCATAAACAATGGTAAAGTCAGCAAACACGATCCCGACGATATATTCATAAAAAAACTCAAAGCCAAACAAAACGGCAAAATCTACTACCTGAAACAGGTCCCTTACAAATCGATATCCGAAGGGAAACTCAACTACAAGTTCCACCAGCTCGTCAACGACGTGAAAAACATGCAACTACCCACCCCGTTGTGGAAAATCAAAGTGATCATACGACACAACAAAATCGCAGCCATCATTTTCACCAACAAAGCCGAGCTCGAAAGGAGTCTTAGTTTCAATTCCGATGATGATAAATACCACATAATCATAGACAACAAACCCGCCCTTTTGCTAGGATCCCCGGGAAGAGTAAACAGCTGCAATGAAATCGAAGTGCTATTAAACATAATGGAAAACATCGACAAAAACAATTCCATGATAATGTATAAGTAATTATTTTATATTACCAAGTAAACGTATACAATAAGAATACAGATTGATTTCGTTTTATACCTAAACCAATACGTTTCAGGTTTAAACACACACACACAATATCGTTTATTATGTTAAAAAATAGCTCTGTTTTATAGTATTCAAAATACTTTATATACCAAATCACACTCATGCAAAATTATATATTCGAATGTTACAGCTTAACTTGCACCTGCTCCGCTTTAGAAACCGCAGGAATCTTCAGAGAAGCCAAGAAACTCTCCAACTCCTCCACATACTCCTTGGGATGGAACCGAAAGTGCCCCACGTGCGGCGACTTATCCCAACACTTCCAAGTAACCTAAGAAGACAATTATAGAAACATCCATTACACCATTTCTTTCCAAAAAAAACTACCTGTATGCCCATGTTCTCCCAGTTCTCTCTCACCCGCTGGTTAGACCGTTCGGCTCCGATCGGATCGCTCTTACTCAACAAAAACAACGCCGGCGCCCTCGCCAGATTCGTGTGGAACATCTGGCTGGATCTCACGTAATGCACCGTAGCCACTTTATCGAACGTTTTCATGTGATATCTACAAAACATTCACCTCAATCAATCTTCTACGAGCAGGTTTCGAGAGCGCCCCCCCGTACATTACGTATTGCCTCATGGTGTTCTGCAACACTTTGTTCCTCGGAAACACCGACGGAGGCAACCCCACCGGTATCTCGGTGATATCAGCAGCGCTGTCCCACACCTGGCCGGTTACTCGGTTCAAAACCTCCTCGTACCGTTGCCTCTCCGATGATATGTTCACCAGTACCTCGCCCCAAAGGTAAGCTCCCACAGAGAACCCGTGAAGCACTATGTTGGGGTAGCCTGTGTTGACTTCCAGGAACTTGAGGAGATCTTTAGCCACCATCTGAAACACTCGAATGAACTCAAATTGTTCTCTAGAGGTTCGATGGAGGTACTTGAGTGCCTTTGGTGGGCCAGAGCAATTGCCACGGGCTGACGTTGATGTTGAGCACGTCGTAGCCGTGTTTGAGGTACAAATCGGCGTATTTGTGGACGTGTTTCTTGCGGGCCATCAGCCAGGAGAGCATCACCATTAGGGGTTTGTTTTGCGGGGTGTCTAATTGCATGTCGACGATTTTGCATGGTTTCTTTTCGTTGCTTATCAACGATATGTTTTTGGTGATTTCGATGGAGGAGATGAAGCGCATTTGGGCGGCGAAAACCAACGCTGTGTTCTGGAAAAATAGGGAGTTTTCTCTGTTAATTTGTTGCTAAAGATTCGCTAATCTTTTGCTAAAGATTCGCAACTCTCTCCTAATCTTTCTGGGGTCATTCATTGTAGTTTCTTATGCTCTATTATTACTATTTTGCTCTATTTCACTAGTTGAATTCCGTTGTATTTAAATCCTTGAAATGCGAACGTGTTGTGGTAAAAAAAAATTAATCCTTGCTTTTGTTGTACGCGTGTAGAACGTTTTAATTGCATGACAAATTGAATAACATTTTGTATTAGTCTGGGAATTTTTTCATAGTCATAATGTTGGTCAGTAAAAATTTTAATCATTCTTTTGGAAAGTCTAATAATGTGGAAATATATAAGGGTATGTATTTGATGAAGGTTTTATTAATTTTGCAGACTGTATTTTCATTTTGCCTTATCGAATTAGCTTCCCTAATAATTTCACAGTTATTAATAAATATACCTACGTAAAAATATAAGTTAATTACATTTGCCATTCGTACTTTACTGGAGATAAATGAATATTTATTTATTTTTTGATAATTTGCACTAATACATGCGTTAATCACGGTTTGAAACATAAATTATTAATTTACTCAAATTTTATCAACATTGTAATGCCATTAATTAAACAAACTCCTTGAAATTTGTATAATTTATAAATATAGACAATTGAAAAGTATAATTATATGTGCTAAACATTAATTAAACCATTTTTTCGAATATTTTCGTTACCTCGATTTAATTTGTTTGCACAAAAGTAAATTACCTACAAAAAAATTAATGAAACCCGAAATGTAACTACCCTTTTTTATGTTATCCTGTAATAAATTAAGCCTTATTAAATAACACTCGCAGAAAAGATGATAATAAATTAATGGGGAGCCTCAAATTGTCCAATCGTTTATTAACTGATAAATAAATCGCTAATAATTTAAACCTTCGATTAGACAATTCGATACACGGTTAATTAAAAATAATGAATACTAATGAAAATTAAACGTTGCACTTATCTAAATCGATTGATACATTGTTAAAAGCGTGTTAAGTCTTTGTCATTAACAAACAAATAGTTAAAATGGTAGAAGACACTTACCAATTTCGATCGTTTCAATTTAGCTCCTTCGTTTATTATTTTGCACATCGCAAAACTCACACGTTGCAGGGCCATTATTTCGTTTAAAATGCTATTCAAATTCAACAAAGCGACCGATTCGAAAGTACCATTTACTTTTAATTACTGTTTAATGGAAGAGTTTACTTACAGTAGTAGTTTACCTATCAATTAAACCGTACTTATACTGTGTTCCTTTTCATCGTTAAACAATAAATACCGACTGATGCGCTTGTTCTTTATCAATAAAGGAAGCACGCCAGTGCTTATTAACTATAGCTTAGCCGGACTATTTTGATCACGCATTGAATCCGTGTCACTTGCCACCGCTCCGTCTGAATTGGATATCAGGAAATTGATAGACGAGCGTTTCGGATTGCCTAAATTCTAAACTCCATTCGATTAACATAAAACATTCGGAGATAATTACACTTTTATTGTGTAAATACGTAATTTGTTTTTTTTTATTGTAGCGTCAATGTCATTGTCAATGCCAAAATACTCGCTACTGTCATTTCGGTTTCCTTTCAAATTTGACATAATGGCCTTTTTTGTTACTTGACACTGGGTAATGATTGGGTGTAAAAAATATTAGGGTGGGTGCAAATTTGTGAGTTGAACAAAAAAAGTTATTTAAAATTACAGTGCTGGTGGATGAGAAAGTTGCAATCCCACAATATCACTCTTTTTCTTTCTTTTATATGAAACTAATAGAAGTTGTCTTTCTTGCACCAATTATAGAGTGAAGAGTTCAATATACAGGGGGCTTTACCAAATGACTAATTTAACAAGAGAAGAATGTATATTTATCAATAATAATATCATACATTTCGCAAATTATAATACAAATACACTAAAATAAACACGAAATATCCTCAAAAATGCAAATAAAAAAAAACAGTAATAATACTCGTTAATACTCATGAATAAGACACTCGATTGTAAAATACATAACGACCACAGCCAAACCTACAGTGACTGCGAGAATTCCGAAGGCGATCCACCATCGATCCTTTCCACCTTCAACTTCTTTCTCCACCGGTCCTTCCCCGCATATCTTCCTGTTCTTCGTATAGGGAATAAAAGCCAATACCAAACCCGAAATTATCAACCAAACGGCTCCCTGATAGAACGTTTGCTTCCAATTATTTGTAATATCGAATAAATGACCTATATGAAAAAAATAACTGCGTTAAAATATCTCTGAATATTTCATCTAAGAGAGGTGTTACCAGCAAAAGGGGGCCCGAGCAGAAGCCCGATGCCCATGCAGAGCAACTGCAGGCCGTAACCGGTGGCGAATCGTTCTAAAGGCACCAATTCCACCACCAATCCCGGTGTAAAGGAGTAAGTGCTGGATACAAATAATCCGAAAACAGCTGCGCTTATTTCCAACATGATAAAGTTCTCGGTAAAGTACATCATTCCGGCGCAAGATAATCCCGTTAGCATCAAACTAACAGCGTAGGTTTTCGTTATGTTCATCCAGGGCTGGTCCCCGGCCCAGCCCAAAGCGATCTGAAATACCATCATTGTAAATTTCGATAAAGAAAATCCTTCCAAAAGAGCCGTTTTTTTTGTGTGAATCTGAATTAAATGGTTCCTTAAAGTAACTACTAAAAGCAGCAATTTGTATAAACTAAATTGAAGTTTCCAGGAAATACAAACCGCATCGTTCCCATGCAATTATGCATTTAATACAAAACGTTAGCGAATCATTAAAACCCGAGAAACGGCTACTTTGTATTAAAGATGCATTAACTTAACGGATGTTAGATTGTTTCTTCTCTCTACATTTATTACATTTGTCCACGGTCCTATATTTCTAAGGTCTGGAATTATGGATCGAAAAAGTGTCCCGTTATTTGAGGATAAAACAGGGTTCCTAAAACGGGCGATAGGAGGCGATGTTGTAAAAGAACCACGGTTTTTTGCGTACCAATTATATCGAATTAGCATTAAGAAAGATTATATTCAAACTAAAAATAGATAGACAATATAAAAATATACTTAAATCAGCGATGATTTCGTTATCATTACGTCTCACGTACCTTCGGTTAACGCATTTCTCCATTTTCTCCTCGAAATGTCAAAAAATAATTTTTGACACTTTTGACAGCTCGAACTGTCATTTCACACAACGGGACATATTCTCTAATGCATAAGCATAGGAAGATTCCAGACCTTAGAAATTATAGGACCGTGCATATGTCCAATGACTTGTGAAATAAACTAGTAGGTGTAGATATAGAATGTATATATAAAAAAAGAACTTACCATTCCGATGGTATTGGTGATACCTATATTCGAAATAGTAAGAGAAGCATCCTCGTAGGTGTATCCGTTTTGAGTCATGTGACTAGCCAAATAAAAATACGGCACTATAAACCAAACAAAAAGTATTACGGTTGATAGGGAGAGCAAGCAAAAATGTAGTTCTAAGAATAAGGAAAAATCGAACATTCCCTTCACCAATTCAAGAAGTTCCGCGTACCATTTCTATAAAATTTCATATCGTTACAAATCGATGTCGGCACGTCAGTAGAAAATTCGACAAAAGTGCCGATTGAAAGTTCCGCTGGGGTTCCATATCGATCCACTTTTGGCCATTTTCTTCTGAGACCATTAAAACAAATGTTTTCATATCGCATTCCATTCGATTCCACTCACCTCGTCATCGTCATGTTTCAACGTCAAAGTGGACACTTTGTATATATTCGGGCAACTCGACGCTTTGAATCTGTATTTGTTCGTGTTGAACACCGCCCCGCGATGTATCAACGATTGCCTGTGGATTTTCAAGTGTTTGAAATAATGCTGGGGTCTTTGCGCTGTTTGTGCTAATTGATTTTTCAATTTAGGATTCGTCAGGATCCTAGGCAGAGGTTTTTTGTTCTGTTTCTCATGCAATAGAGGCTCTTGTGCTTCGATGTCTTTGTTTTGTAGAGGTTCCTTTGGAGGAAAAAAATTGGTAATAAATTATGTAATTGTAAAAGTGGTTTGTTATGGTTACCTTTTGATTCGAATGCTTTTCGTTTTCTTTGATTGTAACGCGAATTTTCACCGGTACTCTTTCGACTAAAGAGGCATCTTCAGTCAATTTGTTTAAACCCTTATCGGATGTACTCCTACATAAAATTAAACTAGGAAAATTTTGTAGAATCACATTGTATAATTTCTTATTAGAACTCAGTTGTTCCAATACTTCTATAGGCACCTGTAAATGTACTATTTAATATAGAAAAGTGATAGTACTAACTCTAATACTTTTTCGTTTTGTCTTATGTACGTTGGAAGATTCAGTACTGAATTGTGATTGTTCCTCAAACCCGCACTCTCCGATCTATCCGATTTATCCGCAACCAACGAAGTTTCCAACCCTTGCAAAAGGTACTCCACGTTTTTCCCGCTCTTCAAAACATCCTTCAACTCGTTCAAATCCAGATTGTTGATGAAATTCGACGAAGTCAACGACAACAAGCTCGTCTTGCTCGATTTACTCGACTTCGACAGCCTCGGATTCGACCTGCAAAACATCATACCTCACCAATCACCACAACAATCGATCAACCACTCACTTGTGTTGCTCGGTAACCCAATCGGGATCTCTCATTAAAACCCCGCAAACGCACATGTTCAAAAACACCCCGGCCATTATCAAAGTGGTGCCTCTCCATCCGTATTCATACAGCAGAAAATTGGTTAAAGGAGCGAACACGAAGGTACCCACTCCGGCACCCGAAGCGCTGATTCCCACAGCCAAAGTCCTGTATTTATCGAACCAAAACGGTATGGAAACCACAGCGGTAACATAACACAACCCCAAACCCAACCCAGCTAGAATACCGAACGTCAGGTACATGATACCGATGGTGTTGACTTTCGAGCTGATGATGAAACCGATGGCGGCGATGATACCACCGACGCAAGTCATGATCCTACAACCATATTTGTCCACTAGAGCGCTCATGATGGGCCCGGAGAGCAGCGGAATGGCCAAGAAGAGGCTGCCGATCCAAGAGGTGACCGAGCTGGAGGCCTTGAACTCGTCCAGGAAATCGCCATACAACAAACCGAACGAGAAACTGATCCCGTCGGCGATCATCGAGAGTATGAGTGATGAGAACACCACCACCCAACCCCAACCGCCGTCCGGGATTTTCGGTTTCTCCAGCTCATCTTCGGATTCCGATGAGGATGAGGATGATGATGATGAGTAGTCGATGTCCGGTTTGAAGGTAACCTCCGCCTTTTCCATCAGTATAACCTCGTCTCTTCTGTTCGGAGAGGACTCCAACGAAGGCGCTACTCCTGCGAAATCCCTCTTCATCAACAAATTAGTAGATGATGAGGCGAGCTTACCTGATAGGGACACCAGCGGGGCTTTACCCGCCGAACTCTCCATACCGATCGGCTGTTATTCTCGTTTCAATTCACCGGGATGTAGGAGGCGATGGGGTTGATATTTTGCGTCCAACGTTTGGACCAGCTCTGGAGCTGTCGGGTGGGGTTCTTTCCTCTCCGCTCGGTGCGATCGGTACTGATTTTTAGGCGGAATCGGTTCCCGTGACCGGTCATCAATAACAGAACCCGACGGCGGCGACTGAAGGGATGAAATTATTGTCTCGTTTGGGCCCCTAGGTGGTTTCAGAAGTGGTGGGTTATAGTGGGTTGCATGTTGTGCTATGGAGGAAGACCTGGAACTGCCGGTAGAAATGTTAGAGAATATTTCGATAGGAGAAATAATCGATTGATTAGTGTGTGATGATGAATTTATCGGTAATTGCGATTTAAATCTCCGCGTTTTTAAAATGCTTGTGTAATTCGTAAGGCAACTTTCCTTTGCGGAGAAAGCGGTGCGTGTAAATGAAAATGATTTTATGTGAATAACAATAATGTTGAATTAATTAAACAGTTTATTGAAGGAACCTCGAAATGTTAAAAAAAGTCAATTATTTCGATACTACAAAGTGTATACAAAGGTGTACTATTTGCATTTGTAAATAAACCATTTTTATTTGGGTCTATTTTAAATCAAAAAAATCAAAAATTTGTCGACCTTGCAGCCATTAATTTCGAAATCGATTTGCGATTATTTTTTTTTGGTTTATTTTCGACCGCGACGTCCAACGTTCCAAATAAAATTTCTAAATTTAAATTGGTAGATTTAAATATGCCAACTCTGTACGCAGTGGTGGTAAATTTTGTTTTGTCGAAATGAACTTTGTCATCAAAACAAAACGTCATGTGGCGTCGGGACGTCGATTTATTATGATCGCAGGAGAGTTTTTTTAGTATAAAGTAAACTATTGTAGTTTTTTTACAGCTTTTAATGGAGGCAAATTTGGTTTTTTAGTCGGGATTTAAACTTAATTTAAATTTAATAGGTCGCAAAGTAATGAATAACAGCGGTTCGGAGAGATGCTATAAGAGCTTTATTGATTGAAGAAAAGCATCTAAAAATAGAAAATTATGCTCTCGAATCGATTGCAATTGCATAGAATGATGTATTAGAACGCCTACTAGTACTTCAATTCAAGCAAATTGATGGAAACTTACACGAGGTGTTTTTTTCTAATTTAATTTCTGATCATTTGAAAAAGCCAATTCTGTTTTGCTCCAATTTAAGCAGGTCGTCGAGGACAGTTTATTAATAACTTTTGGCAAAAAAAGCTTTTTAATATTCGCATTAATGAGGAACGTGGTAATATATCTATAGATTTAGGAATGCACTCAAAATTCTTCTTGCCGAAATTTAAATTCTTATTTTTTTTAAACAAACTGCCTTGAACTCACCTACATGTAATTTGAGATTGTATCTAAATCTAGGGTAATAACATGTACAAAGCAGAAAAAAAATACAATAGTAGATATCTAATATTGTGTAATTCACACGAAATTTTTCAATCGTACTAAACACACGATTGTAATCCTTCTTTAAACTGGATTTAAACAGAATTTCGCAATGTAATTCACCTAGTAATTTACTATTAAATTTCTTATCTTTACGAGGCCGTACATTAGTACAATGTTTAATTAAAATATTCTCTTTTATTAATCGACCATCTGTTCGTCAATCGGTTACAATTTGTTGCAATAACTCCAATTTAATCGTAAACGAAACCGATATATTTCAATTATGCATTATTATGGTGCATTCTACATACACAATTCATGAATAACGTTAGTAAATGTTTGCTATAAAAGTTATACAAACAAAAAATCGAGATGTATTTCTAGATAGTTTAGCTGCACAAATAATTACAACAAACGCGCTTTTATCGCAAACAAAAACAATGCAGTAAGCGAATCCTGCTGAATAAATTGTTTATATTTATCCAACCGATAGTCTGCGGTGTTTTGTTACAATCGATAACGAAATTCAGCGAAGCAACAAAAGCTTCATTATTTAATTCGCGATTAAACATAAATACCGATGGCAGATTGTATTGTAATGTATCGATTCGACGCCTTGCACTTTCACTGCAATAAAACTACAATGTGCTCCGCACGAATATACACAAAATCGAACTTGAACTTACCCGTTTCGTTTCTCTTTTGGGCTCTCTATCGATCGACCAAACCAAACCAAACTGAATGCAATTCTACTTCAATCTATCGACGTCGGTTCCTTCTACACCGCGACGCTTGTAGAGTGTTCTCCTTTATTTTTAGCGAAAATATCCCGACGAAAAACAACACAGCGATTCGCTCTCGTTCCCCTTCAATCAACGACTGAGCGCTGGGCGAGGAGTGGATAGTTCGAAATGCACAAACCTCGAACGCCGACGAATGGAAATTTCCATTTTTACCACAGGCTTTTGCTACCTGTGTCCCACGTTGCATCAATTCTACACGCCCACATGCTTCGGGTTTCCGTTCGGAATTTAGCGAGAGGGTTCGAAGATGCTAGTACGGCTCTGGACGAGCAATTTTGTTGGATTTTGTGCAATATGCAGGGTAGTGATTAATTGAGGGGCGATGCTGTAGGATGTGATTGATTTGGGTGATTTTAAGTAGAAAAGTTTCTATTAAAATATGTCCTAAATATCTTAGTTTTCGAGCTACAGGTTGTTGAAATTTTAGAGAAATAAAATAACTTTTCTCTTATGATGTAGGGGCATACTTAAATTTCAACAAAATATCAAAAGGAGTCTCAAATGAACCTGGGAATTTTTTTTTTGGTTTTTATTTTTTTAGGCGAAAATGGAGCGTCGTACGAAAGTTAGTCTTCGGACCGAAATTGCTCCAAAATAAATGAGGATTTTAAAAATAATTTTGGTTTTTTTTGGAAAAAAACAGGCGTACAATTTTTTCTGCAAATATATTCAGTTCAAACCCCTTACAGACGTCACTGGTAAAAATTAAAAAAAATCTTTTGCCTCAAAAAATACTACTTAATAATTAAAAAGTGTGTACAAAATTTCATAAAACTATCTGGAGTAGGTAATAAGAAAATTATGATAGAAAAGTTTTTTTTTCTAAAATTTCAACACCCTGTAGCTCGAAAATTAAGAGATTTAGGACATATTTTAATAGAAACTTTTCTTCTTAAAATCACCTAAATATTGATATCCTAAAACATCGGCACTCAATTAATTACCATCCCATATAAGTTGAATTGCAATCTAAATATAGGTACACTTACCTTCATAATTACTTCATAATTTACATACAAGGTGTTCCAAAATTGCGCCAAACTCATGGTTATAGTGAACATTGTGGTGAACAACTTTTACAAAGATACAATTAGTTAAAAATAAACCGTTTTGACACCAGAGTATTTTTTTTTTCTAAAAACTTGTTCTTGATTTACTAACCTTTTTGAAACACCCTACATATTACCCTAAAACACGTTTCACACTCACCTTCATAACTAACTATTAAATACGAAACGAAATTCCAAAAAAAAACTTTTATTTCGCAAACACAAACCAACAACAGATCGATAAAAATCACGGTCCTATATTTCTAAGGTCTGGAATTATGGATCGAAAAAGTGTCCCGTTATTTGAGGATAAAACAGAGTTCCTAAAACGGCCGCTAGAAGGCGATGTTGTAAAAGAACCACCGTTTTTTGCGTACCAATTATATAGAATTAGCATTAAGAAAGATTATATTCAAACTAAAAATAGATAGAAAATATAAAAATATACTTAAATCAGCGATGATTTCGTTGTTAACATCACCCCTCACGTACTTTCGGTTAATATATTTCTCCATTTTCTCCTCGAAACGTCAAAAAATAATTTTTGACACTTTTGACAGCTCGAACTGTCATTTCACAACAACCGCGATTTACACATAGCACGACGCTGATTGGCTGACATAAGTTAATCATCCGATCGTTCGCCACGCTACGGCGCAAAAGCGAAGCTCAAAAAAAATCCTCAAACAACCAGACACATTCTCCAATGCACAATCACATGGAGATTCCACACCTTAGAAATACAGCTCCGCGATAAAACCCATCATCCAGCTACTCGACCAAATCCAATCGTTCCACCACATCGGCCTCGATCTCCTTCACGTCGTCCGCGAAACTCCTCACCAGGTGCTGGTGGTGGGGCACCAACTGGCTGTCGCACATCACCCCAAGCCTCACGTGGTCCGCGTACTCGTTCAAGCAAAGCGAAACACCTAAACAGAACCCAGAACTAATACAAAACTCGCCCAAACAAACCCACAATCAGAAGATTACAAGTGTTGGCCTGCGGCGGTCGCAAGTAGAGCGCGCTGGTCACCTCCTGGCCCCACAGGGTGCGCTGCGCCACGTTCGGGTACTTGCTGGTGATCTCCGCCACGCTAACAGCGTACTTCCTCGACAGGTACTTCAGATAAACGCTCAGTATCGGTAGGGGAAAGAGCTTGGTGAGGAACTCGAACTTGCTCTGCAACATCGTCATCAGATGGGAGAGACCCTGCGACTCCAACGAGGCGTTGAACTTCCCGCAGACGTCGTCGAGATCGTGCGATTTGGTGGCGTCGCGACGCCCGTTGGGCACTTTAAGGTTCATGCAGAGGATGCCGCTGACGGCGTCGCTGGCTTTGATGTTGGGCCCGGTGGCGAAGATGTAGTTCGAAGAGATGTTTCGAATGGTGATTGGCAATTGGTCGGGGACGTAGTGGTTGCTTTGGACGAAGTACTTGGACAGGCACATGGAGACGGCGCAGAGCATTATCTCGGTTTGCGAGACTTTGGCTAGCGTCGCGACGGCCCTGACGGCGTCGATCTTGACGGGATCGGACCAGGCGACGGATTTGCGGCCGCAGAGCGTGAAGGTTTGGAAGGATTCCTCTTGCATCAGGATATCTTGTATGATGGTTTTGGGAGCTCTGAACAATATCGATAAGATGTACAGGATCTCTCTTAAAGAATTGTATATCAACGGTATAAAAGTGTAGACGATACCGACGAAAGTGTTGGGATAAGGACAATACCCTAATATCAAGCAATTGAGGAAAGCTCGTACCTCATAGAACACCACCAAAGGCAATCGAATCGGTACTTTAACAACCACATAGTAAATCAACTGAAACACATCTAAAGCGATGTTCCTCGGATCCAAAGACTTGCAAATGGACACGAAGAAATTCGTAACGGTCACCTGTCGCTTATCGGTTTCCCTCAATCCGGCTTGTACTACATACTTCACCTTCGAATAGGCGTCGTTTTTGATCACCCTGAAACCCTTCCTGCAATCCTTCACCAGCGACACCAAGGTGATCAGCGCGAAGGCGAGGAATTGCGAAAACGTCGGCGATGTTTTCAGCAATTCCGGCCGCTCCAGCGGATCGTAGCAGGCGATGAACTCGTTCCAGCGATTGGACAGCTCTTCGGTCAATCGTTCCTTCAGCTGCGGGAGGACTACGGGCTTTTTGAACACCTCTACTAGGGGACTCCTCGACACGGTCGATCTGAAATGGTATGGTGGTGATACTGGAAGGTAGGTAGTGGATGATTTAATACCCGATTGCTGGTCTTGTGGGTGGTATCAAGGGTAGCAAATCGCCGATGTTCAATCCTTCGGAAAGCAGCAAATGGTGCAATTTGAACAAGATGTAATGCTGGTCGTCGGATGATGGTATGATGGTGATCTGCCACGGTGGGATGGTAGATGGCATGTATTTCGACATGATGTCGTTTACGTAGTCCTGGAAAGTGTGGAATTTTGGCGATTGGTGTGGCTGGATTGGAATTTAGCTTACTTGTATGTTCAATTCGGTTACCACTCGTCCTTTGTAGGTGAAAGGGAGGAGGGTTAGGTGTTGATCGAGGTCGAATTTGGTGTTTCTCCAAGCGTAAGTTCCGCATTTGGTCAGCAGGCAATGTCTTAAACGAGGGAACGCCAAGTTTCCTGATTTGTCTCTTCTTCTAACCACTTCCTGGAACAACAGATTGTTAGTTTTTTGATTGGAGGAGCTTTTGGATAAAGGTGAGGTTTGTGATGATTATAGTATTTGTACAGATTTCGAAATCAAAGTGTCGTTTATTGGACTTGATTATTTACTTAATGATAAACGTTCGATGACATGTGGAGAGATTTAGATTAGTCTAACAATGGGTAATTTACCTGCAAATGTCTTCGAACAGCATCAGGTTGTGCCTGGCCTTTTACGCAAAGCAATACAGCTATAATTCCTTGGTTTTTGTAAGTGTCTAGTAGAGATCGAACGGTATCGTATTTTACGAATTCCACGTCCGGGTGTAACATCGATAAAACGTTCGTCCATACTCGTCTATATAATTTCAAAACTACAACAAAAAATTGCTCTAAAATACGACAAAATATTTGGAGATACCCTTAGATCATTTATATTCTGTTGCCAACATATTCACGACGTACTTTTATAACCCCCGTCCTTGTTTGACACTCGCTAGTTTCTAACGGTGTGTCTTTGTCTTGGAACCTTTGACAATTTTGACGTATATAGTTGGCGCGAAATTTAAATATTTATGCTTCAAAACTATTTTAAGATGCTTGTTGTTTACCTCAGTGTTATGTATAAACCGCAAACACTAAACACAAACCAATCCAATAATCAAAAATCTAAATTTAATAATAATACGACGCCATGACAGTTATGAAGCAGATGTCAAATGTCATAGTGTCAATGCCAGTGCTAGAAAAGGACGCATCGATATTGCCAAATGTCTAATAGCTATTTCTTATTTCTACTTTTCTTTTACTACAAATAAGTAATCGAGCAGCTGTTTTGTACAATAATTAGTTAATTAAAATGTATACGCATTTAAATGGTATTACTGCATTTCAAAACAATTATTTTAGATAATAAATAAAAATATTTTTATCGTACATCGTACATATTAAAAGAGTGAAAAATTACAACAAATGTGTAAACCTGGCAACAATGGCGAGTTTCCTAATGTATCTGTTGTATACTAATAAATACGTTCAGATTTTAAAAGCGCATGCTCAATTCGCAGACCAAAACAAAGATAAATCTATGCTGAAATCCATAGAGCAAAAAAAGAGAGTATAATTTAGGCATGTTGTAGATGTTGGCAACAGGAACGTATAAATGTAATTCTTATGGCATTGATGCATCCACGTTAATGTATATGATCTAAGGAGATACCTAACAGTCAAGATAAAAATAACTATTATAAAATAAATATTCTAAAAAGTACTTACCGACGAATATGATGAAGACTAGAGGCAAAGCAAAGAGGATAACGACGAACAACGCCAAATTAACGAAAAAATCCAACATATTTCCGAAACTGTTCTTACCGCATTATTTCGTTTCGCTGCGGCCGTTCGATTCGAAATCACTATAAATAAATATTTAACCGATCGCTTGTTATCGGGAAAAAAGTGACCTTTCGATCCTCAAGGATGATCGATACACGGCTTTTTGTCTCTCACCGAGAACGCTTCAATTACGCTAATCGAAACGAATTTTATAATTCTATTCGACCGATAATTACTCATCTAATGCATTCGAATTAATTACACTTTCAATTGCGAATGAATTATTTACCGCGTAAATATTTTTGCTACTTTAAGGAGAACACTCTGTATACTTCATAAACATATTTTTTGATTGGGGAAAATAAAAATGTGATTTGTATTGGTCTTATTTATTTTTTAATCCAATAATATCGTACTGTGCGATTGAAACTATATAGGTACATTTTACTTGAAACTGTAAATATATTATAATTTTTATTGAACGAGAATTTGCAGGAAATAGCATATAAAGTATATAATTTATTATATTTTCGGAAGTCTACGAGTACTGTATAGTACCTATGAGAATTAAAAGTAAAATAAAATACAGTTTGGCAAGAAAATAATCGATTAATACGTTTAGAATAAGTATTATATAATTTGTAAAACGCTATATCTATAATGTATGAAGAGTATTCATTATTAAAACCTGAGGAACAATTCATCAATAAAACATTTCTAATCGTTTTAGAACGCTAGTTTACCTACCGAGTATTTTTTTTTTCAAAATTGGAAGATCAAAAAATAGTTAACAAACTATCTAAGGTAATTTTATTGCCATAGAAGCTTCTTTAATTCACCCATTAACCATATACGTATTTTTATTTATTTTTTTCTTCATTAAATCGCATCTAAATAGTGTTTCAATGTAATTACAAAATTTGCTTGCCCACTTTCAACTCTTTTGTTACAAGTGCATCGATTAGAACTAATTTCGTGCAGTGTATTTCCTAAGATTATTTTATTTATTTATTTATTTATTTCGCAATACGTATATGGATTTACTCCGCTAATCAGAAACTCTAATCGATTGTCAGAAATTCCCGGGTACCTCACTCTCTCCTCGTTTGGCACAAAATCGAGCAAATAAAACACTAAAAATAAACCACCGATACCCGAAAATCTCGCCAATCCCCGCTTTAAACGCTACAAAAAATCTCGAAATTCTTCAACATTAACACCTCTAACTTAACTCGAACTATGTTGATTGAAAAGAACCCAAACGCTACACCTTAACGTTTCTCGCTTACAAAATCGCCTATAAAATATATTTAAGTTCACTTGTGGACGTTAAATTCGACAAAAAAAAAACAAAACAAATAATACATAGACAATTCACAAATATCTATCACAACGAATTACTCCTCGATCGTCGCCTCGCTACCGCCATTTCGCCTCAACACCGTCCGTCTGCAGAGATTCATCATCGGAATGACCGTCAGCAACAATCCCGACAACGCTATGAAGATGCCCGCCAAGTAAAAGGACATGTTATAAGTGCCGGTCACGTCGTACACCCAACCTACAACCAACAACACTCAATTCGCCGGTCATTATCTCTACCTCACCGAAAAGTAGCTCGATCGCTCGATCGCAAGTACCAAGCTACATTCGATGAGGTATCAGTAGTTCAGTTTACCGGCTAAAGGGGGCCCGACGAGATTGGCGACGCCTTGCACCAGCAACAGCAACCCGTAGGCGTTGGTGAACCGATCCAACGTGATCAATTTCACCAGAATGATGCAGGTCAGAGAATAATTGGCGGCTATGAAGAACCCGAAGGCTCCCGACACCACCATCATCATGCTGTAATCGGTCACCACCGGCACCAAAGCGGTGACGCCTCCGCACAAACCCATGCACAAAGCGTAGATCAAACTGGCGTTTGCCCATCGCCTATCCCCCGCCCAACCGAGTATAATCTACAACAACACATCCTCCTGTAACTAATCATCGTTTAAAAGCTTATAGACAACATCCTCACCTCTCCTAGCATGTTGATGATGCCGATGATGGAGATCAGAAGCGAAGCCTCCTTCTCGGAGCAGCCGTTTTTGCGCGCGTTGTCCGTGAGATAGACGTAGGGAACATCGTACCACGTGTAGAGGAGGAAATTCGAGATGGCGAACACCAGGAACTTGGGATCGAGAAAGTGCGAGAAATCGAACATGTCGACCAGCAGGTCCCAAAAGTCCCACAAACCGGCGTACCATTGGACCTTCTGCTTGGCGATGGTCGTCATCGAGTTCCTGTAGATGTCCGGACAGGAGCTGGCCCGCAGGCGGTACCTAAAAAGAAGCTCTACAAGCTACTTGGAGCCGGTTTCGGGAACGTCGTGTACCTGTTGATGTTAAGCATGGCTCCTCTGTAGGTGACTGATAGTCGGTGGATTCTCAAATCGCGCAGATAGGCGGTGGGTAGTTTCTTCTGGATAGGCGGGATTTGGTCCTTCTTCGACGACCACAAGCGATCGTCAGCGTCTGTTTGTGATGTAGTAGCGGGCGGTGATAGATGCGATTGGGTGGCGGCGTGTTTGGAGATCATCAACCCCTCGTTGAGTCTACCGGAGCTCAAACTCCTCGACGGAGTCAACAGATTGGGGTAATTCGTCAGTAGTACGTTGTAGACGTTCTTGTGGCTCGTCAGTAACTCCAAAACCTGTTCAAAATCCTCTAATAGCACCACTATAAGTGTATACAAATCGAGTCGACTTACTTCTAACGGTACTTTCTCCCCGTTACGAACGTACGTGGGTAAGTTAACCAAAGAACTACTGAGCCTAACTCGTCTAGAATCATCAACATCATCCTCCTTCTGTTCGATAATCGTTTGTAAAACGCTAGCGGTATTCGTGCTGTTGCTAACCGACACCGAATCGGCCGACGCCTCCTTCTGCTGCCTCCTCAAATGCCGGTTCCTCTTCCGCTGTCTGGCCATCATCCTCTGCTTCTCCGACGTCCAAGGCAGGTCGCGCATCAGCGCCCCGCACACCACCATGTTCAGAAACAACCCTGCCAGGATAAGCGTCGTGCCGCGCCACCCGTACTCGTCGAGCAACAGCTGTATCAACGGCGCGAATATGAACGTTCCGATGCCGCTACCGCAAACCGCCAAACCCGTAGCAAACGACCGCCTCTTGTCGAAATAGTACGCTACAATCACCACCGAAGCCACGTAGCATAAACTCAAACCGAAACCGGCCAGCAGGCCGAAGGTGATGCACAGCACGATCATCGAATCGGCCGTCGAGCTGATGATGAAACCGATGGAGGCTAGAATAGCGCCGAATATGGTGACCTTGCGGCATCCGTAGCGATCGGTGAGGAACGAGGCCACCGGCCCGGAGAGCAGCGGCATCGCCATGAAGAGGCCGCCCACCCAGGCGGTGGTGCCGCGATTCTCGCCGAAGTAGTTGAGGAATTCGACGAAGATGACGCCGAAGCTGAAGGTGATGCCGTCGGCGATGAGGTTCACCACGAACGAGGCGAGTACGATCACCCAGCCCCAGCCGCCGTCGGGCGGTCGGGCCTCCGATAGCTCCAACGATACGCTAGATGATGATGATGAAGATGATGAGGACGACGATGAATCGATGCTGCTGCGTCCGGAGGATTTCTTGATGGTGGAGACTTCGCTGCGATTGTCGCTGTTGAATTGCACGTGTAATACTGGTCTGTCATCTTCGTCCTAAGAAAGATTGATTAAGGATAACTGAAAGGGATACGAAGAGGCAGATGATTGGTGTATCACTTAAGAGAGCTTTAGATTTGATTCAGCTAGAACATGGACATGGATTGAACACAACGAAATAGGAAATTTGTGCCTATACTTTCGAACCAGCTTGCACCAACGGTGTGAAGCAACACTTAGTAAACCGACACCTGGACCTAAATACTTTTGAAATTAGCCTAAGCAGCTTACTTTATTGCATATGAGGAGCTTCTCGGAGTCCAGCCGATCATCGCTGATGGGATTGGCGTACAAATTGTTGTTCCTCGCCCGGCCCTTCTCCGGCTTGTTCTTCTCGTTGAGTATCAACTCCAAGCGTGGCTTGGGCGTCGAAGGCGCTTCTTCAGGGCGCTCCGGCGGGACTCCGCCGTTCGGCCGGCGTTCCTCGCTTCGATCGTCTATTCGGAGGGGCCGCTCGGCGTCCGAATTCTGGTCAGCCATTCTTCCAAGTCACCGTCTCTTCTGCAGAATTGCCGGCGCGTCGACGCGATTTGTATGGCGATTGTGCGACGTTTCATATGTGTAGGCGGCTGGTGCCTATGACGAAAAGCTTCAGGATTAGCTGCCATACGGTGCTGTTGCTGGCAGCTGATGACGATGGGGTTCCTGCAAACAATAGGAATTTTTTCTGCTTGTGTTTACAATGATTATAGTGCACTTTATACACCACATACCATGTTAATAACAGACTGGGTATTTCCAAATGAAACAGCACTAAAAATATATTACCTATAGTAAGTTTGATAGCGTACGAGTAAATCGTAATCTTCAATTAAGTTTGTTATCAATCAATCTGGATTATTACAAAGTAATAAGTACCCAACGATATCGGAATCTATTACATTAAACAGTTACATAGTAGGATTGTTATACCGTTTGATGAAGCGAGTACTTGCATTGAACTCACCTATTAGCAGGGGAATCGATTCGAAATGCACTTAAACGGACGACAACGAAAATTGACGGTAAATGTCACGAAATATCGCGGAGGAATTTTGCGGGAAACGCTTTTAAATGGGCTACATCGCGAGCGATTATGATAGAACGATCGCCTAAGGTAACGGTAGTACCTTCTAAAAAAAAGGTTAACTAGTTTGTAAATTCCATTTACATTCCGACTGCTCGGAGTGGAAATAATGTAGAGTGTTAGGAAAGCATCGCTGATGCTGATACTAACAAACGGTTAAGAGGTCTACAATTGCTGGGTCTTTTGTTGGCTAATCAGCGTTGAATCTTCGAGATGCAAATGCCGCTTTTGTGTTTCAAGTATCCTAATGTCGGAATCTAAAATGCTTTAACCTTTGGGAAAACGAATCCACCTGAGATACATGCGATATTTTTCAGATAACTCTCGCTATCTCCTCGGATTAGATTTCGTTAGAGAACGCGGGTGAGATAAGATGGAAACTGTGTAATGTTTAGGATGTTTTCGTTCGGATATCGGAGAATAAACTTGTTTGTTTAATGTTAATCGCGATAAACTATCTCATTAAATTCGAGCCCTTTTCCAGCTACAATTAATATCGATTGATAACACGATTGATTCCCACGTGTACAAAAAATTTAAGCGACCCAAAAGCAGCATATCTTATCGTTTAATTCTTTTGCGGAACGTTTATTAACTCGAATTAAACGGCACTTAAAATAGAAGAGTATTTAATAGAACCCGACATTACGAAACCTACGACTGTTATCATCCTTCGCATTAACTTTTTAATCCACAATTGGCTTCTACACCATCACTTTACACTTTTTCAGAACATTCAACGAGAGTTTCCTTTCTACAATCCACGCGAGGTTTAGTCAAAGACTAAGAAACAACAAAAGCGGTTGTTGTTGCGGGTATATCAATTATCAGTTGAGGTCATAGGCGTGCGCGGGGTTTCTTCCAGACTATTAATTATTATTAATTCCGATTTATTTGTATTTTGCACCAAAACGGATTAATTATCGCCGAGGCGATGTTATTAAAAATACGGGTGATTAACCGCTTTTACAAATTTATTAATTTATTTACAATTAGATTAGAAGATTAATTATGCACTGGCGACGCTTCCTAATTCGCTGTCCTCGCTCCCGGAGCTCGAATCTTCGTCCTCGGAGCAACTCGAAGAGGACTCGTCGGTTTTCTTTTCGTCATCTTCCATGTTTCGTTTCATCTCCATGATTCGCTTGAATTCCGCCACTGTTATTTTCTTCGGCATGATGTCCCTGAGGAAGTTGTACCGTTCCTCCGAGTGCACCACTTCGGCTAGGTGTTTGTAGTTCAGTTTTTTGGCCTGGTTGGTTCGCTTGTAGCCTTCCACTGATAATTGCCTTATGAATAGTTCGGCGGCTTTGCACATTAGTAAAGAGGAGTCTTTCGTGACTGTGACAACGTCCGAGGAACTCTTCATGATGGTGTTTATCCTCGATACAGGCAAATGCGCCTTTTTTGCTGTTGTTATATTACTCATTTTCGTTTAGGATGGATTGGATAAGTCTGCATGTAAAAGTAAAAAAAAAAGTTACTAAACGATACGTTATTAATAAGACACTCTTTATTAATAGTTATACTGTTTTAGTTATTGTTTCATTGAATGAAGCCGATTTTTTATAGCGTTATAGCATCCTACGGTTAATTTAGAAACTACTTAATAAACTCATGCATATTGAATAAAATGAACTCACCCTTACAATAAATTAAAGTCGATGCTAAAAAACCATAACTCTTCGTGTGATCTACGTTGATAAATTGCGTTGATTTCCTCTTAATATTTTTCGGTAGATTTATTAATTTACTTCACGCGAACCGGCAGAAGAGAATGGCTTTATTGATTTTTTAAATCTTCGTTTAGAACTAACACTTAAATATTTAAAATAATCGTTTATAACTGTATAAATAACGTAACGAGTTAACACGGAATACACTTAATTACAACGTAAACGGAATTAATACAACAAAACTTGAAGCAAAACTTAATTTGTATTTTTTAATTTTTATATTTCAGTTGAGCATCTTCTGTCACGCTGACACTAGTGACAGTTGAAACTGACAGATGACAATTTGTCGTTGACGTAAAAATGTTTGTTCGTTTGGAGTGTTCCGAATGAAGCGTGTGGAGTGCGACTGTATTTCCACTAATAAGTGGCCAACGTATTTGATTAAATAGAAGAAGTGAGGTTATTGTTTACTGTTTATAATTGACAAAAAAGCGAATAATAATAGTTTGCATTTAATTTTCGTGTACTAATTAAACAAAATGATGTCCGACGAGTCCGAGAATGATGGAGTTTACGTCGATAAACAAGAAAAAGATATATACTACAAAAAATACAATTTATTGTTAGAAGAGTGTTCCAATTTACAGAGAGCAAACGAGATACTAGTATTTAGGTAAGAAAACAAATCTATAAATCACAAAAACTAATAAAAATTACTCGTAGAATACAAGAAGTGAATAGAATCACCAAAAGACGTTTAAAAGACATAAAATTCTTCAAACAAAAACTTCTAACCAACCACGAAGAAGATTGGACGGTCATCCCGAATCAAGACGCCATTTCCAACATCGAAGAAGACAAGAAACCTTTAACCAACCTCTTTCCCGCTAAAATTAAGGAAGAAAAACTCGAAGAAGGTAACTCAATTGAATTCAAAACACAAGTCCCCACTTCTAATATCTTACTCGTTATCCTAAGCAGGCGAGGAGCGAGTCGTGGAGAAAAAACCTTCGAGGAGACCTTCGAAAAGGAAATCGACCAAGACCGAGAAGGACCCGAACGCGCCGAAGAGACCTTCGAATCCCTTCTTTCAATTCTGCCAAGAACAAAGACAGTTGCTGATGGAGCAAATAGTATCGGAATTGAAACCGGGAGAAGTGGTTCCGAGTAAACAGGAACTAACCAGGCAATTGGCCATCAAATGGAGAACTCTATCGGTACCCGATCGCAAAGTAAGAACCAATACAGCATTTATTTTATTTTAAATAACTTGTCGTTTATTCATTTTAGGTATACATCGATCGATACGAAAGATCTAAAGAAAAATACGTCGCCGAAATGGAGGAGTACAACATGAAAAAATGATGTTTTTAGCTTTATTTTAATTGTAAATATGTATGAAATGTATAAAGTAATCGACTGGCTTTATTGTTTTTCTTTAGTACATTTTATTCGATGCGATTTTTCCCAATTTTCCCGCGCCATTTTTCTCTCCCGTGTCCCGCGGCGTGGCTGCCGATCCGAATACGCCGAGGCCCCGTCGAAGTTCATTAATTACGCCGCAGGAGCGATTTTTATGAGATCAAAACGGGATATATTGGACAGTTACAAGGGTGAGGTTAAAAGTTCTCGAAAGAACGCGATTTTCTGTTGAAAAATTGCATTATTCTTCTTATTAAGTCGAAATATTTAGTTCTAGACGGTTCTAAATGATTCTGGGGCGTTCTAGATTGCTCTAGACAGTTCTTAATGAATCTGGGGAGTTCTAGATTGCTCTAAACAGTTCTATAAACGAATCTGGGGAGTTCTGGATTGCTCTAGACAGTTCTTAATGAATCTGGGGAGTTCTGGATTGCTCTAGACAGTTCTTAATGAAACTGGGGAGTTCTGGATTGCTCTAGACAGTTCTATAAACGAATCTGGGGAGTTCTGGATTGCTCTAGACAGTTCTGCAATTAATTATAAATGTTTTGGAGCGCCCTCGGTGAATCCAGTCGAGAACATTTCACCGCACCCTCGTAGTTCACTTACTTTACTTCGCTTCGACAATCTAATTTGATCATTTAATTACCATTAGTATTTTATCGGGACAGTTTATCGATGATTTAAGTACGATTTATTTAGCCTTTATTTACCTAAGAAATTCTTAACGACCTACTCAAAGTAATTGCCGAACGTTTATCGCGTTTATTCTTCATACAATCCGACGAAATGTCGCTGGGAAATTTCCACAAACTGCTCCGATTCGGCTTCGCGTTTTCCGTATCGCCTTGGTACGATCCTGGCAAAAGGGCTTTCAAATACCGAACGTTCAATCGGGCGTATTCGGCCTGTTTGATCGGCTTTTTCCTCGCCTCGTACCTCTTCGGTTTGGTCCACTTGGAGTGCAACAACAAATCCGGTTTTCTCGGCGGGAAATTCGCATCGCTCGAAATAATCAGCACGAGCTCGATGGCCACGATGTATCTGTTATTCAGGCTGAATCGCAGGAAAACGAACGCCTGGAGGCGTTTACTGGACAATTTATTACTTGTGGAAGAGATTTTGTACAGCGCCTTTGGTGTTACTCTCACCGAAAGTTTTAATTATCTGCTCATTCCTACTCAGTTAACAGTAGTGGTGGGTTATTTGTGGTACTACATTTATTACGCGGAAAATGTACAGACGTTTGGAAAGAGCCAGGGAAATGCTTTCGAGAAGTTCATTTGGTTGGACATTTCCAGGTGTATATCGCTCTTGGTGTGCCTCATTTGCGGTGCTTTGATGAAGATTTCGCGCATGAGATTCGTAGCGTTGAACGAGGAAATGAAAAGGATGCAACTAACTGGGCGAAATAGAAATATCAAGGCTTTGAAAGTTTGCTACGGGCGATTGCTGGACAATATTCGATTGTACAACGAAATTTTCGGGAGTTTTATATTTTGCTCGATCGTTAAAACCACTGTAGAGTTCCAAGGGTTCCTCACGTATTTTATACAGTACGAATATTTCAGCGGGTTACATCCAATTAGATATGTTTACAAATCCGGGATGAGCAGCTTTCTATCCTGGGTAAGTGCACTAGATTATCGTTTTATGTCGACTGTCATAAGTCAGTTGTCAGACCTTAGCTATGTCTTATTTCTACTTTTCTTTTACTACAAATAAGTAATTAGTAGCACATATGATTAGTATATATGATCTAAGCTTGTATTTTAATATATATTCAAATGGAACTCATCATTCAAACCCGTCTACGTTAAGTTACAACATAGTCCGTTCGCTGAAGGCACCTCAAAATTTTTAGTACATTCAGCGAATAGACTATAACATAAATTCCAGCTGGATGGATCGCAAATCGATCGTGAAATCAGTTTTGCAGCGTCTACACGATATTCTCCTGCGATTCCGTCGCTAAAGAACTGGCCGAGACGAGGAGAAGCTGCTTCGAATTGTACTTGAAAAGCCTGGATGATTGGTCGATCGATTCCCAACAGGATATATCGGACGTTCTGGAGCTTCTGGCGAGCGATCCAAAATTCTCGGCGGGGAATTTCTTCGAAATCCGAAGGGAAGTCGTCCTGAATATGCTCAATGTCGCTACGGCTTATGTACTGGTGACAGTGCAATTAAAAGGGAAGAATTGAAAGGGTTTAATGTGTGATTTAGAATAAAAACGAGTGGATTATAAAAAGTAATTGAGTATTTATTTCGTTTAAATAAAAGGCTTGTTTAAATTAAATTCCTCAAGAGGTTTTCAGGTATGTACACGAAATTCCTAATAATCAATAAATAAAAGAATAAATAAACTAATAAAAAAACATGATCACAAGAAACGACAACGTAAAAAGGAAATTAAATAGGATAATTTTATTTTACCGTCGCAATATATTCGTTTCCAATAAATTACATTAAATTTGTAAAAATAAACCGCAGCACTTTAAAGTTTTAATTACCAAACGAAAAATTAATCAAAGTAGAGTTTTCTTTCGATAGCGAAAACGACATTTGCGACGGCAAAATCGAGCAGTCTTTATACGAGGCGACTCAAAAATAGCGTATTGCACTTCCACCCGTCAATTGGATTTTTGAGCGACCCTGTACATCACAGATTCACGAAGCTGACCCACCACCAGACCTCCACCGGACCCCAAATTTCAGTTACCTAAACGACAAAAAAAAAAATAATAAAAAACAAAATTATTGCGCGCTACATTTAACCGTAATCGTATACAGATTGCTCCATTTTTCATTGCAACATAAGCTATGGGTGCAACAAAGACAACTTCAATTAGACACTCTGACAGCCGACAACTGTCATTTTAACAATCTTCCATTAGACACTTACAAAGGAAAAGGAAAGAGTGACTGATTTGTGTGATTGCAACTTTTCACTCTGACAGCTGTCATTTAAACAATCTTCCATTAGACACTTACAAAGGAAAAGGAAAGAGTGACTGATTTGTGTGATTGCAACTTTTCACTCTAACAACTGTCATTTAAATAATCTCTCTTCGTTCCACTCATAGAAATGACCATATTGCAATCAGAAATAGAGCAAGATGTATAATCCTGGGATGATCCCGTCGCCGCGTTAATATACGAGGGCCGGGCAAAAGGTTTCCTCTCGCCCCTCGTACATTTTCGTTAAATATCGATTCGGTATTGGAAAATACATATTTATATATAATTTGTTTTCGTTATCCTTCTCTCAGCACCAAAGAGTCCTGTCGAGGCGAAATTCAGGCGACATGTTTGCCGGGATTCAACCACTTTTTCATGTAGTAACAGAACAACGTGCTGATGTACAATAAAACTAATAAGGCACACGTTACACCTAAAGCTAATACTGAGGTTTTCGTCGGGCACGGTTCGATGATGGTCACCGTTTTATCTGAAATTAGTTCGATTTTAATGACTCTCTCCGAGTAGATTTTTAGTTGGAAATTCACCTTTACCGAAATCGGTGCTGGACAAATCGCTTTTGAGGAACTCCGATTGTTTATCATCGCCGAAATCCAACACCAAAATCTCCTGACTCAACGTCATATCCTCCTCTTTTTCCTCGTCCGTTTGATTCCCCACGCTTCTGCGTTTCCTCCCCCACGATTCTATCGACTCCCTTCCCCATTCGCAAACAGCCTACAACAAACCAACGAAATCAACACAACAAACAACCATCATATAAGAAATATTACCGGTTCGCAAGGTCCCAAACAATACTTCACGTTACACTGGAAAATCACCCCGTAGGATTCAGTAAACCTGAATGCTTCGTATACAGATTGCAATGCAGTACCATCTGGAGTAAAGGCTGGGAAAATAGTTGCATCGACAGGACAACCATCATCATCGATAATCTGGAACGTGCTCTTCGAGTCCTTCGCCATGGCGACGCAGCTTCTAGCGAATATGCCGTAGGGAGCTTCGAGAAAACGAAAATAGTGAATGCAAATCGATAGGAAAAGCGCTAAACTTACTGTCTTCCGGTATTTCGATCCTGAAGGTGAGCTTGTCGCCGATCCTGACGGTCTCCACCTCGCGCAATCTGCTATCCAGGATCCTGATCCTCGGCGGAGGCGCCTCCGGAGCGGACGTGATGCTGATCATCTCTGGATCTCTGGATATAACGACGGAAAACGATTAAACTAGAGATTCGCTGTTTATGGTGAGGAGAGGTTTTAGAGATGGTTTTCGAAGTACAAGAGACCTCTACATGATACTGAGTAATGGTTGAAATCAGTAAGATTAATAATGAAGAAGTAGATACTAGAAGATACAACTATCATTGAAAAAGTAGATGATGAAGATCTACTTGAAGTAGTTTAAGATTTAGATCTACTAGAAGATACTACTAACATTGAAAAAGTAGATGATGAAGATCTACTAAAAGTAGTATAGATTTAGATCTACTAGAAGATACAACTATCATTGAAGAAGTAGATGATGAAGGTCTACTAGAAATAGTCTAGATCTACTAAAAATAGATGAAGTAGACGATGAAAGATGGTCGATTTGATGCAAACCTGATCGGCATCATTCCGAAGGTAATGTTCTTGGAGGACATGTCGTAGGTGCACTTCACTTTGTAGATTTTATCGGCCTTCGTCATGACGACGCTGTGATGTTGGAGAACAACCGTGTTACTGTATACGCCCGTCTGTTAAAAAAAAAAAATACAAAAAGATCGTTAGATTAGAAACGATCTACTAAAAGCGTTCCTCGAATCGCCCACCTACAGATTTTTATCAAACACCCAGTAGTCGCTACTAATCGTTCGTCTACAAAGAATATTAACCATCTGCTAAATACGGATCGCTTGGTCCATTAAAATTCCTCGATAGGCACAACAAACGGAGCTCTATATACATCAACAATGAGTTATAACTCACCACCGATTGCGTATTACAGTCCTGTCCGGTCATGGTCAAGTCCAATCTGAAGAGATCGCTGTTGGCGACGTCGACGTTGCACGTCTCCGATCTGCCGAGGGCGTAAATCCTCCCGTTGAAAGGCTTATTAGTTCGAACTTGGACGGCGATCTTGGTGTCTTTGCAATTCACCGATACTGAAACCGATCGAATTTATAATGACCGAGAACTGGTCGGGTTTTTGCGATTCGCTTACCGTCGTAACAGGTGCCGGTTTTGTCGCAATTCACGTCGGTCCTCGTCAGGTTGTTCAACGTGGAATCTTCGGTGGTTTCGAAGACTACAGGTAAAGTGTTGTCGGGGGTGCTACCGGATACAGGAGATTCTGTAAATTGCCTGATTGAGTAACTAATACCACGTCCATTTGCAAATGCAATTTTCAACTGCCGAGCTACATTCACTGTTAAATGAACAGATTTTCCTATCGAATTCGCTTCGACGATTAATTAGTTCCAATCATCACCTCTTCTTCGAGTGTACACCGCGTTGTGATTAATAACATCGAATTAAAAATATGTAATAATGAGTAATTGGGTTGCAATGTTTCATCCATTAAACCAAGCGATTTTTCTACTGTATAATTAACTAAATTAGTACTTCCGTTGATTAGTTACAATGTTGGTGCTGGTTCAAAACGCTCACTACAATTAGAAGAAAATTCGATAGTTACTTTCGCATTGATTCTCGTAGTACAATCCAATCCTTTCCCCGTTATCGATCAGAGGTCTTTCGGCGTTCAAATAAGTACTCGGCCCGTCCGGCAGAGTCTTGTGGTCCAAATGGAAGAGCTGGCAATTGTATTGGTTACCTTGCGGCGGTCCTCTACAAATATTTACAACGTATACGAATAGATACAGAGCACTACAAACCGCCACTAACTTGTACAAGAACGATCTGCAGAGGAACTCGTTCTCGATCTCGCAGGCCAGCCTGCAGGCCGCCTCGCTGGTCACCTGCAACTCCTTATCGGTGTAGTAATGCAACGTGGCGTATTGGGCGACCTTGTCGTCGGCCACTCCGATCCTGGGCACCAGGTAATTACGGTTTCCTGCAACAAATTCATCTCGTCATACAGAGGACTCGCTACCGATCGATTGGTAGGTACCTTTGCAGGCTTGGTTGCCCTTCAGGCAGAGGTTCTCGAAGTAATCGACGCCCTGGGCGTCGACGAATTGGACGAATTGCCCGGCTGTTCTACGATCGGTGTCGCTCAATTGACATTGGAGAGTTACATAGTTGTATTCTGCTGATCTGCAGGTGAACCGGTGCTGGAAAATCGGTTAGTAAAGTCGATGAAATTAATGAATTGTTTGATGAGGTCGATGAAGAATAACCGAGTAAACTTGTAGTTGTTTTAATGGGATTTATAGCGAAAGAGCTGTTAAAGTTTAAAGTGTACAAACAAGTAAAGTTCGTTGGTGATTATAGTGTTAGTAATATCGTTAGTATTGAAAAATCGGTTAGTAAAGTCGATGAAATAAATGAATTGTTTGATGAGGTCGATGAAGAATAACCGAGTAAACTTGTAGTTGTTTTTAAATGGGTTTTATAGCGAAAGAGCTGTTAAAGTTTAAAGTGTTCAAACAAGTAAAATTCGTTGGTGATTATAGTGTTAGTAATATCGTTAGTATTGAAAAATTGGTTAGTAAAGTCGATGAAATAAATGAATTGTTTGATGAGGTCGATGAAGAATAACCGAGTAAACTTGTAGTTGTTTTAATGGGATTTATAGCGAAAGAGCTGTTAAAGTTTAAAGTGTACAAACAAGTAAAATTCGTTGGTGATTATAGTGTTAGTAATATCGTTAGTATTGAAAAATTGGTTAGTAAAGTCGATGAAATAAATGAATTGTTTGATGAGGTCGATGAAGAATAACCGAGTAATCTTGTAGTTGTTTTAATGGGATTTATAGCGAAAGAGCTGTTAAAGTTTAAAGTGTACAAACAAGTAAAATTCGTTGGTGATTATAGTGTTAGTAATATCGTTAGTATTTGCATATCCTATAACAGACTTGGCTTGTTTGTTTTCCCACAATTTCATCGCTTTCTTAAGCACATAAACGGAACAAACAACATAGTTAGTGTTAACGATAACACCTTCAACAGATCCCATCGAACCAAAACCAACATACCTCGTTGAGACAGGCGGCTAGACAGGCCTCCTTGGTGGAGGTGTAGATGAGCGCGTTGTCCAATCCGCGGATCATCTTGTTGGGGACGCGCTCGAAGGCCCACGGGCGCAGGCAGATGTTCTCGGAGCGCAGCTGCAGCTTGGTCATGTAGTACATGTTGGCGGCGCGCTGGGCGGTGGCCGACGGGTTGTTGGAGGAGGTTTCGTTCTGCAGCTGGCAGAGCGTTTCTTGGACGGGTATGAGAGGGTTGAGGACGAAGCTGAAGGCGGCCGCCTGGCATTCGGACTCCTCGCGACACCAGCCCTGGCACTCGAATAGGGTGAGGTTCTTCACGGTGTAGTAGGTGTTGCCGCGGTAGTCGAAATCGGTGATTTTTTCGAAGGCTATTCGAGCTGTTCGAGGCGAAATTGTTAGTGGAATGATTGTACGAAGCAAACTGTTGTTTTTTTTTTTACCTAATGTTCCATAAACGTTTACTAAGACTAGAAGTAGGCCTATCACAAGTATATTGGAGGTCGTCATCTGGAACAAAACGAAAGATATCTATACAAGTTGCTCCATTTTGCATTGCAACATAGGCTATGGGTGTAACAAAGACAACATCAATTAGACACTTATAAAGGAATAAGAAAGAGTGACATTTGTGTCATTGCAACTTTTGCACTCTGACAACTGTCATTTTGACAATCTTCTATTAGACACTTACAAAAGAAAAAGGAAAGAGTTACATTTATGTCATTGCAATTTTTGCACTCTTACAACTGTCATTTTGACAATCTTCCATTAGACACTTACAAAAGAAAAAGGAAAGAGTGACATTTATGTCAATGCAATTTTTCACTCTGACAACTGTCATTTTAATAATCTTTCTTTGTTCAACTCATAGTACCAACTCAATCACGGTGTATAAACATTTTATCGTTGGTTTTTGCATCGATAAAAGCATCGAGCTTTACAGAATTATAATGCAAAAAACACTCCGTTCTGCATATCCTCGCGATCTCATTAAATTCATATAAACACACGCATTATCTTGTCGCTGATGGAAAATTTAATGTATTCCAATAAAAAAAGGTTAAGTTATTTCCTCGACATCGACACACCTCTTTCGAAACCTCTTCCTTTTTTTTATTATTTCTCTCCTGCACTCGAGCAGCGAATAATCCGTATCCTGCGCTAGAACGATTTTTTGCTTCGTTAAATTTGCTTAATCGTGGAAAAAAAAGCCGATGAAACGGTCACGCCAATTTTCTAGGCGAACAAGTTGATGTCGAACAAAAATTGGATAAATTCCACCAAAGAGTTTAATTGGTATTATCGACGAGTTGCAGTTGAATAATGCATAAAAAAGATACACGTTTCGCGTCGATAAATTGGGGAAAATTCAAATGAGTTTCCCACATGCGCTCGATTTTAACCGGATAAAGCATTTTGTCGTTTGCAAATGGAGTACAAGCGCCCAAATTATTCAAGCCTGACGCGTTCGAAGGGAAAACAAACACAAAAAAAATCTACTACAATGTTTTTTGAATCCAACCAAGTGAATTTTATAAATGCCTGTATAATACTAATCCCTGTGAAGAAACTATCATTGCTACAAGAGCACACATTTAATAAGGGGACATTATTCTCTCATCGTTAGTTATAATATCGTTTCGATGTCAATCACTCGCGATTTTCTCGGCTTAATTACGCCGGTCGAAAGCGTAATTACGGCGGGAAATTTCGTGTAGACAATCCGAATATAGTGCTATTTCCCACGAAAAAATTGATATAATCATCGACGGGCAAAAAACCCGTGGAATTCCATAATAATCGCTCGAGTACCCATCACTAGAATGTAGATATTTCGCCAAATGTAGCTTGATAAATTGGATTGCAGATGAGGAAATTGGACAGTATGATGACAATGTTAGAGAATTATCGCTTCTATTACTGCCTGAGCATTTCTGGATTGGTATTGTGGAAATACACCACTGCAAATATTTATTCTATTATATTATTGTCGAGAGAAAACCCATTGTTGAGACCTTTTTATCGTAAACTTTTATTTTATGTACAAAAGAGTACATTTTCAGTAACGATTTCAAAACGAACGATCATAGAACATCATTTACAGAACTAAAGGAAACGTCAACTGTCAAATATGTCAACGTTTGACTGTATTCAACACCGAATGCAGGCCCAGAATTGCAGCTAAATTCCTGCATTCGTTGTGGTATAGAAATAGCTTGTAATGCAAGTCGATGGTATTTTTAGTTCGTTGCTAATTCGAAAATCGCCTCGAACAGAGGCGAGTTCAAGCGGGTTACTCGGTTCAGGTTAATTGGACCCACACACTGACCCACATATCTACCAGACACGATCGCACGAGTACCACGATATTATATATTCCTTCAAAACAATTTCTTAATAAGAGCATATAATAATAATCCTTAATAATCCGATTGCAACATGGTCATTTCTATGAGTGGAACAAAGACAGATTGTTTAAATGACAGTTGTCAAAGTGAAAAGTTGCACAAATGTCACTCTTTCTGTCAAATGTCACGCTCTGTATATCGAGCGTTTCTCGTCCCATTAACAGCTCTAAGGAGACCTTTTAGTCTTTGATCGTTCTCACTTTCGATTAAAGCGTCGTTAGATCTCCGTTTAGTTAGCGAAGATAAAGCGAATATTTCGGTATAATAAAGCCGTTTAGGTTTAGAAGTCGATGAATGGGGCACGGTCGGATGGTTAAAGTACAAAAGGCTCTTTTAGTTTGCGACATTGCGAAACTATTATCGAGCGAAACGGAGCTGTTTACTTATGCTGAATAAATTAAAGCGGTCTCTATTAAGTCGTCGTGTAGCTGGGTTGTAAGTACAAAAGTACAAAGCCGGAAGTTCGCGCGAATGTAAATAAGAAGGACGCGGATTCGTATTAAGGAGAGGAGCGCAATTAAAATCTTTTAATCGTTCGATATAAAATGGCCTCTAACGTTTCGGTTTTGCGATTAAAAAGAGGTCGAAGCGAGAGGCGAAATACTGTGTCATACCGTTAGAATGTACGATGCTATGTCGATGGAATATTATCCGCATGGGGGCCACGAATTGACCCCCGGGGACCCGGCGCGATCGTCCTCCTCCTCATCCTCCTCCATATTTATCGTTTTCCACATTTTTTTTAATTCACAATTGACAGTTGACATATACTTCTACTCATATTCAAATTTATTAGCTTCGACTACTCAGAATTTCTTGAAGATTAGTATTCTATAATTTGGAAATTTCACTAGACACACTTTAACATTAAACTAATACACACAATTTTTCACTCAAACATTAAAATTAAAACAGACTTTAGACAACAATTTTATGGTTAAATACCAGTTGACATATACTAAAAAGTTATTATTGACAATTGACGTATGAGCCGCGCTGTTGCCAACTCAATTAATTCCCGCGATGGTTTTAATTTATTAAAATGATACGCAAACTGGGCTCTCGGGCAGATTTATGGACTTGCTCTAGAAATTGCGGTATGCTAATCAACCTACACAACATGTAATAACAGTAGTGTAAGACTATGTACGAGTACGAGAATCGTGCGTTTAAAATGCATCGCTTATTTATACAGAGTTTGCTTGATTTATATTTCTGCAATAATAAGCGCACTCTCGCCGGAATGCCTTTAGTAAGGGCGATTGTGGCTGGTTTATTAGCGAAGCATTATATTTCTAAGGTTTGGAAACTGCCTATTCTTATGCATTAGAAAATGTGTCCTGTTATTTGAGGACTTTTTGAGCTTCACTTTTGAACGATCGGAGGACCAACAGCCAATCAGCGTCGCGCTACATATAAATCGCGGTTGTGTGAAACGACAGTTCGAGCTGTCAAAAGTGTCAAAAATTATTAATTTGACATTTCGAGGAAAAAATGGAGGAAATACATTAACCGAAGGTACGTTAGGGATGTTAACAACAAAATCATCGCTGTTTTAAGTATATTTTTATATTTTCTATCTATTTTTAGTTTGCATATAATCTTTCTAATTCGTACGCAAAAAAACCCTGGCCTTTTACAACATCGCCTCCTAGCGGCCGTTTTATGAACCCTGTTTCATCTTCAAATAACAGTACACTTTTTCAACCTATATTTCCAGACTTTTGAAACATACACGGCCTTTTATTAGCTACAATCGAATTCGTTTTGGTCTCCCGCACTATTTACGCGGCGCTGTTGCACCTATAGGGTCCATATTCCGCCATAATGAGGCTATTTTTAGTCGGAAAAACGGGGATAATTGGACGGCAAATGGCGGATAATGGTCGACCGAACAGATAAAATTCAACGCACACTCGATTAGTTATAGAGCGGTCGGCGCTGAAAGCTCCGCGAATCAGCTCATCGTGCAAGGTCGCCGGATTTTTCTGCTACTTATTTATTTTTTTCGCAGCCTTCGCTATCGATCGGCGAGTTCTCTCTACGGTATTAATAGAACCGGGCGAATTAAACCCTCTTTTAGTACACATGCTGCTCTCGCCGGGGGTTTTTATTAAATCTCTGCTTCTTTTTTTTTGTTAAACAAAACATTAAATTCGGACGGAGTAAAGAGTAGGTATAAAGAGATGTCGCTACAAGTTATGCTACAAATAAACCGTTAGTTTTTATTATTAGTTCCTTATACGAATCCGTCTTAATTCCCACAGTAAATATTCTAATTACGCCGGGGCATTGTTGGTGAAACGGGCTCGAGAACGAATCGAGGCTAACTACACACGAATTCGTTTTCTCGCCGGGCGAGAATTTCGAGGCGCGAACGGACGAAATAAATCCGGAAAAACGGTAGATGGTGTACCGGAGCGCCGCCGGTTTTGAGGTCAAACTGCATTCGTCGGCGCGCGCGCGGGGCAATCGGTACCATTCCGGGTACCGTTTTCATTATGTAATGACTCGACAAACTGCTTTACCGCTCTGTCGCATCGAAACGCCCTGACAAATTGCAACGCGAGCTCGCCATCGCGACCAGAAGATGATAAGAAACGAGAAAAAAAAAACGTTTCCATCGCCTTGTAACAAGTTACATCTTAGGCGAAGTTACTGTTGGACGATGACAGTAACAATCGCATCGAAGAATAGAAAGAATATAGAAACAGAATCTACTGTTGGAGTTGGAAGATGACAGTAACAATCAAATCGAAGAATTGAGAGAATATAGAAACAGAATCTACTGTTGGAGTTGGAAGATGACAGTAACAATCAAATCGAAGAATTGAGAGAATATAGAAACAGAATCTACTGTTGGAGTTGGACGATGATAGTAACAATCAAATCGAAGAATTGAGAGAATATAGAAACAGAATCTACTGTTGGAGTTGGAAGATGACAGTAACAATCACATCGAAGAATAGAAAGAATATAGAAACAGAATCTACTGTTGGAGTTGGACGATGATAGTAACAATCAAATCGAAGAATTGAGAGAATATAGAAACAGAATCTACTGTTGGAGTTGGAAGATGATACTAACAATCAAATCGAAGAACTGAGAGAATATAGAAACAGAATCCACTGTTGGAGTTGGACGATGACAGTAACAATCAAATTTACCAACAGAGATGGTAAATTCTCTTGACTAAATTGCACCAAATCGCACAAAATAGAAGTGCATGGTACCAAATAAGAGAGGCCTGCATTTAACCAATTGATAGAAAACAGCAGAAATAAACGAATTAATGAATCCATTGAACATCCATTTAATTAGACCAAAAGAAGATATCAAAATATGTAGGTAACATCTTAGAAGAGCTCCATCTCATTATAACAAACAATATTCATAATTATTCTACCTTCTAAACGCATTTATTAGTTAGAGCCAGAGCTTTTCGCCATCTCCACGATTCTGTTATTGAACCGTGACGGAGACACGTTCTCCCATTTGGCACCTCCATCGACCACATCGTCGATCTTCGACTTCGTGACGTTTGCGTGAATCCCACGCTTCTTTTTTTCTCCTCATTCGCCCTCCGTTTGTTGTTCTGTGCTATTCCTATTGTTCCCTTACATGTTCGTTCTATGCTAAGAGACCCGTTTTGCATTTACAGAAGCCTCCGGCGTTGGCGGGGAACGCGGTAAAAATAAAAATTGTCGTGATTAATGGGCTACCGAAGAAGTAGTAGTGGATCGCCGCTAATTAAATGCCTTCGTGAAATTAATTAAGCAGCGACCACCTGGAGGGTTGGTGGAAGTGAAAGAGTGATGTTGCTTTGGTATTTAACATGGTTTATGTCTTGATTCTTGGGTAGATAAATGGCTCTATTGGGTACCAAAATGGGTCTTCTAGGTCACTCATAAACGAGGTGTTTATTTGGAGTAGTGGTGATCTTAATTAAATGCACTTTTGCTTGATTAAATTGGTAAATAATCGATTCTCTATAGGTAACACATTAGAGCTTTTTCCGCTAAATTGGTTGCATAAACATTTAGTTAAAAGGATTTATCGTGTAGTGAATGGAGTAATTTTATTGTCTGTTGTTGTAGGGAGGATTATAATTTCGTTAATTGTCGGAATTTGGTAGGGATTTGTAGTTACAAATCCTTTTGATTAATGGAGCTGAGTTCTGGACGAGTACATTACAGGAATTTCGAGGGAAAAAGCACTCTTAATTTGCTCTATACAAAATTTCATCAAAGTAGAATTTTGTTACAGCTATAGTTGGTTTTTTTTCGAGTGAAAATTGGTCCTCGGACACTCGGTATACCGATTTTTACACTGTACCATAACGAATGGCTTCGTTTAGCATTCTTCGGATGCTTTCGTCGTCATTAACAATTCCATATACTGGCACAAATCGCGGTATGTCGAGCATAAATTGTTTTCGTGAAGACGTCGCCGTTTAGATAACGGAATTGCGTTGCATTTCCTGGTATGTAATATTATGATTAGAATTTTTTTCTAATAACGCAATTGCATTGTCTCTTCTACCGAAGGAATCTGGATAAATAACGCATTTTTATTCGTTCAAATAACCTCTTCCTGATTGACGATTACATAGCTCGTAAAACTCGATGAGTTATTTCGCTTGTAAACATCTTCTGCGGTATTAACAACACCTAATAAATCAATCTTTTGGAATCCTTCGAACTAACGGGATTATATCGGAGTGAAAACGCCGGTTATTCGTTCTTCAACAAATCGCTCGAATTATTAACCTACTTCGAAATGAAAATTCGAAATAAACCTAAAAGTAGTAAACGTTGATACGCCATTGGTTTTTCTCTTCTACTTTTTTTTTTTCCCGATTCCGTCACGGCGAAAGCGCTATTAGATTATTACGGATACTCAAACCATAACAGAGCGGCTTCCTTTATCCCTAAAGATGGAAAACTTGATTACATGTAATTAATATCGCATTATATCTGCGCACTGAAAGATAATAAACGCGTGAAGAATCCCGAGGAAAGTGCCAATCAAACGTTTCCCTAACAAAACACCCGCCATAATTATTCTTCTTTTTTTTTCACCAACGCAAAGATCGCAAGCAATAACATTATCAAATTCACTGTAGATTATAACTCAAGTATATGTAATAGAGTATAATTAATATTAATCCGTTTTTGGCGCCATCGGCGAAAGCCTCTACCTAACAGAAGTACTTAATAGTATATAAATGCATATAACAGTATTTTAAATGCGAGGTCGCTTTATGGGAGTCCATATAAGCGAGCACCACATGTTTCCCATAACGGAAGTTCGGTAATATTCAGTACAATCTGATTTTAAACTAACTAATTTACTAACGAGAGTCGATTAATTACAGGCGTTTTAATGAGCAAAGCGAGATTAACGATCGTTCGTTGGCGTATGTACTTAGTAGGCGATGTAATTTGAGGTTAAAAGGTCGCTTATTGACTTTTGACGTTTGATTAGTGACAAATGACAAATGACACTTTAACCCGATGAATCATCTATTCGTTGCGGAATCGGTCTAATCCTTTAAGTTCTAATTTAAAAGGAAACTCGTCGATCAAGATTTTTCTTTTTTTGACAAATCGGGAAAACTCCTCGAGGCGAAAACGAACCGACGATTCGTCGGAATTGATAAATCGCATTTCGATGTTTGGTTTTCCAAAACGTGCCGGGCATTTCTATCACAGATTTGTCTATATCTAATCGAAATCTCGCTCTGCATAGCAAAACTCAATCGGAACCATCTCCTCTTCGGTTCAGTCGAAGATCGATCGAAGCATGCAGCTCGATTTATGGAAAATTTATTCGATAATAAAGCTTTAAAGTAGCTTTATAAAAGCAAAGTTTAAAGATAAATTGTTGTTTACATGGCGCAGTCAATAGGATAAGCATTAAGACTGCTCGAATGGGAAATTATTCGAGAAGTTTTGTACGTGGAATATCTTTAGGGGTATTCAACTAGCCTCGCGGTAATGCATAGTTAGAGACAAAAGGAACAAATTCCCGATTTAACGGCCGATTGTTCGCCGTTTCGCCCACGCGACAAGGCCATTAAACGTCCAATCGATCTAGGCCGAAACCTACTTATCGAACAGCCCGCGGAATCGACGATTTGGCGAATATTTCCTCCCACCTGAGTTCGCTAAACTAGGTTTGGAGGTCCACCGGAAGTGACCTCGTCAGCTGCAACTCCTTTCCGACGTTGCCGATGTCCATCGTTTCATCCGCGATCTACGGATTTGCACGAAACGAAGTCGAATTAATAACAATTCGATAGGATCGATTCTACTAATAATAAGTAGATAAATTGAAATAGCGCGCGATCGTTGATAATTTTCCCAGCGAATCGGCAACTGCGAAAGTTTACCAACCACACGAAGGCCAACGCAGGCCATCGAACTTGGCCGGCCACCGCATTGTCAAGGTCCTCTTCTTCTTCTTCTTCTTCTTCTCTTTATTGTTGTGCGCGGCTGTTTTGTTGGTTGGATAATCAATAGTTACGGGCGCGTAACGACGCTTTAAACAGCTAAAGAATGGACGGTTTGACCGCGATTTTGCGAATGTCTGCGTTCGAGATTTTTTAATGCGCTAGATAGCCCGGTCGGTCGAGGCCTTTTGCCGCAAAGAAGATGTTAATTGGGTGATTTCCGAATGGCTGGGGCTTGGCGATTTTATAATGCGCTGGATAGCCCGTTTGGTCGAGGTCTTTTGCCGCAAAGAAGATGTTAATTGGGTGATTTCCGAATGGCTGGAGCTTGGCGATTTTATAATGCGCTGGATAGCCCGTTTGGTGGAGGTCTTTTGCTTGAAAGAAGATGTTAATTGGGTGATACTTGGCGAATTTATATTGCGCTGGATAGCCCGTTTGGTGGAGGCTTTTTGCTGGAAAGAAGAAGCGAATTCGGTGGTTTGAAAATCGATGGTTGCAGTTTGATGATGCATGACGGGTTGCCGGCGTTTTGGGTTGGTTTTATTAAATTTTTACGCTGTGATAAATTCGCTAAGGCGGAAAAACGGTTTGTTCGAAAATTGGATTATTAGATTATTGCGTTTTTTTTTATGGTGGAATCGATAATGGTTTTATTTATGTGCTGGAATTGGAATTACTGTAGATGTGTTTTTTTTTTGGATTCCACAAAAAACTACAGCACGTAATAAAATACATTTTATTCAATTTCACGCAATAATTCACTTATAATTCTCCATCTATCGGAGTTCACGATTCGTACCGGTGAACAGTGGCGCTTTTTAATCATAAATAATAGACAAAATTTTTGGTTTTTTTTTACCTCATTACATCCGATTGTTAATTTAACGAATAATCCGCCATTTAACCGCCTAATTCGAGTATATTCGAGCGAAATGAGGCTTTCATTACGCCGCTGTTGGAAGAAAACGTTTTCCGCTCGAAGAGCATACAAATTACCAACCGGTTTCGAATTTTTTTTTGTATATACCGAAGCAGCAATCCCAAACAAAGCAATTTTCAATTTTTTCTACACAGAAACGCAACTTATCTAGTGTATCGGTAGAGTAATTCTTCTACAGCAACAATACCCGATTGTCTTCAGAAAAACCATTATATTTGAAGTTAAATATTACATGTTTTTATTCGTTAAATGCACTAGATGAAACATCAATTCGATGATAGCAATTTAATCTCTTTGGGAGTAAAAAATAATAATTATGGCAAAGCCCGAATTTTCGCTGATAAATAATTAAAGGAAACTTTCCCAGCGAGGTTGATTAAAATTTTCATCATGAAAACTCGCCGAATTTCACGATGTATTTAATAAATAACTATGATTAATCAATTACTTTCGGCAATTACCTTGATAATACAAATTTTATTATTTACCACTCACCAGTTTCGATATTGTTGAAAGCTTACCTGAAACAAAATGAAATTTATTAATCTCGGAGTAATTGGAAATTAGTGGAATGTGGTTGATTGATTGATTTTATCGTTTCTTCTTATGGTTAGGTTACCAGGTCAAAGAGGCATTGTTATAACCCACAAATAACCTCGATTCTTCTAATACAAAAAATTCGATTTTCTATACACATAATGATTTAATTAAAACACCTAAAACTCCTACGCGATTTATTCGAAAGAACGATTTTTTTTCCGAATTAGAACGTCGAAAGAAATCATTAATCAGCGTTAATGAAGACAACAATTCCATTGTATGTACAGAGTGTCTCGTTTTTTTCACCTTCGAACGCTCGATGTAAATACATCAGAAGGAGATTAATGTTTTCGATTTTTTGCAATTTAGTCCGCTGTTATAAACCGATTAATGGTTAAAAAAATTCACAATTCCACCAGCAGAATTTATAAACAATCCTCTTAACTCAACGTTACTTAATAGTCGTCTTTATTAGCGCTTTAATTGTCCTCATATCGGAATTAATGAAAGATTTAAATGCTCGATGTTTATCTATCGATTTTAATACTTTTCTTCGTTTATTTTGCCCGCCTCTACCGAGCTCGTTTCTCTAACGATAAACAATAAATTCGAAATTTATTGGACACTTGGAAGTTATTATATTGTTTCTAATAAGTGTCCATTCTGTATACGAAATTGTGACATTCGTAGCGGATTCTATAGCGAAGAAGAGAGAAGAGAATTATTATTCTAAGCACAACTCTTCTACCGACTGGGATTTGATTGATATTCAAATTGGTCGAAGTTCGAAATTCTTCGCGAAATAACTGTATTGTCGAGTGAAAAATTCAACTTATAATCGTAATTACCGAACACCCACTATAAGCGAAGGCCTCGATTCGAGATCGTAGGCGTTTAATATCACGTTATTATTCAGCAAATGAAACTCTAACGTTACGTGTAATGGCGTTTGTAATTGCGAACGGAATCAGAAGTAATTAAAAGCTCAACAGAAATATTTATATTGTTAATCGAAGGGTTAAAAATGAGAAGTTTAGTCCAATGACCAGTTCTTGTTGCGCTTTTCATCAACTTGTGTGGGCTTCGATTAAAAAGAAAAGTTGCCGGATAATAATCGGACGATTTAGCGATACACCATAAAGATAAAAACACCATAAAACAACCATGCTAATTTATTCGTAATTTATTCGGTCGAAATTTCGCAAAATACAAACCCAATTTCACCCAAACTCCCATCGATTACAAGATTACCTAATATCGGATCCACTCTTTTTCCTCTTCTTCATCACGAAATCGTCGTCTAAAATGCAACTAAAACGATCCATCTCGCACTTCGCAGTCAGTTACAGCAAGTTACAACAAGTGTTACTGACCTACGCTGAACCCTCAAGGTCGTCTATGGCGGTTATTAATAGAAACTTCTGGTCGACCGCAAGTCGGAGGCGCGATATCAACGATCGCCGGAGAATTTTCACAATCGATGGAAGTCGATTCGTGAAGAAATTCGATGAATTTACACCCATATGGGTGTACTGAATAGTCGAACTAAAACCAGCCAATTCTAAACACATGAGCTCCAAGTCTTTGGAAATTGGATGTATTTGATGGTGTAGAAGAGTATTTTGGATTGAAAGCGTTTGGTTTAGTGTAGGTACATTCATGGTTGGTTTGGTGAGTGTTTTGGACTGCAATTTCAGTGATTATTTGGTACATTTTTGTACTATTCTGGTCAATACACTGAAGTCAAATCAGTAAGTAATTTAGTACATGTTCTGGTCTTCTTTGACCAAGTTTAATGGGTTCTTTAGACTTCCATTTCGATCAGTATCTTCCCTTTTTCTATTTAAATAAGTTTGGTTCATTGAATCATGACTAGATACGAGAAGAAATTCGACGAATTTACACTCATATGGGTGTACCGAATTGAACTAAAACCAGCCATTTCTAAACACATGAGCTTGGAGTCTTTGGAAATTGAATGTATTTGCTGGTGTAGAAGAGTATTTTGGATTAAAAGCATTTGGTTTAGTACAGGTACATTCATGGTTGGTTTGGTGAGTGTTTTGGACTATAATTTCAGTGATAATTTGATCCATTTTTGTACTATTCTGGTCAATATACTGCAGTCAACTCAGTAAGTAATTTACTACATCTTCTGGTCTTCTTTGACCAAGTTTAATGGGTTCTTTAGACTTCCATTTCATCCAGAATCCTCCCTTTTTCTATTTAAATAAATACTTTAAGCGTTACTTGGCTCAATCGACCATAACGATCCATTTTCTCTATTGAAGAAGCTTCTACACAAACGAAATTTCCAACGTATACATTCTTTTCAATGTCGCTACAAAGAAACTAGTCTAACAAACATCCTTTTAAATGCGCTAAGAACAGATGATAGAGGATCTAAGTGCACGTAATAAATTTTCGCGAAAATCGCAATTGCATCGTCGACAAAAACCTATTCTCTTCTAACACTGTAGAATGGTTGTGTTGGGACAAAAAGTAAAAAGAACATCCGACTTTATCCCGGTCTATCTGCAGCAGCGCCATCTCCGAAAAGGTGGAAAAAAAACCTGAAAACTGGCTCCGGTTCTGTCATTTGTCATAGTCATAAAATCGCTCACTTCACAACGCTTTTATCGAGATGGATATCTCGAAACTACTTCGTTTACATCGCCGGTTAGGCGATTAGAAATTTTTTTTTTCACCCGCAGGAAATCGCCCCATTTCGTTGGATAAATGAATAAGATTCTTGGAAATTATATAGCGTTGTATCATCTAATAAATCTCTTCTAACAACTCGAAGTTGGGCATTTGAAGTATCCTGCAATTCGCGATGAATCTCCGACAGGAAATCTACCTTTTAATCTTCCGGTATATTTCGTTTTCCGATATGGCTTTTAAAAGCTGCTCGTTTTCCGCGCTTAATTTAATCCTCCTCCAACATTAACTGGTTAATAATAGACGATTCGGATCGGTTCGAATTGATGATTACTCGGCGTTTCTTTAATATATTAACTAATGTCTTCATGAAATGTTCCGCCGGAGTTTGTAATTTTTTTGTCGAACCGGCTCGTCATTATTTATAATTCGAGTACAAAGTATGTGAGAACCGGCAATTTGACGATAATGTATCATTAAAAGGAAATTTCAGGTATTCTTTTGATGAAATTTGAGGCGAAATAGAAGAAAATTCATCGACTTTATCGTTAGTTTTATTGTCTTTATACTCTTCTACATCTACATTAATGTTTCATTCTGAAATTTGGGGCGAAATGAGAAGAAAATTCATCCATGTTATCGTTAGTTTTATTGTCTTTATACTCTTCTACATCTTCTACATTAATGTTTCATTCTGAAATTTGAGGCGAAATGAGAAGAAAATTCATCGACTCTATCGTTAGTTTTATTATCTTTATACTCTTCTACATCTTCTACATTAATGTTTTATTCTAAAATTTGAGGCGAAATGAGAAGAAAATTCATCAATTCTATCGTTAGTTTTATTGTCTTTATACTCTTCTAAATCTTCTACATGAATATTCCATTCTGTATGGTTACAGTGTTGCCGGCTCGGCGATTTTTTCAACGACCCAGGCGTTAATTAAAAAAGGCATTATTCAAGCGCTTGCAGTGAAATTGATTAATTACCGGTGGCTGGTTCTGAAGAGGTTCTTTTGTCGTTCGTTAGGAATTAAGAACCTGCTCTGGGACTGTTAATTATATCTGGTAGAAGTCGAGTAACGACGCCGGGAATGTTGTAAATTTGTCACTTTTTTTTCCATCTGCAGCTTTTCTGCGGCGATTATTTATAGCGGTAATTTTTTTGTGAGTTCTACATTTTTAAAATGCGCTTTGTTGGGTCAAGAGCGATTCAATTCGCGAGAGTAACGGGTTATTTATTTTTTTTACGCTCGAGAGAAATATCGGTTTTAATTATTTAGAGATCGGGCGAGAGCGAAACTGCCAATTCGATGTCGATAAGTCGAAAATTGAAAATGATTTTCCGGACGGAAACTTCCCAACTTCCTCGCGAGAAAATCCGAGTTGATTAATCGCGGAACAGAAGTGACGGGTGAGTTATTTTTTTTATATATAATAAGAAAATTCTTCAAACGTTTTGAGCCATTATTGATGGTTTAATGGAAATTCGGAGCTCAAACGGATTGCTTGTTGAAGCAAATTTGAATCGAAAAAAAACTCATACAGATTACTCCATTTTTCATTGCAACATAGGCTGTGGGTGCAACAAAGACAACTTCAATTAGACACTTATAAAGGAAAGAGTGACTGATTTGTGTCATTTGTCATTGCAACTTTTGCACTGTGACAACTGTCATTTTAATAATCTTTCTTTGTTCAACTCATAGAAATGCGCCATGTTGCAATCGGAAATGGAGCAAGGTGTATAAGATGCATCATACAGAGTGTTCATCGTTGAGTGAACATCGCCCGATTTAGAAACAAGAGGTCTCTTTAGTCGGCTCCCGAAGGACATAAAACTAATAGGTATAGAATTTATATCTTACAGGACATTGACCATAAAAAATATCGCGTGCCAAGTCAAGGCGATTATCTCCGATTTTGCATAATAAATTCTCCGACCGTACGAGAATATATCTGGTCGGAATTTATCGAATCTTGAGATAGGTCGTAAACTCGACTAAGGAATTATTAAAGCCGTTTTACGGCGCATAAGTGGCGGGTTTTTTTTTTACACTAAGAAATTTGATTTATCTCCATTAGATTTATTTGTAATTTATTACAGAAAAAATTTGTTACACAACAAACGGTGATTTTTTTATTTTTTTAGCTAGAGGATACCCAATCTCGATGCATAAATTATACATTTACAAGCGTTTGACGATAATTAAAATTCTCCAATGCATATATACATTAATATTTCTATAAGCTGAACATGATAGGCATCGCCTTCTTCGCATATATAAGCGAATATAAGAAAACCCCCTCGGGGGGAAACACTTTTCTTATAACCGTTACTTCCTTATAAACACACATCCGTATATACGAATGAAAACTCCCTAATCTACTACCCGATAAGAGTTAGTTTATACCTTAAAGGTAAATGCCAATTTATGCGATTTAACGGTCCATCCGGACGGGCCCGTTACTTCTTTTTCACCCAATATCAGTTCACACATATCGAACGCTCCTCGTAGTAAACAATCGCTAAATATATTGAACACTCCTTATAGTAAATGATCGCTAAATATATTGAACACTCCTCGTAGTAAACGATCGCTAAATATATCGAACGCTCCTTATAGTAAATGATCGCTAAATATATTGAACGCTCCTCGTAGTAAACTACCATACGAGGGAAGTTCTAAAAATGCTCGGTTTCGAATTGGGCATCTGTAATTAAAGTAAATGCAACGAAAGAAACAATAAGAAACAACAGTTTTTTTTTCTTTAATTATGTTGATCGAGCAATTAAATTGTGTTTACCGTTCGGTCCATTATAAAAAAAGTTATGTACAAAAAGCGTTCGGTAAACACGAATTCAATTAAACCGTTCGGATGTTTCGGAGTTCGTAATAAGCTTGTCGAAATGATCATTTCAAAACCGATACGAGGTGAGGTCGAAAATATCTCTTGCATGCATCATTTAAGCGTTATTATGTAGTAAACGAGGAAGTATAAAAACGTAATTAAATTAACGACCGCGTTATTATTTAATAACGTTTAATTAAATGAAATTCCGCGTTTAGATTAGACCGGGAATTAGCATATTTTCCGCGTTACATGTCCTCGTACACATCGAAACGCGGCTAATGAAATGAACTTTATTCTGGGAGAATTCCCACAGTATAATCTTCTGCCAGGCATTGTTATTTACACCGAATATGTATAGAAGAATTAGTGCCATTGGTCATTAACATCTGAAACTCGACACTTCAATCGTTCGAACATTGTATGGTAATTTAACGTTTGAATAATTTTCACGGCGCGTTATCCCCCCGACTATATATCGTATAGCTTCTTTCACAGGATATAATAATTCCTTATGTATTGAAATATTCACGCGGTAAGTATCTAATAATGTTTCGGGAAACTTGAAATAATCCCAAAGAAAATTGACTTATAGTAGATAATGAAGATGATTTTCTCTCTACTTTTAGTCAATCGGTTTTCTCTCTACTTTTATTCAAAGATTTTCTCTCTATTTTTAATGATTGAATTTTCTCCCTATTTTTTTTCAACGATTTTCTCTCTACTTTAAGTCAATCGGTTTTCTCCCTAGTTTTAGTCAGTGGTATTCTCTCTACTTTTAATCAATCGGTTTTCTCCCTACTTTTATTCAAAGATTTTCTCTCTACTTTTAATGAATGAATTTTTTCCCTATTTTTTTCCGAAGATTTTCTCTCTAATTTCAATCAATCGATTTTCTACCTACCTTTATGAATGATTTTCTCTCTACTTTTATTCAACGATTTTTCTCTCTACTTTTAGTCAATCGATTTTCTCCCTACCTTTAATCAATGATATTCTCGCTACATTTATCGTCGGTGATTTTCTCTCTACTTTTATGACGATTTTCTCCCTAATTTTAAAGACTTTTATATTTAGTATGTATACTTTTTTCAAAGAAACTTATAGATATATAAAAATGGTTATACCGCCTTAACGCACAAAGTTTATATGGACTCTATTTGCTTAGCATTAAAAACCACTTTAGAGCCGTTAAAATTCCTAAGCTTAAGTAAATTTGCCCTTCAATTTGTGCGTATATTTCCCTCGATAGATCCATTAGAACGCACTCCGGGGGTTTCGTTTCTTTAAACGATTGTTAAGCAAATAAGAATGTCTAAAGAGATATGAATAAAAAAAAAAGGCGAAAAGTACCATATGGTACCTAAATAAAAGACGCCAATTACATTCTGAAATACACGGATTCTCGTTCGTTCGCAGGATCGAACGGTACAATCCCGTTACGAGAGCGAAGTCTGGTCATTGTATCTATAAGAAAATATCTTTCCAACTAAGACCCGTTGATGGAATATTTTATTCATCGGATATGCTGATTTAATTCACGAAATTATGTAGTGTGAATAGTATGTAGGTAATGAATAAATACATTTTCTCAGTGTGTTTAATTTATTAAATATGTTCTGAAATAGGTCAATTTTTTTGGTAGATTAAATTTTGAAAATTTAGTTGTATTCTAGGGAGTTTTTAGTTAAAGGTGAAAATTTGTAAAATGTAAAAGCGTAGATACAAAAATTGATCTATTTCAGAAAGGTTGTGAATTTTTATTAACTTTGATTTTGTAAGTTTCTATAATTGTTTTATATTTCTTTGATATCTGATTTAATAGTTTTTAATTTAAATCCTTTGAAAAATATTGTAGTATTTATGATTTTTTTTAGGTAAATTTTTTCAAAACTTCGTTATTTTCTATGCTATTTCTGCGATAATTTAAAGAATCCCAAAATCCAAAAAATGGTAATCTCCAAATTTACCATAAATAATTTTCATTAGAACACCGGTAAAAATATTCCCAATATTTCAACACTATTTTTAACCAAAAATCATCCTAATATATACACAACAAAATAAATTAAACCTGCAACAACAGTACAACATAATTAAAAACCCCTGTTACAAAAAAACCCTACAACACCATCGAAACAATTCAAAACAACATACCTTTTTTTTTCTTCAATCCGACGACAAACAAACAACCACAAGTACAAAATAAAAAAAAAATAAAATATATAGGTTTCTGTCCAGTGACGCAGCAGGCGTTGAACTCACTTGTTACACACTAAGTCACAGCACACTATAAACGTTAAAACGTCAAAGTCACTTCTTCACTGCGAAAGATCTCAAGCAAAATACACGAACGAAGAAGAAGATCTACCAAAAAAAATCAACTCTATATACTTATATATAAATATATAAATATAAATCGGCCGTTCCGACGCTGTGGGAGCGCAGAACTGAGAAATGAGTTCAATCCGCAGGTGTCTCTTGGTCTTATAGTCGACCGAAGACGGTTACGCAAGGGCTGCTATTGGTCAGCTCGCTGAGGATCCTCCGATCCGATTGGACGGAGAAGAAGATTCTTCTTTTTCGAATAAGACTCGCCGGAACAGTTAAGTCTCTTTTCTACTGCACGAGAGTCGCCTTTAGTTGAGCCTTTTCCTGCATATGCATTGAACGTTATACATGTTTCAATGTATTTGTATTGTTTGTGAAAAGATTGAACGGATTAAAAAAGGATTTTCTATAAAGTTGATTGATAAGGGATGATGGAGATGCTGGAAAGACTCGGAAGATAGCTGGTTGTAATTGAAGATGATTGAATGAAAACTGGAAATAATTTCAAGTTATCTATATTTGATTTGAATGAATAGCTAATGGTAATAGGACTTCATGTATAGGAAGATGTTGAGATAATAGATTGGATTAGAAAATAATCTTGTAGTAGTAAAATTGCAGATCACCAAGAATATGGAAGAAGAATCGAAAGCGAGAAGAATCTTTATACGTTTTTTTCATAAATATATGTACAGGGTGTCGCAAATAACTACAAAATCTCTTAGATAATTGAAGCTAAAATGCAAATTTCTGTTCGCAATTAATATTCTAGAACCAGATAATATGCCATAAAATTTTTTTTCGCTAACAATTTATTCGCATATACAATACACGAAAAGACCGGTAGCTGAATCCGAATAAGCAGTTTAATCCATCTAATTCGCCTCCGTTATAATCCATTAAGTTTTTTTTTTTGTTAAAAAATTAAGGACGAAATGAATCTAATAGCGTTTTTCTCGGGAGTTGAAAAATAACCAAACGGTATATATGTGTAAACGCTTGTTTAATTTTAACCGGCGGTTATATAGCGTGATTAATTTGCATCGAATCGGTTAATTTTTCGAAACACGATAATATAAAATAGGCGTCTGGCGATTAGGCCCGGTTAATCGTTTTTTTTCCTATCATCAAATTAATTGTAGGTTAGAACAGTCAGGTAAATTGTAGTTAAGAAAAATGCAGTGGATTTTTTTTTTAATTAGAAAACGAACGGTGATTTAATTGGGAATTTTCGTGATGGAGTTGCGTGGGCAAATACCTGCAGTGATTTATAAAGAAGCATCAACAACAATGCGAATTTCATTTTATCTCGATCTAGTTTATGCTTCAAAAGTGCATCGAGTAAATTCTTCATGCGTGAATTGATCTTCGTGATTGCTTCGTGTAACCTATTTAAACAGGCAAATAAATAAATAAATAAATAAAAAGTGACCCGCATAAATTGGGGAAAAAAAAGGTCTTTTAATTTCATTAGCCGATTCCCGAAAACGGTACTTTATATAGTGATAGTGATCCTGATGATCAATGGATTAGAAATTACTCGATTGGTTTTTTTTATTTCTCTCAAACAGTTCATATTTCGAATCGGTTTTTACCGAAGAAGTGTGAAAAAAGCGCTCGAATTAATTTAGCAATTATATAGAAATTTCTTCTTTCCACTCTATTTATTATTTCGCAGGTATTTAATACACAGTATATACATACATAATAAATTTTGTATACACTTGAAAAAATTAAACTCATCCTACAACACTCCAATTAAAAAATACATTATTATCTTCTATAGTCTTCAACTAACGCATGTTTTTCATTGCATTTAATGCACTGTTATTCGCCTTTTATCATTCTCGAAGCATTTTAGAATAAACCTGTTTAACAATTCGAAAAAGAAAATAACTCTACATGCAAAATTCATTCGACGCGACATTTCCCACCGTTTATAAAATTATTACCGGCAATTACCGTCGGTTATAGAACGAAAACAGTTTCGTTTGAACTTGAATTAAACTCTATAGTAAACATTCTATCGCATTGGGACTTTAAGATGAATGATGTTGTATGCAAAGTATTGGTTTAGATGACAACTTGGAGTGTTCGATTGGATAATGAAATGCGGATTCTTCGAGAGTATTCGAGTTATAAAAAAATAATGTAGAAATTAAACGGTTCAATGGAAGTGGAAATTTCGAGCGAGAGGCTAATTGTGTGAAAAATCGCGTGGGTTTCGAGTTGTATTTATTATAGTAAATCTATCTCTGAAATTGTGTTTATTTAATATCCCCTTGAAATTCCACCACGGTCGACTTTTGATCCATTACAAACTGCCCTAAAACTATCCACATTTTAATCAATCTAAACTTCCAAACTTAACAGTTAATTAAGTAGACTAACAATCGATCGAATCGCAAAAAAAAACTTTTTCTATTGAACTACTTGTGTTCGATCAATTAAGTTATTTAATAACTCCTCGGGGACGATTCCTCGGCCTCGTTTCTCCTGTTATTCGGCGACCTTCTGGCCTGTACACGATTCGCGTTCGGTTAATTTAATTTCCACCAGATATTCGTATGAGTAATAACAGTTTTCGTATATGTAGAGGAAGAAGAATATTTCGTCGATGACCGGTATTTATTGTGATGTTAATACGAAAATCGTTTATTGGTTATTTGGATTCTACTTTTGCTGGAATGCCACAATTTGACCTCATGACATCGAATCTTTAAATAACTGAATATTAAGGTGTATTATACGAAGCTTTATAAAGACACCGACAGAAACACCTAAAGGTAGGTAATATAATAAAATATTGAGACATCTTAAATGTATACAGGATGTACCTATATAGGTATATATTAAAGAAGTTTCAGGATGTTAAAGTTGTACTTAATTTTCCATCGATTTGGAAATATAATAACAAACTTTCTACACGACTATATTTACCATTTAATTGCTGGTAATGAGGGTAATAATTTATTAACTCATTGACTACAAACGAGTGATTCGAAGAGCGAGGTTTATCTCGTTTTGCGAGTTTTTAATCTCAATTTAATACAGAATAATTTCACGCTCGTTCTTCCTTGTAATCTAGATCGCGAATACCATGTCAATAATATGAAGAAAAAAAATCTTGCATTGCATTAGGTAATTTGCGTTTTACATAAATATATAGCGTTTTATAAACTGCATCATTGTAGCCGAAATAAAATCGAAATAGTATTTTTTTTTTGGTGGAATTTTTCGGCCAAGCCCCTTATTAATGCCTACACGAATTGTATCTATTTTATTAGCGTTATGTTATTAGCCCATATGTTGTTTGTAAACGGTTTATTGTCATGTAAAAAGCTCTGGAATTTCGAGTAACTCTCATAAATACATAACGAATTAATTTTTTCCTACAATTCCACCACGGAAAATCGGCAACTTTCTACATCATTCGCGAACTGCAGTGAATAAATTCCACGTGGATGGAACAATAAACAAATATACAACAACGAGGAAGTCGCCAATAATATTTCCCATTCGCTACCGGTAAATATCCCGTCCGAAATTGGCTCATAAATAAAATATCTTCCTTAAATTCATGAGGCACGATTACCCATTTACAATTTGCAATGCATCAGCAAGCGGAATTGCAAAACATCATGACGAGATTTAACCGGGGAAAAAGTTGTGTCATCTAAAGTGATAACTTCATGTTTGCGTCGAGGAAATTTTAATTATTCGGTTTTCGTGATTTATATTTTACTTGACGAGAAATCGATTGCGCGGTAATTGGTGGGGTAATTAACACAATTACGCGATAGAAAAATGGTGTAAATGTATTGATTAACGGTCGATCGGTTAATTAACAGTTTCGCGAGATTCGAATTGTTGTCTTATCTGGTCGAGTGTTATGCGAAGATTTACAAAAGACTTCCATTATACGGTATTTATCGAGGCTTTTGGTTTTATTTTAAACGGTTTTAACAGTAGTTTCACGTGTAATCTAAGAGGATGGAATGTGCATGTAACTTTTCGAAAAAATAACTCGATATTTAGGGCGTTATTTTCGAAATCCGAAAATTTTAACAGTACCAAACGATTTTAACGACTCGTTAACTTAACAAGGTTTACACCGCACGATTCTACACCGGCCGTTTTAACTGTGCATTTTATATATAATGTTAGTTGTAAAATCGGAGAAACCTGCTCAGTCATCAATCGTACGATTATTTTTCCGCAGCGACTTTTACTATACAGGGTGGCCCAGAACTCACGCCCCACCCGGGAAATGCCTTATGGAAACGACAATGGAGATGCCAAAACTGCAACCGAAAACATGAAAAAGTCATTCTTTTGGTAAATAAAGAGGTTGAAAATCGACCAATCCCAGTAGGAATTCAAATCCACGAAAATGGTCTGGTCTGGGCCACCCTGTATATAGAAAAAGAAGACGCCCAGACAATTTAAGACCCACCGATTGTGGACGAGCAAAGGTTACGCAGTAAATTACATGTCCGTATGGTCGTTTTCGCTATTCGAAATGATTTATCGAAAACTAAAGCCCAGCCGACGGATTGTTAAATATAATTTTCTATATAATACAAATTTGTCGATGGGAATGTTTAAATTGATTCTAAAAGGATGTCAGTGAAGCTTGATTGGTGGTTCGTTGGTTTATTGGTTAACTTGAGTGGAAAAGTCGTTATTTTTATTCAATTTAGTTGATATATACAAGCAGATTCGTTATCTTATACCAAACGGTAATTTATGTTAGAAAATAGCGTCATTTGCACCATAACATCGTAACATTTGCACAATTTTCTTCTCGTGAACAATACAGGTACGTTATAGAACGCTCCATAGACATTTAGAACACTCCAGAATCATCTAGAACTGTCTATAGAACCATTTAGAACGCCCTATAATCATTGAGAATACTCCAAAATCATCTAGAACTGTCTATAGAACCATTTAGAACGCCCTATAATCATTGAGAATACTCCAAAATCATCTAGAACTGTCTATAGAACCATTTAGAACGCCCTATAATCATTGAGAATACTCCAAAATCATCTAGAACTGTCTATAGAACCATTTAGAACGCCCTATAATCATTGAGAATACTCCAAAATCATCTAGAACTGTCTATAGAACCATTTAGAACGCCCTATAATCATTGAGAATACTCCAAAATCATCTAGAAATGTCTATAGAACCATTTAGAACGTACTATAATCATTGAGAGTACTCCAGAATTGGTGATTAGTGGTTGATTGGTGGTTGATTTATCGTTCCAGGTTCTGGAAGGTTTTGAGCAAGAAACACCCGTTAAAATAACATTCATTAACACTCTGTATATATTATTAGACCGATTTTATGAGATGGTAATGTTAAGGATTGGAAACAGAGCAGTCTGGTATGATTGTGTATAGGTAGTGTAAAAGAAAGATAAAAGATATTCATCCTAATATATTGATTGCAAGCCAATAAAGAAACTCTCTAACGACTTATCGTTTCATTATTACTCTATTATCTGGAAAATCGTGACTTTCTATACCTACGCATTATTAAAATAATTACTCGACTGATTATTTTAATAACTAGGAAATCGATGCTAGGAAAATTTCGTTCGCCCGGATTCTCTCCAGTTTAATAGACCCGTTGGTTGTAATTTTTTTTGTTCTATAATGTGGCTAATTAGCGTTACATTTTCGCCGGTAATTCGATCGCTCGCGATAATTTCGCGCTTCTGGATCGACTAGCAAATGTAGAAATCTAACTGTTTTTGATCGAGATGTTTTGCATTTTTCGAATGGTCGACCTTGCTAGCACAGTTTCTGTCCGTTCGCTTGCAGTATTTTCGCCAAAACGGTACATTTCTATTTTTCGAAATCCGCTAATACAGAACTCGGGATTGTTGTTTGTAAATTACAAGCAAAAGTAGTGGATTTAATTATTCTGTTATTTATTACAACGATGTAGGTTTGTGTGTGAAATTTGCGCTTCTATTTATCGCATAATATTTAGTTAAATTCTATCTACTTCATCGAATCTAGCATCGAATTAATATTCCAACTGGCAAGCTAGATTCGATGAGTTACGATTTCCTTATTCACCCTAATAGGTACAAGAAATGGGTATAATGCAAAAAAGAACAAGGTTTTCTTAAATAGCTTGTACATTAAACACGTTATGAATTTTTTTTTTCTTGTGCGTGTAGAGTTTAATGCCTCTCTGCGAGTTATAATGGCTTGTTAAGCTCGAACGACGGGAATATAATAATATATAAAATAATGTATTCAAAATAAACGACTGCTGTGTAAGTACTTATAAGTATAGAGGTACCTCGTGGGGTTGACATCCGTCCTATAAATTACCCAACAATGGTACTTACACTATTGTATTTATTAAAAATGGTCAATTTATAGCGAGTGGAAATTTCTAAATAATTGATTTAACAGTGTACAAAAGTGGCTTAGTTTTAATCCGGATAATTTTTCTCGTGTAAACCCGATAATAAAACTTTTCTCGCTCGCTGGAAAGCGAATTTGTTGTACGTGTAAAAATTTAATTAGATAACAAAATCAATTTCAATTTCCGCAACAGCCGGTCGGGCTTTCCTCGATCCATCTGGAACTTTTATTTCGCCAACTTTTCTAATTTTCGATCGGTTTTTCCCTTGTACTTGATTCTATGCTCTGAATCTACTCTAAATCTACTCTGAATTTACCTTGATTCTATGCTCTGAATGTACTCTTAAGTAACTCTGAAACTACTTTGAATCTACTCTGAATTTACTTTAAATCTATGCTCTGAATGTACTCTCTATTAAGTCTGAATCTACTCTAAATCTACTCTGAATTTACTGTAAATCTATGCTCTGAATGTACTCTCAATTAACTCTGAAACTACTCTGAATCTACTCTGAATTTACTTTAAATCTATGCTCTGAATGTACTCTCTATTAAGTCTGAATCTACTCTAAATCTACTCTGAATTTACTGTAAATCTATGCTCTGAATGTACTCTCAATTAACTCTGAAACTACTCTGAATCTACTCTGAATTTACTTTAAATCTATGCTCTGAATGTACTCTCTATTAAGTCTGAATCTACTCTAAATCTACTCTGAATTTAACTTGATTCTATGTTCTGAATCTACTCTAAATCTACTCTGAAACTACTCTGAATCTACTCTGAATTTACTTTAAATCTATGCTCTGAATGTACTCTCTATTAAGTCTGAATCTACTCTAAATCTACTCTGAATTTACTGTAAATCTATGCTCTGAATGTACTCTCAATTAACTCTGAAACTACTCTGAATCTACTCTGAATTTACTTTAAATCTATGCTCTGAATGTACTCTCTATTAAGTCTGAATCTACTCTAAATCTACTCTGAATTTACTGTAAATCTATGCTCTGAATGTACTCTCTATTAAGTCTGAATCTACTCTAAATCTACTCTGAATTTACCTTGATTCTGTGCTCTGAATGTACTCTCAAGTAACTCTGAAACTACTTTGAATCTACTCTGAATTTACTTTAAATCTATGTTCTGAATGTACTCTCTATTAAGTCTGAATCTACTCTAAATCTACTCTGAATTTACCTTGTTTCTATGCTCTGAATGTACTCTCAATTAACTCTGAAACTACTCTGAATCTTTTTACTCTGTATGTACTCTGAATCTACTCTGTATCTACTCTGTACCTACTCTGAATCAAATCTACTCTACTCATTCTATTTCTTTAGGATGCTTATTAAGATCGCTTGATGAATAGTCCCCATTTTACAATTTCACGCGATAAAATTAACATCTTAATAAAACCTATCGTGTATAACAAATTCCTCGTGAAACGTCGATGTTTTTATTTAAAAAAATTCAAACGAGGAATTCGTATTATCTAATTAAATTTAACGTTTATGTTTTCATTCGGTTTGGCATTGCGAGCGGGGGTCAGTAAAAGGTCGCCTCTTGTACAAACGCTTTCATTTATTAACAAACACTCTGTATGATACAGGCGGATTAAATCCTTACAGGTAATTATCGAGGTGTATTTTTATCGGACCGGCTCGTTATTCGGAGGATGAGTTTGTAGAAATTTCGTATTCACAAATAGATAAATCAATAGATAAGAGTTTGGTTGCTTTTTTTTATTTATTTCGATTCGAACGCGGCTTTGTTTCGCGAAACCCGGAAGGGTCAGGGACCGGAATGGTATGAAAAAAATCGCATTGGAGTTTAATCGACCGCGAGTTTAATCGAAAAATGAACGTTTATTCGAGGGAAAAAAATTCCGAATTTTCGGTGGCGATATTCGATGAAATTTCCGATGTGTTTGCTCATCGAATTATTAGATGTTTGTTAATAAGAAGGCGCCCGAAGCGGCGTTTTCCCAGACGAGTTGTTGAACTTTACGTGCAGAAATCGTTGCGTAAGGAATTTCGTGAGAGAATTTCGGACAGTTTTTCTATAAAACTAACTTTGCTTAGTTGGAAATTACATTATCCACATCTCCGTTCCGGAACTGGCGAGCTCTAAACAAACAATCGAAAGCTTCGTTTTAATCCATTCTAATAATTTTATAGTCGTAAATTATTTCCACCCTGTTTCGCCTAAGTAAAATAATTACAACAGTTTCATTAACCTCGTTAAAGCACTCATATTTTGATTGAATTACAACTCTAACTAAACGAAATTATCTTAGTTACTTTTAGTGCTCTGTTCCTCCTCAACCACCTCTACAAATTAGAATAATTAATCAATTAATAACACTATTGATTACTTAATTGAATATTATACTATAAACATCCTTTAATTACAAACCAATATTCGCTAATAGCATATACATAAAATAAGCAGACAGAAGTATCTCCTCGTAAAATTACACGACCGAATGGAACCAATCTCGGACGGTAATAAACTGCATTCGGATTTCCAATTGAATCGAACGAAACAAATTCGATTTACTACCGTGAGAGCATCTTATAATAAACTCCGACTGTACCGTGAATTGTTCCCGAGGTCAGTAATGTCAATGTATGCGGCTCGTGATGGTTGCATTTTGCATATAAATAAATTCAAATGTGCAACCAAAATCGATATGATCGATTTTTCGTTCTAATCGAAAAAAATCTATTAAAAGAATCACCGCAAAATTGGTTATTGGTCGACAAATTGCCCATCAATAAACCCGACGGGTACTTATTATTATTTATAATTCCCTTATTACGTTACCGTTATTATCATCCGGGTAATATTTAACGATATATAAACAATCAAAATCCGAACCCAAGTTTGGAGTTCGAGGTTGATTCGGACACGATTCGACTATTTCCCATCCATCTATCCGATCCGAATAGACCTATTCAGTTTACGAAAGAGAGTGATGGAGTTATTTGATCAACATAAGAGAATAAAAGAAGCAAATATGTTTCACGCGCAATCTGTGGAACCATTTAAAATCTGCGCAAACGTAAGTGCAAGAGAGATGAGATATTTGGCCTATTTCATTGCTGATTGACAGACACATTGAATGATTCTTAGATGAAAACTGAAATAAATATAAAAAAGAAGAGACCATCTTCAATCTTAACCCTATTTTGTTGGTTGTTTCCGTTTGATGTTTGTTTATGTTCAGTGTGTATTATTTTTTAACAGTGTTTCTTTGTATTATTTAGTATATTTATTTATAAAGGTTATATTTTTTTATATAGGTCAATGGGATTATTTCTTTGAAATATAAAATGGCTAGCCGATCAAAAAGCATTTTGGGAAACTTTGTACTAACCTCTTACTCTTTCTTAGACTTGACCTGCATATATTTTTTAACCCTAATCCCCTTTCTGGGCGGTAAAAACAAATTTGTATCGAGTCCATTACAAATTAAATCCGACGGATTGTTGGATAATGACAAATGACGTCTGAAGTATGTCTTAAGTTGTCGTTGTCTAGTTGTCAGAACCGTATTTTACCTGAGGTGCGTTCGTTAAAACCATTTGGAATGTACCGAATGAATGAAAGAATGTTTCGGAGATTCATCCACTTTTTTATTGTGGATTTTAGAGGGTTAATGATGAACATTTCGATTGACTACTGCACTGCGTTGCGACTTCGTATGTATATTTTTAGCGTTTCCAATGAATAATAATCTAATCGATTCACGTCGGCGTTTGCTTAGCATTTCAAATGTACTGGGGACAATCTATTTATAAACGTTTTAGATCCAGTTTTCTTTGCAAGTTCAAGGAAGTAGTAAACGCGGTCGTTGACTAAACGACCTTGCGTGTACAGCCACTTCTTCTTCTTCTTCTTCTTATTCTTTATCGACTCCTTTTTTTCTTCTTCTTTTTTTGCTCATTTGTGCAATCGACTTATTTCGATAGATAAAAATGGACACCGGCGATGTTTAATAGATTTTTAAATGATAAAAAAAATGAAATACGAGCGCTATAATTCATTGTGTATATGCATTTTATGGAAAACTTAAAGTGGATTTTGTTTATAACCGGAAAACCAGCAGGTTTTATTATTACGAACGTTCGTTTCCCAGCAATTTCGATAGGTAATAAATAAATGTTCTAGGACGCTAAAGTCGCATTAAAAACAGAACAGAAGAAATAAAAATATGGTCTTTTACCGCATAAGTACATGTACAGTTCGAGATAATAAACGTATTGTTTTATTAACTATTTAACGACCCGCTAATTAGTACAGAATTTTCGTTTAATTTCCCATTGTTGCTCGAACAGAAATTTACACCTAATTCAGATCTTCATTTATCTAACGATATCGATGTAATAAGTAGCTCATATACCGCGAAAACTGGGTGATGAAAAGAAGAGAAAACTATCGAAAAAAACACGCAACTTTATAATTGCGAAAAACTGTTCATAATTAACGAACCCCGTTTTAATCCCATTAATGCCACAGCTCGTTTGCTTCAACAATTTTCACACAACAACAACTCGTTTCCCGAGCAAAAGAAAATCCAATTTCATCGAATACTCGTCCAGTTTCCACGCATTAAACCAAATTAATCCAGACACATGCAATGGAGTTTGAGCGATTCTCGTCCTCTTATCAACCAGGAACATTTACACTGTAAGAAGCTATGCAATAGTAGATTAAAATATTGAATTGCGAAAGCATAAAAAAATAATAATTATCGCGGCGAAAGAGGTACGAAAAACGAATTTCCAGCTTCCCTAATAACAGATAATAAATCGTGATGAATGTATAGCGAGGTGAAAAATTCCAGTCACGAAAATCGCTGTGGATAAGCCACGTTATTTCGTGGCTTCCACACTGCCTGTAACATTAGAATAGTAAAAATGATGTATTACCGACTAAATATAGTTTTATTGAAACAAACACACGGAGAAGAACAGTTAGCTCTCATGCATTTAATATTTAAACCGCGAATTTATGAATGCGAAATTCGAAACTGAACCCAAACCTTTATGACTTCAGCAACAACTGTTTAGAATAGTTTATGAAGGTAAATTATCAGTTCGGAGGAGACCGTTTTTCACAATTAAATTACACTCGAAATATCATTTGAATCGGACATGCTGGTAGAGAACACACCAATCATAAATCTACGACAGATTAATTGGGAATTTGACCGATTACAGAATCGAGAAACTAGTCGAAAACAACGACTCATCGAACATCTTAAATTTTTTCTTCTAGTTTTCTTCAGTACCGAATTCGTCACGGTTCGTTACGGTTTATTAATTTACCTACGACTTTTTAGATGTAAAAAACTCATTAGCTCATGAGATGAGGTTGGGTTTTTTTTTTGTCTGTTAACCATCGCACAATTTTAGGCAACAGTAGATCCCGCGAGGAAGTTTGCGGTAATGAATATTCACTGAATATTCACGAGTACAGCTCGATAGAAATAGCCGATGATATTGTTATTCAATAACAACGTTCGAGCGTAAAATTGTAGTTTATAATTTTCAATTCAAGTGTTAGAACTGTAAAGTAATACTAACATTCGTTTAAAATAATTGTGGTGGATGTTTTGGGGCCTGAGGTGGATTAATTTCGCTTAGAAATAGTGCAGATAAATAACACTACTACTGAAAACGTTTCCTCAAACATTACAATTGCCTGGGATTCTAGGTTTATGGGAATATTTCATTTCTATTAAGCACATTATAATACTAGAGGTAAACAGGTCTAAATTTTCCGACAAATAAAGCGATTTTCGCGGAAATTTCCAGTCGTAATTCTCGAAAGCCTACTGTATGTTTGCAGACGACAAACGCGGAAATTGACAAGGTCGGTTATTTCCTTGTAAAGAATTCAAGATATTGCACCGTTATCTAACGTATACACGAAGCATCCGACGTGTGAAAGTATCGTGTGGACAATACAATTTTCGCTGGTAGATAAAAAAAACCCGATTCCAAAATAGGAAAGTTGCCCGAAGCTTTTTTCCTTCTTCCTCAAGCGCAAGGGTTATTGAGCTTTCTCAAAGTTTATACAATCATTGTAAACTTCTAGTAGTGGACTGTTTAAAACTTTGCCATGGGTGCGATAAAGACAACTTCAATTAGACACTTACAAAGGAACAGGAAAGAGTGACAGTGTGTCATTGCAACTTTTCACTCTGACAGCTGTCATTTTAATAATCTTCCATTAGACAGTTACGAAGGAAAAGGAAAGAGTGACTGATTTGTGTGATTGCAACTTTTCACTCTGACAGCTGTCATTTTAATAATCTTCCATTAGACAGTTACGAAGGAAAAGGAAAGAGTGACTGATTTGTGTGATTGCAACTTTTGCACTCTGACAGCTGTCATTTTAATAACCTTTCTTTGTTCCACTCATAGAAATGCTCATATGTTGCAATCGGAAATGGATCGAGGTGTGCGATCTGAGGTTTAAAATAATTTTTAATAGAGTTGTTTATACAGATTATTTAAGAGGCAATTACACGCGGCTGGAATTGCGTCCTAGATACGCCAGGTTCGTTAATTTCCCGTCTTTGCGAATCCGGTAAAAATCCTTCCGGTTCTGTCTTTCATTCGAAATGTCACTGTCTCATAGTGGTTTATTTTTTTTACGGTTACTTAATTACTTAAGTTTCTCACTATGACAGAGCACGCTGGTCGATCGGGTGGGTCTAATTCGCGCAGGACCGGTGAGTGATTGTTGGTAAAAATTAAAAATCGTCGAGGAATGGCGGGAAGAGTTTGTCAAACCGGTCCTGTACGAAGCGATTTAGAGGCCAAGTAGCAGTCGGTGCAATTTTAAATGTTTAAATTTGGATAACAATGAGTGAATAACCGTTTTTTTTTTATTCGAGTATTCTTGGCCTAATAACACACACACACACACACACACAACTGAATTTAAGTAACGGAGTTTTTCGGTAAATTGTTCATTCGATTCGATTCAGTTAAATTACCCGAAACTCCAAAAAATACAAACAATAGAATTCTGTAAAAACACCCTGTAACTCGGTTATAAAGGACGCAAGACCCATAGTATACGGTTTATTGTAATCCCCTATATAGGGTTAAAATATTGCCCTTTCCCAATGAAACACCCTGTATAATTTAGGCTCGAATTTGGCGTTGATTTATCGTCTGTTTAAAATTTCATCCGGCGCGTTTTGACCGATGTTTCGCGGGGCTCTCGTTAAAATCGTATCGGCTAATTAAAATGCTAATTGCCCCGTTAATTAGCTTCTCTCGAAGCTTCTCGATTTTTTTCTTTACCGGCCAGAAATATCGTTTTAATTAGTTTACGAAGAGACCGAACAAAAAAACGGCCGATCTAAATGGTTCTATAGACAGTTCTTAGATGATTTTGGAGTATTCTCAATGATTATAGTGCGTTGTAAATAGTTCTAGACAGTTTTAGATGATTCTGGAGTGTTCTAAATAACTGTGGAACGTTCTATAACTCATCTGTTTTGTTCACGAGAAGAAAATTGTGCAAATGTTACGATGTTATGGTGCAAATGGCGCTTTTTTCCAACATAAATGACCGTTTGGTATAAGATAACGAATCCGCTTGTATATATCAACTAAATTGAATAAAAATAACGACTTTTCCACTCAAGTTGACCAATAAACCAAGCGAAACCACTAACTAATAAGGCATTATTCGATGCCATCTCCTCTTCTTTTGCGAACGCGTAGATATTTTTTTCATTATTTCGACTTTGAGTACAATAAATTTTCGAGATTATTAAAACGTATAATCGTTTCGGACTGTCGATCATTCACCAATCAGCGGTTCGTTAAAACCGTAAACGACTATTAGGCGTACCGGCTCTCGCTTGTATTATAAGCGCAATTTAATCCCGGCCTATTAAAGTAAATTCAATAAAGAATTGCATTACCTGTTCGTTGATTTATAACTCCCATCTTCGGTGCGCCGAGAGAGAGAGATTTATGCCCTTTTGCCGGGTTAATTCCCGTTCAATATTCAAACGAATTAACCCTTTATGGACAATCAAAAAACAAGTATTGCACTAACTGTTTATGAATATTAAGATCATGTAGGAACTCTCGGAGAGCAATCGGTTTTTATCGGAATCGAAAGTGATCGAAATTCAACTCCCCATCCATATTTAGCTCGTTTTTTTTTGCCATCTAACGGCCCATTAGCATAACAAAAGCTGTCGTTTATAGAACGTGATGACTTGTCGTGTTATTCGAAAGTTGTATTCCCTTCGGGGAGTATGCGAAAAATTAATTCGAAAATTCCGGGAAGCCCCGCATAGCCCCCGGATCTAGTTCGCATTTTTCTGTTATCTACTTGGGAAAAAAAATCATCATTTCGCGATCAGATGGTGGAAAAACGAAGCACAAAAGCCCATCATCGCAGAAATTCAGACCTCCCGGCCGCGGAGCATCTCATTAAAATTATCGAAGTGTTCCATTGTGATCGAACAAAAACAAAAAAAAAAAAGGGGCAAAATGAATGCATCGTTGCTTCTACTTAAGCAATCAAGGACGTAATAAAGCGGATCCTCCGGGTGTTGGGAAGCGCCGCTTTCATCTATATACAATCTTCTGTTCTCTAACCACAGGACGAGGTATTGGCGAGAAATTAAATACTGATTATCTCTAAATAATACGCTTTGTTCTTCTGCACTTCTGCTCCTGGTCTAGTTGCTTTCGTTATTTATTAACATCAACATCGACTATACCGATATGGTTGCGTGTACGTCGTGTTTTGATAATAATTGCAGGAAATAAATCGCTGGATTTCGTATATACAGTCAGTTGATTTTGATTAGATCGAAATTACTCTACCATTGACAACTATTTTATTGTGTATAATCAACTATACAATGCTGAATCAATTATTGTCCCTAGTTACTCCATAACAACAATGTAAAACTGTCAAAAGTGAAAGAAAACTGTCAATTTAAATAATGCGTCCTTAGTTACTCCATAACAACAATGTAAATCTGTCAATTTATACGATATCCTTGTTTAATCCATAACAACAATGTAAATCTGTCAAGTAAAAGAATCTCCCTTAGTTACTCCATAACAACAATGTAAATCTGTCAATTTGCAGGAAATAAAATTTGCAGTTTTCGATATACAGTTATTGTGGGATTCGACGGTATTTTTTTTATGTATCATAAAGACAATAATTTTATTAACTCGAAACGAACAAAGATATTTTCCATATCATTCTCACGAGTAATTACTCGTATTGCGTAAGCAGGAACGCGATTTTTAAGCACAATTAGTCAAACAATATGCTACAAAAAGGCATCCGTTCTGGAAGATAATGGCTCGATTATAATAGAAACGAAAAAGGAAAAAACCAAGAAGATTAATATCGGTTTTTCTCTATGAGAATCGCACCGTCCGGAATCTTCTTTTTTTCTAATTACAATGCCCCGTCTAAACGGCCTTATATTGTTACATATTATTGTCTTCACTTTTCTTTCGAAAGGAACTAGTTATCAGGAAGCAATGAGGTATCGTTTTACTGTTAGGTTAAATATAATTGCTGTGAATTCTTCGACATACCAATCGCTAGTCGCAACGGATGCACCATAAGAAAAATAAAAGAACTAATAAAGAAGAAGAAAAAGAAGATCCAGAGGAAAACTGTTTGTGTTCGAAGCGGCATTGGCTAAGAGCAAATTTGTATTCCGTATATCAACAATAATTACCCATAACCACTTTCAATAGTTAAAACACACACAATAATTAAAACCTTTGATAGTTTCGAGCCTCTACTTTAATGGGTTTATTGTTTTTCTCGCGCTAACAATGGACGAATTTCCCATCGAAAAAGGTAATATATAAAATATAATGTTTATTAACAATCAGATGAAAAGCTCTCCGGTGCACCGGAGGTCGATAACATTTTCGTTTCGCAATCAAACGCTTTTTATTTATACAATGGAGGATAAAAAAAAATTAAAACGGAATTAAAATTAATACGACTGCGTGTACCGATAACTATTGTGTTATTAACGGGACAGGTTAAAATATCACTCCGAATGCGACCAGTTTCTAGCTGTATTCGACTTGTATTAACTGTACAAGTTCATTTCGAACGTTTTAATTTAATTATGACGTTATTTTTAGTAATATCCGCGCAATTCAAAATTCCCCTAGGGCCAATGTTAAATCCGCCGTAAGTCTAGGGGAATTTGACGACGCCAAGTTGAAATACCGATGCGTTGTTGCCATATCGTTAGTTTAAAACGAGTTTTGACTGAAATTTGTTATTTTTGTGACTTTCCCAGAGTTTTTTTGTCTTTTTCTGGAGCGTTATAGATGATTCTAGACAGTTCTAAATGGTTTTGGACCGCTCTAAATGGTTATAGACAGTTTATAACGATTCTGGAGCGTTCTAAATGATTCTAGACTGTTCTAAACGATTCTGGAGCGTTCTAAATGATTCTAGACAGTTCTAAATGGTTTTGGAGCACTCTAAATGATTCTAGACAGTTCTTAACGATTCTGGAGCGTTCTAAATGATTCTAAATGGCAGTTCTAAATGGTTTTGAAGCGCTTTAAATGATTCTAGACAGTTCTAAATGGTTTTGGAGCGTTCTAAATGATTCTAGACAGTTCTAAACGATTCTGGAGCGTTCTAAATGATTCTAGACAGTTCTAAACGATTCTGGAGCGTTCTAAATGATTCTAGACAGTTCTAAATGGTTTTGGAGCGTTCTAAATGATTCTAGACAGTTCTAAACGATTCTGGAGCGTTCTAAATGATTCTAGACAGTTCTAAACGATTCTGGAGCGTTCTAAATGATTCTAGACAGTTCTAAATGGTTTTGGAGCGTTCTAAATGATTCTAGACAGTTCAAAAACGATTCTTAATTTACATGTAATCTGGTTAGTTCTCCCTGTATGCATGTTTGTTTGATAATCGCCGGGGTGAGACCGAACCAGCATGTTCTTTTTGTTGTTGTATATATAATGTATGCATAGATGGTCGGCTTGTATTAGCTCCTCTTCGATATCTTCTTCAAGGTCGCGGAACCGCAACAACTGTAATTTTCATATATGAAACGTAATCGAGTCCGGAGGATCGAATTAAATTACACGGTGGCTTTTTTTTTTTTTTTCGGGTCGATAGAAACGGATATCTGTTTATCGCTAATTTTCGGTTTATCGATGGCTTTTGATTGATTCGAATGATGGCGGTTTTTTTTTCGTATAATAGAAGCGTTTAGAGCTTAATAAAATTTCGAGTGGTGTTATTACGAATCTTAGTTGTTGCATTTTATTGATGTATTTTTCTGTTACTAATTCGATATGCACGAATCTGTTCTATTGTATTTGGAAAAAGCGAGAACGCGGCCATTTACGCTTCCCTAAATAATATGCCAATTAAATGGTTAATTAAACGAACGTCGAAAAAGTTGCTACGAAATTCCGAAAATACATTCGACTTGGTAGGTCTATACCCGTTTTTTTTTTAGTATAATTTTTATTTGTTTCGAATAGTTCCAGTCGACCGATTAATTTTCGTTAAATGTACATAAAAACGCGCAGCATAAGTTTCTGTCAAACGTCAACAGTCAAAAACCCAGCCGAGCGACTCGATTTGTGGCACAAAAACGCGCAGAGCAGTGTCTGTCAAACGTCAACAGTCAAAATATATAAACCAAGCGACTCGATTTGTGCGTATTTCGAGCTTCCAATAGAATAATCTTCGCGGAGCTGGACGTGCACAAACTATTTTAATTTATTCCAATAAGGCATCGGTACAACGACCCACATTCTTTGCATAATGCGCGGACATGTCTTTTGTTGTTGCTGTTCGCTGGCCGGAGCGTTTATCGTCCGTTCTCACAGATCTCTATCTACCTAATGCAAAACGTCCATTTTTTTTGTTGTTCTTTTCTTTAATTTCATTTCGTTCTATCATCTCCGGGTAATTTATTAGACGTTACGTGACGCCGATAACGTCACTTGTCACTCGCTAACAATTCTCGCTCCTTTGCTATCTCTATCAGCGGATCGGTGTGCTAGAAAAGGAGCGAGAATTCAAGATGATCGAACCTCCTGTAATTTCTAAGGTCTGGAATCTCCCTATGCTTATGCATTAGAGAATATGTCCTGTTATTTGAGGACTTTTTGAGCTTCACTTTTGAAGGACCAACTTATCTCATCCAATCAGCGTCGCGCTACATATAAATCACGCTTGTGTGAAATGACAGTTCGAGCTGTCAAAAGTGTCAAAAATTATTTTTTGATATTTCGAGGAGAAAATGGAGAAATTCATTAACCGAAGGTACGCGAGGTGTGACGTTAACAACAAACCCATCGCTGATTTAAGTATATTTTTATATTTTCTATTTATTTTTAGTTTCAATGTAATCTTTCTTAATGTTAATTCTATATAATTCGTACGCAAAAAAATCTTGACGTTACGTGACGCCGATAACGTCACTTGTCACTCGCTAACAATTCTCGCTCCTTTGCTATCTCTATCAGCGGACGGGTGTGCTAGAAAAGGAGCGAGAATCCAAGGTGAGCGATACTCCTGTATACTCGAAGAGTATCTATTAGATCAATTTCGCTTTGTTTGCGATTCCTCGCTACAATTCGAATTGACATTACGTTCGTTGTAATCATTCATTTACCAGGTAATTGCGTAATTGCGAAAGAATCCATGCGATTTATTTCAATTTCGTTCGTTATATACAAAATTATATTCCACCAGATGCAACGAGACGAGCGAAATGATTGTTGAAATCATTAAAAATTCCAACTTCCAAGCTATGTACGGCGAGGTATAAGCTTCAATTAGAGCTTACTAATTACCCAAAGCACTAAATACTTAGAGTACGATTTGTTTACGCCGATAATTAGCATATTTTTATCGACGATGCCCATCGACTACTTCTAATATTCACTTTACTCGAGAGCCTTATCTGGTGCTGTAATAACACCACTAAGGAGCTCCTCGAGCTCTAACTCTCTTGTAATAAATGTTTCGAATACTTTTATAAGCATCTCATAGCGCGTTTTCTAACGATTATTGTGTATAGCTCATCGAGATGAGCCAATCGCGATTGCAAATACATAAATCGAGGTGTATTTGCCGGTAAATAAATAGTTAATTAGGGTATTACTGGGGCTCGGATTGTATATAGTTTAGTGGGCGTCGGTCATTGAACAATCCGAGGTAAATTGGTAGTAAATTAATCGATAACAATTGGACAATGACGACCTCACAAGTGCATAAAGCGAACTTTCCCCCCGAGGAGGTTTTGTGAAGACAATAGGCGAATTTATAAAACTCTTTGTGTAATGATGATTGTAAATTAGGGCGCTTTATTGGCCATGTAAACGTGAATAGGTAGCCTGAGTTTGGCGAATTTGATTTGAATATAATTGAATTTTTAAACGATATCGAAATTTTGCATCAAAAATTTTGTTATCTGCCTAATCCCAAGCAATACTTTTTCACATTACTCTGTATTCTACTCTCTATTCTCTACTCTCGATGCTAATTAAAGCTTTCTAGTCTCTAATCTCTAGTCTCTAGTTTCAGTTTTTTAGTCTCCAATCCCTAGTTTCTAGACGCTAATTAAAGCTAGCTAACTAAATGCATCTATCAAAGTGCTTTTATTACGGGAATTTTTACTACCTTTAGGCGGATAATACAAGAAGTTCTTTAAGAAAAAAAAAACAAACCTAAATCCATTATTAAGGGGGAAATATTCGCTGGAAATAAACAATTCGTTATTTCCTTTAGCGGAGGCGAGTCGATAACGAGTATCATTACGAGAGGTTCGGGATTATTATAATAAGCCGATTGAAAAATTTTATTAATAAGGGATTTCCTTTTGCAGACGAGCCATTCGTTGGTACCGTTATGGTCGTAAAAGTTAAAATAGTTAAAGGTTATTTCGCTATTCGTACAATCGATTTTATATTCGATGTTAATAAGGCAGTTAATAAGTTGTTTTTTTTAATTATTTTCTTGTAGTAGGATAGGAAATGAAAATTCCGATAGATTTAATAACGCAATCGTTTAACATACCGAATTATACAATGCGTTAGCCGGGAATTTAATCTTTAATCTTAGATTAGAGACCATTAAAACATATAATTAACGACCCTTGTACGCCGCAGAATTCAATTTCCTCATAATTTTCCAACAATCGATATCTGTAGCTAACGATAATTTCGTGCATTATTGGCTGAAAGCCAGATCGGGAACAGTCCCAAACCGATAGCCGATAAATGGAATGGATAAATCTATTTAAAATAATGGTGGAGGAGACAAAATAATGGTGGAGGAGGCAGGTGTTATGCATTACTAAATTTCCACATTGGTAAAGTCATTGGTAACAAAGTTATTGAGTTAAATAGTCGAAAACATTTTTTTCTCTCTTAATTGAGTAGTCTATAAAATCTCCATTCTCTAGTCTCAAATTAATAGTTTCCAATCTCTTGTCAAGTGTCTAAATTAGATACATTTTTATGCATTTTTAAGCTTATTTTACATCATCAGAATTTAATAATTAATTTCATACAACAATATATAATGGAGTTACGGCTCGTTTCGATATTTTCGTCGAAATAACCGGGTTAAATTTGCATTGTAAATAAGTTGTTGTATGTATTCAACATCGAGATGAGAACAATGTAGTTGTTGAGACATCACCGTTGATCTACTTGACCGGAATGTAGCGAAATAGACTCCCGTTTTACACGCTCCGTTGGATTTATGCATGTTTTTATAATAATAAGATGCATAATAACATTTATATACATGTCTTTATAAGAGGGAAATGAATGCTGATGGAGTTTATATTTCGCTGTATATATTAATCTCGAAATAGCTTTACCTACGTAATTTACACGAAAATAACTAAATATCTAAATTAGTTTGTTGTTTTTTTGTAATCGAGTTTTTACTCAATAAGCGTTTGTTTATCTCTATCATCTTCGACTGGTTCGTTTTTTTGTGCTACTAATTTGCCGATTTGCGATTTCGCCATCAACATTTTGGCTTTGTAGTGTTGAATGTAGCGTTCTCGCTGCCTGTACGATTGCCCCATCATGTTTTCCGATTCCCTTCTTATTTCTAAAAATTATCATTTATAATCGAATCGAATACATCTTATATTCTCCATTTCCGATTGCAACATGATCGTTTCTATGAGTGGAACAAAGAAAGATTATTAAAATGACAGTTGTCAGAGTAAACAAGTGACAGGTGTCAGAGTGAAACGTTGCAATGACACAAATGTCACTCTTTCCTTTTCCTTCGTAACTGTCTAATGGAAGTTGTCTTTATCGCACTTATACAATCTATGTTGCGATCTGGAATGAAGCAACCTGTAAACGAAATCATCTACCATCGAACCAATCGTTTAAAACAGCCAATTTCTTCTGTTCTTTCTTGTGAAACTCCCGCATGGCGATTTTCGATTTTTCCGACGCCGACAAATCCGTCAGATGCCTCGCCAGGACCCCGTACGAAAAAATCCACGACTCCTCCGCGGTTTTCATCCTCCTGGAATCGATTAGAGAATCGAAGCGTTCATATGGAGAATTTTTTTTTGATTACCTGGCCTTCCTGATGGTGTCCTCGTCGATCGGCACTTCGTAGTATTTCGACCAATCGACCGACGGCAGGATTTTCTCGAGGAAAATCTCCCGATTCAACGACCGCTTGCCCGGCTCGAGGCACAAATCCGGATTGGGAATCGAGTGCTCTCGAATGAATTGCTCCCTGCGAAGTAAAGGGGATAGACGGCAAGTTTTTTTTAATACCAGCAGAAGCAGAAATAGAGAATACATTTTTTTCACGCTTACCTAGTCTTTAAAGCTTTCGCGAAAGCAGCCGTATGGCTTCTGCTGTATTCCTGCTTGATGGCCTTCAGTAAATCGTCCTTTTCGGTGTCCTTGTAGAAAGCGATGTGATCGCAGTTGTTGAAATACACCTCCATCGTCCAACGAGGACCGTCGTTTCTTAAAAAATTACCCAAAAAATAATCAATTCTTTTACTAAAAGCAGAACTTTTACTATATTCCCAACTAACCACAACTACAATTAGCTAAATCCCCAATTAACCTCATCTACAATTAGCTAAATCCCCAATTAACCTCATCTACAATTAGCTAAATCCCCAATTAACCTCATCTGAAATTAGCTAAATCCCCAAATTAACCTCATCTGCAATTAGCTAAACCCCCAATTAACCTCATCTACAACTAGCCGAATCCCCAATTAACATTCGATTTCGATTAACATTACTCCAATTGTCTCAAGTGCGACGATTTGCTCATCAACGTGGAAACGTTGGAGGCGGTAGGTCTGATCAGAAACTTCTGCCTCTCTTTGTCCACGTTGTTCCATTCGGGGGCGGTCAAGGGCCAGCAGCCCTGCTCTATGGTGGCCTCTATCACGAATCTTTCCTCCGGGATTTTCAGATTGGCGAAGATCTGGTTGTCCTGCTGCACGACGTGCTCAGCCAATAGATCTTTCTTCGAATGCTTCATGTCTTTAATTCAACGTTGTTTAGTGAGGTATTTTTGATGAGTTAATTGGATGTACCTTTGCGCGATTTTCCTTCGAGTTCCACCGTGCAACTCGATTCTTTTTCTGTTAATTGTGCTAGTTTGTTTTCTATTGTAAGCGATGGTACTGTAACGTAACCGATTCCTTCGACTTCCACTAATTTATCGTCCGGTTCTTTGGCGTTGAAAATGCTTAGTTTCATGTTCACTTTGGGGTAGTCGGTGAACAGATGCAACGTTATATTAGTGATATCGGATTTGAGCGCCAAAATGTATCTAAAAATCTTTCAATTACAAGTAGAACGGATTGGAGTGCACCAAGTGCTAAAGGTGTAGGAATGTGTAGGAAGGTGTAGGAAGGAGTGGGAAGCAGTAGGAAGGAGTAGGAAGGAGCAGGATGGAGTAGGAAGGTGTAGGAAGGAGCAGGATGGAGTAGAAAGGTGTAGGAAGGTGTAGGAAGCAGTAGGAAGGAGTGGGAAGCAGTAGGAAGGAGTAGGAAGGAACAGGATGGAGTAGAAAGGTGTAGTCGTCAGTTATACATTGGATTGGAGTGCACCAAATGCTCGCCTGCACAAAACGTTGCAATTGTTAGGTATGTAGTAGTTCGATATGACCTCCTTCCGCGGTACTTTGCTCGAAAACGCCACGTAGTCTTCGATATTGTCCGGCCGACAGGCGAACATTATCTTGCAATTCAAAAACGTCTGTTTATCGGCCCATCCGAACGCCACTGCCGTGTAACCAGCGGCGTTCGCGGGATATTCGTTCACGGCAGAGTCGTTGACGTGGCTCTTCATCTTCTCCGACGTGTCGTTGTCGTAGACGACCAGATAGTACCGGCTCAAGTTGCAGAAGAGGCTGATCCTCAATGTTAGCGGGTGCTCGGTGCGCACGTGGAATATCTGCCTCGAAATGAATATCCAACCGTTGTCGATCGATTTCAAATTCACGTGGAAGAGCGCCAGCGATACGTCGTTGTCCAACGTCCGGTACCACGTGTACTTGCTTCGGAAATCCGATAGCTCGTCGCTTTGGATGAATTTGCGCAGCGTCGCCGCCCCTGGAATTTATACAAAAGCTTCAAAAAGTATTTTTCTTCTACAATTCAGCTATTCATCGTGTACTCTCATCCCCAATTAGCTATATCCTCAATTAACCTCATCTACAACTAGCTAAATCTCCAATTAACCTCATCTACAACTAGCTAAATCTCCAATTAACCTCATCTACAACTAGCTAAATCTCCAATTAACCTCATCTACAACTAGCTAAATCTCCAAATAACCTCATCTACAACTAGCTAAATCCACAATTACCTTCATCCCCAATCTCCTACATGCCCGCTTAGCTATATCCCCAATTAACCTCATCTACAACTAGCTAAATCTCCAATTAACCTCATCTACAACTAGCTAAATCTCCAATTAACCTCATCTACAACTAGCTAAATCTCCAATTAACCTCATCTACAACTAGCTAAATCTCCAAATAACCTCATCTACAACTAGCTAAATCCACAATTAACTTCATCCCCAATCTGCTTCATACCCGCTTAGCTATATCCCCAATTAACCTCATCTACAACTAGCCAAATCCCCAAATAACCCCATCTACAACTAGCTAAAACCCCAATTAACTTCGAAACCGTTTCTCGCCTAATCGCTTTTCGTTGTGGACGAATTTCTCGACGACGCCGGCCAGAAGGACGGCCGTTTTGGAGTGCCTGGACGAGCCCAAGGCGTGGTGGCGGGTCAACAATCGCTCGTAGACGCCCCTGAAGAACGATTGTATCCCGGTGGCGGCGTCGTGCATCATCTTCACGTACACCTTCTCGTCGTCGAAGACGCGATAGCAGAATTGCGATAGATCGTTGACGTCGCATCGCCGGCTCGATTCCAATTGCCATTTCCTGAAGAGGATCTTCACCGCCTGACGGTAGATGTCTTTAATGCTTGTAGCATATAGGAGAAAATGGCGATTGAGTTACCCGGAGCGCGTCGTCGCCCAAGGTCTTCTGAACGGAGTCGAAGAACTTGTCGAAGAACGCCTCTTGTATACCCAACCATTCCTGTTTGGTGACCTCTTCTTTCGGTTTGAAGCACTTGTAGAACTCCTTCAACACCACCACGTAGGATTCGCGTCCGAACGACGCCACCAACGCTCGAAGAGTGTCCACCAACGAGGAATACGCCACCCTGAATTGGATCGAATCTCTCCCTATATCGAAATCGAACCAATCAAAACGACGTGTAATCGAAATACAAACCATCAACCGACCCATCAGAGTAAGAGTCTCCTCCAAGGTGCCCACGCACAGGTACCCGTTCGACACCACTTGCACCGCGTAGGGCCGATCGACTTGCAACCACATTTGGAACAAATGTCTGCCGGGCGTCAGGTGCAACACCATGCAACCCGATCCCAAAGTGGCGAGCGCCCCCTCGCGCAAATCCACGCGATCGCTGTCCCATTTGAACTTCGTCACCACCACGGACGCGCGGGCGTCGTCGTGCTCCGCGTTCCTGAGCACCTTCACGATGCTGCTCTGGACCGGCCTGGCTTCGCTTCGAGCGTTTCTCGCGCAGTAGCGCTTCACGCGCTCCAAGTAGTTCGAGATGCACAGGTCGCATTCCGATTCGACGGCGTCGGCGAGAAACTCCCGTTCGGCGAGGCGCGTCGTTATGGCGTCCAAGCAGCCCGAGTAGTTCAAATTGACGACGACGCTTTGCTCTTCCAGGCTGTCGGAGAAGATGTACAAAGGCTCGTTGCGGTGCTGTTGCATGGCCAGAGGTCGAACGATTTCCTTCCAATTGGTGCCGATCAAATCGACCAGCGATTGGGCCAACGTGGGTTTCTGTTGCTTGGGGATGTTCTCGCTGGTCATGTTCGATATTCTCGTCTTGGATTTGTAGGTGGAGGGCATGTAGTAGATGGTGACGTATTTCAGTTGTCGGTGGATTTGGTCCAGGTCGAGCCATTCGGTGATGTCTTTCAACGGCGGTGGATTGGCGTTCGGTTTGTTGGTCGCTTTGGATTTGCTGTCTTGCGCTGTAATCGACGATTGTAGTTGTGGTGGAAGTTGTGGGGTGGTTGGTGAGGGGTACATGGTTTGGATTCCATAGTGAGGTCGGAAAGGACGCTGCTTTGGTATCTGCATCTGAACGGATCCACCGTTTTGAAGCTGCGGATCGGATTCGGCGGGCAACGGGGATTTATTAGTTTGTGTTCGATGGCCCAATCGATCCATCTGTAGCGCTTCCAAGCTTCGAATTCTTCGTCGCAAGACGGTTTTAGTATCGGTACTGTTCTGGTTTGTACCACCAGTAACCCGTGGGTCCAATCTCGTATATTTTCTTTATCGCTATACATACATAAATTATCTATAAACACTTTTTTTTTTGGTGTTAATTTTTACCTGTTTAAGGATATCCCGAGGACTACAACGAATCGATTTTTAGTATCGACCAGTAGGTTGGATCGAGTAGAAGATTTTCGTTGCTCCGAGCTTTTTCTTCTGTCGGTTGAAGGAGTGGCCGATATCGGATCGGACCAGGTGTATTGCGATGTATAATCCATGCAAATTTGCCACACTTTCAACGGGTCCATGTCTGGAAGAGAAATCTAGAAGTCTAGATGTAGAAGAAACAGTAGCTTACAAGTTGTATCGATTTTGTTGAAGATCCAACCGGTCAGACATTGGATGATATCGAAATCGAGCAATTCGTTGTCTTTCTTCCAAGTCAAACTGGCCACGATCATGAGCGCTTTGGTGAGAAGAATCGGCCATAATTCCACCACGTTTCTTCTAGACTAGTAACGAGTTTATTACGATTTGTTTTAAGAGTTAGATGAAGCTTTTACCAACGATTTTTCGCTCTTCGGTCTGCCCGAAACTACAGGCGTTTCTTCGTTTTGGAAATGCGAATGGAACAAATAGGGCAACAACAATTGATCGCTCTCGCTAACCGGCACTTTATCGCTAACATAGATCTTCTTCCAAGATCCCAACCAAAAGAGTCGAACGACATATTTCCCTAGAATAATCCCAACACGACCAGTAGAAGAAATTCTTCGAACACCCGTTGGTACAAGAGATTTTTGCAGAGGCTTATACCTCACAAGAAGAATACCCACCAAACTTATTAACCGTAGGCGAATGGTTGTAATTCTTCCCCGATTTGCAATTGGAATAAACGTGATGCCAAGGTCTCCAGCGCTCTTTATCGAACGAAGGCGAGAAACCCTGCGATACATACTCCACCGAAAACTGCCGCACGTTGCTCAAATAATAGAGCGTCTCCATGCTGGTGACGAAGCTCCGCATGAAGTCCGAACACATCAGGTGCTCGTTGGCCGTCATCAGGTCCGGATAGGACGGATTATCGTCCAATTTCACCACGAAATCCGTCTGTAAATTCCCCACTAAACTCCGCTCCTGCATTGGAGGTTTGTACTTACATCCACGAAGTACTCCCCGATGGGTTTCCATTGGTACCCCTGCAAACTGTGCGGCAGAAGAACCGCGTAGACGTCCATGAACCCTTCGGTGTTCTGGAAGAGAAATGCTGCTGGAGTGTTCGATGAAAGGATTTGTAAATGGGTTTTACGATGGTTGATTGTTGGTCCCATCTCTCGTTGTTGATATCGGAATCGGTGAATTCCTGGAATGGAATGGAATTGGAATCGTCCGGTTGGTACGCCGGAGTGTACAATTCATTGGGGGCTGGTTGTTGAGCTGCGAACATCTTGTTCGATGTCATCTGAACGTTTTCGATCCTTCAATGCGTCAGGTTTTCGAAGCTCGATTCGCTGGAATTCGCCGGTAGAGGCGCGCGTGCGCTGGATTGGAGGTAGCCGAAACGTGCTCGATGCATTTTCGGTTTAGAGCTGTTGGGGGAGATTTCGTCGCGTTCGCTCGCTCAGAACTGGCGGATCTTTCGCCTCGAATCGTCCGGTTAATTCGGCGTTGAAAGTTTTCGTTGATATGTGAAACCGGTTGATTAGAATCGATTGTACAAAGGTGAGTTGATTAATTACTATACTTCTTGCTACTGGTATTTAATTAGAGGCATCGCTGGAATATTTTTTCACCTCTAAACATTTTACATTTTAATTTTCTACCGGGTTAAAACGAGGCGTAGTTTCATCGGTTTTCGCTGAATTTTCTAGCGTTATTTTCCCTCTAGTTTGTCCGAGTATAATAAATATCTCTCGCGCCTTTATACCCTTCAAATGAATACTAAGTGGTGTTTAATGCTACTAAATGGTTCATCTGACAAGCCTAACACGGGGGTAATTAATAAGAAAAAGCGCCTTTGTGAAACTATAATTTTAGTTGTCTTGGGGTTATTTGAAAATTATGTTTTAATGAACCCCTAGGGGATGGTTCGGACGAGCCGGGTCTAATTAGAAATCTCCGATAGGGGTCGAGTTTTGATGCGAAGGGTGGGATTAAATCCGCTCGAAATATAGTGTAATACTTACTGAAAATTTTTATAAACTATTTATACTTTAAAAAGGAATTTTTATAATCAAAACTTGGGCGATAGAGGTCGGAATTAGAGGAAGTTTCTCTAATAAACTCCCGCGAGGCGCTATTGACATTCCGGGGAAAGTTTTTTATGTTTATTATGGCGAATGTACTCGGCTGGTTCCTCGTTGAGTAAACTCCGCGCTCGTGGTTAAAGTGCAGAAGTTTCCTAACGAGCAGGAATTTTTTCGACGGTTTGAATTCGCGTTTACATCATCGATTCCAAATATAAAGTTTGTTTATTGAATTTTATATCATTCTGCGAGTCGTATAAATTCGTCGAAAAATATTTTAATATCGAAGTGTAGAAGTACTAAATGGATTGTGTGAATCGACTATTACTACAATATCGAGAGGAATATTATTTTTGCCTGCAGTATAGGGTTTTATTGTTGACTTTATAATGTAATATAAAGTAAAATGAGCGATCGTAAACCGGCGCTGGCGTATTTCCTGCAAAGGAAAAGCCAATTTACTGGTAGATTAGGCGACTGGAAGCCGACGATAAGCGTTCTGACAACTCTACACTCTCTGAACGTCTGTTGCTCCATTTGGAAACTGGAGAGAACTGGGAAATATAACGCGATTGAATTCACTTTTATATCGGCAGAGATAAAGGGAATGTGTCGATGTGAAAACGGTTCGTAAATAATCGCGCAATTCGGTCAATTGGATTATCTACTTTAGTAGGAGGAATAAATGTTTGTATACAAAAGGTTATGGATGTAGGAATTCAAATTTAAAGGTTTTAAAATTTAGCTATATCGTCGAAATCTTGTAATGTCAGCAGAATTTAGGAATATTAACAGATTTATTGACTTTTTCAAAGTCTAATAATATCCACAAAATCTAGTAGAATCCTCAGAATCTAGTAATATCATCAGAATCTAGTCATATCACCAGATTCTAGGAATATTAACAGATTTATTGACTCTTTCAAAGTCTAATAATATCCACAAAATCTAGTAAAATCCTCAGAATCTAGTAATATCATCAGAATCTATTCATATCATCAGAATCTATTCATATCATCAGAATCTAGTCATATCACCATATTCTAGGAATATTAACAGATTTATTGACTTTTTGAAAGTCTAATAATATCCACAAAATCTAGTAGAATCCTCAGAATCTAGTAATATCATCAGAATCTATTCATATCATCAGAATCTATTCATATCATCAGAATCTAGTCATATCACCATATTCTAGGAATATTAACAGATTTATTGACTTTTTGAAAGTCTAATAATATCCACAAAATCTAGTAGAATCCTCAGAATCTAGTAATATCATCAGAATCTAGTCAAATTACCAGATTCTAGGAATATTAACAGATTTATTGACTTTTTGAAAGTCTAATAATGTCCCCTAAATCTAGTAAAATCCTCAGAATCTAGTAATATCATCAGAATCTATTCATATCACCAGAATCTAGGAATATTAACAGAATTAGTGACTTTTTCAAAATCTACTAATATCCCCAAAATTTAGTAATATCATCAGAATCTAGTCATATCACCAAATTCTAGAAATATTAGCAGATTTATTGACTCTTTCAAAGTCTAATAATATCCACAACATCTAGTAAAATCCTCAGAATCTAGTAATATCATCAGAATCTATTCATATCACCAGATTCTAGGAATATTAACAGATTTATTGACTCTTTCAAAGTCTAATAATATCCACAAAATCTAGTAGAATCTTCAGAATCTAGTAAAATCCTCAGAATCTAAAAATATCACCAGAACCTAGTAAAACCACCGGATTTATTGACCTTTTCAAAATCTACTAATATCCCCAAAATCTAGTAATATCATCAGAATCTAAAAATATCACCAGAACCTAGTAAAACCACCGGATTTATTGACCTTTTCCAAAGTCTAATAATATCCCCAAAATCTAGTAATATCTTCAGAATCTAAAAATATCACCAGAACCTAGTAAAACCACCGGATTTATTGACCTTTTCAAAATCTACTAATATCCCCAAAATCTAGTAATATCATCAGAATCTAAAAATATCACCAGAACCTAGTAAAACCACCGGATTTATTGACCTTTTCCAAAGTCTAATAATATCCCCAAAATCTAGTAATATCTTCAGAATCTAAAAATATCACCAGAACCTAGTAAAACCACCGGATTTATTGACCTTTTCAAAATCTACTAATATCCCCAAAATCTAGTAATATCATCAGAATCTAAAAATATCACCAGAACCTAGTAAAACCACCGGATTTATTGACCTTTTCCAAAGTCTAATAATATCCCCAAAATCTAGTAATATCTTCAGAATCTAAAAATATCACCAGAACCTAGTAAAACCACCGGATTTATTGACCTTTTCAAAATCTACTAATATCCCCAAAATCTAGTAATATCATCAGAATCTAAAAATATCACCAGAACCTAGTAAAACCACCGGATTTATTGACCTTTTCCAAAATCTACTAATATCCCCAAAACCTAGTAACATCATCAGAATCTACCAATATCACCAGATTACCGATACACAATTCCACCCACCTTTACTCCCTGTCACCTCAAACCGACCTCACGTCCGTCAATATGACATTCGACCGATCCGAAACCCGATGATCCCCCCCCGATGAGATTCCTCGGACTGTTCTGGCCGTCGCCCATCATCGAACTGACCGCCCAAAACTTCGGCGACGTCATCCGCAACAATCGCCTCGTGCTGGTCTACTTCCACAAGCCCTCCTGCCGCTTCTGCAAGAAATTCGAGCCGGAATTCGCCAAAGTGGCCCAAACGCTGCAGGTCAAAGCGCCCGACGTGAAGGTGGCCAAATTGAACGGCCTCACCGAGACCACGATCGCCACCGAACAGGGCATCGAAAGGTAAATTCTGATGATGATGATGGTGATGGTGATGAATTGATCGATTAGTTTGATGAGTGTGTTTTCGTCTTGTAGATATCCCACTGTTAAGTTGTTCAAAAAGACCGTGGGGATTAGGTATGAAGGACCCCAGGAGGCTTTGAAGTTGATCAACTGGTTGGACCAAAGGATATTCTACAATGAAACTTAGTTGGGTTGTTTGCTAGTTTTGAATTTAATAAAACAAATTCGATGTAGAAAAACGAAGTTAATTAATCGATTAGTTTGATGAGTATTTCGTCTTGTAGATATCCCACTGTTAAATTGTTCAAAAAGACCGTTGGGATTAGGTATGAAGGACCCCAGGAGGCTTTGAAGTTGATCAACTGGTTGGACCAAAGGATAATCTTCAATGAAACTTAGTTGGTTTGCTATAGTTTGAATTTAATAAAACAAATTCGATGTAGAAGAAGGAATTTTTTAGCAAAATATGCTCCAGTTTCCAGACGCATTAAGATCGCCTTTCGATTATTATATTTCGAGAAGTTTGTTGAGGAAAAATCGATGGGGGATTTCGACTAAATTTAATTCCACGGCGATGTGATTTATTCGAATTTGCATAAGAACGAGCGAAACTTTCCAGAAATTTTCCGAGGATACGCTTTCGCTACTCGATTTTGCAGCGCTAAACATTAACCAGACTCTACTGTAAATATTGCTTTAAAATTCGTCGAATTTTATCCAGATAGACACTCTACAGAGTGTTAAAGTTGAGTCTGAAGCATTCTAAATGGTTCTAGACAGTTCTAGAGTTAATCATAAACGTCCCAAACGTGAAATTTCTGCTATTTAGAGCACCCTCAATCCGAATAACATTGCCCTAGTGGTAGATTAAAATGTAGAAAACCGATCGATGAGGAATTGAAAATTTTGCAGCAGCCATTCGATCGGAATGCATTATCTTCCTGCTATATACCTACCGATACAAAATACCTTCACCTGCTATACATACAAGCGTTAATTAATCAAACGTTCAGCAGGAATTTTTGGCGTGCATTTCCCATCGATCCATGCTAATTAATTCATCCGGCTCTTTAATGAAACACGAATTAATTCATTAACTCTATTATTGGCGAATATATAGCGTAATTAAATTGAACGAAAAAAGAGGCTTTTAATCTTCTCATCACGTCGGGGGTACGTTTGGGATCCGTTGGGAAATCAGGAATTTCCCGAAAATATGAAATTTTCTATCGATGTTAGAGTAACTCGTAGTTTATTCTATCTAGTTTAAACTCGCCTAATTAGTTATGCAATTGAATTATTGAAGGTTTTTGATGTAGGCTCGATTTAATTCGGAGTTTTATTGGATTAAAGAAGGTCCGGATTCGCCCGGAAATCCATCAAGGACTGTTCGCATTACCGGAGTTTCCAGTTGACGTTTTGGAACGATACTAATATCTCTTGGTACAATGGAAAAACCCCGGGGTTTTTCATGATAAATGCCTCGAGGAATTATACTCTGAAAGAAATATGATTCTCTTTCAATTTGTGTAGGTTGAGTTATTTTTTTTTTCATTTTATGATAAATGACTTGTGATCAACACTCGTAGGAATTGATGCTTCAATTGTATAGTGAAACTTCCATTTCTATTAGTCAATTAGTTACCTAATTATTTCCTTAATAATTTACCTAAAGTAATTTCGATCTAAAATTCAACGATGAATTTAATAAAACGAAACCGTAACGAACAGATTATTTCAAATTGACAGATTTACATTGTTGTTATGGAGTAACTAAGGACGCATTATTTAAATTGACAGTTTTTTTTCACTTTTGACAGTTTTACATTGTTGTTATGGAGTAACTAAGCAGATTATTTCAAATTGACAGATTTACATTGTTGTTATGGAGTAACTAAGGACGCATTATTTAAATTGACAGTTTTCTTTCACTTTTGACAGATTTACATTGTTGTTATGGAGTAACTAAGGACGCATTATTTAAATTGACAGTTTTCTTTCACTTTTGACAGATTTACATTGTTGTTATGGAGTAACTAAGGAGATTGTTTCAAATTGACAGATTTACATTTAGAAATTTTAGAACAATAACGGTCCACAAACCAATGGGATTTATCCTAGAAACATTTAATCTCTTAGTTACATTGTCTTTGAGTTACATTATACCAAAATCGACAAGTTTCCATTTATCTCCTGCGACAATCGAAGCTCCCGCTTCGCTTTTGCATAGCCGCCCAAAACAACGAATGAAATATTAAATAGAGCGCCTCATTCTCTATACTCTACAGGAAGTTTATACCGCTCGATTTCCGCGAATATAGCGAATGCACGAAATCAGGAAACCGCCGATCCGGCCATTGGGAAATTGCAGGAACGTCCGCCGTAGAGACAAGAGCGGTTTTATCTCTATATCGCCTCTATTTTGAGCCTCCCAGCTCTAATGCGAACTCACCGCAGTTTGTTCGAGTTTAAATCGATTTTTATTTGTGTGTTCCAGCGAAGTCGGCTTAATCGTTTTCATTACTTCATAATTCACCGCTTTGATTCGCGAAGTTTCCCGGTCGAAAATCGCTTTTCCGCTCGGAGATTTATTCCGGGAAACCCGTCCGAAAAGAATGTTACTTACGGTCGAGGGAAAGTTTTTTTTGGGGGTTTATCTGCGTAGAAAAAAGGGATACTTTTCCGCGTTAATTACGGGCGAATTGTTGGGGAAATGCAAGAAGTTTTCCCGTTCGGTGCTCGAGGAAATCGATGAATACCAGTTTTACCGAGCGTCGGTGAATTTATCGAAAATAATCAGCTGGAATATCGATATTAACTAGGGAAGTTTTCCCGCTGTATAAATTTCAACTTCAACCGAAAAGCTTGGTAATCTGCTTATTGTTGGCATGCCGGAAAAGTCTTTCTATAAAGACTTGGAATTGTCTTCGTCGTCCGGGAAAGCGAAACGAGTAAATATTTGCCGGAGAAGTATGAATGCGATTTCCCCTTCTATATTTAGATTTTCCATTTCGAACAGCGGAAGGAAATTGGGTTTTCGTCGAGCGCACAAATTGAAACATGTTTTCTTTTCCTATTCTTTTATTTTAACATCGCGATTTAACCTGGATATTTTCAAGTGATTAGGCGGTTTTAAATTTTCGAATTTTCCTATTTTATTCGACCGAATTTCCACTGTTATACCACCAAATCTAGCGCGATTTAGCTACAAATTTAGGTAGGATTGCTATATTGTTTATCCCTCCGATTTTCCAATTCGATAGGTATTAATTCGGGCGAAATTAGCGATTGGAATTTTTAATAAAAAATGCACCGATCAATCGCAATTATACAACGATGGCGGGCGAGCGGCGCGCGGCGTCGCGACGCCCCGCTACATAGCGGATTTAATTAAAATTTGATCTTGCAACTAATGTTTGGTACAAGCGGGGGTTTAGATTTCAATTCTGCAGAATTCAAACGACCGAATAACGAATTAACTGAAAGAAGATGCTTTGATATCTCCGAGGGAAAGCGCCGAGAGCGAATTTTAAAGGAATTATTTTCAGTTTTTCTGGCGTTACAAAGAAAACTCATCTATTATTCAAGACGACAAAGAAAAGGGAATATTTTTTTTCCGAATTACCTACCGTTTTTCCAGGTAACTGTGCATTATAAGAACATCAAGTCAGATTCACGTCTTGATATATCCATTCGGAATGAATAAAAATCGCATTTCCATTCCGCTTAAGCGGTTTCTAATGCTCTATGGAAAACGCATACAACGCGGAATTTCCCATTTCCTATCGTGGAAGGTGATTTTTTAATCGATAAGTCCATCCGAATTGAAAGTATCTCTATAGCGAAAAAGCCATCGCAGGTTTCCGTTCGCATTTAATCAACGAATTTTAATTGAATGTTTCCAAAAAGCTCCAAGTTATAATAAACCAAAACAATTTTGAATCGCCCTTTAACTCTAATCACTTACCAGAATTCCTATAGAAAGTAGTGGAGAGTAGAAAGTAGAGTATAGAGAGTGGGGAATGGAGTAGAGTAGTGTGGAGAATTTTCCTGCTTGGAATTAGTGCAGCTTGCTTTAAATAACGTGCAGTAAATAACAAGTATTATTGAAATACAAATTATTTCTTCCTCCGTATTAGTGTCTTTGCTTTAGGGGGAATTGAAGATGGTCGTTCGGAAAATCTTCGAGGAGGTCGAGTGATCATTCTCGCTGCTTTTTGCACCGGATTCGCTCCGGAAAATTCCCTTTCGCCTGATGCTCGACCTGCTCTCGACGATTCTCGAGCACCGAAAACTCCTGCTGGTTAACAATGGCCCCGAACTAACCAAATTCGAGCGAATTTTCCGCAATTTCTTTACTTTTTGCTTCTTTACATGTGCTAAAAAGTAGTCCAATTATCTACTCTTTGATAGAGTTTAAGAGTAAGTAAAATGTAATGATGGTTGCTTTATTAGAACAAGTATTCATATAACTAAGTAACAACGAAATTGCAAACTTGTGAAGCTCTGCTAGAACTTGGTGATTTACTAATTAGATAAAGTTTGGTTGTTATGTTAATGAAATTTCATTAAAGAGCCAAAGGGTAGAGTGTATTCATTGAAAATTAACGATGACGTTAATCGCGGCGTTGTCAGATTGTCTGTTATTTTCTATTCCCTAAAGATTACCGTGTTATAGGCGGAATGATTTGTGGATATTCCAAACTTTTCGTGATATTTAGATAGATTTCTTCGGGTCGATTCGTCTCGATTTAACTTGCTGTTTTCGTTTAACCGGTCGGTTTGTGGTGGAAAAATCATTAAAACTCCTGTTAATTGCTAGCCGAGTAGCCGGCGGATCGATTTAGGCGAGAAAAATGGCGAGAATCGCGTTAAAAAGTTAAACAAGGAGCGATCGGCGAAACTTCCGAACGATTTTCGCTGTTTCTCCGAGAAACGAATTAAGGGAATGTAAATGATGAGACGGCGACTGAGAAAAAGTTTTCGCGTTATTCGAGAAAATTGTTCGAAGATGGGTTTTTTTTGTCGAACAAATTCTAAAGAATTTACAGGACTTTATATCTACCTAACCTCACCAAATGTAGCTTGAATTGATGTACAAAAAATTATCAATTATGTAACTACGGTTTTTTTTATCTATCATTCAAGTTTAGATGGAAAAAATTGGGACCGTTTGCACGTAAAATCCGGCTTTTCCGGAGTCTACAAAGACCCCATAATACCTCACGATTCCGCGGGAAATATTTTTTCCAGCCGCCCGAGCAGTTTGTTTCCACAAAACTTATCGTGACGCTTTATCCGCGCCAATTTCGATATTTTCCGCCTCGGTTTTTACGACCCGGAATTTTTTTCATTACTATCACGTCGGCGACCGGAAAATTTCCCACCCGAGCATAAAAATCAAGCGAGCGGGGTATTTTTTGAATACGTCATCGGATCACGTACGTCACTTGTCGTTAGAGTTGACAGTTGACACTTTTCCTCGATCTTCCACGTTTAATTTAATGAAATTCCTCACTCTCGGCCTCCGCGTAAGGAAAATAAAGGGCGTTGGCTCCGAACTATTCCGGAATGTCGAACATTCACCCGAGATTGCTCCAACTATGTTGACATTTTTACCCGGCGACGGTGCTTTTGAAATAACTTCGTTTCCCGCGGAAATCGTAAATACCTCCGCTCTCAAAGCTCTCTAGATTTTCCATTACATCTATACTCGAGCGCTGACAACTGACGTAAGTGACAAGCGAACGAATCGCCCGAATTAAACTACTTTAGTTGTTGATATTGCGATATAATTAAATTTCCCTTTTGAAAACCGGCGAGATTAAACCCTCAATTAAATGTATTGTCTGGCGCTAGTCCAAATAAATTTATGGAGCCTCTCTTTGTTTTGGTTTATTCCTTGGAGCCCCACTTTTTCGCTCAAACGATAAATTAATTGCGCCAAGCGGGCAATTTCGCATCCTTCCTTCATTATATTGTATAATGGAATTTCCTTTTGTTGAGGGGTTTCCCCCGCTTAAATATATTACAACCTTTTACTGTCTGCGCGCACAGCCAATAAGAATTTGTCCTCTTTTTTTTTCAGGCAAGTTGCCGAACCGTTTCTAATGAATTATCTTCCCTCTTATCCTGAAACCGTTTAACAACCGAGTTATAGACCGTTTCCTAATTGGAGAAAACGGATAAAAGAAGAAGAAACGACGACTAGATGTTTATTCTCCCTTTTACACAATGTAGCTAATCAAGTAGGCTTCGCAATTGACAAGTTCACGAGAAATTCCGACTGATGTGGTGTTGAGGTTTTTCGATGTCTGGCCCTGTCAGGTCCACTTAACGAAGTAAAGGGTTCTAATTAATATTATTTATCGCCGCGTCGGCGCTGGTAAAACTCCCGCGGGAAACTCCGTTAAAAGGATTAGAACTCCGGCGAATTTTCGACTCGATAAACTCCGCAGTTTTGAGTATATTAAAAGTTTACCCGAGGCGTATAATCGCCTCTATTCTTTACTTTTCTTCTTCTTCTATTTATTGGCCTCAGCTACCGGGGCTATTCGGCCTTCTTTACTTTTACGCGAATCCCACGACGTTTGACATGTGACGTTTGGCATTTCTTTCTACGTCGACCGAGATCCGACCTAATTTTTTCAGCAAACACGCCATTGATGGAAATTCGTCACGAACCCTTAAGAAAAGCAACACGATGTTTGAATAGCGTTTGAATGGTGCTTAGAAAGCCCCGAGAACGAATAGAAAATTCGGGTTAGTTTCGGAAAAGGAACGAATAATAAAGCTCTCTGCTGTCGCTTGTCAATCGATAATGTGGTCGAATAACACGAGCAGACGAGGCCGAAAAAAACGAAGAATATCGTTCGTATTTAAATCCCAATGGCGTCGTAACTAGTTCGTTTGTATAAAACAAATACCTATTTCTCGCCGCTAATTGAGAACCCCGAAGAGGTAATTTCGCATTCCTAGTCTCGTAATGTACTTACCTATTATATATTATTCGTCGAGGATCCGAAGCTCGAGAGCTACACAATCCATTTTCTACTACTACACCTTCAAGTCCCCGACTCGAATAATTTCGTGCTTGATTAATGGGACAACGCGAATGTGAGCTTTCTCCCAACACTACTCGGTAAATAAATAATTTTATTCATTGAAAACAAAGCCCGTAGAATGGATGTTGTAATGATAAAAGCCGGTTGTTTTAACGAGCAACCGTTTGTAGCAAGATTATAATGAAGGAAAGAGTGAAAGAGGAATTATTAATAGACGATTAATTGGTGTTTGTATTCGCTCCAGATTGAACTGCTCTTCGTTTCGGAGCGTCCGGAAGCCGGAAAACAATCATGTCAGTGCAGCAGGAAGGCATCAATAAAGTGGCCTCCGCCGCAGGGAACGCCAACCATCACAACAAACGACCAGTGGTGCTCGTTTATCCCACCGGTAAGTCGAATTGCATGTTTTATACATCGCGAGATATTATTTTCTCCCTGCTTTTTATCAATCCGATAATTCTCTTATATTCGAATTGATGCTCGACTATAAATGTGCAGGTACATCGATCAATTAAATCTCCTTCACGTCGAAATCAAACCAGCCGAATTAGTGACCTGGAAAAAAAATCCTTTTGTCGATTTCACCGTCATCGGAACTCGATCGAAGCGAAGAACAAACGCCCCGAATGGAATCCCGGGCGCTTTCACATCGACTTTTTAATTTCGAAATCAATCCCCGGATTGGTTTATTTCACTCGAAAATTAGGGTGCAATTCAGCGCCGCCTCTGTTTAACTGAATAGAATGAGTCTAAAAGTCGCGACTCGAGTCCCTAGTTACTCCATAACAACAATGTAAATCTGTCAAAACTGTCAATTTGAAACAATCTCCTTAGTTACTCCATAACAACAATGTAAATCTGTCAAAAGTAGTGAAATAAAACTGTCAAGTGTAGAAAATCCCAACGAATCGTCGATGTAAATGTGATAAATTTGTTGCAGTATCTCCGGAAACGGTGGTGGTGCCGATCATCTCGTGCATCTTCGGCTTTCCGCTGTTGGCCCTGCTGGTCATTTGCTGTTTGAGACGACGCGCCAAGATGGCGCGCGAGCAGGCGCGCAGGCGCAACTGCGACACCGAACACGGTACATACTCTATTGTCAGATTCAGTCCAATACACTATTTAGGTAACTAATGCTCTAATTTTAACGCACCCACCCTTCCGAAGTGTATTTTTGTGTTCGTTTCGTTGGTATTATTGGAAATATTTAGCGTATTTACAAGTCTAATATTTCGTTTAATATCATCAACAAGATGGAATCAAATTGTATCATTTAGTTGCCTATATAGTAACTTAATTTTGTAGGTACTTCACTCTACTAAACAACCTCTCCCCATTCTCATCTCTCCCCACAACTCGAGTACTCGTTAATCAACAATCTGTTTGTATAACTAAACGTTTTAAATTATTCCTGTGTGGGGGATTCCCTCGATGCGGATATTCCTGCAGGGGGAGGTGAGACCATCAGGACGGTTTTAGGACGTGTCAGGTCAAACAGTCCTGCGTTATCAGATTAGGAGCCTCTGTCTAATCTGGGAGGGATGAAATTTACGGCCCTGCAGGCGAGTCGGGAGAATGGAGGGAAAAACCGGGGAGGGAAAATAACGTAATAAATGCGGCAGGTGATTTAGGGGTTAGTTTAGGGGCGATACGAGAGATTAATGCTATTTACCCGTTGTAATATCGTTGTCGATGTAATTAATGGTTTGGTTAATGGAGGATTGGGATAATGGAGAGAATAGGTGTTTTTTTTGAGTTTAAAATGAACCCTTTTTCGTCGATAATTAAGCAAAAAAATACCGATTTATATTTAATCCGGTAAAGTAGCTTTTCTGCTAAATTGTTGACATTGTCAAAGCGATTGAAGAGACAACAACTTCGCTTAATAAAATTCCATCGCCGGTATCATTTTTCAATTTTCCCCCGACGTCATTTGCCTACATTACCAAATGGGAAATTCCAATTTACGACGCTCCTCCATTTTCCTCAAACAGGTTTTTTTCCACCTAATTAAACGCAATTTTATGCAAATCTTAATCGAACAACGCAAACACGCCCGTAACAACGAAAATCCAATTTTCTTCCACACTGCGTACTTATCAACACAAAAAAAAAACTCAAGATAAATTTATTGCTCAACCCCTAACCCAAATACCTATCACAGTTTGTTCGAAACACGCTAAAACCGGCACATTAGAAACCCTTCGCGCCGTTCAAATAATTCTGGATCTCCTCCAGCGACTTGCCCACGGTCTCGATCACATAAAACTTGATAAAAACGCAAGTAACAGCACAACAAACGGCGAAAAATACAAAAACAGCGCCGATTCCGACGGCATCGACGATCGGATTGAAGAATTGCGCGATGAAGAAACCGACGACGAAATAAACCGAAACGATGAAAGAAGTGGCGAGGATTTTAACCCGCGTGGGAAGAATCTCGCTGGGGATCATCCAACAAAGCGGACCGAAACCGAAATTATAACTCAGCATGAACATAGCGAGTGTTAGAAGAGGCAGGAAGTTGATCGAATCTACATCGGCGCCTGATCGTTGGAAGATGCAATAGATGCCCAGGATCGATTCGGATAGGATCATTCCCAAACCGGAGGCGAGCATGATGGATTTCCTGCCGAATTTCCCGATTATTAAGGGCGTTATTCCGCCGCTGAGTAGCTGAATAGCGCCGATTATCATCGAACCGATTTCGGGCGATAGACCGGAATTGGTGAGGTCCAAAATCGGCTGGCTGTACATGAGGATCGCGTTGATTCCAGTAAACTGTTGGCTGGTCACCAATACTATAGATATAGTGAAAGCTTTCAAAAATCCTCTAGTTTTAACGATGTCTATGATACTGCCTTCGTTTTGCGCTTTTATTTGTACCTTCATATCGTCGATTTCGCCGTCTATATCGCAACCATCGCCTCTGAAAGCTCGTAGAGACTTCTTGGCCAGTTCCACTTCGTTTTTCATCAGGTAAAAATAGGGAGATTCCGCGCAAAACGCGTAAGAAACCACCAAGAAAACGGCCGGAACCACCGCCATAATCGCATTAAATTCATTCACCGACACAAACGGTCCCACTACATAACTAAACAGAGCTCCAGCGCTCACCATCATCCCGGTTAGAGTCATCACCACGCCTCTGTTCTCTTTGCTGGACACTTCTCCTAAGTAATTCATGAGGGCGAAGAGGCCGCCCATGGCGGTGCCTTGCGCGAATCTGGCCACGTAAAAGGCCTCGATTTTTCCGACGGAAGCCATCAGGATGTAGCCCAGCAGGAGGGGTAGACCCAAGGAGATGAATACCGGTCGTTTTCCGGCTATGTCTGATAGAGCGCCGAAGAACCAGCAGCCCAGGATGGCGCCCAGCGTGAGCAGGGAGGAGAGCCATGATGCCTGCGATGAGGTGATGGTGTGGTCGAAGGGGTTGTCGCTGGTGAGGTTTTCGAGCTTCGGTAGAACGGGGGAGGTCCAGCTGTTTAGGTTGCCCACTGTGGTGCTTAGGAGGCAGCCTGGAAGGAGATGGATTTTTGTGGTAAATGTGGATTTGATTGTTTGTAATTACCTGCTAGCGCGACGCCGGCTATGTTGTTTAGGAATTTGTGGCGTAGAATCATTTCTGGGTTTTTTTTTACTGAGGTATCTAATAATTCGGTGATTGATTTATATGCGATTGATAAGGTTTTTGTTTTTTCGTCTGGTTTTTTTGCTCGTGCGGTTGAAAACACTCAATAAAATGGCAGCTTCATTGTGTAAGTTCGGTGAAAGTACTACATAATATGTATATAGGTACTTGTTTGGGAGTAATTGCCGATAGATAATCAATTGTGCAATCGATTGTATGAACTCGTTATTTAACATTTTGTGAATAGTTAGGACAGTTAAATATAGTATGTAGGTACACTTATTCGTAAACGAGAAATTTTTATTAAATGATAGAATCTAATCGACGGTTTTATTCGAATTAAACGATTTTAGCGTCGCCTTGAATTAAAAAATTAGCTTTTCAAGTATCAAGTACTCGTACTTATAGATCTTCAATTAAGATAAATTAAAAAGTATTATTCGCACGATGTTACTCATGTAGTATATTTTTAACGCTAACAATTATTATTAATTAAATATCTAATTAACGATTTGGTACAAATTAAACCTATTTTTTCCTACATTTGCCTTGAAATTAAAATAGTTTTCTAACTAATTATGAACCTTATTAGTACCTTAATTAATAGATATCTTACCTGCTAAAGTAGTCCCTAACAATGTACTAAAACGTCCAACGTACAAAATCATTGCACTAAACACTTTTAATTAATTCAACGATGTACAAACATTTTCAAAATACCAACGCGAGGACGATTTAAATTCAGTTAAAGCGAATTGAAGACTGCACATTTCATTGAAATGTGAAAGGCATACTTGCATATACGCATTAAATCTCAACCGAGATACAACCAAGGTACATAAGGATGTTGACCGTGTACCTGCTGTAAGTAAATGAAAAATTTTCGTTGAGGTCAAGCGTAGAATAAAGATTTTTCCTTCATATTTCGCATTTCTTCCTTGGTTTTCCAAGGTAGAAAGGAAAGGATTTCTTTAGGTAGTGTGGGTGGAAATGTTTAATTTTATTCACCTCGTTCTTATTGTAAATGGGACTACATGAGAGGGTTTTGTGTAGTCATTGAATCATGAGAAAGTTCAGAAATTACTGAGGTAAAATACTCATACAATTACTCTTATAATTATGCTTTTATTAGGCTAGATTGCTCATCAACAACTCCATTTTAGCACTCGAGTATACACCACAAAAAATGTACCTAAATACACTCCATTTCAACTCGAATTTAGGACTAAACACTTCGACATTGAATCCCAATTCGAAGTTAAAACGTTTCGTAAGTTTCGAACTATTTAAAGTTTAAAAAAAAATGTCGATTTCAGGTCGCTCGTCGAGGGCCATTTCGTTGCGATCGGAGCGCGGAATGAGCCGGGGATTCCCATCGTTGGAATTGGACACGGTGGTGGAGGAGCGTTCCGACGCCGACGCCGAGCCCGATCAGACCGTCATCGAGATGATGACGCCCGACGGCGAGAGCGATTCCAATCACAAGATCAGATAGCATCAGATGGACGTCTGCGCTGAGAGGTAAACAAATCAAGCCGATTTTAATCCCGAAAATCGACAGTCATTTGAACAAACTAGTAGAGGAGTATTAGAGCGATCGACTGTCATTTGAGCAAACTAAACAAATCGACGATTTTTTTGTGATTTAGTAAGTTCGATCAAGCCGATTTTAACCTCGAAAATCGACAGTCAATTGAACAAACTAGTAGTGGAGTATTAGAGAGTATGATTTGAGCAAATTTGTTAGTAAGTAGTGGAGTGTTAGAGAGTATGAGTTGCTAGTATTGGATCAGATGAATATTTAGTTAGAGAATATTTTAGTTGCATTTCCTTTCGCTTTGAGCTTGAAACGTTCCAGGGAAATTAGCATTCGGGTTGAAAACGCTAAAGTAGGTGCTCGACCCTTTTGCTTTTTCAGCGATATATTTCATAATTACGACGCTCCCGCGTGGAAATTGCGACGCCGCGACGCCTCGCAGGCCTCGATTCGATTAAAAAGGGAATGCTCGCGGTGCGGAAAAAAAAGTTTCTCGTCGCCTAAACGAAAATGTTCTGTTGAAAACATTCATTTCGCTGCACGTGAGAAACTCTCGGTTTGATTCAATAAGTAAAAAAGTTTCCGTGCGGGTGGCACAAATTTTAATTAGCGTAATTAACGACTTCATCTGTCTCTTGTAACTGCTAACTTTCTTCTTACAAAATATTACCATTTGTTATAATGATTATAATCGACAACAGTCTCTAGCAACTAGAACTCTCATCTACTATTCAAAATACTATTACCAAAACCTTCTTGATTATAATCAACAATCTATCAGTCAGTAGCAACTTAGAACTCTCCTCTATAGAAACTACAACCACATCCTTCTCGAGTACAATCGACAATCTCCCGGCTAATGAATGGCTGTTAGTTAATAAAATATTTGTAGGTCGCCTTTATGGGCAGCGTTGACGCATGCGCATTCCCTGACGATCGTCTGCGAGGGCGCCACCAGTTGACGAAAGGAGGACGCCGAGAGGAACGACAAGGACGATGACGAGGATTCGGAAACCGACGAGGATGCTTTGGATGACCGTCGATCGGATCCGGTGATTCCCCAAATGGTGCCGTTGCCGTTCGTCAAAGGCCATTAAACGCGCAGCGGTTTTTCACCCCCGAGCTTAAAGCTTTGTAATCTATTCGATCTGCGAATGTGGGTAATAATTCGATAAAATAAGAAGATTGTCACGTAATCGTTTAAGTGTCAATTTGGAAAACTCCCCGAACTTCAACTTAGCATCAACTTTTACCAACCTCCTTTTAGCACACCACAAAAAAATTGTATTTTTATACCTGTAAATTGAATATCTGTTAGATGTGTATCTTATTGTAAATTGTAAATAAAAATTTTATTTGAAAAACTAAATATACTCTACGTTAACCTACCTATCGTTACATTTTTATTATACCCTAACCGAATAACCGATAAGTAAGAGACCAGCAATGACAGGAAAACCGAAACGTCAATTGCCACCGAAAATTCGAGTAGTAAAAGACCATATTAAAATACACGCAACGATCTTTGATGGTTTTCTTTAAACATTTATTAAATTTACAACTATAGAGCAAACCGACGAATAACCTATTGAAACGAATAGCTACCCGAATTGGAATTATTCTGCTGTTCGCCCAACACAGACGGATCGTCCATGGGAGGTAATTGGGGTTGGAATTGCTCGGCCGATAATCTGGTAAACACTATACCAACACCTTCGATCAGAGCTAATAAAACACCGCCTATAAAGGCGCTCCCCGCCATCGCGGGTAGACCGTTTCTAGCCGCTAAAATACCTACAATACAATCGAATTAGTCTTACAACAAAGTAATAGAAATGTTGTATATAATCACCTCCAGTCGCCGCTCCGCTTATTATGGAATTCCAAGGGTCTTCCTTCTTTCGTACGTGTATTAAAGCGCAGTCTATCGTGGAAAACATTCCTCCCCAAACGGCGAAATTTCCAGCTATTATCGGCGAACGTTGTTTGATGGCCGTTATACTTCCTATCTGTGAAATTGAAAAACAATTAAAACCATAAATTATTCTGGAGAGTTCTAAACTCTCGTATACTCGTATGATTTACTCCTATACGAGGAATTATTGTGAACTTACAAATCGTCTGTTAATTCCCGAAGGAGCGTTTCGAAAACCTTTGATACTTTGGAAGACGCCGCCGCCGATTAGGCCCATCGTGAATGCTCCACCGCAATCGTCGACTATTCTCCACGGGCAAGGTTCTCTCGTGTATTCCTCCATTTGTTATAATGTATTTCAACGAATCGATTCTAACCTAAAAATTAAAATTTCATCAGTTTTCGTCATAGCTAATCGACAGTTAAGCAAGCCAAAGAACGAATCTACGTTAAACTAACTCACTAAATATGACTTAAGAATTGGTAGTTACCTCAATTATAAAACCGCATTAGCTAATAATTTAAAGGTCGTCGGGACAAAAAGTTCACTCTTATTTAACACATCTTCACAGTTGCACTCTGTTAGCCCACATAACGTTCACTAATAATTGTTAATTTATTTGGCTTTCATATGTCGATTTTTGTGTTTTTTCTATCAAATTTTATTGATGACAATGAAAAAAATTAAATGTCTCAAAGCAAACTTTTTTTTTGAGGTTACATGAAAGAAAATCGAAAAATGGATGTGACGTAACACCCGCAATTGTCATCTGTCATTTTCCAGATACTACTTGCCTTGTCTTACTTACACAAAATAGAAAAGGATAGATACCAAACGAATTGTAAAGCAGATGGCGCCACTTAAAAGAGGGAAATTTAAATTGCGAAGTAAGAAATGCGCTTTTCTAAATTTAAATTAACAAGTCACCTACAATTCTAAAAATACTCCTTTCCTCCGCAAGCATCGCTTCAGTTTATACGCATAACTCAATCGAAATGGCAGACTCGCAGGTAGCTATAAAAATGCTAATTGCATTTAAATACGCATTTTAAAATTATACATTTTTTAGGCTCCGTTGAATTTTAATCCGGCCGAATTGATCAGGCGTGTAGAAGACACCGAAAAGCGACTACAAGTAGGTCAAAAAACCATTTACCAATCACCTAATAATAACCAATTAATCATTAATAGACGAAAGACGCGGAAATCCAAGTCTACAAAATGCTCGTCTCCCAAATGGAGGAAGAACTCGCCCAAGCGAAGAAATTCAAAGAGCTCCACGACAAGCAATCGCTCGACGTCGACTCCATGAAATCCGAATCCGAGAAAACCCTCACGAAAGCCAAAAGTCTGCTCTTCGAAAAGGCCAAAATCATCAAGAACCAAGAGCTCCAAATCGAGGCGTTCGCCCAGCAAATCGACTCGCTCAAAGAGGTCGTGCGCATCACCAAAGACCTCCTGCAAATCCGCAACCTCGAAATCGAGCAGCTCGAGACGAAAATCTCCTGCATCGAGGCCAAGACGAAGGCCGAACAGGAGCGGTACGATCTGATGCGCAAGAAATTGGAGACGATGATCCGGCACAACGGCGAGTTGAAGCGCGAATACGAAACGCAATTGTGCCTGTTTCAGGCTTTGAGGGAGCGCTACAACGAGAGGGAACTGGCCAAAGGCGTGGTGGAGGGACTCAAGCAGGGTATCAACAAAATTGATAGCGATAATGCGGTGAAAACCGATCCGCAATCTTCCGCTACTGATGATGTTAATAACGATGCTAAAACTACCAACAACGATCTGATAGAAGTCAAAAATCAGTTGGATGATACTCTTTCGGTGTTGGAGAAGACGTTGGGCTTGGAACAGTCTAAAACACAAGTACCAGTCGACTTGAAGTCGAATTCAAACGCTCCAGAAGCTGATGTAGTACCGGAGAAAACTGAACAAGAACCGCAGAAGGATGAGAAAACTGATAGCGAAGAGAAAACTGATAACGAAACCAAACCGGAAGCTAGTAGTACTCTAGGTAGCATCATTTCCGCCATCAAAAGTACCGTTGGATTGGGATCAGATGATAATCGAGCCGAAGCAAGTAATGGAGAAGTTGTGGAGAACAAATAGGAAAGTCCATGCGTTTCTAAACGTTTTGTATTTTGTGGAATATACTCTTGAATAAAATTATATTAACCCGACAGTTAGTAAATAAATGGTTTTCCCAAATACCTCAAGCTTGAATTACCTCCGAGCATCTTCCTAAACCAATGGATTTGTAGTAAAGCAACCCCATTAAAAATATAACTTATTTATTAAAACATATTGCTATATAGAATATACACAATTCAACGAACGAAATCTAAATCGGTATACTTTCGAGTTTGATTCCTCGCAGGATTCGTAAAAATTAACGAAACACATCCGGAATAATTGCAAACCGCGCGGTAATTTCAAATTCGAACAAGTAGTTTCGAAAACGCCATTCGAATATTCCCAAAAGCGAAAGATTGTATTAATAAACGTGTTGTACTCGAACGGTTTGTTTGTTTGTTTGTTTTTTATCGAATATATATCACAAAAGTCTTAAATACAATTCGTTAACTATAATAGTGAACACCTCCGAAATCGATTAGAATTTAATTTGTACAGACGAAATTCCACGTGTTACGAGAAATCGGGAATTTTATCCGACCGTGTACAGCCCGATTAGAATAGCTGTAGACATTAATCTTTAGCTATATCTATCGCACTGTAGTTAGTTATATAACATTTCGGGCGTATTATTATTAATAAATTACGATGAGAATGCAACACAAGAATATCATCTAACAGGCGAGATAAAAAGAATGAGTAGTAGAGACACTTAACATTACGAAAAGATCAAGCAATAAATAACAAATAATTTTTATAAAAAACATTCATTTGTACTGTAACGTCAATCTTGTATTATTTATAGCGAACAGTTCTATACAAACTACTTGCCCGTGTGTACTAAGTGAACAAACATATTTATAACATCCCTTTCTCTAACACGAATTAAAATTCGCATCGAAAAGAAAAAATTAGTACGAATCTAATATCCATTTTCCCTATTATATACACCAACATTTAACCTACGAAATTTCACCTACGAAACGAACCCCTTTCACCAAACGGTTTTACAACAACAACAACAAAAAAACGAAAACGAAAATTGTGCAACGAGAATCGAGACGAAATGACACCCAAAAAAAAAACCGAATTTCCAAATGGCAGTGTAATAGTAGATATGTCAAAGGGTGAACATCAAACGAGCACCTCCATCTTCCCGCCTTTTCTCATCACCCTAATCTGGCCGGGTTGCACCTCCGGCAGGCCGCATTTGAACGTAAACGTCACGATTTGGGCCCCGAAATTCGCTTCGAATCTACAAAATAATTCGCACATTAATCGAATCCATCGATACGGATGCCTTGCTTGTATCTTACTCGGTGGTGATATTGACTTCGGGCGGTTTACCCGTCGCGTTTTGCACCACCAAAAACAGCTTGGTGACGATCTCGATGACGTGGCCCGTTTGAAAAACGAAATCGCCCTTCTTTTTGCTCAAATCGCTCTGAAATAAACAGCTCGTTTGGTCAGACGAGGCGCTGGACGTCTCGGGATTCGGCAATGATGACTGCGAAATAAATTACAATATCTAATCTAGCGCTAAATTACTCTACAGTGGAATCTACACGATTCGTTTTAAAGCGTTGTTAAATGATAAAATACGTACGGCTTTCACGTGAACGACGGCGACGTCGTCGAGAAACGGCGAAAGGGACATTCTGTAGATTTCCGTTGCAGGCACTCGATATTTGATTTGTAATGTCCTTTGATCCAATACCAGCATCGATCTCGTTGATATGACCAAAAGTATAGGAACGAACTACAACAAACATTAATAAGTGCATATACTAACCCCATAAATTATGTTTTACATGGGTAAGTTGGCAATTTGCAATCTGCAATCGTTGTTATGGAGTAACTAAGAGAGATTAATTCAAATTGACAGTTTTGACAGTTTTACATTGGTTGTTATGGAGTAACTAAGGATATTGTTTACGTTAGAGAAACTCTTGAAACATTTATATATCGATAAATCCTGTAGAAACGACTTACTTTTCCACTAGACCTAGTAATTTTATTAATAATATCAGCAAACACTACGTATTGGTCATTGTTTTCCAAACACATTTTCTTCCACTGAACGTTCTGCCTCAATCGAACGTAATCCCCGACGAACGGATGAGATACACTAAAAAAAATCGCATTATTAATCAGAAAATTTTTCAAAAAACCGCTCGTTTACCTTCTAGGATATGAACATTTTCTATCTTTAAATATAAAACTCGCCGTCACCTTTTCCCTCATGCGATTGCGAGCCGTTTGGTCGAATTTCGATCGGAATTTGTGACAGCGCCATCTGTGATGGATTTTATTCAATAGCGAGCTGCACTCGACGAGCCGCTGCGACGTAAGAGGCCATTCCTTGCAAATCGGCGAATCCGCATCGTCGGGCAGGATTCTCAGCAAATTCAACAGGAATTGTCGACGCTGAACGAATTTAGATTGAATAAATGGAATGTTCGAGTTGCATTTTTTACTTACTTTCCATTGTATGTAGTGCCTTTGAATGATTCGAGTGGCCCATTCGACTTCTTTTCTATGTTTCAGTATCCTAAATTCCTCTCGAGCCTGTAAATACGATATAATTACTGTAATATACGAAATTGTAGTGAATCAATGTAGTCTATTTCTAGCGTATAATAAATCAACAAATACTAATTTTTTTTCAAGCTAGTTTCATACCACGTTGTAAAGACACCACAAATGTTTCCGACCACGAAACGGTACACCGCAATTCAACTCCTGAAAGTACCATTCAAAAGAAAAGAAAAAACGATAAACGTATAAATAATAATCAACGAATCGAACGCGAAACGAATCAAATTTACCTTCCAACTTCTCCAAGCCGACGCTATGATGATCTGGCTACGCTTCATCTTCCTATAGCGTTTCCTCTCCCTGTAACCTCTCCATATCCTCTGCACCAGCATCGCCAAATCGTGGAGCCTGGCCCTTCGGAAATCCTCCAATTCGAACACCGTCCGGGGACTCCTCACGAACAACTTCGTCCTACCGAACGTGAATTCAGCGCTCGGTATCGGAAGCGATCTACAAAAACCAACCAAACACGATCCCTAACCAATTCGCATAGCAATCGAATAAATACCTTAGAATCAACGAAGCTCCTTCTACCGGTGACCCGCGCCATTTGGGCCAGGTACTCCCCGACACCATCTTGTACCTCGACACGAACTGCACGTAGCCCAATCGCAAGCAGTACCCCGTTCGCCACAATTGCACCGTCGGCAACAAACACAAATAGCGCACCTTCAATCACAAATAACTCTATTACTAAACAGTCCGATTCTCCTCGAACGGTTCTCAATCACCTGGTGTTGGACGAGCGCCATCTCGAACGACCTCGGTCGCTTCGATTCGTTGGGTTTGAGACACCTGACGTGGTGGGCTCGTCTGCCGTGCAGCTCTTTGAAGAGGGACTCCAGAGAGACGCGCAGCTGGAACGATTCGGAGGCCGGTCGCTTCGGATTGCATCGTTTCGGGTTGCCTTCGGGGAACAGCACGGGGATCAGGGGATGATCGCATCGGAACATCGCCCTCGACAGCTCCCTGGGGAGGACGTCGCGATTCTTCTCCACGAAACCGCGTACGTTGTACGTTACCGCTCCGGCGTAGTGCCTTATCCTTTGTGGTTAACAAGCCATTATTGGTACATTTTTAGTTGTTATTACACCCGACTGATTGCAGTGATAGATTAAACTCGGTATCTTCTAATGCAATGAGTCGGGTGGTGATTGTTTAGAGCTGTTTGCGGCAAGAGTAAGAGTCTGGAAGCGCCTCGAGAGGGGTTTATTTAGGCATTTATTCTGTCTATAAACTTACTGGAAGCTGTGTAATGGTAGTATGGAATCCGCTGCTAAACAATGAGAATGTCCAGCACAACATTGTTCAACTCTGGTTAAATATGCAGCGTCGCATTGAACGTGGGGTTCTTCTAAGAGCGATAGAACGCCGTGTTTCTCGTGCTCTAGCAATTGACAGATAGTTCTGCGGAGGAATTTGCGATATTAGATTAATTGCTAGATGTTGCTTACGAGTAAATTTACATGTTATTGAAGTAATCGATTTTGGTCCATTCCAAGCCTTCCTTGATCATCTCGGCTTGTTCCTCTTTCAACGTCGAATTGACGATGAATTGCTGCAGTTTTTCGTTGCAGTAGTTTATCATGAGTTGCTCGAAGCTGTTTTTGTCGAATATTTCGAACCCGTAGATGTCCAAAACGCCGAGTTCCTTGCGTTTACCTAACGTTTTACCCTACACGAAACGAAAAAACCGTTACTTTTCATACTTAATTATTGCGATTAATGCACCTTTATAATATCGTTGATTCTATTTACAAGCCAAGTAAACAGACGACTGTACAAAGTTCTACAGAGCGCGTCTCTGAGTTTGGCTGCATCGATTGCATTCAGATCGGCGATTTGGTCTTCGATTTGGTGTGTAATCAGCGCCCTTTGCAGCCATCTCGGTTCGGCTCCCAACAGTTCGCAAACATCGTACAATTCTATAAAAAAAACCGAAAGTATTAGAGGTGGAGTATTTCGATGTAACAGTATCGTACCGTAATCGTTAGTTAGTGAACATCCTTCGGTGCCGTCGATGTTACTACAAGGGACAAACTGCAAATTTCCCAGTTTCAAAATAACGGCTATAACGCGGAATATGTCGATTATTTCGTTATCGGTGAACCCGAGCACTTCCAGGGCACCTCTGGTATAGACGAAGAGCGATTTGTCATCGTCATCCGATAGAGTTGGTTGGTGGTTTTCCGTTAATAAAATCGCGTACAGTTCCACGTTACGTTGTAGTTTCAGAATTTCTGGAAAAATATTCGCGTTTATTAGGTTTAGATGTAGATTATCGCTGAATACTTACTGAGTAAATGAATATCGGCTCCGGATAGGAGTTGGTAGAATATATGGAAATTTCTATCTAACGGTGCTAAACGTGTGATTCTCGCCTAGAAAAAATTGTTTATTGAGCAAACAAGCTAATAAAAAAACCTTTTATCGCATAGCATACAAAACTTACTTTATCTAGAAAATCTGAGGGCGTGTAAAGAGATTTTTAAAGTTAATTTAGAAAGGGAACAAACAAGAAATATGTACTCACAATGCGTAAGATGGCCTCCTATCGGATCTCCTCTAAAATTGAATTCTATATCGAGAAATTTCCCCTAAAAATCAACATTATTTAATCATCGGTGTATAAAAATTATACAGTTTGCATACAAATCTCGAAGCGTTGTCATTTTTCATCGTCCTAGCATTTCCGAACGCTTCTAACAGCGTATTAGCCTGAACTAAACGATCTTTGATAATCTTCGATTCATTTCTATCTCCCGATACAAGTACCAAGAATTGCAGGACAATTCTCGCCGCTTCCGTCTTACCCGAACCACTCTCCCCTAAAAATATACAAAATAATATAAATGCATGTATACAAGAACCCAAGAAACACCGGTATGATAGAGTAGGTTTCTTGGTTCCCTGTGTAAACCTAGTTTTAGTCTACCTGTTACAATAATGCATTGATCCTCGTTTCGATCGTTGAGCCATCTGTACGCAGTACCAGCAATGCCATATCTTAAACAATTCAACGATTAATCAAACAAAAAAGTGTTTTTTTCTGTGAAAGCTTACATATGAGGCGGCAATTGAAAGGGCCCTCGTTTCACGTAGGCCTCGACGAGATCGGCGGAGTACAGGGCGAATTTCTTATACGGGTTCACCGAGATCAGAACGTTTCCGATGTAAGTGTAGATGTGGTCCCGTTTGAAACGGTGCTGCAGATTGGCCACGAACGCGTCCTCCGACAGGGGCTCGAGCAGGACGGAGTCCCAAACGCCCGCTTCGTGCTCCAGATTGAGCATCCCGGGTGGAGCGCCGCCGGGGCGGCATCTAGTCCTCGACTTGATGCTCAGCGTTTTCTAAAATTTACCCCCCAAGATGTTAAAATAAATACGGTAAAAATAGCGGGGAGCTTTTGGTGCATTTTAACATTTTTATTCGTGGATTATTATGACGAATCGGCGATAAAAATCATTTTTAATTAAGTTAATAAACTAAATATACAAATCGAATGAAATTATACAACTTTTTATTCGTATGACATTTTTGTCATAACTGACATATGACAAGTTCTGCTTTTGACAGTTCGACGTTTCTTCTTTTCTGTTACAAGGCTTCTTGCAATTCGACCTTTGTTTTAGTATAAAACAGCGAAAACCAGCGCTGACCAAATACCGTTCAAGTGGAGACCAAAATAAAAAAGAAGAGTTTTGTAATGTTGATGTATTATAACCTAAAAACTTAATTGAAAATAAAATATTTAAATTGTTTATTAGTATTAAATATATGGTACAACAGTTAAAAATATAAAAAAATCAAAATTACAGTAAATATGTAGTATACTTTCATTTCAAAAGTAGCCATTTGTAAACGATTATTTTTTTTTTCCTAACTATTTTCGAAATGAAAGTTTTGTTTTAAAGTACAGTAAAGATTAACTTAAAAATTAACAAGGATTGAGCCTGGTAGACCGCCTTAGATGCAGGGGAGTCGTTAAAATATTTTCGCTCTTCCTGTTACTGTTCATCCTCCTCGAATCGTTTTCCTTGTCTTCGGAAAAAAGCTCTTTGGAAACGCTACTGCGCTCTTCGTCGACAAAATTCACTTTCACAGACTTTCTTCCTGTAGATTTCGCTCGAGATTTCAAAATGCTCCTGTTAGGCGTTATGTTTTCCACAAGCAACTTCACGACTGGCGTTTTTACGAGCAATTCATCCTGCTCGAGATTTTGTTGTTTCTGTTTTTTTCTCGCTTCTTTGATAAGATCCTTAATCATCGATTTTGCCGCGGGTTTCTTAGCGCGCCCTTTTCCCTTCTTCTTAACAATTTTTTTCTCAGACCTAACCTCCTCCCAGTCGTTAGCTTTCAATCTGTCCAAATTAGCGAAGCGTCCGTTCACATTTTCAACCTGATGGTAAACCATATCCCAAAAACCGTGCAGGTCTTCGCACGTAATCTTCTTGAAATCAAACTTGTTGGTTTTGCATTGGTTCAGCAGACTTCTAAATTGTTGAAACTTGCTCGAAATTAGCAACTTCGATTGGTTAATGGCCACATCGATCATGGACGATATTTCTTCAGTTACTTCGTTTTCGCTCCGGTACTCTTCCCATTTCTGGCACATTTCCTCGATCCTGTTTATCTCACCGTCGAGGACGGTTTCGAAGAAATAAGCGCCCGCTTTCGGACTAGTAGCCGGTTGATTCTTCAACTGTCCACCTGTTAAAACGACAAGAATAAATATCAGAAAGCCACCGTGTTCAAATACGTACCGGTGGATTTTCTTTCGGTATATTCCTTTCGAGCAGACTCTTTTCCCCTACTTATGGTGACAAAGGGGCTCACGTAAGTTTTAGGCGTCTCGGGGGAAACCGGACAGAGAGCGCACGATCCGCTCCTGCTTCTCGATAGTCTCATCGATCTTCTAGGGGTGCTTTTGGGAAGCTCTAGTAAAGATTTTCTGCCCTTCGATGGTGTTTTTAATACGACTTCTTCGTCTTTATAAAATATCAACTCGTCCTCCTCATTTTTGATATCGGGTTCTATAGAGGCTTGTTTTCTCGCAGCTCTTGGAGTCTTCTTGTACTTTTTACCGGATCTTTCCTAAAAATGTTTAAACGATTAGAATATAATTCGGTTGGTTAAAAGTGGTGAAACTTACCTCATTGGGAGGAGTAACGCCCCATCCAACGCTCTTTTTGTTTTTTTGTTCGAGTGTGTTTTCTTCGATTACTTCTTCCTTTATTTTAGCTGGATTTTCTTTTTTAACGGTGGTTTTTTTCGAGTTTACGGGTTTCTTTTGAGCCGTTACGGGTGTTTTGGTATTTTTATTTGTACTTTTCGTAGAACTTGCTTTTTGTGGTACCCCGACGGTACTTTTAGCCGATGCTCTCGTTGCCATTCTCGTAACAGGCTCGATTTTAGCGTTTGTGGGTTTCTTGGTTTTGTTTGTTGGAGGGTTCGATTGAACAATTTTGCTGTTGGAGGGTTTGCTGGTAGGTGGTGGGGCTTTCGGTTTGCCCATCGAACCGGGAACTTTGTACCTCGAAGGGGCGACGAACGAATTGTGGACTTTTTTAATCGGTTTTCCCTTGATCTCGCTGTACACTAAGGTCAAATCGGGCAGGCCGATTTTGGTTTCCACATGCTGGACTTTGAATATCGGTCGGGATTGTTTGTTTTGCAGGCGTTTGAGGCGTTCCTTGTTCGCTTTCCACTGCTTGAGCCTGTCGTATTTTTCCTGTTTTTTGTTTGACTTTGGCTGTTGAGGCGTTTTTGTTTCTGGTTTTTTGTAGGGAGTGAAAGGCGACATGTTGCTAGGCAAATTTCTTTTTCCGAACATCAAAGTAACTCGTGAGGCTTTTCTAGTTAATAGAGCCGATAGTCTTCGATCGTCGACGGTTCGTTTTTTGTAGTTTTTATCGAGAGCTTGTCGAAATCCCTGCGTGAAATATTCGGTCACGTCCATATCCGTATCTGAAACAAACTGAGTAGATTATTACTTACTGAGTAAATACCGGTGGAGAAATATATTACCTTCAACGAAAACACTAGTAATTACAATTCAATTCAAATTACACGAAACCATTAGCGTTACTAAACAACCTACAGACGCGGAGAGGTCATTACAATTGAATTGAATTGAAATTTAACGGACAAAACACAGTGCTGCCAACATAAATTTAGGAAAAAAAATATGTAACGGTGTAGAATCGATTATTCGATTATTCGAGATAATTTCTTTCTCTTATGATGAATTCGAAATAAACAAACAAACATTGATAAACAAATATATGCAAACGCTACGAAATGCAAAAAATCACCATTTATAAGCCGTAATTCTTGAAAAAAACGTTAATTAATCGAATGACCGAGTGAAATATCGATACTTCCAACATTTTAAATTGACGCATCGATAATCGACATTCTGGGTTGTCATTGGTGATTGATGTTTCCTCTTCCAAAATTCCCAATTCTCGTCGCTCATTGGCCAGAACGATTTCGTCCGCTTTCTAACCTTAAAAAGATGTTCAAAACTAAGGTGGCGAATAAAAATTAAATTTTGACAAAATTATGGCACGACCGTTGTACTTTATCGTAAATTTAATACTTTTGTGTGCGACCGTGCGGTGTTCCAAATTGAATGTACCCCGTATATTACTGCCGATATTCAATGATTTCGCGACGAATTTCATACTCGAAGCCACCGAAGGCGGTTGTTATAAATGGTAATTTATTTCGTACTATGATTAAGCGATTCAATAATTATGCACGAATCTGATTTTATTTTGTAGGGCTACTACTAGAAGTGACTTAATAGGTATAACCCCGTTGGATCAGAACCCGAACGAAGATTGCTCGACTAAGGTCCTATTATTCACCATATCGAAGGAAAAAGCTCGTAATATCGCTGTAGTTTTAGCAGAAGATCTGCATTCAAGAGAAACGTTAAGATGCGACGTTATATTAGACACGATAAGCGAATTACGAATAACAACAACCACACGAGAGCTCTTCATGGAAGAAGCCCCGGAGCATTTCGAAGTGAACGCTTACGACGATCAAGGAAACGAATTTTCCACCTTAGAGGGCATCGAGTTCGAATGGAACATCGTCACATTGAGTTCCAACAAGCAAACTGTATTGAGGTATATCACTTACAAGGACTCACCTTACGAGGCGCCGACGGGAATCGTGGAACTGGAAGAACGAAAGAAAAAAGGCCATTCCGTTTTGCTCGAAGGCGTCAAAAGCGGTTCGGCGAAAGTAACCGTCTCGTTGCCTTTTAACGAATACAAAAATATCCCCCCGTGCGAGGTACAACTCATGGTTGTTGCCAATATTTTAATAACTCCACCGGAAGTGTATGTTATGAAAGGCGATGTAGCTCAATTTAATGTATTTTTTGTAAGTATTCCGCGCGAAATTTCAACAGTATATTCGAATCGAATTTATTTTTAGCTCAAAAACGGCAGAATCGAAGCAATCAAACTACCAGACAATCAGTATTACCTCGAAACGGAGAACAAGGACGTAGCCATGACATACAAGGAATCCGGCATGGTCGAAGGAGTATCGGACGGTTCGACTCGAGTAGTCTTGCGGGACAAGCACGTAGACTCCAACGATCCTTTAATGAAACTCCCAGCCGCTAATATTTACGTAATGCCGCCCGAATATCTCGTATTAAACATAATGCCACACAAAAACTGGGCTGTATTAGTCGCCGATCATCACGACATCGTAGCCGAGCTCTACACCAAAGACGATCACAAGCTGGTCGTCGGACCGAACGCTCGAATTGAAATGGAAGTAACCTCGGAATTCGCTGTAGTCAGTAAATCGGCGAACGGCAGTTGGTTAACCGGTTACGGTTTGAAACCCAGCGTAGCAACCGTTCAAGCCGAGTTAAAGGGAGTCAACAGCGAAACGTACGGTAAAATAACGTTCAAATCGATCAACGCCAAAAACGATATAATGATCTATCCGAGGATGACGATCGTACCGTCTGAGGTTATCCTACCGTGGGATCCGGTCAACCGGCCAAAGTAATATTAGCGATTAACTTAATCGACCGATTACTAACTAATACGTTTTTAGATTCGATTTGCAACTAACCGTAAAAGGAGGTGACGGTAGATATTTGTGGATTAGTACCGATAACTCGATCGGTATGGTGAGTCAAACGGGTATGGTGAAAACCCTATCGAATGGCTTCTTCGAAGTAGCTGCAGTTATGTTACGAAACCACAATAATAGAGCCAGTACGAAGTTTATTATCATACCTCCGACTCGTCTAGAAATCGTAGAATTCGCCATGGAAGCCGAGCTAGGCAGTCCCGTGTATTTGCACATAGCGCTTTACGCGGAACAGGAACGAAACGGCGAAATCATCAATCTACCTTTCACGAAATGCCAGGAGTTGCCGTTTCACATTAAAATGTCCGATCAGAAGTTTCGACACAACAGAACCGCAGCGTTGCCGCCTATCGGAGTCTCGTGCGGCAACATCGCGATGACTGCTTTGGAACTCGGCACCAGTAAGGTAAGTAGCCACTTTTGTATGTACCGTTTGTATTAGTTTGTGTCGTTTTAGGTGACCGTTTCGTATTTCCAAGAAGGTAAAATGCTGGAGGATTCGGTGACGGTGAGCGCTTTTAAAAAATTGAAATTGATTGAACCGAAACGCGAAGTGGTACTAGCCGTTGGTACCACGCTAAATTTGGTGTATTCCGGTGGACCTCGACCGATGTTGGGTCGAAGTTCGGAGTATTCCCGAACGATCGTAAGCGAAAACGAAAACATCGCGCAAGTTAAAGACGTAACCGTATTATACCAAACGACTAAAGACGATATCACCGTTATACAGGTAACCTACGATCGATTCGAACACACACCGAAAGGATTTATACGATTCGGTTTTTCTAGGTGCTTTGCGCCCAATTGGGCGAGACTTACATCAAACTGATGATCAGCAACACGCCGAGCGTGTCGAATTGCAAGCCCCAAACGCATTCGATCAGCACGAAAATAATCTGCGGCAAACCGAGGAAAGTTACTCTGCAGCCCGAATTGCAAATCGCCGATACCGACGGTTGTCCCATGGACATCGGATCCGGTAACGTGGTGGTGCAAAGCATGGATTGCATCAACGTAGAGGTCTCCGTATACGACGAGTGCGGTAACAAGTTCCTCAACGTGACCAGCTTGCAGTTCGATTGGCTGGTCGAGCCCTACAAAAGTGCTAGAGTGTTGAACAAGGAATCGGTGTATCCCAGGAATTTGACTGTAGGAAACGTGCCGGTCGGTCACAATCACTACCAAACGATTCACCCGACTGTCGATAAAGGTGTGATTGTACTCAACGTGAGTGTATCGGGTTATAGATCATCGGTGAGTAAGAATTAATCGATCGATTCCTCTTATAATTGTATTATATCTCTTTGTAGATTATTAAAAGTTTTTATATGAAATCGGAGTGGCCGCCTTTCGTCGACGATGAAGACAAAGGTCGAACTGTGACGCCTCTCAAATCGTCGATAAGTTTGTACCTGGTGGAAAGTCCCGTGATAGCCGAGCCAATGTTAACTATATTCAATCATCCCGGTAACAAGATTACGGTGCCCATAACGCAAGGTTCGGGTTATTTCGAGCTGTTGCTCAGCGACGACGAGATAGCCGTTGTGAAGTATTTGGAGTCGAGTCGAGAGATTGAAATCACTCCGATGAAGTCCGGGGAATTGACCGTGCAAGTTATAGATTTGTGTTTGATTGCTAAACCGGCTAATTTGGTGGTGAATATAATAGCTGTGGGGATTATACGAATAGAAATGGTCGATAAAGTCGAAATCGGCAAGTGTATTACCGCTAAAGTGAGGTTGTACGACGAAAACGATAATTTAATGAACATTCCCGATCCGACTATGGTCGATTTGAGGCCGGAATTCGAAAATAACATCGCCAACATATATCTAGCCGAGAAAAGCGACGATTGGGGTATCGGAGAAGTGCAATTTATCATCACGGGTACCTACACGCTGCTCTCATCGATAATATTTACACTATAAATTTGTATGTTTTAGGTGTTGAAATAGGCGAAACTAAATTGATATTTATAACGACCGGAAACGAACAAGACGTCACCAGCGCTCCTGTATTGTTGCAAGTATTCGAACCGTTGAAACTGTCTCCCAAGAACGGTTCGATTATCATCAATTCCAAGTTGCAAATCAATTCGAAAGGTGGACCTTCTCCGGATGTTAAGATCATCTTCCACGCTGAATCGAGTTTCGTCGGTACACAGGCTTTATATATACTTGTTAAATACATATTACAGTGAATATTTTCAGAGGTTACCGATAAAGGCGTGGTAATCGGAAAGGAATTGGGTCAAGTTAGAATCTACGGTAGATCGGTCGGAGTGCATCCCTTCACTGGCCAGAATATTATCTACGCAGAAGACTACGTGGATATATCAATCGTAAAATTGCAAGGTTTGAAGCTAGTAGGTCCGATATTGCGGTTTAAAATCGGTACGGTAGCGCCATTTTGGGTCGTGGGATTACCGAATCTATCGCCCATGATACTCGGAGGTTTCGATGACCCGGCGATCAAATTCCGATGGACTGTAGACGATAAATTGTTGATTGACCTGTTCGGAATCTTCCACCAAGTCGGGGTGTTTAAGAAGAAATTCGATAGAGTTTCAGCTAAGGTTTTGTTGCTGTCAAAATGTATCAAATAGCGATTATTAACCAGTTGTATATTACATTCCAGGCCAGCGCTTTGCAAATAGGAAAAACCCGATTGTTCGTGAACGCGACCGTTCCGGGTAAAACCGTGAACGTTCACAACTTGGATTTCGTACCGTTGTCGACTTGGTTGGATTTGGAAGTAATCGGGGAATTTTCGCTGGTGCAACCGAAACATTTCCCCGCCAGGTCTCTACTCATGGCGCCATTCAGCGAGCTCCAATTGAGCACCAGCATGGAAAACGCCGTCGATATTATAGTCACCTACATGTAAGTTAGATCGTAAATCGTAAATCCATCGTTTTAGTACTAATTCGATCGCTATTCGTAGGTTACCGGGCGACAAAAGTTTCTCCACCGATCTCTTATCGGACCAATCGGTTCGCGAAGATCTAATCGTGACCGTGAGCTCGACGGGATTGATACAATCCTACGGCGTGTTGGGACAAACTTTGCTCATCATCACCTCCACCGATACCATGGGTTTAAAGCAACGCTTGAGCATAGTCGTGGAAGTCAAAGCCATACAATACATGAACCTGGTGGTCAGATCCAATTGGCGAATACACGCCGATAGTCAATTACCTACAGTACCGTTGGGTACCGAATTCAAATTGAAGGCTCTCTTCTACGATAACGTAGGCAACGAGTTCCAAGCGGGTCCTAAGAGATTACAGGCGAGGACTAGCCGGTGCGATTTGTTGCACGTGGCCGAAGGCGACGAGGACGCTTCGATTTGGGTGCACACCAAAGCCGAAGGTTCTACCATGATAAAAGTTTGGGCGGAGGGTACTAATACACCATTGAATTACACTCGGATATGTTTTATTTAACGTGTATTTTAGGTATTCATACGACGACCGATTACGTGAAGATCCACGTGGAGCAATCGGTGAAGCCCGAGTTGACGTTCCTCACGTCGGGGGACGTTGTTTGCTTTTGGACGCCGGTGGTGAGCGAGTACAACATGCCGGGTACTTGGAAGAGTAGCGACGATAGTTTGTTGCATATTAATCCGGCGTTGGATATCGCTTTCGTGGGTAACAAGGAGGGTACCGTGATATTAACGCATTCGTTTCTACCGAGCGCTCCGATCGCGATCGAGATTAACATGGTCAGTCATATCGAATTTTTGGATACGAGCATCGTGTTGACCAACGGCGATGTAAATAGCGTCGAAAGGATTATATTGGTGTTGCAAAGCGATAAGAGTTACGGTATAAAAACTAATAACTTGGTGAGTTACTTGTTTATCATCGATTGGTTCGTATTAACATGTATTTTATTACTTAGATACAAGGTTGGAGATGTAGATCGGATATTAGGAAGTTGGTCAGGCCGACTGGTTTTAAATGTTTCGGTACGTTTTCTAATACTTCGGCGCCGGTACCGTTCCAACGGTTGTACAATATAACGCCCAGTTGGGTACCCGATAGCGGTCAGTTCGCTTGTAAACTAATAAATCTCGGGGTAAACGGTACTCTGATATCGATGTTGAGAACCGACGTCGTCATTTGGGCTACTACTCTGGACATGTCCGTCGAATCGGAGAAACAAATCATCAAATTTTTACCCGGTAAACGCTCGCTTTATTTGGATACTTATTTATTCTATTAATACGTTATTTTCTAGGCGTTTACGTGGAGAAAGACATCCATTTGGAGAATACACTCGAAGGGGAATTTACGATAACGGGATTGCCGGAGGTTTTGGTTCAAATAAAAGTAGCACCTGCCGATAGTAGCATTCTGTACGTAGACGAAGGAACCGAATTCGGCGAAACCCAAAGGAAGTACAAACTACAAGTAATCGATTACCATTGGAGATTAGAGAATCTACACGAAGCGATGGCTATAAACGTGAGATCGATGTTAACCCATCAGAGATTCAATATATTAGTGCACGTGCACGGTCTCACGCAACGAGCCCAATGCATCGCGAACCAATCCCCCGTTTTAACGTTCTTGGAGACTTATAAAAACGTTATATTATCCGCCGTAACCATGTTGATTATATTCTTCCTAACATTCTACCGTAAGTACAACATCTTTAGGGTATATTAGATGGTTTAATTGGGCTTTAATTGCAGTATACTCGAGATACATGCAGCCGGTCGTCAACGTGAATCTTCACTCGCCTCGGGGGCCCCCTCCGCCGCCGGGGGGCGTTTTTAACCAATCGCAATCGTTCTACGCGGGGCCTTCGACGTGTCCGGGCTACAGGAGCGCCTTGAACGCGAGCATGAGCCCCCGAATGACGGGCGCTAATACATCGATGTGCGTTTGTTGTCAGTCGTCGCATTGCAAGCGACAGGAGCCCATTTACGGTGAGGCGAAGACGTTCTACAGCACTCCGGATTCATCGAGGAGAGTGATGTAATCGAGTTGTGTTCAGAAATTGTGTTCATTGACTGTATAAATAATAGACATTTGTTTTTGTAAATGTGATTTTTCAAATAAAATAAAAATGGCCGATTCAGTGGCTGTTTGATTAAGGAGTCGCTGAATAATCTCGGCGGTTGAGGCCGGGAAAGTTTTTAGGTTATGTTTATGTAATTGTAAACTTGGCATACGTGATGAATTGACGATATTCAAAAATTTGCATAAAATTGATAAAAAAAGTTTGATTCAATTATCGGAAAATAGTGAAACCAACCATGTCGGACGAGTTTGTTGTTAGAAACGAGAACATTTTGCACAGCGGCATGTTCCATCCCACTCTGAGAACTTGGCAAGGTTTACAATGCAATATCGGCCCCGAAAACTTTATGTATCCCGTATTTATTGTGTAAGTATTGAATAATTCACTTACATTATAATTCAATTAACTATTTTAGCGAAGAAAATAATGCTATTCAACCGATCGATAGCATGCCAGGAATATCTCGGTTTGGAGTCGATTCATTGAAGCAACACCTACAACCTTTGATTGCGAAAGGTTTAAAATCAATATTACTATTCGGCGTAATAAACACCCTTACTAAAGTAATAAAAAATCCAATCAACCGATTAAAACTAATAAAACGATGAATTTCAGGATGACAATGCAACACACGCAGACAGTCCCCAAAATCCGGTAATCAAAGCTCTCCCGAAACTACTCGAGTGGTTCCCCGATTTAATCATAGCTTGTGACGTTTGCCTGTGTCCTTACACATCTCACGGTCATTGCGGCATGTTTAACAACGATGGATCCTTAGACAATACGAGCAGCATCAGAAGAATATCCAAAATTGCCCTGAATTACGCCAAAGCCGGTTATAATACGATTCTATTCGCTTAGACATTTCATAAACTGCTCAATCTTCAGGTGCTCACATAGTCGCTCCTTCCGATATGATGGACGGGCGAATCGGTGCGATTAAAACGGAACTGGTTAACAACGGATTGGGGAATAAAGTAGCAGTGTTGTCCTACACGGCTAAATTCGCTTCTAATTTCTACGGCCCCTTTAGGTACGTTTTAAAGTCGTAAAATTCTGAAATATCTTTCGCTTGAATATCGCAGGGACGCGGCTAAATCGAAACCGGCGTACGGGGATCGAAAGTGCTATCAATTGCCTGCAGGTGGCGCGGGTTTGGCTTTGAGAGCGGCCGAGAGGGACGTCTCAGAAGGCGCCGATATGCTTATGGTGAAACCCGTAATGATTTACATGGATTTAGTTAGACAAATCAAAGACAAGTATCCGGAGCGTCCCATGTTCGTTTATCAAGTATCCGGAGAGTATTCGATGATTTATAACGCGTCTGTGAAAGGAACGTTCGATTTGAGATTGGGTTTGATGGAAATTTTCTCGTCTCTTAGAAGAGCAGGTAAATTTGTACTTGCTATGTTTTTAATATCGTTGCTTTATTTTTTTATTTTTTTTGTTGTACAGGTGCCGATGTGATTATTTCCTACTTTACTCCGCTTGTACTACATTGGATGAGTCAACCTAAAAATAAATTGTAAATGAACTATTAAATTTAAATAGTGTAATTATTAATTTGTTTTGTATTTTGTGTTGCCTAGTTTGAAGGGGTGTATTCTAAAATTGGCTGAATGCCTTTAGCAATAGAGGCCATATTTGTTGAAGGGTGACATAAATGACAGTGACAGTAATAATTCCAAACTTCAATTTTGATTTGATTGCGCTTTATGTCGTTAAAAATATTGTTAATATTTATTTGAGAAAATGAGCGAATTTAAATTAGAACACATAATTGCAGAACTACGCACTACTTTGAGGTAAAAAAGCGCGCGTCGAAATTCACGAGTAGTTAATAATTCCTTAAATTTTAGAGGTAAAGTCAATCCGAACAAACTAATCGAATTCGTACAAAAGCGAAACATTCCTACGTCTCCAGGCTATTCGGTCGAACAAAAACATTTAACCCGACTACTTCAACACATCCCAGATCAAAACGCTTTCATGGTGAAATACAATGATCTCAAAGATAAAAAGTAATGAAAATAATCAACGTAAATCGTACAGGATTAATCGAACGCCAATTATTTATTCCAGCGTCGACTCACTGGAGTGTTACGTACAACTACTAGATAGAATATCGCAAAATCAAAGGATGAAGATCGCTTTACTGAGGAATAATCGACCTCATACAGCTGCAGTAACTGAATTAACTAGAGAAGACTTACCACAAGTAAGGCAAACATACATTTACTATAGAGTTGATTATATACTTCTAATTGTAGTTAAGAAGTCGATTAAAAGAAGCGGTGAATAAAAAATCTATCCAAGATGGACACGGAGAAAACACCTCTCACACGAATTCTTTTCTACTAAACACAAGTCCATCGGTAGCATCTTGGGTGCAGCGTCGTCCTACGATGACTTGGGACTTTTACACGTCGGGCACCGGCCATTCCGTTCCTATAGTACCTTCGGTATCGCAAGAGAATATACTAATAGAGGATTTACTCAACGCTTTCATAGGTATTCAATTACAGATTTTATTTATTTAGTTATTGCAATCGATGTGATACTAGGTTTACCTGGAAACTACATCGAAGCCGAAGAGTTAAGGGATATTTACGGACCGAGGTCGTTTAGGATCAACGACAACGTTTCGTTGCCTTTAAGAGAACTCACCAAACAAATATTACCGTTGGCTAGTCACTATTCGATTATACAAAGGTTCATCGAGGAAAAAATGAAGTTTGAGTTTGGTCAAGTCAATAACGCTTTAGCCGAGGCCATGCAAAGTATTATTAAAGAACATATGGTAGGTTAAAAACGTTTTTTATTTCGCAGTACGATAATTGGATATTTTTAGTTGTTTACTATACAATTGGAAAGCGAGTTTAAGTTGGGCAATCTTACACTGCAAAAATTGTGGTTTTACGTGCAGAAAAATCTGCAAAGCTTAAGTGTAGTTGCGAATATAGCGAGTGTGATAAGCAAGGTAATATTAATTTAGTGTAATACATTGAAATATACATATCAATTTCGTTTTTTTCTTGTAGTCCGATGGTAAAGGTGGTAAAGTATTAAGTCTGCTGCACGATCGTGTGATCAGCTCGATCGGTGACGATCGAACGCAGGAATTATGCTTGAAATTAATGGAAGCCGCTTGTTTTCCTTACATGAAGATGCTAGGAATGTGGATTTACAAAGGCATCATCTCGGATCCCATTAAAGAAGTATTAACATTGTAACAAACTCGTAGAATTCGCTCACTCGATTTGCTAGTTTTTAGTGGAAGATAACGAAATAGTGCAAAGAGAAGAAATGCCGGTGGACTATTCGACGGATTATTGGGAGAAGAAATACGCCATACGACGCGAGAGAATCCCCGTATTCCTCGAACCGGTCGCCGATATCATCATCAAAACGGGAAAGTATTTAAATGTGATCCGCCAATGCGGCAAACAAGTCGACAACAAAGTCTTGCCTATACACTACAAAATCGAAGAGAAACATTACATCGAAGCCATCGAGAAGGCTTACAAATTCGCCAGTCAAACGCTCCTCGATCTCATCATCAAAGAACAAGATTTAATCGGGAGATTGAAGTCCGTTAAACATTACTTTTTATTGGATCAAGGCGATTTTATCGTTACGTTTCTCACGTTGTGCGAAAAGGAGCTGGTTAAATATTCGATCGATGTGAATCAAGGTTGTATCGAATCCCTTATGGACTTGGCGTTGAGGATGTGCAGCGCCAATAACGATCCCTACAAGGACGATTTGAGGATCGATTTGTTGCCGCAGAATTTGGAATTCCAAATGTTCAAAATACTCAGTATTCAAACGAACGCAGAGCAAGGTACTTCACCGCGCTATTTACAAACCAAACGATTACAATCTATTGTAACTTTCGCAGAATTCAAATCGTCCCACACGGAACAGAAGAAACTCCTTCTGATCCAATCGTTCTCGTTCAACTACGACGTTCGTTGGCCGTTGTCGTTGATATTGAATCGCAAATCGTTGGCCTGCTACCAGATGATCTTTCGACATCTGTTCTATTGCAAGTACGTGGAACGATTGATCTGCCAGGTGTGGAAATCGAACAAGGTGGCGAAAAAGTTCCATTTCGACGACGCCCAACACTACAGGGCGGCCTTCGCGCTGCGCCAGAGGATGCTCCATTGCATTCAAAACTTGGAGTACCATATGATGGTCGAAGTTATCGAACCGCATTGGTGTACGTTCATGAACAAAATTCATAAGGTATTCAGATTGATACAAAGTTCTTTGTCTTACTCTTTGTTCATTGATACTACTATTCTCTTCTTACTTTCCTTATTCTTTCTGGTATTCTTTGGACATGTCCAAGCAGTACTAGATGATAATAGTGTTTATTTTTAGGTTCAAAACGTTGATGAAATCCTTTGTTGTCATTCGGATTTCCTGGACAGTTGCTTGAAGGATTGCATGTTGACGATACCGCCGATTTTGAGTACGATCAACAAGCTGTTGAACATATGCGAGGATTTTTGTAAATTCATGCAGGTAAACGATAGAAATTGTCTTATCCGGAGAATTGGTAGGATTACGGTAGAGCTCTTACGAGGACATGTAATTGACAATAAGATGCTTGTAAATTTGTACATATAGAGTACCTATAGAGGCTCAGTAATGGTGTAAGTTCGTTTCACATTGCACCTCGATTATCTCGATTATTTCGATGCGAAATTTGTGCATAAAAAGAAACTAATGTTGTTTATTTTTTTTATTTTTTGCGCACCATTAACAGCAGACGCAGCGATATTTCGTGGAGGCGGAATTAGGCTCGTTGCCTAATTCTATGTACGAATCATTTACCCAGGTACTTTGATTAGCGAACGCTTAGCGATTGCCTGCTTTATTTTTTTTTTCTATCATTTCAGTTTGTTTGGTTTGTTGTTTTTTTTTCGCTTTTCGCTGTCGTGTGATCGTTTCGATGAATTCGCACTGGATGTTAATACACGCCATTTTAAATTCGTTTTAATTTATGCATTAAATACATTCAGCGCCTCACTTTAACATTACACAAAGTTGCGTCTCTAACTTGACAGATTTACATTGTTGTTATGGAGTAACTAGGGACTTTGTTTACATCAAAGCGACCCTCTAAAGCTATGTTTAAGTTTAAAGTGGGGGCGCTGAGTACTGACAAGTACATATATCACATTAAATTAATATATAAAGCGGATTATAACCGTAATTCAATGCGCATGTAAATTGGTCAAGTAAATATACCGTCATTATCGTTATGTAGTGTTTTTTGTGGAGGAATTTTCTCACATTTTTTGCATCGCTTTTCAGAACGAATTGGTTTTCCAAGGAAACTCCGATCCGGGAGCGCCGGCGCTCAGTTTCAAGCAGAAAATCTCTAAGTTCGATATATCATTTTCCGAAGCGCTCATTCAATTATTAGACGGGATCAACGAGTTGAACAGGGACACCAGCGAACACGAGCGGCTGTTCAATTTGTTGTACAGGTAATTTCGAGTAGTATAGGGTGTCCCAAAATGTAATTTGACTACATTCTTTGCGGTTATCTAAGGATAGAATGTTAAATTAAATGTTCAGTTACATTTTGGGACGCTCGATAATTCGCCTAATACTGTGTAATATATGAATCCTTGATAGAATCCTTGCCCTATGTCCTTCGATCGATGGTCGTCCGTATGTCCCTAACCTGTCCTATATAGCTCCTTCGATTTGATTGCGAATCGCTGTAAGGATATTTCGTTGTGGAATTTTTCGATTATTTAATGGTTTTATTTTATTTTTTAGATTGGATTTTAATATGTATTACCACTATAGCGGTCAGTCGCACAATCACAGCATGTTCTTCGAGTCTTCCGGTTAATGTAAGTTGATATTTCACGGATTAAATACGTTTAATTTACTTGTAGTTTATTTTCGAATCTCCGGGGAGGTTAGTGCAGTTTGAAATAAACAGTTAGAAATAAAGCAACAATTCATCTGGATTTCTTTTTTTCGTAATTCCAAGATTGGACTTTCCCCGAACCGAATGCAGTGAATACCGCTGTCACGATCAAGTAGGTAACGGCAGTCCAATAAAAAATAAACCTCCATTGATCTTGATTTTCCTGCAACAATCGTTGTTATGTAATGAGTTACTCAGTACTAGTACTAATCCTTACATCGTCTGTAATAGTGAAATAGATGAGAACGTTTCCTGTCGAAGCGTACAAGATGGAAGCGCCGTTGCCGATGCCCATCAAAGTACCGGAATGGTTGGGCGATAGATCGATGTAATTCATCAAATGTCCGCTTTTTCCCGCGCTGAAGCAGCCGAGGCCTAGCATTAGAACGACTAGGGCTACTATTCTGGTATCTGCATCGCAATGGGCTATGACTAGTACCGCTATAGTCGGTCCCATGAACGCTAAAAGGGAGATTTTCATCGGTTGTTCGAGAGACGAAAGCGATACCTACCGATCGCGATCAATATTTTCCTCGTGGTCGTTACCGATGCGATTTGTTTGGTAATCAATAGATCCGCGAAATAGCCGAAAACGAAAGACATCAGCCATTGCAAGATGTACGGAACGGCCGATAGAAATCCGTACTGAAAATAGAAATAAGTAACATCGAATTAGATGAATCTATTGTAGCGGTTTGTTTTCTTACGGATTTCATATCGAATTTCAGCACGTTCTTCAGATAATTCGGTATCTGCGACAACAACGTCCAATGTCCGAAATTGTTACCGAATTCAGCTATAATCAGCGCCCAAAACGGCAGCGACTTGAAGATCGCCTTCCAAGGCGTATCTAATTTCTATAACACAAAAATCGCCTGTAAATTACCCACAAACCAACGCAATTTCTCACCTCCAAATGAAACGTATTCTCCAAATTACTTTCTATATACTTCCTCTCCTCCACCGATATCCCACCGTGCTCATCCGGCGCGTTGCAACCCACATAACAATACAAACATCCCAAAACCGCTCCAACAACACCAAACACATAGAACGCCATCGGCCATCCGTACCAAGTATTACACAAGTACCCGCTCACCACCATCGACAGCAAAATCCCAAGAGCGCTACCTACAACCACAATTTTTATCCAACCACAAATTCCACTATTAGCCCAATTCGTTTCACCTGCGAAGACGACGCTCCCGAGCCGCCCCCGCTCGCCCTCGGGCACCCACCTGCCCAGCAGGTTGTTGACGGTGGGGTAGAGGAAACTCTGGCTGAGCCCCAGCAGGATCCGGTTCACCATGACGCCAATAGAGCCCGTCGTAGCCGCGCAAACCGGTACTATCGCCGTGAACAACGAGCTGGATAGCAGGGAACCCACGATGAACCATTTACCGCCGAATTTGGTGGCCGCCCAGCCGGCGAACGGTTGAGGTGGGGCGTAGCCCCACAGGAAGGCCGATAGTATTAGGCTCTTCTCCGGCCAGTTGTACACCTGTAATTAAGGGAAATATTGGACATATTTTAATCCTATATTGAGACCACAAAGAATCTACTAGAGTACTAGAGTTAAACACCCTGTAACTTGGTTGTAAAGGCTGTAAGATCCACATTATATAGTTTTTTTTTTGTGATCTTTTTGGTCACCTCTACATCAGCTCTGTTCTGTTCTAACTCTACTCTACATCTGTTCTGCTTCGTTCTGCGTATACAAGATTAAAATATCATCCTTTAACCTATTGAAACACCCTGTATAAAGCTTTGAAATGTTTCCTACTTACAGGAACATCTTTGTTCTTGTGACCGGCGCTCGTCATTGCTACGATCGCGACGGAAATGCAAGTTCTCATCGTGTACATTGTTGTTACAATTAAAGACAGCCATATTACTTGTATGTGCCTTTTTCCGAATTTTCTGCCTGAAAATCGATGGGTGAATGTTTGAATTGGTTTTGCTGCGACTTACCTGTAAATTTTGGCGGTTTTTCGTCGGTGTTTTGCGGCACTACGGTGTATACTACTTTCTGAGGATTCATTTAAAAGGGGGAAGAAAAAGGAAAAATCTCGTGGTGTGGACGGTCATGAAATTCGTGTTAAAATATTGATACATTTTCGGTTGGGTTGATAAGGCGTCGAAATATATTAGCATTATTTAAAAATTTTACTTTAAATCGTCGCAACTTACATATAATTAAACGATCGGCGTGCGGAATAAATCAAATTAATTTTAGCAAATTAGCAATTTCTCAAGATCCCTAAAGGTTTTTAAATGCAAAATAACACGAGTACATTTCCAATATTTCCAAAACTCATTTTTAATTTGCATTATTTAGTTATTTCATTCAAATCGTATTCACTCGAGTAGATAAATAGTACCTTATTCTTATCAGTCGCGGGTTCTTATCGTAGTTATAGGTGAACCTATAAGTGGGTTTACAACCCACATTATATGCAAATTTCAGTCCCTTAATACATTTTTACATGTGCAGTACATTCCTTTATATACATATAGAAGAATTCTTTCATAATCTATAGACAATCAGAATAATCTGATAACTGTTTTAAGTACAGAGATAGCGTATTAAAAAAAGAGGAAGAATCGTTAGATAAATTTAATATTTATACTCGCTGAACAGGAGTGCGAGAATTACAAAATATGATATTAATATACGTTATATTTTCATTAGTAAGTAAACAACAATTCGATACCATTTACTCAGTAAATAATTTTTTGTAGGATATAATAAATGGCTACTGTTTCAACGCGGCTTTTATACGCAAAACTCTGGAATTAGGCGGATCATTTACATTCCTAGGAGTCGCAGGCTTCTTCGCATCCACTCTGAGCTTCTTCTGGAAACCAACAGCCGTAATTTCCCAATTTTATCCAAACAAAACACCACCAATTTAATTCACCCAATTCCAGGGCAGCCTCGGCGACAGAAACGGCCCCTCTAAGCTACTAACCCCCTGCATTTTGGCCAATTTACTCGCCTTCACTTGCACCTACTTCAGCAACTCCTTGACCCACTTGCTACTATGCAGATTGATTTTAGGTAAGTCTCACTCCTCGCTAATTATTCGCGATTAATTCAAGAAATCCTTGCAGCTTTTTCGAGCCCCACCCAATCGCTCCTTCGCACGATCGTCACCAACACCAGCAAAACCCAACAATCGGAGAATCTCGCCAAATTGGGCATCGCGATGCCCATATCGGTCATTATCGCCTCACTCGCCTACGGCCAACTCTCCGAACTCCCCAATGGCGTCCACTACATCTTCGCCATAATCACAGCGAATGCTTCCATAAGCCTAAGTAAGTGTTTGTTCCACTAAACAGAGTAGAAAACTTCCACACCCGACAGCTTCCTACTACACAGTAGCCATCATTTTTCAGCTATATCGAAACTCCTTCCGAAGGAAACACCCCGAGTGCTCCAAACCCGATCGACTTTGAGCGAAATCCAATCGAGCCTGCGAAAGTTGCGGAGCCTATCGACGTCCGGCGCCTACTGGGACGTGTTCCTGATCAAAGCTCTAGCAGCTTTGAGCTTCGGGGCGATCGAGAGCAACGGGGTGTTGATATTCGAAGCGAAAGGTTTCACCGGAAAGAACGCCGGGTATCTAATGACCGTGATGTTCGTCACGGTGTTTCTAACGAATGTATCGCAAGTGAAGATCAACAGGAGGTTTTATAGCGACGATACGGGGTATCTGAGATTGTCCCATGCGAGCGCTTTCATAATTATCTGTATGCTCGTGCAGGGTTTCAACGAAAGCGCGTGGGTTTTTGGATTATTTGTAGTGATATCGGGGATCGGTAGGTGCGTTTTGGAGCAGTCCATGATGGAGCTGTTGTTGAGTAAAGTCGAAGGCGACGAAAAGGGGATGTTGTTGGGTAGTTTCGATAGCATTCAATCCGTTACCGAGCTGTTCGTTCCGTTATTAAGCGGGGTGACTTTGGAGTTTTTGGGTCTACCCGCTCTGTTCGCGGTTTCATCGATTTTGCTTTCGCTCGAATGCGCTTTGGCTTATTCCAGAAGGAACGTCGGAAACTTGAAGAAAGTAAATTAAGAATTTTGTATATTAAATGCTTTGTTTCTACAATTATAATATTTACGATGGAATAGCAACCACCGTAGGCGTATACTGTTGGCATATTCTCTGAAACTCGTTCTCTTTATGCTTCAAATCCTTTATGTAAGGATGCTCGGGATTGGCATCTTTCAATTGCGATAAATATCTATTGGCAATCTGAAATAAACCAAAAACAATATTACCAATATCAATTAACTTCATTTCATACACACCTCGGGGCCTTTTCCCATGTGCCTTTGCAGAGTAATCAAATTAACCAAGGTATCCGGATAATTGGCATCTTTATCTAAAGCTTCCTGTAAAGCAGCTTCCGCTTCCTCGTATTTACCTTGACCTATAAATGTAACCGCTTGCCCGTTTAGTAAGAGAGGAGTCGAACCATATTTATCAACCATTTCTTGGTAAATGTAGTAAGCATCTTGCAGTTTATCACCACCCTAATATACAAAAAAATTCATAAAATCTAAATAATTCATATCACGAATAATACTTACAATAGCAACGTTAACCCAAGCTTGGGCTAGTTGGGTTAAAGTGGCATCGTCGTCTTTATCCTGCATTTCCTTCAGTTTCTTCTTAGCCAAATCTACACGATCCAATTTCAACAGTATGTCGATGATGAAAGCGTAGGCTTCGAGGTTCTCCGAAGCGTGAAGCGCCTTGTAAGCGGCTTCCAAGTTGCCTTCGTTGACGTAAACGGTGGCTGCGGTTAATATTAAGGCGTCGTTACCGGCGTTTGCCAGTATTTGTTGGTCGATTTGGGACACGACGGTGTCCTTCTTGACTTTGCCGGATAGGTATTCGGCCAGGAGTTTTAGTGGCTGGATGTCCGGCGACGAGGCCCCGTGGATTTCGTCGAGCACGACTAGGAATTTATTCTGGGCCATGTAGGATCTGTAGGTGAATGCGTCCCTCTGTGTGGCGACTTCTGGGGTCGAGGGCTGGAATGATTTGGTGTTATTGTGAGGTTAAATCGAATTATTGGTATTTACCTTTCGTAGTTTTTGGGCTTCGTTTATGCATTGTTGGTAGTTTCCTATGTAAAAGTAGTTTTTAATTTCGAATAGCTCGTCTACGTCTTGCTGCTGACGTGCCATTTTTGTTTTGATTTTTTTCTGACGTTTGACATTTAATATAAATCTTCTTTTTCTCTTAGATTTGATGGATTGAATATCTGATACGTAAAAGACAAGATTTTTAACAGTCGTACCAATAGACCCTAGAATTTGGTAATAAAATTAAAATATTCTCCCCTAATTTTTATGAAATTTGCTTCAATCTCTACTCTATTTGTTCACATTTTCATTTCAAAGAAATAATTACTGGCATCATAAATAAATGTAACGAGGAAATTCATCGTTAAATCGATTTGTCTATAAATGATTCATCGAGCGGAATTTTTCTAGTAGAATTCCAAAATAATTTCGAAAACAACGATTAATCTTGGCCTCAATTTTTCAATGTTTTCTCGATTTAATAATAAACTATAAACTATATAATTTCCTGTTTCAAGACTCGTTTGTAAATCATTCGTATTATATTAAAATAAAGTTTTATTGGAGTATACAAAACTTATAATACAGTCATTATAATTTTGTATTGAATTTGAAAACGCCACAAAATCGAATCGAATTCCTCTTTACAACTACATCAAATTCATCATTATCACCCACAATTTTCGCCCCATTTTCATCAAAAACTCAACCTATTATGTAATTGGTATAAAAAAAATCAAAAAATATTGCCTGGACTAATCGCTAAAACTAAATAAGGTGTAAAAATTTTTACACTCCGACCTCCAATACGCAGAATTTACATTTTACAGTGTCGTTAATTTCCCAAATATGCCGCAAAAAGTAAACAACCGACAAAAATCCAGTCCACATCGGAAAATAGAGCAAATCACAACGATGATATAATTCCTTCGAGTTATTAGATCTCTTCTGGTTTAACGCAGCGATTCCGAAAATGATTGCTCCCAAAATTATCATCGCACTACTTGCATTCTGCGCTATTATCAACTCAGGTAAGCATAGGAATATTTCTTTATAATTCATTATTATAAATCATTTTAAATGTTCCATAGGTAAAGCATTGCGTTGTTACGAATGCATAGCCAGCGTTTTCCCGGGCGACAACAGCCCCTGTCTCAACGGGGAGGAGATCCACCTGAGAAGGGTCCGGTGCATCGGCCCCTCCGTTTGCGCCTTCTATCGCTACGAAAGTAAACCCATTTCAATTACAATTTAACAACCCCACTAACATTCAATTCGTGATTGTTTCAGGCACCGTGCCCGGTACTCCCCCGGTGACCCACGCGACCCGGGGTTGCCAGTCGTTGCGCTACGGGGGCACCTGCGAGGACATCTTCAACGAGTTGAGGGCCCGGGGCGAGGTGTTGCCCGGTCAACACACTTGCGCTACTTGCAACAGCGATCTGTGCAATATGGCGGTGAGCAGAACGGCCAGTTCGGTTCTGTATTTTATATGCGTTGTCGGTTTTTTGTTGGTTTATCGTTTAAGATAATTTAGGGGTAGTTGTGTAGTAGTAAATAATACTTTTGTGTTTGTTAATAAATTGGTTGTACGACTAAACAATGTAATATCACCAGCTGTATTCATCTTAGAAATAATTTTTTTATGAATATTTTGTACTCGGTTTATTTTTTTTTTGTCCCATTCCCAGTTCCATATCAGAAGTTTTACTGAGAGATTAATAACAGTTTCAATGAATTACGAAAACCTAAAACATTATCCCACTAATAAATATTACTGTTTATTAATAAAGAAGCTTTACTGAGAGATTAATAAAAGTTTCAACGAATTACAAAAACATTGTCCCCACTCTGGTATATGCATTATTTGCAAGATTAATAAAATCCACGGTCGTGTAACTAAAATATTTATTTTTCAAAATAAATACACAAATAACTTTTACAGAGGAAAAAACAGTAGTTGCGCTAATTAATATAGTCCTGCAATAAATCACCGATACTCCAGGATATCCTCAATTAAAATTAACCGAAATCTATCCATAAAAAATCACTTTTGTTTCAATTTTCGATCCAACGAGATGATTAAACTAGCAATTTTCGCATTTCTGTTCGGTCAATGTAAGTTTTTTGAAATTTATTTTTTCGTAGCCGTAATCGAGGATTATTTTCAGGTGTATCTTTGCGCTGTTTCACGTGCAGCTCGCAAGTGGATTTGCACAACGGGATGAAAAGCGAATGCGATTATTTCTCTTACTGGGACAAGACCAAAATATCCGAATGCGTTTTTCCCAACGTTTGCGCTAAATATTTCGTCGATCGTAAGGATTCTTTAATCGATTTCGTAATCATAAAACCTCCTTCAACCCTAAAGTGCTACTAGCAACCTTTTCCTGAAGTTACCTCTTACATATTTAAAGCAAATTTTATCTTATAACTTCCTTCTGTTAACTCATTCTTTAACTCTTTATAATGAAATCGGCATAAGGAATAAAAGAGCAATTTTTTTTATAAAATTTCAGATGACGGTGTGAGATGGGTGCACAGGTCCTGTCGTCCTTACGATATATGTCCTGCAATGGCTATTAAATACAACAACAACAGGAACTCTTTAGTGGAATGCGCCACTTGCTCGGACTCGGATCTCTGCAACAGCAGCGAGAATATCGAATATTCCTTATCATCGATCACCACTGGTGTAGTTTTGATTTATTCCTTAATGTAACAAGTTAGAATAGCGCGAATAAACTTTTTACTTTAAATTGTTGTCTAAATTCCATGGAATATTTTTTATTTGTATGTGTCATCGTATAAATGCTAATTCGGGCGTTAGATAAACAACTTTATGAGCAAGTAAACTTTCTTATCGGCTTTTGTTGACATAATTTACCTAATTAAATCGCACGAATTTGTTTCTTCGCTTTATTTAACGGCATTCGGTGAACCGAGCAGAGGGATAAAAATGGAAATCAAACTCAAAATCATTGGGTTACTATCAACGGTATTTTTAATATTTTCTATCATCCACGAAGGTAAGTAATGATTTACCATAAACATTTCCTATAATTTACTACAATTTTCGCAGGTGATTCATCGATATCGTGTTACTCCTGTTCGTCACAAAGGAATTCCTCCAGTTCGTGCGAAAGGAACGTTTCTTACATCCCCACATCTACCGTGAATTGTTCCTTATCAATTACCAATAACTTCACACACTGCGTAACAATCATAACTAACAGTAAGCGAATAAAATACGCCATAAAATTACTCTTCTATTATATAATTGTGAATTTCTTCCACAGCATCCTTAGTAAGGGACTGCGCAAACGCCTCGAGTTGCAATCCTTCGCACGGCTACCAACAATGTTTCCTCTGCACATCCGATTATTGCAACAAGGATTCCATCGCTTCGAGTCCTTGGAGTCCTTCGATCGGGGCCGGATCTCAACCTGGATACGGAGGATCTGGATCGCAGTATAAGCCTGGCGTGACGTCGAAACCAGGATCAGGACGAGCGAACGGAGCCGCTTGGTTAATTTTAGTTGTTTGTATAGCGTTAAATGTATTTTTAGAAAACATGTAACGAAAATCCTGTGTATATAATTCACAACGGGAATTCCCTTTCAACAAAATGAGTCCTCGTTTATTTTGAAACCCATTCATACAAGGCTCGATCTATCTGATGCTTTATTTACCTTCGTCGTAATCTTATCTAAATAGATATATTTCAGATGTGTTTCTACAAAAACCATATTACTCACATGTTATATTTTTCATTCAGTTGAGTATATCCTAACTTTCAAGTGTTGTTGTTAAATAATTTAGAGTCTACAACAGTACCATGAAGAACACTATTGCTTTAATTTATATTTTCTTAACAGTCTTCGCTCAACATGTACCTTTATGTAAGTATTAATCTATCGATCGCAAAGTATTGCGTAATTATTCGCAGTGAGTCCTGCAAATATTTCTGTACATTTTTTTTAGCTTCAGCGTTACAGTGTTATCTTTGCGAAGAACAGGCAGGAAAAATATGCGATCAAAACGTAAGAAGTGTCCTTAAAACAAATTGCACGGAATCATTTGTATGCGTAAAATACATCTGGTCAGGTAAATCATATCAGTATCTAAACAATACAGCATATATACAGGGTGTAACAGAATGGTTTTACTACATATATATTCGGGGTTCGAAATTGGAGCCATTTTGTTACACGTCCTGTATATCAATAAAACGTTTCGTATTAGTAGGTACTTAATGCGATATTATTTTCAGATAATGTCGGAACAATAATACACAGAAGTTGTTCTCCGAGATCTATATGTGATGATCAAAGGGCTCAAATAAATCCTGCGACTAATCGTACTTTAAAGTATTGCAGTACTTGTAATACTACGCTGTGTAATTCTGCGCCGATAAGTTCATTTTATATTCATAATGCTTTTATTGCCAGTTTCTTTGTATGTTTGTTTATGAACAGATTGTTCGGATAAAACGTAATAATTTGATAGAAAATAACTGTTTATTTCTTAATTTATCTAATTGTAATTTTCGAATAAATACATGGGTAAAAGTAAATTGGTGTAACATGAATTAAACAAGGAATGATTAATAAAATAATAGTGGTTAGTAGTAAAGTTCAAAATAATTTCAAATTTATCCTGTCAGTAAGCTGGCCCGATGCAACTTAACGTAAGAGGCCATGTAACAGAGAAGAAGAAGAACATATATGTCAACTGTCAATCCTATTGGCCGAATAGCCCTGACAGCTGAGGCCAAGAATTTATGAAGAAGAAGAAGATTGTCAGGTCTCTTCTTTACGCTGTATTCAGTAACAGATCAATTTTCTATCAAAGAAAAAAGAAGAAAAATTAGGTTAAAATTTAAGAAATTGCAATATTTAGCATTTAACAAAAATATTAAATAATGTCCCTTTTAAAAACCTTATCGTTTACGAAAACAACAGTAAGGCATATCAGCAAGCGAGTGTTTCAATGGTACAATGAAGGTATACAGTATCCCGGATTTAAATATTATCCCAGGTATTAAAATTTACAATACTCGCAAGCAGGACTTTAATAAAGATTGTTTTAGAAATCCGGAGACGTTTCAAGACCCGCCTTACAACCCGTCTAAGTTATTTCGTGTAGAAAAAATCAAAACGTTAAAACACGCTCCATACTGGGAGAAGAAAATTATGAGCGAATTCCATCTAGACGGGAAGGTAAATCGAGCAATTAATTTATTATAATCGTATAATGTATTCCCTAATTTCAGCTGAACTCTTACACCATTGTAAAAAACATCCCGGAGAATAACCAGAGGTTATGGAGAGTGAAGCACTTGGTTAAAATCGTGCCCATAACGTTTCCGGACGGGTTTCCCAAAGAAGATGATATCACGTACCTTCAGGAAAACGGAGAATTGAAAATAATTAAAAAAGTCGATGCTGTAGATGAAAATAAGTTTAAATTATCCGAGTCTTTCCGCAAAGAAGTTAAACGTATGGACGGGGACACTTTGAGAAGACAATTAAGGCAAAAATGGCTGAGCGGCTGGGAACAACCTTAGAATTTAACTATGTACAGTTAATTTAACAAAGTACCTTTAAGATTATTCATTTTGTGTGGTGTTTTAACCAATTCGATCGATAACTAACGGGTTATAATAACAGAAAATGGCGATTTAATTAGTTACATAGTGTATTGAAACGAATTTTTTACAATACCTACCTTTTATTAACCTCTCGGTGACAAAATTTGCGAGCACTTAATGACTAGACACTTCAACAGAAATTTAAATAATTTACTAAATTTTAATACAACATAAAATCAACAATCTACCTAAAATTATTCAACTTTAGCCGTGCGAAATGATTATTTAAAATACGATGTTGAATAGTGGATAAGAAAAAAAAAACTATCTCGACCTAAGGTTTTGAAGTTGCTCGCACGAAGGCATCTTGATGTTCTGCGCGTTGTGATAGAGCTCCTGGTCACCGAAATTCCTCGCCTTCCAAATCATAGATTCCTCTGAAAAAACAAAAAAAAAACACAACCATAGTAATTCGATTAATCGATTATACAATAAGACTACATGTGTATACGCTATAAATTCTATTGGGCCAATACACATAATTTTATCACAACATTCACGGACTCTTTTCGAGGAATACCACAGCAAATTTCTACATCATCGCAGACGAGAATTTCGATAGTACATCGAGCACTTGGGGGAGGAATATTTTGAAAATACACCCGTAAATATCCCTCACGAACCGGCTCACCCTCAGGAATATATTCATAATAAAATAGACAAAGCAATTACTGTAACTTTTCTCCCTGTAGCAGGCGTGCTTCAGCGTTTGTATGTAATCCTCTTCGACTGACATCTCTAATCGCTTCACCGAACCTTGGTACTCCAAATGGAAATTATCCTTCACGTAATAGGGTATGTTCAAGTTGTGGGTCTTTCGCAAAACGGGATACTTTCTACGATAAATTCACGTAATTTATGATTAATAATTGTATAATATATCATAATATACCCGCTATGTTGTAAACTATACGCAGGATCGGAGATGAACAAACTCGAAGCCATCGATAACAAAATCGCTAGTAAAATAGGCAAAAGTTGGATAAACGCTGTATAACTGCTTTGTTGCTATAAAATATCGCAATTAATAATTAAACGAGTAAATATTTTTAGTTATAAACCTCTCGCTGATGGTGCTGGTGCTCTTGGTGGTTTTGACTGGCAGCGGTTTGTCTATGAAACCTGCCACCGCGTCGAAAATAGACATTTGTGCCAGTAAAACCGCCTCCAAAGAACATATTGAACAATTCCTCTGCCGTGGCGTCTGCTTCGAAACCCCTCGTGTAGGTGTGGTGATGAGAATGCGATGATATTCGCTCCTCGTCGGATCCATACAAATCGTATTGTTTTCGTTTTTCCGGATCAGTCAGTACAGCCACAGCGTTACCTTACAAATAATACATTTATAACGATTATAAAAAGTAGATTAATCGTGTTTTATACGTACCCACTGCTTTGAAAGCTTCCGAAGCGCCGGGGCACTTGTTCTTATCGGGGTGCATTTGCAAAGCCAACTTTTTATAAGCCTTTTTTATTTCGGAATCGGTGGCGTCTTTGCTGATGCCCAGTATTTCGTAATAATCCTTGCATTTTTTAATCCTCTTGACGGCCTCCGCCTGTTCGGGCGTGTAGTCGGGCGTTTTTTCTTTCTCTTCGGGTTTGTTAAGGGCCGTACGTTTCCTGGGCTGCGTGGCCTCGACGTTGTTCGGTGGTATCAGGTTCAGTTGGAGCAAAAGATCTGGAAAGTTTACGATATGTGAGGGATATATGGAATCAGCAATGATGTTTACCTTTGGCTTTCTGAGTCGGAAACAATTTCTCCGCTTTGTGGAGAAACTTCTCGGCCTTCTCGCGATTCTTCTCTTTGATGTACTTCTCCGCTAAATTAACGCAACGAGCAGCCTCGTCCTTATTGCCTTCCATTGCGGACGATATTATTAAATCCAATTAAAATTTTATTTACTAATCGACCAGCTGATGTCAGATATATTGAAGTGACGTCTGTCATCTGACGTAAATCGCGACGAATCACTGACAAGACAACTGTCAAATCGCTTTGGGCGGCAATTTCAAATATGGAATACAACAGAAACTTTAATAGCGTTTTCTATTGGTAAAATATTGCGCACTAAAAGTGCGGAATAGTATAAAAGAAACGATAAAAAACATTATATGTATATTACGTAAAAATAAACTTAATTATTGGCTGTTCTCACATCAAAAAGTGTCCAATTCGGCATCGGCTTGAAAGTGGGTTTCAAATGGGACTCTTTTCGACATTTTACCATCGACGAGAAACGTTGCAAACCTCTTTGATTCAAATATAGTACGAATTTCTCCAGCAAATATTCAAACACATAAGAATCATCCACCTAAAAAAAAAATTAACATTAATCCTGAACTAATACGACAAGTTTACATAATTCCTTATAGAGAGGAGTTTTAGCATAACTGACGAATTATGCAAAACACCCTGTATATATTATAATAATTCCCAATTACTTGGTTCAGGTGAGCTTGATTGTTATGGGTATCATCCGGCTGGTCTTGATCGTGGAATGAATAAATACCATAAAAACCGGTCACTAACCGGAACACTTCCAACAACCTTTCGGAATTAATATGGTTGGAATTCGTTAGAGAATTCGAGAATACTCTGCTTCTACCCGCAATATCTTCAGTGAATAAACTACAAAAGTATCAAAATTAATAAAACAAGTTATTAGAGTAAAACGAGATAAATTACATCATGGAGAATTCCATTTTATCCTCATAACAAGTAGTAGATTTTGTTAGTCCTTCGATGCTTTTGCACGCTTTACAAACGATTCTCGTTATTCTCAATTCGCATAATTTAGTCTCGAAAATCTCGTTCCAAACCACCACACCTCCGGGTATTCCGTGACCGTTGCTCAGGAAATACCTAGTCGATTCCATCGAATTCGATCTATAAATAAAATTACTCCGAATAATCGTTATTGTATAAAGGAATTTTCGAACTCACTGGTAAACTGGTACTTTGGGTTGGTAACTAACTATCTCGATTGTAGTGAACGCAGTAGGCTGTAGATACCTGGGCATCTTTCGTACGTTTCTAACGCGCAGTATCATGGATGGTACGAGGCCAATCGGTCGCACTTTCAACTCCCCATTGCTCAAATACAGCCTCATGCCGGCTTCATTCGATTGCGAAAAATCCACCGTGTTGGTTTTGTTATCTGCGCAAAATTAATACAACTAATGTGTTATCATGAATGGGTTTTAGTTTACCTAAATTTTTAAATCCGTTGGGTAATCTAGCCAAGCTCGATTCGTTCACGTACTTGTTCTCCACAAAGTCCCTGTTACAAACGGCTCGCTCGAATGATATTAAATTGGTCTCGTTGTTCGTTAAATTTTCATCGATCTTTTCGAGTTCCTCGAAATACACAGCTTCTGCGGGGGATACAACGAAGCATTCCAACTTTTCGATTGATCTTAGTTTGTGATTGTGTTTCGTGGCGCTAAATGATTAAATATTAAAACAAATTTGTGAGCGAAACATCCGGAGGAAACTTACAAGAGTTTGTTGGTGTACAAATTGTATTTGAATCCTTCTCGTAGGAACAGGTGGATGCGAGTATAAAATTGTGGCAACGTAAGGTAAGCTCTTTTTCCGGTTTTAACCGATAAAATCTCTAAATAAATATCTATAGCAATGACAGTAAGTTCTCTCAGGGAAACCTGAAAAATGTACATTATGGTGAGTTAGAAAATTTCGCAGGAATACAAATTAAACCTGGCTCTTTCGAATAATAATAATTTCCTCTTTAAATCGAAACTCTCCAAGCGGAGGCGTCGTACCTAATAAAGGACATTTCTCTACGTTATGCACCATAATAATATCCTCGAAATCCACAATCAAATATTCCCAATTTTTCACGGTCGGATCCTTAAATACCTCCGTAATTACTCTGTAGTCCTTCAAAAGAACGTAAGTGTTGTAAAATATCGAAAGGTTACTCGAGGAATTGGTAATTGCGCAGGGCATTTTGTGGAAATCGTCTCCGATCATCAGCCTACCCTCCAGTTTATCAATGAAAAAACGACCAAATAATAATGTATTGTGCCCAGGTTTCGAATGGACTCCATAAGACCAATAAGGGAAGTCCTTGTACATGCAGGATTTATCGTCTATTACGATGTATTTGCAGGAGCCTACGGAGATAATGGAAACGTCGCCCTCTTCGAAATGCTGCGAAATTTCCCTCTTCAACGGCCCCAGAAGGACTTGCCGTTGCACCTCCGTCATTTGGAAATTGTTTTCTAACAAATGCTCGATTCTTGTCGTTAAAATTTCGCCCGTCTCCATCGCTGTAGTTTCCTAAATACATCGAAATCATTAGATTTTTAATGGAACGAACCACGCTCACAGATTACCTATCCTAGTCGTTTGGATTAGTGCCATTAGTGGTCTAGGACCTGAACCGGAATGAAAAATGAATTTGAACATTAGAAAAGTTCAAGTTTATCCAACCGCCAATTTTTGACGTAAATGTCATAAGTATAAAAAAGAAGAGACGATAAAAAAGAAGAGAAACTATAAAAAAAGAAGAGTCGATAAAAAAGAAGAGACGATAAAAAAGAAGAGACAATAAAAAAGAAGAGTAAAAATAAAAAAGAAGAGCAGTGTTTAAGACTTATAACCTCAAAGTAAAAGGCCGCAAATTTGACAATCAATCTTATAAGAAGATGACAGAAACGTAGCTAACTTCACATCGCTGGTTTGACGTTCTTTTCCAATTTTGACGTTACCGAATCCAGCGTTTCTCCTCGATTTTTCACCAAATAAAAACCTAATCGACATGGCATTCGGAGATTTGAGCACCGAAAAGGGCGTGAAAGAACTCAACGCTTTCATCGAGGACAAGAGCTACGTGAGCGGGTAAGTTTAACCAAAAATCTCTCCAACATAACCCAACTTTACACGCGTACGTTCGCTTCGATTTTCGCAGCTTCGCCCTGAGCCAAGCCGACATCGACGCCTTGGGCAAGCTAACCAAACCGCCGGCGGCCAATCTGCCTCACGCCCTGCGCTGGTACAACCACGTCAAATCCTTCACCGGCGACGAACTCAAAGCACTGGGGCTCTCCGGAGCGAGCCCGCTCAAAGCCGGCGCCGCCACCACCACCGCCGCCGACGACGATGACGACGTCGATTTGTTCGCCTCCGACGAAGAGACCGAAGAGGCGGCGAAGATCAGAGAGGAGCGCCTCAAGGCGTACGCCGACAAGAAATCCAAGAAGCCCGAGCTGATAGCCAAGTCGAGCATCGTGTTGGACGTGAAGCCCTGGGACGACGAGACCGATATGAAGGAGCTGGAGAAGGCGGCGAGATCGGTGGAAATGGAGGGGCTCGTGTGGGGCGCGTCCAAGCTGGTGCCCGTCGGATATGGAATCAACAAATTGCAGATCATGTGCGTGGTCGAAGACGCCAAAGTGTCTGTGGACGAATTGGTGGAGAAGATTCAAGAGTTTGAGGATTTCGTTCAATCGGTCGATATAGCTGCCTTTAACAAAATCTAAATCGTTTGATGTACGTTAAGTTTGTATATTACTATTAAAGTGTTGTATACGATTTATATAACAGTGTTTTTTTCGTTGTGTGTTTGATATAAATGTTAATGTACAATTGAAACAACTTATGAGACAATTAATAATGAAATGTCAGGTGTCAATTATGGAGATTTTTTTACGAGGCTGAATAGCCCGCGCATCTGAGGCCTTATACAGATAAAGAAATATAATGTCAAATAAAAAAACACGTACTGTAAAACGAGTATAATTAATTAGTACAATTTTAAATATAGTCACTATTTATTCAATATTCTATAGTATAGAGTTAAATCGGAGGAAGATTTCCATATGAAATGTTTAACTGTTCTCAGATCCATCGAAGGATCCAGCACCTGAAAAAAAAGCCACAAGAAAATTTCATTTAAAACAATTCTGGACAATTCCAAACGATTTCGAACAGTCCTAAGATAGTTCTGAACCGTTTCAAACGGTATTACTAATCAATTCTAAAGTGATTTCGAACAGTTCTAAGATAATTCACCAACCTGCTCGTTACAGGTCAATTCGATTTGATCGACGTTGTAACCGTTATTCGATAGAGTAGAAGAATCGGCATCGCCGCCCGGCGAACTGGCCGTCCCGTCGCCCAATAATTTCTCTAAAATGTGCTCGGCCACTTTTCGACATTGGATAAAATCGTTCGCCACCAATCTATCCGGCTGAGAAAATCAAAATCTCGTTTATGTAAATACCCCGAAACACAAAACAGTCTTTCGTTCGTTCATTTCTTTCGATAGTTTTCGTACCTTTTTCATCCTGTCTTGTTTCAAAAGGTGCGAAGGAACGCTGGAATGCGGTTGAAGGTAGAATTGTACTTTGATGAATTTATTCTGCGAGTTCTCCTCGATGTTCGATATCACCCACGAGGGGACGGTTTCGCTCAACAGGGTGTTTTCCGTTTCGCCCCCCGCGTCGCCCACCAACATCCTGTAGAGCGTGCGCCCGCCAACTTCGCTGAAAAAAATCCACAATTTCTTATTTATTCTTAAAAGTGAGAATCTACAAGACAGTTGGACACAATCCTAAGCGATTTTGGACAGTTCCAAATCGTTCTACGATTGTTCTAAACTGTTTCGAATGTTACTCGGGTTTAGAGCACTCAAATAAACAATAAATTCACCTCAAAATCAACGGTACGTGATTGGGAACGGTGAAATATTGCCCTTCGTCGGTCTCGACGCCCCGCCAATGTTTGAAGAGCGCCTGCAACAACAATTTCCCGTAATTCACTTTGAGATCGGGCTCGGGAAGGTTCTTGATGCCTGCGTCTCGGGCCGATACCCAAGCGGAGAAACAATCTACCTCGTCTTGCCCCAAATGTACTGTTAACATCTGGAAAAATCGTCGGATAAAAATCCTAAATAGAACGAATTGTTAGTTTGCCTACGCCGGTTTTTAAATCGGTGTTAAACCAATTGGGTACGTAGATCATTTTGAATCGGTTCTTCTCCTCTTCTTTGAAATCCACTTTGCCCAAATCTTCCACTTGTTTGGCCTGGAAAAATGCACGGTTTTGTACATGTTTATTATGAATTTATCGGTTCGATTACCCTGAGTACGTCGTAAACGGCGACGTTGCCGTGAGTATCTTCGGTTAAAATGTGTCTTTTATCGTTTAATACAACGGCCTTTTTGATGGCCGCCCCGCCGGGGATGATCGATAGAGGGGCGAATGTTTGTTCGAATGAATCTTCGGTGAAATGTTTATCGGTAGGGAGTTTCCAGCATCTTATGTTAGAATCGGACGTAGACACCTACAAATAATCATTTAATAATATACACACACTGAACAAAATAATGTTTAAAATAACCCACCCAGATGGCGTGATGATCGGCCGTGAAACACATCTTCAATATGGGCGCCTCTTCGTTACACACCGTAATACTGTTCGAGGTGTTTTTTAAATCAGTCATCACCACCTGAAAGATATTTAGTTAACAATAATCGATTATTTTTAATGATTATCTACCACCTTTTTATCCCGTCCACCGGATATCACGTGGCTGAAATTCTCTGTAGCCAATAAGGCCCACACCGAATCCTGATGAACTCTAATCGTCTGTACACACCTAGAAATTAAAACAGTAAATAACACATAAAAGATTATTCTTTAATTTGACAGGTAAGACTAAGAAGATTCTTTCACTTTTGACAGTTTTACATTGGTTGTTATGGAGTAACCGAGGAAGTTGTTTACGTTAAAGAGACCTCTTCAAATACGTTTTAAAAAGGAATATTTTCATAATAAATTAATTGATTTAATTTACCTTTGAGCGACCAAACTCCACAATCTAATCGATCCGTCGCTACTACCCGACAGACATTGATTTCCATCTCTCGATACCACCAAAGCCTTCACGTTATCCTGATGACCTTTCAATTTGAACAATTTGGCACAAGTTCTGGCATCCCAAATCCTCAATACTTTCTCGGTGGAACCGCTCACGATTATACTACCCGACGGGTTCATAGCCAAACTGTATATCGACTCTTTGCTACCCATCAGACTGGAAGCTGCAATGATTTTCCGATGATAATTCGAGATAACCGATAACATTTCCTTACTTACTCGTAACGGTGTTATTGAGCGCCGTCAGCGCCGTTAGAGTGTTAATGTCCCACAAATAGATGGATTTATCCAGACCGGCCGAGGCCACTTGTTCTCTGTCTTTCGCGTACGCCAAGGCCTTCACGTAGTCCTTGTGGGTCCTCAAAGTGGACATGCAGAAGCCTTTGTGGGCGTTCCACACTTTCACCGTCGTATCCGAACTGGCCGATATCACTGGAACCAAACGAACAGTAGGTTAAAAAAGATAGCTGGAGTCTTAACACATCGAGGGACTCGAGGGACTTAATGGATGCGCTTAGAAGGAGGAATGGGATTCGATAGGCCTCGCTAGAGGTATCTAATGATAGTATTTTAGATTGTTAGATGAATTTGTGGATAGTTACGGTTTTTTCCTCCGCAGCAGAGGACGATGTCGTTGACCCAATCGGTGTGGTGTTCCATTCCGTGTAGGAATTTCTCATGTTCGTAGACTCTGATGACCGAGTCCCTTCCGGCTGAATATAGACGGTCTAATGAGGGATCTAATTGCAAAGCGTTGATGCCTGATCGATGTTTCTTCTCTTCAGCTTCGCATATGACCATCGAAACCTGGAATTTTAAATTTAATTCGATTCAGAGACTAAAGTTGATTGTTTGTTGTGTTTGAATCGAGATTGTTATTCGAAAGTACGCTGCTTTGTAACGTTTTATGATTTAAAACGAGTTTTAAATGAATAAAATGAAATTATAATCGACTCGCCTGGACTTTTTTCCGAGTGCTTTGACTTCCTTGCTTTATCGTGGCCATTTTGCTCAGTGGAGAAGAAACATCTCATAATTTCGCTGTTTAATTACAGCTCGATGAAAATGTACTTATTTACACCTTCAAACAATAACATTAGAACCCTTAGGTTATGTTTTTTTTGTCAATAAAATAAACATTCGTTTCTACTTCTTCTTCTTCTTCTTCTCGTTCTCCTTGTTGATTCAAATTGTTGCCTGAGTCGGTGCGGTTATTTGGTTACTTAAAAATTAGGTATATGTAAGATAAAAAAATCAATATTTATTCAAAGAAATATTAAAATTGTAAACATCTACGTAAATACGGTAATGTTGCGACCTAAATTACGAATTTAAAATTTACCTATTTTGAAAAACGACAGGTGACAGGTGTCATCGAAACTTTGGTAGTTTGATCTAACAGCTTTTTAGGGTTTTTATATGCATTTTTTCGATTTATTTCAAGTTTTTTAATAACTTTTGTTAAAAAATATAAACAATAATGAAACATGCGTGTGTAGTGTGCAAAAAAGTGGATCATTTAAATCAATATTTGTCTTTTTATCGGTAAGTAAGTTTAAGTTATATTTTTTTTTTCATTTGAAGCATTCACGTGGGGCACCATGGAATTTATCATAGAAACATTTAAGTCTCTTAGTTGTATTATGCCTTTATCCTTTTGAACCCTATACGCTATATTTTAAATAAGAATAATAAGATGCCCAGCCAGCACGGCATCACCCTGTATGCACATCACGCGTGCCAGCCCTTTAAATTTATCCAAAATTTACTACATACAATTACAATTTACCCATAAAACGAACCGATGGGTATTCCCCATACCAACAAACACCTCACAAAAACGCTGTTCGGGTATTCCCAATTATAAAAATATACCTGTTATAGGGAGGCGTGAATAAACAACTTTCGATTTCATCCCGACCCCTCACCGAACACAATAGAAAACAACCCTCCATAAAACGCGCATCAACCGGATCGTGCCCGAGCCTAATGATTACTTCATTTCGACCTTTTTTTCCTCGAGAACCTCGACGCTATTAATCAACAACAAAACAACACAACAACATCCTCAAGAATAGACCGGGGCACCCGGCGTGTGCCCCACTACCATAGAAAAACCACCACGCTCGAGCGAACGGAGGGCTTTTCGTGGAGACCGTCCAGTCGTCGAGCTCGAGTCGCTCGAGCAGTCCTAATCCTGCCCAGCGCGGTGGCCGCATCACCGGGTAGACCTCGCGAAGCGCGCACGTGTTGCTCCGAGACTCGCGCGCGATCTTCGTTCGATTTTTTGATTTTTTTTGAGAAAAAACTCCGCCGGAATTATGCCGAGGAGTGGCGCTTTCGAAAGCGCCTGTCGCAGGGAAAGGTGATTTGCGAAAGTGCCGCGAAAATGAACGTTAAACACAGAAAATCCTTGCAGACTGTATGCTGTGCGGTGGTTTTCGCCTATTTCATGTTGCTGGTCTACCAGACTTTCGGTGGAGTCCGTTTAGGGGTAAATATTTAGTGGATTTTGGTGTAGTTTCGCGCAGGTCGCGTCTCCGGCTATTTAGTTCGAGCTGTACCTACACATGCAATTAATATTCTAACTCGACAATTTAGAAATTGTCTCCTTTTTCTTCCTCGAAAGGCTGATTTATTCCCGGTTGATTGCCAGACGTTTAGGAGGGCGTGTTGAGACATTGATAAAATGGGGGATGATTTTTTTTTCTTTCGAGGATGCGGGTGGAGTGTCTTTCACAACGCGCTCACGTTTTATAGAATGTCTTTGTCGAATTAGTATTCTCGGATTGTAGAAGGAGACGCGGTAATGATTCTAGATCAGTTCTAAACAGTTCTGGATAGTTTTAGACAGTTCTATACTGTCTAGAACATGCTCGCGTATAATGTCTTTGTCGAATTAGTATTCTCGTATTGTAAAAGAGATGCGGTGTATTTTGTTACAACAATACACATATAAAATGATAATGAACTGTTTATGCCCTTTGCTTTATACGGTCGATTGTAAAATAAAATGTATTATGTCGTAGGAAATAATGTCGAGTGCTTGGAATATTGAAATAGAATTAGTTTGCATTAAAGAAATTGCAAATACGAGTTTTATAGCGGCGTTTGTGCTGAGTTTGAAGTTCGTAAAGAACTTTGATATAGTGCATTTTTTACATTAATCAGAATTATTACTTTATGTAAATTCGAACCGATAAAACGGTAATTAGTAATCGAATTAAAATACCTTAATTAATAGCAACAAACGAACGAAATTCAACGACGGGTCTCCGGGTGAATAATTTATCACAACGTTTCGTCCGTTTTATCTCCATTTTCATCGCGTGATACTCGACATGAAATAGTTTTTAACCGTCCATTAGGTTTCTAATAAACGGCCATTTGTCTATAATAAATTAATAATATGGAAAACGAAAGCCGCAACACGCGGAGACACACTCGAATCCGACCCGTTTAAAATGTCATTTTAAAATTCCTCAAACGACCCAGGTATATAGTTTAGAGACTACTACCAAGCGAGTTCCGGAATAATTGAGACGAGAACGCGCTTGGAATTGTTGAAATTATTTTATAACACCGCAGAAATAATTATGTACGAGGGTATAAGGTGAACAGTTCTCGGTTATAAATCGGTTCTGGACAGTTCTCGTATATACGGCTACACTTCCGAATGATTTAAATAAAATTAATCAAAGATTAACAGATTAACATTTTCTATTCCAGGTAGTGGTAAACGAGGAAGTGCGTTCGGATAAATTCCATTACCGGGAGAGGAGTTTGACGGAGGATCGTTCTCAAACCGAAATGGAGGTTCCGTTGGAATTGACCAGCGAATTCGCCACGGCGACGGCCACGGTTAAACCGCCCACGACTACATTGGACGATATCTTCATCAGCGTGAAAACGACGAAGAATTACCACAGGAAAAGGCTGCCCATCATATTGAAGACTTGGTTCCAATTGGCCAGGAAACAGGTACGAAATTGCTATCTTCTAGCTAGCTTCCTGGCATATCTTAGATGGTATGTTTTATTTTCTAATTCGTTTTATCGGCGATAAGGAGAATCAAGAAAATTCCGTATTTGTTCAATTAAATTCCTTCCCACGACGCTATCGCGAGCCAAAACGGATTCCGAATACTACTAAATTTGTTATTAAATATTAAACAAATTGATATGGTTATCTCGGGGTATAGTTTGTTTTGTCGATTACTATTTACTTACGATTCGATATCTTATTCGAGACGAGTCCTAACTTGTCGTGTATTATAACATTAATCTTCCAAACATTTTAAATTTTCAATTGCTCATATAGTACAAGAGTACTTCCATGTCAACGTCCTCCGTTAATATCCCCGATGGAAACAAACGTGGAATTTTCCACGTACAAGTGTTAATTGAAACAAAACTCTCGCCGGTTAAACATTCAGGTTCGTTATGTTTAATTTCGTGATTTGTAACTATTTAACGCCCCGTCGTCGGGATTCGAAAAAAAGAACCATTGGTGTAGGTACGAGGGTAATGTGAAAAGTTATCTGCCTATTACAATGAAAGATTGATGCAATCTTCTTATTAGGTCAACATTTTTAGTTCTAGATAGTTGTGATTTTAAACAGTTCTAATAAATAATTGTGGGTAACAAAAATTTTTGCTGATTGATGGTCGATAACTTTTCGGCCTACCCTCGTACATAAAAAAAGTGGAAAACGACGTGTAAACAAACATACATGTCGTGGGAAATGCGCCACTTGATGCAATATGGGTAGCGCTCAGAATAATTTTTAAACAAGTTTTTTTTTATTTAATTTATCGTCGCCATCTTTCGAAATAAAAACATTTACGCACCATCGGAGATGTTAAAGTAAACTAATAAAATTTAATTCGTGTAAACGGTTTCGCGTTGAATTTACGAAATGGGACTTTTTCGCGGTGAATCTGCTGGGAATTTTCATTTATTTCAGCATTTTTAAGGCCGAGTGAATTTGAATCGCGGTCACTTCCTTCGTGCGAAAAAAAGTCTAATGGAACAAACCGCCGAATTAAAATAAAATAAAGTACATTAAACGGTTGTACATAGTCGGTTGTACGATAATTCACTGCGGTTAGCGGCGAAAAAACCGCGTTAAACCCTATTTTAACGTGCCCGTTCGTTATGTTATTGCGTTCAGGATATTGAAATGCATTGTTACTAGTTATTGAATCGATATCATTTTATTAATCTCCGCGAATTTGTTTATAAATCAACGAATTCGCGAGTTTCATTCGATGTAATTTCTGCCAATATCGCATTGTTCAAATAAATTGCGAGGAAATGAAACGCGCATCGGTCGATTGGAAAATGAAATCAAACGCGCTGGAAAATTGCCACAAACTATACACTATATAGTGATTGTTTGGAATTTACAAAAAAAAAATTGTATTTCATTTATTACCTAGCAATTAACCGATATATGTAGGTACAGTTATTTTTTATAAGCGAATAACTGCGAATATATTAAAGTCAATCAGCGCCATTTAGAGTTAATTAGATTGCGAAGTGCGTTCGGTTTGCATCAGTAAATTTAATGAGCGTCAATAAATTGATGAATGTTCTATATAACTAACAGAAAATGCGTATTAAGCTCATTCAATTAGCCCCGCATTAAATGATAAATGCTATTTAATAAAGCAGTTTTATATGGTAAATCATTTTGCCGGTAAAAAGGATTCATAATTCAAAATAGCTGAAGGGTAATTAATATTTTCGCTCACCAGAGACCTTTCGCGCTACCAATATTTAGAGCAGTACCAATATGGAACTGAATTTGGTCCATTAGATTATACCCTTAAATTTATCGAACAGAAATTATTTTCGTTCTCATGCATAGCTTATTCATTCCCACGCAACTGCTCCCACCGTACCAGTAATCATCAATTACCGCCTTAATAAAATGGATACATTCAATCTGTTCTAGTTACTAACCACCCTTCCTTCTCACGCGCACTATTTTTAATCTAAATCCACGCGACTTCCTGTTTATTGTGCTAAAAGCGCAACGCGAAATAAGGGTAGGTAATCTATTCGTAAAATTCGATCAAAATACGAATTTTAATTTCGCCGGGTAAATTTCTGGTGGAATAAATCAAGCTCATTCTATCTACCTTTACAATAAACGTAAATTCGGTCGCGCGCTGTACGCGTGCATTACCCGTGGGAAAGGACGAGGTCCTTTTCGTCCTTTATATTTTTCTTTTTGTTCCACCCGACGCCGTGAATGTAATTTTAGGGATATCGGGGTGACCCAAAGAGAACCGGATATCGGCTCTATATACACTCTACTATGCATATCTGTTTTTCGGGGGTCGGTTTAATTGAGATAGGGACTTTGCGGTTGAGTTAAACGGTTGTTAAAAAGTTAATTAACGTCGATGTTTAAAGGGCGAATTCGACTGATTATTGTTTGTAACGGTGTATAGTGAATTTATCGTGGGATTTATTGGATATCGAACCAGTTCTATGACAAGACGGGGCATTTCTAAATGATTGTTCTACCTATTGGAGAACTTTTCACCTTGCCCTCGTAAAACAAATCCACAGCCGACTAAAAACGTTTACGGCGAATTTTTAGTGGTGTCTGCCTCGAATTTTCGGGTCCATCTGGCAGCCACCCATCGCAGTTTTGGGACCTTTCGGCGTTCACGAGAAATTTTCGGCGCCCCATATCATTAGCGAGTCGAAACGTTGGAAATTTATCACCAAAAAATTAATAGACTCTATACCTGGTTTTTTCGGGCGAACCTCCCATTGGGGATTTCTGACGGTAATTGGCGGTTGGTTTTGCGGTAATTCGCGGTTTCCTCGCAACAATAATATAAATATTAAAATGAGGAATCGTGTGTATTTGATATCCGAGACTGTTGGAAGTTTCAAGGATTTTTGTTGTGACTTTTACCAATCAATTCGAGCGATCTAGTTAAGTTTTGGAAGGGTCAATCAACGATAAGTTTTCCCACGGGGTGGTATTATAGCCAGTTTAGCTACACATTAGGGTGGTGTTCTTTCCACGTGTTTATTATTATTCGTATATAGAGAAACACGAAGGCGAGGCGAGCTGGCTTATGGTTAGGGTTCCCCCATGAAAAGGTCTATTAATTTTTTGGGTAGCGGCAAGTGATGAAAAACACGAAACTTCTCGTCTGTTTTCAGTCAAGAGGCCCTCTCGGAACGCCAGTAACGAGCAGACACTCGAAAAATAAATTAAATGTACTTCTGCTCGCTCGGGCGCTCCGATGTTTTTATACCAAATTTTTTTATACCAAGTTCCTTTTTAAAACTTTAAATTGCGATAAACTCGAATTTTATCATCACGTAATTCATGGCGAGTCTTGGCATCACGCAGATAGGAATCGCTCTGTATATGAACACCCTCGCATTTTTTTTTATTACAAATATTTGAAGTTAAATGAGCCTCTTTATTTTATTTGCTCTTTAAAATCTACCGTGATATATCGCAGGTAAGTACCCCGAATTTCAGGTGGGCATCCAACGACACTTTACTCCGAGATAGAGGTTGTGGGAGATGCAAACACTAGATTAGAAATTTGATCTCCGAATGCGGTTCTCGTTAAGACGCCAGTGGCGTCACGTTGGGGGCTCGAGAAACGATTAAAATAGATAGAAATAGGTGCTTTTAAATCTCTGTATTTTTTAGTAAAAACGTGCTAATACTCTCGGATGCAATTAATTTAAACCACGTAAAACCGCGAGTAATTAAAGTCGATGCAATTAACTTTAAACAAAGGAATGAGTGAGTTCTCATATTTTCCGGGAATTGTTTGTGCTACGCCGAGCTTTTATATTATTAAACTAATTTTTTTTATTGTTCTTTTCTTTTTCAGACGTGGTTCTTCACAGACACCGATGACGCGGAGTTCCAGTTAAAAACTAGTAAGTAGATTTCATTGTAAAATATCACCCGTTCTAATCTTAATGTTATTCCGGCATTAACATAAATTATCGCTGACGAAAACTGCTTTTTCTACTAATTAATAAATCCTCGCTATAAACGATTTATTAGAACTATTATTATGAATAGGAAATCGAGGAAATCCGAACTAAAAAGGTAACAGATGTAAATACGTGACCGGATTAAAAATCGACTGAATTATTTATACGGGCTAATCGAAACTACATTTCTCTTTTATCACCGCAATTATACCGACTTCAATTCACTCTATACATTGTATTAGAACGCAACGATTTGCATTCCCGATCGATAATCCCAGTTCCCACTACAATTTTTCTACTAATCTACTAATATGAATGTAACAGCGACACCTGCGTTCGTCGGAACTCTTCTAATTAACCGAACTTCTCGCGCAAGTTACAAGAGGAAAATTTATGTTAAGCGGCGAAATTCCCAAGACTGCGAAAAAGGCACAATATACTCCGCTTAGATCTCTAATCGCTCCGTTTCCTGTAGTTGTTTCCCTTGGCGGAACGAAAAACGATATATAGTCCGGTCGAATTCCACTTAATTTTACAATTTATTAGCTGTAAAAGTTACCAAAAACCATCTGGTTTAGATACATTTGAATATTAGTTCTTCGAGTATTGTTAATTAATTTTTAAACAGGCAATTACTCTGTACATTTTTTGATTGAATAAGAGAATTTTAGTGAGATATCTACTTTGAGTGAATTCGCCTGTACCATTTCAGGTGTGCAGGTGCACTTCTCCTTGCTTCAGTTAATCCGTTAATTCAGCAACGAGTATTCAGAACTCGGATTATTTTTATTTTGTATATATCGAACGGATTTATATCGAGAGAAGCGGGGAGAATGCACACGATTCGCGTTTTTTGCCCCGTCATTTTTTTATACTCCGTTCGGGCGCGGTCTCTCCATTTCCATCTATAAACAATATTCCGACGATTTACCTACTCATTACTATAAATTAGTAGGTCGATTCGATCGGTGGAATGTGTTAATTAAAATGCAATCACGACGCGTGCAAATCGCGATTATTTTTCCCCGTTACCGTAGCACTCCTCTAAAATTCTATACTTATTATAAGTCTTTAGTTTATGGCGGTTCTGGGGCGATTCTGGAGCGTTCTAAACGGTTCTGGAGCTTCGTAAATCGTTCTAAATGCTTCGGAATTAATTACAAATGTCCTAAAAATTTGAAGATTAGTTCTTCGAGTAGTGTTAATTAATTTTTAAACAGGCAATTACTTTGTCCATTTTTTTGACCGAACGAGAGAATTTTAGTGAGATATCTAAATGTCCCAAAGAGGAAACAACCTTATACTGTGGTATTAAAACATTTTAGAGGTCATTGTCACGCCGTTAATGTCATTACCATTGATATACATATAAAAAACCGTACATACATTCAAACATATGTAGCAGTTGACAAAAACTTATTTTTCATATAGGCGCATATCCTGCCTGTGGATCGTACAATATTATAATTGGAATGGAAGCTTTAATGATTTTTTTTTTCCTTTTCAGACGGCCACATGATCAACACGAATTGCTCGTCGTCGCACAGCAGGAAGGCCCTCTGCTGCAAAATGTCGGTCGAATTCGATTCGTTCCTGAACACCGATAAACGGTGAGTTTTCTTGTAAATACATTTTTTTGTGTTGAACTTTCGCTTCGGAAATTCGTATTCCGTGCGCAGGAATTCGTCAAACCATCAGCAGGAATGACACCTGCTACGTGCTCATTCATATTAATGGGGTTATTTAAATCTGGGACAACCCCCCCTGTAAATATTCCGGTCCAATTATCGAGGCTCGCTGGTTTTCAATGAATTCAATTCGCCTAATACTCCTGCAATTTTTCCTGGTAAAACGTTATAAGTTCTACTTCTAGCAATCCAATAAAACGAGATTACCTAGCGTTAATTATAAGTGCACAGCGAGCGAAACCGTTCTGTTTTTGACTAGACTTTTACTGTTGGATTTCAGGAATTTCTTGTTTAATATTTTTAACGATTCATCATCACTTTAGAATAAACAACAATTAGATGCGATCGTATTACCTCGAGGGCGATATTTGATGTTTAATTATCGTCGAAAAAAAAAACAAAGTATTTGCATTCGTCCTCCTACTTTCAGCTGAATAAACTGAAAAATGTTTATCGGTTTCTTTTCTCTCGCATATCTCCGAGACGGTACTTCGCTTGCATGAGGTTAGTCGAGAGGATTGTTGTTTTAGTACGACCGAAGTCTCCGAAGGATAATATTGTTTTAAGGATAATTTGTTTATCTTGCCGTCGGCGATGCTTACCAAAACACAATTATCGGTTGTTAATGCGATATAAAGAAGCATTTGCTACTATCAATACTGTTATTCTTCTTATTAAATCGAATATTAATTTACGGTTCTCTGGATCAGATGGAGAACTTTTCACCGTGCCCTCGTATACGATAATTGAAGAGACTCTTTTACGTTTTACGATAATACCAGAACTAAGTATTCACACCTGCTGTTATATCTTTTACGACGACCCCAAGGACGGTCGCTTTTCGAGGATAAAATACGAATAAAACCCGTAGACATTATGAAATAAATTAAAGTAATTTGTGAAGTCGTTAAAAAAAAACCCGCTTTGATATACATTTTATTAACGTCGACTGGAAGGAACTCGGCTTGATCGCTTAATTTTATTCCGGGATGTTTCTTTCGAAACGAGCCCGAATAAGCGGTAGGTAAAAGAGCATTAATAAGTACATATAATTAGAATTTTAGAGCCGTTCTATTCCTGGTGATGCTCTAATGGTTAATAGTGACAATGACATTGTTAATTGCGACATCCTTCTCGACATAATTGTGAAAAATTGACCGGTTTTAATGGATATTTCGAGCGAAGTAAACGGATGATTCGTCCTCCACTGTAAACGTTTCGACTTCCTGATCGAATTACAACTACACATTTAGTCAAATTTATCTAATTTAGCGAGTAGTTGTGCCAATTTAACCGACCTACAGCGCCGGACTGAGCTCATTTTTTGTCGAAGAATAGAAAATTGATCTGATGCATCATGAAGGGTTGAAATGCATCGACCGATGCAGGATTTATTTGGCTGTACATCCTGCTAGTATCTCCAGTTTCTGTTAAATCTGGCGGAAAATCCGGTAACATTAATTCTACTCAATTTGCGCGACGTCTCGAATTTCGCGAATAATTTTCCCACAAAAATTTACAACGCTTTACCGGTCAGCGGAAAAAGTATTTACGCAGTTTACCGATCTGATTTACCGGATAAACGCCGATTACATCGCAATTAACTCCGCACAATCGGCGGTCCATTAAACGAATTCGAAATGATAAAGAGTTGGGTTTTTTGCGCTCGTTATTGTCGAATCGCCGTGGTAATTACAAGTAAATCGAGTGTACTAAATTTGCATCTCGTTCGTTTTAGTTTCTTCCCGATCGGTTCGAAACGATTTTTTTGCCAACGATGCATTCCAATAACTATCATTCTTGCTGATAAAAAAGTCGGATCTTGCTAAATGATTCTGTAGAGTTCAAAGAGAAATTTTCATCCTACCCTCGTATCTAATGGTTCCACGTGAGATGCAGATAAACCATCTTTCTAAGCACAATGCGATAATAAAGAAGGAGGCTCCCTCTAGCCCGAAAATAAACAAAAAATAAATAAAACTTTGTTCTTGCGGTTGTGTTTTCGAACTTTTCTTTTCTTCTCGTTTTTCATTTTATTATATATGTATGCGAGTCTTTGTTGTTGCGAATAATGGGCGCGTTTGGTGCGGTAGCCGGCGGCTTATTATTTATAACTCTTCACCGCTCATTTTTGTCGCAAGTAGATCAAGTTTATTAGTACCTATCTTCTTGTTGCTTTATTTTCTTGTTGTGGATATACACCCAGTAAGTCCCACGTACATATATTGTTCGAAATATTTACCATTTTCATCTGTATAAAACTAATAAAGCGCAATTAATAATAGTAAAAAGTCGCATCGTTTCATCTCCGTTGGAAGAGTATTTATTCTATTATTCATTTCTCATTCGGTATAATTAAAATAAAAAACCCACAACGGATGATTAACTCATTAATTAACCGTCTAATAACAATTCCTTTTTGGTATATGGCGACCTGAAAAAATACCTAATAACACCGCCGTGACTTCGTAAATTACTAAATTCTCCCGCTGATAGAACGTAATTACCTCGTCGGGACTCTCTCTATATAAAAATATCGAACTGTTTAATCACAGAAACATGATTAGAACATCCCGACTTTGATTAGACAAAAAAAATATTTCGGGAAATGCTTATTAATCCATTACTCAGCTTATTTTTCGTTCGATTAAATGTACCCAATAAAAGTCACATTAAATAAGATCTATTTTGCTCACGAACCAACAAAGATTTTTTCAGTTTACAATACGCCCGCATATACATATATTTTTTCTGGTCTCAATCGAAACTCGCCCAGGATCCCTTCGAGCCATACGAGTATATATTCTCATTCTCAAACACTGATTATCTTTCGCTTTGCATCCAAAAACAACCACGCGAAACTCCCCGTCTCCTCTTTTAAATAACTAAATAACAGAGAACGATCGCATAACAATGAGCCCACGTGCTCTTTTCTGCCAAGTGCATTCGAACATAATAAATATTTAGTATGCACGGAACGATCTAGTTCTTAACAGTTTATAGCGATGATAAATTCCTCTTCTGAACGATTCCAGACAGTTCCAAACGGTCCTAAATGCTTCTAAATCCACCTAGAATAGATCTACAGATATGTTCCCATTAGCGAAAGGGATTCGTTTAATTTGAAATACGACCATACCGGACGAGTTCAGTGATTTTTTTTGTCCGCTCTAAACTGTAATTACGTCCGGACGCGACTCGGGGCTATTAGAAATTGTTTCAGTTAGTTTTAGAGCACACTTTCACGGAACGTTCCGTGTTGGTTTTAATTTATTATCGCCCCCCCCCCCGGGCGTGAAGCTCTTCTCGTTGTTCTTTACACCGAGAATGAAGGATATTTAGGATATCTGCGCCCTTCGGTATTAAAACAACCCCTATACAATCGTATAATAAGCAAAGTTAAGCGTATCGGGGAAAAGGTATTCGAGGAATAATGAAGTTTGGAAAATTAGAACTGCTTCGTCAAAGTCATCCGGGTGGGCGTGCTAGATGGTTATTTAGAGATAGGCATTAAAGAAATAATCCGGGGCCTAATGAAGTCGCTTCGGAAATGAGATTTCGAATTTTCGGGCGAGCCGGTGTGTATAGGTATATTAAAATCGAGGTTTTCTTCTTATCGCAAACGCTAAATTAATTACGATTTAAACCGGTTAGATTGACAACGAATTAATTTAATCGGCCGTTTTATCGGATATTTCGTTTGTGTGTTACACGTTACTCCTAAAGCGCATATTCTACTTCTGACTAGTAAAAGCTATTCGTTACAGTTACAGTCTAATTACATTTAATTGGCGGCCCGTAATCAAGACTTAATTGAATTTTATTATATATAGTTACCGAATTTTACGTCTTGTTGATGGGCCCGAAGGTCGTAAACAATCCCGTCGAGAAATTTATGATGGTTCGGTCCGTTCGAGGATATTAATTGTCATTAAAATCGTTAATGATGGGACCCGTTTTTGAGCCCCCCCGGTACGAACGCCTCGTGAAAAATTACCAAACGGGGTATCTAATAGTCCAGTGTAGGTCGAATCATGTTAGAAGTTTAGGTAAGGTTTATATATAGAAAGGTACAGTTTCTTTAATTTGTCCAGAATAGAGCGTTCTTAATGATTCTAGATAGTTCTAAATGCTCCCGGAACGTTATTATTTAGTTACGAATGGCTAAATTAATTTCGTTTGAGTGTATAAAAGTTCCTTTTTACGCCACTGAAGAGGATAAAGCGTTGCGAGAACAAGTAGGAGAATAAGATTAATATACTCTAATATTATGTAGGATGGTTTCGCTTCATTTATAATGTCTTGTACTTATTGAATTCTAACATCGATCGTTTTTCTATCGACAACAACTTAGATTGATCGTGTTTACGATTATCGACAGGTCGAAGATTATCGAAGAAATCAATCATGTTAAATTCGAATTTATTAATAGCGATTTCGCTTGCTTTTCGATGAAGAAAACGTTTAAAAAAATTTAAATTCGCGTCGGGATAATTGTTATAAAAGAGTCTTTTTTTTTTATTAAAAACCGGCGCCCGTTAATTGTAATTTTGATCGACGGTGTAAAATTGCGGTGTAATAATGGCTTCTGCATGCTTAATGAGTACGAAAAAAAAGTCAATTTTCTCGCCCGCTCGTCCGCCAATTAACCAGGAATATTTCACGCGCGATTAACTGACTGATTGAGTGACTTTGTACGAGATAAATTTTTTTATTTGAGCTCAGAAAAAACGGAACAATTCGCTGATGTAAATTACATTTTGAGCTGTTTACAAATGCGCCAGCAAATGTTAAACCCGGTCCTGTGAAAATTGTTCCCAAAATGTAAATTAATGCAGGAACTAAACGCCTACCGAAAAGAGAACATTAAAAGTAATTCGGAGTTCTTCGGAAATTGATGGGAAACGACATTCCGAAATTCCAATCGGAATTGAAATTAGAGATGCCACTAAACGGGCTACTTGCATTCTTTTAACGTTTGATTTAAAGTTTAAAGGAATTCCTAATTTTTTCCGCTACACAATTAGTACGCCTAACTTCTCTACTAATACAAATCCGCCGTTAATGGTCAGATAAATAATTTTTTTATATTAAAATGTAAGCTTACAATTAACCGAACGGTTAACCGTTCGCTCGTTAAATCGCCTCTTATACGGATAACACCGTCGGGTAAAACTTTCTTTATTTTGTTCAAACGCGAAATAAAAGTAAATTAATATATTTTTAATTAAAAAGTGTAACAGGCTAACTAGCAGGAAAACCGGTGCCTGCAACTTCCTACTGTTCATCAAAACGACCTGAATTGGCCGCCAGGGGCGTTGCGAACGGTACAAAAAAATCTCTTTTTATTTTTTGATTAATTTTTTAATTTAACGAATCGTTTAAAAAAATATCAAATTGCGTTTTAAGCGGCAGTTTTTATCCACTCACGCTGGGCTATTAAACGCGTACTAGTTCAAGAAGAATTTATTTACAACCCGCATTAATTCCATAATTAATTACTTGCGCAAGTTTTATTCGTGAAAGTAATATAATACGAACAATGTCGAGGGTATTTCACTATACAAATTGCGATTATTAAATCAACTCAACATGTAAATCGTGTGGCCTAATTAGGTAATTCATTTAGTGAAGTGAACCGCAAACTGATAATATTCGAAGCCCACACATTCACTTTCCCAATTAAATAATTAAATAAAATCCTTTATAACCCAGCACGATATTTAGTACCTACAGTCAATTAAAAGAAATCGCATCAAATCATAAAACGAGGCATTCAACACTAAAAAAAAAGTCATCGAATTAGTTTAATTACCAACTATTTCAACTACATATAATCGATCGAATCGAAACAACAGTTAACGTGATAAATTAAAGGAAACGCGGAGATTTTATTGTAGATCATATAAATCTTGATTAACAGTCAGTGTTAATGGCGGACCGACAGCGGATAGCTAATTAAAATTTCAACTCTAATCGAGACTCTGTCAGGGCGCGTTCTTATACTCTGGTTAAAAATTATCGCGATGAGAAAGTTTTTTATTATAACAGAGCGAATTTAATTTTCTAGTTTGTTACGAATAAACGCCTACCTACGCCTTTGGTTGGGCCTTTAACCAATCGGTTTTCCAGCGACATCTGTAATGTGGTGTATCATTTTATGCAAATTAAACCGTACCATTAACGATCGCCTTTCGAAACGAATTTAATTGGGCGTTGGTACCCGTCGTACGCTCGAAACGGACGCGATAAAAAAAAAATAAGAAAAACAAAGTGCGATATGATTTCTCTTTTGCGCCCGACCAGAAGTCGCTCCTGCCGGGCGAAAACAATTAACCGCGAGTAGCAGGAGGATTGAATTTTTTTTTATAGCTTATAGCGCTGATGGTAAATTCGTTTTTTGTTCATTAACTTAACTCGGGCGATCCATCCGTTGTACGGGTACAAAGAATAAAAGGGGGTACCGCGACCGAACAATAGCAGGAAGTTAACGCGCAGGAAGTACGCCTGCTAATACATCGTTAACCGTTAACAAAGTGGAGTGAAACTCGATCGGGTGACTAGAAATTATCGAAGTATTTCGAACTGGTGCGCAAGGTGCATCTTTTAGATGACCGACTGTAAACTGAATGGAGTTCCGCAGGAGTAAAATTAAAAACCGTTCTCGGCAAGAATGAAACGAGTTCTCGTAATAATTACGATCGCGATCGGCGCATCTGCCTCGTATATATCGGACGTTATAAATCACTAACATGAATACGCAATAATCGGATAATTGGTGCTCCCGTTGCGTTTTTAATAATTTATTCCAAGGACGTGCCGACGGGGCGTCCGGCCCACCCCCCATCAAAATGCAATTTCGCTTTAAATAAAAATTATAACCTCACTCCATTCGAACAGAAACCAACGTTAAAATGCGATATTTAATCATTTTCTAACGGAGAATTTAAACGTTACTGAATGATGGTACTGGTCACCAGGATGCAAAATGGTACTGGGGAAATTCTCCTGCAATAACAAACACATATTTATTACAGTACTTATACGGTACTGGTATTAGAGCTTACGTTGTTAACGGAATCCGGAAACTTTTGAGTTTCCAAGCACAAAGCTCCGTGTTTCTTGATGAAACCTCCTTTCCCTCTCAACGTATCCCCTTCGGGTAAAAAATTACCGGTGTAAAATTGCACTCCTGGTTGATCGCTGTACACCTCCATGGTTCTACCGCTCCCCGGGTGCCAGACGCTCGCCACGAAAGCCCTACCTCGCTCGGCACCCCTCGAAACGCAGTAATTGTGATCGAATCCCGGCGAATCCGGTACCGCATCGATGACTCGTCCCAGCTCCGTGGGTACCCTCAAATCGAAGGCGGTTCCAGCCACGCTCGGGGTTTCGCCTGTGGGTATTCCACCGTCCCGGACTTGGGTTATTCTATCGGCGTTTATGCAAACCAGGTGCTTGTAGAGCTCCTCGGCGCCGGCCCCGTCGCCGGCCAAATTGAAATAGGAGTGATTGGTGAAGTTGACGGGGCACACTTTGGTGGTAACGGCTTTGTAATCGATCAACAGTTCGTTGCGGTCGGTTAATTGGAATGTCACGTTGGCGATCAAATCGCCCGGGTAATGTTCCTCGCCGTCGGCGGAGTGGTAGCTCAACGTTAATTCGGTACCTGCGGATTAGCGTTTTTAAATAGGTGTAGGATTTTATTGTATTAATTTACCTCGTACGGAGGCTTCCCAGAAGACTTTGTCGAATCCGACGGTGCCTCCGTGCAAGTGGTTGGGGCCGTTGTTGGCGTTCAAATTGTAAGTAACGCCCTCTACAATCATCCTGGCGTTTGATATGCGATTGGCTACGCGACCGATCGTGGCGCCGAAATAGCGATTTTCCGGTTTCAAGTAACCGTGGATGTCGTGGAAGCCGATGGTGATGTCGTCGATTTTGCCGGTTTTGTCCGGTAGTTTGATCGAGGTTATGTAACCTCCGTAGTTAATGATTTGTACGGTGGTTCCGAGGCTGTTGGTCCACGTGAATCGCCTGACTGGTTGTCTTCGACCTTTGAAATCGGTGGCTTCGCCGAATGTGTCTTCTGTTAGTTTAACGCCGGTCATTTCGAGATATCGAATGCACTTTGCACTTGTGTTAATCGTTATCTGATGTCGTGGAAATTTGTACGAACGCGATCTGATACTGTTGCTATCAGACTGAATAAAATATACGAGAAGGTGCTTTATTAATATCTATAATACCACGTTGGAAATTTTTACATACCACTTAATCAATTTACGTCTATTAAATACAATTGGTGTTTATCGGTTTGATAAACGAAATATTCCGTTATTTACATTTTGTTAGAGTTAAAAAACAGATTGGTTTATTGGGATTTATTGGAAACGTCCCAACGTTGCATTTCGTTTAATCAAATCCGTCTGAATTATTGCAGTAAATAGTTTGTTTTGTGTGGAAAAATTAAATGCCAAACAGACTTGGAAATTTGATTTGTATAGTACCCAGCTACTTTTATATTTACAAAGCGATTATTCTTATATAACAAACTACAAATAAATAAATTGAAAAATTTTATCTTATCTAAACGTTTTGAAATAGGTTATAATAACCTTCATAAATAAACAAATCAATCAGTTATAATTATATTATTTTCTTATTTAATAGTATAGACAATTATTTAATTCACAAAAAATTTATACACGACTGTATGATGGTATTGTTCACCTGGATTAAGCACGGCCGGCGGGAAATTTTTCTAGAAATTAAATCGTTGCGATAAATTGCAATTATATTAAAACTTTTTCTAAAAGCTTACATGATTAATAGCGTCCGGCCAATTTTGAGTCTCCAAGCACAAAGCTCCGTGTTTGTAATACGGAACGCCATCTTTCCCATTAAGTTTGTCCACGGAATTTTTCTCAGGTATAAAATTTGAACAGTAAAATTGAACTCCTGTGGGGAAAAAAAACCGTCATCGTATTTTCACCATTATTTCACCACCATTAACTCACCTGGTTGATTGGTATAAACCTCCATGGCCCTACCAGAAGGCGGATGAAATACCTTCGCAGCAAATGTATTTTCTTGCTTCGAACCTTTGTTTATACAGAAATTATGATCGAAACCATCATAACCGGGTATTTTGTGTATAACGTCTCCGAGTACTTTCGGTACTCTTAAATCGAAAACAGTACCAGCGACCGGTAGAAGTTTTCCTGAAAGAGTATACAAGTCAAATAAAATAGGTATTAATATTAGTAGTACTAGCAATACCTGTAGGAATTGAATCGCAGTCCACCTCGGTGGTTCTATCAGAGTTTATGGTCACCACGTGCTTGTACAACTCATCAGCCCCTTTACCGTGTCCAGCCAGGTTAAAATACGAATGATTCGTTAGATTAACATAGGTAGGTTTGGTGCAAGTCGCTTTGAAATCCACCAAAAATTCGTTATCGTCAGTCAAATCGAAACTAACATTAGCTACAACATCGCCGGGAAATCCTTCATCGCCGTCCATCGACAGGTAACTCAACACCACTTTGGTGCCTTCAACGTGGTGATTCCAATTCACCTTATCGAAACCTGGTTATATTTCGGTTAATATTATAGTAAAGAGTAATTGTTGATGTTAGATTATTACCTCTTAAACCACCGTGTAAAGTATGTCGCCCGCTATTAGCAGTCACTTGATATGTATGACCTTCAATTGTAAACCTAGCTAAACCTATTCTATTGGCTACTCGACCGACGGTCGCGCCGAAGTAAGGATTCAAAGGATTCAAGTAACCTATAAAATAAAAATTAAAATATTACGAACCAACGTATAATTAGTAGATGTATACCGTCGACATTATCGAATCCCATGACGATATCGTCGATTTTCCCATCGACTCCCGGTAGTTTGATCGACGTTATCGTCGCTCCGTACGTAACCACTTGCACGTTAACGTTATTCCGATTCTTCCACGTAAACCGCCTGACGGGGCTCGTCACGCCCGTGCGTTTGTCCGTAAACACCCCGAATCCGTCCTCTTCGAATTCCACGCCGGAATCGGAATCGCAATTCCTGCTCGAATTCATTTCTAAAAGCGGAATCGAATCAACAGGTGTACAAGAAACACTCCGAATGATCGGAATAATCGACGGTGTCGCGACTATTTATTGAAAGTTTTTCAACCGCAAAGCGTTGGATGTTAAAAATACACTCGACACATTTAACATTGAACTCAACGCCAACGAGCGATAAGCTGATAACAATGCACGACAACATTGATTGCGTTTGGGAATGTTATTTAGAAGATAATATTTCTACGATATCATGTCAGGCCGATAACTTTTCACCTTACCCTCGTACAGGTATTATAGTATATGGGTTCAATTAAATCGAATCCATCCGATTAGCCGAGCACAACCGAAGAATCCGTACGCAACAATGGGAATCTTCTATCGAAAGAAACGAAAGAAAAAAAAAAAAAAGAGATCTAAATCTGCATCTGATCGTTAATCAGTCAGAAGTCGGGCTCCCGTCAAGCTCCCCGTATACGGAACGTTATTCATCGGAGAGCTCGATTTGCGCGCGGGAAACCTACAGGGTGGTACCTCCCCGAACATCGAACAGGATTTCTAATACTTTGGAATGTTACTATTTTATTATTGGTTATCGTTCGAGCGAATCCCCCACGAAACGCATCGCGTTATCTAACGCTCCGGTAGCGGCCCGTTCGAGAAAATTGACCTGTATAATGGGCCGGAATATTTATGAAGTCGAAGAATGCTCAAGTGGACTGACAGCGATCGGAGATCGAAGAATGAATTCGTTTTTATTCATGAGGCGGAGACGTCAGAAATAGAACGGTCTTTTTTTTTGTATAAGCGATTGGGTGCAATTTTTATCTCCAATTAAATAGAACCGAGAGAGAGAGAGAGTGACTAAAGAATATTGATTGACGTTTTTTTTTGTTATTGGTTTTATCCGCTTTCAGGTGGTTCTGTCACTTCGATGATGATAATTACGTGAACGTGCCCAGACTGGTGCGATTTTTGGGCGACTACAATCCAAAGGACGAATGGTATTTGGGCAAGCCCAGCATCCAGGCGCCCTTGGAAATCGTAAAGAAGGAGAAAAAAACTGTGGTGAGTACAATTTCCAGTATGTACAAAATTTGAGTACAATTGTAATCGTTATATTAATTAAAAAACGGTTCAAATTTGGGGACAATAACACGCGATGTCATATTGGAATAAAAATTTTTATTTCGACGATTTTGATTTATTTGCTTGTACGTGCATCGGCACGTGTAAAATTTATAAAAACTCGCAACGATGACATGATGTGCATGCATTGTTTATTATGTAAATCAAACGAGTGTATTTGATATTTGTCATTGGCAAATTGAAATATAGGATTCGTGCTTTTGTTTACACATTGCTCCATTCATTTCACTCTTGAATTATTAGGTTCGTTCGTAAATCACACAAGATCCATTTGTGAGATTAGTAGGTAAATTTCTGGTAATAATATTAATATATTGTTACTTACAAGAAGTAAAAAAAAGGCGCTATATATTTCATTTATCACGCTGCGTCTCGAACATTTAACAAAATATTCTCAACCTCTTTAAACGTCCGTAATATCGTGATGCATGATGCAAGATGCAAAGGCTAGTCGGTTTCGGTTTGTATATATATATCGGGCGTATTCAATGTCGTTGATTTATGCATTCCATATTTCAAATTTGTTTCTTCCACCCGTGTAGTTCACAACTAGTTACGAGTTGTAAATCTCCGCGACCGGCTGGTCGGTGGTCAAAGATTTATTATAAATACATTCGTCGACTTTTTACCGTCACATTTTCGATACCCCGCTGTAAGTTCTACATACTCTTATCGATAAATGTTTAATTAGGCGCGGTAAAAGTTTTTCGAAAGGTGGCGAGAACAGCAAACGCGCCATTTGCTTATCGTGAATTTTTCATAAGCTCAAACGATTCATTCCAGTGTAGCGCGTTATAGAAGCAAAATAAACCTGTTCAATTCGATAAACTCATTATTTCCATTCGAGCGCGCTCTACGAAATAAATAATCGAAATCTCCCCGAATCGAAAACGAGAAGTACGCCGAAGGAAATCTCGCTCGAGAGAGTACCGGTCGGGTCGACGCCCACCGCATAAAATGCATTTAAACGTTACACGGGCGATTTTTTTTTGGGCCCCGAGCCGCCCCTGCAACTCCGTAAGCTACTTTCGATTGTCGCTCGACAAATACGTACCGGTTGGTTCATTATTACTAACTTATCGGTCACGAGATGTCGATAAAAGTTGGGGGAAAATTGGTCTAAAAGTAGGGAGAACCGTGGAGTATTATAAAGAGCAAAGGTTCTAAAGGTTCTGTGGAGAAAAGTTAAAAGAAAGACGATACAATTTGCTAAGAAAAATACACCAAAAATCTGGAGATTAGAAACCAATACATTTCCTAAACTTACACACAATCTCCACCGACATAATCATCTCTATCATTCAACGATACCAGCGCAATTTACTCGCATTCGTTATCTCCACATCGGAGAGCATCCGATCGAATCCGTATAAAACCAAACGACCGGGTTCGGATTCGAATCGCGAACTCGATCGGCGTTTTCCAAACAAAATGATCGACGACCGCGTGTGCTCGCGAGAAGCGCGATCGTTCGAGTGGAAACGGCTCTATCACCGGCGGCTATCTCGGGGCCCCCATCTCGGATCTCCTCATCGCCCCGGCGTGGCGAGCAGAGGAGCACCCGAGGAGCGCCGAGAAGTACCGCTCTTCAATCCGGTATCTCCCGCGAAGAGTTGGAAAACGGTGTGATTGGAGATCGAGCAAGAGTTGGAGAGCGATCGGTTTCGGTGTGATTGGAGATTGAGCGAAAATATTTGTTTTGCGGTACCATATGCAATTTTTTTATGAGGATTTGTAGGATTCGAGATCGATAAACTCACCGATGCAATCGACGATATATCAGTTACGATTCCTTATCGCTTTGGTGGTTCTTCGTTTTGGATTCGAACGCGCTGCATTTCGAATCTTTGTTGCATTGGCAAATGATTGTCAAATCTGCGGAAATCTGTCCCCGTACAAAAGTCATGCAACTTTTATCATTTGATATACGAGGGTAGGGTGAACAGTTGTCGGAAATGAGCGCGATTTTCTTATTATAAGTCAAAAACTTCAGTTCTAAACCAGTTCCAAATTATTCCGGAGCGTTCTAAATTGTCTAGAACACACAGAACTTTTCATCTTACCCGCGTACTTCCTTATCGGTTGGCTGATCTCGGACGAAAAAATCGCATCGGTTTTAATTAAATTTCGCTCCGCGGAGGCTCCGTTAACGGACTAATTAACGATCCGTGCAATTGACTAGTCGCTTCGATATCGGGATAAAAAATATATATAAAGAGGGGCGCGGCCGTTCTTTCTATTAGCCTCGAGAGATCTACTGACAACTGACAAGAGGAAGCTGAGGTTGAACATATTGCACGGGCATCGCCTGAGGAACGACGGTTTTTTTTTAAATGAGACAAAACGGCCAAGTTCGTGACTGGAACACTTAATGGTTTGTTCTAATTTCTATGCGGCGGTATCTCTAATTGTTTGTTCTATTTTTTTTGTACCTACATACGGAACGAAATGGATTCTTCTTGTTACGTTCGAATAATATTAATTATACTGATAGGCTGTTTTATCTTTTCAAATAGTCGTTAATGTTCTGAGAGGTTCGATAACCGCTTTTGTGTTTGAATAATTTTAAAACTAATATTGCCCACTTTCGGTTAGATTTTATGCGCAAGCATAATTAGAAAAAAATACAGCAGTAGATAATATCTAATAATAAATTACCATTATGCTTTTAACCCAGTTTTCCAAACAATACAGCAATTATAACAATCCGTACAATAAACTCAAAGATTAAACTTTCTTCAAACGTTTAAAACATGTTTTTTCCCATTACAAAATTGTTGAAATTGCGGCGTGAATGTTATCCGGATAAAAAAGAGGTAGCCCATAATGAAATGTGTAGTCTATAATTTCGAACTTTCAATGGTAGATCGCAATTAAGAATGATGCAGTACTCGCTGCATAAGATATAGAGATGTAATTACATGTATTAGTGGGAAATGTTCCTATAGAACGTTCACTAGTAAGCTCAGTAGCTGTTTCAAAAGTGTATGATGTAACACGAAAATACATGTTAGGGTAATTAATGCTTTTAATGCATTTTTTCGATGTTTTACGACAGGTAATAACGGTTATTAATTTGTGTATGAACAAAAATTCAGTTTCCCATTCGAAAACTCGAAATTTTCAACAAAATTCGTTAACTTCATTTACCCAACAAAAGACTAAATATTTAATCGAGTCAGCGACAACATTGCTGTTTGTTGTTTTAGCAAAAACGTTTTGAGCCAGTTGATTAATTCCAGAATAAAATTTGTTCAGGATTTACTTCATAAAAAAAAAAAAAACATACAAGTTTGTTTCCGACAGCGATAAAATCGCTTTCTACAATAAAATTTTAGATCGACGTGAATTTCATATTTTTGTCATCAGAAATTGTGTTCCATATCATCGAGTTTCTAACCGTAAATTTCTGCAAATCTGTAACTCGAGCCTACGAGATTTTTAATTGCCATCGTTTATCACGAGACTTTCTATATTGGGCTGGGTCGCTAAATTAATGTTACAATAATAAAATGCCGTGTTTATGCACAACAACATGGGCGAGGTAATGAAATTTTTCAATTACCATTATAAGTTAAAAGCACTATGCATTAGTTACTTTAGGTGTACTGATTGTGACTGATCTATCTTCTTTTATAAATCTACCTTCGAAGTTTTATTTCGGTACGATCTTTCTGTAACACGTTTGTCAATCGCCGGAGCGAACTCCATAAATTCGAGAAATGCGACCGAATAAGTTATACCGGCGATATCCAGCTGTTAAAAGTCGTTTCGATTTGGGTTAACAGATAAAATTCCGTTTCGACATCGGCATATCGAGGTACTTTATAAGTACTTTCCGCCCGCATGTGGTCGCCTTTCGAACGAGCAAAAAAAAAAAACTCGAAATTCACACGCCGGATTTATCAAATCGTAATTGCCGCGTAGAGTATTTTAACCAACTCGATGTAATAAGATATGAACGAGGAGCAATCGGTGTCTCGCTTGACAAGCGATTATTAACTTTGACAAAAAGCGTCGAGATTCGCAAGACAGTTAAAAAAAATAACGAAAAGATCGAGTAACTTAATTCGAAGGAAATCGGAATGGAATTTCGACAACACGAAAATATAATGAAGCTTTCGTTTCTTATTCCCTCGTCGGTTTTTTTTTTACCTTTAATTGATTCGTAATGATACAATCGCTTTACAATTACCTTAACGATTTCGAATATACTTATCACTTAGTGATTTCTCTTAGTCATCGTCCAATCATTTCCCATTCATCCTGCTAATCTGAATATAGAAATGCTTATACAGATACTGTAAACTTGCAGAAGATATGTTCGATTTAAGAGAAGCCTCGGGCCTTTGTCATGGGATAATAATTTTTAATCTCATTACGCGGAAGTTGTCCGATTATCGAAGACGAACGAGCCATCTCTATACGTCGAAAAATGTTCCTTTTAATTGGATTAAAAAGTCGGCGATTTGTAATGGAACAAAACGCGCTGACTGTTGTTCTATTAACCATCAGCGAGTTTGAGTGAAGATTTCGCTGTTAAAAATCGACCGCTCCTACGCTGTGGAAGTCAATCATACAAAACCGAGTTCGATATCTCGTCGAGATCGAACGTATAAACGTAACGGTCGCGGGTCCGTTGTATGTATACATATAGTAGAGATGAAGAACGATCCGTTCGTTTTCTTATCGCTGATCCATCTGGAATATATACCAGCAAGAAATGACCCCGAGTTGGCCCCCGGTAGCGCATAAAAGAGCACCGGCCACGCCTTGCAGTTTATGCAACACGCGAACGCGAACGTCCGGCCTTTTTATTTCTGATTTTCTTACTCGATTCTTACTCGAGGCAGGTCTCGATCTGATTCCTTTATGTAAAACTGAAGCCCCGTTCGAGCATTTAGTTTCCATCGAACGTCCCTTCTACAAACGCTCGAATTGATTGATTTGTAAGGAGTCTACTTTTACAACTTTATTTATTGATCAACATTGATGAAGCTCTGGCGGCGTTTCGGTCGATTCCATTTTATTTACCTAAACTGTGACCCCTCTAATGGCTTCGAAAGGGAGCCGAACGGACTAAATGCGAGTGGGTGGAAATTCAAAGTAAATTCCCGGCGTGTAATTTGTTACATTTTAACGCTAAATCATTCGGTAATTATCGTCGTCTTGGCTGGGAAATGAAACAAACAATCGCCCACGCGGGACACCGCCCGTCCTATATCGTATTTTATATCGAAAACTGTCGCTTTATTACGGATGAAATTTGATTTAAAACGCGCCAACTCCTCGAACGAGATGTATAAAAGGTGATATCGCAATAAAATTAATTAACCGTAGAAGGAAATTGCGGGATAACGTTGAATGCGAAACGAAAGTGCGCTCGAATTCAACACAATCGAACTGGGATATTCTCACATTCGTTCTCCGCTAATTTTAATGACGAAATCATAAATCTTTCGCCGGCTCGGGAGAAATAACGATCGTTGAATTTAATGCAAGAAATTGAGAGAAATCGCGTATTTACTTACTTACTTTTTTTCCCCCCCACATCCATATCACTCTTATGCGTTATTATAAATGCATTAATTAGGTATCGATAATTCCGTGGACAGGCTACATCGAAAACATCGAAGAAAACGAAGATATCGTCGAGATTATTATCGATACCGTCGTAGCCCAACACCCTGTAATCTACCGTAATCCATCACGATGGGAGTTAATTAATTTCGTGGAGCCGTTTTTCGAAAATGCTGTGCTGGTTAATAAATAAAATTAGTACCGACTATTCCTTTCAGGACCGAACCGAAATTCTAAATATTTTACAATTTCAACTACTATTTTTAATAGGATTTAATAGTGGCAGTAAGAGTGAATTAACATAAATTAATAATTCAATGAAAGTTGAGTTTTTTTTTTCTACATTTTATGGAAGTAGAACTCGTTTAAAATATGCATTAAAATGTCTCGAGCCGATTAATTTATGAGGTGCTAAATATAACGACGCGTTTCTCTAACAATCGTTTTGTAATAAATTCAGAAATTTTAATTTGTTTTGTACGAATTAATTCGGCATTTTCGCCAGTACGTTACTGCAAGCTCGTGCTTTCCATTTCGCTAAAACGACCATTATTTCTCGGCAAGGGTTAAAATGTTTTCAGTATCCTGTTGCGTACGATAATTCGCCTAATTGTATTTTTCCCTTTTTATTTTTTTTTTCCAGAAAAAAATCAAATTTTGGTTCGCCACAGGCGGCGCCGGTTTCTGCCTCAGTCGAGCGCTCGCAGTCAAGATGATGCCTTTCGCAAGGTGAGTGAATTTCTCCTTTTTATTTTTACTTTTTTTATTTCCACCGCATTTCGTTTGTTCGTCGGTAATTAAGCGCGCATATGCGAAAGCTCTAAAGCTCGAGCTTCGGTATAACTCGTTCAGAGCGACGAGCTCGCGCAGGAATCGAGCGAATTTCGCGAATTTCGTTTTTTGTCGGAACCAAAAAAGAAAATTCCGCAAATTTAATTGGGACCTTTCCGCTACGCCGGAGTGAGCTCATTAATTTTTATCTCTTTCGTGTGACGATTGCTCGGACGGTTTTTTTATTTTATTTTTTTCCGAGCTCGGCGTTTAACTTGTATATATTTCTCAATTTAATTAACGGCCCGTTTCCCATCTAATCGGCTGTCAATTAGACGCATCGTTCGAAATTTGTCCCTCGATAAATCGCAATCGGAAATTTCGATATATTATGCGAATATAGAAATCGATCCGGAGGAGAATTTTTACAGCGAGGCTCGGTGATCGAACACGTGTGTTTGTGTGTGTGGTGAAGCGAGTAAATAAGAGGAGGATTAAAACTCTTTTGACTTGATGAAAATCAGCCTGTAGCTCGACGACGGCAGGTGGCAATCGAGCCTTTCCTATCCTATCTGCCAGCTCCATCATTATCTGTAGCAAGAAATTGACAGTTTCATGGTAAAAATTACTCTTCTTGTGAACTCGACGTGCATGGAGTTTCTAAACCGCTTCGATATCATCGTTTATATAAGTCGAGGTTTTTAATAACGAAACGAGGCGATAAAACAGAGGAGATATGAATGATGCGATCGGAATTGGGGGTTTTGTTTTGGGGTCCGGTTCGTTAGGAGGGCTCCCAATTAGAGGAATTCCTCTCGAATATTTGCACAAACATTATCTAATTGTGGCCGGTCGAATCTCCGCCAACGAACGATCGAGGGAAAGGTATAAAAAAAATGGGGATTTTGCAGCTTTAATTGGAATATCTGCGGACGGACGTTCGTTAAAATTTTCTATTAATTCGACCACATTAAAGATTTTTTCTTAGAAAATCCGAAAGGTGAACGTTTCCGTACGGAAATCTCGAAACCATTAATCGTTAATTTTATTATTACGCGTAACCTTTATTTTTTCCTTTCGGATTGATTGTGCGAATCGAATTCAATTTTCATGCGGTATAGAAACCACAGAACCCATTGGCGTGCTGTCGAAAACTCGTAATTATAGAAAATTCTGCTCAGAAATACCACATTTTTTTCTATTATCGAGTATAAGGTTTTAAAATTGAAATATGCATACGCCGCTGGTTGATTAAAATCAATTTTTACTCATTATTTCGCGGTGAATACGGTGGTTAGGTCGATTTGTGATGGAAAAACGTTTTCGATAATTCGTTGATATCGATACAAAGTACGTGATATCATCATATTCGCATTGTATACGCGAAATAATGCATAGATTTCGTAATATTAGTCTATACATTAAAGTTAATTAAAGATTCGTTTAATTAAAAATAAAATGATCGGCCCTGAAAGAGAGTGTGGGAACATTCCCGGCGAATAACGAGCCCCGTATATATATTTTTTCCATCGTAAAATAACGAGATAAAATAAGCGAAATAATTTTGTCGCATTTGGTAATTGGCCTCTCTCGTTGTTTCGTAGTGATGCTTAATATCCGAAAAATGCGGCGGCGACTTTTCGAACGAGCCCCGTAAAATATTTCGTTCGACCGGTAAAAATCTAGTAGTTTAAATTAGAATCGCGACGACTCGCGGTATTTCCTAATGAGCACTTTTCGACCTTCCACTAATATCGAAACCGAAAAAACACAAAATCCACGTCGAATGTAAAAGAAAAAAAAAACAATCCGAAGAGTCCTTTGAACAATCGCCGAACCGTGCTCGTTAGTTTTATACGGTCGATAATTTTATTAGTATTAGTACCGGCTACTTATCGACTTGAAAATATTTTAATTGATTCCCAATGAAAAACCCGATAACTTCGATCGCAGGATTTTAATTTCTAACGTTTCGTTCGACTGTAATTAAAACACTTCGTTTAAAAAGAAGTGTATAATAGATACCTATTTTATTTATAAAATTTTGATTCGAAATAATCCTGCGTATAATTATGAAATTGTTAGTTCACAAAGCCCTTTGAGGCAAAACAACATTGCTACTATATATACACAAAATTAACGTTTTATATTAAATTCCAATCGGTTATTCCTGTCGCATATAATCGGCCTTTAAAATATCTAATGAAACCCATATCATCGCATCCTTGCGGTTAATTATTCAAGCTCGGAGGGTCTATTCTATTCAAATCATCGGATCACGATCGGGGCATTATATTCCCGAATTCCCGCTTTAAATTAGATTCGCCGGAGCTCTTGAAACATCTATTTCGGTAACGTAAACATTATCGAAATTTCTAACTTTGATATTCGCGTAAGGACATTCTTCTCGATCGATCGAAAAACTAAAGATATCGCTCGAGGAACGAAGGATACGGGGATTGAAAATCGAGGCGAGGCCGCACAAAAACGTTCGATTATCGTTCTTTTTTTAAGCCCCGATTTGCGTAATAACAAATATCTAAAGTGGAAACATTAATGCATGCCCAAGCAAATGAGTACTGTATGAATCGCTGCAGGACATCCCACTGTAATAAGCAGGATGTTGTTGTAACAACGGCCTATTTTATACAGAGTTTTATCATTAAACGTTAACGTTTAAATGTAACGTGAAACTATTAGTTGTTAGCTAAAAGTATCAAAGTTTTTGCTTCGCGAATAACGAGTAGTTAATCCGAAAAATTAAAAATATAATTTATACCATTGCTTTAAAATTATAAGTCAAATCCCGCTGGCTACGATTTAGAGCCAAGCGGTGCATTAAAGCGGGTTTTCACGCTTGGCGTTTTCCCTTTTTTTTCCCCTTTTAATTTTTTTCCATTCCCGTCCGTGGCGGGTTTATTAAAGTTTCGTTAGAAGTCCGAAAAAAAAAGAACTTTTCTCAGCTTTTCCCCCAGACCGCCACTGGACATTCAGCGTTAACCTTTTATTTACGCCGTTTACGGATTCGCTACGGTTGATTTTATTTTTCTAACCGGATGATTTAGTAAAATCGTCCGATTCGGCACCCGTAAAAACGTGAAATTGAATCGGGGTTTTTATATTTCTTTTCTCCTTTCGGTACGATTATACGCGCTACAGACAGGGGCTTATCGAAATTGAATAATATATAACCATTATAATGTTATTAGTTTTTTTTACAAGCTGTTGAAATTAGTTTTTTTATTGTCTACAAATTCAAATCCAACCATATTCGGTTCAATTAAATTGAGTATAAGAATTAATGTACACTCGCATATTTTAACCCTGTTTAGTGCATTTCCTGCGTTCGTTTATGAATTGTTATTTTCATTTAAACCCTACAATATTTCCAAATTTCGTTCATAAATTTTTCTATTCAATCTCGCGCCTACGCCTTTGGTCATTCTCACGGTAAAACATCATTAAAACACCAAATGACCGTTTAATGAATTTAAAATTGACACAATACCCGTATACTCGATGCCTAGGAAAAAAAATCCAATCGTCACTTCCACAACAATTCACTTTGCGGCTCGTTTTTTTCGTGGAGATATCCAATCGAAGCGTAGAAAATCGAAAACTCGGTACGTTTATTACAACTCGTTTTTTCCCGAAAAAAAAAAAAAAAAAAAAAGTTTCGTAAAGGTAGCGAGAAAATCGTCGCGCCATCTTCTCTACGAAGAAATCAATTTCGAATCTTTCGCCCGTTTAAATGCTAATTAAACCCTAATAGGTGAGAACGGCTCGAGCGAGGAGGATAGTTCTTATTTTATCGCGAATTCCCGTTTAGGTGCAATTCGAATGCAAATAGAGCCTTTTTCTCGGACATACAACACAATGCTATAATTACCTTATAGCCGATCCATTTCCAAGGCTATTTTCTAATTCAATCGCGCGCTAAAACAACTACATATATCGATCATGTTTTTATATATATATTTTTAATTTTCTGTTTTAGTAATAGCAGATTCATAAGCACCGGAGAGCGAATTCGTCTACCGGACGATGTAACAATGGGATACATAATAGGTAAGTAAAGTAGTAGAAACTCTGCATTGAATTTACCGAAATTTGCTCCACTAATCGCAAGCAGGAATTCCCCATACTACTCTATACTCTACTATCTACTCTCTACCACTAACTCTACATTAGGATTATCATTTTGTTATGGGGAATTCCGGTAGTACACCGAAAGGAGTTATTGTGGCGATGAGTCGTTGTTGTTGTTCTAAATTCTAAATTGAGGAAACGCCAATTAAATTAATTACCTGACAATTAGCGCGAATTAGAGCGATCGACGCCCGTCCGGCGTTTATTCTTTTTTTGCTCCTCGTAGATTGTCGGTTTTGAGTTTGAGGTTAATTGATTAAAGGGGATCGTAGACGGTGCGAGGTGAATAAATGGGTCCTATATAAATTAAACGTTTAAGAGGAATTGTACGATGAAAGTAAAACCTGCAAAGGGTCGAGGGAATGTAAATAAATTAGGGTGAAAAATAAATGAATGACAGTAACAGCTCGATTAATATGAATTTTTGTTACAGAACATCTTTTGAAGCAACCTCTTACCGTTGTGGATCAATTTCATTCGCATTTGGAGCCGATGAAGTTCATCAGAAAAGACACGATTGAAGATCAGGTAATTGGTACTTTTTATCATACAAAACGAGATATTGACAAATTTTATTGTTAATAATCACAACTCGATTTGAATTTTAATTAACCGTTTCATATATACCAATTAGGCCTTTCGAAAAACCCGATAATCCAACAACATCGAGCCGTATCGTCGATAAATCATCGGCGAAAAAAACAAATATTTTTTAATCGAGTCGAAATCGTAAATTAAAAATTTCGAAATCCAAGCGAGAGAGAGAGGATTACCTGCCGGAATATAAATAAATATCTCCCTTTTCCCCGGCTAACCGAAATTTCGGCCGATTAACTTAAGGCTTCCTACACGAAATTTATCGATGTTTTTAATTAATCTCGTAAAACGGAATTTATGGAGGCGAGAATCAACCTCCCGCGGCCAAATTTATTGTTCGCCCGGTGTTTATTAACACATCTTCTTCTTCCTATGTACAATTATGCGCGCTTTTCTTCGTCCCCCCATTCGCTTCGTTTAAATACCGAGATTTCGCCTGAGTTACATTATCTCGAAAACCCACGTTGGGCGTCAAAGGGGAACGAAAAGAATTCAGGATTTTCAGCGAGAATAGCTTTTTTTTTATCTATATCTAATTTTCGATTTGTTTCAGCTATCTTTCAGTTACGCAAAAGCGAAGGAGGAATGGAACGTGGTGAAAATCGACGGTTTCAGCGAAACCGAAGACCAATACAGGTATGTATTCAGCAATAGAAACGAATAAATTAAATATCTGCTGGCGAAAATCTCCAAGTTAAATCTAATTAAAGTCGACGAGTGTCCGGCTGTCGAGTTGAATATTTCCTGCAGCGGTCCCTTCGTATTCTTATTTCTGTTTTCTTCATTCGCGTTTTTCATCTTTCGCCGGTGCTCGCAGAGAGAGGGCTCTTGTTAGTTGTTTGGGAAATTCTCTGGTCGCGTCAACGGAGTGGGAAAACGAAAGGGACCATTAATTTCTAAAGTCGAGCGTCGAGCGGTAAACATGGAAGCGACATTCCTGCTTAGATGTTACGGGTTAAACGCGCCTGTTATGGAAGATAGTGGAATCACTTTAATAGTTTCTTCCGAGTAAACGAACGCGCTTTATTTTTTTTTTCGGGCAGCTTATTAATTACCTACACTGCCCGTCACAAATCGTCGATTTTTGTTTGTTATTTGAAACGATGACTCGTCGATTTGAACGATATATATTTTTTTTATTTTCAGGTTCCTGTCACTTCATTGTTTCTTGTTCCCGTACTTCAGCTTTTGTCCCAGACGGAGGTAGGAAAAAATAATGACGGGAGGACGAGAAAAGGCATCAGAAATCGTAGGAATTCGAGTGATGTAATGAAAGGGACCTATCATTATGGTCGATTGTGATTTTTACTTTGTTAAAATGACGTTTTGTACTGTTGAAATCGATACAGAGGCGCGTCGTGGGATTTTCTGTGCGTGAATTAAAATCCTCGTTTTAATTTTAACGTCGAACGATTATGTAATTTTTTTTTGTCTGTGATGATGTAAATATACGGTTTTAATATTTTTTTTGTTCGTAGAAACTGGAAAATGATAAATAGTAACTAGTCGTTTTAATCAAAAACATAATCGAAAGCAAATAGAATAGAATTTATTTGGGAATAAATTTTGTCAATAAAAAAAGTGCAATTATGAATTGATTCTACGCATAAATGAAAATTTGTAAAATAGTTATTTCAACCAAGAATTTTATAAACATATTTTGTATAGTTTATTTAGTTGTAAAAATGTGATAAATATGTAATTAAATAAAGCGCGTCGAATTGCCGCAATTAAATTTACGAATTTATTCCGATAAATTCGATGCGGTATTTATTGTTTTAATTATAGGGTGCAATGTTCATAGAATTTTTTTAACACATGGTATTTGCTCAACCATATTGCATATAGTTTTTTTTTTCATCTATTGTGTATGCCATTATTTCTTTTTTATAAAAAATTGTAAAACTTTTACTTGTTTGTAAATAAACTCTTGTTATTATAAAACTTACATTCTCCATTAACCCGTTTACTTTCATCGATTTGTAAGAATCAAAAAAATCAAAGTAAGTCACAGCCTTCCGGATGTTATAGATGCACGTTAAACTGCAATTTTATTATACCCTCCTCATTTCCCGCTTACAAAGTAAAAATTAATCGATTATAAAAACGTTGGTTATTCAATGTCTTCGTCTCATCATCGTAGGAAAACTATTTTTAACTCATCACCGAGTCTTTTGTCTTCTATTCGCGAAAAGAAAGCATAATAATTTCCCCAAGGAGCGTTGCTTTCGAGATCCCCGAAGGCAGCGGCGCGACGTCGAAACGGGAAATTCCCGACGCCCGAAAATCCATATTTCATGAGAAACGGAAAAGGAAAAACTACCCTCATCCCTTTATTTATGCGGAATATGTATTTTTTATCGAATTCGCGGAAACGGCGCGGGAATATGTACAATATTTAAAACTTTAAAACGGCCTCGTTGTAATCTAATTTTCGATATTATTCCACCGAGTTTCCCAATTACTATTCCGAAAATTGGAACTGCACCGGCGTTGCCAGATCTACATAAATTGCACCAAAACTAATTCAAGTAAATATATTTCTTAAAGAGATTATTTTAATAACCTTTTAGGGTATTTGTAACTAATTTAAGGGAGACTCTTCTCGCAAAAATTTCCAACAAATAACCATAAAAAATCTAGTAGGTAAAATACGAGTAGTATGGGAAAATCTCACCAGCAGGTGAATTGTTGGGCTTCTCCGCCCGTGTCCGAATCTCCAATTCCCGGTGAAAACTCTTCGAGCTTTTCCGGGAACACCTGATTCAATTCAGAATCGGTAACTTCTGGTCGGGTGCATAAAACCGTCGGAAAAGGGGGGGTTAACGACCCTCGAAAGGGGCCAAAGGGCGGTCCCTTTCGGCCAGAATCTTGGCCCGTTTTCTTAACGGGCGATACTAAAACGCAGGAAAAGGGGCACCCGGATCTCGGAAATCGTTCGAGAGAGAGAAAAGGGTTTTGCTCCTTTGCAGGAGGTGCGTTTCATGGCAGGAAATCAGGGGGTGTTTCGTTTGGAAATTGAGTGTTTGATTTATAAAACAAAGGGTTTTCAAAAAATTTCTCTTTCAATTAATTCCGGTTCGATATTAGTGCATTTCGCGGTTTCATTTGGACGAGAGCTTTTAAAAATAACACGCTATTCATAAATGGCTGGTCCTCATCAATTGGCTTTTAAAAGGAACGAAAAAAAAAACCGTTATTTCATCGCTGCTAAACAATAGGCTCGATCATTTGTTCTCGCTTCCATTACCGAATATTAAAAATTCAGTATAATGTCAGAAGTCTTGTGAAAAATTGCGAAAAAATGCGTCGATGGAGTTTTTCACGTTATCGAATATTAATAATGTGAAAAACCTCACTCTGAGTGCGCTGTATTCAATACAATATCGATCATATGATATTTGAATTTTTAGACTTTTAGACAAACTGGAAAACTGATTTTTTTTTTCAAATAATAGTGCAGATATCTAGGCAAGTGACCCATTTTTAGCGTGTTTCATCCCATTTTCCCTCGTTTACATCGACTTGACTGCTTCATTTTATAAAAAGGGTTTATCCCGACGATTTCATCGAGACGGGAAAGGAAGTTTTTATGTTAAAATATATCGCTAGTATCGATACGAAACTTTTTTTATATGCCTTTTTCGAATTCAATTGGCGCTCTTTAGCATAAAGAAGAGACCTTTAGCAAAACGCCAAAATACATATCTTTTTATCGCAATATATCAAATTGAAATATAAAATAAATTTTATTCAGATATACCTGCTACCTATAATAGTTTCCAAGGAAATTAATTGTGTAGTAAAAAGCTCTTTCGTCGAGCTTTCGACAGAAAGCTTTCCGCATTCGGCACTCCGGGCGATTGACGAAATTAAAGTTTTATTGGGAATATCATCCCGAACGCCCAGCGTAAATCTTTTATCAGACCTAACACCATTACTCGAGCCTTATCTAAGGGATAGATTGGTAATTTATAGAAGAGATAAAAGTTACTTCACCTCGTACACTTTCGGTCCATATAACAAAGACTTTTCCTCACAGTAAATTAGACAAAAGACGTGACTGGATTGAGAAAAGAAAACTGGTTGTTTCTACAAGATCGATATTATACTTTATACTGATGAACAGAATGGGGTAGGTACAGGAATTTCGTTTAGTTAAATAACATTAACAGAATTCCTTTCGGAGATAGATCAGTAACTAGTTAAACAAAACCAATGTTAGAGAATTGCATTTAGAGAATGTTTAGAATGTAATAAACTGTATTTTATTATTAAGGATTAAGTGTAACATGCGTATACTCAAAGTATATTCAACAGGTTCCTACACTCTCGCGCCATCTGTTGAATAAATTTTCTATCAATATAACCGGCGATTAGTGAACTACTTACTCAAATAACAGCAACACGTGTTTCAAGGTTCTGACACTTTGTAAAGCAGAAATGAGAGAAGTTTGTTTGGAATTATTGGAGTGTAATGTTTTGGTAAATATTCGTTTATTGGGGTAAGTTTCTTTTTCTATAAAACCGTTTGTATTTGCTGTTTACTCGAAATTGTTTTGTTAATAATATTTAACGGTTCCTTTTATTTAATTTGGAGGTTTTTTCAAGGTAATAACTGAATGTTAGGTTATTGAGAATTTTCCCGCCTTATTTCTAAACGTATCTGTATAAAGGAGAGGGATAAGTCAATTTTATTATACCATTAATTATCGAATTTTCTAATTTTTAAAGGGTGTCCTGTGTACATTTAATTCTCTGAAATACACCAAATTTTGTAAGGACGAATACTTAAAATGTTAAAATTACGAATTATGTTGTAAAATAATTGAAATTTTATATGAAATTTAAATGCAAAAATTTCTTGTATTTATAGCCACGTCTCGAAACCTCCTTTGGAATCTTCCTTCGAGATTTCTTCTCTAACTTATATCATTATCGTCTACTTGAAGAATAAATCATCCTCGAGAACAACATCCATAAATACTATTTAACTCGCCTTAATTTGAATTACATTCCTAACTTAAGGACATACCTTACAAGAAACCCTTGTGGAGGGTTAATAAATGCGGACAGTAATCCTTAATTTGTATCACAGTCTCCCTTAAGGATATCCCGAGCCTTCCGACTTGCAAATAAAGATACCAGTCTCATATTAATTTGCATTGCAGTCTCCTTTCCCAATGTTATAAGTACGAGCCCTTAAATTTAGATCCTCTTCAGTGGTATAATTTATAATTTGTAGATAACCAGAATTATTTCCTATTTTTATCTAAAGAAAAGATATTTTCTCCGGCACATCCGCTTTTCTCAAGCCACATCTTCGATCAATAACGCTTCGTGTTCTTCCAGTAAATTGTACATCCAATTATATACAAGTAGGTATTCGAAAAATACGAACCGTTTCATTCCAAATTCAAATAATATTCCACATCTCGTCTGTCCAAATTTCCGGCGTATTAACGGACCCGCTTCGGTTTCAGATATCGCCATTAATAATCCGCCGTGATGGATTTAAAATTGACGAAGACAATGCCTTGCAGATCGGCCCAAATCCAAAGTCTCTACGAAGTGTTCGCGTCCGGCGATCTCGGACTGCAAATCGAAAGCGTTTTCGTACAAGGGGGTCCCAGTACCGGGAAATCGTCGATAGTGAAATCCCTGCTCGAGGAAATCCGCGTCGATCACGCCGTCATAAATCTCGTCGAGTGCTATTCGTCGAAGGTGTTGTTCGAGAATATTTTGAACAAGATATCCGGACACGAATTGGATCCCTTAGAACCCGCGCCTTACGCTCGATGCGACAACATGATGGAGTTTCTGTACAACGTGGAAAAACTGAACGTGACCGGGAAATTGGACGGATCGGTGTTGGTGTTGGATAACGCCGAAGAAATGGTCCAGATGGATTTTAATTTGTTGCCGTGTTTCCTGCGATTGAGATCGCTGACGCGCGTTAGAATGTCTGTCGTGCTTATTTCGGAGTTGACGTTCGATAAGTTTTTCTCGAGGAACGGCTACGTGGAAATCGTAACGGTGCATTTTCCGCAATACGGCATGGACGAGCTGCTGGAAATTCTCTCGTTAGATTACGGCTATTGCAAGGGGCTCGTTTCCAGCCACTTTAATAAATCGTTGGAGTTTGACGTCGGATTTTTCGGGAATTACACCAACTTGTTTCTATCGGTGTTTTATAGATCTTGTAAAGACCTTTCGGAACTTCGCTACATGTCGAGAATGAATTTCATCAAATACTGCGAACCCGTTATGAATAACCAATACAAACTCGAAGATTCGATGGCTCTGTGGCGACATTTTTCGCCGATATTAAAATCTTCTTTGGAAAATCTCTACTTGAGATTAGACACTACAAACACCGTCAACGAAAAATCCCTTCCCGCTCCGACTTTAGAGTTACCTTTTTACGGTAAATACCTTTTAATAGCGGCTTATTTGGCTAGTTACAATCCCGCCAAGGACGACAAAAGGCTGTTTATGAAGTGCCACGGCAAACAAAAAAAGAAATTAAAAGACATCAAATTAAAAAGTAAAATCAGCGAAAAATTAAACACCCAACTCGGACCAAAGCCCTTTGTTTTCGACAGATTATTGGCAATTTTTTACTCCATTTTAGACGAGAAGGACAATAAAATGGGCTTTAACAACAACGTGCTCGTCCAAATTTCCAGTCTAATCGAATTGAGATTATTATCTTTGGTAAACGACTGTTGTTTTTTAGACGGTCAAAAATACAAATGTAACGTTAGTTTCGATTTTATAAATGTCGTTTCGAAATCTGTCGGATTAGATATTAGAAAGTACTTGAGCGATTTCAGCCATATGTAATTATAAATTAATGTTTCAGTAATATATTTCCATTTTAATATACTTTAATACTTTAATATACTTTAATATACAAGAAGAAGAAAAAGAAGTGATGTATACATCAGTATTTATTTATCTAAAAAGAATTGTTCGTCGTGTCTTTGTCGTGATAATGTGAATCATCTTTAGCGTAATTTATTTATCTATAAGTTTGTGAGCGAATGAGCGACAGTGACTAAAATTTCATTATCATCGCCCGTTTGCTTAGGCATCGTTATTAAATTGTACGGTCTCTTCATTCATCACGTCGGAATGTTCACGCCGAAAGTTAACCGTATTGGGGGATATACATACATTACTAACAACGCTTTTAATTAAATTAATAATTATTACGAAAGTTTATTCGATTTGTTGATGTCGTTTTATATGCCCTATAAGGGCAAACGTGATGATTTATAGCGGGCAAACTAATTTTTTTGTATCGCTTTTTCGGCCATCGCTAATTGAAAATTCCGGAAATGTAAATAAATCGATAACACCGCAGGGGATCGGAACCTCAAAGGGCGAGAAAAAAATGTATATACTTCGAGCTACACGAAAACCAAATGAATTTTTTATAACCGATATATGAATAGGACAGATTTAACGAATTCTAATCGAATTTTCTGTCGATCGTTCATTGACATTCCAGTTGAGCTTCATCGAATTATACATCTCCGCTGTTGGTTATCTACATGATCTGACTTGTTCGTCGTTAATTCGATATACCAAGCCATCAAATTAACGTCTGTTGTAATCAAACCCGTTGGACAATTGCCATCGTTTAGCACAAATTAATCCTGTAAGGGTTATTGTTGCTCGAAACAGTTTTATTATACGCGCTTCGAGTTTCCTTCTAAACGTCTGTGGGGCGTTCTGTTTAAAAAATATCGCGCCCCTATCTAACCTGAGATGTATTTTTTTTATGAATCCCTTCGGGCTATTAATGTTCCGGTTCGCCCATAAGAAAAGCAAGTGAAAGTGTCTCGTGTAATCAGAAGACCCAATAGAGAAAAATTTCGCATACTGAGAGAGTTTTATACGCCATATCTGAATTTTCTAATTTAAATTTGATATCGTCCTTTTAGCCAGTTTTCTCTTCCATCGCTCCGTTCTGGAAGAAGCCCAACGAAAGCGAAAAGCTTTCGGAACAATTAGGCAGCGCTTCTCTTCGCCTGGAAGCCGACGTAATTAATGATTTGTTAATGGATTCAATTAGGAATATTAAACGGGGAAGCCTTCGGTTTTAACGGCAATCAAAGTGACCGCCTTAAGGAACATTTTCCTCCAGCTTCGACAATTTTTCAAACTCGACAATTTCCAGCAAATAACGCAGAAACTTGCCGAGATTTGCAACTGTTCCTCTATACATCTAAAGACGAAGGAGAGGTCGACGTCCGGATGCGATAGAAGTCTTGAAGTGGTTTCAAATATGTGCGGATTCGCTTCGGACACGAAACCGCATTCGACTCTGGTCGGGAAATGTAAATATACGTTAACGTTAGCGAATTCGCTTCGATAATTTTTGGAAAACATTGGAAACCGATCGTGGTGGAGCCGGAAGGAAACGACACGAGCTATGAGTTAAGTTTCTTCGATGTAGTAGTTTGAAAGGTCTTTAAAAAGTTTATGATTCCTCTAGCCATCTATACAGAGGTAGATTGTTGTACTATATCTTGATCTTCATCTGCTCTTATTTTATTGGTAACTCTCTATAGTTTAAGAGAGGTTCTAAATCTTCTAAATTGGTCTGTTATCTTCCAATTCCCACCGATTTTCTTCCTAATCCTCCTGCACTTTAACTAATTATTATTTTAGTGGCAAATGAACCAATTCCTGCATGACTTCGAGCAATCGACATGCAACTTATAATGCACAAATCACGACCAAAGTCATAGCGGTTTTATTCAGATAAGATCCATCGAAATAAGCGCGTTTCCGTAGATCAAAACATCAAAGTACACCAATCCTCCGAATCAAACGGGCCGGGGGATTTTTATGAAAGAGAACCCGCTACCCGTCCGGGTATCGATAACCCTTCGCGTCGTTCCATTCAATAACAATTCCTGCGGCATTTGCATCAGTGCCGATAGTAAGTATCCGATTCGAATGGGGTAAAAAAAAAACAGAGAGAGAGAGAGAGAGAGAGGCGCAAGGGTAGAAAGTTTGGCGCCGGCGCCGTGACGTCTATCGATTTGGCAGCCGCGGGGCCGCCGCTTTTGCAGAGGAGCCTCTTCCTGTGACCTCGGTTCGGCTCGGAGCCCGCAGTCGAGATATTCGCTTTCGCGCGACACGTGTGTGCATTTGCAGGGGGGGCGATTTTCCGGGGGCCCACACCGGATTCGACGATTCGCGTGCAGGAGGATTTTTTTTTTCGTCCTCGATGAGGCCGCGCGTTCGACCGGCAGGAGACTCGCAGGAGTTCGAAAGGCGCGGGACGTTCGCGAGCTCTTAGGACGATCCGTTGATTATATTTTTTTTTTCGTTCTGGTGTTATTGAATGGTAAAATCCGCAGATTGTTCGTTAGGAAATTAGTAAGTTTATTGCTTAGATGGTCGACGTGGAGTTTTCTCATATTCGCCCAATTTTATCGCTATATAAAACTCCTATTATAAACGAATAGTATCTAGATATATCTACTGTAGAATCGAGATAGTTGTACTTGTATAATTTGTTACATAGAAAGGTAGAGAGAAAGGAACAGGAGCACTTATTACGTAACCTTATTTACTTTACCTATTAGTATACATCAAACAAGGGAAAGTAATCCTTTCTGTATAGGGAAAGGTAAATGAGCTAGGCACACACACACACACACATAAGTATACAAACATAACTGAATCTCAACGTAATACTATAAAGGTTCTACCGTTACCCCATTATAATCTAATAAATTTTATTTCAAAGTACCTATATGCTTGGCATAAAGTTCCGTTTATACCTCCTGTACCTACGTTATGAAATTCAATTAAAAGATAATTATAAAGATTCCCTTAGGTATTAGTAATTTAGAGTAGTTCCAATTAATGATTGTTCATTTGGCATTCTGGTCACATTTACGCGATTTTTTATTTCGTTTCTTCGCTCGCGAATCAACTCGTTCGTTAGATAATTCGTACAAAGGGCCCTAATTTCGCCTGCGATGCTCGAAGGAATTCTCTAAGATGCTTTTGTCAGCGAAGAATTCCTCTTGTTTTAGAGGGGTTTCTACAAATTAGATTCGGGTTTTTTTTATTCGTTCGATTTTTTTCAGATTGAAGTTTCAAATTTTCGTTTTATATTCTCATTGCGTGATGTGTTTATGGTAGAATTCAAAGTGGCGTGCGTAAGAATATATCGATTTAGTGCAAGTAATTAAAGTAAATGAGTGCAATTAGCTATAAATAATTTTCACATATTTGCATAGGTATTTCATTTTTCTAAAATGTAATCGAAAAGGTATCTACGCAATTCGTAAATCACTCAAACGACGATGTAATAAATTTACCAAACAAAAAATATACACCTATATAAATAAAAAAAGCAATTTCTATCAAGTCCCCAACGAATTGCCTTTGCTCGAATATTATACGGTTGTAAAATCGGGAAAAAAATCTGATTTACAAATCGCTTTCCGATGCAATTACTCCTGTACGTTTTCTTCTTTTTCTTCGCATACAAAAGCCGGGATTTTCTTCTCCTTATGTATATATTTTTTGCACCTCATTTACATACATTTGCATGTCGCCTATGCTTGACAAAGTTCCAAGTCAAGTAAATAAAGTTTCCCAACGAAAAGCGCCAGCGAAAATCCTCATCGAACAAAACAAAATATCCGCAAGGAATTTTCTTAAGGGAAAATCTCGAGCAGATGCAATTCCAATGATTAAAATAGAGACCACCGCATACGAAGAAAGACATTTTGGGCTTTTTTAATCATTAAATAAAACAGAATTTTATTCAATTATCGTTAAATTTGGATTAGGTCGAAGGCGAGTAAGCAAAAAGACTATAATTCAATTAGGTTTACGCCGAAACCGCATCAGCTGTTGCAAAACCGATTTTAACTCTTTAATTATGCAGCTGTGGGAACATCTTTAATGGACGGTTAATTACAATGCCCCGAGAGAGCAAAAGCGCTCGAATTATCAAACACACCACCGTTCAAATTAATAGCGAAATTTATTTTCCTAATGCATTACGGAATATTTCGCCGGCTCGTTTTCGCAATTTAAATTGTAAATATTTAACAAAAATAAACAATTGTAATTCGCTAGCTGGAAGCCTTTAATGCGAGGCTTGGTAAAACTGAAACCTGAAGTTGATACAAGAAAGTTTCCACGATAAAAACCCGCCCGGAGATTTATTTCCTCGGAGGTTTTTAAATGACGTTGACAAATGAAACTGCGAATGTCACGCCCCGGAACTTTTCCACGGAATAAACGATACACATTATATACCTATAGCCCAGAAGAAAGAGAAGAAGAAGAAGAATAAGAAGAAAAGCGCACCTACATTGTAATTTACACTTTAATAGATTGGTAGTATTGTTTAAAATCGTGTTGATTCGGTTCATCGTTGGTGTATAACAATGTTATTGGGGAAGTGAGTTTTTTTTTCGAATGGATTTTCCGAATAAACTCGACAATTATTGTTCTATTAGGCGAACTTTTTTTATTTAAACAAAGCTTTATATTGGTTTTACTCGCCGCGTTTGTATTACGTATGGTGTTATCGATTAAACAGAACGTCCGCAATTCCTGCATTTATTCTTCGCCTATTTCAAATATGAAAGCGGATTTAATTTACAGCGGAATTTCTAGTTAAACAGCCAACAGTCCATTCGTCAAGTTTTCAACTCTCCCGTTAAAATTACCGGAGCGTATAACTCCGTTCTATTTACCTCTTCTATTTAATACGGAAAGTATTTAAAAAAATTATATGTATAGTCTAGTCGAGAATATGTTCAATATTGGTAACACACTGATTGATTGACATTGAATTCAAGTTGACAACTGTTGAACATTTTTTGACAAATTGTAACCAACTTAATTTATGATTAAATCGAGCGATTGGAGATACGTCGATTTCCTTTCGGGAATTATTCCCTCGATGTAACCAGAATTAATTATACCCCATAGATATAGATGAGGCGTTCTAACGCAAAGGGGGTGAGTCCGGGTAACCGTAACTATACCTTCGGTGTTTGTTCCGGGTGTTCCGGGCTCGTTTTCCTCGACAGATAAACGCTTTTCCTTATTGCACGTCCTCGTAAATAAATTATAATGGGTGCTTTCGAGACGCTCTCGCGTCGCCCAGGGCTCATTCAAACTTGAATTATTATTTTTTATTAAGTCTTACGAGACTTTATGAAAACTTTTGATTGTGTTGTACTCTTGATTTTCTTGAGAATTTTCCAATTATTCGTGAAAACTAAATGGAAGCCCAATGGAATAAATACGACTACAGCAAACATAAATCGTTTGGAGATTGTATGGAGGTTCGGGTTTTAACCGAAAACAACAAATTATACTCTAATAGGTTTTACCGGAGAGTTTCGCTCTAGCTAGACGATTAATTTCCGAAAAGTTTCTATAGAGCAAATCGAACGGAACGGATTTCTTTTTGAACTCGTAGAAAACATCGGCGTCAATTGAAAAAGCTCGACGAAGCAATTTTGTGAAATTTCACAAGAGAAAAATAAGTAGTTTTCCAAGATTTTCAAGTATATTTGTTACAACTAAAAACCCTAACGTGATTAATAGAAATTTCTAGTAATTAGATTTCTTTTTCATTTATATTAGTTTTCATCTATTGTTCTATTGATGGAATTTGAATAAAAGGATCGGTTTTTTTTTCTATGCGTTCGCGCCTCGGAAAACAAACATTCTCATTTTCACGAGTTAGAAAATCGTTACTAAAGAGTGTAAAGAGAAACTCTAGTAATATTTGCTCGGCCTAAATTGTATTGTGTACTTAGGATTGATGGGGCATTCCAGAGGGATTTTCATAAATCCCCAAAGTCAATAAAGCAATTATCGATTTGAAATGGAGTGTTCTCGATTCGACCAAGTGGAAAAACAATATTTCGCGCGAAAAATCATTTAGTAGATTAGCGAGTCAGTAAATTTCCATCCCGATATTATTATATGATGGAAAAGAAAAGACGAATCGACGATCGTAAAACGCGGAGTAGATAATAACTCGGGCGATAAATTCGCATCGGAAAAATCGGCATAATCCTCGCAGGAGGCATTTTTCCGATAGATTTCAGCAGGTGGCCGTGAAGGTTTTATAAAATAAACGACTGTCGGTCGAATAGGAGTTGCCTCTAACTTTACGAATAGCCCGCTATTATTCACTTGCTCTCACCTTTCTACCGATAAATATTCGTTTAGTATATTCATGGTGAATGCCAAAAATACTTTTGCAATTCTCTCTAGTTTACGACGTATATTATTAAACAAGTCACTACATGTAATACATTATACAACGAATTTATGACGAGCAAACCTGCCTGATTTGAACGATCAAAAAATTATATAAATATTTTTAACCTCCATTTACAGAATCTTAATGTTTTGGAATTTCTCTCATCGCGAAGGAGGAAGCACTTTGAAAAGCGAAAAGTTGCCGAGGAAACTTTATTAAAGCGCTAAACTTGCAATTTGTGTTTCGGGAAGTTTCGCCATCGGGAAACTCTGAGCTACTTCATTTTTATATCACAATAGTTTTCTATTTAACTTTAGGTTACGCGATTGTTTAATTAAAATACCGGTTAGGTACCTATCCAAACATTTCCCGTTTTTTATCATATTTACCTTTACAACAAAGTTGAAATTACTAAAACTCGCAATCTACTCGAAAGAAGTTCTACGTCTATGAAACTTATTGGATTATTGACAATTCGAGGATCCCGTTTAGGGCCATTAGCGAGCCATTCAAGGCCCGAATTTGAGGTGGTAGTAAATTCAAAAGGTACCTTAACGTGTTAGGCTTCAATTACAAGATAATTTCGGCGCCAACGAACCCCCGTCGACTTGATAGCTTAATTAAACCAATTAAAAGTTCCATTCGATTCCGCATTTCCGTTGAATATACTATCTCGAATTTGGTTCGTTATACGAGGATTCGGATGTAAATAATTTCTAATAAATGGGGTTACCGAATGTAACTAAACTTTGTATTACAAATTTACTCCTCTATATATAGCATACAGGAGGCTCCCGAATTGCGTGCGGATAAATAAAAATTTGCATTATTGAAACAAATCTTTGGCCCCGACGAATCTACATACCTACGCCCTTTAATCACTTATTCAAAAGTCCGAGGGTTAAGTCACAATTCAACAAGTATACCCGATAAATAAATTATTCATTTCTTTCACCATTAAATATACGCAACGAAGGTAGACGGGCGATAATTTGTTACCATGTAAAAACACGCTAAAACAGGAAGGATTTACTCAAAAAAAAAAAAAAAACACCTGAATAAATAATTACAGGTACTTTGGTTGAAACTTTTACAAACCTGTTGATTTCTGCCGGACACGTTTCCCCGGAAAGAACGTTATCGATAAATTATTCAGCTGGCTAAAACTTGGATTATACAGAAGATGAATTTTACGAGGGTAACGCGAAAAGTTGTCGACCCGACAATGCACCCTCGTTTGTACCAAAATGGAACATTTAGTTGTTCCATTTGTACTTCAAACAATGCCGGAACGTGTCCGGGCGAATCATGCGCTTCATGTCGCATAAATTAGCCGTAATTTGTCGAAAATAATAACGCATATGTCGCAATGGACGAGCAAGTTTAAACACGTACCTTTTATCCGTCTCTCCCGGAGCAAAAGTGCACTTTAATTTCCGCTACATACCAGTTTCCACTTTATCGTTCATCGCTCCAAAAACACCGCAAAACGTACACCTAAAAAAAAAACAGAAGATTCGGATAAGACACTCTGTATATTTTTCATCGATGTAATTAACGCAACAATTTCGCCTCTCTCGCGGAATTTAATAATAAAACAGGGGCGGTACGGGGATGAATGTCGTAAAGACGGCGTAAAAAAAAGACAAAAAAAAGATATCTAAATAAAGAAAATTGAATTAAAAATCGCAAATATAGGGCGAGTTCGAGTCACTTTATGTAATGTATAGAGAGAGTGAGTAAGTTTTCCTGAGCGAAATCCATCTCATCCCTTTTAAATCGCTTCTAAACATAGCTAAACATCGAAGATTTTGTATTTTATGTTTCTTTCGCGATTCTATACGTCTCCCTTTTTTATTCCGCTAGAATAGATACGAGGGGGGCGTAGAAGATAAACATGCTGTTTCAACTGATTCGTATAGTATCGAAAAAAATTTATGGAATTTTCTGGCAATAAAACTGATTATAAAAAACTCGACACGTTCACAACGTAATGATATTTACCTATAATAACGAATGATTGATATTCCCATATTATTAAATTTATTCGCTCGTATGCCATATGGCCTTTAGATAATGGAAGTGCCAATCTTATTTCGAAGGAAATTTCCCGGCGATCCCACTCGTATCCATTTCGGAGTAATTGAATTTAATATCCATTTCGGCGTTTTTATTTTAATGTCGCCCGAAAAAGGGAAATCGTCCCGAGTTCGCTTCGAAAGCGTTTTAACGCCTCGATCGTTTTTAATCCCGTTTCGGCCCGAATTTTAAGGCCCTACAATCGCTATACCTACTGCGGTAAAATCTGGTGGAATTCAAAAATAATCCGGAAAATTTTAAATAAATAACTAGGTAACTCTATGAATCAACTATATAATTCTCTGATGGTTTATAGAAAATCAGTATGTTAAAAAACGTGTAATATAGAGCGATTAAAATTAACACATCGGCGCGTGAAACTGTTTGAAGAGGCATTTTAAACATTCCCGACGCATTTAGTTAGATAAATGCGCTAATTCTATATGACATCCAAATAAACCGCATGACTTAATAAGGCACATATTCGGGATTTCGCTATTGCATTTTAGATTAATTTATGTAACTGTTACAGGCGAAATACGTGTGCAAATAGAACTAGTTCATTCTCTTTTGTATTACAAATTTTTGATAAAAGAGTTGTAAGTATGCAGCTATCTATATATTTGATAGGAAATAAATGAAATAGATGGAATCCCCGGAACACATCGGCAAATATTGCCTAACACGCTATATGAGAGCTATAAAGAGGAAATAAAGGAATTTTCCTGGGCATCCGGAACATAAATCAAATTTATCTTCAGATATATTACGTCAGGAAATTCGAGCGTTTACCCTCAAAAAAAAAATAAAAACTTCATCCCACCTCCGAATAAATCAAACTATCTCCGCAATTGCAATAAAAAAATTCACAATTCAATACGCAATTTCTTAAATACTTCCAGAACTTTCCACAAACGAAACCCGCTCTCTCATTCGCTTCGATTACAATCAGGAAACATTTTAGAGTCGCTCCAACTTTTTTAATCGCCCTTTTTTCAAACCGTCCCAAACTCGAGATTATAACCCGCAATTTCGACTAGAATCTCACATTCGTACAACAATCGATAGAGCATAATGTAAAACCTTTCTCTCGACGAAAAATAAAGCTGGTAAATATCACCAGCGCTAAGCAAGCTTTTCGAAGGACGAGGACCCTCGTAAATAATAGTTTCGATGGAAATTCGAGGCGAACGATTTCGTTATAGCGCGAATCCTGCGGTCGGTTAAGGTTTAAAGCGGTGGGGTTATGAAGTCGCCTTTTAACGAGGTTAAAAACGGCCGGGAATATTTACGAAAGGGAGATATAAATTCGTCGAAAGTTCCAGTTCGAGTTTTAATTTTTACAAATCGCCCGGACGAAGAAGAGCGTTCGGAAACGGACGAGTGGCTGGAATTGCTCATTAGAAGTTTTTTAATCGTTATTTTACGTTGCTTTTACAGTTTGTTCTATCTGGTTTTTTGTTCAGTGCGAAATCGATTCGAAACTTTCGCAAACATTTCTTTTGGAGGAAGTTTAAAATGTATAAGAAGGTGTCCCCGCGGGATTCGGATGGAAGAAGTCGAATCCGAATGGTTTTTTTCATTTGCTTTAATGAGAAATAAACTTTTCATCGAATAAAAAATAATAAAATCGCGCTACAGCAGGTACAATTTTACATAGATATAGGAAGAGGAAAAATATAAACGAGAGAGGTAGATGATTTTTCACTTTATGGAGCGTTTTCCGCTACATCGACTATGACATTCCGCGTGAAGGCTTATGATTCTATTGTCAAGTCGCTCCACAATATTCGATAGATACCTGACGTGTGGCAATTTTCTCAATTTTCCAACGACACAATAACTTATATTTATCGATTTATAAGATTTTTTAAACGAGTCGAAAGTCGAAAGTACGTTTTCTGTTCATAGAATTCTAAAGCATAATAGAAAAGTTTCAATCAACTCGATTTCTTTACCTTCTCTTTTAGACAAGCATTATTGACACGAATCAAGATTGTTCAATAAAGTATTTACAGTCTTGTACTGTAATAACAAACATAATAGAGCAAGAAATGAACTTGCGAATTAGATAAAAAAATCCAAGCGAATTTCATCCACAAAAGCTCTCGAGCTTCGATCATTTGAAAACTAATAACAGTCGTGAGTTTTCGGGCGCCCCCATCAAACAAACATACCTTTAATTAGTTGATTCTCCGCGTTGCATTCGACAGTTCCGCAAATGGCACTAATAATTACCGAATGGTCTTTCAACGAACGACATTTTAATCCGGTCTAGCTTCGACTAGACTAGAACTTGTTTGTATTTATCACAATTCACAATTATCACGGTCGTACAACAAAAATAGGTCGGGCAACTAGTGTTTGAATTCAAAATGTCTTCCTCCTCTTCTTCTTCTTTTTCTTAAGTTCTTGGCCTCAGCTGCCAGGGCTATTCGGCCAAATTGAAAATGTCATGAATAGCCACAGTAGCTGAGGCCCAAACCGAAGATGAAAAAGAAGAATCTGGCAAGAACGTTTTTTAAAAACAAATCGAATAAAAAGCATCGTCAAACGTTATAAAATTTTCAATTCAAGAAACATTCAGCGAAATTTACAGTCCACTAACAAATCACAAGAGAACTTTCTCGTTTTTATTTCGTCGAGCATTAAAATTATCGAGTCGGATCGCAATTATGCCTGGTTAGTAATTAGCAAAATTACAAACTGAATATTCGAATATATCGGAATACCTCTGTTAATTAAGCGCTAGCTGTAAATGGCGTAATGCGATATTATTTGTAGATGTGATTGTATATCCTGCGATTAATAGATCGGGTAGGTATTGAACAACATAATTTGCTAAATTTATGTTTATGTTTTACTACAAGGGGTTTTGCGGTTCGGTGAGCTTCGATTAAATAATTCACAATTCACTTGAGGCCAATATATAAAGTAAAAAATAACAATTTTCAGTGACGCCTCGAAATTGGATTTATCCCGAATGGAAATAACTTTGACTTCCATAAAAGTTATAATTGAAATCCGCATTCAAACCTCGTACAGATATCTAACGATTTTCGTCGAACTTTAATAAAGCTTATCCCGACAGAATCGATTCCGTTTCGGAAAAAAGAGTTTCTTCAATGACAAAGTAACCGACGTAAAATGAGTTTCTTTGACCTTTTCGAGAAGGCAAATGGAATTCCGGACGAAAGGAGGAAAAAATACACCAGAAAATCGACTTTTGTGTGTGTATGTGTCTTTTGTAAATGCATTTGCGAAGTTTGTTTGGTCGCTTTCGGGCTTTTAAAGTCCTCCAAATGAGGATTGTTCCTTTGAACATTCTCATTTTTTTTTATTTTGCGCACAGATGCGCCTTTTTAGGTATCTAGGTATTGCAAAAATCGTTTAACGACATTCTCACAACACTCTATATTTAATAATTCTTCGATACGAATATTTCCTCCTGTATTTCAATCCTTCCCGAATTCTTGCTTATATCATATTCAAGTACAATAACCACTCTGTTGTATCGTTTTATGTTTACAACACCGCAACAGTGACCACCCCTTGTTCAACCCCAAACAGGCCTTTATTGGATTTTTGATCGTCGGAGCGAGACCATCAATTAGAAAAAAATTACTTTGATTAATCAATTAACCCGAATGTGTGGCGATGCAGCGAGGGCGTTGAAAAGGCTTTGTACGTTGCAAGCGCCCTATTGTGGAATGGGGGTTAACATCGTTCCTCCTCCCATCATTCGATAGATTATTAGGCATTGAATATCGAAATTGGGAAACTTTATACGCCTGCATTATTTTCTACTTTATAGTACCTATTACCTGTTTGATCAGTAAGGTATAATAATCGACGTGTGGTCGGTTATAATAACCCGCCAACCATCCATAACCGACGTGGACTTACTATACAGTACGGATTTATTAAATAATTCTGTATTGACTGTTGATCCGGTAATTTACGATAATGAATCGGGGATTATTCGTGTTGATAATAATTACTCGCCATATTGTTAGGTATTTACTTTAATCGTATACGGTTCGAGAGGATTCAGAAACTATCGATTTTATATTTTACAGTGCGTTTATACAAACAGAACATTTTCTTCCACATCGATCGATTTGATAGCGAAAAAAAAAACAAACTGTATACCTACCTACATAATGCAATATTTTCATTCCAAGGGTTACTTACTTACATATGTTTTACCGCAGGTAAAAGTCGAGAGAATGCCGACGTCGGTGTGGATCAAAGCGTCGGTGTCGAGCGCCGTCTGTTTGATGTTGATGAACGCGACGGCGGCGGCGACGGCGACGGCCGAAGGCGGTCCGAGAGGACCTTCAACGAAACCACCGCGCATCGGAGGCAGGTGTAAGGTTTCGGAATTCGCGTGCAACAACGGCCGTTGCATCCCTTTGAATAGATATTGCAATAACAAGAACGAATGCGGCGACGGTTCGGACGAGCCCAGGTATTGCACTAGTAAGTATATATTTATTGGAGGCGGTTGTATTTGAAAGAATCCTTACATATTAGACTCTAGATGAATTCGCTGACGAGAAAATAAAATTAATTCCATACGAATAAATCTTGGATGTACAATTCGGATTTCTATCGTGGAAATTCGGGGGGTTTGCGGCAAGCGCGTGATATTCATACCAAATGCAAAAACAAGCGGAATCGGTCCCTTTTCGCCGGTAAATTCAACAAAAACCATTATATTTTAAGGTAGCCAACAAATCACGATATGATAATGCGAGCTCGCCGCCAAAAAGGACATTGTTCGTCGGAAAATATCGCGGCTGTGACGTTGGAATTTTCGCAGGATAATATCCTTTATACTTTTTGCCTAATTAATAAAATTTAATTAAATATAATCAATTACCAATGCACGTCGCGCATTTTATGTAAGGCGCTTATTAATACATTCAGAAAATAAATAGAATAATCCTATAAAAATAAAATAAAATTTCGAGTAAATTACGCGGAAAGCTGGGAACGTAAACCCTAATAGAGCCCTGCGGTGTACGAGCGATTCGAAAGAGGGGAGGAAGGATTTCCCTTTAAAATGTGGATGGCTTTTCCGGGTCAAAGTCGAGAAAAATGATAAACATTCGCGAACGCGAAGATGATTTACGAGTGAGTCTGAGTTTTAGTGTTATTGAATCAAAAATGGAAGCAAAAAAAGGCGCATAATAAATTATCGATGATGAATCGCCGATGGAATTTTATTTTGTGATTGATACTTTTGTGTACCTATGGTTGGATAAAACCTATGCAATTTTAATGGGGTGAATTGTACTTGGATTCGTGAAAAAAAAAATACGATTCTCATATTCGGACAATGTTTCTTATATAAATATTTTTATTACAGAATGTAACAGAACATATTACGGGGTAATTGGAAAAACGTATAATCTGGAACTTCATCGACCGAAAGAGGATAAAATCCCGTTTATTTGTTTCCTAACTTTTACTGCAAATGGAGGAGATTTCGGTGATCTTATTCAGGTAATAAATATTTCTTTCTTTATGTTGTTTGTTATCCTTTTACACACACACACACCAAGAAAAGTCGAGTTTATTAAAAAATAAAAATCACAATTTTACATTTACAATTAGTTGGATTTTACTAAATTTCTATTTCCCCAATAAACATTCCCACTTGATGGAAGTTTATAAATTAATTAGAGCTTTAATGGATTTTCGGGCAGGTAGTTCCATTCACCGGTCTCCGAAACTTCATAACCGGAGTTTTATATTTAATCCAAACGCAACTCCGGATTTAACTTTTCGGACATGTTTAAACCGACAGGTTTAGCGGAACGGAGAAAATATTTCGCAGACAGATAATTGGTAGATACTTACTCGCAGAAAAAAAATTCCACGCTTGAATATTCGATATGAAAAAATCTGAACAAAAAATATTGAATGCTAAGAAAATATCTTCAAACATATTGCGCTCTCGACAGCAATAATAAATATACAAGTGTCTCCGGAGGAGCCTTAAAAAACTATATACCTATAGGTATTATAGTGAATACAAATTAAAATAAAATTTCGAAGCGAGCGAATCAGTTTCTCCGAGACTAGCAAATAAATTTCCAGAGAAAAGAAATCAATGTAGTCGCATCGACTAAATTTTAATAATCTTGTAAAATTGCCTATCGACTGAGCTCCTCCGTGGAATTTTAATAAAAGCACGCCCTCCCGAAACTCCATCGTAACCGATTTTTTTTACCCACCCCCGGAACACTTACGACTTTAACATAATTGCCATGACTCGTCGAACTCGTGCAAACGAAAAAAAAAAAATCATCCTCTCTCTTATTCGATTCCTGTTGTCTAATTCATGTAAAATATGCCATAATCGTTCCATTCCTGTTACAGCTTACGTTCGACAGCTTCACATTGGGCCGATTCGTGTCTTTTACAACGGACGGATGTCCGGATGGTGCCTTACAAATAGCCGAATCAAATCGACCGCAGGTCGGAGGTTCCTGGTGTGGCACCTCCTGGGGTCCTGCCATTTATTACAGCGAAACCGGTAGCGTTACAGTCTCCGTCAATCTCTATCGCCTCTCCAAAGTCGAGAACGGCTACAATTTCGACTATAGGATGGAGTACAAGTTTCTGAAAAAGAAAAACGCCATCGTTCGATACGGAGGACGTGAGTATTTTTATGTTGAGTCTAGATACATAGATAGGAATAGAGTAGATGGATTATTATGTATAGAGAAATGTAGTCTATCTACGCGTACATGTATGAAAAATATCGAATTCATCGAGTTCATCATGGAAGTCATCTTCAAAGATCTCATTTATGAACATTTTGCACGTTTATACCAGACCACTACCAAATATAATAAACAGTTCAAGCCCCATTTCTATAAATTTAGCATTGCACTGTGTTTCTAGTTCAAAAGGTCTCCACGTTTACCGTTAAATATTAACGGTTTCGCCGCAAAGCCATAACCTTTGTAGGGCTTAATGCTCGAGTTCCGTTTCGTTATAGTTTCGAGAGATTAAGGAGTAAAGTATCGCATTTGCGAACTCCTAAAATATTTGCTTTACCTACGAGAGCTCGATTTATTTTATTTTATTCAAAAAAATATAAAATTGTCGAACGATCCTCATTGTGCCGGAGTTAATTGGTTTAGTTTAATTGCGAATGCATCAAAAATCTTTTAAGCCGATCGTCCATCCAATAACGTTTATCAGAATGTATATATAAATGATGAGTCAATTTTGGCCTTTCATCTACAAGCGAATATTTCTCTTCTAATATTCAAGCAGATATCGGCGAGCTTCTATCCCCTCTCTCTCTCTCTCTCTCACTCTTCAATTTCCCTTCGGACGCTCTTTAAGCTCTTCATATAAATTCCGGACGGGCCTCGTCTTTAAAAAGCAAATAAAATTCGAATGGAGATGGAAAACCTAATCGAAAAACAGGGATTACTTTTTGCGTATAAACAGACTATATTAGAGATAATTTCGCAGATTAATTAAATTTGTACGTATGGAAACTTGAAAAAAAAAAAAAGACTTTGATTTAATTTATACAGGACCTCCACCGTCGTCTTACAACACCACCGAACCCACCGTCGGATACGGCCCGGAACCCGATTACTATTTAGGCGATTTAATAACTGGAACTTATTGTTCTCGAATATTCAGCGACTGTGATAGGAAACACTGCCGTCTCCAGTCCCCCAATTTTCCGGGGATCTATCCCCGAAATTTGACCTGTTATTACGCCGTCAGGCAGCACGAAATACCGCCAGGTTAGTCCCTTTATATAAACGTGTAGGTAAATAATTTTAGATTTTTTTTTTCTAATAATATTTATGTAATGTAGCAGGAATAATACGTTTAGGTGTAGATTTATTACTGATTTATTACGAACCAAACTCGATATAACGGCATCGAAATAAACGGCGCATTCCCCAATCGAGGAGCCACTTCGAGCAGGAACAATCGGACGCCGATTCAGGAGTTTTCGACCGGCAGGATTTTCGGGTTGCGTGACCCATTTCCAGAGACCCAATTCACCGAACGGTGGGGAAGGGAAAACGACGCCGACGACGACGTCCTCGACGCTCGACCCGCTACGGCAGGAGAAAAGCGCATCTCCTGCAAACCCTCCCTACATTTCTCTCACTCTATACGCCTTTTATTAACCGTTTTATAAGTAAAAAGAATTTTCCCTAATTAATATAAGGATTCGGGTTTACTTTAGTATTCAGATCGTTTAAATTTCTGATGTATACAACAAGCTACAGATAGATTAGTAGCTCAAATAATTATTCCATTATATCTAGTAGATTGTTATAGAGTTAATTAATTTGTTAAATTTATTTTTGTCAGGTAAACACGCTTTGATAACGGTGCGTCAGCCGAAAGGTCAATTGATTTCGATTCGAAGTCAATCTGCATTATATGGCACCGCGACGCCCAACGAAATCAAAGTATGGGACGCCTGCGACGACGTGCAGGATTACGTAACCGTCTACGACGGTTACACCACCAGGTAGGTGGTAGAATAAAAATAGGCTGTTGGTGGAATTTTTCCACGAACTATATATCTTACAACGTTCCCCTTTTATATGTATCGCAGGGATCCGGTGATATTGAAATTTTGCGGTGGAGGTGAAGAAGTCCCGTCGGCGGTTTCCAGCGGTCACGAATTGTTGGTGGAGTTTTCCACTTCACCATATGGCACATTTTTACATCCGACGCCGGTGCAGGCGTTGCACGGCTTTCAATTGGAAGTCGAGGTGAACCTTTTTGCACTTTTTAAATTTTTTATTCTTTTATTAAATACTATTTGATTACTTACTACGATTAAAATTTATACATATAGTTGTCTGTTACGGTCCTACATATTTAGAATTATTTATTTTTGTTTTTTGATATACGACTCAATTTTATTTAATTTGATATTATATTTAATGTAATCATTGTCCTGTAAATGGGAAACTGTTGGACAATAAAGATGTAAAATGTATTCTACTCTGTATGACTTTAGAATCATATTTTACTATTATTAAAAGATTAGTAATTGATGAATTATTTTGTATGCTGTTGGGAAACTTTTAATTCGTAAGTAAACTTCTTATTACAGAAGTTTGCAGGTGTACTTTTCCGGTTGACTTTCCTCGGCAATTCGAATTACAATTTATAATTCCGTTTTAACATATAAAAATACGTTATGTAAAATGCCATTTATTCGCGAATTTTTCGAAACATCCGTTTCTCGTTGTAGTCGCTCGAAAAGATCGTGCGAATTTCGCGAGATTTATATCGGCCCGTTTTCTCTAATCGTCTTCCCTTCGTTTTTGTGACGGGTTCAAGTTTCCGAATTCGACGGCGCATCCTTTGAAAAATCCCCCCGAATTTAATTTCCGACGAAATTTTTTGCAGACCGATCGAGCGGAATCGTCGCGAAAATTGTGCCGATAAATAAATTGCATGATGTTTAAAAATATGGATAAATACTGGTAGAAAAATTGTGCGAATTAATTAACATTTATTCGACATAAGCAAATTGGAATTTGCACTCAAACTCGCCTCGAATGATATCAACACTCGTTAAATTAATTAATTGCTCAAATAAAAGGCAACGAGAGCAAGCAGAGAACCTGATTAAACTTGCGATATAAATTCTCGCGTAGCATCCAGTTTAACCCCCGGAAAATTTACTCAAACAGAGGTGGATTTTACGCCTCTGTTAATTATATTTTCTCTTTCCATAAACTTTCTTACTATGTTTATCAAAGTACAATTTTCGAATTTAATTCAAGCGATTTCCTTATTCGACATACTCGAGCGATTTTTATAAAATCCGGAATATTTTTCAATTGACGTTTACGTTTCGATATTACAGTTTCCCGGCGACCTCGTTTTTCTCCATTCCCGCACCTCCTGCAATTCCTGCAATCCATATTAAACTATATCCTATTACGAATCGACTGTATCGGTTGAAGTTACATAGAAAACCGTCCAAGAAAATTGCTTCCGGTTATTTCCAAAGCGCTCCGCAATAACGCAAAGTTTATACTGCAAACCAACTGGGGAATATTAATCAATCAGCATCACCTTTACATTAGGTACCTTTGCTACCAAATACCTATATATGGTGAAATAGAATTTTGGAAAATCCCCTAAAAATAGAAAATTCACCAAACCAATTTCCACAGGTAACGTTCATCGACCAGCAGCTTCCAGCTTATGCCAAACAAAAACGCGCCTGCGAATTCTGGATACGCGGAACCAACAGAGGAGTCCTGGAGAGTCCTATGCATTCCGTACCGGCAAACACTACCTGTCTCTATCACCTTCAAGGTCTCGACGCCTCTTTGTCTCCGTCACCGCCGCCTTCGCATCGCTCCAGATACCCGGATTGGAGACACGTGGGAATGATTTTACCGCCGCCCCGCTACAGGGTCTGGTTGAGCGTGCTCAAATTCCACGTGGTCAGTCCTTGGGATCCCGAAAAACCCGATCAGGTCTGCAGGAGTTATCTGAACGTTTGGGACGGACCGTTGTGGCAACCTTCTAACTGCGATGGTTTGTATTGGTAAGTTTTATGAATCTCTCTTACCATTAAAATTTGAAATTTATTGCTACTTTTAATAGGGTTGATGATGGCGTTATATTTTTTTCCGCTTTTGAAATACCTGTAGGTACATTAAAGTAGGTATATTAAAAATTTCGACAAGATATTCTGTAATAAAAATCAATTTCGCGGAACGATCGTCGCCGTTGAATTATTGGACAACTTCAGGAACAATAAAGGCGCTCTTCGCAAACAAACATGATTGTACAGTAAGAGCAAATACTCGTAATTTAAAATCAAGTTTCAAAAATGGCACGATTTTATTGTCTCGTTCCGTCATTTCCTGCGCAATATATTTCCTTTTGTCGTCTTGCTTTATAAATTAGTTCACATTTTATCGCCCGCAGGATGCCCAACACTTTTTTTTACCTTCGAATAAATGCATTTCTCCCCGTTAACGTAAAAATCGTTTTAGATAAATTCGTCATTTTTTTATTTACTTGTTCCAGCTCAAAGGACAAATCGAAATCGCGACCTCCGGAGGTGCAAGCGCCCGGAAAGAAGAACGTCACGTTGTTGGCCCGTTACTGCAAAGAGCACATGCCCAGGAGTTGTGATCATTCCCTGCTGGGAAACGCCACCCGATATCCAAGACCTTGCACTCTGGCAGAGAGTTTTCTCACCACCGGAGACAGTCTCACGTTGGAGATGCGAGTGGCCGATTCCACCGCTTTGAAGTCAGTATTTCCTTATTTTTTTTTTTCATCAATATTTTATCGACTTAATTTTATGTTTTTCCAAGAAACACCTTATATAAATTGTTGTTATTCGTTAGTCATATCCGTTGCAGTCGAAATCTCGAGGGTACGAGTCTCTGGATGAAAATAACAGGAATACTGACCATTCCAGAAACAAGGGTTGAGGAAATTATATTACACCGAAGGGATGTGGACTAATATTTACGGGTGCTAGTCTCGCGTTTTAGTATTTCCACTATTTCCTTCGGAATGGTTTCTGTCTAGACCGAGAAAAGATTCACGTAGCGTACCTACTACAATAAAATTCTTACTTTTATGACACACTTCCAAAATTGAAATATTTATCAAGATTAAAATTTCCCAAGAACCCTCGACCGGTTTTGAATTATTAAAACCCTTCGAAATCGCGCGATTCATTAACTTTGCCCACTTTTCGCGTTTAATCCCCCCCGTCATTAAAGAGAGCCCGAAAATTCGCGAGGTCTAACTCAAATCGATCGAATTCTAGGCCCGTCAATTTCAAGGCGCTTTACGAGTTCGTCGATCTTCATCTGGACGGTGAGCCCTTCGGAGAAGGGCCGTGCTCGAGACGTTTCGGCAGCGGCGACGCCCAACAGAAATTCAAATCGCCCAGGGACATTTTCCTCTACGGTCGAGGGGGAGCCAAAAACATCAGGTATGTATTAGACAAATTAATCCCTTAGATAAGCACCCGCACTCCCTTATATTAGATAAATTACCACCCCTTTTTTAAAATGCAACAGTGAATTGTATAATTCCAGTTGCGTGTACCGCTTCGAGGTGGACAAAGAAGAACGGATTAAAATCACCATTACCGACATGATAGTGAAAAATCGACATTGCAGTACGGTGATCAGCAAAGATACCAATCAACTCGAGTGTTTCGGCAACGCATCGGCCACCCTCAGGTTCTTCGAAATGCCATGGGCAGACGTACCTGGAGTACCGAGAGATTGTCTATGTGCAGTGGACAAAAACCGCCTCATACCGTTCACCTACTTTTCCACTTCCAATGCAGTCGAATTGAGATTCAACGTATTCGGGATGAACGCTTCGGACGATTACGATACCCTCTATTTCGAAGGTAACTGGCGCTACATCAAGACGCCCGGGTGTAAAAAGAATTTGAGGTATAGAGGAGCCAACGGGGAGATAAGTTTCGTCTATCCGACGCCATATGATGAGGTAAATATAATCATGAATCAATTGAAATATGACCCGAAATATTCCTTAAATGCCTTAACGAATATACCCATTTTAATAAAACCTTTTTTTTTTAAATGCGAACATGAAAAGGGACCGATGGATTTAATATCGTAAACAATCAAACCAAACGTATCCATTCGAATAGCATGAACTTTACCAATATCCACTTTATTGCTCGTTCGATTCCCTTTTGTGTTTACCACCGACGTCTCTGATGTAAGTTCCTCAAGAATTGCGCTCAGGAATTCCGGCGGAAACGATCAGTAAACATGCGAGAGAGATTTAATCTGAAAGTAATATCAGGCGTTCCTTAACTCGCAAGAAGTAGGACAGGTTTCCTTCAATTTAGTCCTTTGATTTGTTGATTACGTCGAGAATTTTTATGACAATTCCCTCTTTATTATTCAATAAATTCTTATATTTCTCAAGATGCAGGCGTTACAAAATTCATATTAAAATGGCGAAACTGGAAGAGTTAATACAATTTACTGAAATCTGATTCTCAAAGGCATTAAAACCGTTCCATTCTATTTTCTCGATCGCCTAGAAAGTTTCTGATATTTTATACACACCAGGCGCGCCTATCTTCAGTTTTCATCTCTTTTGCTACATTCCTTCCGCCATTATATATTTGTGTTGAAGCGCGCAAACTGATAATTTAATAACGCCCCAAAAGAGAACTACATAAAATGAAGACAACAAATTTTCCAGAGCGAATACGGCCAAGTCCCGGAGTAATTGATCTTCTCCATTAAACCACAAACTATCCAATAATTCGTTTAAAACGAGGAAATTTCTACTGTACGTTTTTTTTTTTCTTCTTCTTCTTTCCGTTTAATTTTCCAAAGGTTTTGACTTCGTTTTAACTCATTTCCTCCCGTTATATCGAGGAGACAATTATTAACTGTGTAACTTCGGAGGAGCGAGAAAGAGCGGGTAACCGAGTTAACTAGCTAGTGGAGTTAATTTAACGAGAAAAGTGTCGAGAAAAGGTTCGCATTAACATAATTGTCATAAAAAAAGGGCGCTAACGAGGGTAGGGTGAAAAGTTCTCGACCTGATACACCGAGGACGCTCGATTCTGGAAGTATTTAGAACCATTTAGAATGATTAATATTGTAATTTTTCGACAACTTTTCACTTCGCCGTCGTATAACGAATTTATAAGTGGGTTATTGTTGTATTTCAGTTGAATTGCGAGGCCGATCCGAGGGTAATAATACCAGGATTGAACAAATTCCTGTACGTGAAAATACGAGGGAGCATGCTGAAGCACTCGACTAGAAAGAGGAACGCCACTGTGAAAACTATTTACACCGGCCAAAGTTGCGAAACTTCTAATAGAATTAGCGTGAGTATTATTAATTAATTGAAAAAAAAAAGAAATGTTTAAGAGAAAGAACAAGTGTCGTTTCTTATCCTGTGAAATGGCGTAGAGTTTCTGCGATGGATTTTATTAAGATTTGTAAAGAAATTGGAAGGGTTGGAAATTACGAGGGTAAATAGGGAAAATATCATGTAGAAATCGAACCACAAGTCTAATCTTAATAAAGTTTTAATACAGAGAAATTACGAATGAACTTTTTAACCGTAATACGATTATTTCCATTGTCATGTAAGCTTTCAAACGTAATTAAATTACTCGAAGAGTTTCGAACAATTTTCTACGACTTTGCCAAAACGAAATGATCGGTAAACTTTCAAGCACAATTAACGATATAGTTAAGTTACCCTAGCCAAAATACCAGGGGCGTCGAGAAAGTACGTTCCGTTTGGTAATTAAAAAAAATCCTGTAGATACATAACTTTTTCTTTTATATCTATATGTACATAGATAGAGAGGTTCCAAACGGAACTTACTTTCTAAATGCGCCTTATATGGTAAAATACCGAGTAAAAAGAGTCTTTCCAGGTACACACCAGTCTCTACTCGGCCGTTATCTGTCCGCAAGATTCCGGTTATCGGGATAACTTGGTGGAAGTCTTCTCCGACGGATGGAACGCTTACAAAGAGAAAGATCTCACCGTAGACGGACTGACATTAGATAAAATAGAAATCGATCGCTTGGGAACGGAACTATCCAAAACAATCACCGTGGAATTTCATGGAAAAGAAGAGGGAGAATACGGCGTTCAATGGCTGGAGCTAACGAGACGGTAAATTCTAAAAAACCTAATTAAATTAATTAAATTAATTTACGTAAAAACGAAACGAAAAAAAAAAATATATATATATATATTCGGGCCGGTATTACAGACGAGACTTGCCGCCCAACGGTTTGGGTTTATTCATGATGAAACCAGACGATTGTCAATATCGATGTCCGGAATTGGACGCTTGCATTAATTCGAGCGTTTGGTGTGATGGTATTGAAGATTGTCCATCGGGAATCGATGAAGCCATCACCCATTGTTCATTGTTGCTACAATTACCGCCCGTCTATTTGTTCTTCGGAGCTTTGGGGATGATACTATCAAGGTAAAAAATAATAATGATCGATTCGATATCTACTAATTGTCTAATCAGAATCATTTTAATTACTTCAGAATGAATCAGAATGAATCAGAACTATATACAGAATCATTTAGAACTGTCTAATAAAAACGAATGATGTATTTACAGCTTCCTGGCCGGCGTGATTATGTGGAAAACATGCAGGAGAAGACCGAGATCAATATTACAAACGAGGCTTAAAAGTCTCTCATCTGACACTGCCATTATCGACGATCGAGACGTGATTTGCTGACACAGCGACAATTCTGTAAGGTACGTCGAAATCGACAGGGTAACGACCGTCTGACCTACCCTACAGAACTTCGACCTACCCTACAGAACTGTGATTAGGAAATGCGTTTTTTATATTGCGAATTGATTGTTTCGTGACGAAAAAATCGTGCTGATTAATTGATTAAAATAAAATGTTGTTAAAGGAACTCTCCTTTTGTGTATGGTATAAGTCACACCAATCAATCAGTCAAGAGCGAGAGATTATTGTTTGGAAATTAACAATGTATATTAGGTAAGCTTTAATTTCGATTTAAAAAGTTTGGATAAGTTTCAAATTCGTTTATGCTAGTTTGTGAATTTTTAGTCCTGGACCAATAACTGAATTTTTCAAAGGACTTTCTCTCTCTTAGAGTTGTGATTTTCTATAGGGTCACTTGTTAGATTTATCAAATAGAGCTTTTTAATAATCGTATTTAACGTATCGGGCGTTTGGAAGACGATTATTAGGTATCTAAATGCAATCGAATCGATTTAGTGATTTATTAAATGTACAAAAGAAAAATGTTAATTAATTATCTATACATACATACATATAGAAATAGGTTGATATTTTTATTCCTGCTAAATTATCTTGTAAACGCCCTCTACGAAGAAATAAGAATGATATTGCTTGAATTAAAAAATAAAAAAGTTTAAGTGCATGAAATTTGCAGGGTGCCATCTAGATTTACAATAAGATAGTATAGACTTGTAAATAATTAAATAAATTTTGTAAATTAAGCTGATAAGTAGTTGAGAAAATTGTTACCTAAACTAAACGTCTGATTTGGAACTATCGAGAGGAAATAGATTTTAAAAACTATGATATACCTATGTTGATATTTTTCTCAAAAATTCAAAATTGTTTGTGTTTTATTGGAATTTTCTCAACTGGATAGGCACTGTACAATGTACAATGACTGAAAAAACACTGTTATTTTGTATATATACATTTAATTATTAGAAATCAAAAAAATCTAGTAACTTAGGTTATAAAATAAAAATCTCTATACCAAGTTTTCTGCCAGATAATTGTAATTTTTCGTTATTTTTTTTTGCAGCATATCAATATAAGTAAATAATTACGTGCAATACATTAACACTGCCCATTGATATTGTAAATTTTTAAATTTAAGTAAAATTTTCTTTTATATATATATAATAAAATCTCGCGTTAACCCACTTTAATTTATCTATTAAAAAATAAAAACGACAACTTTCTGTTATAAATGTTGTGCTTACAATAAAATAATTAAGAAATTATTTGTCATGAAATGGAATTTATTCGTATACAGTCCAGTTTCAGATCATTATAAAATGACTCATTCGTCAATTCCAATGTTATAAAAAATGGAGCAGGAGTTATGTCAAATATCAGCGGGGCGATATGAGTATTTAATATATGTGAATTAATTATTAACTATTAGTTGTATTATTAATATTTATGATGAATCAATCTATAACGATTTGAAATTGAACTGTAGGGTAGTAAAATGTGATACCGCAATGTATTTCATTGAAATGGAAAACTGCCTTTTATTTATTATTTATACAATATATAAATATCGCGTTTTTTTAATATGTAATTTGTTTCGTTACATATACGAGAAAGTATCGATAACATTCTTCGGAAATTGTAAAAAAATAATATTTTCCTCGTATAAAAGAAAAAAAATGTTTAAAATAAATTTAATAGTGTGAAAAAAGAGTGTGATCTGGTTTTTTAATGTTTGTTATGTTATCTATAAAGATCTTACTCTTTTTCTTCCTTTTTTTGTAAATATTCCGTTAAATATTATAGCTAAAAAATCAGCAAATTTCGAGAATTAGTTGGTCAGGTGCCCTGACAATAATATAAATAGATTTCTTTTAAGCTACCTCTATTTATAAAAAAAAATAATTATATTTATCCCGAATAGAGAACGATTTTGTTATGAAAAAAAAGTAAGTTGAAAGATTGAATTATTACCAACAAAGAAAAAAAATGTTTTGGGACGGTTGTACGAAATAAATTATTTTAAAAACTCAGAAATGTCGTTTTCATTTATTTATATCAATTTAGAAGTATCTAGAATCATATACAACGCTCCAGAATAGCCCTTTCTACCCTCCGATACCCTCTACCGATTCCCCGCTACCCTACGCAATGCTACCTTACGCTACCCTAAGCTCCGCTCCGCTAACTCTATTTCGCTCTATTCGATGAAATTAAGTGCTCATTGGCAACAATGTACAGATTTTGACCCTGTCAGAAAACCCGAATCTAGTTATATATAACCAGAATCTAGTTATATATAACCAGAATCTAGTTATATATCACCAGAATCTAGTAATAAATCACCAGAATCTAGTGATAAATCACCAGAATCTAGTGATAAATCACCAGAATCTAGTGATAAATCACCAGAATCTAGTAATAAATCACCAGAATCTAGTGATAAATCACCAGAATCTAGTGATAAATCACCAGAATCTAGTGATAAATCACCAGAATCTGGTAATAAATCACCAGAATCTAGTAATAAATCACCAGAATCTAGTGATAAATCACCAGAATCTAGTGATAAATCACCAGAATCTAGTAATAAATCACCAGAATCTAGTGATAAATCACCAGAATCTAGTAATAAATCACCAGAATCTAGTGATAAATCACCAGAATCTAGTGATAAATCACCAGAATCTAGTAATAAATCACCAGAATCTAGTGATAAATCACCAGAATCTAGTAATAAATCACCAGAATCTAGTGATAAATCACCAGAATCTAGTAATAAATCACCAGAATTTAGTGATATATCACCAGAATCTAGTAATAAATCACCAGAATCTAGTAATAAATCACCAGAATCTAGTGATAAATCGCCAGAATCTAGTGATAAATCACCAGAATCTAGTGATATATCACCAGAATCTAGTGATATATCACCAGAATCTAGTAATAAATCACCAGAATCTAGTAATAAATCACCAGAATCTAGTGACATATCACCAGAATTTAGTGATATATCACCAGAATCTAGTAATAAATCACCAGAATCTAGTGATATATCTCCAGAATCTAGTGATATATCACCAGAATCTAGTAATAAATCACCAGAATCTAGTAATAAATCACCAGAATCTAGTAATAAATCACCAGAATCTAGTGACATATCACCAGAATTTAGTGATATATCACCAGAATCTAGTAATAAATCACCAGAATCTAGTGATATATCTCCAGAATCTAGTGATATATCACCAGAATCTAGTAATAAATCACCAGAATCTAGTGATATATCACCAGAATCTAGTAATAAATCACCAGAATCTAGTAATAAATCACCAGAATCTAGTGATATATCACCAGAATCTAGTAATAAATCACCAGAATCTAGTAATAAATCACCAGAATCTAGTGATATATCACCAGAATCTAGTAATAAATCACCAGAATTTAGTGATATATCACCAGAATCTAGTGATCACCAGAATCTAGTAATAAATCACCAGAATCTAGTAATAAATCACCAGAATCTAGTGATATATCACCAGAATCTAGTAATAAATCACCAGAATTTAGTGATATATCACCAGAATCTAGTAATAAATCACCAGAATCTAGTAATAAATCACCAGAATCTAGTGATAAATCACCAGAATCTAGTGATATATCACCAGAATCTAGTGATATATCACCAGAATCTAGTAATAAATCACCAGAATCTAGTAATAAATCACCAGAATCTAGTGACATATCACCAGAATTTAGTGATATATCACCAGAATCTAGTAATAAATCACCAGAATCTAGTGATAAATCACCAGAATCTAGTAATAAATCACCAGAATCTAGTGATAAATCACCAGAATCTAGTGATAAATCACCAGAATCTAGTAATAAATCACCAGAATCTAGTGATAAATCACCAGAATCTAGTAATAAATCACCAGAATTTAGTGATATATCACCAGAATCTAGTAATAAATCACCAGAATCTAGTAATAAATCACCAGAATCTAGTGATAAATCACCAGAATCTAGTGATAAATCACCAGAATCTAGTGATATATCACCAGAATCTAGTGATATATCACCAGAATCTAGTAATAAATCACCAGAATCTAGTGATATATCACCAGAATCTAGTGATCACCAGAATCTAGTAATAAATCACCAGAATCTAGTAATAAATCACCAGAATCTAGTGATATATCACCAGAATCTAGTAATAAATCACCAGAATTTAGTGATATATCACCAGAATCTAGTAATAAATCACCAGAATCTAGTAATAAATCACCAGAATCTAGTGATAAATCACCAGAATCTAGTGATATATCACCAGAATCTAGTGATATATCACCAGAATCTAGTGATATATCACCAGAATCTAGTAATAAATCACCAGAATCTAGTGACATATCACCAGAATTTAGTGATATATCACCAGAATCTAGTAATAAATCACCAGAATCTAGTGATATATCTCCAGAATCTAGTGATATATCACCAGAATCTAGTAATAAATCACCAGAATCTAGTGATATATCACCAGAATCTAGTAATAAATCACCAGAATCTAGTGATATATCACCAGAATCTAGTAATAAATCACCAGAATCTAGTAATAAATCACCAGAATCTAGTGATATATCACCAGAATCTAGTAATAAATCACCAGAATTTAGTGATATATCACCAGAATCTAGTGATCACCAGAATCTAGTGATATATCACCAGAATTTAGTGATATATCACCAGAATCTAGTGATATATCACCAGAATTTAGTAGTATATCACCAGAATCTAGTGATATATTACCAGAATTTAGTGATATATCACCAGAATCTAGTGATATATCACCAGAATTTAGTGATATATCACCAGAATCTAGTGATCACCAGAATCTAGTGATATATCACCAGAATTTAGTGATATATCACCAGAATCTAGTGATATATCACCAGAATCTAGTGATATATCACCAGAATCTAGTGATCACCAGGAACTAGTGATATCTCACCAGAATCTAGTGATATCTCACCAGAATCTAGTGATATATCACCAGAATTTAGTAGTATATCACCAGAATCTAGTGATATATTACCAGAATTTAGTAGTATATCACCAGAATCTAGTGATATATCACCAGAATCTAGTGATCACCAGAATCTAGTGATATATCACCAGAATCTAGTGATCACCAGAATCTAGTAATATCACCAGAATCTAGTGATCACCAGAATCTAGTAATATGTCACCAGAATTTAGTAATATATCACCAGAATTTAGTAATAGTAGTAATAGTTTAGTAATAAAGCGATGTGACGTCACACGCGCTGGCACGGCGGCCGGCCGGGAATTCCTTTTTTTTGCTATAACTTTTGAACGGGTTAAGATATCGTTATCGGGTTTGTTTTGTTAGTTAAATGAAACTTAAATTAATAATTTTGAAAGAATAAATTTTTTTCGAAAACCCTATAGTTTCCGAGTAAACGGAGTGTATTTATTTAAAATTTTAATTCCGGTAAAATTTCATTTCCCTATAACATGGTGAAATGACTTTTTGAAGAAATGCAATTTGCGTGCAAAAATGGCAAAAAAATTAAAGAATTTGTGGTAAAAGTTTGAAAAAAATCGTTGGCGTAGTTTCGGAGATATCGACCGAAAATTCCAAAAAAGGCGTAATTTTCACAAAAATCCGGCTCGATATTTCGATAGATCTCGTCGAGTTACGTAGGATAGAATTTTTTTCCGATTTTTTCGTACGCTAATAAAGCCGTAAAAAAACATTCAGGGCAACAAAGCCCATTAGGGATGGGAAAAACCCATTATGAGTGGATGCATCTATCTGGATTCCCTGGGAATGAACGACAAACAGTCATTAAATAGTCATTAGACATCCAATCAATCACCAAATCGTAAACAATCTATTGTTTGCAACAATATAAAAACCGACGATCGAGCCACTGGGAATTCATTCTTCTCTGAGCCTCCGACTCGACCACATCTAAATTACTCGTTGTTATTTATTTATTTATTTTTTTTTTCAGTGTTCCATCGACGATACCATCGGCAGTGTTCCGCCCACCGAGGAGTCAACCCCAAGGAAAGATGACGCCCAACATATCTTTGAAGACATCAAGGAGAGACCGAAGTCCTCACTCACAACTCTTCCTGAGGGTACAAACTCCACGACATCAAATCGGACGAGCCCAAAACCGATGAATTCGACGACAACATCAACCATCCTGGAAACCAACATTCGCTTCATGGAGACGATGCCATTGATTTTACTACGACTGGAAAATGTCATCCCATCGAAGAATAATCCAACACTTCGTCCGCCGACATTTTCGGGAACGGATACCTAATTCAATACCTAAGAATACTGACTTCTTAGGTATCTTTTTGGGTATTGTATACACCAATATGTTTACCGGTAGGGTAGGGTGTTCTCCCGAGTGACGTCGAGCGTCGGCATACGGTTTTCTACGGCATATGGCAAAACTAAAGATGCATTTTGGGGACCCGTTGAATATCGAAGATTGTAAACAACGATTTTCCCCCGGTAAAGCCCATTAGGGATGGGAAAAACCCACTATGAGTGGATGCATCTACCTGGATTTCCTGGAAACGAACGACAAACAGTCATTAAATAGTCATTAGGCATCCAATCAATCACCAAATCGTAAACAATCTATTGTTTGCAACAATATAAAAACCGACACTCGAGCCACTGAGAATTCATTCTTCTCTGAGCCTCCGACTCGACCACATCTAATTTACTTGTTGTTATTTATTTATTTATTCATTTATTTTTCAGTGTTCCATCGGAGATACCATCGGCAGAGTTCCGCCCACCGAGGAGTTAACCCCAAGGAAACATGACGCCCAACATATCTTTGAAGACATCAAGGAGAGACCGAAGTCCTCACTCACAACTGTTCCTGAGGGTACGAACTCCAAGACATTAAATCGGACGAGCCCAAAACCGATGAATTCGACGACAACATCAACCATCCTGGAAACCAACATTCGCTTCATGGAGACGATGCCATTGATTTTACTACGACTGGAAAATGTCATCCCATCGAAGGATAATCCAGCACTCCTTCCGCCGACATTTCGGGAACGGATACCGATTCGCCAGAAGTTTTCGTAAATGATTTGCCGAAATATTTGAGGAATCAACAAATTCCGGTAGACGAATGGATCGTTACCTTGTCGTCTAGCCTTCACTGAGAAGCGAAGAAGGCAGGTGAAATGATTTTTTTGAAGAAACGCGATTTGCGTGGAAAAATGGCAAACAAAACAAAGAATATGTGGTAAAAATTTGAAAAAAATCGTTGGCGTAGTTTCGGAGATATCGGTCGAAAGTTCCAAAAAAGGCGTAATTGTAAACAACGATTTTCCCGGTAAACCCCATTAGAGATGGGAAAAACCCATTATGAGTGGATTAATCTACCTGGATTAACTAAGAACGAACGACAAACAGTCATTAAATAGTCATTAGGCATCCAATCAATCACCAAATCGTAAACAATCTATTGTTTGCAACAATATAAAAACCGACGATCGAGCCACTGGGAATTCATTCTTCTCTGAGCCTCCGACTCGACCACATCTAAATTACTCGTTGTTATTTATTTATTTATTTATTTTTTTTCAGTGTTCCATCAACGATACCATCGGCAGTGTTCCGCCCACCGAGGAGTCAACCGCCAACTACATACCAACACCACAGCAACACACGACCAGCAATGACCAGCGCAAATGAGATCCATCAACAACAACACAAACCAACGAAGGCAACAAGGAAGGGCAAACATCGACATGGACGGTATGGATACATCCATGTGAGAAGTAACTAGAGGTATACCATCTACCCCTTTACACATCTACTCCTCTATTCCTCTACTCCTATGTTCCTCTACTCCTCTATTCCTCTGCTCCTCCATTCCTCTGCTCCTCTATTCCTCTGCTCCTCTATTCCTCTGCTCCTCTATTCCTCTGCTCCTCTATTCCTCTGCTCCTCTGCTCCTCTATTCCTCTGCTCCTCTACTCCTCTATTCCTCTGCTCCTCTATTCCAGTAGAGTAAAGTAGAGTTGAGTAGAGTTGAGTAGAGTTGAGTAGAGTTGAGTAGAGTTGAGTAGAGTTGAGTAGAGTAGAGTTGAGTAGAGTTGAGTAGAGTAGAGTTGAGTAGAGTTGAGTAGAGTTGAGTAGAGTTGAGTAGAGTTGAGTAGAGTTGAGTAGAGTTGAGTAGAGTTGAGTAGAGTTGAGTAGAGTTGAGTAGAGTTGAGTAGAGTTGAGTAGAGTTGAGTAGAGTTGAGTCCCCTCTACTTCTTTACTCCTATACTCCCCTACTCCTCTACTCCCCCTACTCCTATACTCCCCCTACCCTCTCTACTCCCCTACCCTCTCTACTCCCCTACCCTCTCTACTCCCCTACCCTCTCTACTCCCCTACCCTCTCTACTCCCCTACCCTATCTACTTCCCTACCCTCTCTACTCCCCTACCCTCTCTACTCCCCTACCCTCTCTACTCCCCTACCCTCTCTACTCCCCTACCCTCTCTACTCCCCTACCCTCTCTACTCCCCTACCCTCTCTACTCCCCTACCCTCTCTACTCCCCTACCCTCTCTACTCCCCTACCCTCTCTACTCCCCTACCCTCTCTACTCCCCTACCCTCTCTACTCCCCTACCCTCTCTACTCCCCTACCCTCTCTACTCCCATACCCTCTCTAGTAGGTTATCTATCTAGTAGGGTAGGGTAGGGTAGGGTAGGGTAGGGTAGGGTAGGGTAGGGTAGGGTAGGGTAGGGTAGGGTAGGGTAGGGTAGGGTAGGGTAGGGTAGGGTAGGGTAGGGTAGGGTAGGGTAGGGTAGGGTAGGGTAGGGTAGGGTAGGGTAGGGTAGGGTAGGGTAGGGTAGGGTAGGGTAGGGTAGGGTAGGGTAGGGTAGGGTAGGGTAGGGTAGGGTAGGGTAGGGTAGGGTAGGGTAGGGTAGGGTAGGGTAGGGTAGGGTAGGGTGGGGACCGAATGGCCGGGTTTTGGGACGCAGTAATCCCAGTGGGTCTCAGTAGGTGCGGTGAGGTGCCCATACTTACCGTACAATAAAACGCTGAGCCCGCAGTCCTGTGTGGACGAACCGGCAAATCCTATCTCCACCTCCTCGCGGTGGTCCCTGGTAATGCGCGGCGTGCTGTGGAAGTACGTCTCGTAGCCAACGGAGAAGGGTTATGGCGAGTTTCCGGCGCCTGAAATAAAAAACTGGAATTAGTGGGCTAAGGGAAGGAAAACCCTGACAGAAAACCCGTAATCTAAGCTTGGGAAACTGCGGTGAGGGATTTGAAGGCTCCACGTTACGGAGTCGCGAGCAGCCCCCCGGCACCATGGCGAGGGTGTGCGGGGTAGGCGGAAGCAAGGCCTTGCCGGGGTACGGGCGCACTGCCCCGGTGGACTGTCATTTCGGCCCTACTCGTGGGAATTGAATGGATAATCAAAGTAATAAAACAAAACAGACAGAGGAGAAGAAGGAGAATGTAGAAGAAGGGGAAGTAAAGATTTTTCGGGCTAAAACAGCTTTGGCGAGGACACCACCTCCTACTCGAAGGTTATTGTTCGAAAGGACGGAAAGATCGAACTCCGTGGGGGGAAAGAGGGCAAGAGAGGATGAAGAAAAAGATGAGCTGGATGAGGTAAAGGGGACGGCACTGAGACTGACGCTGACGATGGAAAAGGTCATGAAATTGCTGGAAGAAAATCCTAACACACAGAGACAACTAAGGGAGGCGATTAAGGATTCGAAAGGGCAGATGGAAAGGTTAAACAAGAGAATAGGAGCACTGGAAGCTAGGTTAGCACAAAGGAGCGGAGGGATTAAAACAATTGTTGTGCAGGAGACGATTAGTAAGAATTCGGTAAGAGAGGAGATTGAAAGGGTTCTGGACGCCCCGGGGGGGGTAGAGGAACTGAAGGGATGTGTTAAAAAGGATTGGCCTGTGGAAGTGTATAGGAAAGTAAAGGAAGTTAAAGGTACCTGGGGAGCGCTAAAGGATCAAGGGTCGACGGTAATGATTGTAAACTCCAAAGCAGTAGGAAGCAGAGTTGTGGAGGACTGTGCGAAGGAATTTGAAGACCTAGAGGAAATCGTGAGAGAAAACGAGGGTCAAGTAGAGCCGATTGTGTATACGAGAGCCAGAGTGGTTAAAGGAGTTAAGAGGGAAAAGACCAAGACAGTATACGTTGTACCATATAAGGCGTCGGGGGTCCTGGAAGAAGATGTGGTGACGTTGGTAGAGAGATTTAAGGAACTAAAGGAGGAAATGAAAACGGGGGATAAGACACAGAAGTTAGTAGTGGTGGGGGATGACGAGGTCGAGAGAGAGAACATAAAGAAAACATTGGAGTACGTTTTCCGAAAGGAGGAGGTAGATTCGATCATGGTAGTGGGAAAGTACGGTAGAAGGCAAGAGAAGGCAACTGAAAAAATAATTGTGAAGGCTGGGGAAGGCTCGTATGTTGAGGCACTAAAAACGCTGAAACAGAAGGTAAATCCGAAAGACCTGGGAATTGGTATAAAAGCCGTACAGAGAACTGCAAAAGGAGACCTCCTTCTGGAAGTGAAAGGAAATAGAAAGGAAGCAGAAAGGTTCAAGGAAGAGATAGTAAAGAACATGAAGAGCAAGGTGGAAATGGTAGAAAGGTCAAAGGCCATACACATTTCGGACATAGAGGGGGATGTGACGGATGCAGATATCAGGGAAGCCTTAGAAAGGGAGGTTGGAGCGGGATTTAAAGGAGATGTGAAGGTGTCGCTAAAAGAAGGATATAAGGGCAGCCAAACAGCCATGGTTACGGTGGATAAAGATGTTGCGAGGCGCCTAGTGGATAAGGGGTGTATAGTACGCCGCTGGGGAAGCTGGACCATTAGGGAGAAAATTAACATTCCTAGATGTTTTAAATGTCAGGAATTAGGACACAGAACTAACGAGTGCAAGGGACAAGAGAAGAAGCATGTGTGCTTTAACTGCGGTAAAAGTGATCATAAGGTGGAGGAGTGTAAAAATGAAAGCTACTGTGGGAAATGCGATAAGGTAGGACATAGAGAAGACAGCATGAAATGTCCAACGTATAGGGGAATGGTGTATGACAAACTGAATGGGCGGATTGGGAGGAGCGGAAGTAACCAGTAATGAAGGTAATACAAATAAATGTTGGACGCAGTAGAGCGGCGCATGATGTGGTGGAGGCAAAAGCGGCAAGGGATGGGGTGGATCTAATACTTTTTCAGGAACCAAACAAAAATCTAATTAAGGGTGGGGGGCTGATCAGTGACCTAAGGGGGGACGTAGCAGTTAAATGCAGGAATAGGAGCGCAGGAGTTGTTTCACACCAAGTGGGACAAGGATATGTTAAAATAAGATTTCGGGACAAAAACGTATATAATTGCTATATCTCGCCTAATGTTACACTAAAGGAATTCAAAGATTTTATAGATGAGGTAATGACCGATGTAAGGAATGAAAGAGGGAGAAGCGTAATTGGGGGAGATCTGAATGCTAGCTCTATTCTATGGGGGGCAAAGAGGAGTAACGAGAGGGGTAAATATATAGAAGAATGGTTGGAAGCACTAGACATGGTTGTGTTGAATAATGGGAAGGCAACTTTTGAGAGAGGAAGGTCCAAGACGCACATAGATGTCACGATAGCTAGCGCGAATACTGCCGGAAAAATAACCAAGTGGGACGTGGTGGATGAGGAATCTTTTAGCTTACATAAAATGATCATATATGAAATGGGCGGAGCAAAAACAAAGCATACAGAATGGAAGGGCAGGATGGAACTGGATAAGGAAATAGTGAGGAATATTTTGGCCTTAATAGATACCAGCGGCGATTGGACCGTCACCAGACTAATGAAATGCCTGAAATCAAGCCAGGAGATTGCCTCAAAGAAAACGGGAATAAGAATGGACGCGCAACCATATTGGTGGAATACGGAAATAGAGGAGTTACGGGAAAGGTGCAACAAGGCGCGCAGAATAGCCAAAAGGTCGAATCGGAGGAGAGAAGGAAATGAAAGTTTGCAAGCAGCAGCTAACTCACTGTATAAGGCGGAAAAGAGCGCGTACAAAGCAGCTATACGCAAATCAAAGAGGCTCCAATGGAAGACTCTTTGCGAACAAGTGGAGGAAGACCCGTGGGGGAAGGCATACCAAATAGTGAGGGGAAAAATATCGATGCCACAATATATAATGCCAAAGGAGGAGAAGCACAGAAGGGTCCGGGAACTGTTTCCTATCAGAGTGGATTTAGGATGCATTAATATTGAGCGCGTGTTCAGGGCTCCAGCCTTTACGATGGGGGAATTGGAGGCAGCGGTTGGAAAGCTCAAGGCAGGGAAGGCTCCGGGTCCTGATAAGATAAGTACGGAATTGATAAGGGAGGTGATGCAGGCGATGCCAGAGACGATCCTGGGAGTGTTCAATGAGCTACTAAGGAGGCAGGAATTTCCCAAGTGCTGGAAAGTGGCGGAGGTGGTGTTGATTCCAAAAGGCACGAATACGAATGTAGATGCAGAAAGGGCATATAGGCCTATCTGCCTAATAAGTATAGTGGGAAAGGTGTATGAGCGAATGTTGAAAGGTAGATTGGAGGATGAATTGGAAGAGTGTAAGGCCATAAGCGAGACTCAGTTTGGTTTCAGGAAAGGGCGATCGACGGTGGATGCGGTATTATGGGTGATAGATAGAATAAATGAAGTGAGAGGAGGATGGGTATCGGTAATTTTACTGGATGTGAGAAATGCTTTTAACATGGCAAGGTGGAGCAGGATTAGGGAGAACCTACAAAGAATCGGAGTCAGCGATTATATAGTTGCTACTATAAATAATTACCTAAAGGATAGGTCTGTAAAAACGGGAATGGGGAGGATGGAGGTGACGCAAGGAGTCCCGCAGGGATCAGTGCTAGGGCCCATGTTGTGGAATGTCCTCTACGATGGGGTTCTGAGGCTGGACCTGCCACGGGGTTGCCAGACAGTTGCCTACGCTGATGATCTGGCATTGGTTGTAAAGGCCTGTGACCAGCGTCAGATGGTGGAAAATGCTAACGAGGCCCTTGAGAATATTAGTAGGTGGATGAGCAGGAACGGACTGGCACTGGCGGCCGACAAAACGGAGGCTGTGGTTTTTAGGAAAGGAAGTCGGGAAAAGAGGGAACAAACAATATTTAAAGTAGGATCTGCTACCATAGCTCCTACGAGAGCAATGAAGTACCTAGGAGTGTGGCTGGACGAAGACCTTACATACAAACGGCATATAAAGGAAATGGTGGATAAGGGGGAGAGGATGGTTGGAGACCTAACGAAAATTATGCCTAGGACGTATGGGGCAGGGAACCACAAAAGGAGGATCTTGAACAACGTGCTGCAGTCAGTATTGTTATATGCTGCCCCCGCATGGAGCAGTGCGATTAAAGTAAAGAGTTACCTGCAGATGATAACAACAACGCAGCGGAAGATGCTGATTAGGGTCTCGTGTTCGTACGTAACAGCGCCGACGGAAGGACTGTACGTAATCAGCGGAATTATTCCCATTGAGTTGCTAGTGAGAGAGAGAGAGCTTGTATACAAAGGTTTGGACAAGGGGGGTAGCAAGGGAAAGAACTCTGGATGAGTGGCAGGATAGGTGGAGGCATGATAGTGGAGTGGCTGGGTGGACGAAAAGGCTCATTAGCGACATCAAACCATGGTGGGAATGCAGGCATCGGCAGGTGGATTTCTATCTCGCTCAAGTGCTCACTGGACATGGCTGCTTTATGCAGTATGTCCATAGAATACAGAAGCGGGATAGCGATAAATGTATGTACTGCGAGAAGAGCGATACCGCAGAGCATACTCTCTTCGAGTGTGTGAGATGGGCTGAGAGCAGGGAATGGGTGATGAAAAAGGTTGAAAGGATAATGACGCCAGATGACATAGTCAAGGTTATGATTGAGAGTGAGAGTGCATGGACTGTAATACACGAATGGGTGAGGGAAATTCTGAAAGCGAAAGAGAAGGATGAAAGGAATGTGATGGTATGATAGAGGAAACGCTGGAGACGCTTGTTGAGTGCCAGAGATGGTGATCCGAGCGGTTCCGGTTAGCGTGGATGGAGACAGGTTTTTTTAGTGGGTATTGAAGCCTGAGTCCCACACTCCCCGGCCGCACAACAACAGGCCGGGCGTGCGTAAATGCATTTTTTCCTGTCTTAAAAAAAAAAAAAAAAAAAAAAAAAAAAAAAAAAAAAAAAAAAAAAAAAAAAAAAAAAAAAAAAAGGGTAGGGTAGGGTAGGGTAGGGTAGGGTAGGGTAGGGTAGGGTGGGGTCCGAATGGCTGGTACCTGGGTCTCAGAGGTGTTCCGGATTGCCGATGTCCGGGACGCATTAAAACTTTGAGTAACGCCCAAAGGCGCCCATATGCGGCCCATAGTCTTGAAAAGGCTGTTGAAATAGTCCTGAAAAGGACTGTTGAGATAGCCTCGAAAAGACTTACCGGCAAATCCTATCTCCACCTCCTCGTGGTGGACCCTGGTAATGCGTGTTCCGCATCTTATGATGCGCGTCACGTAGCCAACGGAGAAGGGTGAAAGGCGAGTTTCCGGCGCCATAACGGGAACCTATTGGCTAAGGGAAGGAAAACCCTGAAAAAAAACCCTCCGGGATACCGGCCGAAATCCCGGAGTACATAGGCCTAGGGGAAGGAAAACCCTGAAAGAAAAATAACCCGCAACCCAAGGTGTCACGCGACCCGTGCCGAAGGGTGAATGGCCATGCGTATAGTTGGTCTCGAACGGAGCCTCCGGGATACCGGGCGACCTCCCGGAGTACGTAGCCTTACCCATGCACGCGGGGCTCTGCATGGGTGGACCTTGCTTCCCTAGCTACTCGTGGGATTAGACATGGAGGGAAATTCAAAAAAAATAAATACAACGGGGGGCGACCAGCCCGAAATTGGCCGCACAGACATGAAGAGTATAAGGAAACTGCCGTACAGCAGATTAAACTTAACCGAGGAATACTTACCAAGATGTAATTCGCTCGTCTCAACGGAGGAAACACGGAAAAAGAGGAAGGTACTGGATACTTCGTTTACAAGTAGTGGGAAAGACAATATGTACGAACACCCTTACAGAAGGAAAGAAAATCCGGAAGCAGGATGCCTGATAGAAGCGATCGAAACGGTCCAGAAGCAGGTGGAGGAATTGCAAAAGAGGATAAAGGAAATGCCCAACACGCACAAAGGGATAAAAGAGCTAGCGGAAAAAATGAGGTACAATGCCCTTACCTTCGACAGAACAATAGTAAAAACGCTCTTGGACAAAATTAAATACAACGAAGAGGACAAGATGCTATACGATGTAGAAATACAAACGGAGCGTGAAGAGGGAAATAAATGCGACGCTTGCACACAGACGGATCCCTGGATACCGGAAGGAGGATTGGGAACACTGGAAGGAATAGACTCCATAGACGATTTACAGAAAGTTATAGATAAAGATTGGCACGAAAATCTGTTCCAAAAAACAGAAATAATTGTTGGAAACCCAACTCTAACAAACGACGAAGTCGTCAAAGTGGTTTTTGTGGAACCCGCGGACCGAGAAATGAACGGGAGTGTACAGAGACTGTACAAAAATAAATTTGCAGACATTATTCAACTAAACGGGGACTTCGAAGTAATGGAGCAAAAAATTGTGTTAAAATCGCTGAACAAAGAGATAATCCGAAAGATAATTAAAATAGAATACGACGGGACGCTGGAATGCATATGGCGACAGCTGACAAGGCTAAAGGAAGAAACCCAAGATGCGGATAAAGTGGCTATACACCACTTAGAAAAAATATCGGTGCCGACACTAAGGAAAGTGTGCGAGGCAATATTCAAAAATGGAAACACGAAAATAGGAATTTTCACGACGTCAAGAAGAAAGGAAACAGACGAAAAAGGTTTCTACAAGAAGGAACGCAAAACATACGGCATAATTGTGAATCAGGAGGTGGAGAAATATGCGGATGTCTTAACCAGCGTTAAAGGTATAATTAAAAACGATCCGAAAATGGCGGATGTTGTGAGAAATATTAGGAGTACACGGGACGGGAAAATGATGATTACCATCGATAAGGATAAGGAAATCCTAAAGAAAATAAGCAAAGCGGTGGAAAAGGAAACGGGTGTGAGAACTAGACAACTCGGAGGACAGGAAAATCAAGAGGTACTACACATAAGAAACATGGATGCGCAAGCGACCAAAGACGACCTTATAGACGCATTGAAGACAGCAGGATGCTGGAACGAAGACGAAATTAGACTGAGCGAATTTAGGCCGCAGTCAAATAAGACTCAAGCAGTCACAGTGATTGCTGATAGGAAAATAGCGGACAACATACTGGAAAAAGGGTATGTAAAGGTGGGAGTAGTTAAATGTCGGATAGAAAGAAGGCACAAAATAAAGAAATGCCTCAAATGTTGGTCATATGACCACTTTACTAGGGAGTGCCGCGAGCCAGAGAAGCCACCAAAGTGTTTTAAATGTGGTGAGGAAGGTCACGTAGTCAAGGACTGTGCTAACGAAGAAGCATGCCCTACATGCCAGGAAAAAGGACACGTGGCGGGAACATTTAAATGTCCGATATTTAAAAAGGCCATCAAGGAAGCGAGGAACAAGGAGAGAGGCATTAGAAGGCAGACGTCGAAAATTTCTACCACATCTACAGTAGGAGAAATTGAGGATTTCGGGAACATGGAATCGGAAAGTGAGGATCTTGACAAGCGTCAATCGACAGCAGGAAATGGAGAAGAGGGAAGAAAAGAGTGGTACTGCTTGGAAGCAAGGGTAGACACGCCTGATAAATGACTCTCGGACTCTCTACTTTACACCTATTTATATATTTATTTATTTACACCTATTTACATACATCTATTTACAACTTTACATATTTATCTATATTTATACATATACTTACTTTATACTCACCCCTTAACCGGATCGCAGCTGACCTGTAGAAATACCTGTAAAAGAAAGATCATATTATGAACAGCAAATTACGTATACTTCAAACAAATCTAGGCCGTGCAAGGGCGGCACATAGCATTGTGGAAGGAATTGCAACTAAGAGGGAAATAGATATTCTAATAGTCTCGGAGCCGAACAAAAGGATAGTAGAACAAAAAGGATGGGTAACAGACAATATGGCAGCTGTGGCAATAAATATAAGAAATAAAAACTGCGGAATTAAGCAAATACGTAAGGAAAATCTTTTCATCGTCGTGGAGTTCAAACAAATGCACCTAATCTGCTGTTACATCAGTCCTAATATATCTCTCCAAGCTTACGAAGAAATAACAGACAATATTATGATAAATGCTAGTCGACTAAATAGTAACCATATAATCATAGCAGGCGACATTAACAGTAAGTCTACAAAATGGGGATCACCGTATGGAGATGCTAGGGGAGATGTATGGGTAGACTGGATGTCAGCATTGAATATGGAAGCAGTTAACAATGGACAAGCAACGTTTCAAAGAGGACAAACGAGTAGCCATATAGATGTCACATGTGCGTCAGCTCATCTGTTAGGAAAAATTAAGAAATGGGAAGTTCTGGACGAGGAAATATACACAGACCATAAACACATATATTTCGAAATAGAAGGCACAGTCACTGGTACACGGAACAAATGGTATGGGCAAAACATATATGACATCGATAAATTTGCGAAAGGGATAGAAACGTTACCTGCATGTAATTCACCAGAACAGTTGATAAACGCGGTTAAGAAGGAAATGGCGAAATCAAAAATAGGAAATAGAAACCCTAGCCGCAGCATTCCATATTGGTGGACATCCGAGATCAGAGATAAAAAAGCCTACTGTGTGAAATTAAGACGGAAAATAACAAGACCTCGACAGCAAGGAAACGAAGAAATCATAAAAACCATCAAAGCAGAATTAAAGATGTCCAAGAGGGAGCTAAAAAAGATGATTAACAAAAGCCAAAGAACCTGCTGGAAAAACATAATAGAAGATCTAAACCAAGACATATGGGGGCAAGGGTACGCAATCGTCACTAAAAGTCTAAAACCCAACTTACCATACGCTTTGCCAATAGATAAAAAAGTCGAGATAGCTTCACACCTGTTTCCTAACATATCAAATAATGTCCACACAGTTAAATCAAGGCGTACAAAGAAAAAAGAAAATATTCCACTATTCACCCTGGACGAGTTAATCGACGTAGCTCACAAACTAAAACCGAAGAAGGCGCCGGGACCCGACGGAATATCACCGGAAATTATAAAATTGATAATCGCTGGCAGACCGGATATAGTACTGAAAGTAATGAACAACCTGCTTACCAGTCAGAAATTCCCAGACAAGTGGAAATTATCTAAACTTGTACTAATTCTGAAACCCCAAAAACCGATCGAACAGCTGAACTCCTACAGACCGATATGTTTATTGGACGTACTAGGAAAAATATTGGAAGGTTTAATTAAAGGAAGAATAGAGTTGAAAATAGAACCGTCGGGACTCTCAGATAGACAATATGGTTTCCGCAAAGGCAGGTCAACAACTGATGCTGTAAAATGGGTCATAAATACAACGCAGACTTCGGAGTATAAGTGGGTCGCCCTTATCACGTTCGACGTACAAAATGCCTTTAATACAGCTAATTGGAATTTAATAATACAAGCGTTAAAGGACAAAGGAGTACAGGAATATATCGTTGCACTGATAGAGGATTATTTCCGTGGAAGGAGAGTTAGGATTGATGCAGGACACGTACTGGAAACAACATCTGGAGTTCCCCAAGGGTCAGTCCTAGGACCTACCCTTTGGAACCTCCTGTATGACTCCGTGTTAAGAGTTGAACTTCCAAAAGGTTGTACTACCATAGCTTTCGCCGACGACCTCGCTTTATTGGTAGAGGCAAAGGATAAGGGAGAACTGGTAATGGCGGCAAACGAAGCAACGGCGAGAATAATCGATTGGATAAAGATGCACGATCTGAAATTGTCCTATCAAAAGTCCGAGTCAGTAATACTTAAAGGAACAAACCAGAGAAGAATAAGGGAACTAATAAAGTTTAAGATCGGACCCCAGGAAATAATACCGAAGACGTCTTTGAAATACTTGGGAATACATCTAGGGCATAAGATCTCATTCGGAGAACACGTACGACAAATCTGTAGAAAAGCCAACGAAAAGCAGACAATCTTATCCAAACTAATGCCGAATATTGGAGGACCCGATAGTCTGAAAAGGGAAGTATTAGTAGGGGTGGTAAACTCCATCCTGTTATATGGAGCGGCGGTGTGGGCAGATGTGTTGAAATTCGCAAGATACAAGGAGATGCTAATACGAACGCAACGAAGAGCACTGCTAAGAATAGCAAGCGCCTACAGGACGGTATCTATGGATGCTTTAAGCGTGATTACCGGAATTGTGCCAATCGACCTGCAGATAACCGAGAGAGAAAGCATTTATAGAAACAAGTCTGACAGCCAATTTGGGAAAAAAGAAGCGAGAGAATTAAGCATCTCCACATGGCAGGAAAGGTGGAATAACTTAGTCCATAAGGCGCAGTGGACTAAACGATTAATACCGCAAATCGACGACTGGCTAAACTGCAAATTTAGACGGATTGACCACTATATTACGCAATTTCTAACGGGCCACGGTTCATTCCAAACATTCGTCAAAAGGATCGGGAAAACCAGCGATGAAAGTTGTTACTACTGCCAAGAACAAGACACAGCTGAACACACCTTTTTTAAATGCGTTCGTTTCGATGGAAATAGAATAGAAATACAAGAAATAGTTGGTAAAGAACTGACTCCCGAAAATATAATACCAACGATGCTAAAAAACAAAGAAACCTACGACGGTATATGCAAATATGTAACTAAGGTTATAAAACAAAAAATGATGGACGAGAGAGAGCGAGGAAAAAGAGGGAACACGGAATAAGGTAGAACGGACAACCCATGTAGCTCCGACGAAAACCAGAAATGGTAGTTCCGGACTACATAGAGGGTAACCAGAGGTGGTTTTAGTGGGTAAACAAGGCTTGCACACCCCGCCTTGGAGTCCTCACACTACCGGGGAAGGGAGGAACCTGTACCCGGTGTGCATAAAGCATTTCCACCCGACAAAAAGGGTAGGGTAGGGTAGGGTAGGGTAGGGTAGGGTAGGTAGGGTAGGGTAGGGTAGGTAGGGTAGGGTAGGGTAGGGTAGGGTAGGGTAGGGTAGGGTAGGGTAGGGTAGGGTAGGGTAGGGTAGGGTAGGGTAGGGTAGGGTAGGGTAGGGTAGGGTAGGGTAGGGTAGGGTAGGGTAGGGTAGGGTAGGGTAGGGTAGGGTAGGGTAGGGTAGGGGTAGGGTAGGGTAGGGTAGGGTAGGGGTAGGGTAGGGTAGGGTAGGGTAGGGTAGGGTAGGGTAGGGTAGGGGGTAGGGTAGGGTAGGGTAGGGTAGGGTAGGGTAGGGTAGGGTAGGGTAGGGGTAGGGTAGGGTAGGGTAGGGTAGGGTAGGGTAGGGTAGGGTAGGGTAGGGTAGGGTAGGGTAGGGTAGGTAGGGTAGGGTAGGGTAGGGTAGGGTAGGGTAGGGTAGGGTAGGGTAGGTAGGGTAGGGTAGGGTAGGGTAGGGTAGGGTAGGGTAGGTAGGGTAGGGTAGGGTAGGGTAGGGGTAGGGTAGGGTAGGGTAGGGTAGGGTAGGGTAGGGTAGGTAGGGTAGGGTAGGGTAGGGTAGGGTAGGGTAGGGTAGGGTAGGGTAGGGTAGGGTAGGTAGGGTAGGGTAGGGTAGGGTAGGGTAGGGTAGGGTAGGGTAGGGTAGGGTAGGGTAGGTAGGGTAGGGTAGGGTAGGGTAGGGTAGGGTAGGGTAGGGTAGGGTAGGGTAGGGTAGGGGTAGGGTAGGGTAGGGTAGGGTAGGGGTAGGTAGGGTAGGGTAGGGTAGGGTAGGGTAGGGTAGGGTAGGGTAGGGTAGGGTAGGGTAGGGTAGGGTAGGGTAGGGTAGGGTAGGGTAGGGTAGGGTAGGGTAGGGTAGGGTAGGGTAGGGTAGGGTAGGGTAGGGTAGGGTAGGGTAGGGTAGGGTAGGGGAGGGGAGGGTAGGGTTGGGTAGGGTAGGGTAGGGTAGGGAGGGTAGGGTAGGGTAGGGTAGGGTAGGGTAGGGGTAGGGTAGGGTAGGGTAGGGTAGGGTAGGGTAGGGTAGGTAGGGTAGGGTAGGGTAGGGTAGGGTAGGGTAGGGTAGGGTAGGGTAGGGTAGGGTAGGGTAGGGTAGGGTAGGGTAGGGTAGGGTAGGGTAGGGTAGGGTAGGGTAGGGTAGGGTAGGGTAGGGTAGGGTAGGGTAGGGTAGGGGAGGGTAGGGGAGGGTAGGGGAGGGGAGGGTAGGGTAGGTGGTTGGGTAGGGTAGGGGTAGGGTAGGGTAGGGTAGGGTGGTAGGGTAGGGTAGGGTAGGGTAGGGTAGGGTAGGGTAGGGTAGGGTAGGGTAGGGTAGGGTAGGGTAGGGTTGGGTAGGGGAGGGTAGGGGTAGGGTAGGGTAGGGGTAGGGTAGGGTAGGGTAGGGTAGGGTAGGGTAGGGTAGGGTAGGGTAGGGTAGGGTAGGGTAGGGGAGGGGAGGGGTAGGGTGGGTAGGGTAGGGTAGGGTAGGGTAGGGTAGGGTAGGGTAGGGGTAGGGTAGGGTAGGGTTGGGTAGGGGTTGGGGTAGGGTAGGGTAGGGTAGGGTAGGGTAGGGTAGGGTAGGTAGGGTAGGGTAGGGTAGGGTAGGGTAGGGTAGGGTAGGGTAGGGTAGGGTAGGGTAGGGTAGGGTAGGGGTAGGGTTGGGTAGGGTAGGGTAGGGTAGGGTAGGGTAGGGTAGGGGTAGGGTAGGGTAGGGTAGGGTAGGGTAGGGTAGGGTAGGGTAGGGTAGGGTAGGGGTAGGGTAGGGTGGTAGGGTAGGGTAGGGTAGGGTAGGGTAGGGGTGGGTAGGGTAGGGTAGGGTAGGGTAGGGGGTAGGGTAGGGGTAGGGGGTAGGGTAGGGTAGGGTAGGGTAGGGTAGGGTAGGGTAGGGTAGGGTAGGGTAGGGTAGGGTTGGTAGGTAGGGTAGGGTAGGGTAGGGTAGGGTAGGGTAGGGTAGGGTAGGGGTAGGGTGGTAGGGTAGGGTAGGGTAGGGTAGGGTAGGGTAGGGTAGGGTAGGGTAGGGTTGGGTAGGGTTGGGGTAGGGTAGGTGGTAGGGTAGGGTAGGGTAGGGTAGGGTGGTAGGGTTGGGTAGGGTAGGGTAGGGTAGGGTAGGGTGGTAGGGTAGGGGTAGGGTAGGGTTGGGTAGGGTAGGGGGGGTGGGTGGGTAGGGTAGGGTAGGGGTAGGGTTGGGTGGGTAGGGTAGGGTAGGGTTGGGTAGGGTTGGGTAGGGTAGGGTAGGGTAGGGTAGGGTAGGGTAGTGGTGTAGGGTAGGGTAGGGTAGGGTAGGGTAGGGGTGGGTGGTAGGGTAGGGTAGGGTAGGGTAGGGTAGGGTAGGTAGGGTAGGGTAGGGTAGGTAGGGTAGGGTAGGGTAGGGTAGGGTAGGGTAGGGTAGGGTTGGGTAGGGTAGGGTAGGGTTGGGTAGGGTAGGGTAGGGTAGGGTAGGGTGGGTAGGGGTAGGGTAGGGTAGGGGTAGGGTAGGGTAGGGTGTTGGTAGGGTTGGGTAGGGTAGGGTAGGGTAGGGTAGGGTAGGGGTTGGGGTAGGGTAGGGTAGGGTAGGGTAGGGTAGGGTGGGTAGGGTAGGGTAGGGGTAGGGTTGGGTAGGGTAGGGGGTAGGGTAGGGTAGGGGTAGGGTAGGGTAGGTGGGTAGGGTAGGGTAGGGTAGGGTAGGGTAGGGTAGGGGTAGGGTAGGTAGGGTAGGGTAGGGTGGGTAGGGTAGGGTAGGGTAGGGTAGGGTGGGTAGGGTAGGGTAGGGTAGGGTAGGGTAGGGTAGGGTGGGTAGGGTAGGGTAGGGGGTAGGGTAGGGTAGGGTAGGGTAGGGTGGTGGGTAGGGTAGGGTAGGGTAGGGTAGGGTAGGGTAGGGTAGGGTAGGGTAGGGTGGGTAGGGTGGGGGTAGGGTGGGTAGGGTGGGGGGTGGGTGGGTGGGTAGGGTTGGGGTAGGGTGGGTGGGTAGGGTAGGGTAGGGGTGGGGTGGGTAGGGGTAGGGTAGGGGTAGGGTAGGGTAGGGGTGGGGTAGGGTAGGGTAGGGTTGGGTGGGTAGGGTTGGGGTAGGGTGGGGTAGGGTGGGTAGGGTAGGGTAGGGGGTAGGGTAGGGTAGGGTGGGTGGGTAGGGTAGGGTAGGGTAGGGTAGGGTAGGGTAGGGTAGGTGTAGGGTAGGGTGGTAGGGTAGGGTAGGGTAGGGTAGGGTTGGGTGGGGTAGGGTAGGGGTAGGGTTGGGTAGGGTAGGGTTGGGGTGGGTAGGGTGGGGTTGGGTAGGGGTGGGTTGGGGTAGGGTAGGGTAGGGTAGGGTGGGTAGGGTTGGGTAGGGTGGGTAGGGGTGGGTGGGTTGGGGTAGGGTTGGGTAGGGTAGGGTAGGGTAGGGTTGGGGTAGGGTAGGGTAGGGTGGGGTAGGGTAGGGTTGGGTAGGGTGGGGTGGGGTAGGGTAGGGTAGGGTAGGGTAGGGTAGGGGAGGGTGGGTAGGGTGGGTAGGGTAGGGTAGGGTAGGGTAGGGTTGGGTAGGTGGGTAGGGTAGGGTGGGGTAGGGTAGGGGTGGGTAGGGGTAGGGTAGGGTAGGGTAGGGGTGGGGTAGGGTAGGGTTGGGTAGGGTGGGTAGGGTGGGTAGGGGTAGGGTTGGGTAGGGTGGGGGGGTAGGGTAGGGGTTGGGTAGGGTAGGGGTAGGGTAGGGTGGGTAGGGTAGGGGTAGGGTAGGGTAGGGGTAGGGTGGGTAGGGTAGGGTAGGGTAGGGTAGGGTAGGGGTAGGGGTAGGGTAGGGTAGGGTAGGGTAGGGTAGGGTAGGGTAGGGTAGGGTTGGTAGGGTAGGGTGGGTAGGGTAGGGTAGGGTAGGGTAGGGTAGGGTGGGTAGGGGTAGGGTAGGGTGGGTAGGGGTAGGGTAGGGTAGGGTGGGTAGGGGTAGGGTAGGGTAGGGTAGGGTAGGGTAGGGTGGGTTGGGTGGGGTAGGGTAGGGTTGGGGTAGGGTGTAGGGTAGGGTAGGGTGGGTAGGGTAGGGGTAGGGTTAGGGTAGGGTAGGGTAGGGTAGGGTAGGGTAGGGGGTAGGGTAGGGTAGGGTAGGGGTAGGGGTAGGGTAGGGTTAGGGGTAGGGTGGGTAGGGTAGGGTAGGGTAGGGTAGGGTAGGGTGGGTAGGGTAGGGTAGGGTAGGGTTGGGTAGGGTAGGGTAGGGTAGGGTAGGGTAGGGTAGGGTAGGGTTGGGTAGGGTAGGGGTTGGGTAGGGTGTAGGGGTGGGTAGGGTAGGGTAGGGTAGGGTAGGGTAGGGTAGGGTAGGGTAGGGTAGGGTAGGGTAGGGTAGGGTAGGGTAGGGTAGGGTTGGGTAGGGTAGGGTAGGGTAGGGGAGGGTAGGGTAGGGTGGGTGTAGGGTAGGGTGGGTAGGGTGGTAGGGTGGGTAGGGTAGGGTAGGGTGGGTTGGGTAGGGTAGGGTAGGGTAGGGTAGGGTAGGGTAGGGTAGGGTAGGGTAGGGTAGGGTGGGTAGGGTAGGGTGGGGTAGGGTAGGGGTGGGTGGGGTAGGGTAGGGTAGGGTAGGGTAGGGTAGGGTAGGGTAGGGTAGGGTGGGTATAGGGTTGGGTTGGGTTGGGTAGGGTTGGGTAGGGTAGGGTAGGGTAGGGTAGGGTAGGGTAGGGTGGGTTGGGTAGGGTTGGGTTGGGTAGGGTAGGGTAGGGTGGGTGTGGGGTAGGGGGTAGGGTTGGGTTGGGTTGGGGTGGGTAGGGGTAGGGTAGGGTTGGGTTGGGTAGGGGGGGGGGGTGGGGTAGGGTAGGGTGGGTTGGGTTGGGTAGGGTGTGGGTAGGGGTGGGGGTTGGGTTGGGTGGGTAGGGTAGGGTTGGGGTGGGGTAGGGTTGGGGTAGGGGTAGGGTAGGGTGGGTTGGGTAGGGGTGGGTAGGGTAGGGTTGGGTAGGGTAGGGTAGGGTTGGGGTAGGGTAGGGTGGGTAGGGTTGGGTTGGGTGGGTAGGGTAGGGTTGGGTAGGGGTAGGGTAGGGTTGGGTAGGGGTTAGGGTAGGGTGGGTAGGGTAGGGTTGGGTGGGTAGGGTAGGGTGGGTAGGGTAGGGTAGGGTAGGGTAGGGGTAGGGTAGGGTAGGGGGTTGGGTTGGGTAGGGTAGGGTGGGTAGGGTAGGGTTGGGTAGGGTAGGGGTAGGGTAGGGGAGGGGTAGGGTAGGGTTGGTAGGGTTGGGTAGGGTAGGGTAGGGTAGGGTAGGGTAGGGTAGGGTAGGGTAGGGTAGGGTAGGGTAGGGTGGGTAGGGTAGGGGTAGGGTAGGGTAGGGTAGGGGGGTAGGGTAGGGTGGGTAGGGGTAGGGGTTGGGTAGGGTAGGGTAGGGTGGGTAGGGTAGGGTAGGGTAGGGGTAGGGTGGGTAGGGTGGGTAGGGTAGGGGGGTAGGGTAGGGTTGGGTAGGGTAGGGGTAGGGTTGGGGTAGGGTAGGGGTAGGGTAGGGTAGGGTAGGGGTGGGGTGGGTTGGGTAGGGTAGGGTAGGGTTGGGTAGGGGTAGGGTAGGGGTAGGGGTAGGGGGTAGGGGTTGGGTAGGGGTAGGGTAGGGGTGGGTAGGGTAGGGTAGGGTAGGGGTAGGGTAGGGTGGGTAGGGGGTGGGTAGGGTAGGGTAGGGTAGGGTTGGGTAGGGTAGGGGTGGGTAGGGTAGGGTGGGTGGTAGGGTGGGTAGGGTAGGGTGGGTAGGGTAGGGGTAGGGTAGGGTAGGGTAGGGTTGGGGTAGGGGGTAGGGTAGGGTAGGGGTAGGGGTAGGGTAGGGGTAGGGTAGGGTAGGGTAGGGTTGGGTAGGGTAGGGTAGGGTAGGGTAGGGTGGGTAGGGTAGGGTAGGGTAGGGGTAGGGTAGGGTGGGTAGGGTTGGGTAGGGTAGGGTAGGGGTAGGGGTAGGGTAGGGTAGGGTTGGGTAGGTAGGGTAGGGGTAGGGGTAGGGTAGGGTAGGGGGTAGGGTAGGGTAGGGTAGGGTAGGGTAGGGTAGGGTAGGGTAGGTTGGGTAGGGTAGGGTGGGTAGGGTAGGGTAGGGTAGGGTAGGGTTGGGGTAGGGTAGGGGTAGGGTAGGGTAGGGTAGGGTAGGGTAGGGTAGGGTAGGGTAGGGTAGGGTAGGGTAGGGTAGGGTAGGGTAGGGTAGGGTAGGGTAGGGTAGGGTAGGGTAGGGTAGGGTAGGGTGGGGTAGGGTGGGGTGGGGAGGGGTAGGGTAGGGTAGGGTAGGGTGGGTAGGGTAGGGTAGGGTAGGGTAGGGTAGGGTAGGGTAGGGTAGGGTAGGTAGGGTAGGGTGGGTAGGGTAGGGTAGGGTAGGGTAGGGTAGGGGGTAGGGTAGGGTAGGGTAGGGTAGGGTAGGGTAGGGTAGGGTAGGGTAGGGTAGGGAGGGTAGGGTAGGGTAGGGTAGGGGTAGGGTAGGGTAGGGTAGGGTAGGGTAGGGTAGGGTAGGGGTAGGGTAGGGTAGGGTAGGGTAGGGTAGGGTAGGGTAGGGTAGGGTAGGGGTAGGGTAGGGGTAGGGGGTAGG